>CM060924.1:885374669-887774669 GCA_030737875.1 Allium sativum
ATAGAGATTCGATTGAATAGGAGCCGTCAGATCATCTCAGAATAAATCAAGACCGTTAAGACAAGATAGAGTTATCTAGAACAACCAACTCATCTCCTAATGACTCAGCAGTGAGTCATAATTCGTCTTTTCTATTTTCACATATTTTCAATATATGTCTAATTATATATGTAAATTAATCTTAATTTAATCATGCCATAATTATTCTTTTAATTATGCTCACAATAAATGGTATTCCAATATACCATTTCATGAACCAATCTATGCCAAGAAATTTTCATGTTTTCCCTTGATTCTTGCATTTATAATTAAGTATTCTTTAATTTGTTATTACAACTTTAGCAGAAAATACGGGGTGTTACTTTCTCCCCTCCTTTAAGGATTTCGTCCCCGAAATCTTCAAGTCGAGAAGAACATATATCTTACCATCCAATCGTCCATCTACTCAACCATCAAACACAGGCGTCCATTGTGCTTACCTATCCAAAATTTCTACATGAGTGCACGATCATTCATACAAATGAAACGTCCATGTGGTAACACATCAAGTTTCAATCCATATACAAATACATATATGCATATGCAATATGAATGTGACTGAGACGATCTAACTCCTAACGTGTGTGTATATGCATCCACGAGCAACCACTTGCAACCATAAACCATAAAATGTTTCAATTACATGTTTTCATCCAAATGGGTTTCTACCTAAGGATAAAGGATAGGATCGAGAAGATCTACTCAAAAGGATAGGTACAAGCATAAAATTAAGGAAAAAAGAGATCAAGGATGTACCCTCAAAAAGAAAAGGGTAGGCTGTGCGTATTCTATCCTCAGTTTCCCAAGTTGCGTCTTCCTCGGCGTCGCTCCATTGAATCTTGACAAGCTTGACTTCACGGTTGCGTCGCTTTTTGACTTCTGTACCCAAGATACAAGTTGGAACTCTCCTTACAGTTGCTTCTCGTTCAACTTCTACTTCCTCTAACATGCTTGGTTCCACCACTTTCGCAGACTCATGTAAGCACTTTCGCAGGTGAGAGACATGAAAGACATTATGAACTCCAGCCAATCTTTCGGGCAGCTGTACTCTATAAGCCATCTTCCCAATCTTCTCAATGATAGGAAACGGCCCTACAAATCTTGGTGCTAACTTTCCTGCATATCCGAAGCGAACGACGTTCATCAAAGGGGATACTTTAAGAAACACCTTGTCGCCAACTTCAAACTCAAGGTCGGTCCTTCTTTTGTCTGCGTAGGACTTCTGTCTATCTTGGGCAGTCTTCATTCTCCTTCGTATTAAGTCTACTTTCTATGAAGTTTCTCTAATCATGTCTGGTCCAAGTATGAGCTTATCTGTAGACTCCCACCAATAAGTTGGTGATCGGCATGGTCTTCCATACACCTCGAAGGGTGCCATGCCTATGGTGGCTTGGTAACTATTGTTGTAAGCGAACTCCACTAAAGGAAGATGATCCTCCCATGTAGCTCCAAAGTCAAGAATGCACAGTCTCAAGAGATCTTCTAGTACTCTGTTCACCCTTTCCGTCTGACCATCGGTTTGTGGGTGATAGGCCGTGCTTAAGCATAGTTGTGTGCCCATAGCCTCTTGCAAACTCATCCAGAACTCGCTTGTAAAGATAGGGTCTTGATCATTTACTATGCTAGAGGGTATCCCATGGAGTCGAACTATCTCTTTAAGATATATGGATGCTAGAGATGAGGCAGTCCGTCTACTTTTGACAGGTATAAAGTGAGCGCTTTTAGTAAGCCTGTCCACTATTACCCAAATGCTGGTATTGCCCCTTCTTGACCTAGGCAACCCATCTATAAAGTCCATCGAGATGCTATCCCATTTCCACTGTGGGACCTCTAGAGGATGGAGCAGACCACCAGGCTTCTTCTGCTCTCCCTTGACTTGTTGGCATATTAAACACTTAGGAACAAATTCAGCTACGTCTTTCTTCATGCCATTCCAAAAGAAAAATCTTTTGATGTCTTTATACATTTTGTCTCCGCCTGGGTGTATGGTCAGCTTGGAATGGTGTGCCTCTTCTAGAACCGTCTTTACCAAACCCCTTGCTTGTGGGACACATAGTCTTCCATCTCGTCTCAACCAGCCCTTGGCGTTAATGGAGTATCTATTGAGAAGTCTCACCCCTAATTAACTTGTCCATCACATAGGCTAGCTGAGGGTCTTCTCTTTACGCGGCTCCGATTGAGTCTAATAGAGTTCGCCGCACTTCTAACGTTGCTAGCAAGCCAGGTACAAAGTCAGAGGAGGGTCTAACGTTAAAGCTTGCTATGAACTCCAAGCTTTTCCTTTCCACAAAGAGACGGCTTAAAGCCAGCTTCTTTCTACTCAAGGCGTCTGCCACTACATTGCCCTTACCAGGGGTATAGGCAATCTCAAAATCATATAAGGTGAGAAATTCCATCCACCTTTGCTGCCTCAAATTAAGATCTTTCTGAGAGAAAAGGTATTTTAATGATTTATGATCAGTAAGTTATTCGAACATTTCTCCTAGCAGATAATGACGCCATGATTTAAGGGCGAAAACGATGGAAGCTAGTTCTAAATCATGAGTTGGGTAATTCTTCTCATGAACCTTCAGCTGCCTTCCTTCATAGAAAACTACTTTGCCTTCTTGCATTAGGACAGCGCCCAATCATGTTCTTCACGCGTCTGTACATACTGTAAACATCTTGCTTCCATCAGGCAATGTCAAAACTGGGGCTGTTGTCAGAGCTTTTTTTAAACATTGGAAAGCAATGTCGCAATCCAAATCCCAAGCAAAATCCAAGTTTTTCTTTGTCAATCTTGTCAGCGGAGCTGAAATCTTCGCAAAGTCCTTAATGAACTTTCGATAATAGCCCGCCAGCCCGAGAAAGCTTCGGACTTCGGTTGCATTTCGCGGAATCTTCCAATATTGCACCGCGACTACTTTTGCGGGGCCCACGGCTATCCCCTCTTTGGGTACCACATGTCCAAGAAACCTTACTTCTTCTCTCCAAAAGTGGCATTTGGAGAATTTTTCTTTCAGCTGATGTGCTCGAAGAGTATCTAATACTTCCTTTAAATGCACAACATGTTTTTCCTCGCTTTTTGAGAAGATTAAGATGTCGTATATGAAGACCACAACAAATTTATTGAGGAATTCGCGGAACACCCTGCACATCAAATCTATAAAATAGGCAGGTGTGTTTGTCAAGCCGAAAGGCATGACAAGCCACTCGAAGAAACCATCCGGGGTCCTAAATGCGGTCTTGTCAATGCTATCCTCAGCCACTCTTAGCTGATGAAACCCAGTAGCCAGATCTAGTTTGGAGAAAACGGATGCACCTACGAGTTGATCAAACAGATCGTCAATTCTTGGGAGGGGGTGCGTATTCTTTTTAGCCAGCTTGTTTAACTCCCTATAATCTACGCATAGGCGGAGTGAACCATCATCTTTGGTCGCGAATACTACTGGAGCACCCCATTCAGAAATACTCTGTCTTATGAACCCATTTTCAAGCAGCTCTTTAATTTGCTTGCTGAGCTCCTTTCTCTCCCTTGGGGCCATGTGCCTAATGGGTAAAGCAACGAGCTTTGCATTATCAACAAGGTATATGCGAAAGTCTATCTCGCGCTTCGGAGGTAAGCCCTTCAACTCTTCAAACACATCTGAGTATTCACGGACTACTCTAACGGACTGCAAATTCTCAACAGACGCATCAAGTGATTCAAGATAACTAAGCATGAAAGAGTTCTTGGGATTACAAGAGATTTCGAGAGTGTTACCGAGGCGAGTCATGAGTCTAACCACTCTCTTTTCACAATCAAGGATGGCACCATTACTGGATAGCCAGTCCATGCCTAGAATCAGCCCATAGCCCGTGAAGTCCAAAACAAAAGCATTACATTTAAACCCAACACTTAGAATAGACATTTCCAAATCCAAAAAAACCATTGACAAATAAACTGAGCCCCCAATTGGATTTGAAACAACCAAGGGATCCTCTATTATATGGGTGTCTAGGTGAAGAGATTCAACTAAAGCAGTAGATATAAAAGAGTGCTATGCGCCAGAATCAAAGAGAGTATGAACAGGATAATCAAACAGATAAACTAAACTCTCAACAGAAATATGACTACCTCGTTCCTGCAGAGATGCCACGAGAGCATGAACCTGCCCACCAGAAGAAGCTCCAGTTCTCTGTCCCTGCCCTTACCTTTTGGGGGCAGTCCTTAGCCAAGTGTCCTGTTTCCCCACAATGGAAACAAGCGCCCAACTTCCTCTTTTTCTTTCTGCAGTCCCTAGCCAAATGTCCAGGTATGCCACAGTAATTGCACTTCAGCTTCTTACGGGATTTATTATCCTTCCCGCCTTTCTTGGGGTCCGCTTTCTTGTTTTGAGATCCCTCTCCTTTCTTATTTTGAGGCTCTTCCTTCTTTACCTCCTTCTTGCCATCTTTGTTCTCCTCTTGCAACAGAGCCATGTCCACCAGCCTTTCATAAGTTGCTCCCATGGGTATATGGGACATTGCCAGGCCTTGCAGTGGCTCATTCAGTCCTTTGGCAAAACGGAAAGCCTTCTTGTGTGGAGTGTTGACTAACTCCAGTCCAAATCTAGCAAGCTGATTGAATTTATTGACATATTCTTTGACTGATAGGTTGCCCTGCTTAAGTGATAGGAACTTCTCCATTTGCAGACTTTGCTCAGCTTGTGACAGGAACTTCATTTCAAATCTCGCCTTGAAGTCCTCCCAAGTCTCTATCGGTCTTTCAGCATTAGTGACCTCCCACCAGAAGGAGGCCTCATCTTTGAAGAATCACACCACCAACTGTAGTTTCTGCCTCTCATCTACTTCAAAGATAACAAATAAGTCTTCAGTTTCTTTGAGCCAGTTTCTGGCTTCTACGAAAGATTCACTACCCTTGAAGTCTTTTCCACCCATGGATCTAAAATCTCTACAGATCTTTGAGAAAGCATTTCCTCTTGGAGGAGGAGGAGCAGCAGCTAGGGGAGGCGGAGGAACGCATGCTGGGCTGCTTCATTGGCCCTAGCTTCAAGGTTCCTTCTAAACCAACCAGGCACCGGCACGCCCTCAGGTAGGTTAAAGTCCCCAGACATGATGAAACAAAAGGAAAGATTCAAAACGAGGGATAGAAAGATAGTGCATATGGCTTTGGGAATTATGCCTTTTTTTTTAATTTAAAACAACACTTCTCTTGAAAATGCTTCTTTATGACTTCTTTTTGAAAAATAGTTTCAAAATTTTTATCCAATCTGGTAACCTTTAGCTCTAATACCAAATGTAACACCTCACCTCCGTTAAGGTCACTCTCAAAGGGAATGCCTTAACTTCGGTGGAGCGTTTTAAGGTACAAGATACTAATAAATTACAAGACAGATAATTAAAGCAGTGGATAATTAAAGAAGCGGAAAAGAAACCAACTTCATTCCATAAATACTTGTTCAATACAACATTTTAACAAACAGTTTCAATCTTCCAAATTATTCATCTGTCTTGAAAACATAAAGAAGCAATACTGAAAATAAAATGACATAAGTCACCAACATGTCTTTGACCATAGCCATAGCTCAAAAAAAGAAAGTCCAAGCCTTACATCTACGGTCTTTAAGCTATGATTTGATCCGGTCAAGCAGAAGTGTTCCCTCCCTGCGAACCTTGGAGGGGGGGGGGGGGACGGAAGAAAAGAGGCGAAAGGAAAATGAGTCAGACATAAGTCTGGTAAGCCCAGTTATTTAATAGCATGTAAACAAGTAAAAGACTATGACATGAATAAACATAACTTAGAATGATACCACAAGGATAAGGTAGTCCTAAAACAAGATAAGGTAAGACTTAACTAGATCTGGCTATCGCACCCACTTTTACTTCTCTGCACCCACTAAGAACTTGTTTAACTAGCAATGTATGTTCATGATAAAGTGATCCCATTCATGTATTGATTGGCTCCTACTAGCATTCATGTATTCACGGTGTCATGCGACCCAATGTGATTATAAAGTACTTGTGCTGGTTCCATTATAGGGTGTATCAAGTCCTATAATGGCAACCCCTGACACGATTCTAGATGCACAAGTGTACGCCTGGTGCCCAATGCCCGCTTTTTCCACTCCGGTGCCCGTGCAGGCCCGTACTCCGTCGAAATCTACACTGATGCACCTAACCGCCGCCCTTTTTGACCACTTATATTTAGCCCAGTAATCGTGCCCTACCCTGCCTAGTTCAGGGTACCTTGATACGTTCATGCGGGTTACTGCTGAAATGGGTCCCCGTTACTAGGGTTTTTCTAATCAACATGTTAAATTGGTCAAGTGTTCTTGACTTGACTTAACCCCTATCAATCTTTCCTAGTTAACATGTTGATTTGGCTAAGTGTTTTCCAAATTACTTAACCCCACCAATCTTGTCTTGTTCACATGTTAAGTTGGTTAAGTTTTTCTTAATTACTTAACCTCACCACTCTTGTCTTGTTAAGTTGGTTAAGTGTTTCTTTAATTACTTAACCTCACCATTTCTAGTTTGATTGTTCATGAGCTTTAACTGATTAATTAATTAATTAAAGCACCAACCACTCACATTAGACAGGTATTGTGTTGGTTACTGGATGTGCCGGTCAGTTCTGGGCAGGTTTACACTACAAATCAGTCTAACCTCGGGCTTTTCTGGGCTTGATGCACTAACCTCTCACATTAGACAGGTATTGTTGTGGTTACTGGATGTTCCGGTCGGTTCCGGGCAGGTTTATACCACAACTCAGTCTAACCTCGGGTTAGGCAAATTCGTCTTTTCTAGATTTACATTTTTATATATGCAAATTTCTGCAAGTATTTCATGTCACATGTTTTAATTCAAGACTAATGGTATATAAATTATACCATTCATGGCCTTAACCAATTACATGGTTTTGGGCCCACCTGCATATTTACATGTTTTGGTTTAATAATTACCCCCAACGTTACCCCCGTTTGTTCATTCACATTAATCACATAAAGACATTGGGCCCGCTAATTGGCCTAATCTATAAACGAGAGATAAAGGAGGGAACATGCATAACATAGGTTCAATCAACATATATCATGTAATTTGGCATAAACATCAGTTATAGACTAGCATGTGACATAATTATGACACGTCCAATTCCAAAACATGTATGATTATAACATTAACATATAGGTGTAATCTAAATCTAATAATGTGAACTTGCATAAATTCACTTCACAAACTTGCATATAAATAAGGATCCAGTTTAGGATCTAACATGTAACTTGCATATGACATATATATACAATTAGATCATAACTTGGATCTATCATAAATTATATAACTTGCATTAATCATGTGAACCTAAATGGATCTTGACATGGATCCAATCATAAAGTTTGTAACTTGCATATGGACATATGAACATAGGCATGTGGATCTAACATAAAACTTGCAACTTACTTATGAACATATGGATCTAACATAAAACTTGCAACTTGCATATGAACATATGGATCTAACATAAAACATAGGAATATGTACATGTAGATCTTGACTTCGATCTAATATAAAACTTACAACTTGCATAAAAACATATACATGTAGATCTTTACATGAAACACATAACTTGCATATGATATTGATAGTTTCAAATAGATCCAATACCAAATCCAATAATCCACAATCATTCCAATTCATGATAAAATCATCACAATCAATCGATATGAATTAACATGGTATAATTCTAATTTCACTTTATATCAAATCACGTCTTAGATTTATTTACGTCTAAAAGATAACTGCGCTTACAACGAACGAAGGTCTTGATTTCTGGATTCTGAATTCTGGAGTTGAAATGCTCGCATTTGATGTAGACAATCGTTGTTTTGATTTAGTTTGGTTCGTCTCTATGTTAGCTTCAAGTGGAGGCTACTCTAGGTTGTCTAATGGAAGCATGACGGCTCTAGGTTCAATTTTTAATATGATTTAGGGGTGAGGTATTAGGTTGCTTTTATAGAGATTCGATTGAATAGGAGCCGTCAGATCATCTCAGAATAAATCAAGACCATTAAGACAAGATAGAGTTATCTAGAACAGCCAACTCAGCCCCTAATGACTCAGAAGTGAGTCATAATTCATCTTTTCTAAATTCACATATTTTCTATATATGTCTAATTATATATGTAAATTAAACTTATTTTAATCATGCTATAATTATTCTTTTAATTATGTTCACAATAAATGGTATGCCAAATATACCGTTTCATGAACCAATCTATGCCAAGAAATTTTCATGTTTTCCCTTGATTCTCGCATTTATAATTAAGTATTCTTTAATTCGTTATTACAACATTAACAGAAAATACGGGGTGTTACATAAATTCTCCTTCTTCCAAATCATAAACTGTCATATATAGTATGCCTAGATCTAGATCTTAAATTACAACTTATGTTGTGTTCTCAATTTATTCATAAATCGATTATGTCCAATTATGCATCATTTAATATTTTACCTAAATTTAGCGTTCGCATGTCAATCTCTTATGAGATTTGGCTCAGGCTCATAGTAGCCTGGCAATAGAACAGAAGGAAGGAAGAGATACATAATAGTTACAATAAGATAGATCTACAAAGAAAAACAGATCTGATAAACAAGAATAAGATGGATCTACACAGAAAAACAGATCTGATAAACAAGAATAAGATAGATCTCCAATTCAGATTTATACCCATGTCAAGATCATAATTAAATTTCATATCCGAAAATAACTGTACTCACAAATCGTGGTTTAAGAAATAGAAGAACGATTCTGGGATCTGATTTTCTGGAGTTGATTTAGCTTTCCGTTGATGTAGGCGTTGATTAGTTATCTTTATCTTCTCTTTTGAATTGATTGATTAGGGTGGAGGCTAGGTCACTTTAGGTTTTAGGAGCATGGAGGAACCATTCCTCTTTGTTAATGAATTAGGGTTTAGGTTTAGGGTCCTTATATAGTTGTAGAGAGTGTTTTAGGACCATTAGATTAACCCTGAACCATGAGAACCAATCAGATGCCACATCTGCCTTAGAGCGAATTGGCCTACGGGTTGACAGCCAAACACCCTGAATCATCCCCTAGTCAACCCAGCGGAGCTCGGGTCGACCTCAAAAATGGGCCGGTTCGGTTATTCCTCCTCCCGATTCGCTATTTTGAACTTTTTTGCATATTTATTTATTTAATATATATATATATATATTTCTCATATGCATACAAACTTCAAGGCTTAATAACATCTTCATAAGGTATCCGTTTTGTGCAAACCAAATGTCTATCTTGACCCAAAATTTTGAAACGAACGTAATAGCGCAACCCATTTCACTTAATTCTTCTTCTAAAAATTAAGTATACTTTAATTTGTGAATTTTAATGTTATAAAATTATGGGGTGTTACACTCACTTTATAGTGAAATGTGAACTAGGGGTGCATGGTATGAGCTTGTAAACAGTGGTGGATGGAAAGGAGGAGTGCTATGGTTGCCTAGATTCAATGATAAGGACCTTTTTTTGTCAAGGAACATGGTCTTAGGCCTCCTAGTCCTAGTGAATAGCCACATTTTGGCATTATCTCTTTTAACTAGTGGTGATTGCAGTAGAGAATGTTTCCTTTTAGTACAGGTATTCTTTTTCATCATAGAAAAATAGAATAGTTTTCTTGATATTCTCTTTCTACGTGTTTATGATGATCACTAGAAAGAAATAAAGACATAGGATATTGTAAATTAAATAACAGGAGAAGTAAAAGATGAATAGCTAAAAGAAAAAGATGCAAAATTTATAGAAAGCAACGAAGACGATAACTGCAATAAATGAGAATAACAAGAGAAAATAAATTCTTGCAAAGTAAGTTGGGGACTGAGAAAGAAATTCTTCTTATGTAAACTGTGCTTGGAAAAAAATAGGAATTTTGTAATACTATTGATAAAGGTTTCCAAGTAAGGGGAAAAGTGCATAAAAGTGAAGTGGGAAATATGAAATTTCGCACTTCCAACCTTTTTCTAAAATAAGAAATCGAATTCGAAAAATTTGTTTTTTTTTAAATTTTCAAATTTAAAGTTGGATGGTAGGGTTTGAATGCAAAAATTAGATGAGCTACGCTCTTATTCTATAAGAAAGCGGGAAAAATTTGATGAAAAGATATTTTTATTTTCAAATTATTGCATTCATGTATCAACTTCCAGTATATTTATGTAATACCCTATAAAAATATACCCAAAATAGACATAGAAAATTAGATTAAGTATAAACAATAATAAATTTATAAAATATTAATGGGCTAAAAATAAGAATTTGAAAAAATTGAGAATTGGGCCACGAAAGTATTGCTATTGCGTTCGTGGCGAGATTCTGATCCATTTACATACTTTATTTATTGAAAACGAAGTCTGTATGAAGAAGTTATGATTAAAACAAGTTATACGTGAATTATTTATACACAATATTTGAAATTCAAATTGTATAAATAAATATATGGAATATAATTATATACTAATTGACATGAAAAGAATATTCTATGATAATTTGAATTGTGTGTATACATACACATAGGAGCGGACAAGAATAATCAACTTAAGGAAGGTAATTAATCTAATTTAACATTATAGTTAATATAAAAGAAACATTCAAAGAAACGAATTCTTTAGTTCGACCCCAGAACAGAGATCGACCTCACTATAGAAGGGGGTCGACCTGGGGGTCGACCGCTCTTCTATAGAAGGGTTCGACTGCCCTTAAGGGATTTTGGTGGTGGTGGCTTGCTTTTATAGGGACTTATATATAAATTGCAAACAATGAACTGTCCAAATTAAGTCTAACTAATCTAATGGTTTATATACACACTTGCAACTATATATACCACCTACCTAGCCTCTCTTAAACCATAATATATTTTCTTCTTCATGCCTCCATTCTGCCATTAGAATTCCAAAGAAAAGTTTAGGTTTTCTTCTAAATCCATAATCTATATTTCTTTTCTTCTCTATTCTGATTCAGGATTAGATTTAGATTTTATATTATGGAACTCAAAGATTTATATATAATATTCTAATACCTTTATTCTTGTAAATAGATTAACAAGAATAAGAGAACATTTTGTACGAAGGATTGGATCCAAAAGAAAACTCCATTCAGATTTCCACTATCTTACCCTTGTTAGCACTGTGAGTGGAAATGACATTAGTTTTCTATTTTCTCTATTTTGTAGTATGGATATGGATCTATATGCCTAAGGGAAATTGGATATAAACAAAAAAATATAATATTAAACATCTTCTAAATTCCCTATATTTAAATTGTTACGAAGAAATGGTCAATCAAGCTGTATTTATGGTTTTGGGTTGTTGTAATAATAAAAGAAAAACATGATTCTTGCTGTATGATTTTCTATATTGTTCGGATTCCTTTTTGTTTTATTTTCATGTAAGTCCATGTGTTTGTTTTTGTGTAAAAGGTTAAGATTTGGATTGACTTGTAAATCTAATACGTTTAAATCTCTATTTTTTTAATAGTGAACTTGAACGTATTATTTACAATATATCTAAACGTTATGGATTTGCGTATATACAATCATAAGAAAGGGATCTTTTCAAAATAAGAATTATAAACATATATGTACATTTGATATATGATGCAATGTTTATCTTTTATTTTTGCAATAATCAAGTCAAAACCTGGGTTACAAGTTTGTATGTTGTTGTGGTTGTTTTTCCCATTATTGTCTCATGTTAATATGTACATTTATGTTATGACTAGAGAAATTATGGTAAATGACTTGTACACCATTAAAATTGGATAGGGATTTCCATTTCAAAACGTGGTAAGGATGTTAATTTCATTTGCTTAATTTAAGTCATATATATATATAACGTAATCAACGTAATATATATACTTATTAAGTGCACAAAAAATATGATTAAATTAGGAATATAATTTGAATGTTCCCATAGGAATTTGTATGTTTGTATGTGTGTGAGTTAATGAATTAATTAATATCAATGACACATAGAAACAAGGTAACCGTTACTTATAGTAGAAGCCAGTCTGGAACCGACCAGCATATCCATCGTTTTAAGTAAATCTGGTTTGAGAGGTTTATGTAACGACCCGTATTTTCCGCCCATTTATTTGGTTTATTTTAAATATTTTAATTATTTAAAATAGTGGTTTGAATTTAAATAATCGAATTTAACGATTATATTTGGAATATATTATTTAAAATAAATAATAAATATTATTTTAATTTCCAAAATATGGGAAATTGTCGAATTTGAACTATATTGTGATGGGACAGTTTAAAGTGATCAAATATTGTTTATACTGAAATTTTAGTGACAATTCGTTTTGACAACGACGACGAATATATATGGTTTATAATTTAATTAATTAACGAGCTGCAGCGGCGCGGTAGTTCGCGATTTGGCGTTTTGAACTTCAATTGGTCGTACCGGGTTCAAAATAAGTCGGATTTCATCGAAACAAGAAACGTCCGGACCGGTTTGACGATATCTTTCTAATGGTAGAGAAAAATCCAGTTTTCGTCGTGTAGATTTTGTTTTATGGCCAAATCAAATTCTCAGAAAAACAGCGCCAGGAATTCCTTTATATATATAGCGCTGCGTTTATATAAAATAACGGTTTTTAAATATTTGAATATCGATTCGACTTGGATTTCAACCCGGGATATTTTTCCTTAGTAATACATCAAATTCTGGTCGGGTATGGCCAATTTCAATATTTTGATATTCTTATATTGAAGTACTTTAAAATTGGGTTATTTTAATTCAAATTGACCAGTTCAAAAGGGATATTTTTCAAACGACCTCTGTTTTCGACGAAACAAATTTTGTTGGGACCGTAACAGGAAATTATTGCCAGATTTTCAGACGGCGCGTCAATCTGCGTTATTCTGTGAGCGTGGCAAAATAAAATGTAAAATAAATCGATCTATTTGGACGTGAACGAGGGCCATTTGAGCAAACGGACTCGGAATTCGACGAAACAAGTTTCGTTAGGACTGTATCATCAAAATATACTATGTCGTCCAGTCGCAACTCGAACGGGGTTCATATGTGAGCGCAGCAGCGAATAAACGATGTTCGAAAACGCGATAGACACGAAATAAAATATCGTTAGTCAACGTCGCCCGTCACGTCAACTTAAAATATATTTTCCCACCATTATATAAACCCCTACACCAGAAATTTCAGCCCAACCCTCATCTTCTTCATGTATTTTTGCAAAAAAGCCCCTCAACACAAAAACCATTATATCTTTCAATCCAAGAAGAATTTGCTATGGCGACCAAAGGCAAAGTTGTAGATCGGCTCGTTGTCCACCTCCTGTAAAAAGTTGGGGTTGATCGGAGCTAGGTGGTGGCCGGAAATTGGCGAGAACCGTGGAAAACTATTTTCGTTTTTCACTAAAATTGATGTGTTGTGGCTGATTTCGTTGGACGAGACCTTAGGGCTTTCGAAGAGGAGAGATAGACCTTTCATTTGGCTATGGTCTCGGGGTCTGAAGTGGTGTGTGGTGGTCGTGAGAGGAGGATGAACGGAGGCAGTTGTTTTGGGTTTGTATTTGTGAGTGATGATCGGATTTCTTTAATTTCCGGTGTCCATGTTGGTCGAGGAGGTCGCGGACCAGGGGTGGTCGAAACTGGGTGGCACGGCGGTCAGGTGGGTGATGGTCTGGTGGGGCCACGTGGCCTGTGGCGGACGAATTCCATGGATGAACTGATTTGGGGGAAATGGCTAATTCGGACGATCGGAGCACAGTTGGGTCTCGGCGTCTCTGGCGGTGGAGGGTATCCGAGCGGCGCAGCGTTCGATGATGCAGGGTGGACCTCCGGTGGCTCTGTCGTCGTCAGGTGATGGCTTGAAGGGTTGGAGCTTTTGTTTGAAGAAGAAGTCGGGTTTGAGAAGGAGACATCGGGGTAGAAAGTGGAAGAGGAATTGAAACCGCGTTTTGTTCCTAACCATGATGACATGGCAGAGTTTTAATTAAGGAAAAAGGTAATCATTTATTAATCATTAGTTAGGTTAATTAATTAATATAATAATTTAGTTGTTTTAAAATCGTATATTTTATCAAACTTTAAATTAGCATAACTCTCACGTACTTTAACGGATTTCAGCGAAACTGGATCCGTTGGGATCGCAGGGACGAGACCTACGCGATGACGCTGACTAGGAGTCAATCCGACGCAGTTGAAAATTCAGCAAATTTTGAACGTCCGTTTCAATTTAAAAGCGACAAACGCATCAACCATCAACCAGAACAAACTCTGGTGAGTTAATTCTCACACCTTCTGGAGTACTGTGATGTGGTAAAGTCACAGTTAAATAAAATTTACAGTTAACAGTTTAAATTGGCTGATTGGATGTGATGGATGCAAGTTGCTTGTGGTTGGTTGATGGTTGCAGTTAATTATATTCTGCCAATTGTTTAACTCGTATATTGTTATCAACTGACATCTGTGATGCAGAGAAGGACAGGTTGGAGGGATCCGACCGGATTCCTCAAATAAACTGTATTTTTTATTGTTGTGCATATATATGAACCGTTTACCCTGATTAACACCAAAACCTGTCTGAGTGTGATGGTTGAAATTATATCCACCTGTGTTGTGTTTAAAATCAACCGACAGCGTTGATTTGGTAATTGGCAGTGAAAGGCATCAATATGTTATTTCTGACGTCAGTTGACACTCAGTGAGTTGACGTGGTTTTAAGGTTATAAATTTACTTATAACCAAATTGAGGTTTTCCATTATTTTATATAAGTGATTAAATTGGAAATTTAAAATAAATATATTGGATCGAGTTATAAAGAAAATTAGTTAAATGGTTTAACCAGTTTAAAAGGGAAAAGTCAAGGGTTTACCAACGAATTGGTAAAAGAGAATGATCGTTTATAAAACAATTAAATAGTGTTTTAAATTAATTAAGTTAGTTAATTAATTTATTTAAAAAGGGGATTTATTAAATATGTTTAACCGAGTTTTCAAAGGGATTATTTAAAGGGTTTATAGCAGTTTGGCGGCAGAGAAAAACCCAAGGTTATATCTACGTGTTGGTTAAGTTAGACAATTTGTTTTTAAACAATTAAAAGTTGATTTTTATCAATTTAGTTATTTGGTTAATTCAAGAAAGGGAAATGACAATTTGAATTCAGTTAATTGTTAACTGATGTGTATGGTTGGTTAATCCACCGTATTTGAGTAAAATAGACAAAGGGATATATATTGGTTTAAATATCCGTTAAAGTGTAACGAGTAGCGTTGGACATTAGTTAATCTTTGATTTACTATAATCTAAAGGGATAATTGAATTGATTATTGTTAATAACCTGGATTAATTTGAGTAAGCGTGTAAACATGATAATAATACTATTTTGGATTTAGATCAAAGTTAACTATATTTGAGGTAGTAGATGTTAAAACATTTTGTTCTTTAATTTAAAATGATTTAAAGTTGGAAATCAATTTAAGGTCAAATAAGAATTTTATATAAAGGATTTATAAATCCAAGTTTACAAAACAGGGTTAGTGAAATGGAAATACAAGTAATAAGTGTTTTAAATTTGACAATTGAGGCTCAGCCAAGAAGGCGATCGAGGTTAATTATAAGTACCCCAATAGATGGAATCAAATGATTTGGTGAGGGATTTATATTATAAATCAAAAAGGGTTTTAAGTGTAAGAATATTGAAGTTAAAGTGATGTTAAATGGATATTTGTTTAGATAAAGGAATTGAGTAAAAGACGATAAACGAGATTTCAAATATAAGAAACGGTTGCGTAAACCCAGATTTGAAATCGAGAATGGTAAACGAGATTTGGATATTAGTGATTAAGTGTCGAACTAATATTATTCTGAGGTGAGAAGGTTGTCAACTAAGGTCTGAGAGGTAACTAAAATACCCCAACTTGGTTGACATCCCTATTATCAAGGAATAGTATTAGTCGGGAACACGTGAAGTGTTGAGAATTGGTTTATCTATTTTCGAGGAATGTCAAATTCAAATGCAAAGTTTTGGAAAATAGATAACATTGCAATCTTAGTTCAAGGGAAATAAGAATAGGGTTTTCAAATAATATCGAACATTAGTTATGCAATTAGAATTGATCTAAATCGTATTTAAGTTAGAGTTAGCCAAACAAAGTTATTTAGTAAAAGTTCCATTGCGTGCGACTGCTAGCGTAATTCGCAGGGCTGCAGATAGCCTACGGCAGTCGGATGTTTCCTGAGGGAATCAGGCGTAACCATTGTGATCGCTGCGCTCTAGGGTCGAGCGTATGGAGATAAGTCGAATATTAGTTAATCAATCGAAGTAGTCAAATCAAGTTAGTCCAGTTGAGTTAAATAAATTGAGTTAGTCAAGTTAAAGTTAATCGGTCAAAACCAATTAAGAGATTTAAAAGTCGATTTATTATTTGGATAAATATATTTAAAGGGTCAAGTTGTATCTAGAGCTAAATAAACAAACTGATGTGATTCACACTATTATTGTTCGATAGTTAAACCACCAACTATCGAAGTTGACCAATACGATTGTCGGTATGGAAAGTCCGGGATCGAATTTTATTCGAAAACCATTCCGACCGACAAATACGTGAAGATATCAGAAGACGGTCGAGATGGAGCATTGAAGACTGTGGATTTTCATAAGCGGAAGAACTGCTGAAAATCTCTGGAGTGCAACCAGAGATAAACAGTGGTTCTGTCGTGATTGGAATCTACAGGTTGCAAGGACTTCTCGCTACTGATCCATGGGGTGATTCCTATATGAGATGCAGTAGGAGGGTACCTTCGGTTCATCCTGTTCCTGGATGACTTGTATGGACGGATGTCTGACAGAGTATTTCCAAAGGAATTACATGCGTTGATTTCTCCAAACGTACCACGGTTGATGGCGGAGAAACGGTTATTCTCTAGCCTGATAGCTAGAGTATGTTTGTGGACGTCAATCAAGTGTGATCTGGCGGATCTGACGATGTGGCATTCAAAGTGTATGATGACCAGATGTTAAAGTCAAGTTCTAGCCTCAAGCCTCATCAACCGGGAAATGACAAAAATCGGGCAGGCAGCATGGCTATGTGGGTCGCTCCCATTAGGATGTATGATCACCTATCTAGAGAAATTCCTATTGCTTCTTTATCTATTCGATGCTGACCCTATTCGGGTGGCGGTTGCTGATCCCAACCGTCGGTGGTATACATTCGATACATTCAAGCGAAATGAGTGGTCGGTCATGTGTGGGCCAGGTTGCAAGACGTTCTTGTTGAACCCAGTGTATTCGCCTCTAGAGATACACGTGCGGAAGGTGGACCCATACCTTGTCAAGTTGGAATCCAATATCCAATAAGCGCCCTCGGTTTTCGATTGTATACTATATATGGGGAGCGTGAGATGCAAGCATTCCTCTAGATTATTATTTACTTGTATTTAGACATTATGATAATATCAGAGCAAGCTATGATTTCAAAAAAATGGTTTGGTTATAGTAAGGTAAAAACCATCCGTGTTTATGTGTGGATTGGTCTTACTATTACCTTTTGATTTTGAAAGGATTTTGCAAAGTTAAACAAGTTGTGTGTTATGTGAATTTATCACTGATAGTATTTCAGACTGACCCGGTGTATTTTTGTTTTAAATCAAATGTGCTCGGGTCAGACCAAGCATATTTACAGGTTAGGTTCGCTTGAAATTTTCAGGAGCTGGAAGCAGGCGGCTTCACCGCTAGTTATCTAAAGTTATTTCCGCTGTGCAGTTATATGTTGTACTCTGATGATTGGTATGTTTTATACAATTCTGTGTATAAAGATATTTGATATTATATTTTATCTGTTCCGCTGTGAGATTATGATGTGGTGTTTTTCTTCTTTCTTCTATTCTAATACTTCTTTCTTTCTATCCTCACCCTCTAAATTCTTTCTCATGACAATCCAGTGTTTTTCAGTGCTTGGAGGATCGACATGAGTTATGGTAAAGGTGTTATGTCGATTTTCAAGGCTGAAAATCCGCTGGGTCGCTACAGTGGTATCAGAGCTATTGGTTTAATGATTAACCTTGGCTCTGTGGTGTGACTCAATAGAGATGGGGTTAGCAGCACCCTAGATTTAGTTGGATTATATATACGAGAGAGCGTATTTGTGATAAAATTATATTTAATGATTATTTTTGCCCAATTTTATTTTATAATAAAATAAAGGTAAAAGTTATTATAGTATGGGCAATCATCTTGATTGGTTAATGTTGGTTGTATGATATGTTTGTGTTGTATGGTTGATTGCTTGAATATAAACCTGAAGATATATGGAATTGTTTAAAACAAATCTAAAATGAATTATTCGAATAAGACCATCCAGTTAAATAAATTTGAATAGATAATTATAAGAGATAAATGGATTGTATTAGCTTGGATATAAATCCCGTGTGGATTAAATTGTGTGTGGTATGGATGATATGTAGGATATGGATGTTTGAACCTTATTGCTTTTGTTTTATGGACTAATGAAACCCATTTGAGTGGAGGATAGGTGCAGAAGTGCCAGTTCAGCTTTAAAACCTATTCGAAAGAAAATTCTGGAGATAATTGAGTCCAGTTTGAGTAGAGCTGCGAAACAATTAAGCAAGCTCAAATATAATTTACCGCTTATTGCATAATATCGCTCGCCAAAAGGTACGCCTACGCAAATATAAAATTTTGGATTTTGTTTGGGTTTTAAGTTTGGATTTTGAATTTTTCCGACCATGAGAGTCGATGTATACATATTTCTTGAACCTGCGATATTGCAGATGGTCCTCCGTACAGGGGAGACTCTGCCGAAATTTTTCCAGAATTAAAGGAGTTAGAAATTTTTTGAAGATTTTTGGAAATTCTTTTATTTGAAATAAATTGGTTTTAAAAACCAATTGAGTCAGTTTGAAAATAAATTCGAGTAAAAAAATATATATATATATTCTTTTTGCAAGATAATAGTTGACGACATTTCTTCTACCTTAGCAATTTCGAGGACGAAATTATTTTAAGGGGGAAGGAATGTAACGACCCGTATTTTCCGCCCATTTATTTGGTTTATTTTAAATATTTTAATTATTTAAAATAGTGGTTTGAATTTAAATAATCGAATTTAACGATTATATTTGGAATATATTATTTAAAATAAATAATAAATATTATTTTAATTTCCAAAATATGGGAAATTGTCGAATTTGAACTATATTGTGATGGGACAGTTTAAAGTGGTCAAATATTGTTTATACTGAAATTTTAGTGACAATTCGTTTTGACAACGACGACGAATATATATGGTTTATAATTTAATTAATTAACGAGCTGCAGCGGCGCGGTAGTTCGCGATTTGGCGTTTTGAACTTCAATTGGTCGTACCGAGTTCAAAATAAGTCGGATTTCATCGAAACAAGAAACGTCCGGACCGGTTTGACGTTATCTTTCTAATGGTAGAGAAAAATCCAGTTTTCGTCGTGTAGATTTTGTTTTATGGCCAAATCAAATTCTCAGAAAAACAGCGCCAGGAATTCCTTTATATATATAGCGCTGCGTTTATATAAAATAACGGTTTTTAAATATTTGAATATCGATTCGACTTGGATTTCAACCCGGGATATTTTTCCTTAGTAATACATCAAATTCTGGTCGGGTATGGCCAATTTCAATATTTTGATATTCTTATATTGAAGTACTTTAAAATTGGGTTATTTTAATTCAAATTGACCAGTTCAAAAGGGACATTTTTCAAACGACCTCTGTTTTCGACGAAACAAATTTTGTTGGGACCTTAACAGGAAATTATTGCCAGATTTTCAGACGGCGCGTCAATCGGGGTTATTCTGTGAGCGTGGCAAAATAAAATGTAAAATAAATCGATCTATTTGGACGTGAACGAGGGCCATTTGAGCAAACGGACTCGGAATTCGACGAAACAAGTTTCGTTAGGACTGTATCATCAAAATATACTATGTCGTCCAGTCGCAACTCGAACGGGGTTCATATGTGAGCGCAGCAGCGAATAAACGATGTTCGAAAACGCGATAGACACGAAATAAAATATCGTTAGTCAACGTCGCCCGTCACGTCAACTTAAAATATATTTTCCCACTATTATATAAACCCCTACACCAGAAATTTCAGCCCAACCCTCATCTTCTTCATGTATTTTTGCAAAAAAGCCCCTCAACACAAAAACCATTATATCTTTCAATCCAAGAAGAATTTGCTATGGCGACCAAAGGCAAAGTTGTAGATCGGCTCATTGTCCACCTCCTGTAAAAAGTTGGGGTTGATCGGAGCTAGGTGGTGGCCGGAAATTGGCGAGAACCGTGGAAAACTATTTTCGTTTTTCACTAAAATTGATGTGTTGTGGCCGATTTCGTTGGACGAGACCTTAGGGCTTTCGAAGAGGAGAGATAGACCTTTCATTTGGCTATGGTCTCGGGGTCTGAAGTGGTGTGTGGTGGTCGTGAGAGGAGGATGAACGGAGGCAGTTGTTTTGGGTTTGTATTTGTGAGTGATGATCGGATTTCTTTAATTTCCGGTGTCCATGTTGGTCGAGGAGGTCGCGGACCAGGGGTGGTCGAAACTGGGTGGCACGGCGGTCAGGTGGGTGGTGGTCTGGTGGGGCCACGTGGCCTGTGGCGGACGAATTCCATGGATGAACTGATTTGGGGGAAATGGCTAATTCGGACGATCGGAGCACAGTTGGGTCTCGGCGTCTCTGGCGGTGGAGGGTATCCGTGCGGCGCAGCGTTCGATGATGCAGGGTGGACCTCCGGTGGCTCTGTCGTCGTCAGGTGATGGCTTGAAGGGTTGGAGCTTTTGTTTGAAGAAGAAGTCGGGTTTGAGAAGGAGACATCGGGGTAGAAAGTGGAAGAGGAATTGAAACCGCGTTTTGTTCCTAACCATGATGACATGGCAGAGTTTTAATTAAGGAAAAAGGTAATCATTTATTAATCATTAGTTAGGTTAATTAATTAATATAATAATTTAGTTGTTTTAAAATCGTATATTTTATCAAACTTTAAATTAGCATAACTCTCACGTACGTTAACGGATTTCAGCGAAACTGGATCCGTTGGGATCGCAGGGACGAGACCTACGCGATGACGCTGACTAGGAGTCAATCCGACGCAGTTGAAAATTCAGCAAATTTTGAACGTCCGTTTCAATTTAAAAGCGAAAAACGCATCAACCATCAACGAGAACAAACTCTGGTGAGTTAATTCTCACACCTTCTGGAGTACTGTGATGTGGTAAAGTCATAGTTAAATAAAATTTACAGTTAACAGTTTAAATTGGCTGATTGGATGTGATGGATGCAAGTTGCTTGTGGTTGGTTGATGGTTGCAGTTAATTATATTCTGCCAATTGTTTAACTCGTATATTGTTATCAACTGACATCTGTGATGCAGAGAAGGACAGGTTGGAGGGATCCGACCGGATTCCTCAAATAAACTGTATTTTTGATTGTTGTGCATATATATGAACTGTTTACCCTGATTAACACCAAAACCTGTCTGAGTGTGATGGTTGAAATTATATCCACCTGTGTTGTGTTTAAAATCAACCGAAAGCGTTGATTTGGTAATTGGCAGTGAAAGGCATCAATATGTTATTTCTGACGTCAGTTGACACTCAGTGAGTTGACGTGGTTTTAAGGTTATAAATTTATTTATAACCAAATTAAGGTTTTCCATTATTTTATATAAGTGATTAAATTGGAAATTTAAAATAAATATATTGGATCGAGTTATAAAGAAAATTAGTTAAATGGTTTAACCAGTTTAAAAGGGAAAAGTCAAGGGTTTACCAACGGATTGGTAAAAGAGAATGATCGTTTATAAAACAATTAAATAGTGTTTTAAATTAATTAAGTTAGTTAATTAATTTATTTAAAAAGGGGATTTATTAAATATGTTTAACCGAGTTTTCAAAGGGATTATTTAAAGGGTTTATAGCAGTTTGGCGGCAGAGAAAAACCCAAGGTTATATCTACGTGTTGGTTAAGTTAGACAATTTGTTTTTAAACAATTAAAAGTTGATTTTTATCAATTTAGTTATTTGGTTAATTCAAGAAAGGGAAATGACAATTTGAATTCAGTTAATTGTTAACTGATGTGTATGGTTGGTTAATCCACCGTATTTGAGTAAAATAGACAAAGGGATATATATTGGTTTAAATATCCGTTAAAGTGTAACGAGTAGCGTTGGACATTAGTTAATCTTTGATTTACTATAATCTAAAGGGATAATTGAATTGATTATTGTTAATAACCTGGATTAATTTGAGTAAGCGTGTAAACATGATAATAATACTATTTTGGATTTAGATCAAAGTTAACTATATTTGAGGTAGTAGATGTTAAAACATTTTGTTCTTTAATTTAAAATGATTTAAAGTTGGAAATCAATTTAAGGTCAAATAAGAATTTTATATAAAGGATTTATAAATCCAAGTTTACAAAACAGGGTTGGTGAAATGGAAATACAAGTAATAAGTGTTTTAAATTTGACAATTGAGGCTCAGCCAAGAAGGCGATCGAGGTTAATTATAAGTACCCCAATAGATGGAATCAAATGATTTGGTGAGGGATTTATATTATAAATCAAAAAGGGTTTTAAGTGTAAGAATATTGAAGTTAAAGTGATGTTAAATGGATATTTGTTTAGATAAAGGAATTGAGTAAAAGACGATAAACGAGATTTCAAATATAAGAAACGGTTGCGTAAACCCAGATTTGAAATCGAGAATGGTAAACGAGATTTGGATATTAGTGATTAAGTGTCGAACTAATATTATTCTGAGGTGAGAAGGTTGTCAACTAAGGTCTGAGAGGTAACTAAAATACCCCAACTTGGTTGACATCCCTATTATCAAGGAATAGTATTAGTCGGGAACACGTGAAGTGTTGAGAATTGGTTTATCTATTTTCGAGGAATGTCAAATTCAAATGCAAAGTTTTGGAAAATAGATAACATTGCAATCTTAGTTCAAGGGAAATAAGAATAGGGTTTTCAAATAATATCGAACATTAGTTATGCAATTAGAATTGATCTAAATTGTATTTAAGTTAGAGTTAGACAAACAAAGTTATTTAGGAAAAGTTCCATTGTGTGCGACTGCTAGCGTAATTCGCAGGGCTGCAGATAGCCTACGGCAGTCGGATGTTTCCTGAGGGAATCAAGCGTAACCATTGTGATCGCTGCGATCTAGGGTCGAGCGTATGGAGATAAGTCGAATATTAGTTAATCAATCGAAGTAGTCAAATCAATTTAGTCCAGTTGAGTTAAATAAATTGAGTTAGTCAAGTTAAAGTTAATCGGTCAAAACCAATTAAGAGATTTAAAAGTCGATTTATTATTTGGATAAATATATTTAAGGGGTCAAGTTGTATCTGGAGCTAAATAAACAAACTGATGTGATTCACACTATTATTGTTCGATAGTTAAACCACCAACTATCGAAGTTGACCAATACGATTGTCGGTATGGAAAGTCCGGGATCGAATTTTATTCGAAAACCATTCCGACCGACAAATACGTGAAGATATCAGAAGACGGTCGAGATGGAGCATTGAAGATTGTGGATTATCATAAGCGGAAGAACTGCTGAAAATCTCTGGAGTGCAACCAGAGATAAACAGTGGTTCTGTCGTGATTGGAATCTACAGGTTGCAAGGACTTCTCGCTACTGATCCATGGGGTGATTCCTATATGAGATGCAGTAGGAGGGTACCTTCGGTTCATCCTGTTCCTGGATGACTTGTATGGACGGATGTCTGACAGAGTATTTCCAAAGGAATTACATGCGTTGATTTCTCCAAACGTACCACGGTTGATGGCGGAGAAAGGGTTAATCTCTAGCCTGATAGCTAGAGTATGTTTGTGGACGTCAATCAAGTGTGATCTGGCGGATCTGACGATGTGGCATTCAAAGTGTATGATGACCAGATGTTAAAGTCAAGTTCTAGCCTCAAGCCTCATCAACCGGGAAATGACAAAAATCGGGCAGGCAGCATGGCTATGTGGGTCGCTCCCATTAGGATGTATGATCACCTATCTAGAGAAATTCCTATTGCTTCTTTATCTATTCGATGCTGACCCTATTCGGGTGGCGGTTGCTGATCCCAACCGTCGGTGGTATACATTCGATACATTCAAGCGAAATGAGTGGTCGGTCATGGGTGGGCCGGGTTGCAAGACGTTCTTGTTGAACCCAGTGTATTCGTCTCTAGAGATACACGTGCGGAAGGTGGACCCATACCTTGTCAAGTTGGAATCCAATATCCAATAAGCGCCCTCGGTTTTCGATTGTATACTATATATGGGGAGCGTGAGATGCAAGCGTTCCTCTAGATTATTATTTACTTGTATTTAGACATTATGATAATATCAGAGCAAGCTATGATTTCAAAAAAATGGTTTGGTTATAGTAAGGTAAAAACCATCCGTGTTTATGTGTGGATTGGTCTTACTATTACCTTTTGATTTTGAAAGGATTTTGCAAAGTTAAACAAGTTGTGTGTTATGTGAATTTATCACTGATAGTATTCCAGACTGACCCGGTGTATTTTTGTTTTAAATCAAATGTGCTCGGGTCAGACCAAGCATATTTACAGGTTAGGTTCGCTTGAAATTTTCAGGAGCTGGAAGCAGGCGGCTTCACCGCTAGTTATCTAAAGTTATTTCCGCTGTGCAGTTATATGTTGTACTCTGATGATTGGTATGTTTTATACAATTCTGTGTATAAAGATATTTGATATTATATTTTATCTGTTCCGCTGTGAGATTCTGATGTGGTGTTCTTCTTCTTTCTTCTATTCTAATACTTCTTTCTATCCTCACCCTCTAAATTCTTTCTCATGACAATCCAGTGTTTTTCAGTGCTTGGAGGATCGACATGAGTTATGGTAAAGGTGTTATGTCGATTTTCAAGGCTGAAAATCCACTGGGTCGCTACAGTTTAGGTGCCATAGGCCATTATAATTAATACTTATGATGCGAGGTTAGGTCCAACTTGCAGTAGAAGCCTGTGCGAAACCACCCGACAAATCCAACATCTATAAGTGGTAGGCCTAAAGTGAGATGTCTAGCGTACACACACACAGATATATATATATATATATATATATATATATTGTTGGGTTGGCCTGCCTTGAATAAAAGGTATTAAGTGGATGACCTATCTTTTATTGGGTATCAAGTGGTTAGAACTAGGTTCGTTCCTAAGCTTCACTCCTTGGTTCAGGACCCAAGTCATTGGGTCTACCCTTCGAGCACTAAGTGGTTGTTGGGTCCGCCTTCCTTCTATAAGGTATTAAATGGTCCTAGTAGACGATAAGATGCGTAGGGTAGTTCTCCAAGTAGTGTCTGCTTCTTATCTTAGGGCTAGTGAGGGCTGATCTAGGGACGGATTATGTATATGTTTCCTATGGAACCACTATCTAAAGGAAGTATTAAATGACTTGGAGTTCACCTGTAGGGAAAACTAAATAGTAACGTTAACGGTTCGTCAGTACGGTTCTTCTTAAAAGAAGTCGTGTTCCTGAACTAATCTTGGTAATAAGCAACCGTTACTATTTCTTGACCTACAAGAAGAGTTATTATTTATAACATTAACGTTAGAATGGGGTCTTAAGTGGTTTGAGGCCCGACTTTGGGTACTAAGTGATTGATGGGATGTCCACCCTAAATCAACTAAGATATGGTATTAAGTGACCATAAGGATGGCCACCCTTAAATTATCTTTATGGTATTAAGTGACTTCTAGGGAGTCCGCCTCATATGTTTATTTGTGTATTATAGGCCTGTTCGCGTGTACATATCATGAAGAATTTATACTTCCAAATATAAGAGATGGTTATTCCTGAAAACTTATGTGATTTTCATTCACCATACCTTTATGTTCTGACCTCCCTCCTCTTTACATATAAACAAGATAGTAGGTGGGATTATTTCGATCAATAGTGATACCTTAGAGATGGAGCCTGACAATGGAGGATCCATAGCTATTAGGCATTATTTATGGCATTATTATTATATTGGGATAATTAATGTTGATGTATCTATTATTGCACGAGACTCGTTGTAATCGACATTTATGATCGTGTTAATTAAAGGTACATCTATGTTAAGTATTATATTTTATCCCTTCTGTTGTATGAGATTTATATTTCGCTTTATTATGCTCTGTTATATATGTTAAAACATTTCCTTATAGGAATCACCATTTCCATTTAGAATGGCTCTAAGTTTCGATTGGTTGTTTGGGTAGAAATTTAGGCCCATTCCGAGCGGGTTGTTACATTTGTTATCAGAGCATAGGTTACCCAATTACGGGGAAACATATACGTATGAGAGGCGTACTTGTTATTTTGAAAAAGGATTTTCAAATGTTTTATTATATATATATAAAGTACGCATGTTTTTATAATATATTGTATGTTGGTCCTTTTAGAAAAGGATCAACCTTAATTTATAGAAAATCCCTAGAAGCCATGCAGTGATTCAGTAGTTCCCTTATCGATTTGGAAGCCTATAAGAACCTAAGGGATGCAAGAACCAAAAAGTTGGAAAGTGGAAGGAAACTCCCTAATTTAATAGGCAGTAAATGGGATTAAATTGGTGATTTAATCATCATTCATGGAAAAGAAAAGGGATAAATAACCAGTAAGAAATTGGAAAAGGACAAATTAACGTCCATAACATAATGGTGTGAAGGTTTCAGGAAAAAGCGGAAGAATGTCTTTTATTAAATGGGATAAAACTTCTGCATGAGTAATTAATAGAATTTTGAAATTCGAAAGAGCACTAAATAGTCAATAAGAAAAAGATATCGAAATCAGAAAATATTAAGAATGTAATTAAGGCTTTTATGCAAAAGTAAGAATATTCGATTTTGAATTTAATGTCCTTAAAAATGAGCGTAGTTTAATAAGTAAAATGACTTAAAGGACATTTATAATGACAACAATTAGGAATGTCAAGAAGCGAGGGAACGCGAAAGAAAGGGTTCGATAAAGGAAATAGAATTCTATAATGTAGTGAGTCAGAAGAATTAGACGAAAAGATCAAAAGTGTTAAGAAATCTATAATAGTGATTTTTGATACACTATTAAATTATTTTGAAAATGGGAATTTTAACATTTCAATTATAGGCTTAAGTTGCATAATAATTCCACTCAGAAAAGAAAATTAATATGGTTTTGAGAATGTTCTTGAGGAATTTGAAAAGTTTATTGTTTCTTCTATTAGACAAACTATAATTTTAAACTTTAAAGAAAAGAGAAGATAATTCCTTAACTAAAGAATAATAGTCAACATTTTCATCCTTAAAAAGATAAAAATGTAAGCGTCAAGCAGTAAACAATTAAAATAACAAATATATATTTGTCATTTCCTTGTTATAACAAGCTTCTATTATTAAAATGAATTTGAAAAGATTATTGTATTAAAAAAAATCCTATATAAGTTATAGCGATAAATTTGACGTTCCATTAGAAATGAAAAGGAGAAAGAAAAGAAGATATATAAAAGTTTGATAAGGTAAATGTCATAAGTATACCTATTTAAGAGAGAGTGGATAGTAAATTTATTTACTAGAATTTGGGTAGAATTTGAAATAGTAAAATTCTCATATAATAAGGAGTATACCAGGAGTAGAACAACTGGTAAATGACTACTCCAATAAATTAATTTTGCAATTTATAATTTATAAAATTAATTTTTTTGTAAAAATCACCGTTATTATGCAAACAAAGAGTAATGAGTGATTAAAGATTTCCCAAATTCAAACGCATGTTACTAAGAAATTTGATAAGAGTATATATGCATGATCAGTAAAGATTATTAAACTGTATGACTAATGTAGATACAGCCTTGGGTTAATGTTTTAAAACATATCTAGGCAATAATGACATAAACTGAGAATATGGAAATGAATGTGTCATAAGGCTTACTTACTACTTGATTTAATGTTGAATTATTAAAGTCCAGTTTTCAAATAATAACAAGCATTTACCTCAAAACATTGGTGGTTTTAAAGGGTTTTAAAAATTGACATTCAAAATACTAATAAAGATAGGTGTTAAAATGATACAGGTTATTTCACTCTTAATCCAAGAATTTATGAACATTTGGTAAATATTATAACTTTTAAAATGGGTCATTAATTTAAAACGTTTTGTAAAGAAAGAAGTTATTAAGCTTTATTATTAAAAAACATGAACCTTGAATAATGCCTCAAAAGTGTTATTATGTTAAGTAATAAAGTGTTTTGAAAATTTTAGCAATAAATGTCGAAAACTTAATTTTCACATAATTCAATGTTAGATATTAATTGAAATACTATTTTCTAGAATAGAAAGAACATTTGTTTTATTAACAACTAAAAAGTTCTGTTGACCGTTTTAAAAGTGTGAATGGCTGGCATTCAAAGTTAAGTGTTTATAAAGTAAAAGTATTTACTCTTGTTTTAAACATTTAATTAATATTGAAAAAAACATCTGAATCCTTATTGCAACATTTTGGAATAATTTCTAAATAAGGAATATTTTGTTAAAAACAAAACATGTATTGACATTGAAAGTAAGTATTAAAGTCTTCACAGAAATTTAACATCTCAAGTTTTAATAAGGTGTTAAATACCTATTTTCGAATTTGTGCAAGTTTGAAAATAATAACAATATTCAAAAGAACATATTTTGTGTAATCACTAAAAGTTCCTCCTTATAAAAAGAGATAATTCTAGAATAATATAAGTAGCTAACTAGGTAAGCTAGAAATAGGTTCTAGGACTAAGTAATGATAAATTACACAACCCAATTTGGAAATTTTAGTGTCAGTCCAAGAAGTATATATTTGAAAGGTCGTAAGGCATAGTATTTCCAAAATCAAGGGTTGGTTGTGAATTAGATTGCCCCAGATAGTTAGTTTGGGGGTTTGTACATTTATATCTGTATCTAGCGATTAGTATACATATAATAAGTGTAATGCAACTTACCGTAAGTCACAATTTTAGGAGAAGGATTCATGGATATTTATTGCAAATTTATTGGGGAATAAATTGGTAATTAATAAGATCAAAAGAGGATTTTTGGGGACTGATTTAGAAATATAAATTGATTTGGAGAAAATAAATATATTCTCAAGCTTAAAGAAGTTTGACGAGTTAAGTAAGTATTTATAGAATGATTTAAAGAATGGATAGACCACAATTTTGAGAGACATAGGTGGAAAATTCAAAGGAGTGGATGGGCATCTTAAGGAGTTTGAATAAAAGTATTTAGACCTCAGCACCATTTAAACCACGTGATTGTAGGATAGAACTTCCAAAAGAATATTTTTAGCTTATGATCACTAATAGTCCCCCATATGTATTGGATAAAGGTATAAAGTGGTATAAGTAATGAATCACTGTTTATGTCGACGGTGTTGGAGTTTGAAACCCTTATTAAATTTTGAGATAAATGCATAAGAGGGAATTTCATGGGGATACTTAGCTTGGTGATCCATCATCTATGGGATTTGGAAGTTAATAACGAGATCAGATTTGTAGCCTACAATGAGGAAGTGGGTGGCCTTGTGATTTTTGAAATATTTAGTAAAGAAGAAGTTTAGCCTTAGAGAATACCATCCTCAAGAATAAGAACTTGAAACATGAAAATATGAAACAGGCTTAAACATTGAATTAGCCGTTCTAGTTTGAATATAACCGTGTTGTTTTGCTTAAGGGTATTTGTTTAATTTTATAAATTATCGCTTTTGTCAATTTTCACAAAAAGACTATATTTGAAATTATAAGGAATATACTTAAAATATAAATGATGTGATGTGTAATTATACGTATTTGCACGTAGATTATACTATCTATTCAAAATAAGACAATAACAATTCCTTGTAATTTTAAATATTTCAATATGATTATTTGGGGGCAAATTTATGGAAATTATAACAAAAGACCTCACTGGTATTTAAATTCCAACAAACAGGAGCATAGGAAAATAATCTAGTTATCAGTACAAACCAGAGCATTAATTCGTTAGAATTGGAAACTTTGATTTAGTAAATTGCTAAATTTTTGAGTTACACCTCATTTGAAGACTAAAGGAGCGACCAGAGCTTTGGGAATAAGAATAAGAATTGCGTCTTGAATTTCTTAGGCTATAGGAATAATATTTATCTTTTTAGGAGTAGTGTAATTATCTTTTTCATTAGTAATTAGTGGGCACTGTTACGACCCGAACTTCCCCAGTGAGGAAAGTCCGGATTGAGTCGAGGACAAGCCACAAAATAGAACGCAGACGGAAGAACATCTCATTGTATATTACAACAATTCATCAGAATACAAGAATATACAGAGTATAAATCAATATTACACATTAGATAAATATTAGGGATTACAATACATTACATAGCAGCGGAAAATAATACAATACACAACTAGAAGAGATATGCGGATACAAAGCTTTCCGGATATCGTTCCAGCTGTAAACCAGGATCCTGTGAATATAAATATGCAAAACCAAAATTACTAGCTGCCCGTGTCAAAATAAGGGCACCCAGAGTTTAGGTTAAAACAATAAACTCCAGGTCAGTCATGGGACTGGTGTGAGAACTAAAACAGTTATTATTCTTTATTTTAAAGTTCGGTAAATCAAGGGACCACGCCGAATAACACGGAACGGGTTTCCTCCCAAGAATACCAGTGCATAAAACAAACAGCGCAATGCTAAATAAAGAAAAATGAAGCTATTATAAGACCCAGGTCCTATCACATAATGCAACGCAAGCCAGGGGATAGGGTTTTTACCTTATAATAGCCAAGAATGCTTGATACATTTAAAACAAGTCTTTTGATACTATAATAAGTGTATAATGTATAAAACAACTTCAAATCATAAGTATCAATCATAGACGGCATAAGCGCCCCATCCCACTATGTCGCCATATATAGGATTACAACTAAAATCAAAAAGTCACGTATTGGAAGTTGGATTTCCATCTGTGAACCGAGGCAAAAGATAGTCCTCTACCGATTCGAGACGCTCTAGCCCGTGTCTCAAGAATAGAACGCATCGTCCCTTGGAGCGACAGGGCCGGTCCACCGATGTGGATTAGACGAAATCCTGAACACTGCGTTTCCCCGCCCTTTGGGGCGTAGGTGAGACAACTAAATGACTCCATCGGTCTCGGATCGACCGATATAACCAAGGCGCCTCGCAACAGCAACAACCACATAAGTCAAACTCGTCAGGGCGTGTAAAACCACTGACGCCACTTCTAACTAGAAAGAAACGCATGTCCTCCCTGAGGTACGTCTCCCGTTTTTGGTTCACACCGGGGTGTGAGGCTCACGAATCAACATTACACAAAGCTATGCCACACAGGCTGTGCTTTGATCATCACCACAAGACTTTGCTTTTCAACAGAAGCCTTGATCAATTGCCACTTAGGCATGCCACACAGGCAATTCACTCCATGCGTTTGATATCCATCAATATATAACCTCTGAGATCGTACGTCTCAGAGAAGGGCGTTAAGTAAGAGAATAAATTCTCCGCCGCCAAACTGATATATATTTAATAGAAATCAACCACACGGACTAAAATCCAATGTCAGACACACAGCCCATTTACAAGTTCGTTTTGGGTCTGAACGAAACCGGAGGCACCTAGTACCCCGCATATCCATCGATCTCCAAGTACGTCTGGACGATCACCAACTATTTCTTTCCTCTTGGGTGTACAGCCCAATCGAGATTATCAGCAATCACCCAAACGACGTGAAGATCTACGGTCTTCGACCACCGTCTTCATCTTCGACACCACGTTGTATCAGTTATTCAAAATGAGATAAATCCGGTCTTTCTGAATAACTCGCGTATATAATAAACAAGTGTTACACAAACACAACATATGCCTTATTCCAATTCAGAATATTCTTTTATTCCAATATCCTTATACTTTGGGAAAGGTTCCCATTAATTTTATCAAAGATAAATTCTTTAAATTTATTCTTTAATCTTCTTAGAATATCAATTCAAACTAGTCGGGATTAGCGAACCACACCGAAGTAATCATTTATTCTATTTCCCAATCCCAGCCTATTCATCCCATGAAGTAAAACTGGTCATACTTCATATCTAACACCACGGTGTTATCGGTAAATTCAATTACCATTTCACGTTCAAATCTAATTAAAGATTTAACTATCGCCTGGAGCAAAACTGGTGATACTCCCTTCTCGATCTTTTCAATCTAATTAAAGATTCATTAAAACTCCACTTAGTTTTAATCTCTAACTGGGTTAAAAAATCAGTGTCATTTAAAACATGGTTCACGATAAACCCAAAATCACCTTCCATTAATTATCGGGTTAAAGAACAAGTGTTATTTAAAACACTGTTCACGATAAACCCAAAAATCAATACCAATTCAATTCCAATTAAATATTATTTAATTGGTACACTTCATTAAATCTAAATAAAAAGATTTAATCTTTTTCTCAACTGGGTTTAAGAACAGTGTTAATAAAGACACCATTCACGACAAACCCAAATCACATTTGATATTAAATACAAGGCTCTGAATAGAAAATATATCGGCTTATATTCAATATCAAATTCTACGACCAACAAATATCGTATTGGAAATAACGATATATATATATATCTTTCAAATTTCCATAACAATATCTGTATAATCACGAAATCCAACATCGAACTATTCCGAAGATGATTTCGATTCAAATCCATTCCAATTCAATTATTGGAAATCCTGGTTTCTTTCAAAACCATTTCAAATCCAATTTATTTATTTTAAAAATAAATAAATTATTATTCTAGTTCAAAACTAGTTCATTTCGATAAAAATCTATTTTTATCTTTTCAAATATGGAGTTTTTCATCCCAATTCTTCACAAATCATTTCTTATGATTTTACACAAATTATTGATATTTTTAATAATTTTATCAAGGCCCGTACAGTCGATTTCCATCAACGGTCATCGAACTACACTTACAACGACTTTTTCCAAATTTGATTTGAACATAATTCCAAATCCAACCGTTAGATTTCAAATTTCTAATATTAGTTAGAAAGCTCTTTTCGATACGAACCCAACGGTTCCAGTTTTAGGAGAATCCGACGGTCGGATCTCCCGCAATATCCATTCGAAGTCAATGGTCGAAATTCACGAACTGCCGCGGCGCGGCGCGTTCTATTCAGGCCATTATATTATATATATAATATATACTTCGTCGATTTCAATTCAAAACGTGCTTTATAAATCATTTTAAATTCATTTTCAAAACGGTTTCAACTTCATATTCAATTTCAAATCAAAATTGAATATTCCAATATAAATTCGTTTTAAATTTATTTCAAATCGATTTCAATTCAATTTCAATTTAATTCGAATTTCAATTTCAATTTAATTCGAATTTCAATTTCAATTTGAATTCAATTCTTTTCAATTTCAATTCGAATTCAATTCTATTCAATTTAATACGAATTTCGATTATTTTCAATATAATTCAAATTTCGAAAGGCACCCTTGAACATTTACAAGGAGACTATCTAAAATGCCAAAGTGTTGATGGAATAAACATTGACAAATTTCTACTTTGTGGTTAGACTTTGGAAATAGACTAATTTGATTAGGCAGCTTTTGAAGGATAAAGAGTCGATTTGTATTTTAGGCTTTCCAAAGTTAGGGAGATATATGATATTATTAATGATAGGATCCCATAACCATTTTATGTTTGATAAGATACCTTCACAGTACAACGAATTTTGGTAGGGCCTAATATGGAAACGGGACAAAGATGAAATCTTCAGAATCTTGTGTCGGGTATCAAACGGGAACTGCGAGCAAATAGAACAACTTTAAGTAGTATCAGTACAGTTACATGAATCATAAATGCATTAATGTAATGGACCAAAAAATCTGCAGTTCCTAACGGAATAGGTAACAAGGCTACTAATTTGCCACCTACTCCCACTACCACCATAGGTATTTTGGAGCATAGCATTTTGAGAATCCATTGTTCGAGTATAGTAAGGAGTAAATTCGAGAATAGGCATAAATTTTTTAAATTTTGTATCCTTTCTAGAAATTTAGGACTCTGTGGTTGCATTGTGGTTGTTAGATTGGACGATAGGAGATGGTTGTAACACAAATGCACCATGCACTCATATATAAATCATATGCATTTGGAAATGTTTTGCATACATCCGACATCACTTATTACATGTACACGCTAGGACCGAGTTCACTTTAGCAAGTGTGCAGTGCATAATCACTATGAATAATGGATGTTTTGTAGATGTTTATAAAATAACATGGGTTTATAACATGATTGTCTAGAGTGACCTATGTTTATGGTCCCTAGGAAAGATTTCGGGACGAAATCGCTTTTAAGAGGGAAAGAAGGTAACACCCCATAAAAATATACACTAAATAAACATAGACAATCAAATTAAGTATAAAGAATAATAAATTAATAAAATATTAATGGGCTGAAATAAAAATATCAAAAAATTGAGAATTGGACCACGAAAGTATTACTATTGCATCCATGGAGAGATTCTGATCCGTTTGCAAATTTTATTTGCTCAAAACGGAGTCTGTGTGAAGAAGTTATGATTAAAACAAGTTATACATTAATTATTTACACACAATATTTAAAACTCAATTTGGATAAATAAATATATGGAATATAATTAAATTGACATGAAAAGAATATTCCATGATAATTTGAATTGTGTGTGTATATACACACATGGAGGGGGATAAGAATAATCAACTTAAGGAAGGTTATCAGTCTAATTTACTATTATAATTAATATAAAAGAAACGTTCAGAGAAACGAATTCTCTGGCTTGACCCCAGAAGTGAGTCGACCGCCCCTATAGAAGAGGAGTCAACCTCGCTTCTATAGAAAGGATCAACCTCCCTTAAGGGATTTTGGTGGAGATGGCTTGTTATTACGGGGACTTATATAAAAATTGCAAATAATGAACCGTCCATATTAAATCTAACCAATCTAACAGTTCGTATACACACTTGCAACTATATATACCACCCACCTAGCCTCTCCCAAACCGTAATCTATTTTCTTCTTCACGCCTTCTCTCTGCCATTAGAATTCCAAAGAAAAGTTTAGGTTTTCTTCTAAATCCTTAGTCTATGTTTCTTTTCTTCTCTATTCTGAGTTGGTATTAGATTTAGAGTTTATATTATGGAATTCAAAGATTAATATATAAGATTCTAATCTCTTGAATCTTATATGTAGATTAAAAACAACTGAAGAACGTTTTGTACGAAGGATTGGATCCAAAAGCAAACATCATTCAGGTTTCCATTATCTTACCCTTATTAGCACTGTGAGTGGAAATGACATTAGTTTGCTATTTTAGCTATTTTGTAGTATGGATCTGGATCTATATTCCTAAGGGAATTTGGATCTAAAAAAAATATAATATTAAACATCCTCCAAATTCCCTATATGTTAGTTGTTACGAAGAAGTGATCAATCTAGTTGTATTTATCGTTTTGGGTTGTTGTAATAATAAAAGAAAAACATGATTCTTGTTGTATGCTTTTTTATATTATTTGGATTCCTTTTTTTGCCTTTGTAGATCCATATAAATTCATATGTTTGATTTTGTGCAAAAGGTTAAGATTTGGATAGAATTGTAAATCTAATAGGTTTAAATCTCTACTTTTTTAAATAGAGAATTTGATCTTATTATTTACAATATATCTAAATATTATGGTTTTGCGTATAAACAAACATAAGAAACGGATCTATTCAAAATGTATATTTGATATATAATGATATGTTTATCTTTTATTGTCGTAATAATCATGTCAAAACCAGGGTTACAAGTTTGTGTGTTGTTGTGGTTGTTTTTCCCATTATTGTCATATGTTAATATGTACATTTATGCTATGATTGGAGAAAATATGGGAAATGACTTGTACACCTTTAAAATTGGATACGAATTGACATTTCAAAACGTGGTAAGGACATTAATTTCATTCACTTAATTTACGTCGTATGTATATATAATTATAACGTAATCAACATAATATTAAAATGTATTAAGTGCGCAACAAATACTATTAAATTAGGAATAGAATTTGATTGTCCATATAGGAATTTATATGTTTGTATGTGTGTGAGTTAATGGCTTAATTAATATGAATGACACATAGACCCGAAGTCTACATAGAACCGAGCGGCATATCCAACGTCTATAAGTAAATCTGGTTAATGTTATAGGTCTAGGTGCTATGGGCCACTATAATTAGTAAATATGATGCGAGATTAGGCCCAACTTGTTATAGAAACCTGCCCGGAACCGCCCGACAAATCCAACATCTATAACTAGTAGGCCTAATGTGATATGTCTAGTATGCATATATATGCACACACACACATGTTGTGTGTAGAGTAGGCCTATCTTAGAGAAAAGGTATTAAGTGGTTGACCTATCTCTTGTTGGGTATTAAGTGCTTAGGACTAGGTTTGTTCCTAAGACTCACTTCTTGGTTCAGGACCCAAGTCATTGGGTCGACTCTTCGAGAACTAAATGGTTATTGGGTCCGCCTTTCTTCTATAAGGTATTAAATGGTACTAGTAGATAGTAACGTATGTAGGGTTGTTCTCTAAGTAATGTCCGCTTCTTATCTAGGGGCTGTTGAGGGCTGACCTAGAGAAGGATTATCTATACGTAGCCTAATGAACCACCATCTAAGGGAAGTATTAAGTGACTAGGAGTTCACCTATAGAGACAGCTAGATAGTATCAAGAGGATTCGCTAGGAGGGTTCTTGTAAGAAGAAGTCGTGTTCCTAAGCTTATCCTGGTAGTAAGTAACCCTTATTATTTCTTGACCTACCAGAAGAGTTATTATTTATAACGTTAAGGTTAGAACAGGTTCTTAACTTGTTTGAGATCCGCCATTGGGTATTAAGTGACTAGAGGGATGTCCACCCTAAATAAACCAAGATACGGTATTAAGCGGCCATAAGGATGCCCGCCCTTAATTTAGCATTAGGGGTATTAAGTGGCTTCTAGGACGTCTGCTTCATATGTTTATTTGTGCGTATGCTTGTTTGCATAGACATATCATGAAGAATTTATACTGCCAAATATAGGAGATAGTTATTCCTGAAAATTTATGTGATTTTCATTCACCAGACCTCCCTACTCTTTACATATAAACAGGATGGTAGGTGGGAGCGCTTGGATTAGTGATACCTTGGAGATGCAGCCTGACGATGGAGGATAAATAGTTATTAGGAATTATTTATGACATTATTATTATATTGGGATAATTAGTGGTTATGTACCTATTATTGTTATTAGGCATTATTTATGACATTATTATTATATTGGGATAATTAATGGTTATGTACCTATTATTGTTATTAGGCATTATTTATGACATAATTATTATATTGGGATAATTAATGGTTATGTACCTATTATTGCATGAGACTCGTTATAACCGACATTTATGATGGTTTTAATTAAAGGTACATCTATTTTAAGTTATTATATTTTATCCTGTCCGATGTGTGAGATTCTGATTTCGTTTTAGTATCTGTTAAACCATATCCTTATATAAACCAGTGGTCTATATATAATGTCTCAAAGTTTTGAGTAGCCTTTTTGGGTCGAAATTTAGGACCATTCCGGGCGGGTTGTTACAATTTAGGTTTTGCACATCATGTTTTCAAAAGATCTTTGAAAGAAAAGTGCATTCATATAGTAGGTACTGCTCAGACATTCATGAATTTTATGATTTGTTACACTTTGCACAAGTACATGGATGGTTGGCAAAATTAGATGTACATATGATAGTTGTAAATTATGCAAAGAATTACATAATTTTACACTTGCCAAATTTCGATGAAGAAATTTCCTAAAGGGTGAGAGAATGTAACACCCTGTATTTTCAAATAATAAAAGTAATCGAAATAATTACAGAGATAATTATTAATGGAAGATAAATATTTTGAGATTGTCATAATTTGGCTTTGAAACATATATCATTGCATTCATGGCGATTTTCTGATTAGTTTACATATATAATATGTCCCGAACAAACTTCGTATGAGAAGCTATTAACGTTTGAAATCTTGTGTAAATGTACGCGAATATACAAGCGCAATAAATTATGCATTTGAATTCAAAATTTGAATGCATGAAAAAATAAGAAAAAAGTATAATAAATATAGAAACAAATGAAACAATCAAGAAATTAATTCGTAAAGGAACGAAACAAGAAACAAATAAATCACACATAAAACGATTTAATTTAAATCGTTTGGGTCGACCCATATAGTTGCTGGGTCGACCCATTTAGGGGCTAGGTTGACCAATGTGTCGACCCATGCATGGGTAAGGGTCGACCCATGTCGGTAGGAAAACTTTTTTATATGCGCGACTTCGAACCCTATTTGATTTGCATGGTGGTATTTATATTAATATAAATCATATGAACGTGGCTTATCTGGACATCTATAAATAAACCTACATGGCCTAATCGTCAAACTCGTATTTTCTAAAAGGGCGCTAAAGCCCTGTCATTCCCTTTCTCCTCCAAACTCTTTAGAAATATAAAATATATTAGGTTTAGGTTACTTTATTCAAGGTTTGGAGGCAGATGCAATGAATCCAAGATTTAGATGTCCAGATTTCCTATCCAAACAAATTTGTAGATTCGAACTGATAAGGGAACAAAAAATAAACTCAGATTTAAAGCATATTCGGATCTTAGAATGCACTACAAGTGAGTGAATTTAAATTGTATTTTTATATAGTGGTATATGATATTATTTGATTCCTATAAAATCTTGGTAATCCAAAATTGTTTAATTTGGTTAATCTATTTCCCATACGATTTGGATATAATTATATTCTAGCTCAATCCTTACTGTAAATTCATGTAGGAATGACATAAGAAAATCACATGTGCAAAACTTGTAATTTGAATTATAAATCAGAGAATTCCCATTTTTATTATTGAGGCTATGGTTTGAATTTTTGAATTGGTTAAATATCTGAATAGATTATAATGGAAAAACGGCCATAAGCCTAATTGTATTCAATTCATAGAAATATGGGGAATAAATTGGAAAACAAGAATTAACCTATACCTATTGAAATAAAAGTATAGAAATAACCTAGATTGATTAGTCATAAAAAAGGACATATATTTCTATAGTTGGGTTTGCAAGAAAGGTGGAAAACATGATTGTAAGTTTAAAATGAAATAATGACATGGATTAGTGCAATATAGGGATTTAGCTGTATTGAACACTATTCAATTTCATAAAAATAATAAAAAGGAAACGTCGTGCAATTATAGGTCCTTGTTGCCTTAAACTACTAAAATAAAATTTTCTACCATTTTTAATAACTAGTCAGATAGGAACAAGCCTAACTTCCTAAAGAATAAATTACAAAGACCGGAAGGGTAAGGGGAAACATAACTAAAGAATGTTATGAAGTAAGAAATCAGGTTAAACACTTGATAAATTAGAAATAAATATAATCTACTATGATAATTGTATGAAGAAAGAAATGAATCATAATAGGAAGTTTGGATTACAATAAGAAGGTTATAATAAAATGTGGAAAGAAGGCTTATTATAAATAAACTTAAAAGTGCAGATTAAGTTTAATAAGCACAATTCTATGGCTTGTTTCCATGGTGAAAGTAAAGAAAATAACTTGAAAGTTATAGCTAAAAGAGAAATGAAATAAGAAAGTCTTATTATAAATTTACAATTGTAAATTTAATAAGCGCAATTCTACGGAAATGGTGTGTAATTCTATGGTAACGGTTCTTCGGCAGAGGAAAGATTATCACATAAAAAGGTATAATTTGAAAAGTGAGAAGAAAGAGGAAAAGCTTATTATAAATAAGAATTTATAAGTCAAAAATTATTCTATGGTGGCCTTGTTATTAGGTGATATTCTATGGTAGCCTAATAATTAGGCGATCTTCTATGTTAGCCCTATGATTTGGCGATATTCTTTTATAGCCTTGCGACAAGGCAATTCTATGGTTACTAAATGGTCCTATGGTAGCTAATGAAGTTGATTAACAGGTAAAGAATATTCAAATTAAATGGATTAAAGAATATTTCAAGTCAATGAAGAAAACTAAGTAAAATGCATAATGGTGAATTGGACATAGGGTTTAATAAAATAACGATATGTGTTTGATCCAGTCCGAAGGGATAAAGAACCAATGGGGAAAATCGTCATAGGTGTCCGGAGACACGGTGGAAGCACGTCCATCTTATTATTTGATGGGACTGGAAGGAAGTGCGAGACTTCTATGAGACATGTGGATACTATAAGATGTCCCTCTGCGGTTGGCCTTACGAAGTTGTTTCCCAGAGGCAGGTCAATCCATTTCCATACAGTATGCCTTGGCTGCATTTATGGTTGATGGCGGCCAAAAGGACTGATGGGATGATTTTTATGATTCGACGGTTGCATCGGCTCCTAGAGTAGGCTTTGTGGTTAGGACCCAACAAGGATAATAGATTGTTGGATACCTATCATCGCCAGTCCAAGCGAGTACGGGAAAAACTGAAGCTAAAACGATAGTCCAATGATCTTTCACTATCGATACATTGGATAACGGGCAATGCCAAATTGGATGCTTACGTTGTTTGTTAGGAGCACGATCACTTAGGTCTTTGAATGGTCTTTCATTAGTTAGGGATGCCGAGTGGGGCCATAGCCACTAAGAAAAGAAATATGCCAATCTGTGGTTATCTGTATCGTTGGCCTAACGAATCTTTCCTTTACAGATATAGAAAAACCTCCGACCAAGTTCTATAGGAAAACTTAGGAAGGGCACATTCATAGCGCGGTGATGGAGGCTTATTATGTTTTCATAAGCGTTGCCTAATACACTTTCGTAGCATAGCGATGAAGATTTAGTGTTGACATGTCTTTGGCAAAGCAGATGTCAAGTTTATGGTTAGCGTCGTGCTCGAGACTCGGGAGCGTTCGTTAGAAAACACAAAGTGATATGGTCGAAGTCGAGAAGTGTTCAGAAAAGGTTGGAAATATCGTCAATTCCTGGATTGCCGAAGTCGTTCAAGACTTCGGATACGAAATATAATGTTCGTACTTGGGAAAATCTTCAAAATCTAGCATTGTAAAAATACGTGATTGACTAGGCCAGATCAACTCAAAATCCTTGAGCACTTCGGCCCGATCACATGGCAAAACTCGACAAAGAAAAATATATTGGTTTTGCAATTTATGAAATTGGATCACTTAAAAACTGTTGTGCACCTCCTGTTGGTCACTCAAATCAGCTACACAAACTCAACAATCAAGGATCAACCACTTTGGAAAAGTCACGATTTGGCACTTTAGAATGCCGTAATCAACACGGTTGTTTACGGAATTTCTTTGCTGTGCGTCATCCCCAGCATATTTCTAGGACTTGGCAAGTATCAGGGTTTTTTGTATCCCCTAAGGGTACAAAAATACAGATTTCGTATCCCTTTCACGATATGAAATACTGTATATCGTATCCCACAAGGGATACAAAATCGTATCCTTTTTGGGGATATGAAATTGTATTCCTCCAAGGGATACAATATACAAGCTTTTGGCAACTCGAAAATTGCTTGACCACTCCAGTGTGGTCATTGTTTTTGGCTTGAGCATTTTGTGGATTTGGGATTCGACACTTTAGCATTGATTCAAGATTCGAAATCCCCAGCATAGATTTGGCACATGAAAATCATGTGCAGATCATCGTTTTTGGTTGAACAACTCATACTGTCCTTGGTTTTGGGGATTCAAAATCTGGGTTGGCACAAGGATTCGAAAATGGACAAAAAATTGGTAAATCGGCCTGGTACATGCAGGTCACTGATTTTTAGGTGATCCGTACGTGTCGATCACTGTTTTTTGATGATTTTTCCATGGTTCGATATTTTGTGTTGAAAGTTAATTTTTTGGCTAAGTCCCGAGGATACGAATTTTGTATCCCTCGGGATACAAAATTTTGGCTGATGCATGGAAACTTCACCTATAAATATGCCCTCTCTTAGCATTCAAAGTGGTTGGTTTGGCTTGGCATTTTTGGACTTTGGGCATACAGGATAGCTATATTTGGAGCTCATTAATGGAATCCATGGTGACTCCAATGACTTTGGATATCTTCTTAGACTTGTAAACTTCATATAGAAGTTAGCCTACAATATTTTTGCATTCAGTTGGACTTTTGGATTGCTTTGCACATCTGCAAGTGTTGGAACTTACACTTTGGAGCATAATTGGACATTCAAGCTTTTCATTGGACATTGGAGTTCTTCCAACACACTTAAGCCTAAGGAGGAAGAAGAAGTGCATTTTGGGCAAAGTTGGGAATTAACAAGAACTTTGTTGTTCTCTATTGTACAACTTTGTAAATTCAAAGTGTTCGATCTCGGATAATCATTGTAATTGGAATAATGATGATGAATGATTACTATAAAGTGGACGTGGGCGTTAGTGCCGAAACACTATAAAAAGTTGTGTGTCCCTTTACATTTCACTACATTTGGATTGTTTGGATACGAATTTACTACTTAACCCACATTTGGGTGTTGTCATGCGCGAGTGACCAACTCCTCGTGTCAACGCTTTGGCGCTCCAAGTAGGGGGCACGAAACTTCAACTTAAGCTTTGGATTTGGTCCCCAAATTTTCTCAGATGGATTTCTCTCGCATTTTGCTAGGGTTAAAAGTATAAAGGTAGGCTTAACTTGCACAGAAGAAGAAGGTATAGAGGCAAGTTAGGAAGTTTCCTCGAACGAAAATCCATCAAATTACATTACTCGGGATGATATCGGCGGAGTCGTCAAGGGTTTAACTAAGGATCTCACTTCTTGTTTAGAGAACAAGAAGAACATTTCCGTCGACATGAAGCTACTATAAACACTTTTCTTATTCGACTCGAAGGAATCACGAGGCCATCAGGCCAAGGTAACATGGTTGAAACAATTGCTACCGTTCCGAAAGGATTAACTCAGGACTTGGGGGTAATTCTCGAAGAATAAGCCCATGTTGACACCAATCCATAGATAACTACCGGATCAGCTAGGCGCGGGGGCATCACCCTCAATCTCTTTCAAGGTTCATCTCAAGTTTTGGTCAATCAAGTTTTAGTCTCAGGTATTGGTAATGTCGCTCAAGCGCCAGCAAGTGCAGCTTTGGATGTAGGAGCTCCCGTAGTTTCAAATGTTGGATTCATGCAGTCGAGGCACCTTAAGTGAGGATTGACCTAGATATTTTGGTTGGGGCTCAACGATTCACTAATATTGGACTTGGCACTAGGGGCACCGGTGTCAATTTAAATTATTAGAGGCAGTTACTCGGTACATGAAATGAAAGTCAAGTCGCCGATGTTATTTGATGCTTCACCCGAGGCAGGGCATCTCATATGGGTCTAGACTTTGTTACTCACATCCCCTTCTCTCAAGATAATAGGAATTCTCAAAACTCACCGGACTTCAAATTGCTAGTGTTAGAAGCTTTAGATGGTAGGAAGGATTTTACGGTCCACTTGATGCGCTACATGCATCACATGGAGGTACTTTCGGCTTTGGAAAACGTTATGGTAAAGTGCATCCCACTCTATCTCACAGACATCGCTGCCTTGTGGTTGACGCAATTGAAACCCATGTCTATTAATAGTTGGAACGTCTTAGTTGGAAAGTTTGTCGAGTATTTCTGAGTTTATATCACCCAGCCTAAGAATATTATGAATCTAACAATGGTTAAGCAAAGAACAGTCGAGACTTTATGCAAATTTCTGGAAAGGTCAAACGCGGCAGTGGCCTCTGTCAACAGGTCAGATCTTTCCATGGTTCTAATAGCCATCGTCTCCAATATTCTTAACAAAACTGATTTCAAAATCTCACTACGATGGGACCCACAAAGGGATCTCACTGAATTCTACTTCGAAGCAGAAAGATCTCTAAGGGAGGAAACTCCCAAGTTGAAAAAACTGGTTCATAAAACCAACTGGGCAACCAGTGGAGGATCGTCTGCTCCCGAAAAAGGAAAGGATAAATCCTGGGACAATCAGAATACATGACCTCGCATGAGCCAAAGTTCTCGTCATACATTGAGCTCACCCACGGCTTGGCAATGATTTATCTCGATGTTCATGGCACTACTCCTTTTCAAAAGCCTCCCAAGAAGGATCCAACTGAAAAGTAAATCAATTCTGGTAGGCACTGTGCGTTCCATGAATTGCCAGATAAAAGTGAAGATATATCAAATAAAAAAGAAAGAAAAATAGCAAAGACACACAATTTATAGTGGTTTGGCGTTAATGAGCCTATGTTCACTTTATAATCCCTTGATTCAATAAGAAATTACAATTACAATGAGTACAATCTTCGAATACTCACAATACAACACTATTTTCCTCAAAATTCAATGATAGAATTCAGAATATTGCTTGAATTGATGTTGTTGATGGCTGGATAGAGCATGCATAAAATATATAAGTGCCGAAAATCCCTGAAATCTCCTCAAAATCGTATACTTATAGGTTAAGCTATAGGCGTTTCTCGGATCGAACACATGGAAACCAGTTTGGGTTTTGCGAAGGTAGTGGCAGTAGTTGGAAAAACAGTTACACGTGAGCAGGTCATCCGGTTCGAGATACGTGGGTTCAGACGTGGACATGTGGCAGCATCTTTGGACCATTGGGAGATTGCAGGGAGAGTGAGAAAGCGGTGTATATGCTCTCTCTAGATCGAATTATGAACCTAATCGAATGGTTCGATCCGAAGCTTCATTCGATCCAGAGTATTCGATCCAGGGCCAATTTTCCATTCGATCTGAAGTTGGATCTTGCACAAGCCATACTTATAGATCCAATCTTCATCGATCCAAAGACCACTTTATATCCAAGCATGTATTTGAGGCTCTGGGACTCTTGGTCATGAGTATCTGGGACTTGGACGACCTTTCTAAAAGGCGGCCTAACACAGGTCATGGCACCGACCATTGCATGCAGCTTCACGATCATATTGGGGCACGTGTCAAGCGTGGCGAGCTACCAGTATATCAGGGACCAAGCAAAAATATTTTCCCATGCTCATCCCCCAACTACCTCTCTGGATAGGAACGATTTAGGATCCCATCGAAATGGCATCGTAATCAACTGATATGGTCCTATGAATCTTTTTGGCTTTCCGGACTCCGGCATGTTACTTATGTTTTTTCTTTGTTTGCGATCATCCACTTTTTGGTTCATGCAACTTGTAATCGAAGTGACTATGCTAACTCTCACACACGAGGAACCGATCTATTGTTCCCAAATGTGAGCTGAGTTTGGTTATTGACCATTGTACCTCTTTGGTGTTGTTAAAAGACTACTTTATGACTTCGGTACCACATTTAGTCAGCTAAGTATAAAATTGGGACCCTGGTTCCACACTTGGTCAGCCAAGTTTAAAATTCAGGCTTTGGTCCCGCACATGGTCAGCCAAGTATAAAATTCAGACTTCGGTCCCACATTTGGTCAGTCAAGTATAAAATTCGAATCTCGATCCCACACTTGGCCAATCAAGTATAAATATCGGACTTCGATTCCAAGCTTAGTTAGCTAAGTACAAAATATGGGCTCTGACCCACAAAAACCTTTTGGACTTAGATCCACAGACTCAGGTCCGCAAAACCATTTTTGGCTCAGGTCCTCGAACTTAGGTTCACGAAACCTTTTTGAACTCAGGTCCTGCAAAACTTTCGGATTTAAGCCCACTGACTCCCTTCCACGGCTTTTGAGAACCTAGTCTACTAGGTACTAAAATTCTTTAACTGGGTTCGCCAAGCATAAGTAGTTCACGACTTTGTCTGCCAAATATGAAAGTTCCTTATCTTAACCCTCCTAGCACGGAAATCTTAATATCTTGGTCCGTGAGTACACAATACCTCGTAACTATGTACACCATGTACGACACTCTTTTGTAGGTACATACTTGCTCCGGCAGAACCCAACAGCCCATGGCTTTAGGTTTTCTAGATTCCTTGCATCTCAGATTTAATGATCTGCCAAGTTATGATCTCAGTGATCGTTGGATTTCTATTTTATTACGGTCTCAGCGGTTGTCGAACTTCTCTCAAATCTCAGCTCATAGATTTGTAGATTTTTGGATTACTTACAAAAAACATCTTTCTTCGATTAAGAAAGATATGTTTTGGGGGGTAAAGTGTTGACATGATTTTTTGCAAAGCAGTCAGACATCAAGTTTATGGTTAGCAATGTACTCAAGACTAGAGAGCATTCGTCGGAAAAAACAAAGCAATTTGGTTGAAGTCGCGATGTGTTCGATAAAGGTTGGAAATATCTTGATTCTCATATCGACGTTATCGGAATGGCAAAGTTGTTCAGGACATCGGATCCGAAATATAACATTTCGTGCTTGGTAAAAATCTTGGAAATCTAGCATGGTAAAAATACATGATAAACTCGGCCGGATCAGCTCAAAATCCTTAAGCACCTCTCTCCGATCACATGGAAAAACTCGGCAAAGCAAAATATATTAGTTTGGAAATTTCTGGAATTGGATCACATAAAAATTGTTGCTCACCTCATGTCGATCACTCAAAATCAGCTATGCAAACTCAATAATTAAGGATCAACCACTTTGGCAAAGTCACGATTTGGCACTTCTCAATGTCGTGATCAACACAATGTGATCATAAAATTTCATTGATGTGCATCGGACCCAGCAAGCTACCAGGATTTGGCAAATATTAGGGAATTTTGTATACCTATAGGGATATGAAATGTAACAACCCGGATTTTCAGAACCAATTAAATTTTTTTATTTTAGCTATTTTTATGGATTTTGAATATTTAAAATTTTATTTTAAATAATAACGACTAAAAATTTATTTAAATCGAAATTAGAACATATAAATTTATTTTAATTATAAAACGAGCCTGAAATGGCGCGGTAGTTTGAAAATTCATTTTTAAACTTTAAATGAATGTGCAGGATTCAAAACAAATCGGATTTCAGTAAAACCAGAAATGTTTGAATCTGTTTAGCTATATCTTTCTAACGAATATGAAAAATTCATATTTCATAATATAAATTCAAAGTTATGTCCAGTTTAAATTTCAAAATAGTCGCTATGGAATTTATATATATTTTATATGATATATAACCCTTAAAAATAGCCATTTTGCAAACGACCTCCGTTTTCGATGAAACTACTTTTGTTGGATCTGGAATGTCAAATTATTGCTAGATTCCAATTTTTATAATTTTTGGAATTAATATGTGAGTGTGGTGAATTTAAACGCGTTTGGTACTTTTAGTTTGAATTTAATCGACTGGAAAATGGCCATTTTTCAAACGGTCTCCAAATTCGACGAAATTAGTTTTGTTAGGACCGTATCGTCAAATTATAGGCAGATATTATTCTTCTGTAATTTTTCGAGTCAGTATGTAGCCCCAGAAAATTAAAATACGCGTTCAAATTCAGTATATATTGATTTATATTTTAATTTAAAGAAAAACTGATCAAAACAATCGAACTGGCTTACCGGACATATCCTATTGTGTCCGGAATGCGGGTATTACGCTGGGGGCAATAGTCATTGGGCTGGATTTGGAGTTCTTATTAATAATCATGTATTTTTGAAAAAAAATTAAAAATAATAATAATAAATAAGGGTATAAATATCTTTCCACGGTCAAACTAGGTCAAAAAAATAAAAAGTAAATCGCTGTTAACACTCGAAGACCGCCGTTGTTCAAAATCATTCACGGCGGAAGGCTCGAATTTTAAATCCCCAAACCGCTTCGAATCCATCAAGTAATTCACGAAATCCATAAAACAAAAATTCTTCGTCTACGTGAGAGCTTCAAATCTATATAGGGTGGAGCGATTTTCGTCTGGTGGTTTAGCGGTTTCGTGCGCTCAAAGGCGCCGGCTTTGAAGAGGCTTTACTGGTTAATGGCGTCGCCGAAGGCGAAGAGGCTAGAGGCGCAGGTACCGGCTGCGTAGGGGGAGAAGGTGGCAAAGTCTGATCATCTCTTAGCGGCTTCAGCGAGATGCATTTGTCAACCCTTGCATTCGAGCTATGGGTTTCTCGTTTCAGACAAGAACGAAGAGGACTAGACAGTGAGTTTTTATTTTATTTTATTTAGTTTAATTAATTTAAAATTTTGGTTTTTATTAAATATAAATTGCATTATTTTTATAAATATAAATAGCATTGTTTTTGAAAATAAAAATAGCATGGTGATTTAAAAAATATTATAAAATAGAATTGTTTTTAAATTATAATACTTTGTTATAAAAATGTAATTTTTATATGAAATACTTAATTTTAAAAATATGGATTTTTATAAAAATAGCTTTGAATTAAAATAGGAATATATATATATATATATATAGAAACGGGTTAAAAATGTGATCTTTATATATATAGCTTAAATAAAAATATGATTTTATTATAAATAACTTTGTTTTAAAAATATATAGAATAGTTTAAAAATGTGATTTCTAATTCTATGTAGTGTTGTTTTAAAAAAATGTGATTTTCAATATAAATCGTCTGAAGCAGATTGCGTTGGAATCACGGTGAAGAACACAATGCGCAGGAACAAATCCAAATCCAAACCGTTCGATAAAGACTAACGGAGTGGAACCCAATATGAGAACTCCTTCTCACTCTAATTATTCTACAATTAAATATATGCTAGGATGCAGATGGGGCTTAGAAACCCCCGACACTATTTATTGTACAAACCATGGTTGTTGTTTCGATTGTATTGTGGGAATTTGGATTGTGGTTCTAAAACTGATTGTGAATTGATAGTGAATAAAATATTTAAACAATAAAAATATTATTTTTATTGTATTAATGAACTATTAGAAATGTTCATGCATTGAATAAAATGTTAGAACAATAAAAATATTATTTTTATTGAATATATAAACTATATAAAATAGTCAAGTGGTGAAATCAACATTTTATCGTTAAAATTATAATTTTTAACGTACATATGAACGACATAAAATTCTCCTGAAATAAATATTCATTTACAAATCGGACGATTTGTTTATGTACACCCATTTAAATTGGGATGATAAATTTTACACATTGCCCAACTGCACAAATAATATTCAGTATTTGTTGGTTGAAACCTCACACGGGTATTGAGATGATATTTGACGTACACTACTCCGAATTGTTTAGTTGCATGTCAATCGATTGGTTGACAAACTGTGGTAAGCTTTAATTATTAATATTTAATGCTTATGCAGTTGTGTAAGGCACTCTGGATGATGGTTGATTGCTTATCATTGTGATTGTATACATGTGTTGTATGAAATCCATATAAATAAATTATATGGTAATTGATTGGGTCTGATTCCAATTTAGAAATAACGAATATTTTAAAATAACGAATATTTTAAAATAATATTCAGAAAAGAATTAAAATGTGGATTTGATGTCCAATTTAAGATGGACACGAAAATATTGAAATGTTTGAAGCCGTGTTGATTAGATTTGCGCCATTTTAACATGAACGATATTTATATCGATTTTATTCATTTTTATAATGAATATCGAAAAGGAAATTATTTCAAAATCTGATATTTTGAAAATATTATCATTTAAATATTATAATGATAAGGAGTATGCAATTTTGATTTAAAATTGAAAATGAAGTTAGAGTCGTTTTAAAACGAATTTATAAATGATTTATAAAATACGTTTTAAGTGAAAATCGATGAAATATATATAATATATATTATAATATATTAATGGCCTGAATAGAACGCCCTGCGCTGCGACCGTTCACGAATTTCGACTATTGACTTCAAATTGACATTACAGGAGATCCGACCATCGAATTCTCCTAAAATCGGAACTATTGGGTTTGTATCGAAAAGAGCTTTCCAACGAATATAAGAGATTTGAAAATTAACGGTTGGATTTGGAATTATGTCAAAATCAAATTTGGAAAATGTCGCTATGGATGCGGTTCGGTGGCCGTTATTGGAAACCGACTGTACGGGCCTTGATAAAATTATTAAAAATATTAATAATTTGTGTAAAATCATAATAATGATTTGGAAGGAATTTGGATGAAAAATTCTACGTTTGTAAAGATAAAAATATATTTTTATCAAAATGAATTAGTTATTAACTAGAAAAATAATCCAATGTTTTTAAATAAATAAATTGGATTGAAATGGGTTTTAAAATAACTAGAATTTTCCCATGTATGAATTGGAATGGATTTGAATAGAAATCATCTTCGGGATATTTCGATATTGGATTCCGTGACTATACGGATATTATGGACGAATTTGGAAGATAGATTATATCGTTATTCCCCATACGATATGTGTTGGTTACAGAATTTGATATTGAATATAAGACGATATAATTTCTGTTTAGAGCATTATATTTAGTATTGAAGTGGATTTTGGGTTTGTTGTGAATGGTGTCTTCAGTAACACTGTTCTTAAACCCCGTGTGAAAAGAATAAAATCTTATAATTAAGATTATTTGAGTTTCCAGTTATATTTAGTAAATGAAATAAAATGGAATGTGAACTGGGTTTATCGTGAACTGTGTTTTAAAGACATTCGTTCTTTAACCCGATTAACAGTGAAATGTGATTTGGAATTTATAATTCTTTTATTAAGATTTAATGGGAATTTTCCAAAGAAAAGTTTTCCAATTTAATAAAATAAATTGGAATGGAATGGAATTCGATTTGGTAATAATCGAAGTGAACTTCTGTGGAGGAAGACTGTTACTATATATGGAATTTAAAAAGGCTTTGCCGCTATTCCATTTATATTATTGGTTGGATATGGAAGTTTATATTGATTCTATTTATTGATCTGTTTTCCGTGAAGATCCCATAATTAATGGAATTTGATTTTGGGTTTATTGTGAACTGTGTTTTAAATGACATTGGTTCTTTAACCCAGTTAAAGATAGGATTTATTTCCTAAATTTGAATGATCATAAAGTAATGATTATGATATTAAAACCAAGTTGGAGTTTTAATGAATCTTTTATTGGATTGAAATGTGAATGTGATAATTTAAATTATCAAATTTGGGAAATGATCGAGAATGGAGTATCGCCAGTTTTTCTCCAAGCGATAGTTAAATCTTTAATTAGATTTGAACGTGAAATGGTAATTAATTTTACCAATAACACCGTGATGTTCGATATGGAGTACTACCAGTTTTGCTTCATGGGATGAATAGGTTAGGATTGGGAAATATAATAAATGATTACTTCGGTAAGGTTCACTAATCCCGACTAGTTTGGAAAACCTTAATTTGGTTTAAATTGTGAAAAGAATATTTGAATAAAAGAATATTCTAGATTGGAATGAGGCATATGTTGTGTTTTTATAGAACTTGTTTATAAGATACGCGTATTATTCAGAAAGACCGGGTTTATCCCATTCAGAATAATTGATAGGACGATAAGTCAATGATGAAGACGGTGATTGAAGACCGGAGATCTTCACATCATTTGGATGATTACTGATGTCTTGATTGGGCTGTACACCCAAGACAAGGTAATAAGTGATGATCGTCTAGACGTACTTGGAGATCGACCGAATATGTAAGGACCTCTCTCCTGTATTGGACATATGGGACGAGGAATAAGGTGCCTCCGGTTTCGTTTAGACCTAGAACGGACTTGTAAATGGATGTGTATCTGACATTGGATTTTATTCTATGTTGATTGATTTCTATTAAATATATATCTGTTGGTGGCGGATAATTTATTTTCTTGCTTAACATCCTTCTCTAAGACATACGAGCGTAGAGGTTATATAACGATAGATATCAGTCGCATGGCGTGAATTGTCAATGTGGCATATTGAGATGCAAACGATCAAGGCTTCTGTTGAAAAGCAGAGTCTTGTGGTGGATGATCAAAGCACGGCTTTAAATAGCATAACTTTGTGTATAACGTTAATTCGCGAGCCTCACACCCTAGTGTGAACCAGAAATGGGAGAGGACCTCAGGGAGGACATGCGTTTCTTTCTAGCTAGGAGTGGTGTCATGGTATAGAGCCTAGACATTTTACTCATGTGGATGTTGCATATTATTTGATGGATAGCGAGGCGCCTTGGATATAACCGTCACTACGGGGCAGATGGATGTTATGGTCGACATACTGACCAGATTTATGCCCCATAGGGCAAGGAAACGTATTGTTCAGGAATTATTAATCCACTAACGTAAGTGTGGACCGACCCTGACGCTCCAAGGGTCGATGCATTCTGATCCTGAGACATAGTGCTAGATTGTCTCGAATTCGGTAAGAACGATCCCTTGCTGTAATAACCCGGAAATTCTGAACCAGTTTAAAATTTTTATTTTGGTAATTAGCTATGGACGGCAGGCGGTGGGCCTCGTTTCGAGGTCGAAAATAAAAGTACCTTTTTAGAATTAAAAATTTAAATAAATAAAATAATAAAATTTCCCCTTTCTCTCCTACATCCTCTCTGGCCCCCCCGTTCAGTTTCCTATTCGATCAGAAAATAAAAAGAAGAAAAAAAAACGCTCGAACCCTAAGCTCCATCCACCGTCGCCCTCGCCCGCTGATCGCCGCCACCTCCGAACCCACCCCCCCTTTCCACCTCGACCACCGCGAAACCCCCCCCCCCCCGATTTGCCTCGCGACAGCACCCCCTCCCCCTGTTCGCACCCCCCTTTCCTCGATCGACGCATCGAAGCCCCCCTACCCTGCTGCCGACCGAAGCCGACACCCCCCTCCTTTCTGCGACGTGAAGCCCCCCTGCCGCTCCTCTGCTCCGCCTTCCCTTCCGATTTCTTCCCCAAATGAATTGAAGTAAGTTGTTTATTTTATTTACATATATTTTCAGTTTTTACTTAGATAAAGCTGTGATCTTTATATTTGTAAAAATTAAAGTATGATTTTTATATTTTTAAAGTATTAAAAATATAATCTTTACTATGTAGAAGATGTAAAAATATGATTTTGTTTATGTAGAGAATTAAAAATATAGTTTTTACATGATAGGAGTATTAAAAACATCACCTTTATATATATAGCATAGTAAAAATTCGATTTTTATATATTGAATAGCATAGTAAAAATTCGATTTTTATATATTGAATAGCATAGTAAAAATTCGATTTTTATATATTGAATAGCATAGTAAAAATTCAATTTTTATATATTGAATAGCATAATAAAAATAGGATTTTTATATATTGAGTAGCAAAGTAAAAATTCGATTTTTATATATTGAATAGCGAAGTAAAAATTCGATTTTTATATATTGAATAGCGAAGTAAAAATTCGATTTTTACATATGTAGAGAATACGGGAAACGTGTGTTCAGGAATAATTAATCCTCTAACGTAAGTGAGGACCGGTCTTGGAGGATCCCAGGGTTACCCAGAGTGTGTAGTCCCGAGGCATTTGCTAGAGTGTCTCGAAGCGGAGAGGAGCTTGCCCCTTGCCTTGACTCATGACGGAAACCCAATTTCCAATACGTGCATTTCGGTTTTAATTGTAGAACTAGTATGGCGACATAGTGGTATGGGACATTCATGTCGCCTATGATTTATATTTGTGATTGAAATTGTTTTGACACTATACACTTATTATAGTATCAAATGATTTGTTTTAAACGTACCAAGCATATTTGGCTAATATAAGGGAAAACCCTATCCTCCGGCTTGCGTTGCATTGTGTGATGGGACCTGGGTCTTATAATAGCTTCATTTCTCGAAAAAGCATTGCGTTGTTTATTGATATGCACTGATATTCTTGGGAGGAAACCCGTTCCGTGTTATACGGCGTGGTCCCTTGAATTACTCTCTTTTAAAGTAAAGCTTTAAACAACTGTTTTAGTTCTCACACCAGTCACATGACTGACCTGGAGTTTATTATTTTAACCTAAACTCTGGGTGCCCCTATTTTCCGCACGGGCAGCTAGTAGTTTTGGTTTTGCAGATTTATATTCACAGGATCTTGGTTTACAGCTGGAATGATATCCAGAAAGCTCTGTATCCGTATATCACCTTCAGTCGTGCTTTGTATTATTTTCCACTGCTATGTAATTTATTGTAATCTCTGATATTTATCGAATATAATTTATTCAATTATACTCTGTATATTCTTGTATCTGATGGAATTGTTGTAATAGCAATGAAATGTTCTTCTGTTTGTGTTCTGATTTGTCCTGTTCTCAAAACGATCAGGGGTTTCGAACGGTCTAGATCGGTTTAACGACTGATTCGGATCGAGCGAAATTCCCAGCCGTCACACTTGCCTTGGTTCATGATGGAAATCCAACTTCCAATACGACATTGTGTGGTTTTAATTGTAGAACTAGTATGGCAACATGATATATGGTACCCATGCCGTCTATGATTGTTACATTTATATTTGAAGTTGCTTTTAAACACCATGCACTTAGAATAGTATCAAAATGATTTGTTTTAAAACGTACCAAGCATTATTGGCTATTATAAGGGAAAACTCTATCCTCCGGCTTGCGTTGCACTGTGCGATGGGACCTGAGTCTTATAATAGCTTCATTTTTCGAAAAGCATTGCGCTGATTATAAATTGTTTATGCACCGGTATTCTTTGGAGAAAACCCGCTCCGTGTTATACGGCGTGGTTCCTTGATTTACCTAACTTTAAAATCAAGTTAGTAATTGTTTTAGTTCTCACACCAGTCCTATGACTGACTCGGAGTTTATTGTTTTAACCTAAACTCTGGGTGCCCCTATTTTCCATACGGGCGACTAGTAGTTTTGGTTTTGCAGATTTATACTTACATGATCCTAGTTTTGCAGCTGGAACTATATTCGGAAAGCTCAGTATCTTTGTATTTCTTTCAGTTGTGTTATGTATTATTTTTCCGTTGCTATGTAATGTATTTTAATCTCTGATATTTTTCTGCTATATATTATTTATTCATACTCTGTTATATTCTTGTACTCTGAGGCAATTGTTGTAATAGCAATGAATTGTTCTTCTGTTTGCGTTCTGATTGTCATGTTCTCAACTCAATCTAGGCTTTCCTGTAAGGGCGAGTTTGGGTCGTTTCACAAAATCTTATCCCTCTAGGGGATACGAAATATACAGGCTTTTGGAAACTCGAAAATTGATTGAGCACTTCAGCGTGATCAGTGTTTTTAGCTTGAGAACCTTGTGGATTTGGGATTTAGCACTTTGGCATTAATTAGGGATTAAAAATCCCAAGCACATATTTGGCACACGAAAATTATGTGCGGATCATCGTTTTTCGATTTAACGACTCAGACTGGCCTTGGTTTTGGCGATTTGAAATCTAGTTTGGCATGGGGATTCAAAAATGGCAAGGAATTCTGCAAATCAGCCTGGCACCTGTGGATCGCTAATTTTTAGGCGATCCACATGTGTCGATCACTATTTTTTGATGTTTTCTCTTGGATTCAATATTTTATGTCGAAAGTTAATATTTTAACTAGTCTCGAGGACACAAATTTCATATCCCATCAGGATACGAAATTTTGACTGATGCGTGGAAACTTCATCTATAAATACCTCCTCTCTTGGCATTCAAAGGGGTTGGCTTGGCATTATTGGACTTTGGGCATACGGGATAACTTTATTTGAAGCTCATTAATGGCTTCCATAGTGATTCCCATTGCTTTGGGATTTTTCTTGGACTTATTGTAACACCCCACGTCCACTAATGTCACTCACTAAGGGAATGCACTAACTTCCATGGAGTATTGTAAGTGTATATAGAACAGAAATCACAACAAGACAGATATATAGCAGTACTTAAAAAATTCAAAACTTCATTCATTGCAGTGGAAAACAAATAAGTTTGGTTACATCATCAAAAACCAAAGACTGGAGTCAAGTACATAATATCCATCTTGACAAAATCAGAGTACATAAAATAAAAGCATAATCCCACTACTAGAAATAGCCATAAAGAATGGGAAAGATAAAGCTGAGCGTAGCATTACTCTCAGCACTTCAAATCTCTCCAAGAAAGAAATCCAAGCAAAGCTCCGCAAATTCCCACCCTGAGGACCTGGAGGGAAGAAAAGAAAAGAGGTGAAAAAAAACGAGGTCAGACATAAAGTCTGGCGAGTCCAGTAACTTTAACAATATAATAAGTAAAGAAACATGATAAGGAATAAAATGGATATAAGGAATGACTGTAACATAACAGAGGTGACAAGGTAAATAAGATAAGTAAGATTCAACAACGATTGCGCTCCTAACTACATGATATGCTCTGCACCGCACTAACTTACTAAAAGATGATCCCTCTAAGCAACCAACAAATATGGTAGTAATAATAATGGTAGTCTCTCGTGTACCCCTAGCTGCTATCATAGGTGTGGCCTGCTCCTATCTCCACTAAGTGTACCCACTACCCTGCCTCATTTGATCGGCTCCCTAACCCGTAGATACCCGTGCTGGTCACACAGTAGGGTGTATCACTCCCTAAAGTGGCAATCCGATACGACTAGAAGGCACGACTTATACCTACACGATGCAATAGTGTCTTACCTACCAGCCTGTACCCATGCATGCACATGACCCCGTTGGACTTGCACTGCCACCGCTATCCTTTAATTGACCTCTTACAAACAACCCCAGTAAGAGTGTCCCGTCCTCGACCTAGTTGGAGCTCACTAAGATACTAAATGGGTTACTGGTTGAAAAGGGTCCCCACATTTGACACAAGCTTCCCTCCTAAGCTTTGTCCCCACTAGGAATTCCCACTTAACCCCTCCATATTCCCATGCCAACTACATATCTAGGTTAAGTGTTCTTTAGTTCATTATAACCGTAATCCTGCAAGACCTCTCACATTAGACACCGTTTGCGGTTGTTGGACATGCCGGGCGGTTCCGGGAAGACTTACACTGCAAACCCATCTAACCTCGTGTCTTTGCCTTATTACGCATCTAATTTCTGCCTTTGACCTCTCACATTAGATAATGTTTGCGGTTGCTGGACATGCCGGGCGGTTCCGGGCAGGCTTACACCACAAACATATCTAACCTCGTGTCGCAGGCGTTCATTATCCTAAGTTCATCTCAAATTATGTATTTTAGTGATTCCCCATTTACCCATAAATTCCAACCCAAATTTATGTGCCAAATTCTAATCACTTTATGCCTATAATCACAAGTTTATAGGTTATGCCAAATTTACACCCGAACCCGCTTATGCCAAATTTCACTTTTACATGTTATACATGATTTTGCCCAACCCATAGCCATCATCAATTTTTATGCCCAATTACCAATTATCACAATTTAGGCCAAATCACATGTTATAACAATTTCCCAAACTTTTCCCCATCGTTCTCACGTCATTCGTACGCATAATTCGATAAAGTATGGTTAGGCTCGAAGGTAGCCTAACCTCATAAAAAGAAAATGGAAAAGGAGGGGGAAGAGAGTCAAAACAGGCATAAACATAGGAACATAATAGGCATGTGAACATAGATGACATATGAGCATGAATAGCATAAGGACATGAATAGGCATATGATAGGTTTATGTAAAAGGTGACAAACTTTCAAACTTGATGAAATCCATTACAAGCATAATCATATTATCACAGTTTACAACTTATCAACATCACTTTAGTTTAATTATCTTGTTAATGCTACAAGAACTCATAGAGACAGGCTTAAGAAAGAAGAGAATGATTCTGGATTCTGATTTCTGGAGTTGATTAGCTATCCGTTGACGTAGGCGTTGATTGTTATCTTTTAACTTGAATTAGATTGATTAGGGCGAAGGCTAGATCAACTTTGAGTTTAGCAGCATGGAGGCGCCATTACTTTGACTAATGAATTAGGGTTTAGGTCTAGGGGTGTTTATATAGGTGTAGGGAGTTAGTTAGGGCCTTAAGATTAGGTTAGGTTCCATTTAAACCCTCCAAATCCGAAATACACCTCACTCAGCCAACCAGAAGGCGCCACGTAGCCTTAGAAGACGAAAAATCGTCATAGCCCATTCTGGCCGCCAGGGGTCGTCTCCTCCGGGGGGGGGGGGGGTCGACACCTATGTCGACTCCCCTTGGGGGGTCGACACATCCTGGCGGGAAATTTTCCGCCAGCCACCTTCTGCTGTTTTGAATCTGAATTCGATTATTTAATTATTATTTTTATTTCTGGTTTAAATTGAATTCTTCTAACCTCCATAATTTCTTCATACTGTATTCGTTTTACGCAAACTCGGACTCTATCTCATGCAGAATTCCGAGACGAACGCAATGGCGTAACCCGTTTTACTTAATTCTTCTTCTAAAAATTAAGTATACTTTAATTTGTGAATTTTAATGTTATAAAATTACGAGGTGTTACATTCTCCCCTCCTTAAAGGATTTCGTCCCCGAAATCTTCAAGTTAAGTAGAATGTATCCTACCATCCAATCATCCATCTGCTCAACCATCATCCACAAGCGTCCATTGTCCTTAAAAGATTTCTAATGCTATATGAACATATGCAAAAGTGTATGTATATATTTTCCTTATCTAATACAAAGATCAGGCGGTCTACTGATTCAGTTGACCTCCTTAATGCGAACTATGTCAGTGCCATGAGTCCAACATGTATGCAATAGAACCCTGATGATACATATCATTTCTACATGAGTGCACAATCATACATCCAAATGCAACGTCCACATAATAACACACCAAATTTTAATAAATAAACAATTATATGCATATGCAATATGAGTGACTGAGCCGATCTAAGTGCTTAAAGTATGTGTAAATGCATCCACGAGAAACCACTAGCAAACACTTGCATCCACAAAACATAACATGTCTCAAACACATGTTTACAACCACAGGACTACTACCTAAAGACCAAAGATATACTCGAGAGGATACCTTAAATGATAGAACAAGTACAAACTAAGAGGTAGAAAAAGGAGAAGTTAAGAACATACCCTCAAAAAGGAAAGGGTACAATGTACGAAACTTATCTTCCGTTTCCCAAGTCACGTCCCCTTGATCGTCTCCCCATTGAACTTCAACCAACTTGACCTCTCGGTTGCATAACTTCTTGACCTCCGATCCAAGGATGCATGTAGGAGCTCGTCTAATTGTGGCATTTCGCTCTACTTCTACTTCTCTAAGCATGCTCGACTCTACTACTTCCGCAGTATCATGCAAACACTTCCTCAAATGTGACACGTGAAACACGTCATGCACACCACTGAGCTTCTCAGGCAACTGCACTCTGTAGGCCATCTGTCCAATTCGCTCTGTAATGGGAAATGGCTCTACGAATCTTGGTGCCAATTTCCCTACAGCTCCAAAGCGAACTACATTCCTCAACAGTGATACTTTGATAAAGACCATGTCTCCAACATCGAACTCAAGATCGGTCCTTCTCTTATTAGCATACGACTTCTGCCTATCTTGTGCCATCTTCATGCGTCTTCAAATCAAGTCTATCTTCTCCTAAGTTTCTCTAACCATATCTGGCCCAGGAAAAATCTTATCCGTGGACTCCCACCAACAAGTCGGTGATCGGCACGGTCGTCCATACAAAGCCTCAAAAGGAGCCATGCCAATACTAGTCTGATAGTTGTTGTTGTAGGAGAACTCTACTAATGGAAGGTGTTCCTCTCATGTCCCTCCAAAGTCCAAGATACATAACCTCAAAAGGTCTTCTAGAATTCAATTCACTCTTTCGGTTTGGCCGTCCGTCTGAGGATGATAAGCGGTGCTTAAACATAACTGCGTTCCTACCGCCTCTTGCAAGCTCTTCCAAAACTCACTAGTGAAAATGGGATCTTGATCACTCACAATACTCAAAGGTATGCCATGCAAACAGACTATCTCTTGGAGATAAACTGATGCTAACCATGCCACCGTCCTCTTACTCTTAACTGGAATGAAATGGGCGCTCTTGGTAAGTCTATCTACTACTACCCAAATCCCTGTATTATCCTTCCTTGACCTTGGCAACCCATCAACAAAATCCATGGAAACCATTTCCCACTTCCACTGCGGAACCTCTAGAGGGTGAAGCAAACCACTAGGCTTCTTTTGCTCAGCTTTAACTTGCTGGCACACTAAGCATCTAGAAACGAACTCAGCTACATCCTTCTTCATTCCGGCCCAAAAGAAAACTCGCTTCATGTCCCTATATATCTTGTCACCACTGGGATGTATGGTCATCTTAGAACGATGTGCTTCTTTAAGAATCGCCTTCCTCAAACTCTCATCTCGTGATACGCAAAGCCTTCAATCCCTATGCAACCAACCTCTCTCATCAATAATATACCTGCTAAGATGGCTCGAAGACTCCCTTCTTATGAGCTTGTCTACTATCTCTATCAACTGTGGGTCATCCCGCTATGCTGCCCCTACCTGTCCCATAAGCATAGGTCGCAACTCCAATGATGCCAGCTAATCGGACATATAATCAATCGAGGGTCTAAAGTCAAAGGTAGAGATGTACTCTAAACTCTGCCGCTCAACAAACAAAAGACTCAAAGTCAACTTCTTTCTACTCAAGGCATCTGCCACAACGTTACCCTTGCCAGGGGTTTATGAAATCTCAAAATCGTAGGATGCTAAGAACTCCATCCATCTCTGTTGCCTTAAGTTCAGATCTTTCTGAGAGAACAAGTACTTAAGTGACTTATGGTCTGTATACAACTCAAACCTCTCTCCAAGCAAATAGCGATGCCAAGACTTGAGTGCAAAAACTATGGCAACTAACTCTAAGTCGTGGGTAGGGTAATTCTTCCCATGGACCTTCAACTGTCTTCCAACATAGCATATCACCCTTCCCTCTTGCATCAATACTGCGCCAAGCCCTGTCCCGCAAGCATCAATATACACTGTGAATGGCTTACTCCCATCCGGCAAAACTAAAACTGGAGCAGTCGTCAAAGCTCTCTTCAAACGTTGGAAAGCATCATCACAGTCAACATCCAAGAAACGACCAAATTCTTCTTCGTTAATCGAGTAAGTGGGGCTGATATCTTAGCAAAGTCTTTAATGAATTTTCTATAATAGCCCGCCAAACCAAGGAAACTTCTTACTTCTGTTGCATTCTTTGGAATCTTCTAATCTTGGATTGCCACTACCTTCGTGGGATCCATAGCTATCCCTTAGAGACCACGTTCCCTAAGAACCTCACTTCCTTCCTCCAAAACTGATATTTGGAGAATTTAGCTCTGAGTAGGTGTACCCGATGGGTCTCTAAAACTTCCTTAAGATGTAGGGCATACTCTTCCTCGTTTCTAGATAATATCAAGATGTCATTCACAAAGATTACCACGAACTCGTTTAGAAACTCCCTAAACACCCTACTCGTTAAGTCTACAAAATACGCGGGTGCATTCGTTAAACCCAAAAGGCATGACGAGCCACTCAAAGAAACCATCGGGAGTACTAAAAGCAGTCTTATCTATACTATCCTCAGCTACCCTCAACTAATAAAATCCTGTAGCTAAGTCTAACTGCGAGAAAACCGAAGCACCAACCAACTGATTGAACAAATCATCTATTCCTCGGCAATGGGTGTCTATCTTCCTTCGTGAGTTTATTTAGCTCCCTATAGCCCACACACACAATCTAAGTGAACCATCAGCCTTTGTAGCAAAAACAAATGGAGCACCCCATTCCGAAATACTTCGTCATATGAACTCTTTCTCGGGTAACTCCCTTACTTGCTTACTGAGCTCCTTCCTCTCTCTCGGAGCCATGCGGCGCACTGGAAACTGGCTTTGCATTATCTACTAAGTATATACGGAAGTCGCACCTCGGGGCAAACCCCGAACCTCATCGAAAGACGTCATCATACTTATGGACCACTCGAACAGATTGCAAATCATCGATGGATGCGTCAATAGATTCTAGGAAGCTAAGCATCACCAAACCCATAGGATCGCATGAGATATCGAGAGTATTACCCAAACTAGTCAACAGTCTAACTACCCTCCTTTCACAGTCAAGAATGGCACCGTATCTGGCCAGCCAATCCATTCCTAGAATCAACCCATAACCCGTGAAACCAAGCACATAAGCATTGCATTCGAACTCAACGCCATACACAAAAATTCTTAAACCCCGACAAATCATAGAAAGATGATTCGTACCCCCAATAGGATTTGAGACACTAACGGGATCCACTGCTATACTAGTATCTAGGTGCAGAGACTTAACAAAAGAAGCAGATATGAACGAATGTGAAGCGCCAAAATCAAACAAAGTACGTATAGGATGATCATAAAGGAAAATTAAACTTTCAAAGGAAATGGTTCTACCTCTCTTTTGGGGGGATGACATAAGAGCGTGCACCTGCCCTCCAGAAGTAGATCCTGCCCTCTTCTCTTGCCCTTGCCTTCGTGGGTAGTCTTTAATCATATTCCCTTCCTCACCACACTGGAAGCAACCCGTCTTCTTCTTCTTCTTCCTATAGTCCTGGCTCAAGTGGCCTGGTGTTCCACAATTAAAGCACATTTTCTTCCCTTGGCCCTTGGTATCCTTACCACCTTTCATTTGTTGTTGCAGTTGTTGTGCTTTCTTTGGATCCACCTTCTTATCTTGTGCCTTATTAGCATTAGCACCTTTCTCTTCTTCATTAATCAGCGCCATATCAACTAGATTCGCGAAAGTTGCCCTCATAGGAATGTGGGACATAGCCAATCCATGTAATGGTCCATTCAGACCCTTAGCAAACCTCAAGGCCTTCTTGTGTGGTGTATTAACTAGTTCCATCCCAAATCTGGCTAACTGGTTAAACTTGTTCACGTACTCCTTCACAGATAAACTTCCTTGCTTCAAAGCCAAGAACCTTTCCATGTATAAACTTTCCACCGCTTGTGAAAGAAATTTCAGCTCGAACCTTTGCTTAAAATCCACCCATGTTTCCACTGCACGTCCCCCATTAGTTACTTCCCACCAAAAAGAAGCTTTATCCTTCATCAACCAAGCAGCTTAATGAACCTTCCTCCCATCATCTATCTCAAAGATACCAAATAAGTCTTCCACTTCCTTGAGCCAATTCCGAGCCTTAACAAATATCTCAGTCCCATTAAATGGTTTCCCGCATATCGCACGGAAGTCCTTGCATATCTTCGAAAAAGCGTCAGAGGAGGAGGAGCGTCTGCTGGGCATGCGGCATTAGCCCTTGCCTCCAGATACCTTCTGAACCAGGCCGGTATCTGGACGCCCTCGGGTATTTCGGTTTGATCAGCCATGCTGAAAGGAAAAAGGGAAAGATTCAAAACGGAGATTCGTAAGGTAGATATATGGCTATTGGGGATTATGTTTTTTCATAAAAACCTTTTCTCTGAAAATACTCTCTTTAAGACATGTTTTGGAAAATACTTATTTCCAAAAATGCTTTTAAAATTGGTTTTCAAAATCTTTTATCTGTTCTGGTAACCTTCAGCTCTGATACCACATGTAACACCCCACGTCCATTAATGTCACTCACTAAGGGAATGCATTAACTTCCATGGAGTATTGTAAGTGTATATAGAACATAAAATCACAACAAAACAGAAATAAAGTAGTACTTTAAAATTTAAAACTTCATTCATTGCAACAGAAAACAAATAAGTTTGGTTACATCATCAAAAACCAAAGACAATACATGATATCCATCTTGACAAAATCAGAGTACGTAAAATAAAAGCATAATCCCATTACTACAAATAACCATAAAGAATGGAAAAGATAAAGATGAGTGTAGCATTACTCTCAGCACTCAAAAGCTCTCCAAGAAAGAAATCCAAGCAAAGCTCCGCTAATTCCCACCCTAAGGACCTGGGGGGGGGGGAGAGGAATGAAAAGAGGCGAAAACAAAACGAGGTCAGACATAAAGTCTGGCGAGTCCAGTAACTTTAACAACATAATAAGTAAAGCAACAAGATAAGGAATAAATTGGATATAAGGAATGACTGTAACATAACAGAGGTGACAAGGTAAATAAGATAAGTAAGATTCAACAACGATTGTGTTCCTACCTACAAGATAAGCTCTGCACCGCACTGACTTACTAAAAGATGATCCCTCTAAGAAACCAACAAATATGATAGTAATAATAATGGTAGTCTCTCGTGTACCCCTAGCTGCTGTCATAGGTGTCGCCTGCTCCTATCTCCACTAAGTGTACCCATTACCCTGCCCCATTCGATTGGCTCCCTAACCTATAGATATCCATGTTGGTCCCACAGTATGGTGTATCACTCCCTAAAGTGGCAACCCGATGCGACTAGAAGGCACGACTTATACCTACACAATGCAACAGAGTCTTACCTACTAGCCTGGATCCATGCACGCACATGACCCCGTTGGACTAGCACTGCCATCGCTATCCTTTAATTGACCTCTTACAATCAAGCCCAGTAAGCGTGTCCCGTCCTCGACCTAGTTCGAGCTCACTAAGATACTAAATGGGTTACTGGTTGAAAAGGGTCCCCACACTTGACACAAGCTTCCCTCCGTCCCCACTAGGAATTCCCACTTAACCCCTCCATATTCCAATGCCAACTACATGTCTAGGTTAAGTATTCTTTAGTTCATTATAACCGTAATCCTGCAAGACCTCTCACGTTAGACACCGTTTGGGATTGCTGGACATGCCGGGCGGTTCTGAGTAGGCTTACACCGCAAACCCATCTAACCTCGTGTCTTTGCCTTATTACGCATCTAATTTCGGCCTTTGACCTCTCACATTAGATAATATTTGCGGTTGCTGGACATGTCGGGCGATTCCGGGCAGGCTTACACCATAAACATATCTAACCTCGTGTCGCAGGCGTTCATTATCCTAAGTTCATCTCAAATTAGGTATTTTAGTGATTCCCCGTTTACCCATAAATTCCAACCCAAATTTATGTGCCAAATTCTAATCACTTTATGCCTATAATCACAAGTTTCTAGGTTATGCCAATTTTACACCCGAACCCACTTATTCCAAATTTCACTTTTACATGTTATACATGATTTCTCCCAACCCATAGCCATCATCAATTTTTATGCCCAATTACCAATTATCACAATTTAGGCCAAATCACATATTATAACAATTTCCCAAACTTTTCCCCATCGTTCCCACGTCATTCGTACGAATAATTCGATAAAGTATGGTTAGGCTTGAAGGTAGCCTAACCTCATAAAAAGAAAATGGAAAAGGAAGGGGAAGAGAGTCAAAACAGGCATAAACATACGAACATAATAGGCATGTGAACATAGTTGACATATGAGCATGAATAGCATAAGGACATGAATAGGCATATGATAGGTTTATGTAGAAGGTGACAAACTTGCAAACTTGATGAAATCCATTACAGGCATAATCATATTATCATAGTTTACAACTTATCAACATCACTTTAGTTTAATTACCTTGTTAATGCTATATGAACTCACAGAGATAGGCTTAAGAAAGAAGAGAACGATTCTGGATTATGATTTCTGGAGTTGATTTGCTATCCGTTGATGTAGGTGTTGATTGTTGTCTTTTAACTTGAATTAGATTGATTAAGGTGGAGGCTTGATCAACTTTGAGTTTAGCAGCGTGGAGGCCCCATTACTTTGATTAATGAATTACGGTTTAGGTCTAGAGGTGTTTATATAGGTGTAGTGAGTTAATTAGGGCCTTAGGATTAGGTTAGGTTCCATTTAAACCCTCCAAATCCGAAACACACCTCACTCAACCTACCAGAAGTCACCACGTAGCCCGAGAAGACCAAAAATCGTCACAACCCATTCTGGCCGCCAGGGGTCGACTCCCCGGGGGAGGGGGGTCGACACCTATGTCGACACCCCTATAAGTGGGTCGACACCCCTATAGGGGGTCGACACCCCTATAGGGGGTCAACACCTCCTGGCCGAAAATTTCCCGCCATCCTCCTTCTACTGTTTTGAATCTGAATTCAATTATTTAATTATTATTTTAATTTCTGGTTTAAATTGAAATCTTCTAGCCTCCATAACTTCTTCATACTGTATCCGTTTTACGCAAACTTGGACTCTATCTTAAGCAGAATTCCGAGACGAACGCAATGGCATAACCCATTTTACTTAATTCTTCTTCTAAAAATTAAGTATACTTTAATTTGTGAATTTTAATGTTATAAAATTATGGGGTGTTACACTTATAAACTTCATATAGAAGTTTTCCTACAACATTTTGGCATTCACTTAGACTTTTTGCTTGCTTTGCACAACTTCAAGTGTTGGAACTTATACTTTGGAACATATTTGGACATTCTTGGACATTCAAGCTTTCCATTGGACATTGGAGTTCTTCCAGCATGCTTTGGCCCAATGAAGAAAAAGAAGGGAATTTTGGGAAAAGTTGGGAATTAACAAGAACTTTGTTATTCTCCATTGTACAACTTTGTAAATTCAAAGTGTACGATCTTAGAAAATCATATTAATCAGAATAATGATGATGAATCATTACTATAAAGTGGACGTAATCGTTGGTGCCAAACCAATGTAAAAAGTTCCATGTCCCTTTACATTTCACTGCAGTTGGATTGTTTGGAAATTGGATTTACTACTTAATTCATACTTGGGTGTTGGCGTGCACGAGTGACTAACTCTCCGCGTTAACACTTAGTATGCCTTCATAGCGTGGTCTAGTATGCTTTCATAGCATGACGATGAGTAACTAGTACGTTTTCACAGTGCGGCGATGGAGACCACTCGAGGAAGGTGCTATGGGAAGTACCTTGAGACGAGGGGATGATTTATTAGGTTAATCTGAAGTAGATGGGTACGATTCATGCGCAAAATCAGAAGTGTAATGTGCAATGAATCCAAAATAATTTAATAAAAGTAAGTCAGTGATAGAACAATATATGTATTGTTATTTATAGAAAGTATAATTTGTTCACCAAAACTTTTGTTCTGACCCCTTCCTCATAACAAAACCCCAGGTTTGACAGATGGTAGAGATTTTACAAAGTAGGGACACTTGGTAGATATAACGACCCGTATTCAGCATTTCGAAGGATCGTAGGATATTTATTTTATTTTCATACGAAGTCATATGGTCGTGTAACTTTGGGAAACGACTATTGGTGTCATTTCCTACATTCACGATTTTTGCTGAATTTTGAATAACCATTTTACCCCTGGCGAATCTAGTTTTGCCTATAACTTTTGACTGGTAAGAAGTTTTGACCTGAAACTACTTCCATTGGATTCAGATGATGGTTTCTCATTCCATAGAGTGGTCACATTAATCAAACGGACTTACCGTTTGGGAGATATGGCAGAAATAAGATTTGAAGATGGAAAAAACAGCCTAATTGGGCTTAATATGGTAATTAGCAGGCGGGCCCATAACCCATTTCGGGATTAGGGTTATGGGAGGGCTGAAAGGGTTTGGGGAAACATTCCCTTTCATTTTTCTTGCCACCACAAACATTCCTTGAACCCTAGTAATGGTCTCCATCTTCTGAATCTCTCTCTAATGAGTTTCTAATGACCAATTAAGCAAATCTACAACAAATCAAATGAATTAACATCAAATTGGAGGTAGAGCTGCTACACTACATAGGAATCCGAGCCAAATCAGTTAAAGTTTTAGATCTAGCATTTATTTTTGGCTAAAGTGAGTGATTAGCGTGTTTATTCACTAATTATGGCTAATTAGGTGTGATTAGTGGTAATTAGCGAAATTTTACGTCAGAAAAATATGCATAGATTCTAAAATAGTATTTTATGTCGCTGGTATGAATTTGGGTTAATTTGGATTAAGTTTGCTAATCATACGGGTAAACAAGGTTAAGGGAAAAATCCTAGATTTGGGTATTTTGATCTACAATAGCCTATGTATTTGATGCTTTTGATTGATTCTATATGTTGCTACTCCTGTTTGGTATGTTTTGCGATTGCATAGGAAAGTTAAAATGGTCGAAAATGCCGTCGTGAGGCATAAATAGCTTGATGTAAGAGGTGCAGGAAATGGGACCAGATCGGGCTCGCTACCCCTGAATCGACCAGCTCGTACTCGAGCTCCACGAGCCGCCTGCTCGAGCCAAGAGGCCCAACCCCGAACCGCGACTCCACTCTGAACCGATGAAGGAGCTCACGAACCGACCCGACCCTGAAGGAGCTCACGAACCGACCCGACCCGGTGGAGCACTGCGAACCGAGATGTGATGGTGACTCCGAACAGAACTAGATTTGAACTTCTACCACTCGACAACAATCGTAAACTCTTCTGAAGATCAACTCCAACCCGACTAAAACCCGAGATGTAAAGGAAGTCCAATGGGAATTTATATCTCAGAATCCAGATGGGAATCAACGAGTTAACTTCGAGAGTTGGGCTTTGCTGCGGGACATGTGCAAAGGGGTTATCGATTTCTATAACTTTGGTTCACCATTGAGAGAGGGGATATGTAGACGAACCAGAGCCAGGGCTGTGTGGAATGGTTGACCCATTCGGGTTATTGACTATGGACCAGTGCAATGGGGTCAGGGTAACAGTTGTATGGAGTGGGACCCCGTCATGTCCACAAAGGGCAAAGTGGTCATAACAATACTTGTACGGAGTTGGACTCCATCATGTCCCCAATGGATCTGGTGATCAAAGCGGTGGATATCATATGCTTTACGCACTGTGTGAGAGACAAGAGGATGATTGCTATGTTTGATGTTTGCTATCACCATGACACGTATACACCCATTTTATACCGTATGTTAATGTTACCTTAGAGTATTGTACATCTCATTGTGCTAACTCTTTGGCTGTAGGTTCAGGTCAGGTATGTTTATTTATACCAGTTATTCTTTCATTTTTATTGCTATCGCTCATACCAGAAGTTAGTCTGACCCAGAGTTTTATGTCTCTTCTTATTACTCTGGGTGCTCCTTAACGAGCAGACTAGAGGCAGGTTAGGTTGTTATGCATGAGTAGTTGTCCGAAGACGAGCAGGAGGCTTCCATGTACTTTATATATATTCTCCCTGTGTTGTTGCTAGTCACTGCTTTGGGAATGAGTAGTGTACCTCTTTATTTCCTTTTAGAGACAGTATATTTGAAGTTGTAATAATTGGATATGAAGCTGTATTTTGGATTCCGCTACTCTGATGGATATGGTTCAGTTTTCAGCTTATGTACTGTCTCGCCTGTTTTATATCAAGTTATGTTATTATTATTATTTTTCCATGCGTTGTGAGATATACCACATGTTCTTTGGAAATTATTGTTTCAACCCTTTTGAGGATCGTCCCATGCTAGTCGGGCATTGGCACAACGCATTTTGGGGGAAATGTCTGATGGTACGGGGCGACTGTCACACTTGGTATCCGAGCCTAGGTTGCATAGTTTAACCCAGGGAAAGACATTAGGGAGAGATAGTATACATATATAAGAGTGCGTATTTGTGATGTTTTGGTTTTCAAAAACTATATATATATTATTAGTATATTTAAGGATGAAGTCGCACTGCACTGGCACAACTAAGGAGATGGTTAATCGTTTTCTCTTTACAGATTGAACGATGAACTGAAGCACGAGGAGTACGGTGAGGAACTCCGCATCGGGAGCTGAAGAGGGAGAGGGTTCAGGGGCCAACAATGGGAATGTCCCTGATATAAGGACGATGGTTGCTGCCTTTATGCAAGAGATTCTCAGGGAACAATTCCTAATGCTGCTAATGGTGGTGGTGCAGTAGTGTAGGCGCCTAGTGCCGATTTCACCAAGCTTAACAAGGATTACACTGGTCTTGGTGGGAAGCCGTTCTACAGAACGGAATCAGCTACGGAGGTTCAGGATTGACTTGATAGTTGTGAGCGCATCTTCGAGGATTTAGGGATCGATGATGCAATGAAGAGAAAGCTAACATTGCGTCAACTTTAAGGACGGACGATGAATTGGTAGAATGCTATTAAAGCGGCTACTCCCGAGGATCAAGTTACTTGGGATCATTTTAAGACTCGTTTCAGTGATAAGTTTATCCCAACTGCTTAGAAATCAGAACTATTTTGGAAATTTTTGGAACTTAAGCAGAATGGTAGGGCAGACTCGGAATATATTTGTGAATTCGATACCTTATCGAAATATGGATTATCTCTTATCGATACTGTCGAGAAGAAGAAGAATAAGAGGTTCATAACTGGCTTAGATAAGTACTTAGGGAAAATACTTATAAATCATATCGATGATACTTTTGAATCTATTGTAGGGAAGGCACTGTGATTAGAGAGCCTTTACCCTAAGACGAAGACTTAGGTAGCTATTGCATATGCAGGAGAGCCAAAACCGTAGGCAAGCGGTGAAGCCAAGAAGAATTCCCAGAACAAGAGGAAACAGAACCAAACCAAGGATGGTCAGAAAAAGAAGGATAAGAAAGATGTCAAGTGTTCTAGCTGTGGCAAGAAGGGCCACTATGCCAGAGACTGTCGAGCGAAGCCAGGGGAAAGGAAGTGCTTCAATTGTGGCCAAGGGGGGCATCTTAAGGATAAATTCCAACAACCTCGTAAGGAGAAGCAGATCGTGAAAGCATATTCTATCAATGTTATTCCTTCTTCGTCGAATGCCCCAACTACGGCGAAGAAGGGAAAGGGTGTCGTTATTCAAGGTATGCTTTCTATTTATGATGTTCCTGTTCAAGTATTGTTTGATACCGGGGCTTCCCATCCCTTCGTGTCTAGTGACCTGGTAGATAGGTTAGAATTGGAATCCGAGATTGTTGATTGACCTTTATTTGTGACGAACCCGATCATTGGTTTGACTAGCCTTCGTATGATTTGTCGTAATTTGGTCTTACCGAGTCATTGATGTATGTTTGCTTGCGATTGCTTTATTTTGGGATTTACTGAGTTTGGCATTATTTTGGGAGTCAATTGGCTCCAAAGGTATGGGGTGGTGGTAGTCCGTGAGGGGTCTTTGGTGACCATTAGAGAGGGTGATGGGCGGAGGGTGGTATTGGGTTGCCTACCTAGTGATGGGGTGATGGCTATTTTTCTAAATTCCCTCGATATCCCGCATGATGAGTTATCAGATGTGCCTATTGCTGGGGAGTATCTGGCCATTTTTGAGGGAGTGACCGGACTTCCACCACACGGGGAGATCGAGTTTCGAATTGATTTAGTGAAAGATACCAGACCTATAGTGATGCCTCTTCGTCGTATGGCACCAAGGGAGCAGCAAGAGCTCGAAGTGGAAGTAGGCGATCTTTTGAAGAAGGGATTTATCCAAAGAAGTATTTCCGAGTGGGGAGCACCAGTTGTATTTGCTACCAGGGCCGATGGTTCCCTTCGCTTATGTGTGGACTACCGCGAGCTGAAAAAGATGACTAGGAAGAATAAGTATCCTCTTCTACAGATAGATGATTTGTTTGATCAATTAAATGGATTAAGAGTGTTTTCCTAATTGGATCTCGCGACAGGTTTTCATCAGCTCCGAGTAGTAGTTGAAAGTATACCTAAAACAACAATTCGGATGTCGTTTGAATTATATAAGTGGTTGGTCATGCCATTCGGGTTAACCAATGCACCCGCATATCTTGTAGATCTTATGAATAGGGTTTTTAGTGATCAATTAAATAAAGTTGTTCTTGTGTCCGTGGATGATATCTTGGTTTACTCGAGGACAAAGGAAGAACACAAGGAACATTTGAGGGCAGTGATGAGGTGTTGAGGAAACACCAGTTAAAAGCAAAATTTTCTAAGTGTCACTTACGGAGGAGGGAAGTGAGGTTCTTGGGTCATGTTGTTTCAGAGAATGGTATTTCCATAGATCCCGCGAAGGTGGCTATGATGTAAGATTGGTCTACGCCCAAGAATGTGACGGACGTGAGGGCTAGCTGGATATTATCGTAAGTTTATCCAAGTCTTCTACAATATAGCGACGCCGTTATCCCAGTTGACCAAGAAGAATCAAGCTTTTTCTTGGGACGAAAGGTGTGAGAATGCATTTAAGAGCCTAAAGGAGAAGTTAACGTGTGCACCAATGTTAGTTATTCCTAAGGGGAACGAAGAGATGTCGGTATACACGGATGCCGGTGGTACTAGACTAGGTGTTGTACTGATGCAAGGAGGTAGGGTTATGGCTTATGTTGGTCGGCAACTGAAACCACATGAGAAAAGATATCCTACCCATGATTTGGAATTGGCAGCGATCGTGTTTGCGTTGAAGATGTGGAGACATTATCTCTTGGGAGAAAGATTCGAGTTGTTTACCGATCACAAGTCATTAAAATACCTTTTCTCCCAAAGAGATTTAAATCTTCGTCAGCAGAGATGGTAGAGTTCTTGGCTTCATATGATTTCAACATCGCATACACACCTGGGAAGGGCAATGCGGTAGCTAATGCATTTAGTAGGAAACATGCCAGTTTAGGGGATATGTTTCTTGAATGGAAGAAATAGAGTATATCACGTGATATGATTTCAGACCTAAATGTGAATTAGATCTAGAGATGTTAGCAAGTTTAACGATCAGGCCCACTTTGATTGAGCGGATCGGTTCCAATCAAAGGGACGATCCTAACCTATTGGAAATCATCTCCAAGGTAGAAATGGGTATCGACGATGAGGAGATAAACAAGTATGGACTTGATCAAGAAGGGTGGCTTCGAAAGAATGGGAGACTGGTTGTACCCAATGTTAATTTATTGAGAGACGAAGTGCTTAGAGAGTGTCATTATTCGAAACTGACTATACATCCCGGTGGTAATAAAATGTATAGAGACATGAAGCAGACCTACTACTGGGAAGGGATGAAGTGAGACGTTGGAAAGTTTATATCCAAGTGCATGAACTGCCAGTTAGTTAAAACCGAGCAAAAGAAGCCTAGTGGTTTGTTACAACTGTTAGAAACTCCCGAATGGAAATGGGAACTAGTCTCAAAGGATTTCATTGATGGTTTACCAAGGACTAGATCGAGTTATGATTGTATTTGGGTGATTGTGGATCGATTGACCAAAATTGCAAGGTTTATTTCAATCAAGTCGAATAGAACGACAACTAAGTTAGTGGAACTATATATGAAGTGGGTAGTGAGATTTCATGGAGTACCTAAAGGTATTGTGAGTGACCGAGATCCATTATTTACTAGTGTGTTTTGGAAGAGCTTAAAAGAGGCTTTAGGGTCAGAATTACATCTTAGTACAACGTACCATCCTTAAACCGACAGTCAAACAGAGAGCGTGAATCGTGTATTAGAGGATCTCTTGAGAGCTTGTATATTGGATTTTGGAGGGTCATGGGATGACCATTTGCATCTGGTTAAGTTCATATATAATAATAGTTATCAGTTCAGTATAGGTATGGCTCCATTTGAAGCTTTGTACGGAAGACCGTGTAACTCACCATCATGTTGGTTGGAAACCAGTGAGAAATTTGTGCTTGGGCCAGATGTAATAAGAGAATCTTCTGATAAAAAATCAAGGTTATTCAACAACGAATGAAGGCTGCCCAAGATAGGCAGAAGAATTACGCTGATAAAAGACGAAGAGATTTGAAATTCTCCGTTGGTGACTTGATATTTGTCAAGATCTCTCCGTTGAAGAGTGTGATTCAGTTTGGTAGGAGAAGTAAGTTAGCACCAAGGTTTGTTGGTCCATTTCCAACTCTCGAACAAGTTGGAAATTTAACGTATAAAGTTGGATTACTTGGCAAGATGGCGAGAGTGCACAATATATTTCATGTTTCTCAATTAAGAAAGTTCGTACACGATTATGATATAACTATTTCAGCTGATCAGTTGAATGATATCGAGGTAGAATGCAAGGCAGTTGGAAGCCGCAGAATGATTCGTATTGTCGAACACGATACAGAACAACTTCAAAGGAAGATGGTGAAACTGCTTAAGGTCTAGTGGGGTGATAATGAGAATGGCTGTACTTGGGAAACCGAGGAGAGCATAAGGAAGTCGTATCTAGAGCTCTTTACCTGGTAAGATTTTAAATGCGTTATAGTATTCCCTTATTAGTAAACTGCATGCTAAGACATGCTTGTTGTGTTTATTATGTATGTTTAATTGCTTGTAAATGGTTGATAGGCATGCGAGGATCCATTATATGTTTTCTTAGTTAGGGAATTTTAGGGGCGAAATTTCTTAAAGGGGGAAGAGTGTAACGACCCGTATTCTACGTACCGGAGGATCGTAGGATATTTATTTTATTTTCATACGAGGTCATATGGTCGTGTAACTTTGGGAAACGACTACTGGGGTCATTTCCCACATTCATGATTTTTGCAGAATTTTAAATGACCATTTTACCCCTACAGAATCTTTTTTTGCCTATAACTTTTGATTGGTAAGGAGTTTTGACCTGAAACCACTTCCATTGGATTTAGATGATGGTTTCTCATTCCATAGAATGATCACATTAATCAAACGGACTTACCGTTTGGTAGATATGGTAGAAATAAGATTTGAAGATGGAAAAAACAGCCTAATTGGGCTTAATAGGGTAATTAGCAGGTGGGCCCATAACCCATTTTGGGATTAGGGTTATGGGAGGGCTGAAAAGGTTTGGGGAAACATTCCCTTTCATTTTTCTAGCCACCACAAACATTCCTTGAACCCTAGTAATGGCCTCCATCTTCTGAATATCTCTCTAATCACTTTCTAATCACCAATTAAGCAAATCTACAACAAATCAAGCCGAATTGGCATCAAATTCGAGGTAGATCTGCTGCACTACATAGGAATCCAAGCCAAATCAGTTAAAGTTTCAGATCTATCATTTATTTTTGGCAAAGGTGAGTGATTAGCATGTTTATTCACTAATTATGGCTAATTAGGGGTGATTAGTGGTAATTAATGAAATTTTACATTAGAAAAATATGGAAAAATATGCATAAATTCTAAAATAGTATTTTATGTCGCTGGTATGAATTTGGGTTAACATGGATTAAGTTTGCTAATCATATAATTAAACAGGGTTAAGGGAAAAATTATAGATTCGGGTATTTTGATCTACAATAGCCTATGTATTTGATGTTTTAATGTTTTTGATTAATTCTGTATGTTGCTACTACTATTTGGTATATTTTTTGATTGCATAGGAAAGTTAAAATAGTCGAAAACGCCGTCGTGAGGCGTAAATAGCTTGTTGTAAGAGGTATAGGAAATGGGACCGGATCGGGCTCGCTACCCCCGAACCGACCCACTCGTACTCGAGCTCCACGAGCCACCCGCTCGAGCCAAGAGGCCCGACCCTGAACCGCGATTGCACTCCGAACCGATGAAGGAACTCACGAACCGAACCGACCCTGAAGGATCTCACGAACCGACCTGACCCGGAGGAGCATCCATGAACCAACCCGACTAGGTGGAGCACTGCGAACCAAGATGTGATGGTGACTCCGAACCGAACTAAATTTGAATTTCTACTACGCGACGACAATCGTGAACTCTTCTGAAGTTCAACTCAAACTCGACTAAAACCCGAGATGCAAAGGAAGACCAATGGTAAATTATGGCCCAGGATCCAGATGGGAACCAACGAGTTAACTTCGAGAGTTGGGCTTTGCTACGGGACGTGTGCAAAGGGGTCATCGATATCTATAACTTTGGTTCACCATTGAGAGAGGCGATATGTAGATGAACCAGAGCCAGGGCTGTGTGGAATGGTTGACCCGTTCGGGTTATTGATTATGGACCAGTGCAGTGGGGTCAGGGTAACAGTTGTATGGAGTGGGACTCCGTCATGGCCCCAAAGGGCAAAGTGGTCATAGCAACAGTTGTACGGAGTAGGACTCCATCATGGCCACAATGAATCTGGTGATCAAAGAAGTGGATATCGTATGCTTTACGCACTGAGTGAGAGACGAGAGGATGATTGCTATGTTTGATGTTTGCTATCACCAAGACACGCATACTCCCATTTTATACTGTATGTTAATGTTACCTTAGAGTATTGTACATCTCGTTGTGCTAACTCTTTGGCTGCAGGTCCCGGTCAGGTATGTTTATTTATACTAGTTATTCTTTCATTTTTATTGCTATCACTCATACCAGAAGTTCGTCTGACCCAGAGTTTTATGTCGTTTCTTATTACTCTGGGTGCTCCTTAACGAGCAGACTAGAGGCATGTTAGGTGGTTATGCACGAGTAGCTGTCCGAAGACGAGCAGTGGGCTTCCACGTACTTTATATATATTCTTCCTGTGTTCATGCTGGTCACTGCTTTGGGAATTAGTAGTGTACCTCTTTATTTCCTTTTAGAGAGTGTATTTTTAAAGTTGTAATAATTGGATATGGAGCGGTATTTTGGATTTCGCTACTCTGATGGATATGGTTTAGTTTTCAGCTTATGTATTGTCTCGCCTGTTTTATATCAAGTTATGTTATTATTATATTTTTATTCCGTGCGTTGTGTGATATACTATGGGTTCTTTGGTAATTATTGTTTTAACCCTTTTGACGATCGTCTCATGCTAGTCGGGCATTGACACAATGCGTTTCGGGGGAAATGTCTGATGGTATGGGGCGGCTGTCACAGTAGACAATGTTAATATCATTGTAAGTATTTACTGTTAGAGTTTGTGCCTTAGAGGCAATCTATTTGATGTAAATAATAATAATATTATCGATGTTATTTTTTATTTGGAATAAAAGATTCTAATATGTTATATTTACAACGTAATATAAATATTAACATAATAGAAGTCCTCAGCATAATAATACCGAATTACATAGTTTCAAGTGAGTAACTTGAACATAGGATTATATAATATATTAAGTATTATAATTCTTAAATGTCCCTTGTCAAGTTCTATTGTTTGTAAAGGAAAACAATAAAACATTGAGACAAGTATGTTTATTGATTAATGATCATATCTCATTGATCATTAATATATGTGATATTAATGTCAACACATAAATACGAATTGGAGAATAGCGTATTTTGTTGACCCAACATGAGAAAACTACGTAGAATATAATTAACAGTATCATAAGTTACTCTCGTAGTGACAGTGATGTAATGGCCTTAGATCTGAAATCATAATAATTTTATTCGAGGATATTTCTGTTTTGATATCATCAAAAGTCACTTTTAACCAGGTAGATGATAAAGGTGATTATTGGATACATCTCGAATCGAATGAAAAATATGAATGATCTAAATGGAATTTAACCCTACAATATATATATATAGTGATATTCATGGGCCTCTTGATTGGGTGAGACTATGAAATGCATGGTCATGCTCAAATATTGATTTGTCTTATATAATCTACTTATCGATCAAGATAAAAGGATTAAATTATAAAGAGGATGATACGTTCCATGCCTTGAGTTTAAATCCTGGATATATTGGTTAAAAGGATTAAATTACATTGAGACACTAATCACAAAAAGTTTGTATCGAATTATTGATCTTATTATAACTTGGGTAGCAGCGATGTATTACTAGATGTCGCTCACTGTTTATAATTTGACTGCTGTTTAAATTGTTGCCAACGTTATGATAACCTATACGGTCACACATAAGGACGTTAAATAAGGTGAGAGCTATTTAATAAAAGGAAATCAATTTGTTGATGGTTTATTTTATTTAAAATGGAGAGCGAGTTTATAGGTTCATCTGAAATATCGCATTGTATATTATAAAAGAAGTTCGCCTCTTTCTTTTATTATCTTCACAAAAATGAGATTCTGAAAAATCCTAATCCCCAATCGGCTAGTACTGAAACACCACCTTCCTCGATTTTGTTTAACACTATCGAGATCAACGTTCGTGGATTTCGATAGAGACGCTACCTCTCAAGCTTTCATGTTCGATTCAACTGAGATTAATTATTCAATTTGCGATTTGAAGAACAAACTTCGTTCGATTTCACGATTTGAAGAAAGGTACACATTTTGATCTAATTTTGAATTGAAAATATGAAATAGGGTTGATAAAATTTATTAATTACCCACTGCATATCGATCCAAGTTTTCCTTCAATGGTATCAGAGCACAGGTCATTTTTGAATTCAATTGTTGGGTTTAAACCGTGTATTCGGTTCTATATACACAAAAAAATTTAATATGTTATGAACACGGATGTAAATTTTAATTGGAAATGTATAATTTGTGAATTTATGTTGAATCAAAGAGTTATTTTTGTATAAATAAATTCTATAATTGTTACAGAAATTATGATCTATTTATATTTAGGATGATTTCGAATTAACTATGTAATATATATGTATATATATGTAAATATATATATATATATTAATCACTATGCTCTGTTGGATCATATGAACTTGATTTAGACTGTATACAGTACACATGTTAGTATGTGTTTGGATTTATACACTTGGTTAGTTCCTAAAATTTGGTAATCACCCTGTTGCAAGTTATTTTATTTTGAACAATTTTTTTAATCGATTGAAAGATCCTAGTTGATGAAATATGAATCTGGGATTATAAATATTCTTGTTTCATTAAGTTTTATGATAGAGTGATTCAATCCATAACACATAAGTTGATCTATCATTAGATAATCTATGTATAAAACCCTCTACTTCCCAAGTTATATGTTTTCTGCTAATATGAATCTAAGTTGCAAAAGCCTGCGTTTATATTTATGAACTAAGGAATCTTAAGTGTTAACAATTCGATAAATCTGCTGTATATTTTTTTAATGACAGTTAAGGGTTATTTTGGTGGATTAATCTTTTGAACGTCTTCTACGCGGTATTAATATGTTATATTAAAAGATGCTGCAAGTATGTGTGTGTGTGTGTATATATATATAAATCTTTAATATTTAAATCTGTTTAGGTAATATGATAAAATCTGGGTAGTGGAAATGTTTAAATCTGTGTAGGTTATATGATAAAATCTGGGTAGTTTAAATGTTCAAATCTGGATTGTTTAAATGATCAAAAGTTTATATCTATTATCATATACCACTCACCAGATCTGGTTACAAACATATATGTTTTCTAAACATGTATGAGCATTCAATTAGAATTAAAATAAGTGTTATTTTGTTTTAATATCTGGTTTATATATATATATATATGAGAATATATGTATTCTTAAATATTGCCATATGCATATTTGTGATTAATATTGATCTGGACAATATATATTGATATACAAGTAAATTCAGAAGCTTGCAGATTGAATATTTGTGAACATTTTCATAGTATATACTGATATACTATGATCTGGGTACAAGCAATGATGTATGCTAGCTTGTGGTGTTTATATATATATATATATACACACACACATATATATATATATATATCAGATACTGGGAGTTTTATCTCTTATAATTGAAACTGAAGTGTAATCATAATTATAGTATACTGGTGTGTGCAAACTTACTAAAATGTATACCTGTGATTAATGATGTATGGTAATTGATATCTATGTGATATAATGTAAGGAATGACACGTAGCTTAGTTTTAAATTATTATTTCAATATAGTTTCATACTTCTGAGTTTTGCAGCTCTTCATCTTAAATAAATATGTGATGAATTCTTGTATTTGATAATGTATTTAAATATTTGGAGAATTTTTTTTCTTACGCCTACAGCTAAAATTGATGATATATATTTGTTCTACATTTCTACAGTTCTAAATAATAGATGTGTTTTTATGATTATTGAAAACAAGTCTCCATATCAATTTTATAATAGTAAGTGGACCTAGAAAGGCCTGGTTTTTAATTATATAACTTAATGGGATGAATCAAATTTAACAATTGTCTTAGAAATGTTTTTCCATAATTGATTTAAATGGCTGTACAGATTGGACTGAAATTGGTTTTAAAATGCCCAACATAATGAATAAGTATATTTTAATTCCACATTAACGCTTATTATATTTAAAATCTTTATATCTTATTAATTAATGTGGAATTAAAATTATCAGTTTAAAATAATTGTATTTTAAAATGTTTGAATAACATGATTTGCCAGTTTGAATTTGAATCCCTTTAAAAACTATTGTCTATATTAAGTCATGGTGACATCTTCCAATAATACACTCATCAATGCCCAAAATCACCAGATGTAGGTAATGCCAAAGCATTGTGGATTCTTTTATTTTGGTTATATGCGATAGAGTAAATGTGGTGCTCCAACGTATTATTGGGTCTGACTTAACTAGGCTGCATAATAAGATTATGGCCTTAAAGACAAAAGCATGTATTATTCTATGTTTGAGAAAATGAATAACTCAATGAACATAATGTTCATCATGCGATCCAAGAGTTATATATATGATATAATTGACATAAGATGTCTACCTAAAAGGTTGTGTTTAGAGGAGTTTGCCAAACCTAGGTCAAGTCATGATTAGATATGGATCTTGAAACACCAATATATATATATACACACACACACACTGAAACACACAAACACACACATATATACATATATATATATGTATATATATTAAAATATAGGGATGTTGATTTGAGTTGGAGCAAATTTATTTTATTTATTCATTTATATTAATAATGCAATGATTGGTATTATTTTGATTGTCAAAATAATTTATCATTATTATTTATTATCTCCTGTAGATTCTAAATGGCAAGCAACACAAACAATTTATCACTAAGGTCTGTTCTTGAAAAGGAAAAACTAAATGGAATTAGGTTCCTTGACTAGCATTGAAATTTGAGGATTGTCCTCAAATAAGAAAGAAAGTTGTATGTACTTGATGGGCCTATTCCAGAGGCACCACCAAGTACTACACCCTGTGCAGAGATTAGTATCCATAAGAAGCAGCAAGATGATGCTCTTGATGTCAGCTGTCTCATGCTTGCAACCATGACTCCGGGGATTTAGAAGCAACACGAGTTCATGGATGCTTATGAGATGATTGAGTATCTTAAGAAATTGTTCAAAGGGCATGCTCGACAAGAAAGGTATGACACAAGCAAGGCACTGTATCACTGCAAAATGGGAGAAAAGGAACCCGTTGGTCCACACATGTTGAAGATGATTGGATATATTGAGTATCTCGAAAGGTTAGAGTTTCCATTGACACCAGAAGCTCAGACCGATCTTGTACTACAATCACTAGTATTCTCAATTCATCATGAATTATCTCATGAATGAGATTGAGAAACCATTGATTGAGTTATTGAGCATGTTGAGAACTGCTGAAAATATCATGAAGAAAGCAAAACATGTTGCCATCATGGCGGTACAAAAGAGAATTGCTAAAGCCAAGGGCAAGAACAAGAAAAAGCAGCTTAAGAAGACCGCTAATAAGACCAATTTTAAAAAGGCATCAAAGCCTAAAGGAGGGGTTCCCAAAGAGGGTGATTGTCACTACTGTGGAAAGTCAAGTCATTGGAAGCACAATTGTTATGCTTACTTAGATGATCTAAAGAAGAAGAAGGGAAGTGTGACTTCGCCCAATTCAGGTATAAATGTTATATATGACAATTTATCTACTTCTACATCTTGGTTATTAGATACTGGATATAGATCACATATTTGTGTCAATTTGCAGGAAATGCAAAAGAGTAGGAATTTGTCAGAAGGAGAAGTAGACATATGAGTGGGAAATGGAGCAATTGTTGCTGCATTAGCCATAAGAGGTTTCCACTTATCTTTACCTAGTGGATTAATTTTAGAATTAGAGAATTGTTTTTTTGTGCCTTCCATTAGAACAAATATTATTTCTGTATCTTGTTTGGACAAGCTTGAATTTTCATATAATAAAAGACAGTTGTTGTTCATTTTATTTAAATGAGATATTTTATGGAAATGCACATTAAGTTAATGGTCTCTATATTCTTAATTTTCATATGCCAGTTTATAACATTATTACCAAAAGGATTAAATCTAATGATTTAAATCCAACATACTTTTGGCATTGTCGTTTGGGCCATATAAAAGAGAAACACAGTGAAGAATGCAAATCTTGTTTATTAGGCAAGATGACTGAAGTTCCTTTCACTGGACACAGTGAACATGCTAATGATCTATTTTCCCTTATACATAGTGATGTATGTGGACCAATGAGTACATCAGTTAGAGGAGGGTTTTATTAATTCATTGCATTTACTGGTGATTTCAGTAGATACAGATATGTGTATCTTATGAGACACAAATCATAATCCTTTGAAAAGTTCAAGCAATTCAAGAATTAATTTCAAAACCAACTTGGTAAGAATAAAAAAACTCTTCGAACAGATCGAGGAAGAGAATATTTAAGCTAAGAGTTTAATGACTATCTGAAAGAGTGTGGAATTGTATCACAACTCATTCCACCGGGAACACCACAATGGAATGGTGTATCCGAAAGGAGAAATCGAACCTTATTAGATATGGTACGATCAATGATGAGTCATATAGATCTTCCAATAAGTTTTTGGGGTTATGCCCTTACAATAGCTGCATTTATACTTAATCGAGTTCCCACTAAAACTTTTATGAAGACACCATATCAGATATGGACTGGGAGATGTCCTAATGTCTCTTATATGAGGATTTGGGGATGTGAAGCTTTTGTTAAGCTTCCTTCCTCTGACAAGCTCGGACCTAAATTAGAAAAGTGTTAATTTGTGGGATACCCAAAAGAAACAAAAGGATATTATTTCTACAAACCTTCAGAGCATAAAGTGCTTATTGCTCAAACTGGTAATTTAATGGAAAGAGATCTAATCTCTAAAAGTACCAATGAAAATAAAGTAGAACCCGAAGAAATTCGAGAACCACAAGATATTATTGAACCTGAAATTGAAATTGAGCAAGAACCACAATCTGTTGCGGAAACCAAACCTGCTCAAATTACACAAAACATTCGTAGATCTGGTAGAGTACATCATGAGCCCGATAGATATTTTGGAAATCTAATAACTCATACAGGAGACGTAATGCTCATAGATCAAGATGATCCTACCTCTTACCAAGGTGCTATGAATGGACCAGAATCTGAGAAATGGCTTGAAGCTATGAAATTTGAAATGGATTCCATGTACACCAACCAAGTGTGGACTTTGGTTCATCCACCTGACGGGGTAAAACAAATCGGGCGTAAGTGTGTTTTCAAGAAGAAAACCGACATGGATGGAAGAGTACGAACCTATAAAGGCCAATTGGTGGAAAAAGGATTTAGACAAGTTAAAGGAGTTGGCTATGATGAAACCTTCTCCCCAGTGGCTATGGTTAAATCCATTAGGATTATGCTTGCAATTGCAGCCTTTTATGATTCGAAATGTGGCAAATGGATGTCCGAACCGCATTCCTTAATGGGAATCTTATCGAGGATGTGTACATGACACAACCTGAAGGTTTTCGCAATCCAAAGGATTCTAGAAAAGCGTGTAAACTGCAACGATCCATATATGGATTGAAACAAGCATCTCGGAGTTGGAACCTTCGTTTTGATGAAACAGTCAAAGATTTTGGCGTCATTAAGAACAAAGATGAACCTTGTGTATACAAGAAAATTAGTGTGAGTAATGTTATATTCCTAGTATTATATATGGATGAAATATTACTTATTGGGAATGATGTTAATTCATTACAAGCGGTAAAGACATGGTTGGGGGAAAATTTCTTAATGAAAGACTTAGGCGAGGCAACCTATATTTTAGGTATTAAGATCTATAGAGATAGATCAAGAAAGTTAATAGGCCCAAGTCAGAGTACATACATTGATAAAGTGCCGAAAAGATTTGGCATGAAAGAGGCAAAAGAAAGGATACGTACCCATGTCACATGGTATATCACTTTCTAAGTCCCAATGTCCTAAGTCATCAGATGATAAGGAAAACATGAAAATGATCCCTTACGCTTCCGCAATTAGATCAATCATGTATGCAATGTTGTGTACTCGTCCAGATGTCTCCAACGCTTTAAGTATGACAAGTAGATTCCAACAAAATATGGGTGAAAGTCACTGGATAGCAGTTAAGAACATTCTTAAAAGGACTAAAGACTCAATCTTGATATATGGAGGCGAAGACGAATTAATGGTAAAAGGTTACAAAAACGCTAGTTTCCAGACTAATAAAGATGACTACAAGTCACAGTCAGGTTATGTGTTTTTCCTCAATGGTGCTATTGTTAGCTGGAAAAGTACAAAGCAAGAAACAATTGCTGATTCGACTGTGGAGGCTGAATACATTGCTGCTTCAGAAGATGCTAAGGAGCCTGTTTGGATTAAGAAATTCATCACTGAACTTTTTGTTGTTCCATCCATTGTTGATCCAATAGATCTTTATTGTGACAACAATAGGGCCATTGCTCAGGCTAAGGAAGCTAGATCACATCAACGATCCAAACACATACTACGGCAATACCATCTCATCCATGAAATTATTGACAGAGAAGATAAACATATATGCAGAGTCCCAATGGATAATAATGTTGTAGACCCACTAACTAATGCTCTGTCGCAGCAGAAGAATGATAGTCACACTAGTTTCATGGGTATTCGATACATGAGTGATTGTCTCTAGTGCAAGTGGGAGATTGTTAGAGTTTGTGCCCTAGAGGCAATCTATTTGATGTGAATAATAATAATATTGTTGATTTTATTTTTTATTTGGAGTAAAAGATTCTAATATGTTATATATACCGCATAATATAAATATCAACATAATAGAAGTCCTTAGAATAATAATACGGAATTATATAGTTTCCAGTGAGTAACTTGAACATGAGATTATACAATAAATTAAGTATTATAATTCTTAAATGTCCCTTGTCAAGTTTTATTGTTTATAAAGGACAACAATAAAACATCGAGACAAGTTTGTTTATTGACTGATGATCATATCTCATTGATCATTAATATATGTGATGTTAATGTCAACACATAAATACGAATTGGAGAATAGCGTATTGGGCTGACCCAACATGAGAAAACTATGTGGAATATAATTCACAGTATCATAAGTTATTCTCATAGTGACAGTGATGTAATGGTCCTCAGACCTAAAATCATTATAATTTTATTCGAGGATATTTGTGTTTTGATATCATCAAAAGTCACTTTTAAGCAGGTAGAGTATATAGGTGATTATTAGATACATCTCAAATCGAATGAAAATTATGAGTGATCTAAATGGAATTTAACCCTACAATATATATAGTGATATTCATGGGCCTCTTGATTGAGTGAGACTACGAAATGCATGGTCGTGCTTAAATATTGATTTGTCTTATATAGTTTACTCACCGATCAAGATAAAATGATTAATTATAAAGAGGTTGATATGTTCCATGCCTCGAGTTTAAATCTTGGATATATTGATTAAAAGGATTAAATTACATTGAGACACTAATCACAAAAAGGTTGTGTCGAATTATTAATCTTCTTATAACTTGGGTACCAGCGATGTATTATTAAATGTCACTCACTGTTTATAACTTAAATGTTGTTTAAATTGTTGCCAACGTTATGATAACCTATAGGGTCACACATAAGGACATTGTGTTGGGAGTTCACAATCGAATTGATGCCCCAAAATTATATCTTAACAGTTTAAAACCAAAGATCTATTGCAAGAATGATAATTGAAACTAACTAAAGTTAGGATTCGTACTTGCTGTGTCGAAATCACAAAGAGACCAAATGGATCTCGAGATAAAACTAGATCGGAGCATCGAATTGGAAGCGTGACAAGTCGCCGCACTCTCTACTGGTATCCACACCAACATTGTCTTCGATCAGATCGAAGTAGAGAGGAAGTGAGCAGTGCTAGCCGCCATTTCCAATTTTGATCTAGGGTTTTTGGTTTTATAAAAGGTCGGTCTACTCTAAAATGAATACCCGTGTATATTTATAAAAGAAGTAGACCCTTTTATTTAAACACATGTACTCATTAAACAAGGAACTTTTCCTTTTACCATTTCAACCGAAAAATATCAACGGTTGATATTTAATTTATTTTACCCAAAATCAAAGACAGCCTTCCCCTTGCAATGTTGTAAGCGTGTGACCCTATAGGTTATTACAACGTTGGCAATAATTCAAACAGTATTTAAATCATAAATAGTGAGCGGTATCTAGCAACACATCGCTGTTTCCTAAGTTATAATAAGATCAACGATTCGGTACAACCTTTTTGTGACCAATGTATCAATGTAATATAATCCTTTTAACCAATATATCCAGGATTAAACTAGAAGCATGGATCGTATTATCCTCGTTATAATTTAATCTGATTTTCTTGATCGTTGAGTAGACTGTTTAAAACAAATCAATATTTGAGCACGATCATGCATTTCACAGTCTCACTCAATCAAGAGGCCCATGGATATCACTATGAATATATCGTAGGGTTAAATTCCATCTAGATCATTCATAATTTTCATTTGATTCAAGATTTATCGAATAATCACCGTTATCATTAATCTGTTATGAAATAACTTTAGATGATATTAAAATACAAATATCCTCGAATAAAATTATAATGATTTCAGGTCTGAGGACCATTACATCACTGTCACTATGAGAACAACTTATGATACTGTTGATTATATTCCATGTAGTTATCTCACAGTGGGTCATCCCAGTACGCTATTCTCTAATACGTATTTATATCTTGACTTTAATATCACGTATATTAATGATCAATGATATGTGATCATCAGTCAATCAATATACTAGTCTCAACGCTTTATTGTTGTCCTATATAAACAATAAAACTTGACTAGGGACATTTAAGAATTGTAATACTTATCACATTATATAATCTCAAGTTCAGTCTTACTCGAACTATATAATTTCGTATTATTATTCTAAGGACTTCTATTATGTTAATATTTATATTACGCAGTAAATAAAACATAACATAATATTTTATTTTATTCCAAATGAAATAATAACATCAACAGTGTTATCTATCTCATCAAATGGATTGACTCTAGGGCATAAACTCTAACATTCTCCTACTTGCGCTAGAGTCAATCATTCACGTATCGTATACTCATGAAACTAGTGTGACTATTTAACTTCTACTACAGTAGGTCTGCAAGATTACAACGTTTGTAACTTTGCAGATATGTTCATTTCCTCTGTGAAAAACTTCACATAGGAATTATATTTCTTAAATATATGTTTGGATCGATAATGAGTTTAATGTTTTAGGCCTGAGCAACAGCCATATTGTTATCGCAATGTATATCATTGGATCAACAATGAATTAAGTTCAATCATGAACTTCTTAATCCAAACATTTTCTTTCTTAGAATCAGTATTTATTTCTTGTTTTAAAACTAACATTATTTACAATAATTAATGTGTTATCAAATAACATTTGAATTATTGTGTCACTTCCACTCAATTTCTTGTCTATACAAGATTCAATGATATTTTGTAGTTTCGAGATATTTCGAACTCTATTTTACTCCATCAGTATCTTAGAGACTGGCTCTCCTTTAAATGGATAACAATTCGAGCAATAAATATTTTATTCTCAGAGGATTTATAGAAGTAATATCCATTTGCTTTCTTTGGATGTTCCACAAAATAGTTATCTGATTTAGGTCTGATCTTATCAGAGGAGAGACGTTTAATAAACGCCTTACTTCCCAAATCTTCGCATTAGACATTTCCTAGTCCATATCTTATATGGCGTCTTCAAATTCATTTTATTAGGATTAAATGCAATTGTTCCAAATTTAATTTATTGGAAGATCTATTTGACTTATCTTGGTCGTACGATATCTTATAAGGTGCGATTACTCCTTTCGGACACACCATTTCAATGTGGTGTTCTAGGTGGAGTGAGTCGTGAAACAATTTCAAACTCATCCGGATAGTCATTAAATAGTTGGATTAAATATTCCTTTTTCAACCAGTTTGAAAAGTATTTATTTTCTATTAAAATTTGTTTCTATCTCCATTTTGAATTCTTTGAACTTTTCAAAGGATTCTGATATGTGTTTCATAAGATGCACATATTTGTATCTACTCATATCATCGGTTAATATAATAAAGTAATAAAACCTGCCTCTAGTTTATGTATTCATTGCTCCATGTACATCATTATGTACGAGACCCAATACTAATCACTCATTCACTGTGTCAAGTGAAAGATGATTCAGTTAACTTGCCTAATAAACAAGATCTACATTTTTCATATAATTCAAAATCAAATGATCTCAAAATTCCATCATTATGGAGTTTTGATATACTTTCTTGTTTACTGGGCTAACCGGCAATACTAAAGGTATATTGGATTTAAATCACTAAATTTAATCCACTTATTATTAATGCCAAGTACATTATAGTTAAGGATTTACAAAGATCATTAACTATTCGTGAAATTCCATACGATATTTCATTTAAATAAAATGAATAACAATTATTCTTTTATTACAAATGAAATTCAAAATTGTCTGAACAAGATATATTATAACATTTATTTTAAATGGAATTTCATAATAACAATTATTTTATTTATTTTATTATGCCAGTAAACACAACAAGAATCAACTTTCTATGGATAATCCAGCAACTTTTGTTTCATTTCCATTTGTAAGTCCACTTGTCATTTTATCAGATTTCTACTTATTTTGCAATTTCTTTAAATCAACATACATTTATGTGATTTATATTAAGTATTGTAACACCCCACACCCGCTAAGGTCACTCACTAAGGGAATGCCTTAACTTCGGTGGAGCATTTTAAGTGAGTATAGAACAGAAAAATTACAACAAGACAGATATAAATACTTGAAAATCTAAAACATTCTTTCATAGCAGCAGAAGGTAAACATGTTTAGTTACAACACCATAAAGAGTCAAGTACTAAATATCCATCCTGATAAAAACATAAGTACATAATCCCACTACATAAACAATAGCCATAAAAGAAAAGATAAGCTGGGCTTTACATCACGGTCCAAGCTCCAAAAGATAGATAAAGATGTCTGATCAAAGCCCACTAGTGTTAGGCCCAACCTGAGGACCCGAGGGGGAAAAAGATAAAAACAACGGGGTCAGACATAAGTCTGAGTGAGCCCTATAACTTTAACCACACAATCATTAAAATAATTAGGGTATGATATAAACTTGGCACGGGATGACTGGGGATAAATGACTACACTAAGTAGCCAACTAGACATAGGATAACTAAGATAACGGTAAAGACGCATCTACCCACCCAAGGATAATTACTAACTGCACCACACCAGTCATTCCTACTTAAAGGTTGATCCCTCTCAAGGACTTAGAAAATTTTCCCAGTAGTTTCGTGTACCCCTAGCTGACTGCATAGGTGCCGTCTGCCCCTATCTCCACTAGGTGTACCCACTACTCCCAAGCGATGGGCTCCCTACCGTAGATACCCGTGCTGGCCCCACAGTGAGGTGTATCACTCCCCAAAGTGGCAACCCGAAAATGGTGCACGACTTATATCTACACGATGCAACAACGTCTTACCTACCAGCCCGAGTCCACACACGCATATGAAACCCGTTGGACTCGCGTTGCCACCGCTACCCCGTTTTGGCCTCTTATAGTCAAGCCCAGTACGCGTGTCCCGTCCTCGACATGGGTCGAGCCCAATAAGATACATATGGGTTACTAGTTGAAATGGGCCCCCACAAGTTACTACTTAAGCTTGTCATTTTATCTAGTGCATCCCACTTAACCCCTTTTTATAATCATGCCCACTTACATGTTAAGGTTTGGTTAAGTCATCTAATCATATTTCAATTGCCACTCAAGGCCCCCACAAGCTACTACTTAAGCTTGTCATTTAATCATATTTCAATTGCCACTTAAGGCCCCCATAAGCTACTACTTAAGCTTGTCATTTAATCATATTTCAATTGTCACTTAAGGCCCCCACAAGCTACTACTTAAGCTTGTCATTTAATCTAGTGCATCCCACTTAACCCCTTTTTATAATCATGCCCACTTACATGTTAAGGTTTGGTTAAGTCATCTAATCATATTTCAATTGCCACTCAAGGCACCCACTAGATTCCTACATGCCACCCAAGGCACCCACTTAACCCTTTAATCATGTTTAGTTACATGTTCCCCTTTGGTTAAGTATTTTAATCGTATTTTCTATTGCCACCCAAGGCAACCACTAGATTTTTCCACATGCCACCCAAGGCACCCACTTAACCCCTTATGTCCCTCTACATGCTAATATGGTTAAGTGTTTCTTAATTAATTAAAACGTAACCGTTGTAGAGACCTCTCACATTAGACTATCTCTTATGGCAGCTGGATTTGCCGGTCGGGTCCGGGCAGCCTTACGCCATAACCGAGTCTAACCTCGTGTCTTTACACTTGTCACGTATATAGTTTGTGCCTAAGACCTCTCACATTGGGCCAATCATTTGTAGCCGCTGGATATGCCGGTCGGTTCCGGGCAGTCTTATGCTACAAAAGGGTCCAACCTCGTGTCTTAGTCGATTAATTACACCTAATTAATCACCCCCATATTTCGAATTAATTTTCCCTAATTAATTCCAATTTTTAACGATGTACATAATTGACTCAATTATGTCCATCCTCTTTATGGTACGCATAATCATACCAACTTCACACAATTTCATTAACATGTTTATTAACCCCATCGTTCCCCACGTAATTCGCGGACATGACATAAAAGGGAAGGTTCATCACAAATACAATGGGTTCAACTTGCATAACATTAGCATCAACATGGGTTTTTAAAGGTGTCATCATGCATATAGCATCAAACCCAACTAGCATAAATAATCAACCCAAACTTGCATGAATCACATATGTCATAAAGAGATTAACTCGCATAAGTTACTTATGTCATATAAAGGGGTAAACTTGCATATGTATGTATGACATACAAAGGGGTTAACTTGCATATGTATGCATATCATTCTAAGGTGTAAACTTGCACATGTTACTTGCATATCATCAAACACCAAACTTGCATAACATGTCATATATGGACTTGCATATAATCATACACCAAACTTGCATAACATATCATATATGAACTTGCATATAATCATACACCAAACTTGCATAACATATCATATATGAACTTGCATATAATTATACACCAAACTTGCATAACATATCATATATGAACTTGCATATAATCATATACCAAACTTGCATAACATATCATATATGAACTTGCATATAATCATACACCAAACTTGCATAATCATGGTGTCATAGTGGATCAATGTTTATCATAGCAACTAGCATCATGAACACTTGCATAACTTGCATAACATCATGATCATATAGCATATAGCTTGCATAACTTGCATAACATCATGAACATGTAACATATGACTTGCATAACTTGCATAACATCATGAACATGTAGCATATGGCTTGCATAACTTGCATAACATCTCAAACTCATAGCATATAACTTGCATAACATGCATAACATCTCAAACACATAGCATATAACTTGCATAACATGCATAACATCTCAAACACATAGCATATAACTTGCATAACATGCATAACATCATTAACACATAGTATATAACTTGCATAACTTGCATTGATCCACATTCATAGCCATAACCTCATTATATCCTATCATAATCATTTCAATAATTGGTCATTAAGGCTATAGAAAACTCACAACTTGTTGATTAGCCTTCTTATGAATATATTAAAAGATTGAGACGAAGCCACTAAGCTATCAACTCAAAAACTCCAAATAAGAATGCTCCAAATGAAAACCCTTGAGCCAAATCAATAATAAAGATCCTAGCTTTGATGAAGAAAAGCCTTGAATCAAACTTAGAAACACTTAAGCAAGCTTAGGAACTCTTATACTTCTTTAGAAACTCTCTCATATGATTAGAGATGGAGATTATGACAAGAGGATGAGGGTGGAGGCCATGAGAGAACATTTTGGCATAGTTTAGCTATAGGATTGAATAATGAGCATTTAGGTTTAGGTTAGGGGTCTTTTTATAGAAGACTAGGATATTTTTAGCCATAGGATAAACCTTAGTTTAGATCCTAGCCATCAAAGCATGTCTTGGGGAAGAAGTCGATGTAGGAACCATCTAGGGCCTTTAGATTAAAGCTGAACCATGAGAACCATTCAAATGCAAAATCTGCATTTGAGCGAATCGGCCCACGGGTTGACAGCCAAACACCCTGGATTAACCCCTAGTCGACCCAGCGAGCTCGGGTCGACCTCAAAAATCGGCCGGTTTGGTTATTCCCCTCTCCCAATTCGCTGTTTTGAACATTTTTGCATATTTATTTATTTAATTTTCAATTATATATATATATATATATCAATATATATATATATTTCTCTGCGCAACCCATTTCACTTGATTAAGTATACTTTAATTTGTGAATTTTTGTGTTCAAATTACGGGGTGTTACAAGTATCTAATACTAGGAATGTATAAGTAGATTATTATAACATTTATATCTTATTCAGTTGAAGTCATACTTTGACTTTGGTTTTAGATCCTCTATATTTGTTAGAACAATTACGTTTGATTTTTTTGAGGACAATCCTCAAATTTCAATGTTAGTCAAGAAATTTGATTTAATTCAATTTATATCCTTTTTAAGGATTAATTTAAATTATCGAGTTATTTATTATTTAATATCTACATTAGATAAAATAATAACTGATTCTGTAATATTTATTTAATCACAAAATTTTGACAATCAAAATTTATATTAACATAAATATGTAATTTAAACTAAAATACGCTCCCACTCAAATGAGAATCTCTCTGTTTATATATATATATATTATTATATACATATAATGGTGTTCCAAGATCTATATCTAGTCATGCCTTAACCCAGCTTTGGCTAAACCCAAAACACAACCTTTTAGGTAGACATCTTATGTCAATTACATCGTCTATATAACTCTTGGATCGCATGTTGAACAGTTTGTTCAGTATTATTCATTTGCTCAAAATATATAGAATAATTCATGCTTTTGTCTCTAAGGCCATAATCCTATTATGCAGCCTAGTTAAGTCAGACCCAATAATAGGTTGGAGCACCACATTTTACTTCATCGCATATAACCAAAATAAAAGGTACACAACGCTTTGGCGTTAGTTACAAACATTGATCTTGGACAGTGATGAGTATATTATTGGAAGACTTCACCATGACTTAATGTAACAAAATAATTTGCTTTAAAGGGAATTTATAATTTACAATGATGAACAATATCAGAGTTAATTACATATATCAAATATATGTATTTTATATTCGTAATATAAATTGGAATAAAATATACGAATATTATACCTACATATTCCCTTTTGAACATTTCAAAATCTTTTTTATTATCTTTACTCTACAATTAGAGACAATTCAAATTTAATATTAATATTAATTAATCAATTCTTCCATAAAGACGTTCTCAAATTATATAAAGCTTCTGACTCGTATGTTCAAAACAAAATATACATACAGATTAATATATGCAGTGAAGATAATTAACATACAAACATTAAGTTAAAGCATTACATACTTATGCTATGCAAATAGAACATATCATGGAGCTATAGGGTCAGAACCTATATCAAAACTGATAAATAATGTCTGTTATACCTATATGACATTTTAATAAACAATACATCTTATGTGTATATAAAAAGCCCAGTGTCATATACAGGGTCATACCTATCATATCTAATAACATTCTACTTTTTACATTTCAACATTATATGTAAACAAATAGATTTGTTCACATATTCCATATTACAGCTTCATTTTCATCAAAATGCATAGTGTTATACATTTATGTATATATGCATGCAAACATTTTTTTGAAATAAAACACAAGTCACACTTGTTTCTCCTCTTATTTACATTTGCTGCATTGGGTACTCTCAACCCTCGAATATGTTGCTGCTACTACCTGCTGAAACATTTTCAGCGCAGTTAGATTAGTTAAAATAAATGGCATAATGAATCAAACATTCATATGTTACTTTATATATGACCAGCTCATATTATAAAGGAAAACAATCGATAATTGCATATTTGCTATTGCAAACTAATTTTGCATTAATATATAATTATCATTGCGAACACAGTTACAATGTTACTACTTGATTCATTCATCAATGAATCAACTTAAAAGGGCAAATGAATTTCCATGGTGTCATACATCAATGATATGTACATGCAAGTACTACCGAAGTAATAAGTCATACTTGTTTGGCTTTTAGTAATATTTGCAGCATTAGATTAACATTATCAAATTATCAATATAAATTTCAGATCATGTGTACTATAAAAAAACATTTATTTTATTTTAATTTATGTACACATATATATACATATATATGAATGAAAAACCAGTTATATACATCAAGTGTATATATAGTAAACATGTGCAACAACATCCATATATAAGTATACATCAAATGTATCTATAAATATAGTCAAAAGTTTATGCTGCATATCGTTAATACATGCCTAACAGATTTGATATCAATACGAAATGAGGAAACATATACAATCTATATGTATGATCAGACAAGCAATATGGTTCAGATTTTTTCAAAACATAAAAAAATGAGAATCATAAAACATATTTTGTAAATCATACTTACAAAATATATCACCTATTTATGTTCAATAACATTTTTATATTAAGTTTGATAAGTCTGTCATCCTTAGATGTATATTAATAATGAGTTCTACAAGTTAAGTTGCTATTGGACTGCAATACAACATGCATGTATCAGAACACAATATTTTTCTTTATTCAAGTATCAATTGCAAATCAAATTTGCATTGATGCTCTTGAATGTATGCAGAATATCAATATAATGTAAAATATATCATATCTATATGATATAGAGTGAACCAGATCCCTTTTGAGATTTATATAAGAGGCCATATGTATATATATACACATTTAAATCAGAAAATTGTATGTGTATATATATATATATATGTCTAAATTTTATATCGTCTGTAACAATATATAAAATTACTTTTGTGAATACCAAGGAATGAACAAATGTGACAATTCAAAACTGCAATATGTGTGAATCTTTGCATCTCATGCATAAGGGAGACCAGGTTGAGCAAAATACAAGTTGCATGATCAATTCAATATGATCAAACTTTTGTTGATTGATGATGACAAAGCTTATAGCTAATTCAAAATAACTAACTATTCATGCACATATGTATAAACATTCAGCTTCCTACAAGAGCTGTTCTTCCAGTAAAATTAGTCAACAACTATGTTTGATCATATTCACTCATGACTATACATGATTTCATGAAATAATGTTTAAGCTAGGGAGTTAATGATACATCCATATCTGCAAGAGATTAATTTATCAAGTATTCATCATTTTGATGAATCGTAGTCATTAATAAATCAAATTTATCTTAATGTATGCTTGTACTCCCAATTATGTATTTGTCTGTATATGTACAGGATAAAATTTATATATATGTATATATATATATATCAAATATATATATATATATATATATATAAAGCAGTCTTCAGGTTTATATGAAATAAGTAATCAATATATAAATGTCCAAAGGAATTTCAAAATATACTTGTTTTAATGTACATCAACATATATATCAAAACAACACAAACGGGTTATATAATTTAAGATGAGGACACATATAATGATGCATTTACAAGTCACACTTGTAAACAAGTCATCGAGAAATGTTCAATGGTATAAACATTTTATGAAAATGATCCTTATCAATTTTGTATCTAGACTTATCAATCTATACCTTTAACAAAAGACTGAAATTTAACTGGAAATAAAATTTCCTACAGTTTCGAAATCTGAATATATAACGTATATACATATCACCATAAATATATGTTTATAATCAATATATATCTAAAACAATTTTGATAGATAAGTCATTTATGTATATGCTCATAGTATATACACTTTAACACATATTAAAATACAGTTTAGATATGGCGTTTGATCAGACCCAAAAATGTGATTCTCAGATCAATAAAATTTGGGATTTTAAACCAGATATGCATAACAGAATTTATACATGACATCAACTATATAGTTATATAATCAGATCGAAAATAAAATGATGCATAAACAAAACTGATATCCGATATTAATTTTGTTTAAGCAAAATAATTTTATTTTAGACTTTGGTCTGTCTATACAAGACAGATTGGTATTGAAGTACTCCAAGTACATGATTAATAACATAAAGATTCATAATAAAAGGAATTCAACATTGAATCTTTTATTCAATTAATTGATCAACAGTCATAGTTATCCCCTTTTGATAAAACCAGATTTAGGCATACATTTATATGTATTTATATTAGGACTATAATATACGTAAATCAAATGAGTTTTTTGATATTATATCCTGATATATAGGTCAAATCATAAATTTATCCTAATATATATACACATATACATGATTTCATTAAATCAAAACTAATTGAAAAATAACTTACTGGTCTACCAATCAGTAATACAAATCTTAATTAGGATTATAAAAGCAAAATAAAATCTGGTTTCAATTACTTATCCACCAAACAATTTGATAATATGTTTGATGATGTCATTTGATACAAACAAATTTATACTCTATTCAGATCCATATCTAATTCCTGATTTAAAATTGAGTAAAATTCAACATATAAAATCAATATCTGATATTGATTCATTTTAGTTAAATTACCTTTCTGTAAGTAATCAATTGATTCTTCAGTCCATACAATTCAAATAAGAATCAAAACCCTAGAATTAAAAATTAAATCTCTATAGTTTTGTAATGAATCATGCATTCATAAATCAAAATCACAGTTCAATATATTATATCTTGCAAGCCCATGGCTCTGATACCACTGTTGGAAGTTCACAATCGAATTGATGCCCTAAAATTATGTCTTAACAGTTTAAAACCAAAGATCTATTGCAAGAATGATAATTGAAACTAATTAAAGTTAGGATTCGTACCTGCTGTGTCGAATTTACAAAGAGACCAAATGGATCTCTAGATAAAACTAGATCGGAGCATCGAATCGGAAGTGTGAAAAGTCGTTGCGCTCTCTACTGGTATCCACACAAACATTGTCTTTGATCGGATCGAAGTAGAGAGGAAGTGAGCGGTGCTAGCCGCCATTCCCAATTTTGATCTAGGGTTTTTGGTTTTCTAAAAGGTCGGTCTACTCTAAAATGAATACCCATGCATATTTATAAAAAAAGTAGACCCTTTTATTTAAACACATGCACTCATCAAACAAGGAACTTTTCCTTTTACCATTTCAACTGAAAAATATCAATGGTTGATATTTAATTTATTTTACCCAAAATCAAAGACAGCCTTCCCCTTGCAATGTTCTAAGCGTGTGACCCTATAGGTTATTACAACGCTGGCAATAATTCAAACAGTATTTAAATCATAAACAATGAGCGGTATCTAGCAACACATCGCTGTTACCCAAGTTATAATAAGATCAACGATTCGATATAACCTTTTCGTGACCAGTGTATCAATGTAATATAATCCTTTTAACCAATATATCCAGGATTAAACTAGAGGCATGGATCGTATCATCCTCGTTATAATTTAATCCAATTTTCTTGATCGATGAGTAAACTGTTTAAAACAAATCAATATTTGAGCACGGCCATGCATTTCACAGTCTCACTCAATCAAGAGGCATATGGATATCACTATGAATATATCGTAGGGTTAAATTCCATCTAGATCATTCATAATTTTCATTCGATTCAAGATTTATCCAATAATCACCGTTATCATTACTCTGTTATGAAATAACTTTAGATGATATCAAAACACAAATATTCTCGAATAAAATTATATTGATTTTAGGTCTGAGGACCATTACATCACTGTCACTATGAGACTTATGATACTGTTGATTATATTCCATGTAGTTATCTCACGGTGGGTCAGCCCAATACGCTATTCTCCAATACGTATTTATATCTTGACTTTAATATCACATATATTAATGATCAACGAGATTTGATCATCAGTCAATCAATATACTAGTCTCAACGCTTTATTGTTGTCCTATATAAACAATAAAACTCAACTAGGGACATTTAAGAATTATAATACTTATCACATTATATAATCTTAAGTTCAGTCTTACTCGAACTATATAATTCTGTATTATTATTCTAAGGACTTCTATTATGTTAATATTTATATTACGCAGTAAATATAACATAACAGAATATTTTATTTTCCAAATAAAATAATAACATCAACATTGTTATCTATCTCGTCAAACGGATTGCCTCTAGGGCATAAACTCTAACACGTTGAATAATGTGAGAGCCATTTAAAATAAAAGGAAATCAATTTGTTGACGGTTTCTTTTGTTTAAAATGGAGAATGGTTTTATAGTTTCATCTGAAATATCGCATTGTATATTATAAAAGAAGGCCGCCTTTTTCTTTTATTGTCATCACAAAAACAAGATTCAAAAAAATAGTAATTCCCAATCGGTTAGTACTGAAACACCACCCTCCTCGATTTTTTTCGACATTATCAAGATCAATGTTCATGGATTCGGATAGAGACGCTTCCTCTCAAGCGTTCGTGTTCGATTCAACTGAGAGTAATCATTATTCAGATTCGCGATTTAAAGAAAAGCTTCGTTCGATTTCACGATTTTTGAAGAAAGGTACACTTTTTGATCCAATTTTGAATTAAAATTATGAAATAGGGTTGATAAAATTTATTAATTACCCGTTGCGTATCGATCCAAGTTTTCCTTCATTTACCTATTATTATATTTGTTTTCCGTTAGGAGATATTTATTGTGAGCTTTGGTATATTTTTCTTTTTCTTTATGTAGGATACTAGACAAAATAACACGGATTTCTATAGACTAGGATTTTAGTATCTAGTAGAAAAAAATCGGACCTACTGGAATTTGAGTTGTTACATCTAGTATCAGAGCTTAGGTTTAGGGTTCCTATAGGGCCGTCAATTTCTAACACGACTCGTAACCCGCACAAAAAAAACCCTACTCGACCCATTTATAAACGGGTCAATTTCGGGTCAACCCACTCTGACCCGTTTAATAAATGGGTTGACCCGACCTAACCCGTGTACCCGTTTCTGACCTGTCATGACCCGTTTAATATAAAACAAATTTTAATTGCTCTATAATCTACAAAACATAGGCCAGTCCAGTCCACTACCCATTTGCCGCTTTACTCTAATTTACCAATTACCAAGCCGCCACTCATTCTGTCTCTCTGTTTCTGCGGTTCTACCTCTTCACTCCTTCAGACTTCAGTTCCTCTTTCCTTTTTACACCGAGCCCTAGAATCTACGATATCCTTCTGAAATCGCGCATAAGATCGAAGAACAATGACGACCCCAGGAAAAAGCGTCGGTAACAACATTGTCTTGAGACTTGAGCTTCGTCTCGAGATTGTATGAGCACTTCGTTGTAGCGTAGTCCTTTTTCTTTCTTAATGTATGCTACAAAGACTCGATCAAATGCAACCATCATTTGAAACCCGCAAAATTTTTTATACAGATATTTTTCTTAATGGGTTACACGAATCAAACCCGAAACCCGCACGATTATAAATGGGTCAACCCGAAACCGACCCGTTTAATAAATGGGTTGAGCTGACCTGACCTGAACTCAACCCGAACACGACTTGATCCGACCCGAACCCGGCTCAACCTGACCCTTTGACAGCCCTAGATTCCTATATAGATAATGAGTGAGCATATTTGTATTCAAAATATAATAATATATATGTATGTAACTATATCCATAGAGGAACCCACTGAATAAGAAGAGTGATATATGGAAAAATTGGAATATAAATTTTGTACACTAAAGAAATGGCTATGGAAATTTGAGAACAGTAGCGCCATAAGTGGATAGAATGTAGAGTATACAATATGCTTTAAAGTATAAAGGAAAATTCCATGTGTTAATGTTCAAAATTTTGGTATTTAAGATTAGTGGGTTAGGCAATAGAGCCCTGCAAATTGTGAAAGAGTACATATATATATATATATATGTTGAGTCAAGGATTTCATATGATTTTGATTTATGCCAAAGATATACGCGATAATCGACAAAAAGGCGATTTTCATTGGTTAAAGGAGATAAGGATCTTCATATGGTGTTGGTCACTAGAGATTGATTGCTTGGTATGTTAGTAGTGTTCATTAATGTTAAAATCTATCCTCAAATAATCAAAAAAATTTTATATATATATATATATATATATATGTATATGTATGCACATAAATTGTGCAAACTGGGCATAACCGGTCGACCGTCCAAATCGGACCAGTCAATCGTTTTTACCCAGTTTGCACAATGAACATGCACACATATACACATAACGTATATATATATATATTTAAATTCTTGTCTACTGGTCATTTTTAACCTGTCGACCGTTTTTAAACAGAAGCAACTATTCGAATAGTCACTTCCATTTCTTCAATAGTTGCTTCTCTTCCTCTTCACCAATGATCATATCTATTGATTGTAACTCTTTACTAATAGTTACAACTGTTTATCTCCTATATAAACACCTTGAATTCATCAATTCTAATCACCAATTCTTTCTATCTATTCTCTATATTGTTGATTTCATTCTTGAACTCTCAAGTACTTAAACGCTCATATTCTTCATAATATCGTTCTTGAAATCTAGAATTTATATATTATTCTTTTGATTCAAACACGATATCATCTTCCAATATCTTCACAAACACAAATTCTATTTAAGGATAAGATTATAGGAAGGTTGTACAAGAATTGACAAATTCGTGTTATTGAGAACACACATTGTCAAATTACAAGTCTACTCGTCTTGTTTGAAGTCCTCCGTGTTATAAGAGGCAAGTATTGAAGTCCCATGTGTTGTAAGAGGCAAGTTGTGAAGTCCTCGTGTTGATAGAGGCGTGAAATTCCGTTCGGCTGCTCGGGTGTTGTAAACCTGTTTCCTCCGGGTGAAGTGAGGTTGTCTGTTTAGTGAAAATCCAGATAGAAGTATGGGACTGGACGTAGGACGGTGCTCCGAACCAGTATAAAAATTCTGGTGTGATTTTTCCTTTTACTGGATTTATTTATCTGTGATACTGCATCTGTGATATCTTATTCTATTTAATATTTATTTGCATAACTACAGTATTAGACAAGTAGTTGTGTGTTATATCATATTACATGATCCGAGTGTACTATATTACTTGGCAAGTACACACACTTTCATTTGGTATCAGAGCAAGGTTATCTTATAACCGTAACACGGTTATTTGATATATTCTTGTAATATGGCAAATAACCCAAGTTCTAGCACTCAAAACACCACTTACACGGAAGGTCAATCAACACGAAGACCTCCATTTTTCAATGGTCTTAATTATAGCTATTGGGCAACACGTATGTCATTTTACATGCAGTCAACTAGTTATGATGCCTGGAATGCTACACAAAAAGAAATAGTGAATTCAACAACTGAATATTCAGAATGGACACCGGCTGAGAAAACGGTAGCACCCGTAAATGCAAAGGCAATAAATGTGCATTAGACCAAAATGAATATAACTGTGTTAGTATCTGCACCACTGCTTATCAAATTTGGCAAACGCTAAAAACCACACATGAAGGTACTAACAAGGTTAAACAAGCCAAAATAGTCATGTTGAAAAGTTAGTTTCAAATTTTCAAAATGAAACTGAATGAAACAGTCAATGATATGTATTCACGGTTTCAAAATATTCATCATGCGCTCTTTTGCTTAGGACAAAAATATTCAGATTTTGAGGTTGTCTCGACAGTCCTACATTCTCTGACTAGTGAATGGGAAGGAAAAGTATTAGCGATTGAAGAAGCTAATGACCTTTCTTTCATGAAGCCAGATGAATTGATAGGAAATCTAATGTCCTATGAAGCTAACTTGCAGGCTAGAAAGGAACAGAAAGAAGAAATGAAAAATGTAGCATTTATGTCGGAAAAGATGAAGATTAATCAGAATCTGAAGATAAAGACTTAGCTTTAATGGCAAAAGGTTTCAAGAAATTTTTGAAACAACGAAAATCAAGTCGATATAACAAACGGAAATCTGGTTCAAATAAACCTTCATCATCAATAATAGAATGTTTCAACTGCCACAAAAAGAGGCACATGCACAAAGATTGTCCGGAGCAAAAGAAGAAGTCAGAAAATGACAAGTTCAAATACAGGAAGGACAAATCAAAGAAACGAGCCTTCTCAGTCACATGGGATGATTCAGACTCGTCTTCATCAGAAAGTGAAAGTGATTCAGAAGATGAACAAGAAAATGTTTGTTTCATGGCAGTAGAAGATGAGGTACAAATTCCTACATTTGATGAAGTTCTTGATATTAATGTTGAATTGATAGTTAAATTTAAAAATATGAAACGTCAATGGAAAGAAGCCAAAGCAGATTTAAGTAGAGCAGAATTTGAACGAGATATGTTAAAAGATGAGAAGAAAATATTAGAAGAGGAATTTGAAAAAGTTCAAGAATCATCATCTAATATTGATTCTCAATTATCTCTTTGAGTCAAGAAATTGAAACTCAAAAAGAGAAAAATGATGCTCTCACTACTGAAAATCATGAGTTTAAGGCAAAAGTCAAAATTTTGGACCTAGAAAAAGCTAGTTTACAAACAAAGTTAGATAACATTACTCAAAATGTTTCTTACTTCAACAAATGTCGAGAAAATTTGACAAAGATCATTGAAAGTTCACAGTCCACTTCAAATAAACATGGTGGGATTTAAGAAATAAGAAACCCATAAACATCTTGGTTTCAAAAGGAAAAATGTAAAACAAAATAAAACTAAGAAAAATCTTAGTTTGTTATATTCCAAACCAAAACTAGTTGTGAAGTTTCAAAAGAAAAATGTCAAAACTCTCAAGATATGGGTTCCTAAAATGAATAATAATTTAATTAGGAACAAATATATTTAGCATTTTATGAATACTGTGCATTTTAATTCTAACTATGTTTATAAAGGGGATACCAGACCCGTATGGGTTTGGACTCCTAAGACCTAACTCTTAGGACCCAATAAAAAGGTGGGTACCATGGACTTAATTTTATTTTTTGCAGGTCCCACTTAAGAAAAGAGGAAAGTGGATATTGGACAGTGGTTGCTCGTAGCATATGACTGGAGACAAGAGTTTATTAACAAATACTACTTACTCAGATGGTGGCTCCGTCACTTTTGAAGATAATTCAAAAGGCTATATCATCAGCAAAGGCGATGTGAGCAATCGCGATACATCTAACTTACCTCTTATTACTAATGTCATTCTAGTTATAAAATTGAAACACAATTTACTTAGTATTAGTCAGTTATGCGACAAAGGTTTTACCATTTCCTTTTCCGATAACAAGTGTAGTATCTTAAATAAGGATCATAAGTTAGTTTTTGAAGGATATAGAGACAGAAATATTTATATTCTGAATATGAATATCAATCATAATTTAGATATGTGTCTTGTAGCAAATGATAATGATCCATGGCTATGGCACAAACGTTTCTGTCACATAAACTTCAGAACTATTGACAAGTTAGCCAAAAACGATCTAGTTAGAGGACTACCCAACGTGAGTTTTACGGTTGATAACAATTGTGATGCATGTCAATTAGGAAAATTGACTAAATCATCTTTTAAATCCAAGAAAGTCATATCAACATTACAACCACTTGAGCTACTGCATATGGATTTATTTGGACCAACACAGGTTCAGTCAATAAACCATAGTCGATATGTGTTTGTAATTGTTGATGATTACTCTCGTTACGCTTGGACGATTTTCTTGAAAACCAAAAGTGACACTTTTGATCATTTCAAATCTTTCGTCAAAAGAATTCAAAAATCGAAAGGGCTTAAAATTAAAAATATAAGAAAAGATCATGGCGGAGAATTCGAAAATAATGAATTTGAACATTTTTGTACAAAGAAAGGTATATATCATAATTTTTCGTTTCCTAGAACTCCACAACAAAACGGAGTTGTAGAACAGAAAAACCAGACTTTAATAGAATATGCAAGAACATTATTAAATGGAACCACTTTACCAAAACATTTTTGGGCAGAAGCTGTTGCAACTGCGTGTTATGTTTTGAATCGTGTATCCATTCTACCTCTCACCAAGAATACATCTTATGAATTATTTAATCAAAGAAAGCCAAATATTTCATACTTCAAAGTTTTCGGTTGTAAGGGTTTTATTTTAAATTTGAAAGACCATCTCGGAAAATTTGGTCCAAAGTCCGATGAAGGTATATTTGTCGGTTATTCTGAATGAAGAAAGGCCTATCGTATATTTAATAAAAGAACCAAAACTATTGAAGAATCTCTTCATGTTGCATTTGATGAATTCTATCAACCGTCTCATAATATATCAGATGATGACAAAACTATAGTCTTTGAAAATTCGATCATCACAAATGTTGATTCTGACTCGGAAATAATTGAGAATATTCCTCAACCTGTTGTGGTACCTTCTCCACCAAGATTACGATCTACTCTAAGAATATTAAGAGATCATCCGGTTCAAAATATAATCGGAGAAGTAACCTTACAAATTAGAACAAGGAGTCAACTCAACCAAATGGGTCATGTTGCGTTTCTTTCAAATATCGAACCTAAGAATCCAAAAGAAGCTGCTACTGACGATTACTTGATCATTGTCAGGCAGGAAGAACTAAATCAATTCGAGCGCAATGATGTCTGGGAACCTGTTCCAAGACCAACTGATCAGTCAGTTATTGGTACTAAATCGGTCTATAAAAATAAGGCCGATAAACAAGGAAATATCACCAGAAATAAAGCAAGATTAGTAGCACAAGGATATAATCAGGAAGAAAGTATCGATTATAAAGAAACTTTTGCACCAGTTGCTCGACTAGAAGCTATCAGAATTTTATTATCCTTTGCTTGTCATCATAATTTCAAACTTTATCAGATGGATGTCAAAAGTGCTTTTCTAAATGGATTTATCAAAGAGAATATATATGTCGAACAACCTCCCTTGTTCGTACATGAAAAACATCCTGACTACGTATACAAACTTAAGAAAGATTTGTATGGTTTAAAACAAGCACCTCGTGCTTGGTATGAACGATTACACAACTATCTTACTGATTCAGGATTTCAAATTGGCAAAGTCGATAAACTTTATTTATTAAACATTCTCGAAAAGATATATTGGTTATCCAGATATATGTAGACGATATTATCTTTGGTTCTACAAATGATAAACTCTGCAAAGAATTTGTGGATATTATGACCAAAGAGTTTGAAATGTCACATATGGGAGAACTATCATATTTTCTTGGTCTTCAAATCAAGCAACTTTCTAACGGTATTTTTATTAATCAAGAGAAATACTGTGGAAATCTTATCAAATGCTTCGATTTAGAAAATACATCCGGTAAACCAATTCCTATGAGTAAAACTACACATCTTGAAAAAGATGAGAATGGTAAGAGTGTTGACCAGTAATTATATCGAAGCATGATTAGTTCTCTTCTTTATCTTGCAGCAAGTCGTCCAGATATAATGATGAGTGTTTGTCTATGTGCATGATTTCAAGCAAATCCTAAGGAATCACATTTACAAGCAGTAAAATGAATAATTAGTTATCTTAATAATACCAAAGACTTCAGTCTTTTCTACCCAAAAGAATGTCCATTCGAATTAGTATCATATAGTGATGCTGATTTCGGAGACTCTCGTACGGATAGAAAGAGTACAAGTAGTACGTGCCATTTTATTGGAAAATCACTTGCCTCTTGGTTTAGTGAGAAACAGAATTGTGTTTCACTATCGATATGTGAAGCCGAGTATATATCAGCAGCACTTGCTTGTACTCAAGTACTATACATGCAACAAGGACTTCGAGATTTTGATATTCATTTATCAAATTCTATTATATACTGTGATAACACCAGTGCCATAAATTTATCAAAGAATCCTGTAAATCATTCTCGAACCAAGCATATTGATATCCGTCATCATTTCTTGAGAGACAATATTGAAAAAGGAAACATATGTCTCGAATATGTCCAAACTGATCATCAACTAGCAGACATCTTTACTAAGCCTCTACTAGAATCAAGTTTCATTACTTTGCGTAGAGAGCTTGGCTTAGTCTCTAGAAATGAACTTGATATGTACACACTAAAGTTACATTTATATATCATTATGTTCTTTTCTTTATCTGGTGCTTTTAACTTTCAACATTTTAGCTATCTTATAGCTATTTCTATTTTTAGTCAAAGAATATGAGCTATTCATTATTTGTACGGTAATTATTCCTTGACATTTCTCATCCACTAAACTATATATAGACAACTCTATATATAAGCTTATCATTCATTCTCTTTTTGGCATCTCCTCAAATCCGAGTCTATAATTTAAAGGTTTCAATACATCAATATGGCTCATATCTGCGATGAATGCGCACAAAAGTCACACATTTTGGTTATGAGTTCTGAACCTGAGGAGTGCTATTCTCCTAAAACACCGAAAAGCAGATCAAAATGCACTCATACCCCGGTAATACGCCTACGTCAAAACGTGCAAAGAAAGAACTGTTTTGCTCACCTCGAACTAGAGAAAAAAACAAATGAGATTCATCATTATCAGAAGCATCAAATGGATCTTCAGCGACTACTCCATTATGAGCAACGACTTACTTCCGAACGATTATCACTTTTAGAACGCATGGCTTCATTTTTCTGTGGCACGAACAAGCGTAGAGTTTATGAACCTATGTCGCATGCTCCTTCATCTTATAGGAGTCCAAACTCCTGGGATCGGAATTATAATCATAATGAAGGTGCAAAATGGTCGCCATGGACACCACGAATCAACGAGGCCAAGGAAGAGTCAACCGAGCATAATTCGGCTACATCTCATTAATTTTTGTTTTTAAATATGTTATGATTACATTTACGTATTTTTTTTCCTTTGTTATAACATTTATGTACTTCTTTTTTGAATTCAATAAAGTTCAGACCATTACAAAGCCGGAAGAAGAGCAAAAGGGCTGAAAAACAGAAATCTGGAACACCAGTCGACCGGTGATAATGCACCCGTCGACCGTTTTGCTCTCAGGTTAAAAACAGTCGACCTGTCATTTCTCACCAATTGACCGGTAATATAATCTTTTGTTTTTAAAATATATACATGACCATTCAACCGGTCAAATACCACCAGGCGACCGTTTTGCTCTCGGGATGAAAACGGTCGACCGGTGAAAATTGACCAGTCGACTGGTCTTGTGCTGAAAGGTTTTTAAACGCATATACGGTCATTTTTCAACCCATCTCTTCATTTTTACTCTACCGTTTTCTACCTCCAAAAACCCTCAAACCCTAGAACCCCAATTTCCTACTCCAAAAACTCTTTAATGGCTCCTCCGCAAAAGAAATCGAAGAAAGCCTCCTCTTCCAAACTTGAACCCATCGATAATTCTATTAAGAAGTGGCTTATCAATCCTATTGCTATTCAGAGATGGAATCAGATGAAGGGTTTCAACATACATCCAGGTTCGTTTATCAAATTTCCTTATTTCTCAAACTATCGTGTTCAAAGATTAGCTAGAAATGCTCATATTGAATCTCTACTTGATTTTGATCGAAATAATGTTGAAATTAATCACGTTATGATCAAGCTATTTTATACTAATCTGAATTTGGACAAATACAAACCAGAAAATCCTACTCAGTGTCTTTGGTCGGTTGTATGTGGCCAACAGGTCTTCATCTCTTATCAAAGAATGGCAAATGTCCTTGGTTCGGATTTTATAGGAGAAAAATTTTCAAGTACATTTTGTAATGTTCACATCCGTGACAGTACAAAATCGATTAATTTACGTCCTACGGCTAGAGTTCTTCACCATACCATCATGCATTCTCTTTTATCTCGGGTTGGAAATTTTGACGCCGTTTACAAGGAAAATTTCAAAGCTTTATATGCAATTTATGGGGGATTCGCATTAACTGGATTGAAATGATCTTCGACGCGATTTTACAAGTAAATAAGTTAAATAGGTCGCATCTCTTCTACAATGAATATATTATGCGACTCTTACTTGATTGTGGCATCAATCCTCCTCAGTCACCTATTTCAAAGCCAAAATGCATAAACAAAGCTTCGATTAAGCGGATGAAACTTCCTGAACCATGCTTTAATATCATTCCTTTTGAACAATGGAAGGAACAAGGCCATCAAAGTAATTCTTCTTGACCATCCCGCCCAAAACCCGAGGAAGTAAACTTCTATGTTTGACTTCCTCCATAAAAGAGAGTCTTGAAACTATTGCTCAAAACCAATTTCTTCTCGAAGCAAGACTTAAGCGCATGGACACTAAAATGGATAAACATTTTAACAAACTTAAGTCATTCTCTATATGGGAAGCAATATCCTATGGCGCATCTTCTTCTTCTATGCAAGCACAGGACCCCCGCAAACGCCCAGCTCCTCCATCCTTTACTTGGACATCTTCAGAGGAGGGCACTAACTCTGACACCAGTCATGGACGTGGTCGAAGTAAATCTCAAATGATTGAAGAAGAACAAGAAGAAGAAGAAGAAGGAGGAGGAGAGGAAACAAAGTCCGAGTAGTTTGCCTATTTGATCATTTTATGAACTTATGCTTTTATTATTTCCAGACTTATTCCGGCACTTGTATCTAAATGGTGTCGTTGTTTTTACTCGTAGTAAGACCTATGTATGCTCGTACTCTATAACTCTTATGCTCTATGTTATGTGTTGTATGTCGGTTAATCTCTGCTAGTATCACTTTCAATGTTTATCTGCTTATTTAGTCTTTTTTGTCGATGACAAAGGGGGAGAAATATGGTACTAACATTATATATGCAGGGAAAAATTGTACTAACATCGTATATGCAGGAAATATAGTTAATATACAGGCACAAAGTCAGGGGGAGATTGTAAACAGGGGGAGATTCAAAGCTATATTGTCATTAATCAAAAAGGGGGAGAATGTTGAGTCAAGGATTTCATATGATTTTGATTTATGCCAAAGATATACGCGATAATCGACAAAAAGGCGATTTTCATTGGTTAAAGGAGATAAGGATCTTCATATGGTGTTGGTCACTAGAGATTGATTATTTGGTATGTTAATAGTGTTCATTAATGTTAAAATCTATCCTCAAAAAAATCAAAATATATATATATACATATATGTATATGTATGCACATAAATTGTGCAAACTGGGCATAACCGGTCGACCGCCCAAATCGGACCAGTCGACCGTTTTTACCCAGTTTGCACAATGAACGTGCACACATATACACATAATGTATATATATTTAAATTCCTGTCTACTGGTCCTTTTTGACCTGTTGACCGTTTCTAAACAGAAGCAACTATTCGAATAGTCACTTCCATTTCTTTAAGAGTTGCTTCTCTTCCTCTTCACCAATGATCATATCTATTGATTGTAACTCTTTACTAATAGTTACAACTGTTTATCTCCTATATAAACACCTTGAATTCATCAATTCTAATCACCAATTCTTTCTATATATTCTCTATATTGTTGATTTCATTCTTGAGCTCTCAAGTACTCAAATGCTCATATTCTTCATAATATCGTTCTTGAATCCTAGAATTTATATATTATTCTTTTGATTCAAACACGATATCATCTTCCAATATCATCACAAACACAAATTCTATTTGAGGATAAGATTATAGGAAGGTTGTAGAAAAATTGACAAATTCGTGTTATTGAGAACACACCTTATTAAATTACAAGTCTACTCGTCTTGTTTGAAGTCCTCCGTGTTGTAAGAGGCAAGTATTGAAGTCCTCTGTGTTGTAAGAGGCAAGTTGTGAAGTCCTCGTGTTGATAGAGGTGTGAAATCCTGTTCGGCTGCTCGGGTGTTTTAAACTTGTTTCCTCCGGGTGAAGTGAGATTGTTTGTTTAGTGAAAATCCAGATAGAAGTCCGGGATTGGACGGTGCTCCAAACCAATATAAAAATATCTGGTGTGATTTTTCCTTTTACAACATTTATTTATCTGTGATACTGCATCTATGATATCTTATTCTATTTAATATTTATTTGCATAACTACAGTATTAGACAAGTTGTTGTGTGTTATATCATATTACACGATCTGAGTGTACTATATTACTTGGCAAGTACACACATGCTTCCTATATATATATATATATATATATATTTATATATATATATATTTGGCACAAATGTGGCATTAGGCTCAAATTTTAGTTCGGACATAGTTATGAAGGAATTAATGTGAAAGAGAACCAAAATGAAGAAAAATAATTTCTATGCAAAGGATTTGGGAATGTAAAACTAAGAAACCACCTTATACTTAGCTACATAATTATTTTTTCAAAGAACTTGAAAAAATATGTGAACACTAGAAAAAGATTCCAAGAAGAGTTCTCAAGTTTCATTTCTTTTATAGTTTTCAAAAATTTACCGGTTCATAGTATTGCAATTTGCATTAAAATAATTTTTAACAAGAATTATATGGATTTGTTCTCAAAGAATAAAGTGTGTAAGCAAGTTGTGGAGTTAAGCAATATAAGTGGTTAAGGGAAAGCATGAATGCGAGCGGTTTAGACATATATTTTGTGAACAGATAAGTTGAGGCAGGTTTCAGTATAGAAATATATGATCTTAAATGACTATTGAAAATAGGACTTTGTTTAGGCAAGTCTTAGTATAGAAATATATCATCTTAAATAACTATTAAAAATAGGAACTTTTTTTGAAAATAAAATATAAGAGTTTTTCATAAACAATGCTTGGTGACACACTTGTGACGCACTTTATCTCCTTGAAACAAGAAGAATTATATGATAAGTTTTTTATGAATCAATAATTTTGAAAGTTAATGTGTTTTGTTTAAGTGATAAGGAAATGTGCTACGAAAGAGGTGTAAAAAATATAGGTTAACACTATATTTTGTGCGACGAAAAAATCGATAGTATTTAAATAATGAAGTTTCAACTTGGAAAAGTCCTCTTCTAGGAAAGATTCATAGAAACTTAATCTTATTAATTCCACTTGGAAAAGGAATGTGTATTAATATAGATAAGAGTTTCAACTAATTTGAAATGCATAATCAATTATTAACTTTTGAGAAGATAAAATTTTATATAATTAATCCATTTTTAATAAAATGATTCTAGCAGTGTGATTGAACAATAGGTAAGGATTTAAGGAACTGTATTGGTATGTGAGTAGACCTTAAAACTTGAGTGGTAATCATAAAAAGGCCTTAAGATGTAAGAACGGAAAATGATCAACACTCAAAGGTTAAATACTAACGCATGAGAATTGAGTAAAGGTAAATTTTGAAAAGATCTCTCCCAATGGGGTTACTATTTAATAAAGAAAAGGTAAATTTAAACTTTCATGCTTTATATGGAAAGGATAAAAAGGAAATGGATTAGAAAGAGAAATTTTGTGATCTTTATAACTGAAATTATGTCATGGTTTGCAACTGATGGAAATCTTTTTTCAAAACTTTTTGAGGAAGAAAAAGTCCAGCATGTTGTCTCACTTTATGGTGAAATGAGAAGTAGGGGTACCAACATGAGTTTGTGGAAAGTGGTAGATGGGAAGGAGGTGTGTTATGGTTGTATAGATTCAGTGATAAGGACCTTTTTTGTCAGAGGAACATGATCGTAGGCCTTTAGTCCTAGTGGATAGTCACATTTAGCCATTGTATCTTTTACCTAGTACTTATTGAAGTAGAGAATGTTCCCTTTTAGTACAAATTTTCACTCCTATGTAGTATTCTATTTTATTATAGAAAAATAGAATAGTTTATAATGATGTTCTCTTTCTAGGTGTTTATGTTGATCGCTAGAAAGGAATAAAGACATAGGATATTGTAAATAAAATAACAATAGAAAAAAAGTTGAATAACTAAAAGAAAAACAATCATTTACTCCGAAGATAACCCCTACGGCTCCATCCAATTTCTCCCAAAAGGTAACTCCTTCTGATTTCATGCAAACAAGCAATCAATCAAGACATGGCATCTAACATCTCCCAAAGCTAACCCTTTTGGTTTTATAAGAGTTAGAACTCCAATCCAGTTCCCCTAAAAGGTGAAAAGTTCCTCAATTCAAAACATTTATTGTTTACAGAATACAACCCTGCGTCCTTACCGAAAGAGTAGAGGCAAAAGCCTCTGATGGATTAGTTACTTTCAAAACATCTAAGTGATAGCGCCAAGACCGGTAACACACTGTATTTCAAAATAATAAAAGTGATCGAAATTATTATAGAAATAATTATTAATGAAAAATGGACATTTGGAGATGTCAGAATTTGATTTCGAAATGTATACCATTGCATTCGTGGCAATTTTCTGATTAATTCACATATATAATATGTCCCGAACAGAGTTCGAACAGAAAGGTTATTAACGTTTGAAATTTTGTGTAAATGTACGCGAATATACACACGCAATAAATTATGCATTTGAATTCGTAATTGGAGCACGCATCAAAAATAGGTTAAGAATATATTAAAATATAGAAACAAATGGAAATGGTCAAGAAATCAATATTTAAGGGAACAAAATAGGCAACAAATAAATCACGCACAAAACGGGCACCAAATGATTTAATTTAAATTGTTTGGTTAACCCATATAGTGGTTGGATCGACCCATATGTCGACCCAGACATAGGTATGGGTTGACCCATGTTGGCAGGAAACATTTTTATATATGCTTGATTTCGAATGCTTTTTGATTTACACTATGAGATTTATATTAATATAAATTCAACGAACATGGTTTATCTGGACATCTATAAATAAACCTGTAGGGCCCGATCGTCAAACTCATATTTTCGGAGAGGGCGATGAATCCCTATATTCCTTTTCTCCTTTAAACTCTTCAGATTATAAAATGTTTTAGATTTAGGTTATTTGATTCAAGGTTTGGAGGTAGATGCAGTGAACCTAAGATTTAGATGTCTAGATTTCCTATCCAAACAGATTTATAGATCCGAACTGATAAGAGAACAGAAAATAAACTTAGATACAGACCTTAGAACGCATTGCAGGTAAGTGGATTTAAATTATATTTTTATGTCATGGTAAATTATATCGTTTGATTTCTATAAAATCTTGGTAATTCTGAATTGTTTAATTGGAGCAACCTATTCCCTTTAAGATTTCGATATAATTCTATTCTAGTTTAATCCTTATACTAAATCCCGGTTGGAATGACATAAAAGATGGCATGCACAAAATTTGTAATTTTAATCGTAAATCAGAGAATTCCAATTTTTTCTATTGAGGCTATGGTTTGAATTTTGAATTGGTTAAATATCTGAATAGATTGGAAAACAAGATTTAACCTATACTTATTGAAATAAAAGGATAGGAATAACCTAGATTGATTGGTTAGGAAAAAGGAGCTATATTTCTATAGTTTGGTTTGAAAGAAAGGTGAGAAACATGGTTGCAAGTATAAAAATAAATAATGAAATGTATTAATGCAAAACGGGGAGCTGTATTGCACACAGTTCAATTTACTAAAAATAATAAAAAGGAAATATCTTGAATTATGGATCCCTTTTACCTTGAACTAGAAATAGATTTTTGTATGGTTTTTAATAACCAATAAATTAGGAAAAAGCTTAACTTCCTAAAGAATAAATTGCAAAGATTGAAAGGATAAGGGGAAACGGAATTAAAAGTGGTTATGAAGCGAGAAATCATGTTAATCACTTGATAAAAAAGAAATGAATGTAATCAATTATGATAATTGTACGAGGATAAAAAAGAATCATAATAGACAGTTTGGGTTACAATATGAAGGTTATAATTAAATGTGAAAAGAAGGCTTATTATAAATAAACTTAAAAGTGAAGATAAAGTTTAATAAGCATAATTATATGGTTATGGTTCTATAGTGAAAGTAAAGACAGTAACCTGAAAGTTGTAACTAAAAGTGAAATGAATAGAGGTTTATTACAAACTTACAATTGTAAATTTATCAATCTCAATTCTATGGCAATGGTGTGTAATTCTATGATGATAGTTCCATGGTATAAGAAAGAATATAACATAAAAGTTATAGTTTGAAAAATGATAAAAAAAGAGGAAAAGCTTATTGTAAATAAGTTTAATAAGTCAAAACTTATTCTATGGAGGCCTTGCGATTAGGCGATATTACATGGTGGCCTTGTGATTAGGCGATATTCTATGGCGGCATTATGACTAGGCAATTTTATGGATATTAAATGGTTTTATGGTAGTTAATAAAAATGATTAACAAATAATAAGTATTCATATTAAATGGATTAAAGAATATTGCAAATCAACGAAAAGAAATATAAGTAAAACACATAATGGTAAATTAGACATATATTCTAACAAGATAGAAATATGCGTTTGAATCTAGTCCGAAGGCATAAAGAGCCCGACAAGGCAAATCATCGCAGGTGTCCGGACACACTGTGGAGCACATCCAACTTATTATTCGATGAGACTGGAAGGAAGTGCAAGACTTCTACGGGATATGAGGATACTCTAAGATGGCCCTTTGGGGTAGTCCTAACGAAGTTGTACCCCCAAAGGAAGGTGTGTACCGTTTCATCCATAGAGCATTTCTTGGCTGCATTTATGGTTGAAGGCAGCCAAAAGGACTAATGGGATAATTTTTAAGATTCGACGGTTGCCTTGGCTCTAAGAGCAGGCTTCGTGGTCATGACCCAACAAGGATAGTATATAGTTGGATACCTTTCATCGTCAGTCAAAGCGAGAACATGAAAGATTGGAGCTAAACCAACATGCTAGTGATCTATCACTATTGAGACATCGGATGAGGGACTACGCCAAATTAGATGCTTAGATTGTTTGTTAGAGGCATGGTCACTTAGTTGTTTGAATGGTCTTTCATTACTTGGGGGTCGAGTGAGGCCATAGCCACCGAGAAAAGAGATAGATTGGTCTATGGATTTTTGTATTGTAGGCCTAACGAAGCTATCTTTTACAGATATAGAAATCTTCCGATTGAGTTCCATAAGGAAATTCAAGATTCTGGTGCTTTCGTAGCGCAGCGATGGAGGCTTAGTATTGTAACGACCCAAGGATTTTCGACTCCGAAAATCGACACCAAACACAATGTCGAATATTCAAGAATTGGAAATACAAAATCATTAATAGAAGAAGTTAGAGGATGAGGAATAGAAATAAAGAAAGTTAGAATAGAAGTAGAAGAAGATCAACACAAAACGGAATCAGAGTAAACACGAATCTCCCAGCGGAATGAATAAAATATATTATATAACAACTTTGAAAATACAAACTTGTAACTGTATATACATACCATTATCACATAATATTATAGCAGAAATAAACTCCATATATATCTAATGTTGAAGCCTCCTGCTCCAAGTTCTTCCAAGTATATCTGTAAAATCCCGACTACTTGATTGCCCGTACAAATTTGGGCACCCAAGAGTTTAGGGTAAAACAAAATAAACTTTGGGTCAGTCATGGGACTGGTGTGAGTTAACTCTATTCATTTCAGTTTAACTTTTCAAAATACTTTTCAAAAGAAAGGATAATTGCAAGACCAATCCACACATAAACATGGATGATTTCTACCTTACGATAACCCAAAACATTCTTTTAAAATCAATACTTTTCTGATATTATAATAATGTATGAAACAAGTAAAAAGCAATCTAGTAGAACGTTTGCATCACACGTTCTACATATATACTATACAATCAAAACCGCGGGCTCTTATTGGGTAATATATTTCCAACTATGACAAGGTAGAACCACCTTCCGATCAGTGTACTCTAGAGGGGATACACTGAAGTTCAACAAGAACATCTTGCAACTCGACCACACATGACTGACCATTCATTTCGCTTGAATGTTCCAAATATATTGTCATCTTACGGTTGGTATACCAACATAACCATTCCCAGGAGATACAGAAGTGAAAAAAAGTATCAAATATGAATATTCTCTAGATGGTGACTATATACCCTAATTGGGTGCGATCTACTTAGCTATATTGCCTGCCCGATTTTTTTCATTTCCTGGTTGATGAGGCTTGAGGTCATAACTTACCATTAGACAGATCACATCTTCATTTACTTTGAATGCCACATCGTCATACCCGCCAAATCACAAATTGATTTCCCGTAAAATACCACGGGTATAAAGCTAAGAGAAATAAATTCCTCCGCCACCAAACGTAAATACATTTGAAGAGATCAACTTACGCGATCTATTAGATATACTCTGTTAGACATTCGTCCATTCAAGTTGTCCTGGGTCTGGACAAACCGAAGGCACTATCCTGTAAATCCATCTTAGGAAATTTCTACCTAGGATTGCTAGAACAGTCCTTGCATAAACTATGTCTTTAATTATCTTCATCATATTTGATTCACAATGCTAATGACAATACTAAGTGGTTTTCAGATAAAAGTCTGGTCCTGGTCGCTCCGTATTGACAACGAAAAAATGGTTAACAACTTTGATAGTCGGTTATTTAACTATCAAAGGAAAACACACATACAAACAATGGTCGTATTTCCAAATGGAAATATTACCAATCAATCATCAATCAAAACTGAGTCCCTTTAAATAGATTTATCATTAATCATTTCATATCCCAATTTCCCTTTTTTCCATATTCTCCCAAAGATTTATTAAAACCCGTTTAGCCTTACACGATCCTCGGAAAACATTCCATAAATTTACAACTCCTTATTTCCCGGATTTCGTAAACATGCTTTATTAACATTGGAAAACGTTTCCATATCTTATTCATGCGACATTATTCTTCCACCTTCATCAGTCCCTAACCGTAAACTAGTAAGAGAACAACTCCCTACGCATCAACCCCGAAGGCCGAAACCAACATCAGATCAACACTCAGAAAGCCGTTCAACTTAACTAGTCTCCAGTCAGTTTCTAATTTCTTTAACTCCATTCTTAACTTCTTATTAACACAAATCATTTCCTTTTATAACCATTTTAATCTTGCAAATCGTTGGCTCTAAAATCATTATTCACCTTATAACGTGAATACTGTTCTTCTATAGAAATCTGGGCTCATTTTATCAAATCAAATCTTGATTTAAATAAATATTACCATTACAGTTTAAAATCCTATCTATCTAGTTCATTTATAAATTCATATTCGTATTCCATTTCATAAACTCCATTTACAAGTCAACTCCTTGTTAATTATATAATAAGCTTATAACTAAATCTCGATTACACATTCGATTATAAATTATTGGTTTTTTAAACCAAATATTATTACCTTGTCAATTTATAAGTTTTATAATCTACAATTTCTAAAATAAATTATCTTTATAATATTTGACATAGTCGACATCAAATTATAAATCCTTATGGGTTTATTTCAATTTTATTTACATTTTAAACATCGATATAAATTTCATCGTTTCCATTTGAAATGATTACCCAATTTTCCCTTTATAAATTCATTTTATATTTCCTAATCATTTAATAATAATTATTCCACTTTATTTCCAAACATTGTTTATAAATCAAACCACTTGTTTTAGTATAATTAAAACAAGTTATTATATTCTAGCCCATTTGAAATTCGATTTCTAGTTAAAAATAGAATTTTCTCTTTTTAAAACTCGAACCATTTTCTAATATATTTTACAATATTTTAAATACCAATTATTCAAGTCAATGTTATTTAGACATCCCAAACACACAATAATCAACACCAGATTATTTGTCACATCATATAATATAATATATGAAAAACAACAATATAATTGTTGAGGAATCCAGTTGGATCCCTCCAACCTGTTTTCCTGTGTCTACATATGTTAATCAATATAATTAATCTCAATTACATATCAGTATGAAATTAATAATAAACAGAAATGGTATTCAAACAATGATTTATATATATATATATATAACTGTATACATTTTTTCAACTAATTAATTAGCAAATCATCCAAACAACCATCACATAAACATTCAATCATTATTTATCAATATTAAATTAAAAAAATTATAAAAATATAAAAGTAGACAGAGTTAATGAGTTTACTCGCCTTGGTCGTTAATAGTTGAATAACGATTAAGTTCGCTGATTCGAATCAGACATTTCATTATGCCATAAATCCTAACGAGCTTCAAATGGTTCCAAATCAGCCTCATAACATAGCCTGTGTCCCCACGATTCCAACATGACCAACCGTTCATGAAACTGACCACGTGTGCAAAAGTTATACCCTTTCCAGTTAATACTATAATTTAATTTAAGTTATACCCTTTCCAGTTAATACTATAATTTAATTTAAGGTTAGCTTATATATATATATATATATATATATATATATATATATATGTATATATGTATATGTATATGTATATATATATATATGTATATGTATATATATATATATATATGTATGTATATATATATATGTATGTATATTACTTTCGGGCCTTGCCATTTTAAATTGGTCCAACCGTACCCCATTTCAGCCCACGAAGACAAATCCTGCTCCGTTCAGGTTCTTTTCTCTCCAAATATTTCAAGGCTCCTCATCTCCAGTAAAATAAACGCAATCGCCATATTTTTTCTTCTCTTTTGAATTGGGCTTCATCCCTTCATTACCGTGGGCCCATTAACCTATTTTTAAACCCATGACCGATCCACTATACCCTCTTCTTCCTATATTCATGCAAATACAATCCCACTTCCAGTACAACCTTTGAACCCATTTCTTAAACTTCTCACCTCCATATAAAACGCGTGCTCCTCCATATGTAACATCCAACTTTTTTGACCGCTTCAAATCGATAATTAAACCAATTTAAAACTTCCAAATAGAAGAATCGTTATTAAGCTTACAGAGTTCAAAATAGAATCAACACAAAAAAACACAAAATAAAGAATAACAGAGTATTGAACAGCGAAATAAACTTGTATATATTACCCAGAATTTTGATACAAGAATATTTCTATACAGCGGAATATAAAATACAGTTTATATACAAAAAATTAATTACTATTTTGAAATATTCAGAATGCGCTCGTCTTCGAAATCCCAACTTAGCCAGTCTTTGAATCCTAAGTTGAAATCTTTAAATCTGTAATGCTCGGGTCTGACCCGAGCATTCCATACAAAAACATAAATGTAACGACCCGCATTTTACGCATCATAGGATCGTAGAATATTTATTTCTTTCACATACGAAGTCGTATGGTCATGTAACTTTGGGGGACGACTATTGGGGTCATTTCCCATGTTCATGATTTTTCCCGATTTTTAAATGACCATTTTACCCCTAGTTGGCACTGTTTTGGCCATAACTTTTGACTGGAAGGGAATTTTGACCTGAAACCACTTCCATTGGCTCCGGATGATGGTTTCTCTTTCCGTAGAGTGGTCACAATAGCCAAACGGACTCACCGTTTGGGAGATATGGCTGAAACAAGTTTCAGATGGTGAAAAACAGCTTAATTGGGCTTAAGCGGGTGATTAGCAGCTAGGCCCAAGGGGAATTTCGGGTTTAGGGGTATATAGGGGCTGATTAGGGTTAGAAAACATTTCTTTAGACATTTTCCAGCCGCCACTTTCATTCCTCTTGACCTAGCCATGGCCTCCACTCTCTAAATCTCTCTAAAACACCCAAAAATCACTTTCTAATTGAAGATTAGGCTTAGCAAACATCAAATCAAGGAGTATTAGCACGAGAACCGAGGTAGAGCTGCTGTGTAAGATTGGGAACAGCGCCAAATCTGAGAATATTTCAGTTTTGGGGTTTTAGTTGTGGCCAAGGTGAGTGATAGCATCATTTTGACACTAATTACAGTTAATTAAGGGTAATTAGTGAAGATTAGCGAATTTATACACTAATAAATTCTGGAAAAATGTTTAGAAATTCTTAAATAAGGTTTTATGCCTCTGGTTGAAATTTGGTTCGATTTGATTAATTTTGTTAACCCTATGATTAGTTTTACTTAACATGCTTAAGGGAAAATAAGGGGTTTTGGGCACATTTGATCCATTTTGACATATGAATTCATTGTTTTGGTGTTTGTGGTTAGTTTGCTATGTTGCTATGACTCTATGGTATGTTTCATGATTGATTAGAATAGTTAAATTGGTCGAAAACGTCGTCGAATGGCGTAGAAAGCTAGCTGGGAAGTTGCAGAAATGTGCAGGTCCCGAACCGGTTCGGATCGGAGCAGGGGTCGGATCGGACTAGTGAACTGGCCAAGGGAATCCGAACTGGATTGGGACTTGTCACTGGAAGGAGCTTGGCAGGAAGGAAGGCCATTGCTTAGAGTTGGAGTGGACAGAAGATCGGATCGGAGCAATAGAGCAGATCGGATCGGAGAAAGGGAACAGGACGGATCGGAGCAGGCAAACAAGTCAAACAGAAGGAATCAGATCGGATGAACTACCTCCGAACCGAACTCAAGCAGAGACACCCGAACCGAACCGATATCTGAAGGGGGAGAATCACTGAACCGACCCGACCCGGAGGAAGATACTGACCCGACCCGAAGTGGACTACCGACCCGAACCGATGAAGGTGATGACTACCGAACCGAACAGAATCCTAGAGCTGCTGCTGCACGACAACTCTTCTGAAGACCCACTCCAATTCGATCAAAACCCGAGATGCAAAGGAAGTCCAAATGAGAAGTTAGAGCTCAAGATTTAGATGGGAATCAACGAGTTCGCTTCATAGTTGGGCTTTGCTGCGGGACGCGTGCCAAGGAGTTATCGACGTCTATAGCTTTGGACCACTATGGTAGGAGGTACGAAGGCGGATTCAGGGCCATTATGGCATCGGTAGAACCAAGGGCTACGACCAATGAAGTGGGTCATTGAAATGTTTGGTCATGACTCCAAGTGTTTGGCTTGGTCACAGCGGGGTTTCTACAAGTCGGGATTCGTCGTTACCTCATTTTGTCTAGTGTTCCAAAGTGGTAGATGTCGTACGCTTTACGCACTGAGTGAGAGATGTGAGGATGGTTGCTATGGATGATTTGTTTGCTATCATTGTGACATGCACACCCCACCCTTTTCTTACACTATTTATTATGGCACCTTGGAGTATTGTACGGTATGTGGTACTAACTCTTTGGTTGCAGGTCCAGGTTCAGGTATGGTTTAGTATACCTGTTACTATTCTATTTAGATGCTTATCGCTCATACCAGGCTTTATGTCTGACCCAGAGTTTTATGTCTCTTCTTATTACTCTGGGTGCTCACACGAGCAGACTAGAGACAGGTTAGCTAGTGATGCATGGGTAGATGATCCGGAGACGAGCAGGAGGCTTCCACGTAATATATATACAGTATTCTCCCTGTGTTGTTGAAGATCACTGATTGGGCATTGGTGGTGTATCTTCCATTTTAGCTTTCTTTTGCTTTGAGACAGTTTGAAAGTTGTAATAAGCTGTATTCTGAATTTTCCGCTGCTATGATGTTTAGTTTTGATTTTCAGCTTATGCATTGTCTCTCCTGTTTTATGTCAAGTATGTTATTATCATATTTTATTCCATGCACTGTGAGACATTCTACAGGTTCTTTGATTAGTTCATTCCCTCCTTTCCTTTCTTATGACGACCATCTTGTGCTAGTCGGGCATGTGTACAGCGCACCTTTGGAGGAAATGCAGGCTGGTGCGGGGCGGGCCGTCACACTTGGTATCAGAGCTCTAGGTTGCGTAGTTAACCTAGGGAAGTTATCAGGGAGAGATAATATACGTATACGAGAGAGCGTATTTGTGATTACTTTGGTTTTTAAAAGCTATATATATATATACTATTAGTAGTATAAGGATGAAGTCGTACTGCACTAGCACCACTATGGAGTCGTTAATCATTTCCTTTTTCAGATTGACGATGAGTCGATATGTTAGAGGTACCGGTAGGGGAGCCAATAATGGGAATGCTGCTGACATGAGGACGATGTTTACTGACCTCATGAGAGAGATGCTTAGAGATGTGCAGAGGGCAGCTCCCAGTGGTGGAAATGGTGGTGGTCCAGTAGTGCAGGCGCCGAGAGTCGACTTCGCCAAGTTGAATAAGGATTATACTAGCCTTGGTAGGAAGTCGTTTCACGGAACGGAGTCGGCCACGGATGTTCAAGATTGGTTGGATAGTTGCGAACGTATCTTCGAGGATTTGGGTATCGAATATGCGATGAAGAGAAAGCTAGCGTCCCGTCAGCTGCAAGGGCGGGCAATGAATTGGTGGAATGCTATAAAGGCAGCCACTCCCGAAGATCAGATTACTTGGGAGCAGTTTAAGGCTCGTTTTAGTGAGAAGTTCATTCCGGCTGCTCAGAAGTCAATGCTGTTTAAGAAATTCTTGGAGCTCAAGCAGAATGGCAGAGCTGTCTCGGAGTATATTGCTGAATTTGACACTTTGTCAAAATATGGATTATCTCTTATTGATACTGCCGAGAAAAAGAATGAGAAATTCATAACTGGTTTGGATCAGTACTTGGGGGAAAAACTTATTAACCACATCGATGAGACATTTGAATCGATTGTGGGGAAAGCATTAAGATCAGAGAGCCTCTACCCTAAGTCGAAGACTGAGGTTGCATCCGCAGATGAGCCAAAGCCACAAGCTAGTGGTGGAGGCAAAGGTGGTTCCCAGAATAAGAGAAAGCAGAATCAGACTAAGGATGGCCAGAAGAAAAAGAATAAGTAAGATGTGGAGTGCTTCAGCTGTGGTAAGAAGGGCCATTATGCTAGTAATTGTCGGGCCAAGCCAGCAGATAGGAAGTGCTTCAACTGTGGCCAAATGGGACATCACAAGGACAAGTGTCCACAACCCCCTAAAGAAAAGCAAATGGTGAAAGCCTATGCTCTTAATGCTATTCCTTCTTCGTCGAATGCCCCAACTGCGGCGGAGAAGGGAAAGAATGTCGTCATTCAAGGTATGCTTTCTGTTTACGATGTTCCTGTTAGAGTTTTGTTTGATACCGGAGCTTCCAGTTCTTTCATATCTAGTGACCTGGTAGATAGGTTGGGATTGGAGCATGAGATTGTCGATAGACCTTTAGTAGTGACGAACCCGATTGGTGGTTCGACTAGCCTTAGCATGATTTGTCGTAATGTGGTCTTATCGAGTCATGGATGCATGTTTGTTTGTGATTGCTTTGTTTTGGGCTTTACTGGGTTTGGCATTATTTTGGGAGTAGATTAGCTCCAAAGACACGGGGTGGTGGTATACTGTGAGGGCTTGTTGGTGACAGCTAGAGCGGATGATGGGCGGAGGATAGTGTTTGGTGGTCTACCCAGTAAGGGGGTATTGGCTAGTTTTCTAAACTCCCTCGACATTCCGCATAGTGAGTTGTCAGGTTTGCCCATGGTTGGCCAGTATCCGGATGTTTTCGAAGAAGTGACCGGACTTCCACCACACCGAGAGATTGAGTTTCGCATTGATCTGGTAAAAGATGCCAGGCCTATAGTGATGCCACTTCGTCGTATGGCACCAAGAGAGCAGCGAGAGCTCGAGGTGCAAGTCAGCGATCTTTTGAAGAAGGGATTTATCAGAAGGAGTATTTCTGAATGGGGAGCACCAGTTGTGTTTGCCACCAAGGCCGATGGTTCCCTTCGTTTGTGTGTAGACTACCGCGAGTTGAATAAAGTGACGAGGAAGAACAAGTATCCTCTACCGCGGATAGATGATTTGTTCGATCAGTTGAGTGGCGCGAGAGTATTTTCTCAGTTGGATCTCGCGACAGGTTTTCATCAGCTGAGAGTGGAAGCTGAGAGTATAGCTAAAACGGCATTTCGGACGCCGTCTGGGTTTTATGAGTGGTTGGTCATGCCATTCGGGCTGACCAATGCCCCAGCATATTTTGTGGATCTAATGAATAGGGTATTCAGAGATCAGTTGAATAAGTTTGTCCTTGTGTTCGTTGATGATATTTTGGTCTATTCGAGGACAGAGGAAGAACACAAGGAACATTTAAGAATAGTGATGGAGGTGTTGAGAAAACACCAATTGAAAGCGAAGTTTTCGAAGTGTCACTTCTGGAAGAGGGAAGTGAGATTCTTGGGCCATGTTGTATCAGAGAATGGTATTGCCGTGGACCCGACAAAGGTGGCTACGGTACAGGATTGGCCTACGCCCAAGAATGCAACAGATGTAAGAAGTTTCTTGGGGTTAGCGGGATATTATCGTAAGTTTATCCAAGGTTTCTCCAAGATAGCAGCACCATTGACCCAGTTGACCAAGAAGAATCAAGCTTTTGTTTGGGATGAAAGGTGCGAGAATGCATTTAAAAGTCTAAAGGACAAGTTGACAAGCGCACCAGTGTTAGTCATTCCTAAGGGGGATGAAGAGATGACGGTATACACGGATGCCTGTGGTACCGGACTGGGTGCTGTATTGATGCAAGGCGGTAGGGTTGTAGCTTACGCAAGTCGGCAATTGAAGCCGCACGAGAGAAGATACCCTACCCATGATTTAGAATTGGCAGCGATCGTGTTCGCGTTAAAGATGTGGAGACACTATCTCTTGGGAGAAAGATTTGAGCTTTTTACAGATCATAAGTCGTTAAAGTATCTCTTCTCTCAGAAAGATCTGAATCTCCGTCAGCAGAGATGGTTAGAGTTCTTAGCTTCCTATGATTTTGACATCGCATACACACCAGGAAAGGGCAATGCGGTGGCTGATGCATTGAGTAGAAGACATGCCAGCTTAGGGGCTATGTTCCTTGAATGGAAGCAACTGGAGTTTATCGCGGGGTTTGTTTTCAGACCAAAGTGCGAATTGGATCCAGAAATGTTAGCAAGTTTGACGATCAGACCCACTTTGATTGAGCGGATCGGCTCTAGTCAGAGGGATGATCCTAACCTATTGGAAATCATCTCCAAGTTAGAGATGGGTATCGATGAGGAGATGAACAAGTATGGGCTTGATCGAGATAGATGGCTTAGAAAGAATGGAAAGCTTGTTGTACCCAATGTCAATAGATTGAGGGATGAAGTGCTTAGAGAATGTCAACACTCAAAGCTGACTATACACCCCGGTGGTAACAAGATGTATCGAGATATGAAGCAGACTTACTACTGGGAAGGGATGAAAAGAGACGTTGGGAAGTTTATATCCAAGTGCATGAATTGCCAGCTAGTTAAAGCCGAGCAAAAGAAGCCTAGTGGGTTGTTACAACCCTTAGAAATTCCGGAATGGAAATGGGAGCAAGTATCGATGGATTTCATCGATGGTTTACCAAGGACTAGAACGGGATATGATAGCATTTGGGTGATTGTGGATCGATTGACTAAAAGCGCAAGGTTTATACCAGTCAAATCGACCAGAACGGCAGCTAAGTTAGCAGAATTATATATGAAGTGGGTAGTGAGATTTCATGGAGTACCCAAAAGCATTGTGAGTGACCGAGACCCGTTGTTCACTAGTGGGTTTTGGAAGAGCTTACAAGAGGCTCTAGGGTCAGAGTTACATCTCAGTACCGCATATCATCCTCAGACCGACGGTCAGACGGAGAGGGTGAACCGTATCTTGGAAGACCTCTTGAGAGCATGTATATTGGATTTTGGTGGATCATGGGATGACCATTTGCACCTAGTAGAGTTTGCGTATAATAATAGCTACCAATCCAGTATCGGTATGGCTCCATATGAAGCTTTGTACGGAAGACCATGCAACTCACCATCATGTTGGATAGAGACTGGCGAGAAGTTTGTGCTTGGACCAGATGTGGTGAGAGAAACGTCGGATAAGATTAAGACCATTCAACAACGGATGAAGGCTGCCCAAGATAGGCAGAAGAGCTATGCTAATAAGAGAAGAAGAGACTTAAAATTCTCCGTTGGCGACTTGGTGTTTGTCAAGATCTCTCCGTTGAAGAGCGTAATACGATTTGGCAGGAGAGGCAAGTTGGCACCAAGATTCGTTGGCCCATTCCCTGTTCTTGAACTAGTCGGGAATTTGGCATATAGAATTGACTTACCAGAGAAGATGACGGGAGTTCACAACGTATTTCATGTTTCCCAACTAAGGAAGTTCGTTCACGACTCAGATATGACTATTTCACCTGATCAGTTAGAGGACTTCGAAGTAGAACCCGAGGCGGTTGGGAACCGCAAGCCGGCCCGTATTGTCGAGTACGACATGAAGCAACTTCGAAGGAAGGCGGTGAAGCAAGTCAAGGTACAGTGGAGCGAGGACGAGAGTGATTGTACTTGGGAAACAGAGGAGGACATAAGGAAGAAGTATCCAGAACTCTTTGTCTGGTAAGATTTTGACTTCGATTTAGTTTTTCCGCATGCTAGGATAGGCTTGTTTGCTTGTTTTGCATATTTGATTGTTGTATATGGTTGTTAGGCATGCGGGATCCCTTGTATGTTTTGGGTTAAGGAATTTCGGGGACGAAATTTCTTAAGGGGGGGAGAGTGTAACGACCCGCATTCTACGCATCATAGGATCGTAGAATATTTATTTCTTTCACATACGAAGTCGTATGGTCATGTAACTTTGGGGGACGACTATTGGGGTCATTTCCCATGTTCATGATTTTTCCCGATTTTTAAATGACCATTTTACCCCTAGTTGGCACTATTTTGGCCATAACTTTTGTCTGGAAGGGAATTTTGACCTGAAACCACTTCCATTGGCTCCGGATGATGGTTTCTCTTTCCGTAGAGTGGTCACAATAGCCAAACGGACTCACCGTTTGGGAGATATGGCTGAAACAAGTTTCAGATGGTGAAAAACAGCTTAATTGGGCTTAAGCGGGTGATTAGCAGCTAGGCCCAAGGGGAATTTCGGGTTTAGGGGTATATAGGGGCTGATTAGGATTAGAAAACATTTCTTTAGACATTTTCCAGCCGCCACTTTCATTCCTCTTGACCTAGCCATGGCCTCCACTCTCTAAATCTCTCTAAAACACCCAAAAATCACTTTCTAATTGAAGATTAGGCTTAGCAAACATCAAATCAAGGAGTATTAGCACGAGAACCGAGGTAGAGCTGCTGTGTAAGATTGGGAACAGCGCCAAATCAGAGAATATTTCAGTTTTGGGGTTTTAGTTGTGGCCAAGGTGAGTGATAGCATCATTTTGACACTAATTACAGTTAATTAAGGGTAATTAGTGAAGATTTGCGAATTTATACACTAATAAATTCTGGAAAAATGTTTAGAAATTCTTAAATAAGGTTTTATGCCTCTGGTTGAAATTTGGTTCGATTTGATTAAGTTTTGTTAACCCTATGATTAGTTTTACTTAACATGCTTAAGGGAAAATAAGGGGTTTTGGGCACATTTGATCCATTTTGACATATGAATTCATTGTTTTGGTGTTTGTGGTTAGTTTGCTATGTTGCTATGACTCTATGGTATGTTTCATGATTGATTAGAATAGTTAAATTGGTCGAAAACGTCGTCGAATGGCGTAGAAAGCTAGCTGGGAAGTTGCAGAAATGTGCAGGTCCCGAACCGGTTCGGATCGGAGCAGGGGTCGGATCGGACTAGTGAACTGGCCAAGGGAATCCGAACTGGATTGGGACTTGTCACTGGAAGGAGCTTGGCAGGAAGGAAGGCCATTGCTTAGAGTTGGAGTGGACAGAAGATCGGATCGGAGCAATAGAGCAGATCGGATCGGAGAAAGGGAACAGGACGGATCGGAGCAGGCAAACAAGTCAAACAGAAGGAATCAGATCGGATGAACTACCTCCGAACCGAACTCAAGCAGAGACACCCGAACCGAACCGATATCTGAAGGGGGAGAATCACTGAACCGACCCGACCCGGAGGAAGACACCGACCCGACCCGAAGTGGACTACCGACCCGAACCGATGAAGGTGATGACTACCGAACCGAACAGAATCCTAGAGCTGCTGCTGCACGACAACTCTTCTGAAGACCCACTCCAATTCGATCAAAACCCGAGATGCAAAGGAAGTCCAAATGAGAAGTTAGAGCTCAAGATTTAGATGGGAATCAACGAGTTCGCTTCATGGTTGGGCTTTGCTGCGGGACGCGTGCCAAGGAGTTATCGACGTCTATAGCTTTGGACCACTATGGTAGGAGGTACGAAGGCGGATTCAGGGCCATTATGGCATCGGTAGAACCAAGGGCTACGACCAATGAAGTGGGTCATTGAAATGTTTGGTCATGACTCCAAGTGTTTGGCTTGGTCACAGCGGGGTTTCTACAAGTCGGGATTCGTCGTTACCTCATTTTGTCTAGTGTTCCAAAGTGGTAGATGTCGTACGCTTTACGCACTGAGTGAGAGATGTGAGGATGGTTGCTATGGATGATTTGTTTGCTATCATTGTGACATGCACACCCCACCCTTTTCTTACATTATTTATTATGGCACCTTGGAGTATTGTACGGTATGTGGTACTAACTCTTTGGTTGCAGGTCCAGGTTCAGGTATGGTTTAGTATACCTGTTACTATTCTGTTTAGATGCTTATCGCTCATACCAGGCTTTATGTCTGACCCAGAGTTTTATGTCTCTTCTTATTACTCTGGGTGCTCACACGAGCAGACTAGAGACAGGTTAGCTGGTGATGCACGGGTAGATGATCCGGAGACGAGCAGGAGGCTTCCACGTAATATATATACAGTATTCTCCCTGTGTTGTTGAAGATCACTGCTTGGGCATTGGTGGTGTATCTTCCATTTTAGCTTTCTTTTGCTTTGAGACAGTTTGAAAGTTGTAATAAGCTGTATTCTGAATTTTCCGCTGCTATGATGTTTAGTTTTGATTTTCAGCTTATGCACTGTCTCTCCTGTTTTATGTCAAGTATGTTATTATCATATTTTATTCCATGCGCTGTGAGACATTCTACAGGTTCTTTGATTAGTTCATTCCCTCCTTTCTTTTCTTATGACGACCGTCTTGTGCTAGTCGGGCATGTGTACAGCGCACCTTTGGAGGAAATGCAGGCTGGTGTGGGGCGGGCCGTCACAATAAAACACTCGAGTCGGGACTAAATCATAGTTCAAATAAATTAAATTCAATATAAACTGAATATAATACTTAATTCTGACAACAAATATATCTTTTTGTGCTTATCAGTTTTTATTTCAAGGAAAAACGGTCATGGGAGCCTGCATATACACACATGTACAAGTACACGTGTGCACTGCCCCAGCATCCCGCAACCACAAATAACATGTATGGTAACGTTCATAGGGGGTCGCAATGTGCCGCAAAACCGTCAGCTTTGGGCATGACAACTAGCAACAGAACAATAGGACACATGCATATAGCCAAGAAAACTTCAACATGATGTCTTCAAGTACATATGGTCAAGATAGCATACACATGATTCAGGTCGCGAAACAGCTCAAAGGCACGAGTATAATATCAGTTAGTGGTTCACAGCGCCACTATGCATAGATAAAAATATGGATTCAAAGCACCACTGTGTATAAGAAAAAAATATGGGTTCAAAATGCCAACATCAGTGTATACTGAAAGGGGTTCAAAGTGCCAAAACCATGCATGCTGGATATATTCAAAATACCAAAACAATGCATGTTGGATGCATTCAAAGTGTCACAAACATGCATGCTTTCAAAATGCCGAAACAATGCATGCTGGAAACAATGCATGCTGAATGTATCTATATGGTTCAATGCAAATAGGGGTACCCCAATATATGTAAAACAGACATTTAAATAGGTGGACAAATACGTATATATTTAGCCAAATGTCCCAACAACATGTGACTGTTACCCAAAATCCATGAATATGTGTTAATGATTCATAATAGTACCTTGGCATATTAAGGTAACAATTTGACAAAAATACTAATGTCTGCATGTCAGGTTCCTAGCCTGAAAGCCAAGCAACAATGCAAATATGTATAAACTGGTTAGCATAACAAAGTAATTTAGGTCCATGATCACGTCCAAAGTAAGGTACGGTAATCTTTTATAACTTCTGGAAATGATTAATGTACTCATATTTAGCAACACAATTATCAGTGGGCCACCATTTGAGTTCAAACGCCATAAACTAAATATATGGTTGTATTAAAAATTCTTTAGCATTTCTAGGCTTTAGTTTTCTATTCAGGATTCACATCAAAGTTGCAAAAGAAATTTTCAAGCTTTCATCTGTCTGTCATTGTATATACACAGTGGCTCATTTAAGAAAAATCCTACACCTAGTAATTTAAAGTTACAAAATCATGGTTCATACAACTTACCAAATACAGTATAAACGGTGAAACAAACCCAGCTAAGTGTATAGAGACAGGCTAGGAGTGACTGGCTTCAATTAATATATGACATATGCCTTCGCATTTCAAAATAACAAGTCCAAGTCCAAGAAAAATGCAGGTGAAAGATGTATGCTTACTGTTGTGTGACTACTTCTAAGGAGGTGTCGTATATAAAATAAAATGGTAGTTTTTAAATTTCCTTTAATACATTTAATTTATAACTATTTTTTTTCTACTTACAAAATTAATCAATGAGGCTTAGCTAAATGCATGAAAATAATAATAAACAATGTGTGTTTATTACAGATAAGAAGCTTTGCTGCTACTTTAACAAAAATTTGTCCTTGCTATTTCTTAATTAATAATATTAAGTATGTCAAATTTCAAAGATACAAAATACATGCTTGCACGCCCATATTCCCCGATTAATAGAGGGTGCTTCATGCATTCAAGGACTCAAATACGTGAACACAAGTACGAGACTAAATATGTTATTCAACATATTCTTCAGTTTCACAAGTTATTGTAATAGCGACCACTTCCAACGCACTGAAACAGTAATAAAATAAAAAATGCAAAACCATAAGGGAGTCCAGAAGTGCATCTAATACCATTAGTTTTAGCTTGTCTTTACATGAATAAGGGACGGTGAAAATACAAATCTCAATATAGTTTTGTACGTGTTAAAAACATGTTAACCTTTTTTGATTTAGGTTTATCAGTTTTGGAAAAATTCATACTAATTTGGACCTCAACCAATTTTTACCAAATTATTCCCCTTAATACAACATCCAGGTTGACTAACCATTCAATTTTTTTCTTCATTTGTGTCTTATAAACACACGCAGTTAACTAACTACAGCACACAGAAGATAAAACATTTAATCGTCATATTTGCAACATTGATATCAAATTACAATTAGTTTGAATGGGTCAAATGACTTCATCCCAAAGGCACAATAATATGACATGAAGAACAGTTCAAGAAAGATTAAATACTAAGGAGGGGTCATTCGAAAAACTGCCAATCGATAACACTTCTGAACTGTCTAAAAACTTCATGATTCCATGACAACATATTGCCACTTGAAATCTCAAGATTTATGAGGCCAACTACTTAAAAAGTAAGTGACAAGGCAAACCATGGTCATGCATCTAAGTATATAGTCATGATCATGCATACATGTTTAATTCGGTTGGGAATGTATGATTTGTATTGGTATTTCTTTTAAACATAAACATGCCACATTAGCGGTTTCTAGAAGGACACAGTGATGGTTTTTTTTCTTTCATTACCCCTATAATCTATTTCTTAAGATAATTTGATCTGTAAATCAACTTGCCGATGGAAACCCATACAAGACCCTACCAAAAAATTATAGGGTGGAACATGGCATATTCAATTTCAGAATGAAACAGCCCCACACGTCATGAACAAGTCAAGTGGAAATCAACAATACCGAAATAAACACTTCTAAAATTTCTAATTTAAATCTGAAATTAATTTACTTGAAACAATGTTTAATCGTGAGTGAATTACTCACCTTAAATGGTTGGAGCAAGAAATTACAATGGTGGTGCGAATGAAGGCTATCCTGGCGGCGGAAAGGTGGTGCTGCAACGTTGATTCTCGCGGTGACGGCTACAGCTAGCGTCTGCGATGGTAACAGAAGGCGGCTTCGATCTCGGGAAGTGCTAACTTCAATTGAACAGAGGGAGGTGGCCGATTTGAGATGAAAGTCCCAAGCTTGCTGCGATGCGTTCAACAAGGAATGAAAGTGAAATTTTTAGGAGGCCCTTTAATTTATAAATTTTGGGAATTTATCGATTTGGGAAGAACGATTTTTTTCCAACTGAATGAGTTGGGAGAGGGCAAAATTTAGGGAAAAATGGTTTATATGGTAATAGAAAAGGAGGGGAAAATAATTCATATGGTGGAGGACAATAAAATGAAGGGGGGGGGGGGGGGTAATCTTTGCTGAAGGAATGAAGAAACGAGATTTTTTTATAGAAGAAAAAGGGAAGAGATAAGCACAACGTAATGTCAAATAGATTTAGGGTAGCCTTTTCCAGAGTATAGGTCGACACACAATCAACTAAGGTAGGCGATATCCAAGATTAATTAAAATTTAAACTCTACCGTGAATTACCCCGGAATGTCCAATATTCGTACTGTCACCACAGTTTCCAATTACAATAAGAGTTACACGTACCATTTCGTTTTAACATTCTGAATTCGATAAAATTATTCCGGTCGTAATCCGACTCTGACATTATACAACATTATTTTTAAATTTTAAATTATTTAACTGTTCACTCGTTTAATTGCGTTCATTCACATTCAAGTTTGAAATGTTAAATTCTATTTATTTATGCATACAAATACACATATAACCAGTCCAATTCCCATATACTTCAACAAATAAAATCTCCAATATATTTAACGCTAATTACATTTATTTTTCTATTCAACCATTTAAATTTATCAGTTGAATTCCAAATCTAATTTGAATATTCAACCCATTTTATTTCAAATATCCCACATCAAATATTTGATTCCAACCACCCATATTGAATTAAATATTAAATTCAATTTATACACAAAACCGTATATTCGATTTTTAATTTCTAACATACTATCAATATAAATTTGATTTTTAACAGTTAAATCTTTAACTAATTCCATTTTAAATTGCTCACATTTCTGGGACATTACACCATATATATATATATATATTGAAAATTGGTTCACTTTATTGCTAAAAACCAATAAAACCTCCTTTATAAGCCTCGTTAAAACCATGCAATCCCACTAACCTAAATGGGTACCTTACAAGGAAAAAGAGTACTTATAAATTTGGTATACATCATAAAGAAAACAACAATAATTAAAGTACAACAAAAGTAAGAAAAGAAATAGCAAAATAGATCATAAGCTTTAAAGCCCAACCAGGCCCAAACAATGACTAAAGAGTTCAACGTTTCAACTCTTCAAAGTCAACTAGTATCTATGAGTGCGATGCCCCACCTACCCAGAATTAATTCACTTCTCCCATCTCAAGAACATTTGCTTCCATTATTATTCACCAACCATTTGATTTCTCTTTCGATTTTCCAGAGACATGACGAAGAATTAAAGCTTTTGCCATGGAAAACTCTCAGGTTTCTTTCTTTCCAGATGGAGTAAACAGCACAAGTAAAGGTAGCACACGCCAAGTCTTTCAATTGATCTTTTCTCTTGAACTTGTTATGTATAATCATTGCTTCTTCTTTCAGATCTAATAAATTTAGAGCAAGATCCAATTTTTGCTTCAACGATAACTAAATAAACGCTGAAAAATCAAACAAGAAGAATAGATGCTGAGCAGTCTCGGGATGATTGTTGCAGAGGGGGCACAGAGGATCTGACATGTTACTGAAGCGCTGAATTCTGTCCTTCGTGTTTAATCTACCAAGAATAGAAAGGTAAGAAATAAAAGACATTTTTCTACTATTTTTACCATGCCGAATTACTGAGAAAAGTTCTTCCTGATGCTCATGATTTCATAGATAATCCCAAGCTTTATGGAAAGAAACCTGACCACCTTCACATCATTCATAAAAATCATGTCTTTTATTTGGATAAGTGGATATGGAGCTAATTTCTTCAATCAATTCTCTTGTGGCTGGATGGATTTCAGGTATAAACACCTCATTTCTGATAATGCAATTTACTTTCTGATTTGTAGCACCAATAAGATTCAATCTGTCATAACCAAGCAAATCTACTAAACTTTTATAGTTTATCCAGGGCTCATGCCACATATAAGTATCATTACCATTGACAATAACTTTATTAAACAACTGTTTAGACCTTTTCCTTGGCCTTAGCATAGATTCCATGTTGAAGATGCATTATTGTCTAGAGCCATTGTCCAAAAGTAATCTTTTTTGCAATATTTATTATGAATCCATTTACTCCAAAGTGATGTATTAGATAAAAATTTCCAAAGCAACTTCACACATGCTGCTTTTTTAAGATCTGAAAGATTTTTTAATCCAACACCACCTTCAAGCTTTGGCCTACACAAATTTTGCCAAGACACTTTGTGTGATGAACCCTCCCCCCCCCCCCCCCCAAAAGAAATCAGCACAGATTGAGTGCAACTTGTCTATGGTATATTCTGGGATTTGATAAATGAAGATCCAATATAAAATAATGGGGGTAATAACAGTATTAATCAATTCAGCCCTCCCTGCAAAACCGAGTAATTTTGTTTCCCAACCATTAATTTTACCTTATATTCTTTGAATGAGAGAGTTACATTCAGAATAGTGTAAATAATTGTTGATAAAGGGACTCCCAAATATTTTATAGGTAAAGTTCCTTGCTGAAATTGCAAAATATGTAGGATCTGCTCTGAATTTCTCACTAAATTGCTGAAGAACACTTTAGTCTTTGATGCATTTACATTAAGTCCAGCATACAAACTTAAATTCTGAAATATCCTCTTTAAAGTTTGAGCATTCAAAATAGATGATTTATCAAAGATCATTAAATCATCAGCATACAATAGGTGAGAGATAATTGGTTGAACTGTACTGCTTGGTTGAAAATTCTTTTGTTGAGTTGCTTCATCCATCATAAAAGAAAAATATTGCATAGCAATAGAGAATAGATAAGGAGACAAAGGGTCACCCTGTTTTATTCCCTTATTTGATGTTATAAAGCCTTTAGGAACCCCTTGGATCATTATTGAATAAGTTGCAGTTGACATACACTCAAAAATAATGTTTATGAAATGTATAGGAAACCCCATACAAGACATAATATAACAAATGAACTCTCTATTCACACAATTGTATGCCTTCTGCAAATCAACTTTAACACACATTTTTGGCATCCCCCTTTTCTTAAAATCCCTCAATAATTCATGTGCTAGCAATACATCGTCACCAATGTATCTATCATAGATAAAAGCACTCTGATTTTCCGAGATTAGATGAGGCAAAAAGTGTTTTAGTCTATTACATAAAACCTTAGAAAATATTTTATAATAGACATTACAGTAGGCAATTGGCCTATAATGTGCTATCTCTGAAGGTCTATCATTTTTAGGGATTAATGTGATAAAAGTATGATTCAAAGACCATGGCAGTTTATGTGAACTGAAAATATCATAAATAGCCATAAGCAACTCATTTTTCAGTTTTTCCCAATGGATTTTGAAGAACTTTGCATTAATTCCATCTGGTCCAGGGCTAGAATCATCATGAATAGAATATAATGCATCTTTTATTTCTGATAAATCAATAAATTTTAAAAGAAATTGCTGTCCTTCTGAATTAGTAGTGGCAATAGGATGAAAGTATGGAAATGTTGAAATGCTTGAGCCATTAAACATATCTTGAAAATAATTGATAGCTTGAATCTCAATATCCTTAGCTTTACACAATAAATTTCCATTTTGATCAATTAATGCTCTAATGTGATTAAAGAACCTCCTATTTGTCATTCTGGAATAAAAGAACTTAGAATTTGTGTCTGAATGTTGCAAACAAGATACCTTTGCTTGCTATTTAAGCCCATTGAAGTGAATTTGTTGCAAATTCTGATATTCTTTTTTGGTTGATAGGTAATTTTCATATAAAAGAATGTCCTCTGGATCACTATCAGCAGCTTTTCTAATTGTAAAGCAATTTCTTCAGCTTGTTTGAGGTTTGCATAATTTTTATCTCTTAATTTGTTCCAATTCTTTAATTCAGTTTTACAATTTTTGAGTTTTTGCATGAACTGATATCCACTAAAACCACAAACTGAAGCATTTAAACCCTTATGAACATCATCTTTATAACCTTCCAAATTATACCGATCATTTCTATATCTAAAAGGAAATCCCTTAACCTCTGAAGTAGAAATAAGATCTAGCATTATTGGATTATGATCACTTGATCTTTGTGGAAAGGAAAGAGCTTTCATATGAAGAAATAAATGAAGACAACAGTTATTCACCAGTATTTTGTCAGTACTTGTAGCAATACCGTTACGTCGCCAGGTAAAATTAAAACCCATAGGTTTAACTTCTGATAATGATGTCTGAAAAAGAAATTTTTGAAATTAACTAATTTGTTGAAAAGGAACAGTTAAACCCCCTTTTTTATCGTTTGGAGATAACACATTATTGTAATCCCCCATAAGAATCCAGGCATTACCAATTAGACTTGCTTCATTTACTAAATCTTGCCATAAAGTAATCCTTTCTGCAAAAATATTACTTGCATATATAACTGTGAATAGCATTCCAAATCCACCTTTATTGCTACCATTTACTGTAAAGTGTTGAAAAGAAAATGATGAGAGTGCCACATCCCATACATTAGTGTCCCATATTAATAAAATTCTACCAGAAGATATTGATGAATTATTTGTTATTGATTTCCAAGAGCTGGGTAGCATAGAGGCAAACAGTAATAGATTATTAAAAGGTAGTTTTGTTTCAACTAAACCAACAAGTGTTGATTTAGTGAAATTCAGGAGGAATAACACTTCCTTCATATGAAAAACAGTGTTCATCCCCCTGACATTCCACGTTAGCAATGTCATTTAATCAAAGATGAACGTTTTGTATTTCTTTTAGAAGGAGGAATTGCTTTTGAGGAAACTGTTGTGCTATCATCTTTAACATAATTAACATTTTTGTCTACCATACTTGGCACATCTATTTGTTTTCCTTTTTCCTTAGTCACTTCATCATGCTCTGAAATTGCTTCTGCTACAATGTCTAATTCATCTGGCAACACGTTTTCAGGTAGCTTGGAGTTCAGAAAATCCAAATCATCAACTGGAGTATAAGAGGTACATCCAACATAATTTGCAAATTGCATTTTATCAGTATTAACTTGTTCAGCTTCAAGTTCTTTAGAATTCTCATTAAGTTCATCTTGACAATCAGGTGGAATCCAACGTGGATCCTTAGATACATCATGATAAACTTCCTCATGCCTAAACAGTTTACATTGAACACATTTGGCAGGCACAAATTCATATTCTACTGTTGTGTTTACTTTTGATCCATTATTCATTAGAATAGGAATTTCAGTTTTTAGATCTGATATTGTATCAATTGATAATAAGACTCTAGCATACTTTGTAAAAAAATTACTTGCTGTACTCTCATCTATTAAAATTGGATTTGCAATATAACTTGCTATCATCTAAATAGCATCTAAAGTCCAGAACTCCATAGGCAAATCTATTAATCTAATCTAGATCTGGACAATCTCACTTTGTTTCTTTGAATAATCATATCCTGGCACCCATTTATTAATCAAAAGTAGTCTACCAAAGTAAGAATATGTAGTGCTTTCTGAAATCCGAGAAAAATCAGAATGGTCTTCAAATTGTACAGCAAAATCATATGAGGGAGAAACATGAATATGAAAATTACCCTGTCGTCTCCATACTTTAGAAATATAGTCTTTAAGCTTGATGGATGATAACCTGAAATGGATCGGAATTAATGCAAAAGTATTAATCCAAGCTTCTGCCGATTTGTTCAAAATCTTTTCAGGGATGAAGGCATATTCTATTGATGGTTTTACAAATGTTAGGCTTCGATTAGATCGATCCAGTATATTGTTATCATTTAGAACTCCAGTCCGATCTGAACTAGGATTTGTTGTATTCGATTTGGATTGAAACTTTTCTGATGAGGAACAGAAAGGAAATCTCGAGTATGTTACGGACGCCATTAAAAAGTAAAACAGACGGAATTTGTTTAGGTGGGAAACCATGTTACACCATATATGTATATATATTTCTTCCATCCTCCTGTACATCATTTCTTCGTCACTCCTTAAACATTTCACCACTCACGTTCATTGTCCTGAGAAGAAAAATGGAATCTTCCCCCTTCCATGCGCACGTTCTTTTTTTTACTTTACCTGGACATTTCAACTTCCCATATCAATGCGCTTGCACCCTCTTACCTCCATTTCCCTTCTACTTATCATACCTCCCTCTTAACATTAATGTGACATGCATCAGAACCCAGATGCCCCCCTTCTCATGCACACTCACTGAACTTCACATACCTGCCCCCCTTACCTTCAATTTACCCATGCGTCAGCTACTCCACCTCGCCTTCAAACTGCACACCCACCGTGCTCACCTCGCATGTGCTACCCCCTCCAACCTGTACATAACACACAATAGCCTTAAAAAATCGATGCTTTTATGCTCAGTATTTCCAAAATTATGCACGTATGCGCTAAAAACCCTCACAAACTCATATCCACACTCGAAAACTCGAATGGCAGCTTTCATTATCAAATCAATCGAACCCTAGGTCCACACTCAGTTTTCCCGCGAACCATACTGATGTTAGAACCTGAAAAAAATTATGTGATGGCGAAGCTTTTTGTTCGAGCATTTCAGAAATATATATATATATATTGTAATTTTCAATGGAAGCTTTAGTTTGATTTTTGATTTTTTTTCTTGGACACCATTACATGCGGTTTTTTACATTTGCTGAGGCCAAAAGAAAATAGACAAAGTATGTTGATTGTATATATGTAGTTTAATATCCTTGGTTCACACGTAACATAGGGTAGGTCTGCCCAGTTTCATGGTAGGCTGCTGCTAAGAACATAGGGTAGCTGTTCTCCTTTGTTCGGTATAGTATAGAACAAGTTTAGACTTGGACACAAAGTATTAGAAACATAGGTTTGCAGTATTTATTTTGATTGGTCTTGACATATAATAGTTGATAGTTGATAGAATAGGTATGCACATCACACATTGGACATACATTAGGTGTGTACTTAAGCTATATATGGTGCATGCTTTACTTGGTAGGCCACAATACGTGGTAGCCAAGAAAATAGAAACTAAAATGAATATAAAATTTACATACTTCATAGCTAAGAAGAGAGGACGCAACATTTATGTGTTTCTTTGATTTGTCTGCAGAAATCTTGATAATATGTAGCTTATTCTATAACAACACTTAAAGTGTATTGTTAACTACTCTGTCAGTTAATGCATTCTTGCTCATAAACGGGTACAACTGCTTTATATGACAGCTCGTTTGGCATGTCTTCAAAGTGTAGCCTGTGCAAATAATTGCATACGTATGTTCGTTTAGGGTAGAGAAAACTTAATTATGAAGGAATTTGTTATGATATATATATATATTAAAGTTAACACGTACCGACTATGCAGAATTTTGTTCATTTATGACCATTGTGGACAAAAATAAAAATACTATCGTGTCAAGCGATGTGCCACGATCCCAAAAGTATAATAAAATAGACAAGATTACTACTTTTGTAAAATCCTAAAAGTGCTGATATAGGACACAAAAATACTTCAAACAAAAAGTTGTTTATTTTCCAAAATAAAAATTACACAAAAAAATCTATAAATTAAATTAAGTATACATCTCGAAAATCTTGTCCAAATTCAAAACCAATATTTAATTATATTAAATAAATCGTTATGGTTTATAAACGATTCCATAACGACTATTTGAAATTTTTGATTTGGGCATAACGTACAATCTATAAGGAGAAATCTTAATTTTTCATTTCCGTTAGAAAAATATGGCACAATAGATTTAAATGTTTCTTGTTTCAAAGAAATCCGACTTAAAACGAATCATGTATAGTCGTTTAAAGTTGAAAACGTAATATTACAAACTATTGCGACGTTACGAGCTCGATTATAATTATTACATTCAATCGTCGTTTAATTAATATATTCATTATTATAATTCGAATATAAATTCGATTAAATATCCAATTCACATAACATCGTCAATCCGACTATTTCTGACTATTTCATAAATTAAATTATTATTCCGTTATTTAATATAAATTTGAATTATTTAAATATTCAAAATATTTGAATTTCGGCCATTTAAATTATCAAACCAATATATTAAAATAATTAAATAAATTAATTATTTAATCGCTAGAATTCTGGGATACTACAAGTACGGTTTCGTAGCGTGGCCTAGTACGCTTTCACAGCATAGCGGTGAAGACTTAATTCGCCTTCATAGTGTGGTATAGTATGATTTTGTAGTGTGGCGATGGAGATCTAGTAAGTTTTCATAGTGCAACAATGGAGACCACTCGAAGAGGGTACTATGGGGAGTATCTTGAAATGAGTCGCATGTAACTATATATATATATATGTATGTATGTATGTATGTATGTATGTATGTATGTATGTATGTATGTATATGTATATATGATCTATCAGGTCAATCTACAGTAGATAGGCACGATTGATGTGAATGAACCCAAAATAACTTAACAAAACTAAATCGGTGATAGAACGATATACGTAGTGTTATTTATAGAAAGTATAATTTTTCCATTCACCAGAACTTTTATCTGAACCCCTCCTCATAACAAACCCATAGGTTTGGCTGGTGACAGAGATTTTACAGCTTAGAGACACTTATTGAACAGTGCCATTATTATGGTAAGTATTTACCTATTATTATATTTGTTCACCTCCGCTGTGAGATATTTTTTGTGAGCTCTGATATATTTATTTTTTCCTTTCTAAAGGATACCAGATATAACAACTCTGGTTTCAGTAGACTTGGATTTTAGCATTTATCGAGGGCCTACTAGAATTTGGGTCGTTACAAGACCCATCCGTAAGGTAAGAGGTAGAGGCTTGAATATTTTTTTTTTTGCAAAGACGATCGGTTTTTAAGGTGACCACAAACACCTTTTATTATACTAATAATAAAATACATGAAGGTACAGGTGATTGTTAGTAGACAATCAGTTAATCGGTTTTTATGGTGTACTGTCCACTCAACCTAAATAGGCTTACACTACTGGAGCTAGCTCAACTGCTAGACTACAAATAAAAAGATGTACAGGAGCTTGACTAAATGTCAATACTACTAAGTGGTAACAGGAGATTAGCCCCCATTAGCATCACCTGGTGTTACTTCCTGTATGGCCTCAACAAAATGGGTAGCCAGGTCCAAAACAAAGTATAGAGAAAGCTCAGAATATAGATGTCGTCTGTCCTATGTTGAGTCATGAAGTAATTGCTCATTGATCTTCCCATTATCACCATCCTTATCTAAAATAAGACCTTCACCTTCCAATTGGTACATTAACTTATGTGCCTCATCTTCTTTATCTACCTAAATGTAATATTTTCCTTCACCCAACTTGTATTTCATTCCAGTATTATTGTGTTTTAGAACCCGTATTGACTTGGTCCACTCAAAACTCTGACTTTCAGTTGGTACTTTGTTTGTGAGATTCTCCACGCTAACCTCAGCAGGTGAAATGACAACGGGCTTGGTTATACGAACCCAAATCATAGGAGGGGCTCGTGGAAGAGGTGTCTTCTCTATCTGTATATTATCATTCTTGATAGTACATTTCTCCAAAATGTGACCAAATGATTTGTACGAGCTGCATATCTCCGGTTGCCATTTGTAAGTCACATCAATGTAATAGAAATGGTTTTCAATGCATATCTTCAACTACTTAGGAAGAGGATTATCTGGAGTAATTTCAACCAACTCTATAGCAAACACTAGATTCATTCTGGAAACCATGTTTAAGTCAAAACATTTAGATTTGCCAATATGGATTACAAGTCAATTGAGCCCAATAAGTGGTTGAAGAGTAGAAGGAACATTATTAAATTGAGCCCACACGGGGATCAAGAGTACTTAATCTCTAGCTCTATCCATAGATGCATTCCAAGGAGTGATAATAAATGGTTTTCCTCCAATAATAGTTGGCGCTGCTTCTCAGACCTTAAGCTTTTCTTCTTATACCATACTTGTGATATTTCGAATATTCAGTGCTCTCGAAAGTTGGCTTCCGAAATGCATCGAACCGTTATTTCCGGATATGGCGGTGGCACTGATAGTAAATAATGATAATGCTGAGTTATATCGTTTTAAAGTAATACTTTATACTTATTCCACATATTTTTTAGATTCACATTGGCTTATAAAATAAAATGTTGTCTGTATATAGTCTTTTTTTATAGTACTTTTGTACCAGCCATGTATAAAATTATTATACGATATATCTAGCCTTTTAAGTAAAACGAAAGCCCTTTTTCTTAAGCAATTCGAACTTAGAAAATTCATAACTAATTCGTACAAGCATGAAAAATTATGAAACTTGAAATCCATCTCCAAAATCATGTAACAAACTTCAAACAAAAATGCCATAGCATTCAGAGATTTCTATGTATATATTTTTCCTTAAAACTTATTTGTTTCATGTATATTAACCATATAAACATGTCAAACGAACCCAGTGATTAACCATCAATTCATTTGTATCATGAATTTTTTTTATGAATACACATAATACTTTCAGATATTTACCCAATAACCGACATATAAAGGCAAGAGCCGTGATTACAAGAGGTTGTAAGATTTGTTGATGTTGTTTCCAAACTAAAAATCCTAGCTTTGCTTTCTTCTTCTACTTTCCTAGCATTAGTGGCCAGCCACCTTATGTTCTTTTGATTTTTAGAGAATGAATGAAAGTGAACAAAAGTGGTATTATATGTGATATATATGCCGAAACTTTACCACTTTTCCCTTCTCATGCACCCTTCCCTACGCATTCTTTAGTTAATTTGTTTCTAAGACTAACCTACTAGTTAATTTATTAAATAAAAATCTCATTTTCCTCCTCATCTTCATTATTCCAATTTAATTTAACCAATAAAATTCATGAATAATGTTATTAAATCTTGGGATATCACATCCTTCCTTCCATAAAACAATTTTTTTCTCTAAATTCAATCAACGACTAAACAAGCAAAGAAATCACATCAACTCAGTAAGCAATGCCAACAAACACATGTACTAGCGTATCCCACTAGTAACTATTCTACAAAGCAATATAGATCTTACCGGAGGTGAATATGAAAAAGCTCCTATAAGCATTTTTTCTGTCAACCTAGTGCAATCCTTTTCATTAGTGCTCCGCTCAACTTTCACCAATTAAATATCAATTCTCAATTTTATTTCGTCTCTATCTGCAACCCGAACTGGTTTCATCACGAAGTCATATTAAACTCCACTATTAACTCTTACAATGCCTTCGGATCAGTGGCAGTGTCAGGATCATGTAAATACTTCCTCAAGTGCAATACATGAAACACGTTATGGACTCCCACAAGTGTTACCAATAGCTCCACCTGGTGGTCAAGCTTTCCAATTCTTTCCAATACCTGGAGAGGTCTAACAAACTGTAACGACCCAGGGAATTTGCGATCTTGGTATCGACATAAACTCAATGTCAACTACTTAAGAATCGAAAATACCGGAACATTAATAGAAAGAAGTTAGAGGGTGAGAATAGATAAGATAGAAAATTAGAATAGAAGAAGAAGAAGAACATAGATACAACATCAGAGTAAACACGAATCTCACAGCGGAACGAATAAATATATTTCATAACATAACTTTTATCATTATTAGAGTATAACACTTCAACACAGCGGAAATAACAATAGCTATATAATCCTGAAGCCTCCTGCCCCAGCTCTTCCAGTATCTGTAAATCCCGACTACTTGACTGCCCGTACAAAATTAGGCACCCAAGAGTTTAGGGAAAACAAAACAAAATAAACTATGGGTCAGTCGTGTGACTGGTGTGAGTAAACTCCAACCATTTGTTTAACTTTTAATATCCTTTCTAAAGAAATGATAATCGTAAGACCGATCCACACATAAACACGGATGGTTTTTACCTTACGATAACCCAAAACATATCTTTAAAATCAATACTCTTCTGATATTATAATAATGTCTAAATCAAATAAATAGTAATCTAGTGGAAACGCTTTCATCTAACGTTCCACATATATTATATACAATCAAACACCGCGGGCGCTTACTGGGTAATGGATTTCCAACTATGACAAGGTATGGAACCACCTTCTGATCAGTGTACTCTTGAAGCGATACACTGGAGCTCAACAAGAACATCTTGTAACTCGGCCACACATGACCGGCCATTCATTTCGCTTGAATGTTCCGAATATATTATCACCGTATGGTTGGTATACCAACATAACCGTTCCCGGGAGATACAGAAGTGAAAGAAGTAACAAATATGAATATTCTCTAGATGGTGGCAATATACCCTAATTGGGTGCGACCCTCTTAGCCAAGCTGCCTGCCCAATTTTTGTCATTTCCTAGTTGATAAGGCTTGAGGTATTAACGTATCTTTTAACAGATCACCCCTTTGTTTACTTTGAATGCCACATCGTCATACCCGTCAAATCACCAATTGATTTCCCCAAAAATACCACGGGTATAAGCTAAGAGAAACGAATTCCTCCGCCACCAATGTAAATACGTTTGAAACGATCAACTTACGCGATTTACCAGATAAACTCTGTTAGACATTCGTCCGTTCAAGTTGTCCTGGGACTGGGCAACCCGAAGGCACTATTCTGTAAATCCATCTTAGGCAATTTCTACCTAGGATTTACTTAACAGCCCTTACATAACTCCGTCTTCAATTAGCATCATTATTCTTTATTCGCAACGCTGATGCCATACGGAGTGGTTTTCAGATAATATATATGATCCCGGTCCCTCCGTACTGACAACGGAAATGGTCAAAATCTTTGATAGTCAGTGATTTAACTATCAAAGGAAAACATGTTTACAAACAACGATCGTATTTCCAAATGGAAATCTTATCGATTAATCATCAATCAACATTTATCCCTTTAAATTAATTTATCATTAATTTATTCCACTTCCCTATTCCCGTTTTTCCATATATTCGTAAATTCTTATTTTCTAAATTTAGAAAATATACGTTATAAATCATTGGAAAACATTTCCATATATACTCTCATTTCTTATTTTCTATATTAGAAACATTTCTGATTCTTATTTGGAAAACATTTCCAAAACTCCTTCATTGGATTTAAACAGATGTTTAAATAAAACATCGCAATGCCAACTCAAAACATTGCACTCATTAACTAAATTCACTTAAGCAACCTTCATTATCGAACCTTAACCATTCCTTAGATAAAAATGAAGTCAATCAAGTTGGGGGTATAATTACCTCTCAAACCTTAGCTGAACAGTTCACCTTTTAAATCTTTAACAAACTTCCTTACGTAACTCTTGGATTCTATTTACGAATCCACTTCTTTTACAGAAATCATTTGATTATAACAATAGTGTTATAATCCCAAGCTTCCAAAATATAATAACTTGAATATAACTTTTATTTGTTAATTCGAATAAAAATAAACAAACAACTAATTTATAAATAAATAATTAATTAAAAATGGAAAGTAAGTAGTACTTTCCTCCATTCGAGATAGTCGAATTCCAACGTATAACTCTCTTTCGAATAGTCCCTATTCGATAACTCTCTTCGAATAATTCATATTCGATTATCTCTCATCGAATAATTTATATTCGATAATCTCTCTTCGAATAACTTATATTCAATTAATTCACTTCGAATAACCTATATTCGATTAACTCTCTTCGAATAAATTATATTCGATTAACTCTCTTCAAATAACTTATTCGATTAACTCATTTTCGATTAACTCTCATTCGATTAACTCTAATTCGATTGACTCTAATTCGATTAACTCTAATCTGATTAACTCTATTTCGATTAACTCTATTCGAATGACTAATTCGATTAACTCCCTTCGAATAACTCATATCCGATTAACTCACTTTCCAATCCTATTTCAAAACCCAAATTCCTTTATAAATATTTTATTTGAAAAATATCTATTTCAATCCCCTATTCACATCGAATGTGAATAATATTTCTTCTATCGAATCAAACAGTTTGATTTCGCAATTTAAAAACACTATCCCCAAATCCAATTTCTTTTTATACTTCTATTTATATAATTTTCTATAAAAAATTATTTTATACTTCTAACACTAAAATGTCATTTAATTCCCTTTTAAAAAAAATAAGTTCAAATTCCATTTGAAATATCGGTGTTAAAACCGATTTCTACTTCTTTACATAAATCTAGACTTATATTTTAATTTATCCAGTGATAAATATTTTACTCAATTTATAAATATCGTTTATAAATTAATCTTCTTAATTTATCTGTTAAAACAAATTTCTATTTAATATCTACTTTAAATCCATATCGTGTTACACCCGTGTGCGAAGCACGGGTCTAAACCTTCCTAACGTAAAATTCTATTCATTTTCCAAAAAAAATTATAATTATATTTATTTTACAAATATTGTATTTCTATTATATTTGTTTTACAAATATTTTATTTCAATTACACTTTGAAAATTCTTTTATACATTCCAGTATCACTTATGGTATTTAAAATACCAATTAAAAGCCCAGTGTCATCATAATCAATCACAGATTATATATCACATCATATATCACAGTATATGAAAACAAGCAGTATTATAAATATTGAGGAATCCTGTTGGATCCCTCCAACCTGTTTCCCTGCATCCACAGATGTTAATCAACATAAATAACACGAATATGAAATATTCTGATAAACAAAATCAATATTCGATTAACGATTTATATATATCATTATCTATATTCTCAACCAATTAATTAACAATTCATCCATACAGTCAACACACAACAATCAATCAACATTTTATCAATTCTAAAAATACGTTATAAAAATATGAACTATGCAGAGTTAGTGAGATTTACTCACTTTGGTCAGTAATCGTTGAATAACAGTTGATCCAATCAGCCATTTAATTCTACCATAATTTGTAACGAGCTCCAAACCACTCCAGGTCAGTCCCAGTACATAGCCTGTGACTCCATGATCCCCACGGATCAGACCGTTCGTAAAACTGACGTTGTCTGAACGAGATATTATGTTTATAAATTAATATACTATTTTAAATTTAAATATAAACTAAACAATATATTTTAAAATTCCAGCCTTACCCAAAATAAATCCCACGTGGCAAGACACCTTGTCCTCCTAAAAAAAATGTTTTCTCTCCAGCATGATAATGGCCGAATATAATTTGATCTTCCCCCCTTCCCTTTTCTTTTACTTTCATCCTTCATGCATACACATACACTGGTACCCCTCCCGTATACCAACGCATCCACTTCATTTTGGCACCCAGATCTACACGTGCACTTTTGTTATTACTTCTCCACCAATTGTTTATCCATGTCGGCCCATCATTTCACCCATGTCAGTCCCATCATCCTTTTTGACAAAGCCTACCCGTTAGTTAAAAACCCAGCTTCTGGTTTACAGCTTCTTCCTCCTTTGTTTACAAAACTATCGCTCTATCGCTCCTCCAGTATACTTCCACTTCTCCCAAATATGCAAACGCAACTTTTGGCAACCCAAACTCCATGTTGTTTACTTTCCATCGCCAATACCCTCCTCTTCAAACTCCTTTCCCCTTTCATAGTTCATACCCATAACACAAATCTCAAGACCCCCTTTGCCACCATGTTTTCAGCAGGTCTTCGCGATGTTATGTAAAAATACGATAGTTCTCGGCATTAATTCCCACAACCGCGTTACTCCATGCATTTCAAGGCCTTCACCGTGTTACAGAGCTCGAATGCCAACCCCCACCTTGCCATTGCGTCACCACCTGCTTTAAGTTGTTTGCCACGTCACCAGGTTTTCAACCTGCGAACTTCATTTCTCCGGTCACTACATCATCTCGACGAGCTATTGGGAATTCCGTGCATATAAAACTCTTTTAGTTTTGAATGTAGTATGTAATATACTAATATTGGATGGGAAAGAGTAAGAATCAGTACGGTTTTGTTTTTCTTTTAACCCTATTGAACTTCGGCATGAAATCTACAGCATACAGGAAAATAAGGGGCTGCATGTGTTTTTATATATATATATATATATATATAACATTAGAATACTTAAGGGTTAAGGTATAGAAATATTCATTGTTAAGTCTACAGTGATGTATCACTTCAAACTGATGTGTTGTAGGGTATATAGATTTCTTAACAGCAAAGAAATAGCTTGCGTGAAAGGTACATGTCAGTCTTTGCATGTGATACATTTATTTAGGATGGAAGGTAAGTATTTGTTTTGTTATTGGTTGAATAGGTGACAAATTGATAGCAAAGACCTCGTTAAGAGGAATCGAAAAGAAAATGATGGTAGAGGGTGCCAACCGTAATGAGATTTATATGATAACTATTATAAACGAAGACCTTTATGATTAACGTTTGCTTTTTGACACTTATCCGTTTAGATATGGTATATGTTACCATTATATAAGCGCTGCTTTATAGATGAAAAGAATGAAAATGGATGAGTCCACTCAAAGTAAGTATAATCAAATATTAGATATTTATTAAGGGTACCTCGTTACATAACATTCCGTTTGTTTACGAACCGCTATTGACACAAATAAAAATCCCATTGTGATGAGCAATGTGCCACGATCCTGAAAATATAATAATATAGACAAGTTAACTTATTCTGTGAGACCCCAAAATGCTTATATAGGGTGTAAAATACTTCAAAATAAAAAGTGCTTATTTTCCAAAATAAAAATTACTGTAAAATTCTAAAAATTAAATTATAACCACGTCTCAAATAGCTTGTCCACATTCAAAACCAATATTTAATTATAATTAAATATATCGCTATGGTTTATAAATGATTCCATAGCGACTATTTGAAAATTTGATTTGGACATAACTTACAATCTATAAGACAAAATCTCGATTTTCACCTCCATTAGAAAAATATACTTCACCAGCTCCGAACATTTCTTATTTCACAGAAATCCGACTTAAAACGGATTCTGTATATTCGTTTAAAGTTTGAATCGCCAAATTACGAACTGCCGTGCCATTTCGAGCTCGATTATAATTATATTATAATTATACGTCCGAACTTCGTTTAAATAATAAATTCGTTAATATAATTCAACTCTATACTGAATTATATATTATAAACAATCCAATTCACACAATATTGCGAAATCTACTAATTCTGACTTTCAGAATTAAATATATTATTCTATTATATATATTAATTAAATATTATTTAATTAAACGACCATTTTAAATCTCCAAATCATTATTTAAATAAATAAATAAATAAATTATTATCTCATAAAAATACGAGCCGTTACACAAACCTTGACACAAGCTTACCTGCTTTTCCAAGATGGAACACTCCTTTTATCGATGACACCTTGATGAAAACCATTTTTATAATAGAGAATTTCAAGTCCTTACGCCTTCTATCCGTGTAATTCTTCTATCTAGATTGAACTTCCTTCATCCGACCTCAAATTATATCAATTTTTTTTATTATTTCTTTTATTAATTCTGGATTAAGAACTAGCTTATCACTTGCCTCCAACCAACATGAAGGCGGTTTACATGGCCTTTTGTATAAAGCTTCTGAAGGTGTCATTCCTATAGTAACCCGAAAGCTATTATTATAGGAAATTTTCACTAAGTGCAAATGGTCCTCCCACGAACCAATAAAGTCCAGAACACAAGCTCTCAGTGAATCTTTCAGCATCTTATTCACTATTTCGGTTTGTCCATCCATTTGAGGATGAAAAGCAGTACTCATCATGAATTTCATTCTCATTTCCTTCTGCAAGCTTTTCCAAAACTCAATTGTAAACAATGGATACCTATCGCTGACAATACTACTAGGAATTCTGTGATGTCTCAGTATGTTCTTCATGAATAACTCAGCCAAAACCGATGCCATCCTAGTATGCTTCAAGGGAATAAAACGAGCACTCTTTGTTAGCATATACAGAACAATCCAAATGCTTTCGATCTCAGCAGTCCATTAAAATAATCCATGGATATCAAATCCCACTTTCAACTCAGGATATTTAATGGTTGTAACAAACCACTAGGCTCCTAATGATTTGTTTTCTCTTGTTGGAAGTTCATACACTACTTCACCCATAATCTAACATCTCTTTTCAGTCCTTTCCAGAAGAAGATTTTCCTAATGTCGCGGTACATATTGATTCCTCCGAGATGTATCATGAACTTAGAACTTTGACATTCTCTAAGAACTTCCTTTCTCAGGTCACCAATTTTTGGAAAACATTGCCTTCCGTTCCTCCGTAACCAAACCTTTTGATCAAGAGCAAAGTTACCTAGGTTGTTCCCTTCCGTTTCGGCTTTAATCTCTCTGATCCTTTCGGCTAACAAAGGATCCTTCTTGATTAGAAGCAATCTTCCCTATCAAAGTTGGTCGAACCTCCAAACATGACACCATCAGTGTGCTTCCATTAGAATTGGTTGTCGACCTAATCCTCACATTACATGTGACCAAAGCTTCTAAGTCCTTCCATTTTTTCAATATATCGGGAAGCACAAGCAATAACCCTTCCCTTCTACATCAGAACATCTCCTTACTCTGTTCCGCACGCCTTAATAAAAACAACCATATCCTACTTCCCTTCTGTTACCACCAGCACCGACGCATTGGTCAACAAGCGCTTCAGATCTTGGAACACTTCCTCACACTTATTGGACTAAACAAACTTAACTCCTTTAGGGTTAATTTAGTAATCGTGTTGCTATCCGCGAAAAATCCTTGATAAACCTTCGATAGTACTCGACCAATTCAAGAAATCTTTGGACCTCCGTAAGACTTTCAGGCCACTTCCAACTAACGATAACATCAATCTTAGTTGGTTCCGACAGTCCTTCTTCCAAAACCACCTGACCAAGGAGCTTCGCATTCCTTTCCTAAAACCGGCGCTTAGAAAATTTGGCCTTCAATTGGTGCTCTTGCAAAGTCTCTAGCACTATCCGAAATTAAATCTTATGCTCTTCCACATTGTTCGAATACACCAATATGTCATATATCAAAACCAACACAAATCTGTTTAAGTGTTCTTGAAATATTTGATTCGTCAAATCTATAAAGAAAGCTGGCGCATTCATTAATCCAAATTGCATAACCATCCATTCGTATTATCCATGTCTAGTATGAAATGTAGTAAACAAAACACTCTTTTCTGCTACTGGTGAAACCCAGTTGCCAAATCCAATTGTCAAAATACCTTTGCTCCATTTGACTGATTAAAGAGATGATCAATACGAGGCAAAGGATACTTATTCTTTACTGTCCTTTTGTTGAGTATCTTGTAGTCAGTGCACATCCTAAAAGATCCATCAGGCTTCTTCACAAAAACTGTCGATGCACCCTAAGGCGAACAACTAGAACGATTGAAGCTTTTACCTTGCAACTCGATTAGTTGCATCTTTAACTCTTTCTTCTCCGAAGGGGTCATTCAGCTAGGTGGTCTACTCACTGGTTTCGCTCATGGCATGAGATCAATTCGAAACTCGATAGCTCTTTTCAGCAAGCATCCCTTCAGTGGTTTGAAGATGTTAGCAGATTCTTTAATAATAGGAACGTTACTTAGCTCTTCGTCCAATTCCAAAGCACTTATCTACGAAGACATCTGCGAAAATGCTCTTATCACCAAGAACACAATCCTCTCGCTCGATGCTTCAACGATACTTCTCTACTTCAAAACAACACTTCCGCATCATAACAATTTAACCAATCCATATCCAAAATTCTAAGTTATTGCATCTCAACCCTAGAGTTGTGTACTCTTCGATAGGATTAACCACCGAAAAGAAAGTAACAAGGTATGATGGTTCTAAAGACAATCTATTTACTACACATCTAGAGATAAATGATTGTGATGCACCATTGTCAAACAGAACTTTAACATGCATGCTAGAAACAAAAGTGTACCTTCCAACACTATATATGACACCCCACGTCCGTTAATGTCACTCACTAAGGGAATGCATTAAGTTTTGTGAAGCTTTATAGGTAAACAAGAACATAATAGCACAAGACAGACATGTAAAATAGCAACGAAATTAAAATCTTTATTTAAATCAAAACATCATGGCCCTAAATACTGATTTTACATCATAAGTTGAAGTAACCAATTACATAAATAATCTATCTTGCAAAAAATATCAGATTACAAAAGCATAAAACCATATTTCCCTGTGAAGCCACAAGAGAGTTGACCAGAAGTCAAAGCGGTACATCTATATCCAAAATCCAAGCTAAGTTGAAAGAATCCAAATCAACTCTAAGCACTTCCACCCTGAGAACCTAGGGGGGTGGGTAACGGAAGAGAGAGAAGAGGAAACGAAAAGGATCAGACATAAAGTCTGGCGAGTTCAGTTACTTTTAAATATAAATAAATAAAAGTATCATGACAGGTATATAAAACTGGAAAAACAAGATAACAACAACAAGTGTGAACTGAGCAAGATAAGGTGAACAGGATATATATTGCGCTTCTTAAATACATTTCTCTGCACCGCGCATATACTAATATATCAGAAATAGAATGATCCCTACTAATACCTTTCCATTACATTTTCTTGATTATTAGGTTACTTGGGTTAATAGCACTCAAGACTTATATGCGCATCGTACCCATTTACTTTCCCATGGATTCACCAAATACAATATATGTATCTATCTCACAATATTGAGATACACCCCATGGTAACCCACTCCCACGGTCTCCATCGTAATGAACGCAGTCCCTCATCCTACGCCAGAGTGATGTACGGATCTCTATATAACAATATTACATTCCTCATATATTTGTTATTGCTATGTAAGCGTATGGACTGCCACCATCGATCGAATCAGACTCCATTCCGGAGTAATGCCCTCAAGTCTACGATACATCACCCAGAATAGTTACGCATGTATCTAGACTGTCCCATGTATGTACTATAATTGTAGCTCGATGCCTCAATCGCATGTCCTCTAATGTGCACCGAGTTCCGTGGTAGGGCTAAACAAGAAACACGGAACTCGGCCGGGAGCTTTTCCATACCTGTAAAAGCCCACCTTAAGAGCCTCCAAATATAGAAATTCCTAGGGTCTGTTTTCCATGGTGGCTATGGCCCTACCTCGGCCACTCCCTCAACTAGTAAAGACTACAAGAGCTAAGCGACCGCCCCTGGTAACAACCAATCTAAACATCCATGTGGCGTCTACCATCAACCCCGTACCTCGATAGTGAAAGGTGAAATGGTATCTTGGGTTTAGCTCTAGTCTTTTCGCATCCCGTTGGCTGCCGATGACGGGTATCCGACGATCTACTATCCTTGTTGGTCGTGACCCTCAGCCTCCTCGTGAGGCAACCGCCGAACCACCCTATTGTCACCTCGTCACAGCATTCTGACTGCATATCTACATCTGCAGTCAAGGCCCACCCACCTAGTAGTTACGCGCAGACCCAACCTCTGCGAGCACAGCCTAAGACATCTGTCACCGCATAGAGGGCTACTAGGAGCACCTTACGTACCTCAGGAAGATTCATGCTTCCCCTTCCAGTCCTTTGGAGTCGTCAAACAATCAGATGAATGTGCGCTCCCCTTGTGCCTTATAACACCTCGATGATCTACCCCATTGGGTTATACACCTTCAAACGTGCGGACTGCTCCAAGCGCCTCACTTTAATATGTTATTAGACCATATGTCTAATCAATCTATTACGCGCGTGCTTTTCCTTCTCAGTTTCCTTTTTACTTGGTTATTCTCATTCATATTGAACTCTTAATCAAATTACCCAGTTCCTCTTGCTTATTAATTTTGGTTATATAACTTAACCCTTTTAAGTTCATTAATAAGCCCACAACATGTTATTCTTTGGATTGTGGCCCAAGGGCTATAATCCACAATCTCTTTTATATTTTCATCGTCCGATCCCATAGTTACAATAACATGTTCTTATTTAATGTGTAATTAAGCACATCTCATTTACATGTTTCCATTTTAACATGTCATTGATTAAATATAACTTATATCATTTCATAAGTTTTCCTTATCCTTTCTCATTTAATCATAAATTCAATTTACACCATCAATACAACTTATCATTGTTTACTTATTAACTTAGTTTTCTTAACTAAGGCCCATTAACAAGTTTCTCGACCCATTAATTATAACCTATGTTATAATTTCCTCTTGTTCCTAGGACAAGCCTAAACATGTTATTCACATTAGCGGGTTCCAGACTTTTAGATTACTTAATTTATAATTAAGTACCTCTTATTGTATTACACAAGTTGTCCCATTTCCTTACAAGTTATGGTTACCCTAAATGGTGTCTTTTAATTACATAACTTTATCGGGTTAAGTCTATGGGCATATATGTAAATATTACCCACCCCCTCCGATTTACTTAACCTTCCTACTGTTCACCCAATTTTTACTTAACCCAACTTTAGTTTATATTCATACAATCCCAATGGATTCAACTAGGTTAAGTATTCAATATTTGTTACCATATTTTCATTTATGGTTACATTATGCTAGACCTCCCACATTAAGCCTGCCATTTGTGGATGCTGGATACGCCGGGCGGACCTGGGCAGACTTATTCCACAAATTGGGCTTAACCTCGTGTCTGAGCACGTCTCATATTTGCGCACTTAGACCTCTCACATTAGGTTCAACATCAGTGGTTGTTGGATATGCCGGTTGGGTCCTTGCAGGCTTCTACCACTAATGCAACCTAACCTCATGTCTAAGCGTTACTACGGTTCCATTATTTTTGGCATATTAAAATAAATTTCCCTATTCCAAATATAGACTTTCATGCCCCCTTTAAATTCATATTTACAATTATCCTATATCATTAACAGGTTTCCATGCCCTAAATCAATATTCACAGGTGTTCCAGTTTATGCCCCAAATTGACAATTTGCATATGTCATAATCTATGTCCAATTTCGTAGTTACATATGTACCAATTTATACCCTAAATCAATACTTACACATTCCAATGCAAGTTTTACCCAAATTCATGTTCGCCCACTTTCCAATATTTTCCTAGCTTCATATTCATATAATCCAATATGTCCCCCAAATCTGTTTTTGTATATTTCCAAATTTATGCCCAAATTTAGATCCATATTTTCCAATGCCCCAAATTATGTCTTTCCCAATCGTCCCATTTTCGCACGTTCGCATTTTTCAGTGTTAGGCCTAGGCTCGAAGGTAGCCTGGCTATACAAATAAAAGGGAAAAGAGGGAGAGAAGAGAATCAGAACCTGCATAATTACGAATCAATAACATAACGGTAGAATTAGGCATAAAAACTGAATGGACATATTATGACAAGATTAGACTTGGTGACGATATAAACATATAAGAGCAGATCAGAGGAATATGTCATAACAGAAATGATTAGGCACCGATTCAAGATCTAATTTTTATATACATATCACGATTACTATTTAAATATTCAGATCTAAAAATAACATGAACTCATAGTGAATAAATCTAAGGAAATGGATCCAAATTACTGCGAAGAACACGTTGAATTTGTTGTTGTAGCAATCGTTGAATTTGTATAATGTTTATTGAATTAGATTTGGAGTAGATTAGGCCATTCAATCTTCGTTGCAGTATAGCTTCGCCATCACCATTGTTTTAGATGAATAAAACCAAGGTTTAGGGTCCTTTATATAGCGTAGAACCAACGAATCTAGCTCTAAAATTGTCCAGTTTTAGAAAGAAGCTTCCAGAGCCACGGGTGGGTCGACACCCCTTCAGGTGGGTTGACCCCTAGGTCAACCCCCAATAGGAAAAATTCCCGCCCAATCTCCCGCCTTTCAGAATTTTGATTTTTGAACTGATTTTCGAATTTTCTGGATATATTTATTTAATATGTATATATATATATATACATACAAGCTCCTTATATGTATACAAACTTCAAACCTTAAAAACTTCTTCATATGAGGTCCGTTTTACGCAAACTAGGTGTATATCTTGACCAAAATTTTGAGATGGACATGGCACAGTCTGTTTCCCTTAATTTCAGATATTGAACTAATTATTCTTTAATTCATCATGTTTAGTCTCGTTAAAATTTCGGGGTGTTACATTCTCCCCTACTCAAAGGATTTCGTCCCCGAAATCTCTAAGTTAAGAAGAACGTATATCCTAACATCCAACAATTATACATCCATCTAGCGATCACATGCATCCATTGTCTTTAAGGAATTTCTAATGCTTTTATGAACATACGCAATAGTGTGTGTATATGTCCATAAACTAATGCGAAAGATCAGACGGTCCACTGATTCAGTTCACCTCCTTAATGCAATGTACGTTTGTGCCATGAAACCAAAATGTATGCAAATCATCATAGTATAACATGTAAGCTATATATGTGCACAATCATCCATCCAAATGCAACATCAATGCAACGATACACCCATTTTCATCCATAAAATCTAAAATGAACACACATCAATATGCAAAATGTAAGTGATTGAGCCGATCTAGTGCCTATTGTGTGTGTATATGCATCCACGAGCAATCACTAGTAACCACTTGCATCCATCAAACATAACATGTCTCAAACAGATGTTTACATTCATTAGCTTTCAACCTAAAGACTCGATCGATAGGGAATATTCGAACGATAGATACAAGTATTAATTCAAAGCTTGGAAAAAGAAGTTAAGAACATATTCTCGAAAAGGAAAGGATATGAAGCGTGAATCTTGTCTTCAGCCTCCCAAGTAGCGTTCTTGCAGCCATTTCCCCATTGCACTCTTACTAGCTTCGCTTCTTTATTGCACAATTTCTTAACCTCCGATCCAAATATGCAAGACGGAACTCGTCCAATCATTACTTCCTTCTCTACTTCCACTTCTTCTCGCAAGTTTGGCTTCACTACCTCGAACTCTATACATTTTATCGCCTCTTGAATGAATAGTCATCTTAGAATGATGGGCTTTCTCAAGGACTCTCTTCAATACGTTTCCCATCCCGATATGATTCACATATCAAACCTCTTCTCAAGTAGCTCCCCTACTTGCTTACAAAGTTCCCTCTTTTCTTTTAGGAGTCACATGTCGCACATGCAATGCAACTGGCTTTGCATTGTCTACCAATTTTGTGCAGAAACCAATCTCATGTCTCGGGGGTAAATCCCGAACCTCATCGAAACATCAGGATACTTACTACTATTGGTACAAATCGCAAATCATCTATAGACATATCAAGAGGTCTTGGGGACTAAACATGATAGACCCTTTTGGGGTCATAAGAAATCTCGAGAGTCTTTCCATGGCAAGTCAGAAGTCTAACGACCCTCTTCTTACAATCTAGAATGGCTCCATATATGGTTAACCAATCCATTCCTAGAATCAAACCGTATCTTATGAAATCAAGAACATATGCGTCGCAACCAAACTCGACGCCTAACACAGAGATTCTCAAACCCCGATAAAATGAGCCGTAACTCCAATCGAGTTTGAGAAAATAATGGGATCCAAAACCATACTAGTATCTAGGTGTAGAGACTCAACTAAAGAATCAGATATAAAAGAATGTGAAGCGCCAAAAAAAGAATCCTAACAGGATGATCAGAAATAGAAATCAATCCTTCGATGGAAACTTCCCTACCCCTATCATGTTCACCAGCTATGAGAACATTAGCTCGCCTTCTAGGAGTTCCTACCCTCTGGCCTTGTCCTTGTCCTTGTCTCTTTGGGCACTTCTTAACAAGGTGTCTCTCCTTACCAAAGTGATAACAAATGCCTATCCTCTTTCTGCAATCCTTTTTTAGATGGCCCACCGTTCCGATGTTATGGTAATTCCTCTTTTCTTCTTTCATCTATATTCCCTTCTTAAGCCACCATTTTCTTTCATATTTGAGCTATGCTCCTTAGCCCTAATTCCTTTATTCTCCTTTTTGCAACATGCTAACAAGTCTACTGAAAGCTGCCTCCATCGCACGGAAATCCTTACGAGGCTTGAGAGAAAATAAGACGCAGGTGAAACCACTACGGCTAAAGATGGAGGTTGGGCACTTCTTTTCCCTTCGACATGTACCGAAATTTTATCATGCCTACGGAACCATGCCGAAATAAGGATAACCCTTCGGGAAGAAATGGTTCCCTGAACAAAAGGAAAAGGAGTCAAGCGGAGAATCGAGAAGATATTTATGGCATTGGGAAATATGTTTTTTCAAAAACAGACTTTTTATTTAAAAATATTTTGTTTTCGAGACTTTTTGAAAACCATTTTCAAAATATTTTATCTGATCTTATAACCATATGCTCTGATATCAAATGTGCCATATGCTCTGATACCAAATGTGACACCCCATGTCCGTTATTATCACTCACTAAGGGAATGCATTAAGTTTCGTGAAGCGTTATAGGTAAATAAGAACATAATAGCACAAGACAGACATGTAAAATAGCAGCGGAATTAAAAACTTTATTTAAATCAAAACATCATGGTCCCAAATACTGAGTTTACATCATAAGTTGAAGTAACCAATTACATAAATAATTTGTCTTGCCAAAAATATCAGAGTACAAAAGCATAAAACCAAATTTCCCTGTGAAGACATAAGAGAGTTGACCAGAAGTCAAAGCGGTTCATCTGTATCCAAAATCAAAGCTAAGTTGAAAGAATCCAGATCAACTCTAAGCACTTCCACCCTGAGAACCTGGGGGGGGGGATGGAAGAGAGAGAAGAGGAAACGAAAAGGGTCAAACATAAAGTCTGGAGAGTCCAGTTACTTTTAAATACAAATAAATAAATGTATCATGGCAGGTATATAAAACTGGAAGAACAAGATAACATGACAAGTGTGAACTGAGCAAGATAAGGTGAACAGGATATATATTGCGCTTCTTAAATACATTTCTCTGCACCGCGCATATACTAGTATATCAGAAATAGAATGATCCCTACTAATACCGTTCCATTACATTTTCTTGATCATTAGGTTACTTAGGTTAATAACACTCAAGACTTATACGCAAATCGTACCCATTTACTTTCCCATGGATTCACCTAATACAATATATGTAGCTATCTCACAATATTGAGATACACCCCATGGTAATCCACTCGCACGGTCTCAACCGTAATGAAAGCAGTCCCTCATCCTACGCCGGAGTGACGTACGGATCTCTATATAAAAATATTACGTTCCTCATATATTTGTTATTGCTATGTAAGCGTATGGACTGCCACCATCGATCGAATCAGACTCCATTCCAGAGTAATGACCTCAAGTCTACAATACATCACCCAGAGTAGTTACGCATGTATCTAGACTGTCCCATGTATGTACTGTAATTATAGCTCGACGCCTCAATCACACGTCCTCTAATGTGCACCGAGTTCTGTGGCAGGGATAAACAAGAAACACGGGACTCGGCCGAGAGCTTTTCCATACCTGTACTGGCCTGCCTTCAAGAGCCTTCAAATACATATATTCCTAGGTTATGTTTTCCATAGTGGCTATGGCCCCACCTCGGCCCCTCCCTCAACTAGTAAAGACTACAAGAGCTAAGCGACCGCCCCTAGTAACAACCAATCTAAACATCCATGTGGTGTCTACCCTCAACCACGTACCTCGATAGTGAAAGGTGATATGGTATCTTAGGCTTATCTCTAGTCTTTTCGCATCCCGCTGGCTGCCGATGATGGATATCCGACGATTTACTATCCTTGTTGGTCGCGATCCTCCGCCTCCTTATGAGGCAATCACCGAACCACCCTGTTTTCAACTCGTCAAAGCATTCTAACTCCATAGCTACACCCACAATCAAGGCCCACCCACCTAGTAGTTATGCGCAGACCCAACCTCTGCGAGCACAGCCTAAGACATCTTTCGCCGCACAGAGGACTACTAGGAGAACCTTACGTACCTTAGGAAGCTGCGTGCTTCCCCTTCCAGTCCTTTGGAGCCGTCAAACAATCAGATGAATGTGCGCTCCCCTCGTGCCTTATAACACCTCGATGATCTACCCCGTTGGGTTATTCACCCTCAAACGTGCGGACTGGTCCAAGCGCCTCACTTTAATATGTTATTAGACCCTATGTCTAATCATTCTATTACGCGCTCGTTTTCCTTCTCAGTTTCCTTTTTACTTGGTTATTCCCATTCATATTGAATTCTTAATCAAATTACCAAGTTCCTCTTGCTTATTAATTTTGGTTATATAACTTAACCCCTTTAAGTTCATTAATAAGCTCACAACATGTTATTCTCTAGATTGTGGCCCAAGGTCTATAATCCATAATCTCTTTTATATTTTCATCGTCCGATTCCATAATAACAATAACATGTTCTTATTTAATGTGTAATTAAGTACATCTCATTTTACATGTTTCCTTTTTAACATGTCATTGATTAAATATAACCTATATCATTTCATAACTTTTCCTCATCCTTTCTTATTTAATCATAAATTCAATTTACACCGTCACTACGACTTATCGTTGTTTACTCATTAACTTAGTTTTCTTAACTAAGGCTCATTAACAAGTTTCTCGACCCATTAATTATAACCTATGTTATAATTTCCACTTGTCCCTAGGACAAGCCTAAACATGTTATTCACATCAGCGGGTTCCGAACTTTTAGATTACTTAATTTATAATTAAGTACCTCTTATCGTATTACAAAAGCTGTCCTATTTCCTTACAAATTATGCTTACCCTAAATAGTGTCTTTTAATTACATAACTTTATCGGGTTAAGTCTATGGGCATATATGTAAATATTAACCACCCCTCCGATTTACTTAACCCACCCACTGTTCACCAAATTTTTACTTAACCCCAACTTTAGTTTATATTCATACAATCCATATTGATTCAACTAGGTTAAGCATTCAAGATTTATTACCATACTTTCATTTATGGTTACATTATGGTAGACCTCCCACATTTAGCCTGCCATTTGTGGATGCTAGATACGCCGGGCGGGTCTAGGCAGACTTATTCCACAAATTGGGCTTAACCTCGTGTCTGAGCACGTCTCATATTTGCGCACTTAGACCTCTCACATTAGGTTCAACATCAATGGCTGTTGGATATGCCGGTTGGGTCCTTGCTGGCTTCCACCACTAATGCAACCTAACCTCGTGTCTAAGCGTTACTACGGTTCCATCATTTTAGACATATTCAAATAAATTTCCTTATTCCAATTATAGACTTTCATGTCCCCTTTCAATTCATATTTACGATTATCCTATTTCAATTATAGGTTTCCATGCCCTAAATCAATTTTCACTGTTGTTCCAGTTTATGCCCCAATGTGACAATTTGCATATGTCATAATTTATGTCCAATTTCATAATTACATATTTTCCAGTTTGTACCCCAAATCAATATTTACACATTCCAGTGCAAGTTTTACCCAAATTCATGTTCACCCACTTTCCAATATATGCGTAGCTTCATATTCATATAATCCAATATGTCCCCCAAATCCGTATTCGTTTATTTCCAACTTTATGTCCAAATTTAGATCCATATTTTCCAATGCCCCAAATTATGTCTTTCCCAATCGTTCCCATTTTCGCACGTTCGCATTTTTCAGTGTTAGGCTTAGGATTGAAGGTAGGCTAACTATAAAAATAAAAGGGAAAAGAGGGAGAGAAGAAAATCAAAACATGCATAATTATGAATCAATAACATAACGGTAGAATTAGGCATAAAAACTGAGTGGACATATTATGACAAGAATAGACTTGGTGACAATATAAAAATATAAGAGAAGATCAGAGGAATATGTCATAATAGAACTGATTAGGCACCGATTCAAGATCTAATTTTTATATACATATCACGATTACTATTTAAATATTCAGATCTAAAAATAACATGAACTCACAGTGAATAGATCTAAGGAAATGGATCAAAATTACTACGAAGAACACGTTGAATTTGTTGTTGCAGCAATCGTTGAATTTGTATAATGTTTGCTGAATTAGATTTGGAGTAAATTAGGCCATTCAATCTTCGTTGCAGCAGAGCTTCGACGTCACAGTTGTTTTGGATGAATAAAACCAAGGTTTAGGGTCCTTTATATAGCGTAGAACCAACGAATCTAGCTCCAAAATCGTCCAGGTTCAGAAAGAAGCCTCCAGAGCCACGGGTGGATTGACCCCTAGGTCGACCCCCAATGGGAAAAATTCCCGCCCAATCTCCCGCCTTTAAAAATTTTGATTTTTGAAATGATTTTTGAATTTTTTGGATATATTTACTTAATATATATATATACACATATATAAGCTCTTTATACGTATACAAACTTCAAACCTTAATAACTTCTTCATACGAAGTCCGTTTTACGCAAACGAGGTGTCTATCTTGACCAATATTTTAAGACGGACGCAATGGTACATTTAGTTTCCCTTAATTACGAATATTGAACTAATTATTCTTTAATTCATCATATTTAGTCTCGTTATAATTTCGGGGTGTTACACTATATTCCCTTTCTCCATGGTGGCAACCTTATAAGACGAAGGTTCCACAACCATCACTCTACCCTTGTCTGCTTTCGGAAATTTGTCCTTATAGTGCCCAAGCTGTTTGAAATTAAATCATACGACATTTAGCCTCCCGAAAGTGGTCTTACCTTCCGTTGCCTTGCACTCCATTGAATAATGACACTTCTGGTGACACTTAAAGCAAATAATTCTAATTTGTTCCTCTTGGGCTTTCCTTCTTTCTGATCCTTCTCGCACTTAGAGAATTTCCTCTTTTCTTTTGACAGCCCTATTGGATCTAGATTGACCCTTAGAGGGGGGTGAATAGGGTTAATTACAATTTTTGCTGAGTTCAATTATTACAGGATAATAAACAGATCATAGATAATAGCAGAAATAGAAATGCAGAAAGTAAATGACAAAAGAGATACCCAGCTTCGGGAAAACTCTACCTACAGTTGCATTCCTAAGATTTCTACTAGGTGATAGAACAAATCCCGCATACAAGACCATGTACACTCACAATCCCTGCTCTTATTCTAACCCTACACTCAATATCGTAGACTGATCTAAACCCCTATGTAACGAACTGGGATTTTCGACTTCGAAAATCAACACAAAACTACCATGTTGATTATTCAGGTATCGAACATTCCAGATCATTAATAGAAAGAAGTTAGAGGGTGAGAATAGATAAGATAGAAAATTAGAATAGAAGAAGAAGAAGAACACAATCAGAGTAGACACGAATCTCACAGCGGAACGAATAACATAACTTTGAAATAAAACAGTATGTATACAATAACATTATCAGAGTACAACACTTACACACAGCGGAAATAACAATAGCTATATAATCCCGAAGCCTCCTGCTTCAAGCTCCTCTAAGCATATCTGTAAAGGCCTGAACTACTTGACTGCCCGTACAAATTTGGGCACCCAAGAGTTTAGGGAAAACAAAACGAAAATAAACTCTGGGTCAGTCATGGGACTGGTGTGAGTAAACTCAAATCACTTGGCTTAACTTTTCAAAAATCCTTTTCAAAAAGAAAAGGTAATCGTAAGACCGATCCACACATAAACACGGATGGTTTTTACCTTACCATAACCCAAACAGTTTTGAAAATCAATACTTTCCTGATATTATAATAATGTCTAATCACAAATAATTAGAATCTAGCAGAACGCTTGCATCTCACGTTCCACATATATAGTATACAAACAAAAATCACGGCTCTTATTGGAGATTGGGTTCCGACTTTGACAAGGTATGGGACCACCTGCCGATAGTGTATCTCTAGAGATGAATACACTGGGTTCAACAAGAACGTCTTACAACCCGGCCCACACATGACTAACCACTCATTTCCCTTGAGTGTATCTAATGCATACCACCAACGGTTGGGAGCTACCCACCGTCTTCCCGAAAAGGGACAACATCGAACATAGATAAAGAATGAAATGGATTTTCTCTAGATAGGTGATATACACCCTAATGGGAGCGACCCACTTAGCCATGCTGCCTGCCCGATTTCTGTCATTTCCCGGTTGATGAGGCTTGAGGTCATTACGTATCTTTTGAAACACGTGACCACTATTCACTTTGAATGCCACATCGTCATACCCGTCAAATCACAAATTGATTTCTTCAAAAATACCACGGGTATAAAGCTAAGAGAAACGAATTCCTCCGCCACTAAATGTAAGTACGTTTGAAGAGATCAACTTACGCGATATGTTAGATATACTCTGTCAGACATTCGTCCATTCACGTTTGTCCTGGGACTGGACAAACCGAAGGTACTATTTTGAAAACAAGATAGCCCTTGCATAACTCCATCTTCAATTTTTGATCGCAACGCTAACGTCCATACAGAGTGGTTTTTAGATAATGCATCTGATCCCGGTCTCTCTATATTGACGACGATAAAATGGTCATAACTTCGATAGTCGGTGATTTAACTATCAAAGAAAAACAGGTGTGCAAACAACTATATCATTTCCAGATGGAAATTCTATCGATCAATCATCATTCAAAGGTTCATTTCTTTTCATTAAATTATCATTAATTTATCCATTTTCCCTTTCTATATACTCGACATTTCTTATTTTCTGAATTCAGAAAATATAAGTCATCAATCATTGGAAAACATTTCCATCTCTATTTCACGTATCACTGTCATTCCAGTATTCCTTCTCATTTACAGTTCATTTTCTGTGATTAGAAAATATCTATGATTATGTTTGAAAAATGTTTCCAAAACTTATTCACTTGATTTAAACAGATGTTTAAACAAAACATCACTAAGCCAATTTAAACCATTGCACTCATTAACTAAATTCACTATCGAACTTTAACCATTTCTTAGTTAAAAACGAAGCCAATCAAGTTGGGGTATAATTACCTCTCAGACCTTAACTGAACAACATTTATAACCTCAAAAAAGACAAAGTTCACCTTTTAAACCTTTAACAACTTCCTTATGTAATTCAGATTCTATTTATGAATCCCCTCCTTTATTTTAAAACATTGATTTAACTATAGCGTTGTAATTCCTTCTTCCTAAATATCTACTTTCAAAATATAACTTTTATTCCTTAATTAACTAAATAACTAAACCACTAATTTATTATTAAATAAGTAAACTTTGATTAAACCGGAAAGTAAGTATTAATTTCCCGAATTCGATATAATCGAATTCAATGTATAATTCTCTTTTTCGAATAATCTCTATTCGATAGCTCCTTTTCGAATAAACTATATTCGATAACCCTTTCTTCGAATAACTATATTCGAAATTCTCTCTTCGAATGAACTACATTCGATTACTCTTCTCGAATAAACGATATTTGACAACTCTACTTCGAATAAGTGATATTCGATAAATCCCTTTTGACTAACTCTATACAATTTACTAATACTCGACTAACTCGAACTTATTTAACTCAGCTCGACTAACTCGACTTAATTACTCCTATCGATTAACTAATATTCGATTTAACTCCATTCGCTTGACTCTAGATCGCAGCGATCACAATGGTTACGCCTGATTCCCTCAGTAAACATCCAACCGCCGTAGGCTATCTGCAGCCCTGCGAATTACGCTAGCAGTCGTACGAAATGGCAACTCGTCTTAAATAACTATGTTTGACTAACTCTATCTCAAATACTATATTCGATCAACTCTAATTGAATAACTAATATTCAATTAATTCTAATTCGATTAACTCTTTCTGATTAACTCTACTGATTAACTCTAACTGATTAACTCTAACTGATTATTCAGTTTCAAATATCGATGTTGAAATCGATTCTTACTCCTCTATATAAGTTCTGACTTATATATTCTATTTATCCATGATAAATATTTTATTTGATTTATAAAATATCATTTATAAATTTGCCTTCTCAATTTATCGGTCAGAATAGATTCTATTTAAAAACTTTGCTATAAATCCATCACACGTTATACCCGTGTGCGAAGCACGGTTCTAAACCTTTCAATTGTAAAATTATTCTTTTATACAATTCTAGTCACTTTTTCAAGTATTTTCTTTTTAAAATCAATTTATTTACAAAATAAATCCGCTTTCGATGAATCTATTTATTCTATAAAATATTTTCTATTTATAAGTAATTCTTTGATAATCTAACTATTTTCCTTTCTATTTATTTTACACAAATTTCCTCTTTCTATTCTATTAATTTTTCAAATAAATATCCTTTTCCAATTCTATTTGTAAATAGTTTACAAATATTTCTTTTTCCGATTCTATCTATTCGATTAACAAATAAATATTCTTTTAATCTATTTATTTTCTAAATAAATATTTTTTTTATAAATCTTTTGATTCTAAAAATATTTCTTTTTCATTATAACATTAAAATTTCCTTTTTAACATTCCAGTATTCCTTATGGTATTTAACATACCATATAACAATGATCGGTATCATTCAAACATACAAAATCAACAACATGTTTCATATCACATCACATAACATAATATATGAAAAACAGTAAAATAAATGTTGAGGAACCCAGTTGGGTTCCTCCGACCTGTTTCCCTGCATCCACAGATGTTAAACAATAAAATTAACATCAAATTTCATTTCACTATGAAATACTCTACTAAACAGAATCAATATTTGATTAACGATTTATATCTATATTTTCAATCAACTGACTAGCAGTTCAACCAAACGACCAACACATAGCAACAACCATTATTTATCAGTTATAAAAATACGTTATAAAAATATAAACTGGGCAGAGTTAGTGAGGTTACTCACATTGGACGATCATCGTTAATAATGATAACCATCGCTTGATTCAGACAGACAATTTGTTTCACCATAAATTGGAACGAGCTCCGACAGACCTCCAGTCAGTCTCGTCGTGTAGTGTCCATCCATACGATCCCAACGCAACTTACGGTTCATCAATCTGATACCGTATGCAGAAGATATTCAATTTACAAATTGGTATACTTATTTGAATTTTATTAAACATCTATATATTTAAATAATGGGCCTCACCATCCTTTTCTTCCTTGGCCCAACTATTCCCACCGATCCATAAAATGTTTCTTCCCCAATTCACTACACAGAACCGCAACTTTCCTCCCAAACATGGCCGATTCTTCAAACACCCCGTCCTCCCTCCTCTTCCAATTACAAATCAAACGAAGTAAACCGACGCTCCTCTCTTCCAATCCTTTATCCACCAACATCAAAAACCATACACTCGAATTGGGGAAAACAAAACGCATCGCCGGAATTATCCACCAATGTACAGTGAAAGTCGCTACCAGTTTTGGTCTGAAAACACCCCAAACTTCACCAAACTGTGCGCCAGTCCTACCTAACCGCAACCGCGCCCTCCCTTCCATCCAGATCTGACGAATTTGGCGATGCTACGATGCCATAGGTGTCGCTGCTCAATATCAGCGAATACAAATGAGGCCGAGCCTCAGGAAATTTGTGCCAAAATGAAGAGAATCACTTGTTGAATCCAACCACATACATATTGTAATTTATACACTTTTATTTGGATTGTTTAGAAATTTTGAACTTCCGATTTTCAATGCAAGAGGCAGTTTGGTGGCGGCACATTGTTGTTGACCATCGGCATGAAAAATTTAGGATTAGGAGGTTAAGGGATATATATAGGATTTTTATAATATTTTTATATTCGATTAGAATATTAAATTATAAGCAAACGATGTTTTTCTATGTCCTCTAAAATTCCTGTGATCACATACGATACCCAAAAATCACGAAACTGGACATGCAGTTACAGTTCGACATTGCGGACCCAACGAAACTGGTTTCATCGAATTCCGACTTCATTTGCTCACATAGCGTATTTTTAACCGTCAAAATACTGACTGTTTCTCTCATTAAAATCCTGTACGACCACATACCAACTTCAAAAATCACGAAAATTGAAATCTAACAATAATTTAATATTGTGGATCCAACAAAATTAGTTTCGTCGAATTCTGAGGTTGTTTGCAAAACTGGCTATTTTTAAAGCTCTAAATAACCCTTTTAAATATATAAATATATTTAAAAACATTTAAATTTAAAATTTAAAAATAAATATTATCGTATATATTCACAACAGAGTATCATACTGCTACATTGGGATTTATAACTCGATATTTCAAATCCAGTGTTACATCGATATTCGATTTATATTTAAAAATCCATTTTAAAATATAAATAAATCGATATAAATTATAAAGGAATTCCATAGCGATATTTCTAAAATTTGATTTGGACATATATCAAAATCTACGCGACGGAATCTCGATTTTTCTCTTCTACTAGAAAAATATACTTCACCAGCTCCATACGTTTCTTATTTCACAGAAATCCAGCTTAAAAAGAACCCTGTACATTCAGTTGAAGTTCAAATCGCCAAATAGCGAAAGCAGCGCCATTTCGAGCTCGATTTTAATTATAATATAATTATACGTTCAAATTGCCATTCAAATAATATATTCGTTATTCTAATTCAATTCTAAACTGAATTAAATATCACAAATGATCCAATTCACACTATTTTGTGAATTCCACTATTTCTGATATCTCAAAAATTAAATATATTATTATATTCCATTATTATATTATTTATTTTAATTAAATATTCAATATTATTTAATTCTGGTCATTTTAAATAACTAAACCATTATTTAAATAATTAAATAAATTAATTATATCGCTGAAAATGCGGGTCGTTACACCCTAGATCAGATTCCCCCTGATTACAACTCCGTAACCAGTAAATCCTAGATTTTACAGACTCTAGCAACTGCCAGTCAACACCCTGACTGGATCACCTAGTATTTTACAGACACTAGAAACTGATCAGACGGTTTTTACAACTCAAATTCAAATACACAAATTAAATAAAAACAAAGACAAATTTAAATTGAAAAAACCCTAGGAATTATAGTAAGGGGTCATCCCCTTTCATATAGACTTGGCTTAGTCAAGTGAAAAATAGGCCAGCCACTTCAATTTACTTCTTCCCTATCTCTTCCTTCCGAGGAGATAAAAAAATGGCGGTGGCTATCTAAAAATTGAACTAGGGTTTCTCTGATGCTCCAAATCCAATCGTGATTTTGAAATTGTGCTCCCGAATTTCTCTGTAGACTCGACTGTGTTGATGCTCCTCTTCTTCGATTGATTCGGATTTGCTGTTTGATCGAAACTAAGATGTGAGTTTTCTGAATTAAACCTTTGCTTGAAATTTGTTGTTGGGTGTATTCGATCATCTAATTGCCAGTGATGAAATTGATGTTAAATAGGATTAAAAATCCCTTAAACTTCTCTGATTTCACATATGTGGCTTGGCCTGAAATTTGCATGAATTCTACTTTTTAAATTCTCGGTTTAAATGGCTTTCCTGATTTTTTTTTGATGAACCTGATCGACTTGATGATCCTGAAAATAAATTGTTGCCTTTTTATCCATCTTGAATCAATTTTGCCGAGATGCAAAAACTGAAAAAAAAAATTGTTTTCCTTGCGTGATTTTTCTTGCCAAAAATTCTTGTTGCCGTGAGACCAATCTTTGATTTGATGGATGAAATCCCTTTCCCAAAATGCTTGATTGTTGTGAATGTTGCCTTGGTTTTGATATGATCAAATTTGTAAAAGAATTCTTATTTAAAAATGTCTTCAATGTATCTGGAATATAATTGATACGCTGCCCCTTGTGAATTTCAATTACTTGCCTTGTTTGATTGATGCCAGAACATCATTCCAAAAATGATAAAACAAATGCACTAGTTATTGTTGATTCCCTGGTCCCATATATGATTTCTGGAATGCATTTTGAAATGATAAAGCAAGAAATATTTGTATGCATGAAATTCTGGAATTAACCAACCTTGATTGAATGCTTTACTGCATGCATTATTGCTTGGTCTTGATTGATAAAACAAAATCTGAAAAAATAAAAACTTGCCAAACATGTTTCCAAAACTACACTGATTTTCTGGAAACAAATAACTACTAGTCCCTTGCATGATTCTTCATAAATGGAAATATTGCTGTGACTATCATACTTGAATTGTTGAACTCTGAAATAATTCCTTGACCCTTGCAAATTTAATTGCAATATAAAAACGTTCTACTTTCTGGTATCAATTAAAAAACTTGCCAAACTTGACTCTTGGGTTAATATACTCGCACTCCACTGAAATGCACACCACATATATATGCTTATTCATCCATTCATGTTTTCTTGCTGTGTATAATTTCACTTGTACTCATGTTGCTGAAAATGGCTCTCTTGCATTTGTACACTTTTGATGTTCCATTTGATTTGTAAATACCATGCTTCATGAATACTTTTCTCCTTCACACTAGCACACCTGCTTTACTATTGCTGTAGATTGTAATAACACCTTGACCACTTCAGTTTTGATCATTCTTGTGCACAACCAATTCTGGTCAACCACTTTGTGAGTTGCATATGTATTAACATGTACATGATACTGCACATTCTTGTCTATGCATTGGTCACCATGCACCATATATGTACTTGAACTTTGAACTCTTATGTTTGCATTACTGTGAATATGCTTCCATGCTTGATTTTGACTTGACCTATGTCTTTATGCTTCATGAATCTGTTGTGTTAGCTTCACTGTTGTCCCATACTTTGTCTGATGTTGCATGAAAAAGACTTGAGCATACTGCATAGTACACGAGTCTTGCTGTTTTGTTGTCGAGTATGCAATTTCATACTTTATTGTCCAGTTCACACATGTATGTGAGCAATATTTTCTTTGTTGGTTCATTTCTTCTTTTTAGCAATGCTGCTAGTCGAGTTGCACCATCCATGTTATTTTCATGCACACATGTTTTCACTTGAGCTTTGCTATGAAGTTGAAATGGATTGCCTCGGCCATTTTTTGATATCTTGATTTGTTTTTCTTTTGACTTGATTGTTTGGTTCGACCATGATTGACTTTGTGCACTGTCTTCATGCTTGACCATGCTGCACCGAGTCGAGATGGTCCACGTGACTCCTCCTTAGTTGCATGCTGATTGGCGAGGCAGTGCATACATGTATATTTGTACACGTGTGTATATGCAGCCATCAGAAAAGATTTTCTGTCCCTGTTCATATACAAACTAGCTACCTAGACACAGATGAACCAGATCACGTCATGAAAAATGATGAGAAACACACCGAAATTCTGAGGAAAATACAATTTCAAAAATAAAATTTTATTTGCATGTGTTCAGTTTTTATTCCTGTTGCAGTGTACTGTGTGTGTTTCTTTTTTATGTGACAGGTAAGAAGATGATGACTGGACTGATTGTGTAGTGACGACAGAAGGATGAAGACTAGACAATATCAGTAAATGGACGTGTGTCAGTGAAATGTATGAGTGTCAATGTGTCTTGAATAACAGAATGTATGAAACAGTGAAAGAAAGTATATATGAAATGAGTGACAGAGTAATTCTATAGTGAGGAGCTGTGTATGCGAAATCCGATATGACATGAAATGATACAGAAATGTACAAATAGTGGAGTATAAAATTTGTATTGTTTGATATTGAAATAAAATATTCTATTCAAATAAAATACTGTGAATGTTTAAATTTTAGTACAGTTGTATTTTATTTAAATAGAAATATTATATTTATGTATGTTGTGTAGTATATGAAACAGTACAATCATAAACACATATATAATAATATATATTTGGTTGTTATCATCAAACAAAAATCATATAATTGTGTATACAACACTGTTATATACAACAATCTCCCCCTTTTGATGATGATCGAAACGACCCGAACCTCCCCGTGAAGGAAAGCACGAATTGAGTTGAGAACAAGCCACATCGGAACACAAACAGAAGAACATTTCATTGCTTATTACAAACAATTTCATCAGAATACAAGAGTAAACAGAGTATGAATAAATATTACACATTAGAAAAATATCAGAGATTACAGTACATTACTTAGCAGCGGAAAAATAATACAATACACAACTGAAAGGGATAAACGGATATAGAGCTTTCCGAATATCATTCCAGCTGTAAATCAAGATCCTGTGAATATAAATCTACAAAACAAAAACTACTAGCTACTCGTGTGGAAAATAGGGGCACCTAGAGTTTAGGTTAAAACAATAAACTCCAGGTCACTCATGTGACTGGTGTGAGAACTAAAACAGTTATTTAAAACTTTACTTTAAAAGAGAGTAATTCAATGGACCACGCCGTATAACACGGAATGGTTTTCCTCCCAGGATTACTAGTGCATAGGATAAACAGCACAATGCGTTTTTTGGAAAAATGAAGCTATTATAAGACTGAGGTCCCATCACACAATGCAACGCAAGCCGAAGGATAGAGTTTTCCCTTATAATAGCCAAATTATGTTTGATACGTTTAAAACAAATCATTTGATACTATTATAAGTGTATAGTGTCAAAACAACTTCAAATATAAATGTGTCAATCCTAGGCGGCATGGGTACCATCTATCATGTCGCCAATACTTGGCTCTGCAAATAAAACCGAAATATCACGTATTGGAAATTGGATTTCCGTCATGAGTCGAGGCAAGGGGCAAGCTCCTCACCGGCTTCGATACACTCAAGTAAATGCCTTAGGATTCCCCACAGAGAACCCTTGGAATCGGCTAGGCCAGTCCTCCCTTACGTTTGATGATTAGTTATTCCTGAACACACGTTTCCCTGTCCTATCGGACCTATCCATCAGCTCCGAAGAGATCGATATATCCGAGGCATCTCGCATTCCAACATCCACAAAGGTATATAATCAACGATGTCAGGGCTAGTAAAACGCTGACACCACCCATAACTAGAAAGAAACATCGTGTTCTCCCAACGGTCTGTATCCCCTTTTTAACTCATACCGAGGTGTGAGGCTCGCGAATCAACGCTATACACAAAGCTACGCTGTATCAAAGCCATGCTTTGATCATCAACCACAAGACTCTTCTTTTCAACAAAAGCCTTGATCACTGCATCTCAGCATGCCACATAGGCAATTCATGACATGTGACTGATATCTATCGATATATAACCTCTGAGCTCGAACGTCTCAGAGAAGGGCGTTAAGCAAGAGAATAAATTCTCCGCCGCCAAACAGATATATATTTAATAGAAATCAATCAACACAGAATAAAATCCAATGTCAGACACACAATCCGTTTACAAGTCCATTCTGGGTCTGAACGAAACCGGAGGCACCTTATACCTCGCATATCCATTGGTCTCCAAATACGTCTAGATGATCACTAACTATTTCCCTCCTCTTGGGTGTACAGCCCAATCAAGATCACCAGTGATCGTTCAAACGATGTGAAGACCTCCGGTCTTCAACCACCTTCTTCATCTTCGACTTATCGTCGAATCAGTTATTCAGAATGGGATAGACCCAGTCTTTCCGAATAACTCGCGTATATAATAAACAAATGCTATAAAAACACAACATACGCCTCATTCCAATTCTAAATATTCTTTTATTTAAATATTCACATATTTAGGGATTTGTTCCCATTAATTTTATCAAAGATAAATTCTTTAAATTTATTCTTTAATCGTCCTTTGGATATCATTTCAAACCATATTACGGTTTTCCAAACTAGTCCGGATTAACGAACCTTACCGAAGTAATCTTTTATTTTATTTTCCAATCCCAACCTATTCATCCCATGGAGCAGATCTGTTATTACCCCATAACTAACACCACAGTGTTATCGGTAAATTTAATTACCATTTTTCGATCAAATCTAATTATAGATTTAACTATCGCTAGAAGAAAAACCGGCGATACTCCACTCTCGATCATTTTCCAAATTTGATAATTTAAATTATCAATCCACCTTTCAATCTAATTAAAGATTTGTGACGACCCAAACTTCCCCGTAAAGGAAAGCCTGAATTGCTTTGAGAACAACACACATCAGAACGCAAACTAAAGAACATTTTATTGCTGATTACAACAATTACATCAGAGTACAAGAATATAACAGAGTATGAATACTTATTACATAATAGAAACACAATAATATCAGAGATTTAAATTACATTTAAGTAGCAGCGGAAAAATATTACAAATACACAACCGAAAGGAATACACGGATACAGAGCTTTCCGAATATCGCTTCAGCTGTAAACCAGGATCATGTAAATATCTGCAAAAAGCAACTCGACTGCCCGTGTGGAAAATATGGGCACCCAAGTTTGCCAATGAAACAAACTACAGGTCAGTCATGGGACTGGTATGAGAAATCTTAACTTAACTTATCTAATAATAAGGCTAATCACAGGACCATGCCGCTAATGCAGAACGGGTATACTCCATTGGATTGCCAGTGCATAAAATAAAGTAAATCGTTTAAACAACACAATGCTTTTTAGAAAAATGAAACCATTATAAGACCCAAGTCCAATCACACAATGCAACGCAAACCGGAGGATAGGGTTTTACCTTATAATGGTCAAAAGATGCTTGATACGATAAAATGGATTTAATATTAGTGAGTATATGTTTTTTAAAAACAATTTCAATCATAATATATCAATCATAGACGGCATAGGTACCATATATCATGTCGCCATACTAGTTCTACAATCAAAACCGCAAGGTCGTATCGGAAGTTGGGTTTCCATCATGAGATCGAGGCTAGGGATCGTCCTCTCTGATTCAAGACACTCTAGCAAATGCCTCAGGATCACACCTATGGGCAACCCTTGGAGCGGTAGGGCCGGTCCCTACCTAACGGTAGTGGATTAGTTATGCCTGAACACACGTTTCCCGGTTCCTTTGAACCTATAGTATGACCACTTCCGTCCTATAAATCCGAGGCGCCTCAATCCATCATCCACATAAGTAAAATGCCAGCCAGTTTAAGCACTGACACTACCCCTAGCTAGAAAGAAACGTTTGCACTCCCTACGGTCCATATCCCGTTTTTGACTCATACCGGGGTGTGAGGCTCGCGAAGTCACGCTATACACAAAGTTATGCCGTAATAGGCTATAATTTGATCATCCCATAAGGCCCTGCTTTTCAACAAAAGCCTTGATCATTTGCATCTTGGCATGCCACATTGACAATTCTTGCCATGCTATCGATAAATATTCATATATACCAGGGTGTTAAGCAGGGCATAAATTCTCCACCACCAATCAGATATATATTAATAAAAATCAATTTAGTTTACATGGAACGAAATCCAATGTCAGACATGCATCCATTTACAAGTTCGTTCTGGGTCTGAACGAAACCGGAGACACCTGGGAGGTCCTCGCATATCCGAAACAATCAACAATAATCTGGACGGCTACCACTGAAGCCCCTTCAAGGTAGCTACTCCCATCATGGGTCTCAGTAGCAACACATCCATCCGATGTGAAGATCTTCGGTCTTCAACCACCATCTTCAACTTCGACTCTTCATCGTCGTGGTAATTATTCGGAATGGGTTAAACCCGGTCTTTCCGAATAACTTGCGTATTTTTATAATTAAAAAATCAAGTGCTGTATAAAACACATCCAACACCTCATTCCAATTCAGAATATTTTTTTAAATAAAATATTCACATTATTCTATCAAAGATAAATCTTAAATCTTTCTTTAAAAGATTTATTAAAAGCCCAATTTGGTTTTAAATATCAAAAATCATTATTTAATGATTATTTAAATTTAAGAAATTAATTTTATCCTTAACTGGGTTAAAGAACTAATGTCATTTAAAACATAGTTCACGGTAAACCCAAAATCGTCTTCCATAAAATATGGAATCTTCACAAAAATCAAATCAATATATACTCATTATAAATTTCTGTATCCGACCAATAATATAAATGGAATAATGGCAAAGCCTCTTAAATTCCATATGTAGTATCGGTCTTCTTTTACAGAAGCTTATCTCGGTTATTATTAATTCGAATTCCATTTAACTTCAATTTAATATGTTAAATTGGAAAACTTGGCCTTTGGAAAATTCCCTTAAAAAAACTTAATAAAAGATTTATAAATTCCAGATCATATTTTTACTGCCAGTTGGGTTAAAGAACACATGTCACTTAAAAACACAGTTCGTAATAAACCCAACTCACATTCCTTTTTATTCCAATTTCTAAATATAACTGAAAACTTTAATGATCTAAATAAAAGATTATTCTTTTCATACGGGGTTTAAAAACAGTGTTATTTAAGACACTATTCACGACAAACCCAAAATCCAATTTATTTAATTTAACTTCAATTAAATATTAACACATTGGAAATCTTCATTAAACCTTGATTTAATGAATTTTTTCTAGTTAATAACTAGTTCATTTTAATAAAAATGCATTTTTCTAAAATATATTCTTTTTCTAAGATATTTTCTAAAACATTCTTTTTTAGAATATTCTTTATTGGAATGTGACTCAATCAACAACCACATATTGTATGTAATCAATAATCATGATAAATAATTATCAAGCATCCAAATAACACCCAAAGTGGGTTCTACACTAAATATTGGGACTAGTGTAGATCAAATATCATCCCAACACCCGTGTGGGGTTTCATCCAACAATCAAATAATAAATTATTTGTGCACTTGGGCGATGTGCAAAAATTATCAACCCAATCACATAAACAAGTCGGATGACTTGTAAATGGAAGTGTAATATCCAGTTTTGAATATACTAACAATATATTTAACACAACCAACATCTTAACATCACATACATATATTTCAATTATTTTTATTGTGAACAAATGACAATAAAATTCTAGTCTTTTTTTTTCATTCTTTTTATTATTGACAAATGACAATAAAAATCTTAACTTTTATTTCAATCCTTTTTATTGTTAGCGAATGACAATAAAATCTTAACTCTCATTTATTGACCAAAAAGTATATTTTTGGTCTCATTCATTTCTAAATGACAAAATGAATATTTTTCTTCATCCCTTTTAAAATGACAAAAATGTCTCTTTTATTATAATTCTTATAAAGTGACAAAAATTGTAATTTTGTCTAATTCCTTTTAATGTACAAAATATGATCATTTTGTCAAATTCCTGTCAATGTACAAAATATGATACTTTTGTCTAATCTTTTAAATGTAACAAAATATGATAATTTTGTCTAGTCTTTTAAATTAAACAAAAATGTTAATTTTGTCTTCATTCTTTTAAAGTAAACAAAAATGCTAGTTTTTCTTTAATCCTTTTTAATGATCAAAATGTAATCTTTCTTCTTAATGAACAAAAATGTATATTTTGGTCAAACTCCTTTATTTATGACCAAAAATAAATGTATTTATTTCATTCCTTATAAATGACAAAATGTGTATTTTTACTTCGTTCTTTTTAATGTGACAAAAATGTCCATTTCTAATTCATTCTTTTTAATATATAACAATATACATTTCTAACTCATTTTTTTAATGTATAAAAATATACATTTCTAACTCATTCTTTTTAGTGTATAAAAATATACATTTCTAACTCATTCTTTTTAAAGTGACCAAAATGTTATTTTTAATTCAACTTAACATGTTTTGACAAAAATGAATGTTTGAAATTTAACTAGCATGTTTCTAATGTCAAATAAATATGTATTTATTTATTAACATGACATGTTTTACAATTCTAATGTCTAAATAAAAGAAGTATTTGTTCACATAACCTATTTTAGATGTTTACATGACAAATAAAAGAATAATTTATTTACATACATCTTTCCATGTATTCCAATGACAAATAAAAAGTAAATTTATTTGTATACAAATTCCAAGCTTCTAATGACCAATAAAAGGTGAATTCTATTTGTATAACAAATTCTAATGTATATTAATGACAATAAAATGTATTCTTACATTTCAATTCTTTTTATTGTACTAAATTTACAACAAAAATGTATTCTTTGATTTCAACTCTTTTACTTAGACAAAATGTGAATTTTGTCTAAATCCCATCCTTTTGACAAAAATGTATATTTTTGTTTCAATTCTTTTATTAAGACAAAAATGTGAATTTGTCTAAATTCTATTCGTTTAACAAAAATGTATATTTTTGTTTCATGTTGATTTGCTTCTAGATTACAAAAAAAGATGTAACTTTTTATTTCAAGTTTTATTTGCATCAAGGAATGCAAAAAAAAAAATGTAACTTTAAATTTCATGTTTTCATTTGCATCAAAGAATGCAAACAGAAAATGCAACTTTTTATTTCAATTTTAATATAACATAAAAGTGATATGTTTTGTTTCAACTAATTGGTTTTAAAAACAAGTAATATAATTTGTATCGTCTACATGGTTTGGCAGAAATGATATAATTTGTTTCATCTAAATGGTTTGACAATAGTAACATATTTGTCTCAACTACATGGTTTTGACAAAATCCATATTTCATATAAACAATAAAAATGAATATTTTATAAGTTTACATTTTCTAAGTATGCTCATAACATATAAAAAAAAATATCATGTATATACACTTTTCTATGTATTCTAACACATAAATAGAGTATTTTGTTGTTTATACTATTCTATGTGTTCTAATAATAAATAAAGGAATAATTTATTTATCTGAAACTTTCTATGTATCGTAATAACAAATAAAAGAGCAATCTATCTGTTTATAATTTCTAATCTAACTTAGCAAATAAAATTGCCGATTTTATTTCAAAGTAATGTGTGAAGCCTGTTTCACCTATTTTATTTCCAAACATGATAAGTTTGTTTTTATCTATATCATAACAAACATGAAACACACAAATCAATTCAGTAATTCATCACCCACATAAACAATCAACACTGAATCACTATATACACAACATCAACATGAAATTTAAATAGAATAAATGAAAATTTCATGTTGCAATAAATAATAAAATCTAAAATAGAAATCTCACATTCCATTTTATCTGAATTTTCAAAGGTCTCCAATTTAGATCTAGTCACTTCATTTGTAGTGTTCTTCAATACGATCGCAACGCATTTCGTTTCGTTGATTTCTGCTTTGATTTGCATAAGTTACAAAGGTTTGAACCTTGTATAAGAATAGTCACTTAATTAATTAATTAATTATTTTAATTATCACCTAATCATAATGAGGTCGCATTAATCCTCTCCCCCCTTCTGAACTATAGGCCATGATAAAACCCATAACCAACGCCTCCAAATCTCCGTGTCGCACCTCCTCTCGGACCACCAAGACTCAATCAGACCTCGCCACCTCGACCGCTATCACCTGCTCCACCATCGGCTAGATTAAAGCTCTCCGAATGCTCTTTAATTTGGCGTTGGAAACATTCAAAATGGGTTCGTGAATTAGGATAATTTTAGAGATCAAAATGGGATGTTTTAAGCCATAGAAAAGAAGAGGGCGGCGGCTATTAGAAAATAGGATTAGGGTTTGTTTTTAAAAAGGGTATATTTATATTAAAATATTATTTAATTGAACCTTTAAGGCCCTTTAATTTGTATGTTACAAAGGAAAATGAATTGAATAATTGGAAAGGATTCATGTTTCCAAAATATTCTCTTTGATTGTTAGATGCGCAACCCTTTTCCTTAATCAAGATATATATATTGTTTTAATTGTATATTAACATGAAATTTCAAATTGATCAAGTTTATAGGCAATAAAGATAATTAAAATATGTAGTGTAAATGCATGATGAAAGGAAATAACGCATATTTCTGCACATATAAATTTGCATAAAGTCTCAATAGTTCTCATTAATTACATACCAAAATTTTATCCTGCTGATAATCTAAATAAATAATTTCTTTATTAAGAATTGTAGATATTTAGCTCAAAAATAGAAAACTAACCATTTTGTAGTGAAATGAGTCATAATGGGTATAAACTACTTACTTCATATTTTGAAATAATTAAGGATCAACACGTGAATATGTGATATTTCTTGCAAATTAGTGGCTTTCCATATTATTTGAAAGTTGCTCCTGTTTTGATTATCTTCCATGTTAAATCATTGACTTCATAGCATACTTTATCTTCCATGTTAAATTAGGTGCTGATAAACCAAATAAACAACTAAAAAAAATCCTTTTTATTTATATTCTCTAAGTTAAGGTCAATGACAAATTACATGTTTCTTAATTGAACATAATTTCCCAATTAATGTCAATTAACTTATTTTTTTTCTAATTAATGCCTATATTAACATGTTTACATGTTCACGAATCAATGTTAAATAGCATGTTTACTTAATAAATGTCATGTTTACGAATCAAAGCCAATTAACATATTTTTATTTTAAAGCTAAGCGTTTATTTTGCATCACCAAATATGTAAACGAAAACACTAGTAAAAGTCGGACATGTGCTTTGCATATGGGTTGTAGTTATTGATTAATTTTGCACCATATTGTCTTACCATATATGTACCATTGATTACATTCACTTTTATTACTAAGGAATTCCATTACCTTCCTACATTTCCACTTTTGTACTTTTTATTTAAAACCATTTTAATTTCAATAACTAAATTAAATTACATACACTTAAATAATCGAAACAAACGGGATGTAAAAATAACAAATTTATACTCCATATTCTTCAAAATAGCTTAAATTAAAAACTAAAATTGGTTCTAAAATTCTGGATTGTTACAATCTCCCCCACTTAAAATCTTTTCGTCCTCGAAAAGGAACGGAGCTGAAGGTTATTTAATTAACCAACTAAACTTCCAATTTATTTATTTATTGGTATCAATAATTTTATTAGTTAAATTAATAATCAAACATCACAACCAGCAATCAATTAGGTGATTAACTTTTATATATATTCAGAAATCATATTTTTAGTGCAAACCACAACAATCTATTCTAACTATATTTTGGTTCTCTTACCAGTCAATCTGAAATATATAGAAATCCCACTTTTGAAACTCGAACATAGATTCTGATGATGATGCATCAATCATCAGAATCATCTCCGGGCGGCTAGAGTGTAATTCTATATCTATCCAGTATATTAAAACTTCGGATATCCGTTAATTACTCGTATATTTGAAATCTTTATATACTCGACTGTCCACATTAAAATATAATATACTCAAATACGTATAAAATTTTCAAAACTAAATTTGTTTTTATTTTTATTTTAAAGAAAAAAATACTCTTCGCACTCATTCTAAGATACTACTGATCCTATCTCTAACGAGTTATTCTTATTAGATATTACTAATCCAATCTCTGATGAATTCTTTCGTTCGGTTCTAATGTGTCTTGTTCTCGAGCTCTGTAAACCAAAGCTCTGATACCAAATGTGACGACCCAAACTTCCCCGTAAAGGAAAGCCTGAATTGCTTTGAGAACAACACACATCAGAACACAAACTGAAGAACATTTTATTGCTGATTACAACAATTACATCAGAGTACAAGAATATAACAGAGTATGAATACTTATTACATAATAGAAATACAATAATATCAGAGATTTAAATTACATTTAAATAGCAGTGGAAAAATATTACAAATACACAACCGAAAGGAATACACGGATACAGAGCTTTCCAAATATCGCTTCAACTGTAAACCAGGATCCTGTAAATATCTGCAAAAAGCAACTCGACTGCCCATGTGGAAAATATGGGCACCCAAGTTTGCCAGTGAAAAAACTGCAGGTCAGTCATGGGACTGGTAAGAGGAATCTTAACTTAACTTATCTAATAATAAGGCTAATCACATGTAACGACCCAGAAAATCTGAACCAATTTAAAATTTTTAAATTGGCTAAAATAATGGATTTTAAATATTTAAAATAAATATTTTAAATAATGGCGATGAAAACTAAGTTTGAATCGGCAATTGATAACGAATATAATTAATTATAATTATAAACAAGGCCTGAAATGGCGTGGCAGTTTCAAAAAAAAAATTTGAATTCAAACTTTGTCGGACTGTACCGGGTGCAAAACAATCCGGATTTTAGTGAAACCAAAAACATTAGGATCTAATTGATGATATCTTTCCAACGAATCTGACCAATCGAAATTTGATAACGAGAATCAAAAGATATGTCCAGTTGAAAATTCTGAATAGTCGCTATGGAATTCAGGCCCTTAAAAATGGACATTTTACAAATGACCTCGGATTTCGACGAAACCACTTCTGTTGGATCCGGAGGGTCAATTTATTGTTAGGTTTCAAATTTCATAATTTTTCGAATCAATATGTGAGCGTGGCAAAGGAAAACGCGTTTGACCAGTTTCCGTTGATTTTAATCGACTGGAAATTGGCCATTTTTCAAACGGTCTCAGAATTCGACGAAACTAGTTTTGTTAGGACCGTATCGTCAATACGAAGCTAGAAAATATTTTTCTGAAATTTTTCGAGTTCGTATGTGGCCCTACTAAATTGAAATGTGCGTTTAAATTGAATATATAAAGAATTATACTTTAAATTCAACGAAAACTGATTCAAACAGTCGAATTGGCCTACGATACATATCCCATTGTGTTCGAAATGGGGGTAAAACGCTAGGAACGACAGTCGGCAGGTTCGATTTCGAGTTCGAATAGGAAGTGTACTTTGGAGAATTTAAAATTCAAAATAAATTAATAAATTATATAATAGCCCCCCCCCCTTCTCCTTTCCACCCTCAGTCAACTCTCGGTCAAATAAAAAAAAAACTCGACGAAAGCCAAAACCCTAGCCGCCAGTCTCCACGTCGCGCCGCCACTCCCATCATCGATCCCCCGCCGCCTCCGCCTTTCTCTTTCCCCCCACGGCCCACCTGTACGAAAACCGCCCTCCTCCTCTCTCCATCCTTCAACTACGAACCCAAACAGAAACCGCGAGCACCATAGAAGACCGCCAGTGAAGGGGCGCCGCCTCCGACCACCGCCAGGATGATGCAGCCCTCCTCAGCCCTTATCCTCCAGCCTTGCGCGAGCACCATTTTCCCCCCTGTTCGACTCTAATCAGCACCTCCGCGCGAAGGAGAAGCCAGCGCCTCCATTCTTCCCCCCCCATACCCGCTGTAAGATTTTTATATTCCTTTTCTTTTAGATTATTTAGTTAATGTTATTAAAAATATGATTTTTAAAAAAAAAAGGAAATAACCTTGTTTTAGGAAAGTAATTTTTTTATATATATCATAACTTGAAAAAGTTGCGATTTTCCAACATAAAGTTAGGAATTTGCTAATAGAAAATGTTATATTTTTACAAAGGAAAGGGTATATTTTTTTTTTCTACATAAAAATCGAATCTTTCTAACTCTAGTTCGTATATAAAATCGAATTTTTATCCTACTAACTTCATAAGAAAAATCATGTCTTTACAAAATTAGAAAATCATATCTTTTCATCTCGCTACATATATGTAAAGGATTATATTTCACTTCATATATAAAATAATGTTTTATATTTTCTGTTATATATAAAAAAAAAATATATACCCTTTCCTTTGTAAAAATATAACATTTTCTATTAGCAAATTCCTAACTTTATGTTGGAAAATCGCAACTTTTTCAAGTTATGATATATATAAAAAATTACTTTCCTAAAACAAGGTTATTTCCTTTTTTTAAAAAAATCATATTTTTAATAACATTAACTAAATAATCTAAAAGAAAAGGAATATAAAAATCTTACAGCGGGTATGGGGGGGGGGGGGAAGAATGGAGGCGCTGGCTTCTCCTTCGCGCGGAGGTGCTGATTACAGTCGAACAGGGGGGAAAATGGTGCTCGTGCAAGGCCGGAGGATAAGGGCTGAGGAGGGCTGCATCATCCTGGCGGTGGTCGGAGGCGGCTCCCCTTCACTGGCGGTCTTCTATGGTGCTCGCGGTTTCTGTTTGGGTTCGGAGTTGAAGGATGGAGAGTGGAGGAGGGCGGTTTTCGTACAGGTGGGCCGTGGGGGGAAAGAGAAAGGCGGAGGCGGCGGGGGATCGATGATGGGAGTGGCGGCGCGACGTGGAGACTGGCGGCTAGGGTTTTGGCTTTCGTCGAGTTTTTTTTTTTATTTGACCGAGAGTTGACTGAGGGAGGAAAGGAGAAGGGGGGGCTATTATATAATTTATTAATTTATTTTGAATTTTAAATTCTCCAAAGTACCCTTCCCATTCGAACTCGAAATCGAACCTGCCGACTGTCGTCCCTAGCGTTTTACCCCCATTTCGAACACAATGGGATATGTATCGTAGGCCAATTCGACTGTTTGAATCAGTTTTCGTTGAATTTAAAGTATAATTCTTTATATATTCAATTTAAACGCACATTTCAATTTAGTAGGGCCACATACGAACTCGAAAAATTCCAGAAAAATATTTTATAGCTTCGTATTGACGATACGGTCCTAACAAAACTAGTTTCGTCGAATTCTGAGACCGTTTGAAAAATGGCCAATTTCCAGTCGATTAAAATCAACGGAAACTGGTCAAACGCGTTTTCCTTTGCCACGCTCACATATTGATTCGAAAAATTATGAAATTTGAAACCTAACAATAAATTGACCCTACGGATCCAACAGAAGTGGTTTCGTCGAAATCCGAGGTCATTTGTAAAATGTCCATTTTTAAGGGCCTGAATTCCATAGCGACTATTCAGAATTTTCAACTGGACATATCTTTTGATTCTCGTTATCAAATTTCGATTGGTCAGATTCGTTGGAAAGATATCATCAATTAGATCCTAATGTTTTTGGTTTCACTAAAATCCGGATTGTTTTGCACCCGGTACAGTCCGACAAAGTTTGAATTCAATTTTTTTTTTTTGAAACTGCCACGCCATTTCAGGCCTTGTTTATAATTATAATTAATTATATTCGTTTTCAATTGCCGATTCAAACTTAGTTTTCATCGCCATTATTTAAAATATTTATTTTAAATATTTAAAATCCATTATTTTAGCCAATTTAAAAATTTTAAATTGGTTCAGATTTTCTGGGTCGTTACAATCTCCCCCACTTAAAACTTTTCGTCCCCGAAAAGGAACAAAGTCGAAAGTGGTTTGATAAATCTACAATCATACAATACAACAACCAATCCAATTGTTTTTAACCTTCAAAAATATACTAATCAAATCATATGCCCCTTAAAAATCATTCAGACTATATAATTAAAAGTGCACATCTATGAAAAGAAAATAACAATAGAGTAGAGAATTGAATGGTAGTGCAAAGTAGGGTAAATGTACCTTGCACCGGAGTCAATCAGAGATATCTACTCGGCATCTAGGATAAGCTTTCTGAATGCTCTCCTCAGTTTCCCAAGTACAATCTCGCGGATCTCCACTCCATTGCACTTTGACTAAGTGAACCTTCTTGTTTCTCAGCTCTTTGGTTTCTTTGCCGATGATCTTTAGCAGCTCTCGCCTCACAGCTAATTCTGGAGTAATTTCAATATCCTGCTGAGCTGCTTCTTCCACGATCAAGTCTGGATCATGAACGTGCTTTCGAAGTTGAGATATATGAAATACATCATGCACTCCAGGCAACCAGTCTGGCAATTTAACTTTATTTGCTAGAGTTCCAATCCGTTCCAGAATAGGAAACGGACCAATGAATTTGGGTGCCAACTTTCCAGTTTTACCAAACCGGATAACTCCTCTCATCGGTGATACTTTCAAATATACATAGTCGCCAACTTCAAAGGATATATCTCTTCTTCTTTTATCGGCATAGCTCTTTTGTCGGCTTTGAGCGGCGAGTAATCGCTTCTTAATAAAATCGACTTTGTCGGCAGCTTCTCGAATCATATCGGGACCCAACACAAGTCTATTTCCAGGCTCGACCCAACAAGCAGGAGATCGGCACGGTCTACCATACAATGCTTCGAATGGCGACATTGTCAGACTCGCCTGGTAGCTGTTGTTATAAGAGAATTCAGCCAAATGTAGATGGTCTTCCCATGATCCACCGAAATCTATAACACAAGCCCGCAATAGATCTTCTAAAATGCGATTCACCCTCTCAGTCTGACCGTCTGTCTGAGGATGATAAGCGGTGCTTAGGTTTAACTTCGTTCCTAGCTCGACTTGAAATGCTTCCCAGAATTTGCTAGTGAATATTGTATCTCTATCACTTACTATACTGAGCGGCACTCCATGCAGTCTAACTCTTTCCCTGAAGTATAACTGCGCCAGACTCTGAGCGGTTCTATTTGATTTGACAGGTATAAAATGGGCGGTCTTCGTGAAGCGATCTACGATCACCCAAATACTGTCATTTCCCTTTTTGGTTCTGGGCAAACCATCAATGAAATCCATAGAAATATGTTCCCACTTCCAGCCAGGAACTTCTAGCGGTTGTAATAATCCAGCCAATTTCTGTTGAACACTTTTGACTAGCTGGCAAGTAGGGCATCGGCTAACATATATTGAAACGTCTCTCTTCATAGCCTTCCACCAGAATGTTCTTTTGAGATCGTTATACATTTTGGCCACACCAGGATGGATACTCAACTTGGACTTGTGACATTCGTCTAACACTTCCCTTTTTAGCTCAGGAATGTCAGGAACACAAATCCTTCCTTTCAATCTCAGGGTCTCGTCGTTATCTATTTGAAAACACGAGGGTTCACCTTTCCGAATCCTTTTAATCATATCCTTAATAAAGTTATCCTCCTTCTGAAGAATAGATATTTTGTCAATCAAGGAAGTCGTGATAATAAAGCTGGCGATCATTACATTCTTTCGACTCAGCGCATCGGCCACGACATTGGCTTTCCCTGGAGTATATATAATTTCGAAGTCATATGCTGCAAGAAACTCTAGCCAACGTTGCTGCCTCAAATTTAAGTCCTTCTGAGTGAACAGATACTTTAACGACTGGTGATCCGTAAACAGTTCAAATCTCTCGCCCAGAAGATAGTGTCTCCAGATTTTCAAAGAGAATATGATAGCCAATAACTCAAGATCATGAGTTACATAGTTTTTCTCGTGCGGTTTCAGTTGGCGGCTAGCATAAGCAATCACTTGGCCCCTTTGCATCAACACTGCACCAAGGCCTTCTCTAGAAGCATCAGTCCAGACTTTTAAATCTTGGTTGCCATCGATGATGGTTAACACTGAGCTGTCGTTAATCTCAACTTCAGCTCTTCGAAAGCCTCCTCACTCTCTTGAGTCCATTTGAATTTAGAATGCTTCTTTGTAAGCTTCGTTAAGTGACCAGATATCTTCGAAAAGTCTTTAACGAACTTTCGGTAATAGCTAGCCAATCCGAGAAAACTGCGGACTTCAGTGGGAGTACTGGGCTGTTTCCAATTTTGAATAGCCGTGATTTTACTTGGATCCACAGCGATTCCATCTTTCGATACGACATGGCCCAGAAATTTTACTTCATCTTGCCAGAAGATACATTTGGAAAATTTGGCTCTTAATACATTCCGCCTGAGAATTTCTAAAACCTGTTCCAGATGCTTTTCATGTTCGGCCTTTGATTTAGAGAAGATTAGAATATCATCAATAAAAACCAGAACAAATTTATTCAAAACCCCTCTGAATACTCTGTTCATCAGATCGACGAAGTAAGCGGGAGCGTTACATAAGCCGAACGAGATTACTAACCACTCGTAGAATAAGTTGGGGCCTCTGAATGCTGTCATTGGAACACACTCTTCGGCAATTCGAAGTTGATGGAAACCTGTAGCTAGGTCCATTCTTGAAAATACTTGTGCTCCATTTAGTCGATCCAACAAATCATCTATTCGCGGCAATGGATATTTATTCTTTATGGTTTGCTTGTTCAGATCACGATAATCCACGCATAGACGTAGAGTACCGTCAGATTTTGGGACAAATACCACGGCTGCACCCCAATCAGAGAAACTAGGCCTGATCAGACCTTTCCATACTAGCTGTCTTGTTTGATTGTCTAATTCCTCCTTCTCTTTCAAGGACATTCTTCGAATAGCGTGAACTACCGGCCTTGCATTTGGAATTAAAGCAATTTTGAAATCTATTTCTCTCTGCGGAGGTAAGCGAACAACTTCCTCGAACACATCCGCATAGTTTTTGACGACAGGAATGTCTTTGATGAGGTCAGGAATATTCTCTGTGATTTCAGGGACATTTTCTATTTGGGCTGGAGAAACATTCAAAGCTGCCCAGAAGTCCTTTCTATTAGCATTCTGACCTTCACACGGTATGGTTATATAACTCCCTGATTTAATCTTAGCTCTAACAACTCTCTCGGCGCATCTAACCTCTGCTTCATATTTGGTTAACCAATCCAATCCCAAGATAAGATCGAATTCATCAAAATTCATGACGACAGAGATAATAGGGAATTTATAGCAAGAAAAAGAGACGGGTACTGCACAAACCCAACTGAGATTGATGGAACCTCCGACCGGTTCTGGACAGTCATTGGTTCCTTGAGCTTCCTCAAGTTCAAATCAAGTTTCTTAGCGGCACTCTTTGAAATGAAGCTTCGGGACGCACCTGTGTCAAACAGTACTTTAACTGGAATGTTTTTGACAGCAAGCGTTCCTTCTAAAACATCAACCCTTTCTTGACTTGCTGAGGGATCAGAAGTTTCTGCCAATTCATTCACCTGAACTACTTCAGGCTTCCTCAAGAGCCAGCAATCCTTTGCAAGATGACCAGTCTGCTTGCATTTACTGCAACCTCTTTTCTCTTGAAATCTCTCTTTGGATTTAGATCCATTCTTTGATCGCTTTTTCGAATGTTTGCACTTCCCCTGAAAATGCCCTGGCTTATGACAATTATTGCATATGGCAGTCGTGGCAGGTTCTTTTTCAGATCTAGCCATTTTTCTCTTGGCACTGGGCTTCTTACGGACTTCAGATCTTGTACTGGCTTCAGGAATATCAGTTTCCAACTTTTCTTTGTCACTAGAACAGACTTCTTCTCCGTCGCGCAACATTCCTTTCTTATGGAGATCTTCATACTGATAAGCCATATAAATCATTTCAGAAAAAGGAAGCTTCACATGCCCCAATACTTTATTCTGGTATTTCCTTTGAAGTCCATGAATAAATCTCAGATTCTTTCTCCTCGGATTTTGAATTAGATGAGGAGCAAAGTGAGAAAGTTCATTGAATTTCTTATGATATTCTGGGATGGTCATATCTCCTTGTATTAGATAAGAAAATTCATCACATAGTCTCTCGGTCGCTTCGGGAGGAGTAAATCTTTTCAAGAAAATTACTTTGAATCTATCCCAGGTGATATCACCTTCTGGATTATCTTTAATAACTGAATCCCACCAAAACAAGGCTTCATCTTTGAGAGCCCAGGAGGCCAGCAATCTTTTCTGGTCATCCCTAAGCTTTAATGCTTCGAATATTTTCTCAGCCGAACGAACCCAAGCTTTTGTTTTCATAATTGCTTCTTCACCCGAGAAAGGTTTTCCACCCAGATTTCTATATTTCATAAATAGAGCTTCTATATCCGGGTCTATATTACTTCTTCTGTTTCTGGCACTCATTTTCTAGTTCTTCTGCAAATAGTAGATCAAGTGTCAGGTCAACAGAAAAGATATTTCAAAATATAGAGACAAATACTTAAATGTAAATGTGTCTATCGAGGTGTAATTTCATTCTGCTTTACTCATACTAGGATATTACTAATCCTATCTGTATTGAGTTACCCGTCCTAGAGCACTACTGGTTCTATTTCTGACGAGTTCGTTCGAATGTTATATTCCAGAACTAAGCTTAACCAAAGCTCTGATACCACGATGAGACGACCCGAATTCCCGTTCTCACGGAAACAAGGTTATCTTTGGAATATAACACAGAAACATATAATAGCAGAACAAAATTAAATAAATACACCAGATAATGAACAATAAATTATACTGGATAAAAGTAATCATCAGAGTTACACAGTATACAGGATCTTACTTAGTACAAATACAGTTCAGCTATACATAAATGTCTACAGCGGAAATAAACAAAGTATGTACAATGGGAGCTGAACAGCATAAAAAGAAATAAATGATAGAATCCATCTTCAGCTCCAGCTATCCAGAAAGAACCAGCTAAACCTGAATACAAGGCTGCCCGTGTAGAAAAAGGGGCACCCGAGTTTGAGAGTGAAACAAACTACGAGTCAGTCATGGGACTGGTATGAGAAATCTACTCAACACAAATATAATATGGCAAATCACAGGACCACGCCACTTTCGTGGAACGGGTTTACTCCATTGGATTGCCAGTGCTTTAAAACAAATCATTCTTTAAACATCGCTATGCTTTTTATAAAAATGAAGCCGTTATAAGACTCAGTTCCCATCACACAATGCAACGCAAACCGGAGGATAGAGTTTTTACCTTATAACAGCCAAAATATGCTTGATACGAACAAAACAAAGGCATTTGATATTATTGCTAGTGTTTATATGTTTTGAAAACAATTTCAAATCATAACTATCAATCATAGACGGCATTAATGCCCCATACCACTATGTCGCCATATATAGGTATACAATCAAAACCGCACGATGTCGTATTTGGAAATTGGATTTCCGTCATGAACCAAGGCAAAAGATAGTCCTTACCGAATTCGAGACAATCTAGCCCATGTCTCAGGATCAGAACGCATCAACCCTTTAGATCGTCAGGGCCGGTCCACCGATGTGGATTATTATGCCTGAACACTACGTTTCTCCGCCCTTTGGGGCGTAAACGAGCCAACGAATGACTCCATCGGACCCGGATCGTCCGATCAAACCGAGGCGCCTCGCAACAGCAACAACCACATAGGTGAAAAGTATATAAATGTCAGGGCTGGTAGGTCACTGACACCACCCTAGCTAGAAAGAAACGCAGGCCCTCCCTGATGTCCTCTCCCGTTTTAGGTTCATACCGGGGTGTGAGGCTCGCGAATTCACGTTATACACAAAGCTACGCCACACAGGCGGTGCTTTGATCATCACCACAAGACTTTGCTTTTCAACAGAAGTCCTGATCACTGCATCTTAGCATGCCACACAGGCAGTTCATGCCATGCGACTGATGTCCATCGATATACAACCTCTGAGCTCCGGCGTCTCAGAGAAGGGCGTTAAGCAAAAGAATAAATTCTCCGCCGCCAAACAGATGTATATTTAACAGAAATCAATCAACACAGAATAAACTCCAATGTCAGACACACAGTCCATTTACAAGTCCGTCCTGGGTCTGAACGAAACCGGAGGCACTAAATACCTCGCAAACCCATCGATCACCACGTACGTCTGGACGATCACCACTCATTATCCATATTTCGGGATGCCTCCCAATCAGGACCTCGGTTACCATCCAAACGAGGTGAAGATCTCCGGTCTTCGACCATCGTCTTCATCTTCGAATTTCAATCGTCGATCAATTATTTGAAATGAGAATTAACTCGGCTTTTTCAAATAATTCACGTATATTTAGAATTTCAAATCAATTTATTTAAATGGTTAAATTATTCGACAACACCAATATTGTTCCTTAATGTAATTTTCACACCAAACACATTCAACCATCAAAAGCCACATAAATCAAGCAAATTCCGTTTATTTCCATTCCATATCGTTTATAATATTTTATGACGATTTATCGCTATTTTTATTTATTTTAAAATAGCCCATATATTCAAAACGACGCTTCGGGCCATAAAGCGGCCGTGGCGCTGTTTTTCTTCAGATTTGATTTACACATATCTGAAAATCTAACCGTTGGATCTTCACAAAATTTACATCATTAGAAAGGTCTTTTCAAAACGAATCCAACGGTTCCAGTTTCGTGAAAATCCGACGGTCGGATCTCCCGGTACAATCGTTTGAAATTTCGATTTCAAAATACGAACTGCAGCGTCGTTATTCGATTAAATATAATTCTATTTATATTTATATATAAATAAAATCGATTCTGGCGCTGTTTTTCTTCAAATTTGAATTAAACATTCCAGACAATCCAACCGTTGGATTTTTACAAGGTTGGTGCCGTTGGAAAGATTATTCCAAGGCGAACCCGACGGTTGAGGTTTCGGGAAAATCCAATGGTCGGATTTCCCGTACTAGTTGTTTGAAAACACGGTTTCAAAACACGAACTGCACGGCTTCGTTTCGTTTTAATTTTATTTATATTTATATATTTATATAAATATAGTTCATTCAATGATTTCCATATCGTTTTAACTTCAAATATTTTTCTAACGCCTTAAATTTTGGAAAAATTTCGCCATAACCTCCCCTGCACCGGGAGCATCGGGAAATCGCAAATAGCTTTCCCGGTCCTTCTAATCTCAAAAAGAAAAAGAAAAAGCCAAGCGGCTAGCCAACAGGCTCAAAATCATCACCCAAACAAATCAGTAAATGTGTACCTATTTGTCGGGCACAAAATTTTATTCCTCTTCTCTAGCCCCTTTGCTATAACCTGTTCAATGAATATTGCATGTACATATATATACAGTTCTTATCATTTATCAATTTCTATTCGACTTCAAATTTGATTTCTATTTGGTTTAAAAACTCCATTCATTCTAATGTTACATAAATAGGTGCAAATCATTTCATTAGCTAATTAATGAATATTTCAACTCATATATGTTTATTTTGAACAAGTGGCTATTTTTAACACTTCTCATTTCAACGATTTATGCATACAATAAAAATGTGATTTTTATTGTAAAACAATTCATTTCAAAACACTATTTTTCTATATAGTTCATATAGGTGACAAAATAGGATTTTTATCATAAAACAATTTCTTTTTAAAACGAGATTATTTTACACAGTTCATATAGTCGATAAAAGGCGATTTTTATTATCAAACAATTTATTTCAAAATATGAATACCATTCAACACATGAATTTCTAAACAACGAATGAATATCAATTCAACACATGAATGTTTTCTATAGTTTCTATATATAGATAAAAATGTGATTTTTATTATCGAACAATTTATTTCAAAATATGAATACCATTCAACACATGAATTTCTAAACAACGAATGAATATCAATTCAACACATGAATGTTTTCTATGGTTTCTATATATAGATAAAAATGTGATTTTTATTATCGAACAATTTATTTCAAAATATGAATACCATTCAACACATGAATTTCTAAACAACGAATGAATATCAATTCAACACATGAATGTTTTCTATGGTTTTTATATATAGATAAAAATGTGATTTTTATTATCGAACAATTTATTTCAAAATATGAATACCATTCAACACATGAATTTCTAAACAACGAATGAATATCAATTCAACACATGAATGTTTTCTATACAATGAATAAATATAGTTTAAGCATATGAAAATAATTCAAACACACAAATATTATTCAAAATTTCGGCAGCATAACGGCAGGGTAGTTAAACCGGGACCGTCCCTAGTACGGCTCCTCGCTCTACCTTAAAACCTCGCGGTTTTTGACAATGGGGATCATGCATCTAGTTCGCACGCAGGCGGCATGTATATATTTATTTCATTTCCACAAACTAATCCTATGTGGTTTCAACCAAATATTTCACAACCACAAATGGGTATTTTTCAACCACAATCAACCAATATCAATCACAAACAATCATTCGCTATCAATCAATTTTCACAACAATTTCAACCAATAGATATCGTCCATGGTTTGTGGACGAGGGGCGTATATATATATATAAATATTTATATATAGCTATTCACTTTCATTTCACACATATATAATATTTTTAAATCAGAAATCTCACCAATAGCTATCCAATACCACGACTCTTCCTTTAGAAATCTTCGCCTTTTGTCGCTTTCACCCGTATTCTCTACATATGTAAAAATCGAATTTTTACTATGTTATTCAATATATAAAAATCGTATTTTTATAAATTCCTTTTTCTATATAAAGATCGTATTTTTATAACAGGACCACGCCGCTAACGCAGAACGGGTTTACTCCATTGGATTGGCAGTGCATAAAATAAAGTAAATCGTTTAAACAACGCAATGCTTTTTAGAAAAATGAAACCATTATAAGACCCAAGTCCCATCACACAATGCAACGCAAACCGGAGGATAGGGTTTTACCTTATAATGGTCAAAAGATGCTTGATACGATAAAACGGATTTAATATTAGTGAGTATATGTTTTTAAAAACAATTTCAGTCATAATATATCAATCATAGACGGCATGGGTACCATATATCATGTCGCGATACTATTTCTACAATCAAAACCGCAAGGTCGTATCGGAAGTTGGGTTTCCATCATAAGATCGAGGCTAGGGATCGTCCTCTCCGATTCGAGACACTCTAGCAAATGCCTCAGGATCACACCTATGGGCAACCCTTGGAGCGGTAGGGTCGGTCCCCACCTAACGGTAGTGGATTAGTTATGCCTGAACACACGTTTCCCGGTTCCTTTGAACCTATAGTATGACCACTTCCGGCCTATAAATCCGAGGCGCCTCAATCCATCATCCACAAAAGTAAAATGCCAGCTAGTTTAAACACTGACACTACCCCTAGATAGAAAGAAACGTCTGCACTCCCTACGGTGCATATCCCGTTTTTGACTCATACCAGGGTGTGAGGCTCGTGAAGTCACGCTATACACAAAGTTATGCCATAATAGGCTATACTTTGATCATCCCACAACGCCCTGCTTTTCAACAAAAGACTTGATCATTTGCATCTTGGCATGCCACATTGACAATTCATGCCATGTTATCGATAAATATTCATATATACCAGGGTGTTAAGCAGAGAATAAATTCTCCACAACCAATTAGATATATATTAATAAAAATCAATTTAATTTACATGGAACGAAATTCAGACACGCATCCATTTACAAGTTCGTTCTGGGTCTAAACGAAACCGGAGACACCTGGGAGTTCCTCGCATATCCGAAACAATCAACAATAGTCTGGACGGCTACCACTGAAGCCCCTTCAAGGTAGCTACTCCCATCATGGGTCTCAGTAGCAACACATCCATCCGATGTGAAGATCGTCGGTCTTCAACCACCATCTTCAACTTCGACTCTTCATCGTCGTGGTAATTATTCGGAATGGATTAAACCCGGTCTTTCCGAATAACTTGCGTATTTTTATAATTAAAAATCAAGTGCTGTATAAAACACATCCAACGCCTCATTCCAATTCAGAATATTCTTTTAAATAAAATATTCACATTATTCTATCAAAGATAAATCTTAAATTTTTCTTTAAAAGATTTATTAAAAACCCAATTTGGTTTTAAAGATCAAAAATCATTATCTAATGATTATTTAAATTTAAGAAATTAATCTTATCCTTAACTGGGTTAAAGAACTAATGTCATTTAAAACATAGTTCACGGTAAACCCAAAATCGTCTTACATAAAATATGGAATCTTCACAGAAATCAAATCAATATATACTCATTAGAAATTTCTGTATCCGACCAATAATATAAATGGAATAACGACAAAGCCTCTTAAATTCCATATGTAGTATCGGTCTTCTTTTACCGAAGCTTATCTCGGTTATTATTAATTCAGATTCCATTTAACTCCAATTTAATATGTTAAATTGGAAAACTTGGCTTTTGGAAAATTCCCCTAAAAAATCTTAATAAAAGATTTATAAATTCCAGATCATATTTTTACTGTCAGTTGGTTTAAAGAACACATGTCACTTAAAAACACAGTTCACAATAAACCCAACTCACATTCCTTTTTATTCCAATTTCTACATATAACTGAAAACTTCAATAATCTAAATAAAAGATTATTCTTTTCATACGGGGTTTAAAAACAGTGTTATTTAAGACACTATTCACGACAAACCCAAAATCCAATTTATTTAATTTAGCTTCAATTAAATATTAACATATTGGAAAACTTCATTAAACCTTGATTTAATGATTTTTTTCTAGTTAATAACTAGTTCATTTCAATAAAAATATATTTTTCTAAAATATATTCTTTTTCTAAGATATTTTCTAAAACATTCTTTTTTAGAATATTCTTTATTGGAATGTGACTCAATCAACAACCACATATTGCATGTAATCAATAATCATGATAAATAATTATCAAGCATCCAAATAACACCCAAAGTGGGTTCTACACTAAATATTGGGACTAGTGTAGATCAAATATCATCCCAACACTCATGTGTGGTTTCATCCAACAATCAAATAATAAATTATTTGTGCACTTGGGCGATGTGCAAAAATTATCAACCCAATCACATAAACAAGTCGGATGACTTGTAAATGGAAGTGTAATATTCAGTTTTGAATATACTAACAATATATTTAACACATCCAACATCTTAACATCACAGACATATATTTCAATTATTTTTATTGTGAACAAATGGCAATAAAAATCTAGTCTTTTATTTCCATTTTTTTTATTATTGACAAATGACAATAAAAATCTTAACTTTTATTTCAATCCTTTTTATTGTTAGCGAATGACAATAAAATCTTAACTCTCATTTATTGACCAAAAAGTATATTTTTGGTCTCATTCATTTCTAAATGACAAAACGAATATTTTTCTTCATCCCTTTTAAAATGACAAAAATGTCTCTTTTATTATAATTCTTATAAAGTGACAAAATTTGTAATTTTGTCTAATTCCTTTTAATGTACAAAATATGATCATTTTGTCAAATTCCTGTCAATGTACAAAATATGATACTTTTGTCTAATCTTTTAAATGTAACAAAATATGATAATTTTGTCTAGTCTTTTAAAGTAAACAAAAATGTTATTTTTGTTTCATTCTTTTAAAGTAAACAAAAATGCTAGTTTTTCTTTAATCCTTTTTAATGATCAAAATGTAATCTTTCTTCTTAATGAACAAAAATGTATATTTTGGTCAAACTCCTTTATTTATGACCAAAAATAAATGTTTTTATTTCATTCCTTATAAATGGCAAAATGTGTATTTTTACTTCATTCTTTTTTATGTGACAAAAATGTCCATTCCTAATTCATTCTTTTTAATATATAACAATATACATTTCTAACTCATTCTTTTAAATGTATAAAAATATACATTTCTAACTTATTCTTTTTAATGTATAAAAATATACATTTCTAACTCATTCTTTTTAAAGTGACCAAAATGTTATTTTTAATTCAACTTAACATGTTTTGACAAAAATGAATGTTTGAAATTTAACTAGCATGTTTCTAATGTCAAATAAATATGTATTTTTTTTATTAACATGACATGTTTTACAATTTTAATGTCTAAATAAAAGAAATATTTGTTCACATAACCTATTTTAAATGTTTACATGACAAATAAAAGAATAATTTATTTACATACATCATTCCATGTATTCCAATGACAAATAAAAAGTAAATTTATTTGTATACAAATTCCAAGCTTCTAATGACCAATAAAAGGTGAATTCTATTTGTATAACAAATTGTAATGTATGTTAATGACAATAAAAATGTATTCTTACATTTCAATTCTTTTTATTGTACTAAATTTACAACAAATATGTATTCCTTGATTTCAACTCTTTTATTTAGACAAAAATGTATATTTTTGTTTCAATTCTTTTATTAAGACAAAAATGTGAATTTGTCTAAATCCTATTCTTTTAACAAAAAACTATATTTCAGTTTCATGTTGATTTGCTTCTAGATTACAAAAAAAAGATGTAAATTTTTATTTCAAGTTTTATTTGCATCAGGGAATGCAAAAGAAAAAAAATGTAACTTTTAATTTCATGTTTTCATTTGCATCAAAGAATGCAAACAGAAAATGCAACTTTTTATTTCAATTTTAATATAACATAAAAGTGATATGTTTTGTTTCAACTAATTGGTTTTGACACAAGTAATATAATTTGTATCGTCTACATGGTTTGGCTGAAATGATATAATTTGTTTCATCTAAATGGTTTGACAAAAGTAACATATTTGTCTCAACTATTTGACAAAATCCATATTTCATATAAACAATAAAAATGAATATTTTATAAGTTTACATTTTCTAAGTATGCTCATACTATATAAAAGAATATGTCATGTATATACACTTTTCTATGTATTCTAACACATAAAAAGAGTATTTTGTTGTTTATACTATTCTATGTGTTCTAATAACAAATAAAGGAATAATTTATTTATCTGAAACTTTCTATGTATCGTAATAACAAATAAAAGAGCAATCTATCTGTTTTTAATTTCTAATCTAACTTAGCAAATAAAATTGCCGATTTTATTTCAAAGTAATGTGTGAAGCCTGTTTCACCTATTTTATTTCCAAACATGATAAGTTTGATTTTATCTATATCATAACAAACATGAAACACACAAATCAATTCAGTAATTCATCACCTACACAAACAATCAACACTGAATCACTATATACACAACATGTAACAACCCGTATTTTTGAATAACATGTTATAACATAAATCAAGGCAATATTAAACTGTAAAATCTAAATCAAGGGAAACGGGTTGTGCCATTGCGTTCGTCTCGGAAAAATACGCGAAATAGAGTCCGAGTTTTCGAAAATCGGAGTCCGTATGACCAAGTATGGCAGGTCAAAGTTTTCAGAAAATTACAAGTTCAAAAACAGTTCAAAATTTGAATTTAGAATTCAAATTCAGCCAGAACAGACTGGGCGGGAAAACTCCCGCCCAGACAGGTCGAGTGGGGGGGTCGACACTAGGGTCGACCTCCCTCCCCCAACCAGGTCGACACTAGTGTCGACCTGGGGGTCGACCTCCCTGGTCGGCCAGGTCGGCCTGGTGCACTTAATTGTGCTGTTTGGACCTGTTTTGTTGGCTAGTGACGGGATTAGATGGCTCGGATTGAATCTAGGGTTAATTCTATGGCTAATACTATCCTAATCTTCTATAAAAAGACCCCTAAGTCTAGCCTAAATCATAATTATTCAACCCTACAACTAAACTATGTCAAATTTGTTCCTCTCATGGCCTCCACCCTCATGCTAAAATTCCTAAGTTTATTTATATGAGAGGTTTTGAGTTCATACAAGTGTTTTCAAACTTGTATGAGTGTTCTTAGTTTGCATTCAAGTCAAGTTGCAACATTTCTATTACAAAGCAAGGGTTTTTATTGATTTGGCTCAAGGGTTTTTCATTTGGAGCTTTCATATTTGGGTCTTTTTGGTGATTGCATAAGGGCTTCGTCTCAATCTTTATAATAAATATTCATTTGTGTCTTCATAGCATTGTAAGCCCTTTTCTACTTTCTTTTTGAACTATAAAGTTAGATGAATGATGCAAGTTTGGGGTTGATCATTATGATATGCAAGTTTGGTTGATCATTATGATATGCAAGTTTGGTTGATCATTATGTTATGCAAGTTGGTTTAATCATTATGTATGACACATGTTGCTATGTTATGCAAGTTTGGGTTGATCATTATACACATGTTATCATATTATGCAAGTTAAACTTGAGTTGTGAGCTTAAAGCTTCAAGCTTTATATTAAAGGTTGCATTTTGGCAACATGGAAGTTATCATATCCCTTATGATAACTTGCATGTGAGGCTAAATGCGAACTTCTAGCAACTTCTACATGTCATTTATCACCGTGTATCACTTATATGCTAAGATTGGTTTTATGCATACTTTTGAAGCCTAATAATGCAATATGCAAGTATATGAACATATGTACATTTCATATGCCACCATGTTAAACTTGTGGCTTCAACACCTTTTTGTCATGATTATGCCAAGTTCCCTATTTTATCCTTTATGCGTTGTTGCGATTATGTAAACGATGGGATTACGTTGGGGTTGGGTAACATTATGACATAAACATGGTTTTTATAACATGACGTGATATGTTAGCTTGTAATTATGTTTTGGAAACATAATGGACATGACACTTAGAAAATATGAGTGTGGCCAACTCGAGGTTGGGTTGAGTTTGAAGCATAAATCTACCCGGACCCGCCCGGCTTAACTAGTGGCTACAAACAATAGGACCCAATGTGAGAAGTTGGTCATGTTGTGCTCGAACCCGAGGTTAGACCAAGTTGTGGTGTAAAGCTACCCGGACCCGCCCGGCTTAACTAGTAACCACAACAAGGTCTAATGTGAGAGGTTAAGGCACATTAAGTTAATTAATGCCACCTGATTAGGGTTAAGTCATGGTCCAATTAATACTTAACCAATTTGGGGCTTGATGGGTTAATCGGGGTTAAGTCATGAACCTTGGGTACACTTAACCAATTTAATCCACGTTTGGATCGGGTTAACCACATTTAACCCATTAAGAAACCCTAGTTGTGTGGTCCTTTTCAGCAGTAACCCTCTTGATAGTATCATAAGACCCTAGGACTAGGCTAGGGTGGGGCACGATTACTGGGCTGACATGTAAGCGACCAAAACGACGGCTGAGTAGGTACGCCGGTGTAGGCCCAGGCGGACTATGGTCGTGCACATAGTACGGAGTTGGAAAATCAGGCATGGGTACCAGTAGATATAGACTGTGCATACTTGATTGGTGTCCGAGGTCGACACCCTAGTACTTGATACACCCTAGGGTGGACCTAGCGCAGTTTAACTACATTGCATGTTTGGGCCGTATGACACCGACACTTGACGAGTTAGGCTTATAGGGAGCCGATCAACTAGACCGTGTAGTTGGACCTTGATTTTAGGTCACCTCATGATGTTGGGCCAAGCTTGGGCCAAGGGATCAATTCTTGTTTTTACTGGACATGTTAGAATGCTAGTACACCCGTGGTGCAAAACTTAACCTTGATTATGCGATGTCACCTTTATCTACCTTGTTAGTTAATCATCATGCCAGTATGTTGTTATCCTTATGTTCATCTCAGCTTCTCATGCCAGTTAACTTTACTAGTTCATGAACAGATAGTAGTTAGGGCTTACCAGTCTTTTTGACTGACCTGTTTTCTTTCGCCTCTTCTCTTTCGTTTCCCCCCCCCCTCAGGTCCTTAGGGTGGGAACATTGGAGCTTAGCTTGGATCTTTATAGCTTGCTTACTGGATTTGCTCATGTACGGTTTTGGACATTGAGCTAGCTATGGTTTATCACTTCACTTTGGGGATAATACTTTATGTATTTCAGTTTTTCAGTTTATGCTTTTCTCTAGACTTTGTTTGTTGGAAAATAATGATCAAGTACTTTGTTGTAACGTGACTATGGTTTTGAAATGCTAATTTAATCCGCTGCTTTATTTACTCTGTTTTTACTTATATGTTCTGTCTTGTGATATCTGCATGCATGTTTACCTTGTTTAACGCCCCTCCAAAGCTAGTGAGCTTGCAAGAGTTACCCTGGCAGAGGTGGGGTGTTACATTTGGTATCAGAGCCAGGTTTACAAGATTTGAGCAAAAGTGTTTTTAAAAACTTACCTTTTGAAAAACTATTTTCAAAACTAATTAAGTATTTTCCAAGAAAAGTCTAGTTATTTTAAAAAAAAGCTATTCCCCAAAAGCCTTAGCACTATCCTTCGTTTCTTCGTTCTGAATCTATCTTTTTCCTTTTTCAGTATGGCCGATCTTAACCTTCCCGAGGGAGTGACCATTCCCGGATGGTTCCGGAGGTACTTGGAAGCTAGGGCCAATGATGTGGGCCCAGCAAATACCCCTATATAACTGAGGTTCCTCCTCCTCCTCCTCCTCATCCTCAGAATCCGCAAGCAGATTTCGCTAAGATTTGCAAAGACTTTAAGGCGTTGGGTGGCAAGAACTTTATTGGGACGGAGACTTTTGTGGAGGCAAGAAATTGGTTGAAAGAAACTGAAGATCTTTTCACCATCTTTGATGTGCAAGATCATAGAAAGGTTTTATTGGCAGCATGGTTATTAAAAGAAGAAGCTGCTTATTGGTGGGAGGTCACAAATGCTACGAGGCCTATAGAGACTTGGGCCAACTTTAGGACAAGATTTGGGCTTAAGTTTCTATCATCAGCTGAGGCGAATCTGCAATTGGAGAAGTTTATATCTTTGAAGCAAGGGGACATGACAGTGAGGGAGTATGTGAATGAGTTTAACAAGCTCGCCCGATTCGGTTTGGACATGATTAATACTCCCCAGAAGAAGGCTTTGCGCTTTGCACGAGGGTTGAATGAGCCATTACAAGGTTTAGCCCTATCTCATATACCCATGGGGGCCACATTCGAAGGTCTAGTAGACATGGCATTGCTTCAAGGAGACGATAAGAATGGCAAGAAAGAAGTCAAGCCTAATGAGACTCAAGCCAAGAAGACAGAATCCAAGTGGGGAGGAAATCAGAGCAATCAGAACAACAAAAACAACAAAAACAACAAGAACAACAAGGGCAACAAGGCCAAGGCAAAGGACCCAAGAAAATGCAACTACTGTGGGGTTGTTGGGCACATAGCTAAAGATTGTAGGAAGAAGAAGAGGAAGTTGGGCGAATGCTTTCATTGTGGAGAGACCGGACATTTTAGCAAGGATTGCCCCAAGAAGCAAGGGCAGAATCAGCGTGCATGACCTTCTGGAGGGCAAGTGCATGCTCTCAACACTGCTCCAGCTCAGGATCGAGGTAGTATTTCTGTAGAAAGCCTTGTTTATATTTCTGATTTCCCTGTTCTCACCTTATTTGATTCTGGCGCATCGCATAGTTTTATCTCTTCTAACATTGTTGAAAGTTTGCACCTAAGTACTAGCCTAGTTGAGGATCCCGTTTGTGTTTCAAATCCAATTGGGGGTTCCGCCCATCTATCTATGATTTGTGTGGATTTGAAGATTTCTATCTTGACCGTAGAATTCACGTGTAATGCTTATGTTCTCGGGTTCACGGGATATGGGTTGATCTTGGGCATGGATTGGTTGTCCAGTTATGGAGCCATTCTCGATTGTGAATATAGGGTGGTGAGGCTCATGACTCGCCTCGGTAATCCCCTAGAAATTTCTTGTAACCCTAGAGGTCTCGTCATGTTATGTTATCTTGAATCTCTTGACTCGTCCATCGATGATCTGCAATCTGTAAGTGTGGTCCGAGACTATCCTGATGTCTTTGAAGAAGTCAAGGGGTTACCCCCTAAACGAGAGATAGATTTCCGCATTTATCTAGTCGATAATGCCAAGCCAGTATCATTGCCCGTTAGGCACATGGCCCCACGTGAAAGAAGGGAGCTCAGTAAGCAGACCAAGGAGTTGCTTGAGAATAATTTTATTAGGCGAAGCATTTCTGAATGGGGTGCTCCGGTGGTATTCGCTACTAAGGCGGATGGTTCGCTTCGCCTATGTGTTGATTATCGAGAGTTGAACAAGCTGACAAAGAAGAATAGGCATCCTTTACCGAGGATTGATGATCTCTTTGACCAGCTGGTTGGTGCTTCTGTTTTCTCTCAGCTCGATCTAGATACCGGATTCCATCAGCTTAGAGTAGCTGAGGATAGCATTGATAAAACTGCGTTTAGGACTCCAGATGGATTCTTTGAATGGCTTGTCATGCCATTCGGTTTGACTAATGCATCCGCCTACTTCGTAGACTTGATGAGTAGGGTGTTTAGGGAGTTCCTTAACAAGTTTGTTGTTGTCTTCGTGGATGATAGTCTGATCTTCTCAAAGGATAAGGAAGAGCATGCTAGGCATCTCAAGGAAGTGATGGATACGCTTAGAGCGCATCAGTTGAAAGCCAAGTTCTCCAAATGTCATTTCTGGAGAAGGGAAGTTCGGTTTCTTGGACATATAGTTTCTAAGCAAGGCATAGCGGTGGATCCCGCGAAAGTGGTTGTGGTTCAAGACTGGAAGACTCCTAGGAATGCAACCGAAGTAAGAAGCTTTCTCGGTCTGGTGGGCTACTATAGGAAGTTCATCACGGACTTCGCTAAGATTTCGGCCCCTCTTACTAAGTTGACGAAGAAGAACTTAGTCTTTGCATGGGACTTGGAGTGTGAGCTTGCTTTTCAAAAGCTCAAAAGAGCCCTTACCTCAGCTCCAGTTTTGGCATTACCCGATAGTGGTAAGATGTTTACCGTGTACACAGATGCATGTGGCACGGGGTTAGGTGATGTTCTGATGCAAGAGGAAAGAGTGATATGTTATGGGGGTAGGCAACTTAAAGTTCATGAGAAGAACTATCCCACTAATGATTTGGAGTTAGCGGCGATCGTCTTTGCACTCAAATCCTGGCGCCACTATCTTCTAGGCGAAAGGTTTGAGTTGTATACTGATCACAAGTCACTCAAATACCTATTCTCGCAAAAAGATCTGAATCTAAGGCAGCAAAGGTGGATGGAATTCTTGGCATCTTATGACTTCGAGATAGCTTATACCCCTGGCAAGGGTAATGTTGTGGCGGATGCACTAAGCAGAAGGAGATTGACTTTGAGCCCCTTGTTCATTGAGATGAAGAACTTAGAATTCTTGGCAACCTTTGATTTCACGACGACTGTTGAGTCGATGACGGGTTCATTAGCATCCCTTGAGCTTAGACCCACACTTCTTGATCAAGTTGGGGCTTCGCAGAAGGAAGATCCACAGATAGTCGAGGTCATGGACAGGTTGATTCGTGGTGAGACGTCTAGTCACCTTGCCAGATATACTATTGATGATAAGGGTTGGCTAAGGTGTGATGGAAGGCTATGCGTTCCACAAGTAGGAGACTTGGTGCATAAAGTTCTTGAAGAAGCACATCACTCGAAGATGACTATACATCCGGGAGGAGATAAGATGTATAGAGATATGAAGCGCATTTTCTTTTGGCCCGGAATGAAGAGGGATGTGGCAGAGTATGTTTCAAAGTGCATGGTGTGCCAACAAGTGAAAGCCGAGTCAAAGAAACCAGGTGGGCTATTACATCCATTGGAGGTCCCGCAATGGAAGTGGGAGAGTATTTCTATGGATTTTGTGGAGGGATTGCCTAAGTCAAGGAGAGGGAACACGAGCATATGGGTCATAGTTGATAGACTTACGAAGAGTGCTCATTTTATTCCTGTAAAGAGCAAGAGGACCGCATCAGGGCTAGCATCTATTTATCTTCGGGAGATAGTGCGGTTGCATGGAGTTCCTTCTAGCATAGTTAGCGATCGCGACCCAATTTTCACTAGCCAGTTCTGGAATAGTTTGCGAGAAGCGATGGGTATGCGATTGAATTTGAGTACAGCCTATCACCCCCAGACAGATGGCCAAACCGAAAGGGTGAATAGAGTGCTAGAAGATCTTTTGAGGCTTTGTGTTCTCGACTTTGGGGGTACTTGGGAAGACCACCTTCCTCTTGTAGAGTTTGCTTATAATAATAGCTATCAAGCCAGCATAGGGATGGCACCATTTGAAGCTTTGTATGGGAGGCCGTGTAGGTCACCATCTTGTTGGTGGGAGACAACAGATAGACTTATACTTGGGCCCGATATGATACGGGACACATCCGAGAAAGTTGAATTAGTGAGAAGAAGGATGAAAGCGGCCCAAGATAGACAGAAATCCTATACTGACAAGCGAAGGGCAGATTTGGAATTCGAAGTGGGAGACATGGTTTTCGTGAAGGTTTCTCCTTTGCATAATGTGGTACGTTTTGGAGAAGTAGGGAAGCTGGCACCAAGGTTCGTAGAACCCTTCCCTATCATAGAGAGAATTGGAAAGATGGCCTATAAGGTGGAATTGCCCGAGAAGCTAGCCGGAGTGCATAATGTCTTTCATGTCTCGCATCTCCGAAAGTGCCTGCATGAGTCCGCTGAGGTGGTTGAACCAAGCATTCTGGAAGACGTGGAGGTAGAGAAAGAGGCAACCTTGAGAAGAGCTCTGATTCGTATCTTGGGAACAGAGATCAAGAAGTTAAGGAATCGAGATGTCAAATTGGTGAAAGTTCAGTGGAGTGAAGCCGATGAAGACGCAACTTGGGAAACCGAGGAGAAGATGCGTGGGCTTTATCCATTCCTTTTTGAGGGTACATTCTCAATTTTCTTTCCTAAGTATCATAACTTTCTTTTTGCTATCCGTGTTTATCTTGTTTATCTTATTATCTCGTTAACCTTGTCATGAGAACCTTAGGTAGAAACCCTTGGTTGAAACATGTATTTGAAACATGTTATGCTTGATGATTGCAAGTGGTTGCAAGTGTTTGCAAGTGGATACTCGTGGATGCATGATACACGTTAGGCACTAAGATCGGCTCACACACTTTCATGTTGCATATGCATGAGTGCTTATACTTATTCATGGATGAAACTTGTTATGCTATTACGTGGATGTTGCATATGGATGAATGTTATGTGCACTCATGTAGAGATTATAAATTATGTTAGGAATTTGCATACATATGGACTCATTTCACTAACATGTTTTGCATTAAGGGGGTTTACTGAATCAGTAACCTCCTGATTTTCGCATTAGATAAGTACATATACACACACCTTTGCATATGATCATACAGCATTTAGAATCCTTTAAGGACAATGACTGCACGTGGATGATGTTTTGAGTAGATGGATGATGGATGGTAGGATACGTTCTCCCTAACTTGGAGATTTCGGGAACGAAATCCTTTAAGGAGGGGAGAATGTAACAACCCGTATTTTTGAATAACATGTTATAACATAAATCAAGGCAAAATTAAACTGTAAAATCTGAATCAAGGGAAACGGGCTGTGCCATTGTGTTCGTCTCGGAAAAATACGCGAAATAGATTCCGAGTTTTCGAAAATCGGAGTCCGTATGACCAAGTTATGGCCCGTCAAAGTTTTCAGAAAATTACAAGTTCAAAAACAGTTCAAAATTTGAATTTAGAATTCAAATTCAGCCAAAACAGACTGGGCGGGAAAACTCCCGCCCAGACAGGTCGACGGGGGGGGGGGGGGGTCGATACTAGGGTCGACCTCCCCCCCAACCAGGTCGACACTAGAGTCGACCTGGGGGTCGACCTCCCTGGTCGGCCAGGTCGGCCTGGTGCACTTAATTGTGCTGTTTGGACCTGTTTTGTTGGCTAGTGACGGGATTTGATGGCTCGGATTGAATCTAGGGTTAATCCTATGGCTAATACTATCCTAATCTTCTATAAAAAGACCCCTAAGTCTAGCCTAAATCATAATTATTCAACCCTACAACTAAACTATGTCAAATTTGTTCCTCTCATGGCCTCCATCCTCATGCTAAAATTCCTAAGTTTATTTATATGAGAGGTTTTGAGTTCATACAAGTGTTTTCAAACTTGTATGAGTGTTCTTAGTTTGCATTCAAGTCAAGTTGCAACATTTCTATTACAAAGCAAGGGTTTTTATTGATTTGGCTCAAGGGTTTTTCATTTGGAGCTTTCATATTTGGGTCTTTTTGGTGATTGCATAAGGGCTTCGTCTCAATCTTTATAATAAATATTCATTTGTGTCTTCATAGCATTGTAATCCCTTTTCTACTTTCTTTTTGAACTATAAAGTTAGATGAATGATGCAAGTTTGGAGTTGATCATTATGATATGCAAGTTTGGTTGATCATTATGATATGCAAGTTTGGTTGATCATTATGTTATGCAAGTTGGTTTAATCATTATGTATGACACATGTTGCTATGTTATGCAAGTTTGGGTTGATCTTTATACACATGTTATCATGTTATGCAAGTTAAACTTGAGTTGTGAGCTTAAAGCTTCAAGCTTTATATTAAAGGTTGCATTTTGGCAACATGGAAGTTATCATATCCCTTATGATAACTTGCATGTGAGGCTAAATGCGAACTTCTAGCAACTTTTACATGTCATTTATCACCATGTATCACTTATATGATAAGACTGGTTTTATGCATACTTTTGAAGCCTAATAATGCAATATGCAAGTATATGAACATATGTACATTTCATATGCCACCATGTTAAACTTGTGGCTTCAACACCTTTTTGTCATGATTATGCCAAGTTCCCTATTTTATCCTTTATGCGTTGTTGCGATTATGTAAATGATGGGATTACGTTGGGGTTGGGTAACATTATGACATAAACATGGTTTTTATAACATGACGTGATATGTTAGCTTGTAATTATGTTTTGGAAACATAATGGACATGACACTTAGAAAATATGAGTGTGGCCAACTCGAGGTTGGGTTGAGTTTGTAGCATAAATCTACCCGGACCCGCCCGGCTTAACTAGTGGCTACAAACAATAGGACCCAATGTGAGAAGTTGCCCATGTTGTGCTCGAACCCGAGGTTAGACCAAGTTGTGGTGTAAAGCTACCCGGACCCGCCCGGCTTAACTAGTAACCACAACAAGGTCTAATGTGAGAGGTTAAGGCACATTAAGTTAATTAATGCCACCTGATTAGGGTTAAGTCATGGTCCACTTAATACTTAACCAATTTGGGGCTTGATGGGTTAATCGGGGTTAAGTCATGAACCTTGGGTACACTTAACCAATTTAATCCACGTTTGGATCGGGTTAACCACATTTAACCCGTTAAGAAACCCTAGTTGCGTGGTCCTTTTCAGCAGTAACCCTCTTGATAGTATCATAAGACCCTAGGACTAGGCTAGGGTGGGGCACGATTACTGGGCTGACATGTAAGCGACCAAAACGACGGCTGAGTAGGTACGCCGGTGTAGGTCCAGGCGGACTATGGTCGTGCACATAGTCTGGAGTTGGAAAATCAGGCACGGGTACCAGTAGATCTAGACTGTGCATACTTGATTGGTGTTCGAGGTTGACACCCTAGGACTTGATACACCCTAGGGTGGACCTAGCGCAGTTTAACTACATTGCATGTTTGGGCCGTATGACACTGTAGTAACCCGGATTTTGAGCGACTTTGGTTATCGACGTAAGCTCGACGTCGATAACCAAAACATCGAAAAATCCCGGTAATTAATGAAAGAAATTAGAGGGTGAGAATAGATAAGATAGAACTTATAGAATAGAAGAAGAAGAAGAACATCATCACCAGAGTAACCACGAATCTCACAGCGGAACGAATAAAATATAACATAACATATCTTTGAAATAACATCAGTATATGTATACAATAACACTTATCAGAGTACAACACTTACAACAACAGCGGAAATAATAATAGCTATAGAGACCTGAAGCCTCCTGCTCCAAGCTCTCCAAGTGTATCTGTAAAATCCCGACTACTTGGCTGCCCGTACAAATTTAGGCACCCAAGAGTTTAGGGAAAACAACAAAATAAACTCCGGGTCAGTCATGGGACTGGTGTGAATAAACTCAAATCATTTAAACAGGTATATGATATCTCATAAGACCACGCCGTGAATACGGAACGGGTTTTTCCCTTATGAGAATCCAAATAACTTTTCAAAGCAATATCATTCTGATATTATAATAATGTCTAAGTACAAATAAATATCAATCTAGCAGAAACGCTTGCATCTCACGTTACTACATATATAGTATACAATCAAAATCGCAAGCACGTATTGGATGATTGGATTTCCAACTATGACAAGGTATGGAACCACCTTCCGATCAGTGTACTCTAGGAACGATACACTGGAGTTCAACAAGAACATCTTGCAACTCAGCCACACATGACCGACCACTCATTTCGCTTGAGTGTATCGAATGTACATCACCAACGGTTGGGATCAGCAACCGTTCCCGTATATATATGGGACAGAATTGATAGATTAAAGAAGTAAATGAATATTCTCTAGATAGGTGATTATACACCCTACTTCGGTGCGACCGACTTAGCCATGCTGCCTGCCCGATTTCTGTCATTTACCGGATGTGAGGCTAGAAGCTACGCTTTATCATCACGATAGATTCACTTCGAATGCCACATTGTCAGATCCATCGAAAATCACTAATTGACGTCTACAACAATACATTACGTGTCAGCTAAAAGAAGTTTCCTTCTCCGCTTCCACTCTTGGTACGGTTGGAGAAATCAATGTACGTAATCGTCTGGAAATACTCTGTCAGACATCCATCTTCATTCACTTAGAATGTCACATCGTCATACCCGCCAAATCACAAATTGACTTATCCAAAAATAACACGGGTATACAGCTAAGAGAAATGAATTCCTCCGCCACCAAACGTGAATACTTTTGAACAGATCAACTTACGCGATCCATTGGATATACTCTGTCAGACCTTCGTCCATACAAGTTGTCCTGGGACTGGACAAACCGAAGGCACTATTCTGTAGACAGGATAGTCCTTGCATTTTACTCCGTCTTCAATTATCTTTGGCATGTATGATTCACGACGCTTATGCCAATACAGAGTGGTTCTTTGGATAAAAATCCAACCGGTCTCTCCATATTAACAACGTTAAAATGGTCAAAACTTCGATAGTCGGTGAGTTAACTATCAAAGAAAAACAAGTGTGCAAACCACAATATTATTTCCAGATGGAAATTATATCGAACAAACATCATTTAACATTAATTTCTTTAGTTCATTTATTTACTTATCTCCTGTTTCCCTATATTCTAAATTCTTATTTTCTTTTATCAGAAAACATTTCTGATTCTCGTTTGGAAAACATTTCCAAAACTCCTTTACGATCAAACCTTACCATTTCTTAGTTAAGAAGGAAGTCACTCAAGTTGGGGTATAATTACCTCTCAGACCTTAACTGAACAACGTTATAACTTCAAAATGGTCAAAGTTTATCTTTTAATCTTTAACAACTTCTTTACGCCTTTCTCGGATCCAATTTTACTAATCTACTTCTATATTTAAAACATTGGTTATAACGATAACGTTATAATCCCTACTTTCGAATTATCTAACTTTAATTATAACTTCTATTCTTATTAGTGAATAATTAACCTAACACTTATTTATTTATAAATAAATAAATCCCTATTTAGACACTGGAAAGTATAAGTACTTTCCCGAATTCGATATAATCGAATTTGCCGATTAACTCTCTTCGAGAAATCTCTATTTGATTAACTCTTCTTTGAATAACCTATATTCGATTAACTTCTTCTCGAATAAACGATATTCGATAGTCTCTCTCTTCGAATAACTAATATTCGATAACTCTTCCTTTTCAAATATCTCATATTTGAAAATCTCACTTCGATTAAACTATAATCGATAACTCCCTTCGATGAAACTAACATCGATAACTCCTTTCGATGAAACTAACATCGATAACTTCTTTCGATGAAACTAACATCGATAACTCCTTTCGATGAAACTAACATCGATAACTCCTTTCGATGAAACTAACATTGATTTATTTAACTCGACGAACTTAACTCGACTAACTTAACTTGACTCGACTAACTCGACTTACTTGGTTCGACCGATTCGATTAACTAGGCTCGACTAACTTGATTTGGTTTAACTCTAATCGATTAGTTCTATGGTTTAACCCTAATCGATTAATTCTATTTGACTAACCCTATTCGGCTAACTCAACTAACTTGGTTCGACTGACCAGGTTTGACTAACCTGACCCATTTGGTTTGACTGACCAGGTTTGGCTAACCTGACCCATTTGGTTTGACCACTGGGCTTGACTACTTGGTTCGAATACCATATTCGATTAACTCCTCTCGATTCATTAAAACCGATTAACTCATCTCGATTCATTAAAACCGATTAACTCATCTCGATTGACTAAATCAATTAACTCCTATCAATTAACTAAATCGATAAACTCCTTTCGATTTACTAATTTTGATCTACTCGACTCGACTGGCCAGGTTCGACTAACTTGACCAGCTTGACTGTACTGACCAGGTTCGACTAACTTGACCAGCTTGACTCGATTGGTTCGACTCGACCAACTCGACTCGGTTGGTTTGACTCGACCATCTTGACTCGATTGGTTCGACTCGACCATTTGGCTCGATTTGGTTTGACTCGACCATTTGGCTCGATTGGTTCGACTCGACCATTTTGACTCGGTTGGGTTCGACTAGCTTGACTAGTTTGGTTCGACTAGCTTGGTTTGACCACTTAACTAACTTGATTTGAATATTTATATCCGACTAACTAACTTTCCTTTTATTTCTATTTATTTTAACTTCTATTTATTTCCTAAATAGATTTCCTTTTGTATAATCTATTTATTTTCCTAAATAGATTTTCCTTTATAACTCTAATTATTTAATCCCTAATTAAATATCCTTTATTCTATTTATTTAATCTAAATAAACATTCCTTTATTTTATTTATTTATTTCTAAATAAATATCCTTTTATAAAATCCTTCGATTTTATAAATAGATATTTTCAATATAAATATTGAAAATCCCCTTTTCTACATTTTCAGTGTCTTCTATTGTTTTTAAACAACCAACTGTCAATGATCAATATCATCCAAACATATACAATCAACAACAGATTATATATCACAGTATATATCACAATATACGAATAACAGTAAAATAAATGTTGAGGAATCCAGTCGGATTCCTCCAACCTGTTTCCCTGCATCCACCGATGTTAAACAACGTATATAACATCACTTGCATTTCTAATGAAATACACTGATAACAAAATCTCCGTTTAATAACGATATATATATATATATATATATATGTAGATATATATATATCCATACTGTTTTCAATCAATTATTTAACAGTCCAATCTACAGTCCAATTTAACAATACAACTTAACAGTCCAAATTAACAGTACATAACTAGCAGTCAAATATAGAAATAAAATACAATTTATATTAAAATATAAATTGAGGAGAGTTAGTGAGTTTTTACTCACATTTGCGCGTTAGCCGTTAAATAACGGTTTGCGTTTATCTGATTCAGTCGGACAATTTATTTCGCCATAAATAGTAACGAGCTCGGATTCACTCCCGGTCAGTCTCATTGTGTTGCTCCCGTCCATATGATCCCAACGCAACTTACGGTTCGTCAATCTGATTTCGTATGACCGAGATATAGCATTTCAAAGTTTGAATACAAATTTAAATTAAATAAATCTTGAATTTAATTAAGTAACGGGCCTTCACCTTTTGCTTTCCCTTCCGGCCCATTACGAAACAGACCCGACCGCTATAGGTCTTCTTCCTCCAGGAAGAAAACGCGACTTCCTCCACCATTCTTCCAACTTTGAAGCTCACGTTCAATGTCCTTGCTTCACGAAATTCTAAAATCTCTTCACCAACAAACTCCTCATGAAAATCTCATCACCCCAGAACCCAAATTCTTGAACTCGAACCCCCACTTCCAAATCCGACGTTGCCCCATTTCCTGTCGAGCTCTATGCAGGTTGCGACATTTAATCCCACCAAATTTGCCAAAAAAATGTATACGAACTCGAATTAAGTCCCTCAATCCAAAACTAACACTCAAAAACCCATTCGATGCTTCAAATCCAAGTATTGACCAGCCCTAGCTCACGAACTCCTACTGCATAAACATCGCACCCCCACAAAATCTGAATCGCACGTATTAAAACGGGTATTAGATCGAAGCTCAACTCAGCAGGATTTCAAATACATAGCTTTCACGATTTTATGATTTTCATTTGATTTTCCTTTGAATTTTTTTTTTGCTGCATTTTTGTTTTGAGGAAAGAAAACTGACGGCGCCGAATTTGACTAAGGAGAAAATGAATTTAGGTTTAGGGTTTAAAAGGTATTATATAGGATTTTTTTTAATTTAATATTTGATTATTAAATTCCTTTTTAAGCAAATGCTATAGTTATTCGTCCTCTAAAATTCCTGTAATCACACATGATACCCAAAAATCACGAAACTAGACATGCACCTTCAGTTCAACATTACGGTCCCAACGAAACTAGTTTCGTCGAATTCCGACTTCGTATGCTCACACAGCGTATTTTTAATCGTCGAAATACTGACTGTTTTTCACTCTAAAAATCCGTACGGCCACACAGTGACTCTAAAAATCACGAAACTGGAAATCTAACAACTATTTGACATTGCAGATCCGACAAAATTTGTTTCGTCGAATTCTGAGGTCGTATGAAAAACTGGCTATTTTTAAAGCTCTGAATGACCTATTTAAATATATAAATATATTTAAATATAATTAAATTAATTATTAATAAATTAATATTCTCGTATATCTTCACATATGATATTATACAGCTTCAGAATATCATATCAGAATTTACAGCTTGATATTTCAGATTTCAGATTTATCGATGTTCAGTTTATATCGAAAATCCATTTATAACGTAATTAAAGCGTCGCAAATTATAAAGGAATTCTGCAGTGACTTTTCTGAATTTTGATTTGGACATACATCAAAATCTACATGACGAAATCCCGATTTTTCTCTTCCACTAGAAAGATATACTCCACCAGCTCCACACGTTTCTTGTTTCATAGAAATCCGATTTAAAACGAATCCTGTATACTCAGTTGAAGTTCGAATCGCCAAATAGCGAACTGCCGCGTCGTTACGCACTCTATTTTAATTATATTATAATTATTAATTAAATATTCAATATTATTTAATTCAACGATCATTAACTTCTCTAAATCACCAATTATATAATTAAATTAATAAATTATTATCTTGCTAAAATACGGGTCACTACAATCTTCCCCCCTTAATAAAATTTCGTCCTCGAAATTGCTAAGCTAGGGGATGACCCGATCTTCTGGGTAAAAATTTATCTGTTTACCTCCTGTCTCCGGTTTCAACTGAACCAATTAATATCGACTAAAATATTAATTTATTCCGACTAACTAAATTTTCAAAAATTCTGAAAATTTTCTAACACCTTAACTTTTCAAAAAATTTTGCCAGCACCTCCTTTGTACTGGTCAATATCTCAAACTCCAACTCGCCTCTCTAGGCCTTCTTTAACCCAAAGAAAATCAAACAGCCAAGCGGCTTGCCAATTCGGCTCATAAATCTCATATCCATATATAATATAAACTGGTACCTTTTTGTCGGGAATATCAACTCTATCACTTCCATATGCTATCAACTCAGCATATACCAGTGTTATCTCAATCAAATTCCAATCAGTTCATATCCTCAAAACCAAATCGAATTTCATTCGAACCCGAATATCAAATTTCAAATTCTTAACTCATCAACCCAATTCCATAACAGATTATTCTCTAATCCAATTCAATTCTATTTAACTCAGTTCAAGTTAATATTTCAATTTATTTTTACCATCTTATTCTATTTAACTTCATAAGTTAAAATTAAATTCCGAAACTTAATTTCCTGGGTTTATTTCAAATCAATTTGAAATTACAATGCCAATTCAAAAACTTTGAATTTCTAAACAACTTGTTTTCTCAAAAAAATTCAAAAATAAAACCTTTGGTAGTAGTCCGTCACTTAGAACTCGAAAATGAACACCGATGATGCACCATCGGAGTTTATTTTCCAGCGAACAAGTGAGTTCAATACTATATCATTTTCAGATTGAAAATATTTTCAAAATCTCCCAGGAACTTAAAATTTCCTTATTTTAATTCCAATTCTGATTTAAATTTAGATTTTTCTTCATTTTATTTCATATACTTTACTTATATGAATTCTGATTAGTCATTTATAATCATTTTACCTTTTTATAATCTTACTCGATTAATATAACAACCAACACAACCAATATACTATATCAAATATATTCGGGTAAAATTATTCCATTTACCCTCTTTCAAAACATACCATGACGGTTCATCGTATTCGAGTGTTTAGTAACCCTTATCGATACAGTGGATCAAACCGATCGACCGGAATTCACAAACAACTCAACCAATAAAACTCCACAATATAAAATCATTTTATATTAACTAACAAATACGTTCACTCGTATATATACACTCAAACTCAGTCTAGGATATTACTAATCCCATCTCTACTGAATCACGCCACAGAGCCAAGGTATTAACTAAACCAATGCTCTGATACCAACTGTAGTAACCCGGATTTTGAGCGACTTTGGTTATCGACGTAAGCTCGACGTCGATAACCAAAACATCGAAAAATCCCGGTAATTAATGAAAGAAATTAGAGGGTGAGAATAGATAAGATAGAACTTATAGAATAGAAGAAGAAGAACATCATCACCAGAGTAACCACGAATCTCACAGCGGAACGAATAAAATATAACATAACATATCTTTGAAATAACATCAGTATATGTATACAATAACACTTATCAGAGTACAACACTTACAACAACAGCGGAAATAATAATAGCTATAGAATCCTGAAGCCTCCTGCTCCAACCTCTCCAAGTGTATCTGTAAAATCCCGACTACTTGGCTGTCCGTACAAATTTAGGCACCCAAGAGTTTAGGGAAAACAACAAAATAAACTCCGGGTCAGTCATGGGACTGGTGTGAATAAACTCAAATCATTTAAACAGGTATATGATATCTCATAAGACCACGCCGTGAATACGGAACGGGTTTTTCCCTTATGAGAATCCAAATAACTTTTCAAAGCAATATCATTCTGATATTATAATAATGTCTAAGTACAAATAAATATCAATCTAGCAGAAACGCTTGCATCTCACGTTACTACACATATATTATACAATCAAAATCACAAGCACGTATTGGATGATTGGATTTCCAACTATGACAAGGTATGGAACCACCTTCCGATCAGTGTACTCTAGGAACGATACACTGGAGTTCAACAAGAACATCTTGCAACTCAGCCACACATGACCGACCACTCATTTCGCTTGAGTGTATCGAATGTACATCACCAACGATTGGGATCAGCAACCGTTCCCGTATATATATATATGGGACAACATTGATAGATTAAAGAAGTAAATGAATATTCTCTAGATAGGTGATTATACACCCTACTTCGGTGCGACCGACTTAGCCATGCTGCCTGCCCGATTTCTGTCATTTACCGGATGTGAGGCTAGAAGCTACGCTTTATCATCACGATAGATTCACTTCGAATGCCACATTGTCAGATCCATCGAAAATCACTAATTGACGTCTACAACAATACATTACGTGTCAGCTAAAAGAAGTTTCCTTCTCCGCTTCCACTCTTGGTACGGTTGGAGAAATCAATGTACGTAATCGTCTGGAAATACTCTGTCAGACATCCATCTTCATTCACTTAGAATGTCACATCGTCATACCCGCCAAATCACAAATTGACTTATCCAAAAATAACACGGGTATACAGCTAAGAGAAACGAATTCCTCCGCCACCAAACGTGAATACTTTTGAACAGATCAACTTACGCGATCCATTGGATATACTCTGTCAGACCTTCGTCCATACAAGTTGTCCTGGGACAAGACAAACCGAAGGCACTATTCTGTAGACAGGATAGTCCTTGCATTTTACTCCGTCTTCAATTATCTTTGGCATGTATGATTCACGACGCTTATGCCAATACAGAGTGGTTCTTTGGATAAAAATCCAACCGGTCTCTCCATATTAACAACGTTAAAATGGTCAAAACTTCGATAGTCGGTGAGTTAACTATCAAAGAAAAACAAGTGTGCAAACCACAATATTATTTCCAGATGGAAATTATATCGAACAAACATCATTTAACATTAATTTCTTTAGTTCATTTATTTACTTATCTCCTGTTTCCCTATATTCTAAATTCTTATTTTCTTTTATCAGAAAACATTTCTGATTCTCGTTTGGAAAACATTTCCAAAACTCCTTTACGATCAAACCTTACCATTTCTTAGTTAAGAAGGAAGTCACTCAAGTTGGGGTATAATTACCTCTCAGACCTTAACTGAACAACGTTATAACTTCAAAATGGTCAAAGTTTATCTTTTAATCTTTAACAACTTCTTTACGCCTTTCTCGGATCCAATTTTACTAATCTACTTCTATATTTAAAACATTGGTTATAACGATAACGTTATAATCCCTACTTTCGAATTATCTAACTTTAATTATAACTTCTATTCTTATTAGTGAATAATTAACCTAACACTTATTTATTTATAAATAAATAAATCCCTATTTAGACACTGGAAAGTATAAGTACTTTCCCGAATTCGATATAATCGAATTTGCCGATTAACTCTCTTCGAGAAATCTCTATTTGATTAACTCTTCTTCGAATAACCTATATTCGATTAACTTCTTCTCGAATAAACGATATTCGATAGTCTCTCTCTTCGAATAACTAATATTTGATAACTCTTCCTTTTCAAATATCTCATATTTGAAAATCTCACTTCGATTAAACTATAATCGATAACTCCCTTCGATGAAACTAACATCGATAACTCCTTTCGATGAAACTAACATCGATAACTTCTTTCGATGAAACTAACATCGATAACTCCTTTCGATGAAACTAACATCGATAACTCCTTTCGATGAAACCAATATTGATTTATTTAACTCGACGAACTTAACTCGACTAACTTAACTTGACTCGACTAACTCGACTTACTTGGTTCGACCGATTCGATTCGATTAACTAGGCTCGACTAACTTGATTTGGTTTAACTCTAATCGATTAGTTCTATGGTTTAACCTTAATCGATTAATTCTATTTGACTAACCCTATTCGGCTAACTCGACTAACTTGGTTCGACTAACCAGGTTTGACTAACCTGACCCATTTGGTTTGACTGACCAGGTTTGGCTAACCTGACCCATTTGGTTTGACCACTGTGCTTGACTACTTGGTTCGAATACCATATTCGACTAACTCCTCTCGATTCATTAAAACCGATTAACTCATCTCGATTGACTAAATCAATTAACTCCTATCGATTAACTAAATCGATAAACTCCTTTCGATTTACTAAGTTTGATTTACTCGACTCGACTGGCCAGGTTCGACTAACTTGACCAGCTTGACTGTACTGACCAGGTTCGACTAACTTGACCAGCTTGACTCGATTGGTTCGACTCGACCAACTCGACTCGGTTGGTTTGACTCGACCATCTTGACTCGATTGGTTCGACTCGACCATTTGGCTCGATTTGGTTCGACTCGACCATTTGGCTCGATTGGTTCGACTCGACCATTTTGACTCGGTTGGGTTCGACTAGCTTGACTAGTTTGGTTCGACTAGCTTGGTTTGACCACTTAACTAACTTGATTTGAATATTTATATCCGACTAACTAACTTTCCTTTTATTTCTATTTATTTTAACTTCTATTTATTTCCTAAATTGATTTCCTTTTGTATAATCTATTTATTTTCCTAAATAGATTTTCCTTTATAACTCTAATTATTTAATCCCTAATTAAATATTCTTTATTCTATTTATTTAATCTAAATAAACATTCCTTTATTTTATTTATTTATTTCTAAATAAATATCCTTTTATAAAATCCTTCGATTTTATAAATAGATATTTTCAATATAAAAATTGAAAATCCCCTTTTCTACATTTTCAGTGTCTTCTATTGTTTTTAAACAACCAACTGTCAATGATCAATATCATCCAAACATATACAATCAACAACAGATTATATATCACAGTATATATCACAATATACGAATAACAGTAAAATAAATGTTGAGGAATCCAGTCGGATTCCTCCAACCTGTTTCCCTGCATCCACCGATGTTAAACAACGTATATAACATCACTTGCATTTCTAATGAAATACACTGATAACAAAATCTCCGTTTAATAACGATATATATATATATATATATATATATATATATATATGTAGATATATATATATATATCCATACTGTTTTCAATCAATTATTTAACAGTCCAATCTACAGTCCAATTTAATAATACAACTTAACAGTCCAAATTAACAGTACATAACTAGCAGTCAAATATAGAAATAAAATACAATTTATATTAAAATATAAATTGAGGAGAGTTAGTGAGTTTTTACTCACATTTGCGCGTTAGCCGTTAAATAACGGTTTGCGTTTATCTGATTCAGTCGGACAATTTATTTCGCCATAAATAGTAACGAGCTCGGATTCACTCCCGGTCAGTCTCATTGTGTTGCTCCCGTCCATATGATCCCAACGCAACTTACGGTTCGTCAATCTGATTTCGTATGACCGAGATATAGCATTTCAAAGTTTGAATACAAATTTAAATTAAATAAAACTTGAATTTAATTAAGTAACGGGCCTTCACCTTTTGCTTTCCCTTCCGGCCCATTACGAAACAGACCCGACCGCTATAGGTCTTCTTCCTCCGGGAAGAAAACGCGACTTCCTCCACCATTCTTCCAACTTTGAAGCTCACGTTCAATGTCCTTGCTTCACGAAATTCTAAAATCTCTTCACCAACAAACTCCTCATGAAAATCTCATCACCCCCGAACCCAAATTCTTGAACTCGAACCCCCACTTCCAAATCCGACGTTGCCCCATTTCCTGTCGAGCTCTATGCAGGTTGCGACATTTAATCCCACCAAATTTGCCAAAAAAATGTATACGAACTCGAATTAAGTCCCTCAATCCAAAACTAACACTCAAAAACCCATTCGATGCTTCAAATCCAAGTATTGACCAGCCCTAGCTCACGAACTCCTACTGTATAAACATCGCACCCCCACAAAATCTGAATCGCACGTATTAAAACGGGTATTAGATCGAAGCTCAACTCAGCAGGATTTCAAATACATAGCTTTCACGATTTTATGATTTTCATTTGATTTTCCTTTGATTTTTTTTTTTTGCTGCATTTTTGTTTTGAGGAAAGAAAATTGACGGCGCCGAATTTGACTAAGGAGAAAATGAATTTAGGTTTAGGGTTTAAAAGGTATTATATAGGATTTTTTTTTAATTTAATATTTGATTATTAAATTCCTTTTTAAGCAAATGCTATAGTTATTCGTCCTCTAAAATTCCTGTAATCACACATGATACCCAAAAATCACGAAACTAGACATGCACCTTCAGTTCAACATTACGGTCCCAACGAAACTAGTTTCGTCGAATTCCGACTTCGTATGCTCACACAGCGTATTTTTAATCGTCGAAATACTGACTGTTTTTCACTCTAAAAATCCGTACGGCCACACAGTGACTCTAAAAATCACGAAACTGGAAATCTAACAACTATTTGACATTGCAGATCCGACAAAATTTGTTTCGTCGAATTCTGAGGTCGTATGAAAAACTGGCTATTTTTAAAGCTCTGAATGACCTATTTAAATATATAAATATATTTAAATATAATTAAATTAATTATTAATAAATTAATATTCTCGTATATCTTCACATATGATATTATACAGCTTCAGAATATCATATCAGAATTTACAGCTTGATATTTCAGATTTCAGATTTATCGATGTTCAGTTTATATCGAAAATCCATTTATAACGTAATTAAAGCGTCGCAAATTATAAAGGAATTCTGCAGTGACTTTTCTGAATTTTGATTTGGACATACATCAAAATCTACATGACGAAATCCCGATTTTTCTCTTCCACTAGAAAGATATACTCCACCAGCTCCACACGTTTCTTGTTTCATAGAAATCCGATTTAAAACGAATCCTGTATACTCAGTTGAAGTTCGAATCGCCAAATAGCGAACTGCCGCGTCGTTACGCACTCTATTTTAATTATATTATAATTATTAATTAAATATTCAATATTATTTAATTCAACGATCATTAACTTCTCTAAATCACCAATTATATAATTAAATTAATAAATTATTATCTTGCTAAAATACGGGTCACTACAGACACCGACACTTGACGAGTTAGGCTTATAGGGAGCCGATCAACTAGACCGTGTAGTTGGACCTTGATTTTAGGTCACCTCATGATGTTGGGCCAAGCTTGGGCCAAGGGATCAATTCTTGTTTTTACTGGACATGTTAGAATGCTAGTACACCCGTGGTGCAAAACTTAACCTTGATTATGCGATGTCACCTTTATCTACCTTGTTAGTTAATCATCATGCCAGTATGTTGTTATCCTTATGTTCATCTCAGCTTCTCATGCCAGTTAACTTTACTAGTTCATGAACAGATAGTAGTTAGGGCTTACCAGTCTTTTTGACTGACCTGTTTTCTTTCGCCTCTTCTCTTCCGTTCCCCCCCCCCTCAGGTCCTCAGGGTGGGAACATTGGAGCTTAGCTTGGATCTTTATAGCTTGCTTACTGGATTTGCTCATGTACAGTTTTGGACATTGAGCTAGCTATGGTTTATCACTTCACTTTGGGGATAGTACTTTATGTATTTCAATTTTTCAGTTTATGCTTTTCTCTAGACTTTGTTTGTTGGAAAAAAATGATCAAGTACTTTGTTGTAACGTGACTATGGTTTTGAAATGCTAATTTAATCCGCTGCTTTATTTACTCTGTTTTTACTTATATGTTCTGTCTTGTGATATCTGCATGCATGTTTACCTTGTTTAACGCCCCTCCAAAGCTAGTGAGCTTGCAAGAGTTACCCTGGCGGAGGTGGGGTGTTACACAACATCAACATGAAATTTAAATAGAATAAATGAAAATTTCATATTGCAATAAATAATAAAATCTAAAATAGAAATCTCACATTCCATTTTATCTGAATTTTCAAAGGTCTCCATTTCAGATCTAGTCACTTCATGTTGTAGTGTTCTTCAATACGATCACAACGCATTTCGTTTCATTGATTTCTGCTTTGATTTGCAAAAGTTACAAAGGTTTGAACCTTGTATAAGAATAGTCACTTAAATAATTAATTAATTACTTTAATTATCACCTAATCATAATCAGGTCGCATTAATCCTCTCCCTCCTTCTGAACTACAGACTATGATAAAACCCATAACCAACGCCTCCAAATCTCCCTGTCGCACCTCCTCTCGGACCACCAAGACTCGATCAGACCTCGCCACGTCGACCGGTTTCACCTGCTCCACCATCGGCTGGATTAAAGCTCTCTGAATGCTCTTTAATTTGGCGTTGGAAACATTCGAATTGGGTTCATGAATTAGGATAATTTTAGAGATCAAAATGGGATGTTTTCAGCCATAGAAAAGAAGAGGGCGGCGGTTGTTAGAAAATAGGATTAGGGTTTGTTTTTAAAAAGGGTATATTTATATTAAAATATTATTTAATTGAACCCTTAAGGCCCTTTAATTTGTACGTTACAAAGGAAAATGAATTGAATAATTGGAAAGGATTCATGTTTCCAAAATATTCTCTTTGATTGTTAGATGCGCAACCCTTTTCCTTAATCAAGATATATATATTGTTTTAATTGTATATTAACACGAAATTTCAAATTGATCAAGTTCATAGGCAATAAAGATAATTAAAATATGTAGTGTAAATGCATGATGAAAGGAAATAACGCATATTTCTACACATATAAGTTTGCATAAAGTCTCAATATTTCTCATTAATTACATACCAAAATTTTATCCTACTGAAAATGTAAATAAATAATTTCTTTATTAAGAATTGTAGATATTTAGCTCAAAAATAGGCAACTAACCATTTTGTATTGAAATGAGTCATAATGGGTATAAACTACTTACTTCATATTTTGAAATAATTAAGGATCAACACGTGAATATGTGGTATTTCTTGCAAATTAGTGGCTTTCCATATTATTTGAAAGTTGCTCTTGTTTTGATTATCTTCCATGTTAAATCATTGACTTCATAGCATACTTTATCTTCCATGTTAAATTTGGTGCAGATAAACCAAATAAACAACTAAAAAAATCCTTTTTATTTATATTTTGTAAGTTAAGGTCAATGACAAATTAACATGTTTCTTAATTGAACATAATTTCCCAATTAATGTCAATTAACTTATTTTTTTTCTAATTAATGCCTATATTAACATGTTTACGTGTTCACGAATCAATGTTAAATAGCATGTTTACTTAATAAATGTCATGTTTACAAATCAAAGCCAATTAACATATTTTTATTTTAAAGCTAAGCATTAATTTTACATCACCAAATATGTAAACGAAAACACCAGTAAAAGTCAGACATGTGCTTTGCGTATAGGTTGTAGTTATTGATTAATTTTACACCATATTATCTTACCATATATGTACCAATGATTACATTCACTTTTATTACTAAGGAATTCCAATACCTTTCAACATTTCCACTTTTGTACTTTTTATTTAAAACCATTTTAATTTCAGTAACTAAATAAAATTACATACACTTAAATAGTCGAAACAAATGAGATGTAAAAATAACAAATTTATACTCCATATTCTTCAAAATAGCTTAAATTAAAACTAAAATTGGTTCTGAAATTCCAGATTGTTACAAGATTCATTAAAACTCCACTTAGTTTTAATCTTCCCAAAAATCATTATTAATGATTATTTACTTTGGAAAAACAGACATGTCGCATCGATAATCGACACCATACTATTGATTTCTGCCGTTATATAACCTCTAAGCTCGTACGTCTTAGAGAAGGGTGTTAAGAAAGAGAAAAAATTATCCGCCGCCAAACAGATATATATTAAGTAGGGATCAACCATACAATTCGAAATACAACGATAGACATGTAATTCTGTCTTTTACTGGGTTAAAGAACTAATGTCATTTAAAACACAGTTCACGATAAATCCAAATCACATTCCATTAATTATGGAATCTTCGCGGAAAAACTAATCAATATATAATCGATATCAATTTCCGTATCCGACTAATAATATAAATGGAATAACGACAAAGCATTTTAAATTCCATATGTATCAACAGTCTTCCTCTGCAGAATTTCATTTCGATTATTATCAAATCGTATTCCATTCGATTCCAATTCAATATATTAAGCTGGAAAACTTTACTTTGGAAAATTCCCGTTAAATCTTTATAAAAAGATTTATAAATTCCAAATCATATTTCACTGTAAATCGCGTTAAAGAACGAATGTCATTAAAAATACAGTTCACAATAAATCCAATTCACATTCTATTCATAATCGGGTTAAAGAACGTGTTATTTAAAACACCATTCACAATAAACCCGAAAACAATTTTTAATTCAATTCCAATTAAATATATTAATTAATTGGTATACTTCAATAACTCTAAATAAAAAGATTTAATCTTTTCCTCAACTGGGTTTAAGAACAGTGTTAATGAAGACACCATTCACAACAAACCTGAATCCCGTTTGATATTAAATACAAGGCTCTGAATAGAAAATATATCGGCTTATATTCAATATCAAATTCTGAAATCAACAAATATCGTATTGGAATAACGAGATATATATATATATATATCTTCCAAATTCCTCCACAATATTTGTATAATCACGAAATCCAATATCGAAATATTCCGAAGATAATTTCGATTCAAATCCATTCCAATTCATATATTGGAAATTATGGTTATTTTTAAAACCATTTCAAATCCAATTTATTTATTTTTTAAAAAAATTGCATTATAATTTTAGTTCAAAACTAGTTCATTTCGATAAAAATATATTTTTATCTTTTCAAATATGGGATTTTTCAGCCCAATTCTTTCCAAATCATTTATTTTGATTTTACACAAATTATTGATATTTTTAATAATTTTATCAAGGCCCGTACAGTCTATTTCCATAAATGGCCAACGAACTGCACTTACAACGACCTTTTCCAAATTTGATTCGGACATAATTCCAAATCCAACCATTAGATTTCTAATTTCTCATATTCGTTAGAAAGCTCTTTTCGATACGAACCCAACGGTTCCAGTTTTAGGAGAATCCCACGGTCGGATCTCCCGTAATGTCCGTTCGAAGTCAATGGTCGAAATTCACAAACTGCTGCGGCGCGGCGCGTTCTATTCAGGCCATTATATATATATATATATATATAGATATAGATATATAGTCGATTTCCTTTCAAATCGTATTTTATAAATCATTTTAAATTTGTTTTCAAAACGATTTCAACTTCATATTCAATTTCTAATCAAAATTGAATATTCCATATCATCAATATATAAATGATAATATTTTCAAAACATTATAATTAGAAATCAATTCCTTTTTTATATTCATTGAAAAAATGAATAAAATCGATATAAATATCGTTCACGTCAAAATGGCGTTAATCTAATCAACACGGCTATATATATTTTAATATATTTGTGTCCATCCCAAATTGGACATCAAAATCATATTTTGATCTTTTAATAAATATTATTTTAAAATATTCATTATTTTAAAATAATCGTCATTTTAAAATATTCATTCTTTCTGAACTGGAATCAGACACAGTCAATTACCATATAATGTGATTATATGGATTTCATGCAACACACGTACACAACAACAATCACACACGGTCAACCATCATCCAAAGTGCATTCTACATTGCATAAGCATCAAATATAAATATTCAACGCTTACAACAGCCTGTCAACCAATCGATTGACATACAACTAATTATTGGGATTAGTGTATGTCCTATTTCATCCAAATACCCGTGTGGGGTTTCAGTCAACAAAAAATGAATTTTATTTGTGCAGTTGGGCGATGTGTAAATTTTATCATCCAAATCAATATCAGTCAAAGTGTGTAATAAACAAATCGTCCGATTTGTTTATAAATATTTATTTCATTCATGTACACGTTAAAAATTATATTTTTAACTATAAAATATTTTTAACTATATAAATATTTTATTTCATTCCACATCACACAATCAATTTTCACAACACATCAATCAAACATACAAGTCATCCATGGTCTGTGGACGACGGGTGTCGGGTGCTGCTAAGCACCGTCTGCATCCTAGTATATGTTTCAAACTAGAAAATAAAATTAAAAGTGAGGAGTTCTCACCGAGGGTTCCACTCCTCCATTCTTTCCTTGAACTGTTCGGGTTTCGTTTTGATTTCAGTCGATACCATCGCCATCTTTTGCGCTGTTCACAGTAAAAATCGTATTTTTATCGCTTTATCCCAATAAATAAAAATCATATTTTTATTTCTACTTCATATATTTTACAACGCTTCTTTCTATATAAAAATTATATTTTTATACTTCTACTTCTTATATAAAGATCGAATTTTTATTTCGACGCTATAAAAATCACATTTTTATTTCAACATATATATAATAAAAATTAGATTTTTATTTCTCTACATATATAAAAATTATACTTTTATATTCTCTATTATATAATAATTCTATTTTCAATCCGCTACTTATATAAAAATCGAATTTCTATATTCTCTGTCTTATAAAAATTATATTTTTATAATTCTACTATATAAAAATCATATCTTTATTAACGTAAAAACCATTTCTTAAACCCATTAAAAATATAATCTTTTTATAAATAAATATATATAAACTTTACTTTATTAAAAATCGTAATTTTCATTAAATAAAAGTCACAATTTAAATTACTTAAACATCACCATTCTAATTACATGAATAATTTAAATTTAAATTTAAACTCACATTTCATTGCAGAAATTGGACCTTGGCCGCTGGAGGGGGAATGGGCGGCGCGGTGGAGGTCAGAGGTGGCGGGGGTTTGTTGGAGGGTCTAGGGGAAGGCGCTACGGTCGAGGTGGAGCCTAGGGCGGTAGGGGCGGCGTTGGTTCTTCGCGATTTGGGGTAGGGTTCGGGTATCAGGGCTTTTAGAGGAGGGAGAGAGCAGAGACCGAGGGGGGGGGGGCTGGAGGGGAGAGGATCGGCGAGAGGAGGGGGGCCAACGCCAGCGCTGGCGGCGCGCAAGAGGGGCGGCGGCGGCTCCTCCGTCGTTCCTCCCTTTCTTTTTTATTTTGATTAGAAAAAAGTAAACGGGGGGGGGGGGGGGGGGGGCTGAGAGAGTATAGAGAGAAAGAGATTTTTTTTTAATTTTATTATTAAATTTCAAAAAGTACCTTTTTATTTTGAACTCCAAATCAAACCCACCGACTATCGTCCCTAGCTAATTACCCCCATTCCGAATATAATGGGATATGTATCGCAAGCTGATTCGATCGTTTCGATCAGTTTCCGTCAAAATCATAATATAAATCTATATATTGAATTTTGAACGCACATTTCAATTTACCGGGGCCACATACGGATTCTAAAAATTCCTGAAAAATATTTTCTAGCTTCGTATTGATGATACGATTCTTAAAAAACTAATTTCATCAAATTCTGAGACCGTTTGAAAAATGGCCATTTTCCAGTCGATTAAATTTGACTGAAACTGACAAAACACGTTTTCCTTTGCCACACTCACATATTGACTTCAAAAATTATGAATTTTGGAATCTAGCAATAACTTGACACCGCGGATCCAACAAAAGTGGTTTCATCGAAAACAGAGGTCGTTTGCAAAATTTTCATTTTAAGGGCCAAAATTCCACATCGACTATTCTGAATTTTCATCTGGGCATAACTTTTTATCCCCGCTATGAAATTTCAATTTTTCGGATTCGTTGGAAAGATATTTTTAAATAGATTCAAATATTTTTGGTTTCGCTAAAATCCGGTTTATTTTGAATCCTGTACATTCATTTGAAATTTGAAATCGAATTTTCAAACTACCGCGCCATTTTCAATTCCTTTTATAATTAAAAATAATTATTTATATTCTAACGACGATTCAAATAAATATATACATTCTAATTCTTTTCAAAATAATTTTCTCATCGTTATTATTTAAAATAATTCATTTTATATAATCAAAATTCACTAGAATTGCCAAAATAAAAATTTTAAAATGGTTCGGATTTTCCGGGTTATTACAATCTCCCCCACTTAAAATCTTTTCGTGCTCGAAAAGGAACGGAGCTGAAAGTTGTTTTACAAACCAAATCAGCTTTCATTCTTTCCATTATGGCTTAAGTTCTTCAACTTTTCTGTTTCTAAGAACTTTCCAAATCTTTCAAAAATTTGGCTAACACCCTAAATTTTCGAAAAATTTCGCCATAACCTCCTATGCACGGGAGCACCGGGAAAATCCCGAAATTGCCATACAGGCCTCTCCAATCCAAAAAGAAAAAGAAACAGCAAATCGGCTCATAAAATCATCCAAAACCCAAGAAATACAATAAATATGTATCTATTTGTCGGGCAAACAATTTTATTCCTCTGCTCTAGCCTCCTTGCAATGACCTGTTCAATGGATACACATGTATATGCATGCAATTTCCTAAAATTTGCAATATAGTTCAATATTTGGTTCAATTTGGCCTAAATGGTTAAAAATATCAAACCAATAATCAAACAACACAACCATCAATCAATTAGTTGTTTAACATTTCAAACACATATCTTTAATATATATATTCAAAAATCACATTTTTGATGCCAAATCACACAATAAGCCCTATCTAGTTTTGGTTCTCACACCAGTCTAATGGAAATATATAGAAATCCCACTTTCGTTACCCGAACATAAATATTTATGATGGAGCTCCATCATCAAAATCATCTCCGAGCGACTAGAGTGTGATTCTATATCTATCCAGTATATTAAAACTTTGAATATACGTTTGCAAGGCGTATATGCAAAATCTTTATATATTGGATTGTCCAGTTTCAATTTCAAATAGATATTCAAATATGTTGAATAAGGTTTAAATTTTCAAAACAAAAATTGTTTTCATTTTAAAAATATATTCTTCACACTCTTTCTAGGATACTACTGATCCCATCACTAACGAGTCATTCTTGTTGGATATTGCTAATCCAATCTCTGATGAATTCTTTCGTATGGTTCTAACGTGTCTTGTTCTCGAGCTCTGTAAACCAGAGCTCTGATACCAGCTGAAACGACCCGAACCTCCCCATGAAGGAAAGCACGGATTGAGTTGAGAACAAGCCACATCGCAATTCAAACAGAAGAACATTTCATTGCTTATTACAAACAATTCCATCAGAATACAAGAATATACAGAGTATGAATAAATATTACACATTAGAAAAATATCAGAGATTACAGTACATTACATAGCAGCGGAAAAATAATACAATACACAACTAAAAGGGATAAACGGATACAGAGCTTTCCAAATATCATTCAAGTTGTAAATCAGGATCCTGTGAATATAAATCTGCAAAACCAAAACTACTAGCTGCCCTTGTGGAAAATAGGGGCACCCAGAGTTTAGGTTAAAACAATAAACTCCAGGTCAGTCATGTGACTGGTGTGAGAACTAAAACAGTTATTTAAAAATTTACTTTAAAAGAGAGTAGTTCAAGGGACCACGCCATATAACACGGAATGGGTTTCCTCCCAAGAATACTAGTGCATAGGATAAACAACGCAATGTTTTTGGAAAAATGAAGCTATTATAAGACTCAGGTCCCATCACACAATGCAACACAAGCCAGAGGATAGAGTTTTCCCTTATAATAGCCAAATAATGCTTGATAGGTTTAAAACAAATCATTTGATACTATTATAAGTGTACAGTGTCAAAACAACTTCAAATATAAATGTATCAATCCTAGGCAACATGGGTACCATCTATCATGTCGCCAATACTAGGCTCTACAAATAAAACTGAAATATCACGTATTGGAAATTGGATTTCCGTCATGAGTCGAGGCAAGGGCCAAGCTCCTCACCGGTTTTGAGACACTCTAGCAAGTGCCTCAAGATTCCTCGCAGAGAACCCTTGGAATCGGCTGGGTCGGTCCTGCTTTACGTTTGTGGATTAGTTATTCCTGAACATACGTTTCCCGGTCCTATCAGACCTATCCATCGGCTCCGAAGAGACCGATATATCCAAGGCGCCTCGCATTCCAACATCCATAAAGGTATATAATCAACGACGTCAGAGCTAGTAAAATGCTGACACCACCCATAACTAGAAAGAAACGCCGTGTTCTCCCAGCGATCCGTATCCCGATTTTAACTCATACCGAGGTGTGAGGATCGCGAATCAACGCTATACACAAAGCTACGCTGTATCAAAGCCATGCTTTGATCATCAACTACAAGACTCTGCTTTTCAACAAAAGCCTTGATCACTGCATCTCAGCATGCCACACAGGCAATTCATGCCATGTGACTGATATCTATCGATATATAACCTCTGAGCTCGAACGTCTCAGAGAAGGGCATTAAGCAAGAGAATAAATTCTCCGCCGCCAAACAGATATATATTTAATAGAAATCAATCAACACAGAATAAAATCCAGTGTCAGACACACAATCTATTTACAAGTCTGTTCTAGGTCTAAACGAAACCGGAGGCACCTTATACCTCGCATATCCATTGATCTCCAAATACGTCTAGACGATCACCAACTATTTCCCTCCTCTTGGGTGTACATCCCAATCAAGATCACCAGTGATCGTTCAAATGATGTGAAGACCTCCGGTCTTCAACCACCTTCTTCATCTTTGACTTATCGTCGAATCAGTTATTCAGAATGGGATAGACCCGGTATTTCCGAATAACTCGCGTATATAATAAACAAGTGCTATAAAAACACAACATACGCCTCATTCCAATTCTGAATAATCTTTTATTTAAATATTCACATCTTTAAGGATTTGTTCCCATTAATTTTATCAAAGATAAATTATTTAAAATTTATTCTTTAATCTTCCTTTGGATATGATTTCAAACCATATTATGGTTTTCCAAACTAGTCGGGATTAACGAACCATACCTAAGTAATCGTTTATTTTATTTCCCAATCCCAACCTATTCATCCCATGGAGCAGAACTGTTATTACCCCATAACTAACACCACAGTGTTATCGATAAAGTTAATTACCATTTTCCAATCAAATCTAATTAAATATTTAACTATCGTTAGGAGCAAAACTGGCGATACTCCACTCTCGGTCATTTTCCAAATTTGATAATTTAAATTATCAATCCACCTTTCGATCTAATTAAAGATTCATTAAAACTCCACTTATTTTTAATCTTCCCAAAAATCATTATTAATGATTATTTAACTTTGGAAACACAAACATGTCGCATCGACAATCTACACATACTATTGATTTCTGCCGATATATAACCTCTAAGCTCGTACGTCTCAGAGAAGGGCGTTAAGCAAGAGAATAAATTCCCCGCCACCAAACAGATACATATTAAGCTGGGATCAACCATACAGTTCGAAATACAACGACATACATGTAATCCTGTCTTTTACTGGGTTAAAGAACTAATATCATTTAAAACACAGTTCACGATAAACTCAAATCACATTCCATTAATTATGGAATCTTCACGGAAAAACAAATCAATATATAATCGATATCAATTTCCGTATCTGACTAATAATATAAATGGAATAACGACAAAGCCTTTTAAATTCCATATGTATTAACAGTCTTCCTCCATAGAATTTCATTTCGATTATTATCAAATCGAATTCCATTCGATTCCAATTCAATATATTAAACTAGAAAACTTTACTACGGAAAATTCCCGTTAAATCTTTATAAAAAGATTTATAAATTCCAAATCATATTTCACTATAAATCGGGTTAAAGAACGAATGTCATTAAAAACACAGTTCACAATAAACCCAATTCACATTCTATTCATAATCAGGTTAAAGAACGTGTTATTTAAAACACCATCCACAATAAACCCGAAAACAATTTTTAATTCAATTCCAATTAAATATATTAATTAATTGTATACTTCATTAAATCTAAATAAAAAGATTTAATCTTTTCCTAAACTGGGTTTAAGAACAGTGTTAATGAAGACACCATTCACGACAAACCCAAATCCCATTTGATTTTAAATACAAGGCTCTGAATAGAAAATATATCGGCTTATATTCAATATCAAATTCTGAAATCAACAAATATCGTATTGAAATAACGATATATATATATATCTTCCAAATTCATCCACAATATTCGTATAATCACGAAATCCAATATCGAAATATTCCGAAGATAATTTCGATTCAAATCCATTCCAATTCATATATTGGAAATTCTGGTAATTTTTAAAACCATTTCAAATCCAATTTATTTATTTTTAAAAATAATTCCATTATAATTCTAGTTCAAAACTAGTTCATTTCGATAAAAATATATTTTTATCTTTTCAAATATGGGATTTTTCAGCCCAATTCTTTCCAAATCATTTATTTTGATTTCGCACAAATTATTAATATTTTTAATAATTTTATCAAGGCCCGTACAGTCGATTTCCATAAATGGCCATCGAACTGCACTTACAGCGACCTTTTCCAAATTTGATTTGGACATAATTCCAAATCCAACCACTAGATTTATAATTTCTCATATTCGTTAGAAAGCTCTTTTCGATACGAACCCAACGGTTCCAGTTTTAGGAGAATCCGACAGTCGGATCTCCCGTAATGTCCGTTCGAATTCAATGGTCGAAATTCATGAACTGTCGCGGCGCGGCGTGTTCTATACAGGCCATTATATATATATATATATATATATTATATTTCGTCGATTTCCTTTCAAATCATATTTTATAAATCGTTTTAAATTCGTTTTCAAAACGATTTCAACTTCATATTCAATTTCTAATCAAAATTGAATATTCCACATCATCGATATAAAAATGATAATATTTTCAAAACATTATATTTTGAAATCAATTCCTTTTTTATATTCATTGTAAAAATGAATAAAATCGATATAAATGTCGTTCATGTCAAAATGGCGTTAATCTAATCAACACGGCTATATATATTTAAATATATTCGTGTCCATCCCAAATCGGACATCAAAATCATATTTTGATCTTTTACTGAATATTATTTTAAAATAATCATCATTTTAAAATATTCATTCTTTCTGAACTGGAATCAGACATAGTCAATTACCATATAATGTGATTATATGGATTTCATTCAACACACGTACACAACAACAATCACACACAGTCAACCATCATCCAAAGTGCATTCTACACTGCATAAGCATCAAATATAAATATTCAACACTTACAATAGCCTGTCAACCAATCGATTGACATACAACTAATTATTGAGATTAGTGTATGTCCAATTTCATCCCAATACCCGTGTGGGGTTTCAATCAACAAATAATGAATTTTATTTGTGCAGTTGGGCGATGTGTAAAATTTTATCGTCCCAATCAATATCAGTCAAATGTGTGTAATAAACAAGTCGTCCGATTTGTTTATAAATATTTATTTCATTCATATACATGTTAAAAATTATATTTTTAACTATAAAATATTTTTAACTATATAAATATTTTATTTCATTCCACATCACACAATCAATTTTCACAACACATCAATCAAACATACAAGTCATCCATGGTCTGTGGACGACGAGTGTCGGGTGCTGCTAAGCACCGTCTGCATCTTAGTATATGTTTCAAACTAGAAAATAAAATTAAAAGTGAGGAGTTCTCACTGAGGGTTCCACTCCTCCATTCTTTCCTTCTGAACTGTTTGGGTTTCGTTTTGATTTCAGTCGATACCACTACCATCCTTTCCCGCTGTTCACAGTAAAAATCATATTTTTATCGCTTTATCCCAATAAATAAAAATCATATTTTTATTTCTACTTCATATATTTTACAATGCTTCTTTCTATATAAAAATTATATTTTTATACTTCTACTTCTTATATAAAGATCGAATTTTTATTTCGACACTATAAAAATCACATTTTTATTTCAACATATATATAATAAAAATCAGATTTTTATTTCGCTACATATATAAAAATTATACTTTTATATTCTCTATTATATAAAAATTCTATTTTCAATCCGCTACTCATATAAAGATCGAATTTTTGTATTCTCTGTCTTATAAAAATTATATTTTTATAATCTCTACTATATAAAAATCATATCGTTATTAACGTAAAAATCATTTCTTTATCCCATTAAAAATATAATCTTTTTATAATTAAAAATATATAAACTTTACTTTATTAAAAATCATAATTTTCATTAAATAAAAATCACAACTTAAATTACCTAAACATCACCATTCTAATTACAAGAATAATAAAAATTAAAATTTAAACTCACATTTCATTGCAGAAATTGGACCTTGGCCGCTGTAAGGGGAATGGGAGGTGCCGTGGAGGTCAGAGGTGGCGGGGGTTTGTCGGGGGGTCTAGGGGAAGGCGTTGCAGTCGAGGTGGAGCATGGGGCAGCACTGGTTCTTCGCGATTTGGGGTAGGATTCGGGTTTCAGGACTTTTAGAGGAGGGAGAGAGCAGAGATGGGGGGGTTGGGGTGGAGAGGATCGGCGAGAGGGGGGGCAACGCCAGCGCTGGCGGCACGGAAGAGGGGGGGCGGCTCCTCCTTCGTTCCTCCCTTTCTTTTCTTTTTTATTTAGATTAGAAAAAAGTAAAACGGGGGGGGGGGGGGGCTGAGAGAGTATAGAGAGATATTTTTATTTTTATTATTAAATTTCAAAAAGTACCTTTTTATTTTGAACTCCAAATCAAACCCACCGACTGTCGTTCTTAGCTAATTACCCCCATTCCGAACATAATGGGATATGTATGGCAAGCTGATTCGATCGTTTCGATCAGTTTCCGTCAAAATCATAATATAAATCTATATATTGAATTTTGAACGCACATTTCAATTTACCAGGGCCACATACGAATTCTAAAATTCCCGAAAAATATTTTCTAGCTTTGTATTGACGATACAGTTCTAACAAAACAAATTTCATCAAATTCCGAGACTGTTTGAAAAATGATCATTTTTCAGTCGATTAAATTTGACTGAAACTGACAAAACACGTTTTCCTTTGCCACACTCACATATTGACTTCAAAAATTATGTATTTTGGAATCTAGCAATAACTTGACACCCCGGATCCAACAAAAGTGGTTTCGTCGAAAACAGAGGTCGTTTGCAAAATTTCCATTTTTAAGGGCCAAAATTCCTCAACGACTATTCTGAATTTTCATCTGGGCATAACTTTTTATCCCCGCTATGAAATTTCAATTTTTCAGATTCGTTGGAAAGATATTTTCAAATAGATTCAAATATTTTTGGTTTCGCTAAAATATGGTTTATTTTGAATCCTGTACATTCATTTGAAATTTGAAATCGAATTTTCAAACTACCGCGCCATTTTCAATTCATTTTATAATTAAAAATAATTATTTATATTCTAACGACGATTCAAATCAATATATAAGTTCTAATTCTATTCAGTATAAATTTCTCGTCGTTATTATTTAAAATAATTCATTTTAAATATTCAAAATTCACTAAAATTGCCAAAATAAATTTTTTAAATTGGTTCGGATTTTTCGGGTTGTTACAATGACAAACAAATATAAGATTTTGGCATAAATGTGTTTGAAAAAATGAAATATGTATTACTCCCCCTATTTGAATGCTTCCCCTATAACTGTGCATGAGTGAAAGAATTAAAGATTAATAAATTTTCAAAATTTAAGTTTTCAAAATTAAAAATATTTATAAAATATTCATTCATAAATCAAAATCTCAACCCATTCTCCCCCTTTTGTTATCATCAAAAGGATTCAGAATTTAAAAAATAGATGAAAAGTGACTAATAAATATAATCTCAGCTTCAGAGGAAGAACGGTCATCATAAATTTCAATCAGTCAAACAAAAATCATAATAAACTGAGAACTAGTGGCATATCTCACATTGCAGAGAATGACGGATTTACGATGAAAGATATATAAAATGGAGAGAGCTACAAAAAATATGATTTCCTATAATTTTCCAAAAGGGTTTTTTATAAAAATGAAGCTAAAAACAGTGACGGATTTGGACTATAAATAATAATTCAATTTAAGTGACAAAATCGTATAATCTCAAATCCCATTAGCTATCAATCAACAAATCATTATACTTCATAAGATTTCAACACATTTCACAGATTAGAAAGATGGATTGATAGGCTGGTTTTTACACACCAAGGAGAATTTCATATAAATTTTTATTTATTCAAATTATTTTCATTTTCTTTTTATTTAAGAGCACACTGACCACGCATAACTAGAGCTTGGATTTTTAAATGAGGTCAGTGCAGCTTAAATTATAAGTTGTCTCATAACCATGCATGATCAGAGCTTGGATTTTTAAATGAGATTAAAGACACACTTATATATTAATTATATTTCTTTATCATTTCAGCGTTAATGAAAAACTCCTCAGTATATAAAACCAATATGGATGATAGAGATGTGGTAGGTACAGAAATGGACTGTGAAATAAATTTCTAAATTAATTATATTATGAAATATGCTCGACTATACCAGGGTCATTGAAAATTTTTCAATTATCACTAATTTTGAATAATAATATAACCACAATTCCATCACAAATATTTTCACTATTTATTCAAGATGAATTTAAAAAAAACTCTCCACCTTAATATTAAAAAAATGATGGATGACAGAATAATGGTAGATAAAGAAGATGGTCATGAAATAATCGCCAGTTCAAAGATATTATAATAAATGTTCAACCATCATGAAAATCTAAATAAAATCTCCTCTTGTTGTGAAATATACTGCAGTCACAATTCGTCATAATTTCAAAATCTGATAATAATTTTGATCAATTATAATTATAGTTCAATTTGGATATAGATTTCAATTTTTGAATGAATAATCAACAAACAATTTAAAAATTGAAAATCAATTACAAGAGGAATAGCAGATCTATACAAGACAAGAGGGATTGGAAAAAAATATATACAAAAAAAATATTCAGCACTTCTGAACTGATACCACTTGATGTCTCTATTCATGAGGATTTTAAAAATGACACCGGAGACAAACAAAGATATCGGAGACAGAAGAAATTTAAGCCCAAAGCTCAAGTAGAAAAAACAACAGATTTGGCACATTTTTCAAAGCAGTAGATGATTCCAAAACAAACATTTTTCAAAACAATATCAGAGCAACACAAAAACCAATATCACAGCAGAGTTATCAAGATGACAATCACATAAGATGATTCATGATCCAAGATTAGAAATACCGTTTATTTGAAATCATTTGAGGAATATGTAAAACTCTAGATTCAATGAATCGATCACACCAGATTATAAATTTTAGATCCAAGATATGTGTGAGATTCAATAAATCAATAATTTCAAATGATTTTAAACAAAGATATATTCAAATCAAATAATCATGAAAAAACAGAGAGATTTAAGACCATTTTTTCAAAGAATTTTCAAAATTATCTCTGACAAGTATAAGAGAAATATCAGATCATTTACATCAAGTTTGAAAGGTATTCATGATCCCAAAAATTAAAAATAATTTATTTGAAATCACTTGAATCGATATTAAGTTTGAGATATATTGAATTATTCACACAAGAATTTCAAATTTAAGTGGTGTGTGATATTCAAAATATCAAGAATTTCAGATGATTTCAAACAAAACTAATTTCAACCATAATAATCATGAATGAAAATGAATTTTAGTTGTATCACTAATTTAAGACAATTTAAAATATTCAAGCCAATCTGAAAATTTCTGAAATTATCACAACTGATAAATAACAAAGTGTTGTAATGAGTATAAATTTTCAATTCCTTCCAAACTGAATTAGAAGAAACTCAAAACAACAAAGGTGTGTGAAATTCCATAAAACTTTCAGATCTGCAAAAATTTAGAATTCTAATTGACGGTGTTCAAGATATGACAAGAATTCATCATCATTGTTATGAGTTCCGCGATCAGAAAATAAACTTCAAAAACAATTGCAGATATTTACAAGTTTAAATTCAAGATCTGGAAATTATTAGAACATTAGAGTTTCATACAAATGAAGTGAATTTCCAGGAAATATGAATTCTGCAATTGGAAGTTAAGGAAGCCTAATAAGTTACAAAGATATGACAATGACAAATCAAAACAAAAAAACAAAGAAAAAATAAATAGATGGGATAGAAGGAGAAATAAACAAAGAAAATAAAAAAAAGAATAATTACAAAGATGAGTATAGAGATCATACCAGAATCTAATGTAAATCAGAATCTCTAACTCAACAATCCTGGCTACAGGAACTGTGAATGATACAGAACCATAAAACAGTTTGAATTTGAATCTCCTTTGAATAGTATTTCCTCAGCCACCTCCAATACCTAAGTGTTTAGTGGATTGAGTGGTCAAACAAAATTAGTGAAACCACTCACAATTGTGTGTTGGACTTTCGGTACCCAAACTTGTTTGAATAGCAACCCATCAAAATTTATCAAAGTGCCTTTAGGGATCCAAATCTGTTTGAATTTAGACATATTCATTTTGTTTCTTTTTGGGGTCCAAATAGAGTTGTTTCTAAACAAGCTTACATTTTGCTTTCGATTAAAAAATCCTTTGAAATTGTCGAAGTTTAAATTATCAAGTCGATTCTTTTCAAAGAAGGTTGAAGGATTTTTAAAATCTTTTTAGCTTCTCTTTTCAAAAACATCAAATTTTCCAAAGCCGAGTCCACTTTTATTTCCTGATGAAAACTGATTTTTCAACAACATATTAAAAGATTTTTCACCGTTAGAAAATTTAGTCAATGTTGTCTCAAGTCGTTGAATTTCAGTTTTAAGATCACTGTTTTCTTTTATTAAATCTGAACAATGGTTTTCAGTGATCTTACTCTTTTCAAAATCAGTTTTAAAACCAAATTTTCATCACTAAGCAATTTAATTTTGGTTTGGGATTCAGCAATTTCAAATTCAAAACGTTTTTGACTCTCTGTTTTAGATTTCTTAAGTTTTTCAATCTCAGATTTTTCAAAATCTTTGAAGTTTGCAATTTCTTCTTCAAGCCCTTTTAAAATGAAATCAGATTTCAACAAATTTTCTTGTTCAACAATTTCAAATTTGGAATATATATCTGTAACAACCCGGAAAATACGAGCCAATTTAAAATTTTTAAATTGGTTATTTCAATGCAATTTGAACAATTGAAATAGAATATTTCAATAAAATAATGGATTAGGAATAGCGAGTCATCTTGAAAATGTGAATTCAAACTTTGACTGACTGTGCCGAGTGGAAAATACAACGGATTTTAGTGAAACCAAAAATATTTAAATCTGTTTATGAATACCTTTCTAACGAATCTGAAAATTTGAAGTTTCATAGCGGAAATCAGAAGTTTTGGCCAAATGAATTTTCAGAAAGGTCGCTATATAAATATATAGCCCTTGAAAATAGACATTTTGCAAACGACCTCAGAATTCGACGAAATCTCTTTTGTTGGGTCCGGGATGTCAGATTATTGCTAGGTTTCAAATTTCATAATTTTTGAAGCTAGTATGTGAGTGTGGCAAAAGAAAATGTGTTTGGTCAGTTTCTGTTAAATTGGATCGACCAGAAAATGGCCATTTTTCAAACGATCTCAGAATTGGACGAAACTAGTTTTGTTGGGACCGTAGTATCAAAACATAGCTAGATTTATTTTTCTGGAATTTTTCGAATCAGTTTGTGGCCCTTGCAAATTGAAATGTGCGTTCAAAGTTAAAATTAAATGTTTTATATTTAATTTGAAAAATAACTGACTGTAACAGTCGAATTGGCCAACGAAACATTTCCCATTGTGTCCGGGATGGGGGTGTTTAGCAAGGGGTGACAGTCGTTGGGTTTGAAAAGGAGTTCGTTGGAGAAAACACTATTTAAAAGTTTAATAAAACCATGGGCCAATCAAAATTAGCCATTCATTATTTTAAAAGAAAAATAAAATAAAAAAAACCCGCTCTCTCTCTCACCGACGGCGAAAACCGTTCCAACCTTCCCCGACAAATCGCCGCTGCCACAGGCGATTCCAGCCTCTACCACCACCACCAGTCGAAGCGGCTCCTCCTCCTCTTCAAATCCGACCAACCCTCACACCCCCTCGACCACCGTATCACATGAATCGAGGCCTCCAAGTCGCCCACTTCCCAGCGCCGCCCCGATCGCCAGAGACCACCGAACCACCTCCGATCGACTCCCCTCTCCTCCCTCTTCCACGTCATCACCTCTGATCATCTCTCGTGCCTCGGTTTTCACGAAAACTGAAAACCTAGTTTTGAACCATCGTGAAAGGTGAGTCCTTTTTGATGTTTGAACTTTGAAAAATCATATCTTTTTAGTGTGTTGATGAAATTCGATGAAACAAGAAACATCGGGACCGCAAGGAAGCTCTCTACCACATAGAAGAGACCGCGGATTTTTCAGAGCCATCTACGATTTTTAGCACTCCGAAAACCAATGTGAGATATCTAAATTTAAATGAAATTGAATAGAAAATGTCATGAATAAATTATATAAACGAAATATAATTTATATGCGTGTTGTATACCACATATACATGCATAGTATAAGTTGTATGAGCGAAGTATGAATTATACATGCATTGGTTAAATGATGTGTGTTGAAATGCAAGTGAAATATAGTAAACACACACACACACACACACACACACACACACACACACACACACACACATATATATATATATATATATATATATATACGCCCCTCGTCCACAAACCATGGACATATTTATTGTTGTGAATTGGTGTGAAATATTAGGTGAAAAATTCAAATGGTTGAATAATTGTTTGTGGTTGATATTGTTTGGTTATGGTTGAAAAATACCCATTGGTGATTGAAACAAATTGGAAATAATTGTGGAAATGAAATAAAACATGCCTCCTATGTGCGAATTAGATGCATGAATCCCCATTGTCAAAAACCGCGAGGTTTTAAGGTAGAGCGAGGAGTCGTACTAGGGACGGTGCCGGTTTTAACTACCCTGCCGTTATGCTGCTGAAATTTTGAATAATATCTATGTGTTAGAATTATTTCCATATGTTGAAATTATCTTCGTGCGTTGAAATTAAAGTCATGTGTTGAAACTATATCCATGTGTGGAAATGCTCATGTGTTGAGAAGTGATGTGTGAAAATTAAATTCATGTGTGAATGAATAAAGGGTTTAACCAATAAAAATCACATTTTTATAATATATATGAAGTATATAAAATATTCGCCTTATATATAAATAGTTTCAACAATAAAAATCCCATCTTTCTTATATGAACAAAATATACAAAATATCCCTATGTGGAAATGCTCATGTGTTGAGAAGTGATGTGTGAAATTGAAATTCATGTGTTGAATAAATATTTAGATGATGAAAATACCATTTTTATCATATATGTGATTTGCTAAAGATATACTAGTGTTGAAATAAATATTTGTGAAGTGAATATTATTTTTAACCTGTAAAGGAACTAAATAAAATAGTCATGTGTTGAAATATATTTTAGTTCGCCAAAAATACCATTTTTGATGAAATGTGAAGTGTTAAAAATAACCACTTGTTCAAATAAATATGCATGAGTTGAAATATTCATTGATTAGCTAATGATATGATTTTTGCTTATGTATGCAACATTAGAATGAATGGTGACTTTAAACCAAAGTGAACCGAAATTGAAATTGAATAGAAAATGATAAGTGATGAAAATTGCATATATGTCCATGCATATTTATTGAACAGGTTATAACAAAGAGGCTAGAGAAGAGGAATAAAATTATGAGCCATACAAATAGGTACATGTTTATTGTTTTGTTTGGGTGATGATTTTATGAGCCTATTGGCTAGCCGTTTGGCTTTTTCTTTTTCTTTTTGAGATGAGACGCCCGTGTGGCTATTTGGGAATTTTCCCAGCCCCTCCCGTACAAAGGAGGTTATGGCTAAATTTTCCAAAATTTAAAGGCGTTAGTGAAATATTTGAAGTGAAAACGATATTGAAATCGTCGAGTGAACTATATTTATATAAATATAATTAAATTAAAACGAATCGTGGCCGTGCAGTTCGTATTTTGAAACCGTGATTTCAAACGACTAGTGCGGGTAATCCGACCGTTGAATTTTCCCGAAATCGCAACCGTTGGGTTCGCCTTGGAAATATCTTTCCAACGGCACGAACTTTGTGAAGATCCGACGGTTGGATTGTTTGGAATGTTTAATTCAAATCTGAAGATAAACAGCGCCAGAATAGATTATATTTATATATAAATATAAATATAATTAAATTAAATCGAATAACGACGCTACAGTTCGTATTTTGAAATCGTGATTTCAAACGACTAGTGTGGGAGATCCGACCGTCGGATTTTCCCAAAACTGGACCCGTTGGATTCATTTTGAAATGATCTTTCTAATGATATAAAATTTGTGATGATCCAACGGTTAGATTTTCAGATATGTGTAAAACAAATTTAGTGAAAAACAGCGCCATTGCTTCGGCACGACCTGAAATGTCGTTTAGTAGAATATGGCCATTTTTAAATAAATAAAAATGGCGATATATCGTTGAAAAATATTATTGACGATATAGAATGGAAATAAACCGATTTTGCTTGGTTTGCTTGAGATGTGATGGTTGAATGTATTTAACATGAAAACTATGCTAATGAACTGAAATGTGAATGTTGAGTGATTTAACCATGTGATGAAATGATTTGAAAAGTCTAAATATACGTGGATTATTTGAAAAGGCCGAGTTTATTCTCATTTCAAATAATCGATCGAATATGTGAAGTCGAAGGGTTGAAGACGGTTGAAGACCGACGATCTTCACATTGAATGGATGGGCGCTACTGATGCTCGTGATAGGAGTAGCTACCTTGAAGGAGCTGAGGTAGTAGCCGTTTGGACATATTGTTGATTGGGCGGATATGTGAGGAATTGGTGCCTCCGGCTTCGTTCGAACCCAGAACGAACTTGTAAATGGACTGTGTGTCTGACATTAGATTTTGTTCTATGTTGATTAATCTCTATTGAATATATATCTGTTTGGCGGCGGAGAATTAATTCTCTTGCTTAACGCCCTTCTCTGAGACGTACGAGCTCAGAGGTTATATATAGATAGAAATCAGTCGCATGGAGTGGATTGCATGTGTGGCACGCCTAAGTGGCATGTGATCAAGGCTTCTATTGCAAAGCAAAGTCTTGTGGTTGATGATCAAAGCATGATCTGTGTGACGTAGCTTTGTGTATAACGTGAATTCGCGAGCCTCACACCTCGGAATGAGTCAAAAACGGGAGAAGGACCCAAGGAGTGCACGATGTTTCTTTCTAGCTAAGGTGGTGTCAGTGACCTACCAGCCCTGACATTATATATACTTTTCACCTGTGTGGTTGTTGGAATGCGAGACGCCTCGATTATAGGTCTGTAAGGACCGGGAAACGTGTGTTCAGGAATTGCCAATCCTCAAAAGTAAGAGAGGACCGGCCTTGGAGGATCCATGGGATTGCTGTGTGCGGTCCTGAGACATTTGCTAGAGTGTCTCGAACGGAGAGGAGCTTGCCCCTTGCCTCGACTCATGATGGAATCCAATTTCCAATACGAAATTGCGGATGTGATTGTATTACTAGTATGGTGACATAGTAGATGGTAGCTATGCCGCCTAGGATCAATATTTATGATTGAATTTGCCTTTGAAACATATATGCACTAGTAATAATATCAAACACTTTCGTTTTCTACGTATGAAGCATTTTTGGCCATTATAAGGTAAAACTCTATCCTCTGGCTTGCGTTGCATTATGTGATGGGACCTGAGTCTTATAATGGCTTCATTTTATAAAAAGCATTGCGATGATTTAATCGTGTACTTTATTTTATGCACTATGACTCATTGGAGTAAACCCGTTCCGCGAAAGTGGCGTGGTCCTTTGATTTCCCTTATTATTGTTGTTTAATAAGTTAAGTAGATTTCTCATACCGGTCCCATGACTGACTCGTAGTTTGTTTCACCTTGCAAACTCGGGTGCCCTTATTTCCACACGGGCAGCCTAGTTACAGGTATCTGGCGCACTTTTGGCTATGGCGAGGCTTGACTACATTGAGAAGACTTTGACTCTTTCCGCCATTATTGTATCTATATTATGATTCCGCCATTGGCGATGTAGACTGATATTTATTTTGTGTACTCATTATGTATGATTCTGCCTCTGGCGATGATGACTGGTTATGTATTATTATGCACTAAGTAGTATCCTGCACTGTGCTCTATGATGTGTTGATATCTATATGATTCCGTTGTCATATGTGTGTAAATTATTCTATTTTTTGTTTATGCTATTATTTGTGATCTGCTAATGATGATTAATGTGTTATATTCCAATGATTATCCTTAACACCGTGGTACGGGGTATTGGGATCGTCACAGCTGGTATCAGAGCTTTGGTTAACCTTAGTTCTGGAGTCTAACACATTGAACACTGCATCAAAATAGAATCAGTAGTATTCTAAGGCGAGTAGCTCATTAGAGATAGGACTAGTAATGTCCTAGAATGAGCCAAGCAGAATAGCAAAAACAACTTGATCAGTCCATCGTTATCTTTCCTTAAGTTTTTCGCTTAACCATACAATAAATTATCATGTTGGCTGACTCTTTTCTTGCTTATACAGAATTTGAAAAATGGCTACCCGAGCAGCCGCTGCTAGAGAAGGCCGTGCTGGCCGTGGCAGAGGACAGGGAGAAGTCCCAGTTGAAGAAGGACCCTTGATACAACCCCCGGCCGCTCAATACTTCGAGCTGGACCGCGTAGCTAAGAGATACAAAAACCTAGGAGGAAAGACCTTCTCGGGAACTGGTACTGTAATAGAGGCTCTTGCATGGCTCAAAACATGCGAGAAAGTACTAGAAGGCCTAAGGCTTGGAGACCAAGATAAAGCTATTATGGGTACCGGGCTTATGCAAGAACAAGCTGAACTATGGTGGGAATCTCTCACCGACGGGAATAGAGAAGCTGGAAGAACCTGGGATGGATTTAAAGAACTCTTCAAAGAGAAGTATGTCCCAGAACAAGCCCTAGAACGAATGCACGATGACTTCGCCAACCTCCAGCAGGGGGATCTTTCAGTGCAGGATTATCTGAATAAATTTACACAGTTGTCCCCCTATGCTCCGGAGCTTGTCGCCACTGCAAAGTCCAAGAATAAGAGGTTCATCCTTGGGCTGAAGCGATAGTATCATAATAGAGCAATGGCCCACATTAAGCTGGGATTTAATGAATTGGTGGAAATGACGTGCAACTACGAAGACCTGGACCAAAGGCACCTGGATCAGGATCGTGCTAAAAGTCAAGCTGGAAATAAGCGCAAACCTGTTGCAAATCAAGGCGAGTCAAGCCAAGCGGCATCCTCGAATCCACAAACCAGAATGCCGCCAAGAGGAAACTGCTTTAACCGTGGTAAGGCGGGGCACTACTCAAATGTCTGCACAGCCCCGAAACGGTAGAGGACCAATTCTCAAGGTTCAAGCCAAGGCTCTCAGAACCCTCGCTCGTGCTTTAACTGTCGCAAGACAGATCATCTTGTTAGGGACTGTCCTTTGCTGAAGACGGCCGCAGTAGCTCATGTTTGTGACGGGTCGAACCCGCCGATTGTTTCCGATGGGGCAGGTAAACCCGATGTTTTGGGAGGTACCCTTACAATTAAAAATATTCATGTTTCTGTATTGTTTGACACAGGTGCATCATGTAGTTTTATTGCTAGTGACATAGTGCACAAATTAAAGTTAAAACAAAGGAAGCTCAAAGAGTCGGTTAAAGTTCATAACCCAATAGGGGGTTCTATTATTCTCAGCTCATATTGTAAAGTGTCAGCCTCTTATTCTTTTTACAAGTTTCCTTTTGATCTGGTTGTTATGGATTTTCCCGAATTCGACATTATTCTCGGGCTAGATTGGTTGACGAAATACGAAGCCGAAGTTAGATGTGCCGAAAGGATCATTAAAATTCGAACAAAGCTAGGACATATATTTATACCCTGTCATGGTTCGGATCCGGATAGAAAAGAATTTTGGTCTGCGTTAGAAGTTATCCCCACTTCCTTAGAAAAGATTCCTGTTGTTAGAAACTATGCGGATGTGTTTGAAGAAGTTGAAAACTTACCTCCGCAAAGAGAAATAGAATTCAGAATCGATCTAATTCCTAATGCCAGACCAATGGTTCATCTAATTAGAAAAATGATTCCAAAGGAAAAGGAAGAATTAGGTGATCAAACTCGTCAACTGCTATGGAAGGGTCTGATCAGACCTAGCTTTTCCAGTTGGGGTGTAGCTGTAGTGATTGTCCCAAAGTCAGACGGTACTCTTCGACCGTGTGTTGATTACCGAGACCTTAACAAACAGACACTCAAAAACAAATACCCATTACCCCGCATTGATGACCTGCTTGACCAATTAAATGGGGCGAGAGTATTTTCCAGAATGGACCTAGCTACAGGTTTCCATCAATTGAGAATTGCAGAAGAGTGTGTTCCTTTGACAGCTTTCAGAGGTCCAGACATATTTTATGAATGGTTAGTAATGCCGTTCGGCCTATGCAATGCTCCTGCATACTTCGTCGATCTAATGAATAGAGTGTTCAGGGGAGTTCTGAATAAATTTGTCCTCGTATTCATCAATGATATTTTAATCTACTCCAAATCAAAACCCGAGCATGAAAAACATTTAGAACAAGTATAGGAGATTCTGAGAAAGAACGTCTTCAAAGCCAAATTCTCTAAGTGTGTCTTCTGGCAAGAAGAAGTGAAGTTCCTTGGCCATGTAGTGTTAAAGGAAGGGATTTCTATAGATCCGAGTAAAATTACAGCAATTCAAGACTGGAAACAGCCTTCCACACCCACAGAGGTTAGAAGTTTTATGGGGTTGGCTAGTTATTATCGGAAATTCATTAAGGATTTCTCGAAGATATCCGGCCCGCTGACAAAGCTTACAAAAAAGCATGAGAAGTTTAAGTGGACCTCCGACTGTGAGGAAGCTTTCCAGGAATTGAAATCGAAACTAACAACTACTCCAGTGTTAACCATTATCGATGGCAATCAGAATTTGACGGTTTGGACAGACGCTTCTATTAGAGGTCTTGGTGCAGTGTTAATGCAAAGAGGCCAAGTAGTCGCTTATGCAAGCCGCCAGCTAAAACCACATGAGAAGAATTATGTAACTCATGAGCTTGAGTTGCTAGCTATCGTTTTTGCTTTGAAAAATTGGAGGCATTATTTGCTGGGTGAGAAATTCGAACTATTTACTAATCATCAATCATTAAAGTATTTGTACACCCAGAAAGATCTGAACTTGAGACAACAGCGTTGGCTAGAATTTCTTGCAGCGTATGACCTAGATGTCCTGTATACGCCGGGAAAGGCTAACGTTGTAGCGGATGCGCTTAGTCGAAAAATCGCTATCATTGCCAATCTTATTATTACGCCTGGCTTGATTGATAAGATTTCAGTCCTTCAAAAATACGATGAGCTTATTCAGAGAATCAGTCAGATGATCAAGGAGGGTGAAACTACAAGTATCCGTATTGACGATAAGTGGGTTCTCAGATTAAATGGCAGGATTTGCATCCCCAATATTCCAGAGCTTCGAAGAGAGGTACTAGATGAATGCCATAAATCCAAACTTTGCATCCATCCTGGTGTGAGCAAAATGTACAACGATATCAAGCGCACTTTCTGGTGGAAGGCAATGAAGAGGGACATTTCTTTATATGTGAGCAGATGCCCTACTTGTCAATTAGTCAAGAGCGACCAACAAAAGCTAGCAGGATTGTTGCAACCGTTGGAAATCCCAAGTTGGAAATGGGAACAGATTTCCATGGATTTCATAGATGGTTTGCCGCGAACCAGGAAAGGTAATGACAACATTTGGGTAATCGCAGATCGCTTCACGAAGACTGCCCATTTCATACCTGTCAGATCCAATAGAACTGCTCAAAGTCTAGCAAAGATATATTTCAAGGAAATCGTTAAGCTGCATGGAATTCCCATCAGCATAGTCAATGATAGAGACCCGATTTTTGCTAGTAAATTCTGGGAGGCATTCCAGACAGATTTGCGAACGAAATTGAATATGAGCACCGCTTATCACCCTAAAACAGATGGCCAAACTGAGCGGGTGAATAGAATTCTAGAAGATCTATTGTGGGCTTTTATAATTGATTTTGGTGGGTCATTGGAAGATCACTTGCATTTGGCAGAATTCTCATATAACAATAGTTACCAAGCAAGTTTGAGAATGTCGCCATTTGAAGCATTATATGGCAGACCGTGCAGATCTCCAGCATGTTGGGTAGAACCTGGCAACAGACTTGTGTTAGGACCCGATATGATTTGAGAAGCATCTGATAAAGTCGATTTCATCAAGAAGCAATTGAAAACCGCACAAAGCCGACAGAAAAGTTATGCAGATTCTGGAAGAAGAGATTTGACATTTGCTATTGGTGATCATGTTTATTTGAAAGTATCTCCGATGAGAGGAGTGATCCGATTCGGTAAAACTGGGAAGTTAGCACCCAGGTTTATTGGTCCCTTTCCTATACTCGAACGAATTGGAACTCTTGCTTATAGGGTTCAATTACCTGATTGGTTGCCTGGAGTGCATAATGTGTTTCACGTATCTCAACTTAGAAGACATGTGCATGATCCAGATCTTGTTGTAGAAGAAGCAGCGCAACAGGATATAGACATAACTCCAGAATTAGCAGTCAGAAGAGTGCCATTGAAAATTGTTGGCAAAGAAACTAGAGAACTGAGAAGAAAAAAGGTTCATTTAGTTAAAGTGCAGTGGAGTAGTGATCCTAGAGACTGTACTTGGGAGACTGAGGAAAGCATTAAGCGAGCTTACCCCAAATGCAGAGTGGACATCTCTGACTAACTCCGGTGCAATGTACCTTCACAATACTTTGCATTTACATTTTGTTTCCTACTTTACTGTTGTTTCCATTTCAGGGACGAAAAGTTTTAAGTGGGGGAGATTGTAACAACCCGGAAAATACGAGCCAATTTAAAAATTTTAAATTGGTTATTTCAATGCAATTTGAACAATTGAAATAGAATATTTCAATAAAATAATGGATTAGGAATAGTGAGTCAGCTTGACAATGTGAATTCAAATTTTGACTGACTGTGCTGGGTGGAAAATACAACGGATTTTAGTGAAACCAAAAATATTTAAATTTGTTTATGAATACCTTTCTAACGAATATGAAAAATCGAAGTTTCATAGCGGAAATCAAAAGTTATGGCCAAATGAATTTTCAAAAAGGTCGCTATATAGAATATATAGCCCTTGAAAATAGACATTTTGCAAACGACCTCGGAATTCGACGAAACCACTTTTGTTGGGTCCAGGATGTCAGATTATTGCTAGGTTTCAAATTTCATAATTTTTGAAGCTAGTATGTGAGTGTGGCAAAAGAAAATGTGTTTGGTCAGTTTTTGTTAAATTGGATCGACCATAAAATGGAAATTTTTCAAACGATCTCAGAATTAGACGAAACTAGTTTTGTTGGGACCGTAGCGTCAAAACATAGCTAGATTTATTTTTCTGGAATTTTTCGAATCAGTTTGTGGCCCTGGCAAATTGAAATGTGCGTTCAAAGTTAAAATTAAATGTTTTATACTTAATTTGAAAAATAACTGACTGTAATAGTCGAATTGGCCAACGAAATATATCCCATTGTGTCCGGGATGGGGGTATTTAGCTGGGGGTGACAGTCGTTGGGTTTGAAAAGGAGTTCGTTGGAGAAAACACTATTTAAAAGTTTAATAAAACCATGGGCCAATCAAAATTAGCCATTCATTATTTTAAAAGAAAAAATAATAAAAAAAAACCCGCTCTCTCTCTCACCGACAGCGAAAACCGCTCCAACCTTCCCCGACAAATCGCCGCCGCCACAGGCGATTCCAACCTCCGCCACCACCACCAGTCGAAGCGCCTCCTCCTCCTCTTCAAATCCGACCAACCCTCACACCCCCTCGACCACTGTATCACCTGAATCGAGCCCTCCAAGTCGCCGACTTCCCAGCGCTGCCCCGATTGCCAGAGACCACCGAACCACCTCCGACCACCACCGATCGACTCCCCTCTCCTCCCTCTTCCACGTCATCACCTCTGATCATCCTATCGTGCCTCAGTTTTCGCAAAAACTGAAAACCTAGTTTTGAACCATCGTGAAAGGTGAGTCCTTTTTGATGTTTGAACTTTGAAAAATCATATCTTTTTAGTGTGTTGATGAAATTCGATGAAACAGGAAACATCGGGACCGCAAGGAAGCTCTCTACCACATAGAAGAGACCGTAAATTTTTCTGAGCCATCTACGATTTTTAGCACTCCGAAAACCAATGTGAGATATCTAAATTTAAATGAAATTGAATAGAAAATATCATGAATAAATTATATAAACGAAATATAATTTATATGCGTGTTGTATACCACATATACATGCGTAGTATAAGTTGTATGAGCGAAGTATGAATTATACATGCATTGGTTAAATGATATGTGTGTTGAAATGCAAGTGAAATATAGTAAATACATATATATATATATATATATATATATATATATATATATATATATATATATACGCCCCTCGTCCACAAACCATGGACGATATTTATTGTTGTGAATTGGTGTGAAATATTGGGTGAAAAATTTAAATGGTTGAATAATTGTTTGTGGTTGATATTGTTTGGTTGTGGTTGAAAAATACCCATTGGTGATTGAAACAAATTGGAAATAATTGTGGAAATGAAATAAAACATGCCGCCTGCGTGCGAATTAGATGCATGAATCCCCATTGTCAAAAACCGCGAGGTTTTAAGGTAGAGCGAGGAGCCGTACTAGGGACGGTGCCGGTTTTAACTACCCTGCCGTTATGCTGCCGAAATTTTGAATAATATCTATGTGTTAGAATTATTTCCCTATGTTGAAATTATCCTCATGCGTTGAAATTAAAGTCATGTGTTGAAACTATATCCATGTGTGGAAATGCTCATGTGTTGAGAAGTGATGTGTGAAAATTAAATTCATGTGTGAATGAATAAAGGGTTTAACCAATAAAAATCACATTTTTATAATATATATGAAGTATATAAAATATTCGCCATATATATAAATAGTTTCAACAATAAAAATCCCATCTTTCTTATATGAACAAAATATATAAAATATCCCTATATGGAAATGCTCATGTGTTGAGAAGTGATGTATGAAATTGAAATTCATGTGTTGAATAAATATTTAGATGATGAAAATACCATTTTTATCATATATGTGATTTGCTAAAGATATACTAGTGTTGAAATAAATATTTGTGAAGTGAATATTATTTTTAACATGTAAAGGAACTAAATAAAATAGTCATGTGTTGAAATATATTTTAGTTCGCCAAAAATACCATTTTTGATGAAACGTGAAGTGTTAAAAATAACCACTTGTTCAAATAAATATGCATGAGTTGAAATATTCATTGATTAGCTAATGATGTGATTTTTGCTTATGTATGCAACATTAGAATGAATGGTGACTTTAAACCAAAGTGAAACAAAAAAGAAATTGAATAGAAAATGATAAGTGATGAAAATTGCATATATGTGCATGTATATTTATTGAACAGGTTATAGCAAAGAGGCTAGAGAAGAGGAATAAAATTATGAGCCCGACAAATAGGTACATGTTTACTGTTTTGTTTGGGTGATGATTTTATGAGCCTATTGGCTAGCCGCTTGGCTTTTTCTTTTTCTTTTTGAGATGAGACGCTCGTGTGGCTATTTGGGAATTTTCCCAGCCCCTCCCGTACAAAGGAGGTTATGGCGAAATTTTCCAAAATTTAAAGGCGTTAGTGAAATATTTGAAGTGAAAATGATATTGAAATCGTCGAGTGAACTATATTTATATAAATATAATTAAATTAAAACGAATCGTGGCCGTGCAGTTCGTATTTTGAAACCGTGATTTCAAACGACTAGTGCGGGAAATCCGACCGTTGAATTTTCCTGAAACCGCAACCGTTTGGTTCGCCTGGGAAATATCTTTCCAACGGCATTAACTTTGTGAAGCTCCGACGGTTGGATTGTCTGGAATGTTTAATTCAAATCTGAAGAAAAACAGCGGCAGAATCAATTATATTTATATATAAATATAATTAAATTGAATCGAATAACGACGCTGCAGTTTGTATTTTGAAATCGTGATTTCAAACGACTAGTGTGGGAGATCCGACCGTCGGATTTTACCAAAACTGGACCCGTTGGATTCGTTTTGAAATGATCTTTCTAATGATATAAAATTTGTGATGATCCAACGGTTAGATTTTCAGATATGTGTAAAACAAATTTAGTGAAAAACAGCGCCAGTGCTTCGGCACGACCTGAAATGTCGTTTAATAGAATATGGCCGTTTTTAAATAAATAAAAATGGCGATATATCGTTGAAAAATATTATTGACGATATAGAATGGAAATAAACAGATTTTTCTTGGTTTGCTTGAGATGTGATGGTTGAATGTATTTAACATGAAAACTATGCTAATGAACTGAAATGTGAATGTTGAGTGATTTAACCATGTGATGAAATGATTTGAAAAGTCTAAATATACGTGGATTATTTGAAAAGGCCGAGTTTATTCTCATTTCAAATAATCGATCGACGATGTGAAGTCGAAGGGTTGAAGACGGTTGAAGACCGACGATCTTCACATTGATTGGATGGGTGCTACTGATGCTCGTGATTGGAGTAGCTACCTTGAAGGAGCTGAGGTAGTAGCCGTCTGGACATATTGTTGATTAGGCAGATATGTGAGGAATTGGTGCCTCTGGCTTCGTTCGAACCCAGAACGAACTTATAAATGGACTGTGTGTCTGACATTGGATTTTGTTCTATGCTGATTGATCTCTATTGAATATATATCTGTTTGGCGGCGGAGAATTTATTCTCTTGCTTAACGCCCTTCTCTGAGATGTACGAGCTCAGAGGTTATATATAGATAGAAATCAGTCGCATGGAGTGGATTGCCTGTGTGGCACGCCTAAGTGGCATGTGATCAAGGCTTCTGTTGCAAAGCAAAGTCTTGTGGTTGATGATCAAAGCATGGTCTGTGTGACGTAGCTTTGTGTATAACGTGAATTCTCGAGCCTTACACCTCAGTATGAGTCAAAAACGGGAGAAGGACCCAAGGAGTGCATGACGTTTCTTTCTAGCTAAGGTGGTGTCAGTGACCTACCAGCCCTGACATTATATATACTTTTCACCTGTGTGGTTGTTGGAATGCGAGGCGCCTCGATTATAGATCTGTAAGGACCGGGAAACATGTGTTCAGGAATTGCCAATCCTCAAAAGTAAGAGAGGACCAGCGTTGGAGGATCCATGGGATTGCTGTGTGCGGTCCTGGGACATTTGCTAGAGTGTCTCGAACGGAGAGGAGCTTGCCCCTTGCCTCGACTCATGATGGAATCCAATTTCCAATACGAAATTGCGGATGTGATTGTATTACTAGTATGGTGACATAGTAGATGGTAGCTATGCCGCCTAGGATCAATATTTATGATTGAATTTGCCTTTGAAACATATATGCACTAGTAATAATATCAAACACTTTCGTTTTCTACGTATGAAGCATTTTTGGCCATTATAAGGTAAAACTCTATCCTCTGGCTTGTGTTGCATTGTGTGATGGGACCTGAGTCTTATAATGGCTTCATTTTATAAAAAGCATTGCGATGATTTAATCGTGTACTTTATTTTATGCACTAGCACTCATTGGAGTAAACTCGTTCCGTGAAAGTGGCGTGGTCCTTTGATTTTCCTTATTATTGTTGTTTAATAAGTTAAGTAGATTTCTCATACCGGTCCCATGACTGACTCGTAGTTTGTTTCACCTTGCAAACTCGGGTGCCCTTATTTCCACACGGACAGCCTAGTTACAGGTATCTGGCGCACTTTTGGCTATGGCGAGGCTTGACTACATTGAGAAGACTTTGACTCTTTCCTCCATTATTGTATCTATATTATGATTCCGCCATTGGCGATGTAGACTGATATTTATTTTGTGTACTCATTATGTATGATTCCGCCTCTGGCGATGATGACTGGTTATGTACTATTATGCACTAAGTAGTATCCTGCACTGTGCTCTCTGATGTGTTGATATCTATATGATTCCGCTGTCATATGTGTGTAAATTATTCTATTTTATGTTTATGCTATTATCTGTGATCTGCTAATGATGATTAATGTGTTATATTCCAATGATTATCCTTAACACCGTGGTACGGGGTTTTGGGATCGTCACAATATCTGTTTTAAAATTTTCAAATTCCTTTTGTAGAAGGTTATTCAAATTTGATAACTCAATCTTGTCTTCTTTTAAGATCAGAATTTCATTTTCAAATTTTTGAATATTTTTGTTGAGATAAACAAGATTGGTTTTCAATTTCAAACAATTTTTGCAATCTGAATTTGAAGGTTTTTTAAAAAATTCAAGTTGTGATGCCAAATTATCAATTTTTCTGGTCAACTCATAATTCTTAGATCTCAGATATTTATTTTTCAGTTGGAGTTTATCAACAGATTTAGTTAAATCAAGACACATGTAAACCAGATCTTCATATGAGAATTTTTCTGTTTCAGCATCTGTTGATTCTTCATCATCTGAAGTTTTATTTACATGACCTGTTAAGCATAGATCTGAATCTGAGTTGACATTCTGGTGTTTTGAGCTGTTGTCAGATTTTCCATACTTTGTATTGAGAGTATCCCAGATTTCCTGTGCAGATAAACAATGATAGATAAGAGTAAACTGTTCAGTACTAAGATAATCAAATATAATTTTCATAGCACGAGCATTGAAAGTAATATCTACACTATCAAATCCATAGATAACAACATCCCAACATTTAATATTAACAGATTTTAAATAAAACTCCATTTTGGATTTCCAGTTTAAAAATATGTTCCATCGAAAATAGTTGGAAATGAACTGGACTGACTCTCTATCGGTTGACAACTAGGATGACCCATGACTCTAGAGTCAATGAAATAACCTGCTCTGATACCAATTGTTGGATCTAGTTTGACTCTAGAGGGGGGTGAATAGGGTTAATTACAAATTTTGCTGAATTCAAATATTATGGGATAATAAACAGATCACAGATAATAGGAGAAACAGTAATGCAGAAAGTAAATGACACAAGAGATACCCAGCTTTGGCAAAACTCTGTCTATTGCTGCATTCCTAAGGTTTCTACTAGGTGATAGAACAAATCCCTCATACAAGACCATGTACACTTGCAATCCCTGCTCTTATTCTAACCCTACGCTCAAAACCGTAGACTAATCTAAACCCCTAGATCAGATTCCTCCTAATTACAACCTCGTAACCAGTAAATCCTAGATTTTACAAACTCTAGCAACTGCCAGTCAACACCCTGAATGGATCACCTAGTATTTTACAGACACTAGAAACTGATCAGACAGTTTTTACAACTCAAATACACAAATTAAATAAAAACAAAGACAAATTTAAATTGAAAAAATCCTAGGAATTAAAGTAAGGGGTCATCCCCTTTCATATAGACTTGGCTTAATCAAGTGAAAAATAGGTCGGCCACTTCAATTTACTTATGCCCGATCTCTTCCTTCTGAGGAGATAAAAAAATGGCGGCGGCTATCTAAAAATTGAACTAGGGTTTCTCTGATGCTCCAAATCCAATTGTGATTGTGAAATTGTGCTCTCGAATTTCTTTGTAGATTCGACTGTGTTGATGCTCCTCTTCTTCGATTGATTCGGATTTGCTGTTTGATTGAAACCAAGATGCGAGTTTTCGGAATTAAACCTTTGCTTGAAATTTTTTGTTGTGTGTATTCGATCATCTAATTTCCAGTGATGAAATTGGTGTTAAATAGGATTAAAAATCCATTAAACTTATCTGATTTCACATACGTGGCTTGGCCTGAAATTTGCATGAATTCTACTTTTGAAATTCTCGGTTTAAATGGCTTTCCTGATTTGTTTTGATGAACCTGAAAATAAATTGTTTCCTTTTTATCCATCTTGAATCAATTTTGCCGAGATACAAAAACTGAAAAAAAAATGTTTTCCCTACGTGACTTTTCTTGCCAAAAATTCTTGTTGCCGTGAGACCAATCTTTGATTTAATGAATGAAATCCCTTTCCCAAAATCCTTGATTGTTGTGAATGTTGCCTTGGTTTTGATATGATCAGATTTGCAAAAGAATTCTTACTTAAAAATGTCTTCAATGAATCTGGAATATAATTGATATGCTGTCCCTTGTGAATTTCGATTACTTACCTTGTTTGATTGATGCCAGAACATCATTCCAAAAATGATAAAACAAATGCACTAGTTATTGTTGATTCCCTGGTCCCATAAATGATTTCTGGAATGCATTTTGAAATGATAAAGAAAGAAATATTTGTATGCATGAAATTTTGGAACTAACCAACCTTGATTGAATGCTTTACTGGATGCATTACTGCTTGGTCTTGATTGATAAAAAAAAATCTGAAAAAAAATAAAAACTTGCCAAACATGTTTCCAAAACTGCACTGATTATTTGGAAACAAATAACTACTGGTCCCTTGCATGATTCTTCATGAATTGAAATATTGCCATGACCATCATACTTGAATTATTGAACTCTGAAATAATTCCTTGGCCCTTGCAAATTTAATTGCTGGATAAAAACATTCTGCTTTCTGGTATCAATTAAAAAACTTTCCAAACTTGACTCTTGGGTTTATATACTTGCACTCCACTGAAATGCACACCACATATATATGCTTGTTCATTCATTCATGTTTGCTTGCTGTGTATAATTTCACTTGTACTCATGTTGCTGAAAATAGCTCTCTTGCATTTGTACACTTTTGATGTGCCATTTGATTTGTAAACACCATGCTTCGTGAATACTTTTCTCCTTCACACTAGGACACCTGCTTTACTATTACCGTAGATTGTAATAACACCTTGTCCACTTCAGTTTTGATCATGCTTGTGCACAACCAATTCTGCTCAACCACTTTGTGAGTTGCATGTGTATTTACATGTACATGATACTGCACATTCTTGTCTATGCATTGGTCACCACGCACCATATATGTACTCAAACTTTGAACTCTTATGTTTGCACTGCTGTAAATATGCTGTCATGCTTGATTTTGACTTAACCTATGTCTTTATGCTACACCACCTTGTGCTTCATGAATCTGTTGTGTTAGCTTAACTGTTGTCCCATACTTTTGAATGATGTTGCATGAAAAAGACTCGAGCATACTGCATAGTACATGAGTCTTGCTGTTTTGTTGTCGAGTATGCAATTTCATACTTTATTGTCCGGTTCACACATGTATGTGAGCAATGTTTTCTTTGTTGGTTCATTTCTTCTTTTCAGCCATGCTGCTAGTCGAGTTACACCATCCATGTTATTTTCATGCACACATGTTTTCACTTGAGCTTTGCTGTGAAGTTGAAATGGATTGCCTCGGCCATTTTTTGAGATCTTGATTTTTTTTTTGACTTGATTGTTTGGTTCGACCATGATTGACTTTGTGCATTGTCTTCATGCTTGACCATGCTGCACTGAGTCGAGATGGTCCACATGGCTCCTCCTCAGTTGCATGCTGATTGGCGAGGCAGTGCACACATGTATATTTGTACACGTGTGTATATGCAGCCATCAGAAAAGATTTTCTGTCCCTGTTCATATACAAACTAGCTGCCTAGACACAGATGAATCAGATTAAGTCATGAAAAATGATGAGAAACACACCGAAATTCTGAGGCAAATACAAATTTAAAAATAAAATTATATTTGCATGTGTTCAGTTTTTATTTCTATTGCAGTGTACTGTGTGTTTCTTTTTTACGTGACAGGTAAGAAGATGATGACTGGACTGATTGTGCAGTGATGACAGAAGGATGAAGACAGAAGACTAGACAATATCAGTAAATGAATGTGTGTCAGTGAAATGTATAAGTGTCAATGTGTCTTGTATAATAGAATGTATGAAACAGTGAAAGAAAGTATATATGAAATGAGTGACAGAGTAATTCTGTAGTGAGGAGCTGTGTATACGAAATCTGATATGACATGAAATGTAATACAGAGATGTACAAATAGTGGAGTATAAAATTTGTACTGTTTGATATTGAAATAAAATATTCTATTCAAATAAAATACTTTGAATGTTTAAATTTTAGTACAATTGTATTTTATTTAAATAGAAATATTATATTTATGTATGTTGTGTAGTATATGAAACGGTACAATTATAAACACATATATAATAATATATATTTGGTTTTTATCATCAAACAAAAATCATATAATTGTGTATACAACACTGTTATATACAACAAGCCCTAGTTCCCACCTTCCATAAGCAGCTCTTAATTACGAATGACCATCTTTACGACAACATTACTGGTGTCCCGTAAGTGAGGCATTATTGCTTTTGTAATCTCAAACCTTAGCTCCTTGATAAACATTTCGTTTCTCAAAAAGACAATATTAATTGTCCCCCGGGCATCACGAGATAATTCATCGAAGCTAGCGGCATACTCAACTATTGACATATCTTCTTGCTTTAAATCATCAAACTTCCTCATCTTCATGGTTTGGGTTGCTTCCGACACAAATCTTTCCCTAAGCCTTATCAGGAAGTCTTCCCAAGTGATCTCTCCTTCTGTTAGCATAGTTGTATCACCATTCCACTAATGCAAAGCATTACTTTACAGCTGTCTCAAAGCCAATCTTCACTTTTTATTGTCAATCAAGCCTAAGTATCTGAAGATTCTTTCACAATGCAATAGCCAAGTGTCTACAGTTGTAGCATTTCTATTCCAAGAAATGGCTTTCCTTCCGAAATAGTATAATGCCTGCTCACCTTCGCATAGTTTCTTCCAAATAGTTCTTTGAGCTGTGTTTAATGATATTTGGCAGTGCTTTAAGACTTATCAATTACTTGTGTGTTTAACAATTAGATACGACCGTCAGCCGTATCTAGTTGCCACAAAAGATACAGCCATAAGCTGTATCAACTAAAAAATGATACTGCCATAAGCTGTATCTATTCTTAAAAAAGATATTGAATGCATTAAACAAATTGATGATCCAATACACACAGATAACCACTTGATGATCTATAAGCCGTATCCATTTACGCAGTAAACAACTTGATGATCCAATACCCACCGACAACTACTAAATACTGAATGCATTGAATGCTGCTTGAGATGTCAAAAACTATTTCAATATACACAGCATTAATCCAAAATACTCTACTACAACAACCTGAACTATTAAACACAACCTATAAATATGATCAATATATAACTAATGTGTACAAAGAAACAACAATCTTTTAAGTGTACAAATCTACTTTATCCTCTCCTCAACAAATAAGTTTACAACATAATAAGTTCTGCAACAAATAACATAGGATATATAATCTTAATATTATATAATCATTGTGATCTACCAATTTCACTACTCAGAAATCCTGCAGATATCTCTTTCTTCCACATCCACATTCCTACCAAAAGAAGCTCTGCCATATTCGCTAGCAAAGGGGATAATATCAAGTGTCAAATGTTGCTTCACTTAACCTTAGGAAAAAGTTGCTTTCACTTGCAACTGCTTGCAACTCAGTAGTGTATTTTGAAGCAACTTTTACTTTCTTTAAAGCAGACTGTGTAGTGTAAGTAATATAAATTTGTGCTGCTGTACATAAGGATTATATTCATGGGGTTATCTGTTTTTCTTTTGCTGGTGTCAAAAGAAAAACAGATAACCCCATGAAAACAATTCCCATATACAGAAGCATAAATTTATGTTATTTACACTACACAGTCTGCTTTAAAGAAAGTAAAAGTTGCTTAAAAATATATTGTTGAACTGCAAGAAATTGCAAGTGAACACAGATTTTTCCTAAGTTTAAGTGAAGCAACATTTGACACTTGATGTTATCCTCTTTGCTAGTCCTGGTGCTTAGTTAAATGCATAAGTTAGCATGAATACCTGATGCAGGTGCATGAGCTAAAATGCATCCACATTGTGGATCACCCAGTAAATTCTTAACTAGAAAGTTAAAACATTCAGCTTGGTGAGGCTTCATCTGCTTCATATGCCTTGGATGAATAGATATACCAACAACATTAAAGAAGTGTTCATTCATGTTAATGTTGGGATTTTCACCAATGTCCACTGAACCGTAATTTCTAGCATCAAAGAAGTGTTCATTCAATAAATTTCTTCCTAAAAGTCAGATATATTACCCACAAAGAGGAAATATATAACATTACATATCATGGAAAGGTTAGAATGGCAGTAAGTATCTCCTAGGCAAATACAATATTTACTTATATAGTTATATTACAAACATGGGTTAATAAAATAAAATATTGGTGACTGTAATTTTAACTGTGCCTTCGGGGATTCGGCAAGAAATGTGCTCCAAGGGGTTATTCCTATTCGAAGGAAAATAAAACAAAATAAGCCAGAATTTATTACCTTATCTTCAGTATGCTTGATTGTAGACATCCATCATCTTTGTCTATACTTGCAACCTAATTTGCATTAGAACAATGAGTTACATAGAATTTACAAAAATGCTCAGAGTATTCATATCCAAAATGCACTCTTATGCTAACATAAATAAAGTAAACACCGGGCTTTATCATTTTTTCATTTTTTCTTGTATATATGGAAAAAAACCAGTTTACAATATAACAGTTTTATTCATATAATAGTATATATGTAACTATATGCAAAAAGCTTTTATTTCATTTTCTTTTATCAAAGATTCCCAAACGTATCAAAGTTGAAACATAATCATGTGTACAAAAATTAAGTTAGAACTGTAAAGCCTCAAAAACCATGAATATATACAAAAATAAAGCAGTAGCTACCCTCCTGTAATATTGGTATTACATATACAGGAGTGGAATAGTGAATTAGACCTTGAATATAAACATATATTAGATAATCAAAATGGTTAAACATCCATCTTCCAAATTTTCAACAAACCTGTTAATATAATTCAAAATCAAATACTAATACACACATAAAGAATTAAACTAAAAAGCTAAGTCTTTATCCATTAACGTCCAAGTCTTCAAAAATACTTACATTGAACAAATTATAAGCCTCAGTTGTAGTATACCTTTTCTTTCTTCTGGAGTACAATAGGAAAGAAAATGAAGAGAACATGTTGTCATAGCAATAATAAAAAAGTTATTAAGTCGTCCTCCTCATGTATTTATCAACGTGATTTAAGGTGTTGCTTTAGGCAAGAAAGAATTCACGTTTTCAAAACATTCCTGGTAATTGCAAGAACAATTTTTTGGGCACAAAATTATTTAGAGTTTCCAAAAATCATTCGGGCAATCACGCAATATCATGGAAAAACCACAAGCAATTCATTCAAGCGTCAAAGAAAAGCAAATCAGAAATACTCGCATCAGTTTTTCGATCAATTGCAAAAGCCAATTCGGTTGACCAGAGAGCATCGAACAATCGGAGCATAAGATCAAAAATTCCAGAGCAATGTTGGAGTCATGATTTGGGGCAAAACCCTCTTTTTGTTCTTCGATCACTATAGACGTAAAAAAGAGAGCCGACATTTTTATTCTCAAAGCCGTGTAATACAGGCATAGTGATAAATGAGTAGTAGAAATATGATGAGGATTTGATACGACTCAAAGCCGTATCAAATGAACCGATCCGAGGCTTTTAAGATGAAGGGTTAGATTTTAGTTGTTGGGGGAGGTGCGGATCGCAAAATGAATTTAATACGGCTATTATCTATAGCATGTTTGATACGGCTTAAAGCCATATCAAATCTCTGCATCCTCTTGTGCCATATTTTCTATTTTGGTTTAGTGCTCCCCTCATGAGTGGAATATTTCCATCGATAGTACTGCTTACGCAACCAATATTTAGTCTTGAACTCTTTCTCTTCATATCTTACTTTCTTTTCCTATAGGTAAACTGTAGTAAGATACCGAAGGCTGACCCTAAGATTATGGGGATATATACGTACTTATATAATACAAATACAAATATGATATAGTTTCATTACCCAAACCCATAGTATATTTCTCTTATTGTTGGGTTTAATTGGAAATCCTTATAAGGAAATGGTCCTTTTAAATTGCATAAACTTATGCTCTGATTCCAAATTTGTAATGCATGTTTCCGAAGATCAATAGCACAACCTTACAAATGTTGCAATCATCTCTAGTGTCGGCTTTCAACGATAAAAAATTGGGTATTGATAAACCATAACATCAGACGACACAGGAGTATGAAAACTTCACAAAACATTCATTGATATTTATTTCATTCATACATCCCTTTCGTGTAACCCGCCCGGAGAAAATACAAATAATTATGAAGCGTACTCGACACCATCAAATGACAATGCCCTCTCGGTTGACCAATATATATATATATTGGAAATAACAACATAGTCGATACATACGTCAAAAGACGAAACAAAACCATGGAACTCTTAATAGCTATAGCCTCCTTCACGCCTTTGAAAGCTTATTCGAAGAAGATACCTGAAAGATTTTAACCCTCAACTTACTTAAATGAGAAACCGAGAGTTAAAGGGGAAAGCAAAATCTTCAGGCCAATCAACAAATTGGTGTGAATTATAATCCTTTATACCCGACATAAAGATAGCTAGCGGGACCATGCCGCATAACAAAACAGGTTTCCCCTACGCTAGTATGAAGTCACCTCTAATATCCCTTCTTGAACCAACCCTATGCTCCAAGGCTTCGATGGTTAGAACGAAAGCCACAATAACATAGTCAAAATATAAATATGTAATATGCAACACGAATGATTCCCCATCCTTGTTATTCTAGGTTTCCCAGCTTGACAGTTTCTAAATGATTACCCATTATTTTAGTTCTTTCTATTGGTTCCCCTCCCACATGTCGCAAGGTAACTCAGGGTTGGCCCTTAAAACAGAAGCACCTCCTAGGCGCATGAATGATTGGGTCTAGATGTATTATCTTTAGGTTGAATTGGTAACCCCAATCCCTTTTTTACCGGTATCCGAACTGCGCAACTCAAGGTAACCCCTTGCTAGGAAATAATTCTCTTTTGATTCCCTTCCCATGCTTCACAATGTAAACCCTACTAACAATAGAATTGTAAGCCTTTAGTTTAGTTATTTAATTGACACTCCCAATTATTTCACTCATCATAGCCACAATGTTCACACAAATGCAGATGTCATGTCCATGGTTACCTATCATGTAACACCCCACATTTAATTAAATAATGAAATGAATAGTAAATAAAGATTACATGAATATGTTTATATGCATAGAATTTTAATTTTGAAATAAAAGGTGCAAGTTAAGAGAAGAAATAAATGAATGCATAAATAAATACATGCATGAAAAGTGGACAAGAAATTTGGCTGCATATGAAATTAAATGCATGCATTAAAAAGGGAAATAAAACAATGCATTAAAAAGGAATACAACAAAAAATGAGTTAATAATGTCATTAATTACATTAAATAAACAGCCATTAAAGGACAAGGAAATGAAAGGTAAGTTATTGATGAACTAAATAATTAAGAGATGGTGTGTATATATATACACGTAGATTTGAAATTCAAAAGTAAATATAGTTTAAAACTAGAGTAATATAAATCAGAAGAATTATATTAAGTAAGTGAATAACTTATTAATTTATGTTAAAAATCAGATATGTTATCAAATTAATGTTATTTATTAACATTAAAACCAGAAAACAAAACGCAACAGAAAACGTGCCTGGACCCAAGATGGGTCAACCCAAGTTGGCCTGGTTCGACCCATAAGAAGATGGGTCGACCCCATCGAGAACAGATCTGTTTTTTGTGAGGTGGTTTTCTGGTTTATACGGTTTAGATTTTATTTGATTAAATCTGATGGTCCAGGATTTCTCATATACCTATAAATAGATTAGCAGGGACTAGCTTTAATCTCATATTTTCTGAGATGCTGCCTAGGTTCTGCCTTTCTCTTCTTCTTCCAAATATTTTCAAAAAAACAAAACATTAGTTCATAGGGGTTCTGATTCAAGATTTGAAGATAAGATATAAATCTACAAATAGGTGTTCAGAACTCTGATCAACGTGAGGTAAGTTCTTAAATCTGATTTATATAGGTCTCTCTCTCTCTTTACCTCTTGTTTTAGTATCATATTTTTGAATTCGTGGTTATTTAGATACTAGATCCGGTTAGGAAAGCCATGGAATAACAAATCTGGATCAGATTCAAGGATGGGAAAGCTGTCATATGAGTGGATTCAAATTATACCTTTTTAAATAACGGTATATCCATCGTTTGCATTCCCCGTTATATTTAATATGCTAAACAATTGGTAATTGTGGAAATTGGCTATTAAACCTGTTTGGAATATGTTGAAATTATTACTGTTGTAATAGATATAAATTTTATTATATCCTCTGTATGAATCGAGAAACTTCTGTAATACTGTAACCATGAAACTTCAATTAAGAAGTGAATATGAGAATAAGGTTTAACATGCTTGTTGTGGTTAAAATGAAAAGATTACAGTGTTAATAGTATATGAAACATAAATTAAACGTCTAACTCCGAAAATAAGAAAGGAAGGGATGTAGTGGATTGAGTTAGTTGGATTTGGAGGAAAAGTGATTTATTTCCCTAAGTAACCTATTTCCTAGAACATAGCTGCAAGAGAGCCATAATGAAAAATAAAAAATAACTTGCAACTACGTATCTAGATAGGCACACGTTATGGAAATAAATTACTGTATCTTTCTGTAAATCAAACTAATAAGGTGCATGAATTGTTTTCCTTAAAGTAGTAAGGAACATGCATGATAGTGAATAAAGAAAGATTACAATGGTAAAATCGGGAATAATAGAAAAATGGTAGATATGCCTAGTTTATATGTAAAATTTACAGTAATTGGGAAATTTTAGATAACCGCACCGAGACACGAGGTTAAGTTCAACTTGTGGTACAAGCCAGCCCAGAACTGCATGGCAAATCCAGTGTCCACAAGTGGTCAACTTAATGTGAGAGGTCTGGTGCCAAAACATATATAAAAATATATGTATGCAACGGAAATAAATGGTATGTGGGAAAATTTACAAGACAATAACGAGACAAATGTTACAACAATAAAAGTTTGGTCAACATTAAAGAACCATGGAAAATGTGATGAACGGGGAATATAACCAATTATAAGTGATTATATGAATGAGAATGGAATATAATGGTAGGCTTGTCTTAAGGACAAGTGGAAATTATAACGTAGGTTATAATAAATGAAAAGGAAACTTATTAATAAACATGAGTTAAGAGAACTAAGTTAATAAGTAAACAACAACCAGTTGTAATGACAGTGTAAGTTGATTAAATAATAATGAGGTAGACTTATGGAATGAAATAAGTTATATTTAATCATATGTATATTAAGTAACATGTTAATAGAAAATATGTGGATTGAGATAAGAAATACTTAATTATAGTTGAGTAGAAAATATTATTGTTACCTATAAACCTGAAATTGGTCAATGAATGACATGGTAATAATGTAAAATGATTGTAGATTACTTTCGTTAATTACAATCTAGGGAATAACATGTTATGGGCTTATTAATAAACTTAAATGGGTTAAGTTATATCACTGAATTTATAAGCTAGAGGGTTTCATTCCTTAGAGATATAAGGGGCTTAGAGAAAACCTTATAACTTGAATAAAAAATAAAATTTGGATAATCAAGTTAATTAGCAATCTAATAAGATAAAACAAGCGCGTAATTAAAAGATTAGACATAGGGTCTAATAACACGTTAGCGTGATGCGCTTGGACTAGTCTACACGAAAGAAGGTGAATAAACCAACGAGTAGAACATCGGGGTATCTAGAGACACGGGAGGAGAACATCCACTTGATTACTCGGCTCGACATATAGCTTGATTTCTTGGTGGGAATGGAAGAAAGAACGCGGCCTCTGACGGACGTGGTTGGGTACTCTGTGGTGGTCTTCTGTGCGGCACAGGCTCAGGATGTACTCGCAGCGGTGGGGGTCTGCGTGATACCACCCAAAGGGGTATACCTTGACTACAATAGTAGCTTGGAAATCAAAAGGATGTAGTGGTATGGCATTCGGGTGATTTGACTATTTGCCTCGCTCATGGAAGGATGTTGGTTAGGACCAAATTAAGGTTTATAATCGTCGGAAACCTGTCATTGCAGTCAGTGGGATGCGGAAAGACTAGAGCTAAAGCAATATACCATTGTCCTTTCACTATCGAGGCATGGTTGAGGGACATGTCAAATTGGATGCTAAATTGGTTGCTACGGGCACGTCATTAGCTCTTAATGTAGTTTTTCACTAGTTGAGGGAGGGGCCTGGGTAGGGCTATAGCCACCGTGAAAAAGCATACCATACTGGATATTTGTATTGTACGCCCTTAAAGGTGGGCTTATACAGATATGGAAAGATTCCCAACCGAGTTCCGTACATCGGATGCAGCCTTATTACGGGACTCGGGTTATAGTAGACAATACGTACGTGTGAGGGTATAGGCACACGCATTGGGTGGTGTATCGTAGACGTTAGAGAATTACTCCGTACGCTTGCATGGCATAGCGAGGAGGGTTTTGTGCGGTAACATGGCGTTATGATTCAAATTTCCGTACATCATTCAGCATAGGATAAGCTTTCGTGGCGTGACGGTGAGGACCATGCGAGGAGGGTACTATGGGAAGTACCTTGATATATTAGGGGTAGCTACATATATACTATATTAGGTTAATCTACTAGGGTGTAGATGAGTACGACGTGTGTGTAAAGCCTTGAATGCTATTAACCAAAAACAACCTAATGAACAAGAAAATGTAATTGATTGGAATATGTAGGGTTATTTCAGAATGTGTAAGTAAGCCTAGTCACCAGAACTTGTGTTCTGACTCGTTCCTCATAACATACTTACATGTTAGGTTTATGGCAGAGATACGATAGCTTTGGATACCGGTTAGGCTATATTATTACTTTGGTAAGGCTATATTTGATTATATTATATTTTATTCCATTCCTCTATGAGATGTTTTCTAAGATCTGATATATTTTATATCTCTGTATTTTCTGCAGGATAACAGACAAGCCAACTCGAGTTTCGATAGATTGGAATTTTTGAAAAAAAATCGATCTGTCAGAATTCGGGTTGTTACATACCAATTAACATGTGCAACTTTCAGTGGAGTCCTACCAAGTTTAACAATCAATCATTTCCAAATGTCCAAAAGTTATCCCCTTCCGACTATCTCCAAAGTGGTAATCCCTTCTAGTTGCATAAGACAAGTGTCATTTATTCCAAAGGTAACCCCTCTAGGTCCATCCAATTTCCCTCGGAAGGTAACTCCTTCCGGATTCATGCAAATAAGCAACCAATCAAGATGTGACATCTAACACCTTTGAAAGTTAACTCATTCCATGGCAGTTCTTTCTTATAAAAGACACTCCTTTGTCCCTACCGAAATAGTGGAGGAAAAAGCCTACGATGGAGTAGTTACTTTCAAACCATATAAGTGACAGAGCCTAAACCCATTCAGAAGGTAAGATGGTTTTCAAACCATATAAGTTACAGAGCCTAAACTATATAAGTGACAGGGGCCTGAACACTTCATATACCATTCTTGTGATATTTCAAGTATCCAGTGCTACCGAAAGATGGTTTTTGAAAGCGTCGAAATGTTATTTCTATATATGGTGGTGGTACTGACAATAAATGCCGAAAATGCAAACTTATTTCCTTTTAAAGTAATACTTTATAGTTACTCCACCATATTTATAAAATTCTTATTGGCTTATGAATAAAATATTTTTCGTATATAATCTTTTTTACAGTACTTTTATATTATCCATGTATAAAATAATTATACAGATATATCTAGCATTTTAAGTAACTAATTCTATAAGCATCGAAAATTATGAAACTTGAAATCGATCTCTAAAATCATGTAACTAACATCATATAAAATTCTATAGCATTCAGAGATTTCTATTTTAAAATTTACCTTAAAACCTATCCATTTTCCTGTATATCAACCATATAAACATGTCGAATATAGCTAGTGATTAACCATCACTTTTATCATGGAAAGCTATCATGAATCCACATAATACTTTCGCATAGTCGCCCAATAACCAAAACATAATTGTAAGAGTATTATTTACCTTGATTGCAGGAGGGTGCGAGATTTTCTAATGTTGTTGCCAACTAAAAAAACCTAGCTTTACTTTCTTATTCTTCTTTCCTTGCTTTAATTTCCATCCACCTTTTATTCTTTAGATTTTTAGATAATGAAATAAAGTGAACAAATGTAGTAGGATATGTGGTATATATAAGGGTCAAAAGTTTACCACTTTGCCCATCTCATTCATACTTCCCTAAGCATTCTTTAGTTAATTTGTTTCTAATGCCAACCTATTGGTTAATTTATTAAACACAAAACTCATTTTCCTCCTCATCCTCATTATTCCCATTTAATTTAACCAATTAAATTCATGAATAATCTTCTCAAATCTAGAAATATTGCAATAGTGATGTAAGAGATCACTATCACCCACTAAAACCTTTAATCTAATGAAATAGGATGTAGATTTGATCTGAATGATGGAGAAAATGAAAATTTTGATGACAATTTAATGAGATCTAATCTTCCTTGATGAGATCTAGCCTTTAGGTGAAGGATATAAATGATTTGATTAAAAAAAGATTAGGGTGTGAGAGGATTAGAGTGAACCTGAGTAGATCACAGTACTAGCTAATTTAGAGAAGAAGGGAGAAAACTCATGATCTCTCCAATAGCCTTTATTTATAATTGTAGATCATTAGCCAAGTGGGCCAACTGACTTCAGCCCATTAGTTGTCTCTAAGTCTTCCATTTGAATTGAAAACTTAAAACTACAGTTTCTACCAGGCCGCTGAACTATTTTCTTGGTGTGACCACTCTACATAATGGTCAACCACCATCTAGAAGCAACGAGAGTAGTTAGGGCACCTAATCCGGTTTCCAGCAAAAGTTATGGCTTAAATAAGATTTCGTAAATGCAAATCAATCACAAAAGGATTTGGTAAAAATCATGGTTATGTAACACATATCGATGTTTGTATATCAAAATGTTAGAATAATACGAGTACGACCACTTCTGAATCAAACAGAACTATTTCATAGTCCTCTATAATGTAAAATATGGGCCTCTATACACCCTCTTGCGCCTCATATTTCCATCCATTCTAGTTCCTCTTTTTGCAAATTAAATCTCATGTACCCAGAATCCCCTATCTCTCTGTATCCAACAAACCAGGACCCTCTGAATTCCACCTTTTTGCAATTAAGCTTTCTTTCTCTCTTTGATTTAATTGCAAAAAGCTGAAAATCAAGGGTTTTGATTGGTTGGGTACAGGGGAACAGAGGAATTTGGGTACAGAGGATTTACTCTCCTCTTTTTGTCCCCTCCCACTAATTTTTATGACTTGGAGAAGGCAATAAAAAACTCTCCCATATTTTCTTCTTAGTCCATTCTTCCCAGTTCTTCCTTTGACAGCAAATTTTTAGTGGAAAAACAACTTATGGTATGCTTTATATACTATCCTTGTTTGTTTTACGTTAGTTCTCTACTTACGTTTTTCTTTTCCAGTTTATAAATAATTGGTTCTCCCTTTAGAAAAATATTTCTGACTCTAGTGTTGAAGCTTCAAAGCTCAAAGACGGAAATTCAGCTTTGAAAGATCAAATTTCCTCTTTAACTTCTTCCAGAGATGATTTATTGAAGGAATCGATTTCAGCCAAAACCACTATTTCTGAGAAAGGGAAATCTTTTCAATCATTGTTCGACCAGATCATCATTTTACAAATGACTTTGTAAGAGTGTTAAAGTGAGAAGGAAAAAATCGTTACTGAAAAAGCTTCTCTTGAGAAAGTATACTCTCATCTTGGAAAGAAATTAGAGAAGAGGAAAATTTTACTTCACATGGTTATCAACACTATTAACGATATCAAGAAGAGAGTGGATCAGTTCTCGGACACTTTTCTAAACGTAATCATCATTGACTCCTTCGAAAAGGCTTTCTTGGGGGCTTACTCCGACAATATCGACAAATTCTGTGATTCAAGCTTTTCCAACCTTGATCTAATACTGATCGAAGATTCATGGTGAAAGCCAATGATATTAGGCAAGGGATCAAAGTTCTCGATAAGGTAAGGAATCTTTATATTCCTAGCATTACTTTATTAGTATGTTGTCATAGAATATTGACTTCCTAGGTAGTTCGATCCACAGAGAATTTTTAGTCGATTTTGTTACATTAAGAAGAGATTATGTGGAAAATTCTTCATTGATTAAATCTTCAGGATTGGATCGATATTATTTTATTTGCGACTTACGTAAACTCTACATGCAATGTCCCTAGTTCCACTTTAACTTTATTTGTGAAGAGATACTCTACGTTGTTGAACCTATGATTTTTTGTTTGATGATAACAAACATATTTTATTTTACAAATGTGTTTGAAACTGTACTGTTCTCTTTTTTCCACATCATACGGAAACAAAAATTATTTCTTACTGATAATACTTCAACGCAGAATTAAATATTCACACAAGTATTTATTATTCAAAAATAAATGTTTATTTCACAAACAAAATAGTACATCTTTTCAGAACTCTCATATATATATATATATATGTATATATACATATATATATAGAGAGAGAGAGAGTTTACATTCATCATTTTTTACATATGATCCTCACTACATTATCCCTCACTCAGTAATTTATCTGTGCACTCTTAATGTATCTACATCTTGTTCTGATCTTGCTCCATCATCTTGAAACCTATCACAGAAATAAAACACACACAGTAAGTTGGAACTATAACAAATACTGAACAAATAAAAATTTATTTTGAATTTTTATTTGCCTCAGATTTTCTGTGTGTTTTTCTCATCATTTTCCTGACTTGATCAACCTCAACACGACTACACCGGTTTACTAATCAGAACCAGCATTACATTTAATTGATTCTGAACAGCCCCAATGTAGTGCAATAGGTCTACTGATGGATATTACATGTTTTCCCACGTATATAAATTACGTGCGCATTATGCATGTATACACATACAGTTGTATGTATATACACATATATACGTGTGCACGTACATGGGTTCGACATGCATGGAGAAATCACATAAGCACAATGTGGTGCATGAGTCACATGCAAAAATAGGTGCAAACAACAAGGTTCATGGGTCAAGCACGGTCAAAGCAACATTGAGCAATAGCATGAATACAAGCATAAGGCAAGACGACATACATGACAACATGAATCAATGGACAAGGCAGCAGTTAACATGTGACAAAAGTGGTGCAAACTCATCAATACAGAAAAGTGCAACATTTGTATGGCAAATCAATGTGTACAAGGAACCACGAGCTAAAGTAGTATGACAGGTGCAGTGACATGTCCAAGTAGTAAACAAGACACAGCCAAGAGTATGCAACAATGCATAATATACTCAGAATTCATCTTTCAAAGAGTTTGAGCAATTCAAACTTAACAGATTCAAGCCATGGATTTCAAAAGCTCAATTTTATCTGTTCTTTTCATAATTTAGCATCTGTCCTTATTTTGATACATAAGGTTCATGCAAATAAAGCAGATGGCAAGATGCAGTATACAAGACCAGTCAAAGTAATTAATATGAGTACATCATGCAAAATATATTCAAGAGGAATATCATTTCGAATAAGTAATTTTTTCATGTAGTTTTAAACTTTTCTAGATTTGAAGGATGTTTGTATTGGCAAGCTTATTATTTGGAAATGTTTTAAACATGCAAGATTTTCTTACAGAGATGAAGATCAATTTCATATTTCAAATTGGTAGTCAGAACATCAAGACTTCGGGAAAATTGTTTGCTAACAGAATTGAAGTGGCAAATTGTTTTTAGAAATACAGAAACAATCTTGGGCAGGAAGTTATTTCCAGAAATGAATATTTGGCAAGAGATTTGTGCATTCAAATTCATACAGTATATGGAATTTTCATCACTATATCTAAGGAATCACGCAGGGAAATTTCAAGAGGCTAACTAAATTTCTAGATTCATTGAAGACCAGAATTATGTCTTAATACATCACAAGAAAATCAACCAGACTTAAAATCGAAAAACTAGAGAAGTTAATTTAGGAAATAATCAATTTTCATTCAAGGCTATTTTCCAGAAATAATCTATTCGCTATCAGGGGATCGAACTTGAATTCAATGTTTACCAAAAATTCCTCAAATCAAATCGGGCAAGTCAATTATCAAAATTAGAGAATAGGGTTTCAAATTGCCCTATAAATTCACACTATTCCTCATCGGCAAATTATCCAACTCACAAAAAATCATTCAATTTCTCAAAATTAAATCAGAAGCCTTACAGAGTTTGAGCGAGCAAGAGAACACTTCGAATTCGAGCATGGAGCCAGCATCGATCAGCTGAAGGAGTGGCAAAATCATCGAATCAATTTCAAAGCCAGTTCGAAGAAGAAGAGCCCTAGCCGACATTTTCTTTGAAGAGCAAATGAAATAAAAGGACGACTGAGATTTCAAAAGGAATGAAGATATAAAAAGGGGCCATTCTTTTTTACTTTATAAGGCTTTGCTTAGGGTTTTTTATTTTGATGTTACGTTGTTGTATTTTTGTTTTTATTTCTAGAAAAATAATCCTTAGGTTTACTACTTTACTTCCAAACTAGGGTATACAGATTACTGCTCTGTGATCTTGGAAAATCTGATCTAGTATATATAAATCAATCTTGGATTTTGAGCTTAGGGTTGGAATAGAAGCAGGGACTACGATTTTACATAGGTTTGTAAGCTGGATCTGTTTATAACACCTAATAGAAATCTTAGGAATGCAGCAGTAGTCACAGTTTGCCAAAGCTGGCTAATTTCTGTGTGTGATTTTCTTTTACTGCATTTTGTATTATTCTATGATTGTTTTAAATATCAAATAAACCATATTCACCCCCTCTAGGGTTAATATAGATCCAACAACTGGTACTAGAGTCAGTGTCTAATTAACTATAGAGTCACGAATTCAATGAATAATGCTTTTTCTGAGGGTCAGTCCATTGCTAGGCCTCTTATGTTCAATGCTTACATGAAATCTTGGATGAAAATGTATTTAGTTTCTATTGATTACGATGTGTGGGATATTATTGAAACTGGATATAAAACTCCTACTATAATTATTAATGAAGCTGAATTTCCTAAACAAAGGATAGATGGGATGCGAATGATAAGAAGTTGATTCTAATAATGCTAAAGCAATGAATGCTTTAATTTGTGCTCTTGATAAAACCGAATTTAATAATATTTCTCATTGTAATACAGCTCAGGAAATCTAGCATACTCTGCAGGTCACCCGTGAAGGAACGTCTCAAGTAAAAGAATCCCGTCTTGCATTATTCGGTAATGAACATGAAAGTTTCACTATGCAAAAAAACGAAAGCATAAAGGACATGTATGGATGTTTCTCTGTGCTCGTTTACAACGCTAGAACCCTTGGAAAAGTGTATACTGAAGTTGAACTTGTGAGGGAAATCCTATAAATTTTGCCAATGAACTTTGAATCAAAAGTCACAACAATCCAAGAATCAAAGGATTTAAGAAAACTGAGCATGGAAGAGCTGATCAGAAATCTGATGACTTATGAAATGGACCTGAAAGCTCGAGAAGACCGCAACAACTCAGAACTAAAGAAGAAGTCAATTTCCCTGTCCAATACTGTCAATAGTGATGATGAAGATGCCATCGAACAAATTGCTACGGCCGTCAGATAAATCGCAAAATGGAGCAAATTCAAACCTCGAAGAAACAAATCAAAAGTCAACAAACCAAAGAACTCTGACAATTCAGACGAGGAACCTATTTGCTACAATTTGCAGAAGCCTGGGCACATAAAACCAAAATGTCCACTACTTTAACACAACAAAAGAAACAAAAAGAAGAAGAAAGCCTTTACAACAACTTGGGATGATGAGGAAGGAGAAGAAGTCTCAAACTGTAGCAAGGAAGAAGTCAATCTATGCTTGATGGCAAAATCAGAATCAGAAGACAATGGAGCAGAATCTAGTGAGGTATACAATTACAATGACTTATTTTTGATGTGTTAAACTCTTTCTGAAATTATTGGAACACTTGAGTTTAAAGAGGAGAAATTAAAAGCCAAAAGTATGAAACTTGTTCACAATAGTAATTAGAATCTGAACTTGAAAAAGTTTCAAATATTCAAAATCTTGATTGTGAAAATTGTAACTGTCTGAATCTTGAAATATTAACACTCAAGTCCAACATTGAAAATCTTGAAAAATAAATTTTGTGTTTGACAGAAAATGGTGATATCAAAAGGGATGATTTCACAAACCGATGCACCTCACTTATGGCTGAAAACACAACACTAAGAACCAAAGTCCAGGACCTTGAAATTATTTTGAATAAATATTCAATTGGTCAAACATCGTTTAAAATGCTGTTTGGAAACTAACTGTTTGCTAACAATAGAAAGGGACTAGGTTTTGAAAAAATACAAATGTTATAAATGATAATTGAGAAGGTAGAAGCATCATTCCAAAGTGTGGGAAATGTGGGGGTAATTGGGCATAGTTCTGAAAATTGTAAGAGTAGGAACAAAACTAGAAAATTCACTCGAGTTTGGATTGCTAAACACTTGGCTCACAATTATCATTACTATTGGAACATGAATAAAAAGATAAATCGAATTTGGGTTCCAAAAGATTCTTCCGCTCACAATGCCTAAGTCATTAATACTCTTGGACCTAAGAGCTTTTCTGGGTCATTCTCTTCTCTTTTGTGTAGATATGTTGGCGGGCTAAGGAGTAACAGAAATGGTATTTGGATTCAGGTTGCTCTAGACATATGACAGGAGACAAGAGACTGTTCCTTAGCCTAGGAAAATATAAAAGTGGGAATGTGACGTTAGGAGACAACAACAAATGTAAGATCATTGGTAAAGGTAAAGTAGGTAACAGTACCTTGCTTTAGTTGATGTCTTATATGTTGACAATTTACATCACAACCTCGTCTCTATCAGCCAACTATGTGATAAAGGAATGAATGTGGTTTTTGATGGTGAGATTTGCAAAATTATTGAAACATCCACTGGTAGCATTATTTTCACAGGGAAAAGAAAGGGAAATGTATATATACACTTTCTTTTGATGATGTATCTCTTTCTAGATTTTTGGTAGCCACAGATGAAGAGGCAACTCTGTGGCATAGGAGACTAGCACATGCTAGTATGAGCCTTCTGAAAAAATTGAAATCAAAAGAGCTTGTAAAGGGCTTACCAAAACAGAATTTTAAAAGTTCTAAAGTGTGTAAAGCTTGTTCATTGGGAAAACTTTAGTCGTTCTTCTTTTCTCTTGAAAAATGTTGTTAGCACCTCTCAGGCTCTTAAATTAGTTCATATGGATTTGTTTGGACCAAATAATATTGCCAACTTAAATGGAAAACATTATTGTTATGTGTTGGATGATGATTATTCAAGATTCAAGTGGGTTTGCTTTCTAGCCAAAAAGTCTGAAATATTAGATTATTTTTCAAAGGTTTCAAAATTAGTTCAAAATGATAAAGTTGTTTCAATTAAAGTTTTGAGAAGTGATCATGGAGGTGAGTTTGAAGATTTAGACTTTGATTTTTTTGTGATGAAGATGGTTTTAAACCTGAATTTTCCGCTCCTTGAGCACCTCAACAAAATGGGATGGTCGAAAGGAAAAATCGTACACTTCAAGAACTGGCTAGATCAATGTTAAGTGAGTATAAATTGCCTCAAACCTTATGGGATGAGGCAGCTAATACTGCTTTCTATGTAATGAATAAAGTTATGATTAGACTAATACATAATAAAATGTCATACGAATTATGGTCTAACAAAAAGCCTAACATCTCATACTTCAGAGTTTTTGGATGTCCCTGTTATATTCTCAATACAGGTGATCAACTTGGAAAATTTGAATCAAAATTTGATGAAGGAATTTCCATGGGTTACTTATCAAGTAGCAAAGCATGCAGAATCTTCAACAAACGATCAAGAACAATTGTTGAAACCATAATGTGAAGTTTGATAAAGCAGAATTGGAAATGACTTGTGGAAAAGATGATGGTGTTGTACAAGGAAGTGAAAAGAAAGCAATGAAGCTGAAGCTGGCAGTGATGAGGTCACAAAAGAAATTGTTGAAACTGAGAAGTTGAAGTCCAAACCCAAATTTAGTAATTGGTAGTCCAACTGCTGGTGTTCGCACTCGTTCCTCTCTCAATAAAAATGTCTGTGCTTTTTGTAATCATAATGCTTTTATTTCTGAGATTGAACCAAACTCTTATGATGTTGCTCTTAATGATGAATGATGGGTTTTAGCTATGCAAGATGAACTCAACCAGTTTGAGAGTAATAGGGTCTGGAAACAAGTTCCTAGACCAAATGACTATCCAATTGTTAGAACAAAATTGGTGTTTTAAAAAACTTGATGAATCTCGAAATGTGATTAGAAATAAAGCTAGGTTGGTCGCAAAACGATACAATCAAATTAAAGGCATTGATTTTGATGAAAAAATTTCCCCAGTTGCTAGGTTAGAAGCAATTAGAATTTTGCTAAGTTTGGCATATTTTAAAGGCTTTAAACTTAAGCAAATGGATGCTACTAGTGCCTTTTGAATGGAGAGCTGAATGAAGAAGTTTTTGTTGAACAACTCCCTGTTAACAAGAGTTATGAATTTCAAAATCATGTGTACAAACTAGAAAAAGCATTATATGGTCTTAGGCAAGCTCCTCGAGTTTGGCATGACTGTCTCTATTCATATCTTTTGGAAAATGGTTTTACAAAGGGATGTGCTGACACTACTCTGTTTCTATTACATGATGGTAACAATTTCTTAATTGTTCAAATTGATGTTGATGATATCATTTATGGTGCTACTAATGATATTTTGTGTGAGAAATTTGAAAAAGTTATGTAGGACAAATTTGGGATGAGCTTGGTTGGCGAACTGAAGTACTTTCTTGGATTTCAAATCAAACAGAGTAGCAAAGGAATCTTTATTTCTCAAATGAAGTATGTGATGGAGCTATTGAAGAAATTTGGAGTTAAAGATGCAAAACCAATGAGAACACCAATGAGTCCAACAACTAAGCTTGACAAAGATGAAAAAGGTTTTGCTGTTGATCATAAAAAATATCGCGGTATAATCGGTTCACTTCTTTATCTCTCTGCTTCTAGACCCGATATTATATTTTCTGTTTATTTGTGTGCTCGTTTTCAGTCTAGTCCAAAAGAATCTCATTTAAAAGCCACAAAACGAATTTTAAGATATTTGTTGCACACACCAAAACTTGGCTTGTGGTATCGCTCTTGTAATAATTTTGATTTAGTTGGTTTTACTGATGCTGATTATGTTGGTTCACTCACTGTTAGGATGAGCACTAGTGGAACTTGTTTCATGTTAGGACATTCCCTTGTTTCTTGGTCAAGTCATAAACAAAATTGTGTTGCATTGTCCACCACTAAAGCTAAATATATTTCCCTAGGAAGTTGTTGTGCACAAATTTTATGGATGATGCAAACTCTCTGATTTTGGTCTATTCTATAAACAAGTTCCTTTGAAATGTGACAGTAAGAGTGCAATAGATTTATCAAATAATCTTGTACATCATTCATGAACAAAACACATTGATGTGAGACACCATTTCATTAGAGATCATATTGCTAGTGAGGATATCTGTATTGAATTTATTCCAAAATCTCAACTTGCTGATATTTTCACTAAACCCCTTCCTAAAGATAGATTTTCCAGATTACGATTGGATTTGGGGATTATGGAAATTGATTAATCCCTCTGCATTTTTGGTTAAATTTTTTCTTGGATGTTTTGTTATCAATTTTATTTTCTAATAAATCTAACCATTCATTAAAATCCTTGAGAAAAGGACAGTTTATTTGGGGCATTTGTGATAAAATTATGATCGTATTAGATTTCAGAATATGAGGTGGTTGAAAGATTCTCAATAATCCTGATTTGATTTAATATATTTCATAATATGAGTAATTTTGAAATTTATTTCACATCCATCTCTATTTCTATCATCCATTATAGTTTTATATATTAAGGGGATTTTGTGTAAAATAGTAATAATAAGTGTTTCTCTAACCTCATTTAAAAATCCAAGATCTGGTCATGCATGGTTATGAGATTAAATTTTTTTTCATGTTGCAACTAATCCCATTTAAAAATCCAAGATCTGATAATGCGTGGTTAGTGTACTCTAGAAATAAATAAGTAAATAATAAAAAAAGGAGAAAAGAAAAGGAATAATAATAATATATGTAAAATCCTCCTTGGTATATATTAACTATTTCTCCAATCCATCTTCTAAATTGTGAAATGTGTTTCTATCTTATGGGTTACTATGTTTTTTGTTTGGAGTTTGCGGTATCTAATTCTGTTAATTGATTTGAATTTCTGTTTATGGTCCATATCCTTTGCAAATGTCCAGTTCTGTTCATCTTTTGATGATTACAAAAGGGGGAGAAGAGTTAAGATTTTCATAAGTATGCAGAAATCTATAGAATTTATTTTTCCATTAGTGCTAAGTGTTTAATTATTTTCTACATTTTTCAAATTTTTTCAAATTTATTAAGTATATTCTATGTTGTAAGGGGCGCTATGTTGTAGGGGGAGCACATACATAGGGCGAGTTCTCATAATTTCAAAGTCAAACACGTTTTCTGTATTCAAAATCTTAAGTATTTTCGCCATCATCAAAAGGGGGATATTGTTGAACATATGATTTTTTGTTAGATGATAACAAACATATTTTATTTTACAAATGTGTTTGAAATCGTAATGTTCACTATTTTCCACATCATACAGAAATAAAATTTATTCTTGACTGATAATACTTCTATAAAGAATTAAATATTCACACAAGTATTTATTATACAAAAATAAATTTTTATTTCACAAACAGAATAGTACATTTTTCAGGACTCTCATGTATATATATACAGTTTACATTCATCATTTCTTTACATATGATCCTTACTGCATTATCCCTCTCTCACTCAGTTACATTTATTTGTGCATTCTTACTGTATCTACATCTTGTTCTGATCTTGCTCCATCATCTTGAAACCTGTCACAGAAATAAAACACACACAGTAGGCTGGAACTAAAACAAATACTGAACAAATAATTTTATTTTTTTGGAACTTTTATTTGCCTCAGATTTTCTATGTGTTTTACTCATCATTTTTGTGACTTGATCAGCCTCAACACGACTACACCGGTTTGTTGATTAGAACCAGCATTACATTTAGCTGATTCTGAACAGCCCCAACGCAGTGCAGTAGGTTTACTGATGGATATTACATGTTTTCCCACATATATAAATTACATGCGCATTATACATGTATACACACACATTTGTATGAATATACACATATATACGTGTGCAAGTACATGGGTTCGACATGCATGGAGAAATCAGATAAGCTCAAAGTGGTGCATGAGTGACATGCACAAATAGGTGCAAACAACAAAGTTCATGGGTCAAGCATGATCAAAGCAGCATGGTGCAATAACACGAATACAAGCATAAGGAAAGACGACATACATGACAACATGAATCAATGGACAATGCAGAAGTTAACATGTGACAAAAGTGGTGCAAGCTCATCAATACAGAAAAGTGCAGCATTAGTATGGCAAATCAGTGTGTACAAGGAAGCTCGAGCTAAAGTAGTACGACAGGTGCAGTGACATGTTCAAGTAGTACACAAGACACAGCCAAGAGTATGCAATAATGCAAAATATACCCAGAATTCATCTCACAAAAGCTTGAGCAATTCAAACTTAACATATTCAAGCTATGGATTTCAAAAGCTAAAGTTTATCTATTCTTATCAGAATTTTGCATCTGTCCGTATTTCGATACACAAGGCTCATGCAAATCAAGCAGATGGAAAGGTGCAGTATACAAGACCAGTCAAAGCAATCAATATGAGTACATCATGCAAAATATATTCAAGAGGAATATCATTTTGAATAAGTAAATTTTGCATGCAATTTTAAAATTTTCCATATTTGAAGGATGTTTGTATTGGCAAGCATTTTATTTGGAAATGTTTTAAACAGACAAGATTTTATTCCAGAGATGAAGATCAATTTCTTATTTCAAATTGGTGGCCAGACACATCATGATTTCGGGCAAATTGTTTGCTAACAGAATTGAAGTGGCAAATTGTTTTTAGAAATGCAGAAACAATTTTTTGGCAAGAAGTTATTTCCAAAAATGAATATTTGGTAAGAGATTTGTGCATTCAAATTCATACAGTATATGGAATTTTCATCACTGTATCTAAGGAAATCACGCAGGGAAATTTCAAGGGGACAATTAAATTTCCAGATTCATTGAAGAGTAGAATTATGTCTTGACACATCACAAGAAAATCAAGCAAATATGATTCGAAAAACCAGAGATGTTAGTTCAGAAAATAATCAATTTTCGTTCAAGACTTTTTCCAGAAATAATCAAATCGCTATCAAGGGGTCAAAAATGAATTCAATGTTTACCAAAATTTCCTCAAATCAAATCGGGCAAGTCAATTATTGAAATTAGAGAATAGGGTTTCAAATTTTCCTATAAATTCACATTATTCCTCATCGACAAATCATCCAACTCATAGAAATAATTCAAGTTCTCAAAATTAAATCAGAAGCCTAACAGAGTACGACCAAGCAAGAGAACACTTCGAATTCGAGAATGGAGCGAACATCGATCAGCTGAAGGAGTGGTAGAATCATCGAATCAATTTCAAAGCCAATTCGAAGAAGAAGAACGCTAGCCGACATTATCTTTGAAGAGCAAATGGAATAAAAGGACGACCGAGATTTCAAAAGGAATGAAGATATAAAAAAGGGCCATTCTTTTTACTTAATAAGACTTTGCTTAGTGCTTTCTGTTTTGATGTTATGTTGTTGTATTTTTGTTTTAATTTCTTGAAAAACAGTCCTTAGGTTTACTAGTTTACTTCCAAACTAGGGTATACATATTACTTCTCTGTAGTCTGGGAAAATCTGATCTAAGTATACAGATCAGTCTAGGATTTTGAGCCTAAGGTTAGGACAGGAACAGGGACTGCAAGTTTACATGGGTTTGTAAGCGGGATTTGTTTATAACACGTAGTAGAAATCTTAGGAATGCAGCAGTTGCACAGTTTTCTGAAGCTGGGTATTTTCTATGTGTGATTTTTTTTACTGCATTTCTTATTATTCTGTGATTGTTTTAAATATCTAATACACCATATTCACCCCCTTCTAGGGTTAATCTAGATCCAACATACGTAAGGAGAGTCCGACATATCATTCAAAATTAATTAGTCATCAAGATATTACTATGGTTGAAGAGTAGGATTATAACAAATCTCTTTTGATTGTTACCCAAATGGATTTAAAAAAACTTTTAATTCGATAATCGTTTTATCATCTAATCCTTTGAATAAAGCCAAAATTATAATTTCTTGACTTTAAAAGTTGTTTGACTCAATTTTAATTCAATTATAATGTTGATGTACTTTTTTTCTTATTTCAATTGATCTGCAATTTCCATCTAAAATAAAGAACTCATTTTCTGTGATTTATTTAATTAGGACACTCAATTGGCAGCCATGCCATTTTCAGTAGCTTTTCTACCTTAGTTTTTTGAAATTAAGGATAAACTCACTCATGATATCGAAAGGAGGAGAGCTTATGGTGAAATGGTTCCTTCCAAGTTTATTGGTAGTCCACTTGCACATGAGTGGTACAAAAAAATTTCATACTCAACATTTGATAGTTTAAGGTCTCAATGTGTTAGATTTCGTGATATAATATTTCCATTTGCAGTAGATTTGGAAGATATTATTGATTATGGTGATACAATATTTCCATTTAGAGAAGATTTGGGAAATATTGTTAATTTAAGTAATATAATATTTCCAACTGCTGAAGATTTGGAAGATATTAGAAAATTTATTGCCTCTTTTGTAAAATTAGATAGGGCAATAAATTACCCACATAAGTTGAAGAATATGAAGAAGTTTTTTATTTTGGGATATTGAAGTAAATAATTAATTCTTTGATTGGAAGGAAATAAATTGGAGAATTAATTAGGCATTGATTTGTAACAATAAATCAATTACTTCAACCCCAACATTAATCCTTATATAAGGATAGGGATTAGGTAAATGTATGCATCATCTCTAAAGGTTGCATTTCTTCTTCTTCTTCTTCTTCTCTATTATCAGTCTTGTAATATTTTCTTATTTAGAAAAGTATTAAAATCTCCTCTCACCAAGTGGACACACACTAACAAGACGTTAGTGGAACCACTATAAATCTCTTGTGTTCTTTCTTTTATTGCTCTGATACTAATTGTTAGGGAAAAGTTCACGAGATCATCGAAGAAGCTTAGATGTGCCTTCACTGAAGTACAGAAGCCTTATTTGCTGGTATGGAGAATGGGGAGAAGAAGAAGAAAAAAAAGTCAAGAGATAGGAAGTTCTACATTTGCAAGAAACCAGGCCGTTGGAAGAGAGATTGTCTGGACTTAAAGAAAAAAATTGAAGCTGGAAATTCATCGGTTGCGATGGAGGAATTTTTGTCTGATGACTTGTTCACATTGGTAGTATCATATGTATCAGACCATTGGGTGCTAGATACGGGGGCGTATTTTCATATGACACATAATAAGAATTATTTCATTTGTTTTAAAGAAAAGGAGGGAAACTGATTCTTATGGGAAATGATGCTAGTTGTAGAGTCATGGGCGAAGGTACTGTGCAGATTCACATGTATGATGGGGTAATACGCACCTTGACAGGTGTCCATTAAGTTCCAGGTCTTCGATAGTCACTGATATCTCTTGGGCAGTTGGCGTCTAAAGGATGCAAGGTAACTATTGATAATAATAGTCTAAGGGTTCCTAAGGGTGCATTTGTAGTGTTGAAGGGAGATATGTTTCATAATTTGTATCTTATGAGGGGAAGAACTGTACTTGGAGATTCAAGGGTTGGAGTCTATAGTTCTCGTGGAAAAGATGTCAAAGCTAGACATACGAGAAGGGACTTTGAGTTTCTGCATAGGAAGAATATGATCAAAGGGGAAAGCTTCAACAAGTTGGGATTTTCCCAAAAGGATGTGCTTGATAAGAGGTCATCTGAAATTGGTCAGAGAACAAAGGATAAAGCAGTGGATATGCATAAGTCTTTACAGACTGCTAAGTTCGGGCATTGCTCGAGCTGGAATAGCTTATCGAAATGTTAGGTGTCACGCGGTGGCATAGTGTGGGGAGAGGGTTGAGATGGTTCATGGAGACGTTTGTTTTCATGGTGAAGATTGATAGGTCTTACATGAAGGGGGTACTTTGAACACTTTGTTGGTAGATGGTGGTGTTGCCGAAGTTTGTTGACAAAATGCAATAGGTGATGGCTGTAACACCCCGTGTATTTTATAACAGTGAAATTCAAAATTTAAAGTATAACTAATTTCAAAACAAAGTATTAAGGGAAACGGGATACGCCATTGCGTTCGTCTCGGAAAAATACGCGAAATAGAGTCCGAGTTTTCGAAAAACGGAGCCCGTATGACCAAATTATGGTCCGACGAAGTTTCAGAAAATTCAAATTTCGAAAACAGAATTTAAATTCAGCCCAATCAAAGCAGGCGGGAAAATTCCCGCCCAAACCCACCAGGTCGACCTGCCAGGCCAGGTCGACCTTGGAGTCGACCTAGGTGTCGACCTGCCCAGGCAGGTCGACTCCCCAGTCGACCTGGCCCCTGAGCCAGGTCGAACCCAGCCCACCCTGGCTGGCCTAGTCTGTGTTTGGTCGATTTTCTGAGCCCTGCCTTGTCACTAGGGCTAGGTGTCAGCTCCTGGTTGGTCTCTTCTTTGAACGAACGGCTATTATTACACCAAGCTCCATCGACGGTCTAAATCAACTCAGAAACTCTATAAAAAGGACCTAAGTCTAACCCTAATTCACATAAACTAAAATGGAGATGAGACCGTCATGCTGCTGAGGAGAGACTGAGGATAGCCGTCAGAAAATAGAGAGACAATTAGGAGATAAATCAAAAGCTTAAAGCAACGTTAATCAAATTAAAGCAACGCCTACAACAAAGGATAGCATCTCCAAATTCAGATTCAGATTCCTGAATTGAAGATTCGTCATACACTGTAAGTAGAGTGCTATTCCGATGTGAATTAAATAATTGTGTTGATTTGTGTAATGTAAGAAATGGAATTGTGGCGATAATAATTTACATTTGTATGTTGCTTTAATGCTAAACGATTTGGGAATATTATGATATACGATTGGATATTTGCAAGTACGCGATTTGCGTTGAAAGTTAACAACGAAATGGAATTGTGGTGATAGTAACTTATGTTTACATGTTATTTTGATTTGGCAATGCTATGGTGTACGATTTGATTCATATAAGTATATGGTTTATGTTGACAACCACATGTTGTGGAATTTTAATTGGGATTCATGCAAGTATATGATTCAAATTGAAAACTACATGTTTGTGGTGGTTATTTACAACACCCATTTGATAATTGCAAGTGTATAATTCATGATGAAAATAACAACTATATGTTGTAATAGTTTATTTGAAATTCATGCAAGTCTATGATTTATTGTTATGCCAACATGATGTATAATTCTATGGTCACCTTTAGTGTAATTTGATCCACTTAAGTATCATGATTCATATGAAAGTTATGTTGGAATTGGCATCATAGTTCAAGTGTAAAAATCATGATTTTGTGATAAAAGCAAGCGTTTTTGTAAGCTTGTATTAATTTTATGAACATGACTAAACTATGTTTGTTATTATGCCTAGTTAAAAACATGTTTCTAGGCTTATGTTGTTATCATAATCATATGATAATATATTTGGCACATTAGAAATTATATTAGGATTACATCCCACTTACAAGTTACATAGGTAGGATAAAAACCATGATTATATGAATAGTAGGATTCATGTTCAATTATGTTTATGCCATGACTATATGAATAAAAGGACCCATGTTCAATTATGATCATGCCATAATTATATGATTAGAAGGGTTCATGTTTAAGTATCATTTATGCCATAACTACACGAATAGAATGATTCATGTTTTGTTTATACCATTATTATGTGAATAGAATGATTCATGTTTAAGTATTGCTTATATTATATGTTGTTACAATTGCAAGTTCACATGTGCCTACCTTATGTTAATTGAATCGTTATGTTGCAAGTTCATGCGTTCACACTCCCCTTTTTATGTTACCTTATAAACACCATGTTATGAGCCTCCCCTTTTCATATGGCTAAATTGGGTTTAAGTATTAAACCCAACACACCTTACATTTGAACGAACGTGCAAAACGGGGGTAATGACGTTTGGGCTAAAATATAGAACATATGTGTTGGCATGTTTGACGCATGCCAACAGCCTTGAAAAACAATTAAGTGGCATAAATAAATCTAAATCAATAAAGATGAATTTTAATAATGGGCCGCAAATATTTACATATAAAAAGAAAAGAGACAAAATATGTAAATGTAGAAAATACGATATGTTTAACCCGAGGTTGGATTGAGTTGTGATGTAAACCTGCCCGGAACCGCCCGGCTGTCCAGTAGTCACAACAATACATATCCAATGTGGGTGGTTAAACACGGAGCCCAATAAGGACCCGAGGTTAGACTGAGTTGTGGCGTAAGACTGCCCGGACCCAACCGGCAACAGGCAGCCACAACAATACCTGTCTAATGTGAGAGGTCAAGGCTTTAATAAGACAATTAAGGCTGAGTCAGGATTGATAGGATTAAGTGAACTAAGACTTAATCAAAATGGAACATGCTAAACTAAACAGACTGATTGGGGGTTAGGTTTATAAAACACTTAACCAACTTAGCATGTTGGCTAGAAAATAGAAAACCTAGTAGCGGGGGACCCTTTTCAGCAGTAACCCTACAAGGCGTATCATGATACCCTGAAACTAGGCAGGGTGGGGCACGATTACTGGGCTGACTGTAAGAGGTCAAATCGACGGCGGTCGTGCAGCAGTGTAGGTTCTAACGGGGTGCGGGCGTGCACACACTCCGGCGCAGAAAAATAAGGCACTGGGCACCAGTAGCATACCTGTGCATTCTAGGGTTGTGTCGGGCCGCCACCATGGGACTTGATACACCCCATGGTGGGACCAGCATAGGTAACTACAACATCGGGGGGCCGTAAGACACATGTAACTATGCGAGTAGGAGCCGATCATCATAAAATGGATCACTTCACCCTGATTATGGGGTGCCTGTTGGGAACTAGTTTATATGGGTACAGAGATTAATATGGTGTACGATAGTATATTCGACCCTAGACAACTTAACTTGGTTTATGGTGCTTTCCCATTTCTAGTTTATACTTATCATACCCAGTTCTTTATTCATAGACTGAATAGTCCTAGACTTACTCAGGCTTTATGTCTGACTCTACTTTTCTTTCGTCTTCTTTTCTTCCGTCCCCCCCCCCCCAGGTCCACAGGGAGGGAATACCGCAGCTTGACCAGCCTTCATATCCAGCTTGAAGAGAAAGAATGTATTGCTTGGATCTTTTCGTTTTGGACTATGGCTTTGGACAGTGGTTATGGGGCTTTTGCAGTTTATTTATGTTTTTCTTTATGCTTCTTTAAATAATGTAATCAAGACAGTTATGAAGATGTTATGTTTTTGGAAATGTTGTAAGACAATTATGGTATGGTTGGTGTAACACGTATTTGAATGAAATAAAAGTTGTTGTTTTCCGTTGTTCAAAAATATGTATTATTATATCTGTCTTGTATATCTGTGATTTATACTTATAAACCTCCACCAAAATTAGGGCATTCCCTTTGAGAGTGACCCTAACGGAGGTGGGGTGTTTCAATGGCCATGCCGAAGCTCATTGTGGGAAGTAACCATGGTGTCTTGTCTGAGAAGATGCTTAGAGTAAGAGGATGTAGGTGGAGTTGTTATGCTTTCAAGGAAATATAGCATCAAGGTGGAGAGTGTTAGATTTTGTGATACAACATTTCTCTTTGCAGTAGATTAGGAAGATATTATTGATTATGGTGATACAATATTTCGATTTGGAGAAGATTTGGGAAATATTGTTAATTTGAGTAATATAATATTTCCAACTGCAGAATATTTGGCAGATATCAGAAAATTTATTTCCTCTTTTGTAAAATTAGATAGGGTAATAAATTACCTACATAAGTGGAAGAATATGAAGATTTTTTTTCCTGATACTGAAGTAAAGAATTAATTCTCTGATTGGGAGCAAATAAATTGGAGAATTAATTAGGCATTGATTTATAACCATAACTCAATTACTTCAAACCCAAATATTAATCCTTACATAAGGATAGGGATTAGGTAAATGTATGCATCATCTCTAAAAGTTGTATTTCTTCTTCTTCTCCTCTATTATCAGTCTTGTAATATTTTCTCATTTAGAAATGTAATAAAATCTCCTCTCCCCTAGTGGACATACACTAATAAGACGTTAGTGGAACCACTATAAATCTCTTTTGTTCTTTTTTTTATTGCTTGATCCGTGATTGTTTTATTGGTGACTATCCGTTGTTTGTTTTGCCTCACCATCAGTCCGTTCCTATTTGTTTTTCCGCAAGGTTGGTTTTTTTACCAAAGGCCTTTTTTTGGGAAAATTCTCCCCAACACAAGGAACTGAAAAGAGACTTGGAAGATAAGAATAGACAAAAAGATGATTCCCTTCTCAAGGTAAAATGTCAAATAATATCAAACCCTTTGACTGACATGATAACGAAATAGCTAAACTTCATCAATAAATTGGTGATTTGGAAGTGCAGCTGGAAAATAGCCAAGCAACTTGTTAACGTTTAGAATTTGTGTTAGGCGAGGATATCTAGATATTATTGCTCTAACTACTAAAGCTTCACCATGATTGGGTAGATCCACCTGATCTCAAACATTAGCAATTCGGAAATTTCCTCACTTGGAAAACACTCCTTGAGGTTTTAATGAGAGGTTAATCCATGATTGGTGTGAAAAGGCAAACATGAGATATGAAGATATAATGAAAACTAGACAAAAACGATGATACCTTGCATCAAATAAATGAGTATATTGCTTATAAGTTAAAAATTGAGATATATTCTCACCAAAAGTATAATGCAAAATTATAAAATGGAAATAAGATTCTCTTGAAGATGAATAGAGTTTATGATCGTGCACTAAAGGCTCAAGTAACGTCTACTGACAATTATTGACATGCTTTTTGCTTGAAGTTGTCACACGTCAACAACGTCGTTAGAAAACACAAAGCAATTCAATCAAAGTTGCGACGTGTTCGAAAAAATATTGGAAATGGCGTCGATTAGTAAAATCATCGTCGATAGACTCGAAAAAACTGGTGCAGTGAAAATACGTGATCCACACGTGTAACACCCCACCTCCGCTAGGGTCACTCACAATGGGAATGCACTAGGTTTGGTGAAGCATTATCGAGGTAAACATGCACAGAAATATTACAAGACAGAACATATACATAAAAGAGCGGAAGTAAAACAAATTTCATTACCTTATAAAATAAGGTCTAAAGCCTTTTACATCAGAATACATCAAAACCTGTCTTGCAATAGTAAAGAAGCATAAAACCTTTTCATAAATTATTCCCCAAATAAAACAGTAAGGTTGCCATAGCCAAGAGAAGTCCAAGCCATGCATGATGACCTTCAAGCAGAAGAAGTCCGAACTAAATAACAGTGTTTCCTCCCTGAAAACCTGGGGGGGGGGAACGGAAGACAAAGAGGCGAAAGAAAACGGGGTCAGTCATAAAGACTGGTAAGTCCTATCTACTTCCAGTATAAAAACAGGTAAAGGTAACATGACATGCATAAACTGAAAGTAAACATAAGGATGACGACAAGATAGATAAACTAAACTAGGGTAACAGGCTGAACTACTGTAACAAGGTAAACTAAGATATCATGATAAACTACGGTGTCATGATAAATCAAGGTATCACATCGTCAGGTTTCTATCAAGTGTAATATCCCAAGGTATCTATCCTGTGTAACATCCCACGGTATCTATCATGTATATTTCTCATGGTTCTAACATGTATATTTGCTCTGCACCCCTCGTACTAGTATCCCAACCCGCGTCATGTGTTTACAATGAATGTCCCTTGCCCAATGTCATGTAATGGTCCATGTCAACCTAATATATATAGCATATGTAGGTTTTCCCAACTCGTATGTCTCTTTCCATGTATAAGTTCAGTCCCTTGCCGTAGGCCGTACGGGCTTTCCTATGTAAATCTATACCACTTCAACGTAGTACCATTTTATCCTTGAAGTTGTTTTGGACTGCTACCCTTGATCAAGCTATGTTTTCTTACCATGAACTATCGCGTGTTCACTTAGGATTTATGCCACCTAGGACCACTAGGGATTATGCTACCTAATGAACGTTTCCGTGTCTCAGTTTGGGTCCAGCCACCTAGGGCCACTAGGGATTATGCCACCCGTCAACCGCGCCCTTTATCCCGCGTATGTATCGTGAATCGTTTTCCATGTCTAGACGCACATGTTCCTCAATGTGCCATCCGAGTTCCGTGCCACGACCAATCAAGAAATACGGAACTCGGTGGGGAGCTTTAAGTCGTCTGCTGATGCAGATATCAAGGTCTGTTTTTGTGCCCGTGGCTATGGTCCCACATGACCCCTCCCTCAACTACTGAAAGGCAATCCAAGAAAAGTCATGTATGAGAACTACACTACGGCCCATCGATGCCCACTTCCAGATAGCCAACCTCATCCATAACTCGATAGCAAGTATATGATCTGTTGGGAGTTCCCTGCCTTTCCGTACATACACGATTGACTCAAGATGGTAGGTAGTCGGCGACATGCTATCCAGGGAAAAATCAAGTATCGTCGACTCCACGCTAATCCATCCCAGTCTTTAGGTCGCTCGCATAGCAACCAAGGCATACTCTTGGCTCTTCTATCGCAGACCTTAACCTCTGTGAGGCCGGGTTTCATGGACCACCTGCCACCTCACGGAGGGATACCAAGAGTACCCTCACGTACCCCGAAGCTACCGCTTCGTCACCCAGTTCGCTGGAGCTTTTTATCCAAGTCAGATAAGTTGCTCCTCCTCGTATACTAAGCGATGACCTACCGTATCAGGTTACTCATCTCTTTATGAACTAGTCCCATGTCCTTAGCTAAGAATTATTACTTAGTTACTCTCAACTAAGGTTTACCACTTAGCTCCTCTGTCAGCTATCCTTGTTAACTACGATTTCCAACCTAGTCCCCTGAGCTAGGGTTTTGTCAAATGGGTTAAGTGTTGTTATCCAAGTTCATGACTTAACCCTCCTACGAATCATGTCAAGATTGGCTAAGTACTCAAGTTCAAGGCTTAGCCCTACAAGTTGGTTAAGTGTACCAAGAAGCTCATGACTTAACCCTATCAAGTCAAATTGGTTAAGTATTTATTTGTCTTAACCCTATCAGATTATCATGTTAGATTGATTAAGCATAGATTATCTTAATCCCATCAGATTATCGAGTCGGATTGGTTAAGTATGGGTTAGCTTAACCCCATCCACTAACTGTATTACAATGGTTAAGCCTAATTTTAAAAGGTCTTGTGACTTAACCCTATCAGGTCCACCTATTAGATTGGTTAAGTATAGGTTACTTAACCTCATCAAATCATCATGTATAATTGGTTAAGTATAAGTTACTTAACCCCATTAAATTACCGTGTTAAGTTGGTTAAGTATTGGTCGCTTAACCTCATTGAATTACCAAGTTCAGATTGGTTAAGTGTTTAATTTAACACGATCGAAGTACCGTGTTTAGATTAGTTAAGTGTAGGTTACTTAACCCCATCTAATTACCGTGTTTAGATTAGTTAAGTCTAAATTACTTAACCCCATCTAATTACCAAGTCGGATTAGTTAAGCGTGAATTACTTAACCCCATCCCCTAATTGTCTTGTATGGTTAAGTGTCATTAAGAGATCAAGCCCGGTCCCACTTAACCTACCCATTCGTTTCATATCGGTTAAGTGTCATTAATCAAAATTATTTAACCTTTTCACGTGGCATTAATTAGATTAATGCACCCCAACCTCTCACATTAGACTTTGTTGTGGTTACTAGTTAAGCCGGGCGGGTCCGGGAAGATTTACACCACAACCTAGTCTAACCTCGGGTTTTAGGTGCTATGTGACCAACTACTCACATTGGGTCCTATTGTTTGTAGCCACTAGTTAAGTCGGGCGGGTCCGGGTAGATTTATGCTACAACTCAACCCAACCTCGAGTTGGCCACTTTCATGTTTGGTCTAGTGTCATATCACACTTACAACCCCCATGTCTAGTTTCAAGTTCCATATTTTCGTACGTGTCATGTTCATGTTTAAGTGTTTCAAGAGTGTCACTTTTTCATGCAACCCCATGTCAAGTTTTCGTGCCACTTTCAAGTCAAATTTTCGCGTCACGTTCACGTTTGTCTAACTACCCCAAAATCGTGTTTTCACTTGAGTAAAAGCGAGTCAACATAGTAGGTATACTATGGCTACATGTAGACCCCAAAACATGCATGGTATCATAAGGGGGTTTGGCCTTAAAACATGAACGATAGTGTCATATAAGGATTGGCCATAAGCATGCACAACATAAAAGGGGATTGGCCACAAGCATGCATAATGTCATAAAGGATTTGGCCACAAATTTGCATATTATCATAACGAGATTTGACCTTATATAAACATGATATCATAGGGGGTTGGTTTCATTTACATGCATAAGCCCCAAAGTCCAATTTATGCAACTATTTCACAAGTCAAAGTGGCTCTAAGTGTTCATGCTATCATACTACAAGTAAAGGTCCAATCTTGCATGGCAAACTAAGTCCAATGCAACATGAATAGCATGGTTTAGTCGCTACAACATAACCCAAAGTCATATGTTCATGTTAAAGGAGCAAACTAGGCTCGCATAGGTTATAGCATTCATGTTTAACCACATTTTATTCCATGCCATGATTAAACTACCGTTAACATCTCGAAGTAGCTAGAACTTACATAGCGTGGCTTAGGAAAAGGATCATGCATCATCTTGACGAAGAAAGGTGGCTCCTTTGTCGAAGAACCACCATGAGACTCGCATAGCAACGTTGATTTGGCCTCTATTTGGTGTAGCAAGCTTGCACCTTTTGATTTGAACCCGATTTGAATGCATAGTCTCTAGGAATTGGAGATGGAGGCCATGATCACTTGGCATTTGGGCAGCACTTCGTGGCATGAGTGATTTGTGAGGGTTTAGGGTAGGCTTAGGGGTCTTTTTATAGAGATTAGGAGTAGTTTAGGCCGTTAGATTAACCCTAGGATAGATCCAAGCCCTCAAAAATCATCACAAGCCTCCAAAACCGAGCCAAACAGCAAAACAGGTGCACCAGGCTGCCTGGGTTCGACTAGGCAGGTCGACCCCCAGGTCGACTCCCCAGTCGACCTGGTCCCACCCAGGTCGACACCCAGGTCGACCCCCTGGTCGACCTGGTCTGGGCGGGATTTTTCCCGCCTACCCTGATTTTCTGAAATTTGAATCTGTTTTGAATTTTGAATTTTTCGTGAAACTTCGCGATGCCATATCTCGGTCATACGGACTCCGATTTACGAAATTTCGGACTCTATTTCGTGTATTTTTCTAAGATGAACGCAATGGCGCAACCCGTTTTCCCTGATTCAGATTTTATAATTTAATTCTGCCTTGATTCTTGTCTTAGTCATGTTGTTAAAATTCGGGTTGTTACATTCTCCCCTCCTTTAAGGATTTCGTCCCCGAAATCTCCAGGTTAGGAAGAACATATCCTACCATCCATCATCCATCTACTCAAAACATCATCCACAGGCAACCATTGTCCTTAGATGATTTCTAATGCCATATGAACATATGCAAAACGTGTGTGTATATGCTCCTTAGCTAATGCTAATGATCAGGCCTGAATGATCTTTCTAATGCAAAATATGTTTAGTGCCATGAGTCCAACATGTATGCAAATAGTCCTAGTCATATAAGTACTATATGCGTGCACAAACATTCATTCATATGCAACATCCGCATGATAACACATTCAATTTCATCCATAAACAAGTATAAATACTCGTGCATATGCAACATGAAACGTGACCGCGTCAATCTAGTATCTAATGTGTATTCGCGCATCCACGAGCAACCACTTGCAACCATTTGCAACCATATCAATCATAACATGTTTCAAGTACATGTTTACATCCATAGAGTTCTATCTAAGGTTCCCAAGATAAGATCGAGGATATAAACAAGACAAACTCCTTATGGGGTTTGTAACAGAAACAGGACCGAGAGGATATCCACCAAAAGATAACATGCGAGCAAGCTCTACAGGAAAAACCAGGGATCATGGATACACTCCTTAAAAAGAGGTATGATGAGCGTGTCTAGCCTTACATCTTCTAAGTCGCGTTTCCTTGAGCTTAATCCCTCGGTGCCTTGACCGTCTTTTTAACTCCCTGATCTCGTAGCTCCTTGATTCCTATTTCCAAGATATGAGTTAGAACTTATTTCATTGTCGCCACTTATTCCACTTTCACTTATCCTTTTCCTAGTATACTTGGCTCAAACGTATCCACTTACTCATGCAAGCTCTCCAAAATTCACTAGGGAATTCTGGATCTCGTTTGCCGATGCCAATCCATGTTGCCAAGAGTAATTACTAGGGTGACTCTCATAACTCATGCATAAGCGAAACGAACCATCCGCCTTTGCGGCGAATTTTATTCGAACGGATTACCAACAACTGCATCCCGAGATTCTAGGTAACTAACCATGACGGAACCCAAAAGGTTACACGAGACGTCGAGGGTATCACCGAGGTGAGTCGAGAGTCTAACTACCCTCTTTCCAAAACCGAGAATGGCACCCCTTATTGGGTGACCACTTTATCCCTAGAATCCATCCGTAGCCGAGACATGTCATTCTCAAATCCAAACAAGTCATGAAGAAATGGACCAACTCTCCAACCAGATTTTTGGGACACAAAAACTGGGATCCTCTACCATGCTAGTACTAAAGTGCAGAGACTCAACTATCCAAGCAGACTTAAATGATACGATGATCAAGCCAAAGTCTGGACGGGATGATAAAAAAGGAAGACTAAACCTTTACCAGAAACGGTACCATTTCTTTTAGGTACCCTAGAAATGGGAGCGTACAATTGCCCTCTCCGATGATCTTGTCCTTGTCCTCCTTGATGGACTAAGCCATACCAACAAGTTGCTTATCCTTAAGCTCGCGTCCTTTATCCTTACTCTTATTATCCTTCCTTGTACCACGACAACCGGTCTCTCGAGAACCACCTCCATCGTACGGGAAACACCTACGTGGCTAGACAAAGATTAGTCATAGTTAGAACTACTGTGACTACAGATGGAGGAAAGAAAGGAAAAGAGATTCAATCAAGGAATCAAGGGATAGTGCTAATGGATTTTTGGGAATAGCCTTTAAAAACTTTTCTTGAAAAATGCTTCTTTGTAAACGGTTTTTCAAATAGTTTTCAGAAGGTTTTAAAAACTTTTGCCCAGTCTGGTAACCTTCTGCTCTGATACCAAATGTAACATCCCACCTCCGCTAGGGTCACTCACAAAGGGAATGCACTAGGTTTGGTGAAGCATTATCGAAGTAAACATGCACAGAAATATTACAAGACAGAACATATACATAAAAGAGCGGAAGTAAAACAAATTTCATTACCTTATAAAATAAGGTCTAAAGCCTTTTACATCAGAATACATCAAAACCTGTCTTGCAATAGTAAAGAAGCATAAAACCTTTTCATAAATTATTCCCCAAATAAAACAGTAAGGTTGCCATAGCCAAGAGAAGTCCAAGCCATGCATGATGACCTTCAAGCAGAATAAGTCCGAACTAAATAACAGTGTTTCCTCCCTGAAAACCTAGGGGGGGAGGAAACGGAAGACAAAGAGGCGAAAGAAAACGGGGTCAGTAATAAAGACTGGTGAGTCCTATCTACTTCCAGTATAAAAACAGGTAAAGGTAACATGACATGCATAAACTGAAAGTAAACATAAGGATGACGACAAGATAGATAAACTAAACTAGGGTAACAGGCTGAACTACTGTAACAAGGTAAACTAAGATATCATGATAAACTACAGTGTCATGATAAATCAAGGTATCACATCGTCAGGTTTCTATCAAGTGTAATATCCCAAGGTATCTATCCTGTATAACATCCCACAGTATCTATCATGTATATTTCTCATGGTTCTAACATGTATATTTGCTTTGCACCCCTCGTACTAGTATCCCAACCTGCGTCATGTGTTTACTATGAATGTCCCTTGCCCAATGTCATGTAATGGTCCATGTCAACCTAATATATATAGCATATGTAGGTTTTCCCAACTCGTATGTCTCTTTCCATGTATAAGTTCAGTCCCTTGCCGTAGGCCGTACGGGCTTTCCTATGTAAATCTATACCACTTCAACGTAGTACCATTTTATCCTTGAAGTTGTTTTGGACTGCTACCCTTGATCAAGTTATGTTTTCTTACCATGAACTATCGCGTGTTCACTTAGGATTTATGCCACCTAGGACCACTAGGGATTATGCTACCTAATGAACGTTTCCGTGTCTCGGTTTAGGTCCAGCCACCTAGGGCCACTAGGGATTATGCCACCCGTCAACCGCGCCCTTTATCCAGCGTATGTATCGTGAATCGTTTTCCATGTCTAGACGCACATGTTCCTCAATGTGCCATCCGAGTTCCGTGCCACGACAAATCAAGAAATAAGGAACTCGGTCGGGAGCTTTAAGTCGTCTGCTGATGCAGATATCAAGGTCTGTTTTTGTACACGTGGCTATGGTCCCACGTGACCCCTCCCTCAACTACTGAAAGGCAATCCAAGAAAAGTCATGTATGAGAACTACACTACGGCCCATCGATGCCCACTTCCAGATAGCCAACCTCACACATAACTCGATAGCAAGTATATGGTCTGCTGGGAGTTCCCTGCCTTTCCGTACGTATACGATTGACTCAAGATGGTAGGTAGTCGGCGAAATGCTATCCAGGGCAAAATCAAGTATCGTCGACTCCACGCTAATCCATCCCAGTCTTTAGGTCGCTCGCATAGCAACCAAGGCATACTCTTGGCTCTTCTATCGCAGACCTTAACCTCTGTGAGGCCGGGTTTCATGGACCACCTGCCACCTCACGGAGGGATACCAAGAGTACCCTCACGTACCCCGAAGCTACCGCTTCGTCACCCAGTTCGCTGGAGCTTTTTATCCAAGTCAGATAAGTTGCTCCTCCTCGTATACTAAGCGATGACCTACCGTATCAGGTTACTCATCTCTTTATGAACTAGTCCCATGTCCTTAGCTAAGAATTACTACTTAGTTACCCTTAACTAAGGTTTACCACTTAGCTCCTCTGTCAGCTATCCTTGTTAACTACGATTTCCAACCTAGTCCCCTGAGCTAGGGTTTTGTCAAATGGGTTAAGTGTTGTTATCCAAGTTCATGACTTAACCCGCCTACGAATCATGTCAAGATTGGCTAAGTACTCAAGTTCAAGGCTTAGCCCTACAAGTTGGTTAAGTGTACCAACAAGATCACGACTTAACCCTATCAAGTCAAATTGGTTAAGTATTTATTTGTCTTAACCCTATCAGATTATCATGTTAGATTGACTAAGCATAGATTATCTTAATCCCATCAGATTATCGAGTCGGATTGGTTATGTATGGGTTAGCTTAACCCCATCAACTAATCGTATTACAATGGTTAAGCCTAATTTTAAAAGGTCATGTGACTTAACCCTATCAGGTCCACCTATTAGATTGGTTAAGTATAGGTTACTTAACCTCATCAAATCATCATGTATAATTGGTTAAGTATAAGTTACTTAACCACATTAAATTAACGTGTTAAGTTGGTTAAGTATTGGTCGCTTAACCTCATTGAATTACCAAGTTCAGATTGGTTAAGTGTTTAATTTAACCCCATCGAAGTACCGTGTTTAGATTAGTTAAGTGTAGGTTACTTAACCCCATCTAATTACCGTGTTTAGATTAGTTAAGTCTAAATTACTTAACCCCATCTAATTACCAAGTCGGATTAGTTAAGCGTGAATTACTTAACCCCATCCCCTAATTGTCTTGTATAGTTAAGTGTCATTAAGAGATCAAGCCCGGTCCCACTTAACCTACCCATTCGTGTCATATCGGTTAAGTGTCATTAATCAAAATTACTTAACCTTTTCACGTGGCATTAATTAGATTAATGCACCCCAACCTCTCACATTAGACTTTGTTGTGGTTACTAGTTAAGCCGGGCGGGCCCGGGTAGATTTACACCACAACCTAGTCTAACCTCGGGTTTTAGGTGCTATGTGACCAACTACTCACATTGGGTCCTATTGTTTGTAGCCACTAATTAAGCCGGGCGGGTCCGGGTAGATTTATGCTACAAACTCAACCCAACCTCGAGTTGGCCACTTTCATGTTTGGTCTAGTGTCATATCACACTTAAAACCCCCGTGTCTAGTTTCAAGTTCCATATTTTCGTACGTGTCATGTTCATGTTTAAGTGTTTCAAGAGTGTCACTTTTTCATGCAACCCCATGTCAAGTTTTCGTGCCACTTTCAAGTCAAGTTTTCGCGTCACGTTCACGTTTGTCTAACTACCCCAAAATCGTGTTTTCACTTGAGTAAAAGCGAGTCAACATAGTAGGTATACTATGGCTACATGTAGACCCCAAAACATGCATGGTATCATAAGGGGGTTTGGCCTTAAAACATGAACGATAGTGTCATATAAGGATTGGCCATAAGCATGCACAACATAAAAGGGGATTGGCCACAAGCATGCATAATGTCATAAAGGATTTGGCCACAAATTTGCATATTATCATAACGAGATTTGACCTTATATAAACATGATATCATAGGGGGTTGGTTTCATTTACATGCATAAGCCCCAAAGTCCAATTTATGCAAATATTTCACAAGTCAAAGTGGCTCTAAGTGTTCATGCTATCATACTACAAGTAAAGGTCCAATCTTGCATGGCAAACTAAGTCCAATGCAACATGAATAGCATGGTTTAGTCGCTACAACATAACCCAAAGTCATATGTTCATGTTAAAGGAGCAAACTAGGCTCGCATAGGTTATAGCATTCATGTTTAACCACATTTTATTCCATGCCATGATTAAACTACCGTTAACATCTCGAAGTAGCTAGAACTTACATAGCGTGGCTTAGGAAAAGGATCATGCATCATCTTGACGAAGAAAGGTGGCTCCTTTGTCGAAGAACCGTCATGAGACTCGCAAAGCAACGTTGATTTGGCCTCTATTTGGTGTAGCAAGCTTGCACCTTTTGATTTGAACCCGATTTGAATGCATAGTCTCTAGGAATTGGAGATGGAGGCCATGATCACTTGGCATTTGGGCAGCACTTCGTGGCATGAGTGATTTGTGAGGGTTTAGGGTAGGCTTAGGGGTCTTTTTATAGAGATTAGGAGTAGTTTAGGCCGTTAGATTAACCCTAGGATAGATCCAAGCCCTCAAAAATCGTCACAAGCCTCCAAAACCGAGCCAAACAGCAAAACAGGTGCCCCAGGCTGCCTGGGTTCGACCAGGCAGGTCGACCCCCAGGTCGACCCTGGGGTCGACTCCCCAGTCGACCTGGTCCCACCCAGGTAGACACCCAGGTCGACCCCCTGGTCGACCTGGTCTGGGCAGGATTTTTCCCGCCTACCCTGATTTTCTGAAATTTGAATCTGTTTTGAATTTTGAATTTTTCATGAAACTTCGCGAGTCCATATCTCGGTCATACGGACTCCGATTTACGAAATTTCGGACTCTGTTTCGCGTATTTTTCCGAGATGAACGCAATGGCGCAACCCGTTTTCCCTGATTCAGATTTTATAATTTAATTCTGCCTTGATTCTTGTCTTAGTCATGTTGTTAAAATTCGGGTTGTTACAACACGTTCCAATAATCCCAAAATGGTTGAGCGCCAATGTCCGATCATGTGGCAAAACCCATCGTGCAAAAATATATGGATTCTGGAAAAACCACTGTCGCGCACTCAAAAATAGCTGATCGACACGTGTTGACCACGAAAAATGGCTTTTGCGACTCATGGCATCAAAATCTGGTAAATTGGTGAAAGTTGATCTGGCACGTCAAAATGTCCTGATCGGCACGTGAAAATCATGAAAACCTATGGTAAAAACTTTGGTTGATCAATCTGGTAAAAGTGGTAAACATGGCACATTCAAAACCAACTGATCAATGCATGGAACACTCATTTTTCACGTGCAAAACATTGGTTAATAACCTTCATTTGGGACCTTCGAAAATCACTTGATCGACACAGCTCGATCACGTTTTTTTGGCATGCGCGCATCAGGGTTTCCAACTTGGAAAACCTGACCATAACATCTACCACTTCGCATCGCATCAGTGGGTGATGCGATTTCTCCGCATTGCATCTAGCCCCGGCACAAGAAAACACGGGTGCACATAGCATCCTGGGATGCTATGTTTTCGATCGGGCAATCAGGAGGCACGGTTTGGCAAATCTTTGATGCAAAAATTTGGTGATCGCATCAGTAGAACACGAGGTTGGCACGAGTGCAACACGAGGATTTCTGATGCGATAAAGTGGATACAATGTGAAATTTGGTGAAAGCTAAGAAATCTGACACGTCAAGAATGTACTGCTGATCATTGTTTTCTGAGTGATCCGCTCGTGCTTGGCACGAATTTTCATGGATGCGATATTTTGAAGGCCAGGATGCGATTTTTTGGCTTCAATAAGGATGTGATGCGATTTTTTGTATCTGACAATGATGTAGGACGCGATTTTTTGTATGTGGGTTATGTAGGATGCGATTTTCTAACAGTGGTCACCAAATCTCACCTACTCCTACCTAACCAACTACCTATAAATACCCCCAAGCTTGGTACTCAAAGGGGTTGGATTTTCTTGGCCATTTGGACTTCTTGAAGCTCTCAAGCATCATTAATGGCTTACATCTTCTTCTCCATGACTATTAGACATAGCATAGAGTAATAAAATGTTGCATACACGTTTTCTATTAGCATTTGGACATTTACACTGCTTTTGGACTGTTCTTAGACATTTTTGAATTTCTTGGACATTCGAGCCACTTTTTGGACATAGTTGACCAAGCCAACACATATTTCACTCAATGAAGAAGAAGAATGACATTTTGGTTAAAGTTTAGAATTAACAAACATTTTGTTGTTCTATTGTTAGCTTTGTACTAAAATATAATCGAAAATTATATGATGATTGATTACTATGAAATGGACGTAGGCGTTACTGCCAAACCACTATAAAAAGCTGTGTTCTCCCTGCATTTACTTTATATTTAAATATTACTGTCTTCATACCACACATACATCGAGGGTTTACGTGTGCTGAATAAAGTGAAAATTCCTCACGCCAACAATTTGGCGCGCTGGGTAGGGGGCGCACTACTTTGACCTTTACTTCAGATTAGATTCCCATATTTGCTATTTGCCTTCGAACTTTGACTTTAGTTTCAGTCCTCAAATTCATCTTTGTTTCTCGCTTTCCACCATGGTAAAGCACAAGAAGCTCGACGCTATCACTGAAGCTCAAGGTACAGAAGGAGGAGGAAGTCAAGAACTCCCCTAGACTGGAGTTCCACCGGATTACGTCACTCGAGAAAACGTCAATGGGATAATCAAGAATTTAACTATGGACTTGAACGCTCGACTCGAGCGATAGGAATAAGCTTTTAATACCTTTCTTGCCTGAGTTGAGGAGGTCACTAGCCATGCATACATTATTGGAACCTGTACCAATGATCCTTAACCTGCAACTCGGCACCTAGGGGTCACCCGGCAAAATAATCAGAAGGCCGGCGCCGCTCCTCAGAACAGTGCTGGTCCCACTACACTCGGGGGCACCCCTGATCATGATCTCGTTCTAGCCTGTGACGCTTTGGTTGGTCAAGTTGTGGGCTCCTTTGTTGGTAATGTTGTTCAAGCGCCAGTGTGCGCAGCTTTGGATGGAAGTGCTCCTAAGGTTTTGGGAGTCGGGATTGTGCCCGATGTGGCCCCTTAGGTTGGAATTCAACCGGATATTCTCCTCGCCAATCAACTGATTCCTCATTTAAACATAAACACTTGGGTAACAGTGTCGCTTTGGATAATCTTAACCAGCTGCTTGCTTGTGGCAATGGCTCTCAAATCGCGGATGTTATTCGTCGATTCACTCGAGGTTGTGTGTAACACCCCACATCCATCAGTGTCACTCTCAAAGGGAATGCACTAAGTTCTGTGGAGCATTATAGGTAAAAGATGCAGATAAATTACAAGACAGACAAATTTGAAACAGCGGAAAATAAAACTTTACTTTATTGATAAAGTAATTTGTACAACATTTGTTTTTCAATATCAGAGTATCTGTCTTACATAAAATAAAGAAGCATAAAATAACATTTATATTCCCCATTGTAGCATAAGCCAGCCATAGCAATGGAAGTGCGAATCCAAGCAAATCTTCGACTAATCTCCAGGTTGGGAAAGAGTAACGATCCAATCTAATCTGAGCTATACTATTCCCTCCTTTACAACCGGGGGGGGGGGGGGAGAAGGAAGAAAAGAAGACGAAAGAAAAACAGAGTCAGACATAAAGTCTGGTAAGTTCAGTAACTTTCAGCATGTGAATGGAAAAAGCAACACGACATGAATTAACTGAATATAAGATAATACCATAATGATAGGGCTAACAAGCTAACATAAGATTTATGCAAGATATGCTAAGGCAAGATAAGATATGTTTCCCTATTTTCTCTGCTTCGCTGTTACCCTGTTATTCTGGATTCTATATCCCTGCACCACCTAACTAGTGTCTCAACTAGAAATCTATATAAAAAACGTGATCCCAATTCCCAAAGTTGTGGTTGTTTTCAGGTGTATATCTATTATCTATTACCTAGATCTGATCTAGGGTCTTTCTATTGAGTACTTCCTAGATTCAACTAGGGTTTACGCAACTTATCAAATGCTTCACAGATTCAGGGTTTATGCCACCTAGGTCCACTAGGGATTACGCTACCTGTCGAACGATGCCCCTAGTCTAGGACACACTACCTAGAGTGGTATATGTTCCTAAACTTTCCCCACGTATGTGTCGCGAATCGTTTATCGCTGTCTAGATGCACATGTCCTGAATGTGCGACCCGAGTCCCGTGGCAGGGCTACTCTAGAAACACGGAACTCGGTCGGGAGATTTTCAGATATCTGCCGGTGCAGATGCTAAGGTCTGTTTTTCTACCAGTGGTTATGGTCCCACGTGACCCCTCCCTCAACTAATGAAAGGCAATCTGAGAAAATCAAGTGCGAGAACTGTACTTTTGCCACCCTATGCCTACTTTCCTATTGGCCAGCCTCACCCATAACTAGATAGAAAGTATATGGTCTGTTGGGAGTTCTCTGCCTTTCCGCATACAAACAACGATTCACTGAAGATGGTAGGTAGACGACGAGTTGCTATCACAGGCTACTGGTCTCGCCGAATCACGCTGGTCCATCCTAGTCTTTAGGTTGCCTTGTATTGCAACCAAGGCATACCCTTGGTTCTTCTACTGTAGACCTTAACCTCTATGAGCCCAGGAGGATCATCTGCCACCTCACAGAGGGATACCAAGAGTACCCTCACGTCCTCTCGAAGCCTCGGGCTTCGTAACCCAATTCGTTGGAGCCTTCTCTAAGATTAGATGCTCGCTCGTCCTCGTGTTATACTAAGGATTACTACTTAGTTTTTTTAACTAAGGTTTACCACTTAGTTTCCTGAATCGTCGTTTTCTTAACTAAGGTTTACTACTTAGCCCTTCTAACTAAGGTTTACTTACTTAGTTCTCATTCTCGTCAAGTTGGATTGGTTAAGTGTCATTAGTCAATTCGAGTTAACTTAACCCATTCCTTTGTCTTATTAAACTAGTTAAGTGTTATCAGTAGTTCATGTTGACTTAACCCTAACACAAACCAAGTTATATTGGTTAAGCATTTTCTTATTACTTAACCTTACCCATTCACCTTGTATTGGTTAAGTGTTCTTTTTAACTTAACCTTAACATATGTTTAATAATCATGTTCTAATGGTTAAGTATTGTCCCTTTCATGTTTTTAACTTATCCCTATTCATTTTTCACACTATGATGGTTAAGTGTTCTAAGTTTACTTAACCCCACCCTCTAGTCTTAGTTAACATGTTAAATTGGCTAAGTGTTTTTCTTGGTTACTTAACCCTTACAAATCGTGTCTTGTTACCATGTTAAGTTGGTTAAGTATTCCTATGGACTTAACCTTCCCATTCTAGCTTAACTGTGTTAAGTTGGTTAAGTATTTTATTAAATGGACTTAACCCTATCAATTCTAGCTTAGCTTTAATTGTCTTATTAAAGCACCAACCACTCACATTAGACATGTGTTGTTGCGGTTACTGGACAGCCGGTCGGTTCCGGGCAGGTTTACACCGCAACTCAGTCTAACCTCAGGTCCTTATTGGGCTTAATGCCTTAACCTCCCACATTGGATAGGTATTGTTGTGACTACTGGACAGCCGGGCGGATCCGGGCAGGTTTACATCACAACTCAATCCAACCTCAGTTTAAGCATATTCGTATTGTCTAAATTTACATTTCTCACTTAGGACGAATTCTATAAGTAAATTATTCCTAATTTACTTATTCCAAAAATACTCTTTTAATGTACACTGTCAACGTTTATTATTATGGCCCATTTCCCCCATAAATCAGTTGTACTTATACCATTTTTGCCCAAGCCTAATGTACATGTCAATTATTCACAATTATGACTAAATTCAAAATTGTGCTAGTATGCTCATTACGCCTAATTAACTTAATTTAGCTAGTCTAATTCTGATTCAATATTCTAATTACAGTTCAAGTCAAGACTAGACTTATTATTCTAGTTTACAGTTTATGCAAAACCTAGATTTACAAGCCAATACTAGATTCAAATTACATATTCTATAATTCATGTCAGAATTACCCAATTTGCATTTTAATAGTCATGCTATAACACATGTTCTAAATTATGTCAATCACAATCATGTTCGTTTTCCAAACTATGCAAATTTCCAAGTTTACAACCACGTTTAAGTCAATTCCATGTTTTGCCCAAATCGTATTCCCATCATTTGTGTAACCGTGATTCATCCTAGATTATAGATAAATCTAGATTCGTAGATAAAGGGAATGAACCAGAATGCCATGAAAAGATAGACATAATAACTGGCCTAAGATGATGATTCCAAATTCACTGATTTCAGATCTAACAAACTACACTGAATAGATTGATTAAAGCATCGCAGGCCTATAGATCTGAAAATATTATGGCATGAAAAAGGGTTGAATAATACTATAGGTTCAAGAATATGGGTAGACCTAACTTAATAGGTAAATTCCCAAAATCAAGATCCAAGGATAACAGGTCTGAATAGAAAGTCAAATTTAGATCTAATTCCATAGTTACAATCCTTAGGCAGTACTTTCATAGCCATGGGTCATTAGTTCACAAATATCCTTGTCATAGTCATAGGTAATAGGTTCATAGTCATAGTTTCATAGTCCTTCTCATAGGCATAAGCGTCTTCTTATGTTCAAGAGTCATAGGCAATAATTCTCATAGTCAATGAATCATAGTCATGAGTCACAGGCATTAATCACAATGGTTCTTAATCAGGTCCAAAGATATAAGCATCGATTCAAATAGAAAGATTAGGTATGTTCCTTTATTCATTTAATTTCATGTCACAAATAGAAAAAAGGCATTCAGATCTGAAAAGTAACCAACTTACAGAGATTAGATTCGTAGAAAAATAATTGTTGAAGCCGTTTGAATCTTTACTTGAATCCTAACTTGATTTGAATCTCCTCTTGAAAGATTTGAGCAGCATATCCTCGCCTTAGATTTATGTATTATTTTATTTATATATTTTTTAATTAGAATCAGAGCAGAGTATAGGCGTAGAGAAGTTGTGAGGAGAGAATGTGAAGTCTAGGGGTGTTTTTATAGTGCAGAACTCACGAATTTGGTCCAGAAATCGGTCTAAATACATAAAAATGGATTCTGCCTCAAATCTGGAAAAACCCGGCAGGTCGACCCCAAGGTCGACTACCCAGTCGACCTGGTCAGGGGCGGTCGACTACCCAGTCGACTCCCCAGTCGACCTGGGTCCTGGGCGGGAAATTTCCCGCCCAGCCCGCTTCTGGGTTTGAATTCGAATTTTCTAGCTGTTTTCGATTTTGAAAATTCCTGAAACTTCGCAGGGTCATATCTCCCTCATACGGACTCCGATTCTCCCAAACTCGGACTCGTTTCCAAGCAGAATTTCGAGACGAACGCAATGGCATAACCCGCTTCCCTTAATTCTTCTTCTAAAATTTAATTATACATTAATTTGTGAATCATAATGTTACAGAATTACGGGGTGTTACATTCTCCCCTTCTTAAAAGGATTTCGTCCCCGAAATCTTCAAGTTAGGAAGAATGAGTCCTACCATCCAATCACCCATCTACTCAACCATTCAATCACAGGCATTCATTGTCCTTAAAAAAATTTCTAATGCTTTCATGTTCATATGCATAGTGTGTGTATATGTCTTTATCTAATGCAAAATCAGGCAGTCTACTGATTCAGTTGACCTCCTTAATGCAAATTATGTCAGTGCCATGCGTCCAATCATGTATGCAAACATCCCTAGTTATGTAAATACTACATGTGTGCATAGTCATTCATCCATATGCAACATCCATATGATAACATACCAAGTTAAATCCGTTAAGCAAATGCATATATGCGAATGCATATATGCGAATGCAATATGAAAGTAACTGAGTCATTCTAGTGCCTATGTTATGTATATGCATCCACGAGGAACCATTTGCAACCATCAATCATAACATGTTTCTAATACATGTTTACATCCATTGGCTTCTTCCTAAGGATCGATGATACGTCCTAGAGGATATACCTTAAAAGCTAGAAATTATGCATAAGATTCCTAGAAAAAGAGATCGAGGATGTACCCTTAAGGAAAAGGGTATGATGCGTGTTTTTAATCTCCAGTTTTCTAAGTCGCATCTTCTTGAGCTTCTCTGTACCGTACCTTATCTAGTTATTCTTCACGATTGTGAAGCTTCTTGACCTCCATTTCCAAAACTGTCGTTGATCGAATAGCTGACTTTTCATTGTCAATTGGATATATGCGGAAGTCTGTCTCGCGTTTTAGGGGTAAACCCCTATCCTAATCGGGTTGCAAATCATCGATAAATGCATTAAGAGATTCTAGGTAGCTAAGCCCAACTGATTCTTTTAGGGTCACACGAAATCTCGAGGGTATTTCCCAGACATGTCAAAAAGTCTAACTTTCAGAATTACTAGCCAACTAGCCCATGCCTAGGATAAACTCATAGCCCATGGAACCAAAACATAAGCATTACGCTTAAACTCAACACTTAATGTGGCTGTTCTCAAATCCCTATAAACCAAACGTAAACGGGCCGAACCACCAATTTGGATCTGAGACTATTTGGGACCTTCTACTATACTAAGGTGCAGAGATTCAACTATGGAAGCAGACATAAACAAATGCAAGGCGCAAAAACCAAAAGAAAGAGTACGAACGGAAAAACTAGGCTCCTCCAACAGAACTTTACTGCCTTTCTCTTAGGTACGCTTAGTGGTGAATGCATGTACTTGCCCTTTTGAAAACCTTGTCCTTTGTCCTTAATTATATGCCCTATTATATCCTAGTAAAGGTACTTCCTCTTGTCTTAGGTTTTATAATTCCTTCCTCCTTCGTGAGCCAAGTCCACATCCATGATTTCCTTATCCTTGGTTTTGCTCCTTTGCTAAACTCCTCATCTTCTTACTCATGTAATCATGTTGACAAATCTTTCGAAAGCTGCCTCCATCGTACAGAAAACCCTACAAAGCTTGAAAGAAAACTGGCCGCAAGTGAAACTACTACGGCTATAGATGGAAGTAGGGAACTGCTTCGCCCTTCGACGAGGTTACCTCCCAGAGAGCCAGGAGCCTCAGAGACTCAAGAAAGAAGGAAAGAAGGACTCAAACAGAGAATAAAAGATCTTGCATATGGCTTTGGGGAATATGCCTTTAAAATAAATCTTTTCTTTTGAAAATGCTTCATTTAAAACGTTTGAAAATAATTTTTCAAATCTTTTATCTGATCTGGTAACCTTCAGCTCTGATACCACGTGTAACACCCCACATCCATTAGTGTCACTCTCAAAGGGAATGCATTAAGTTCTGTTGAGCATTATAGGTAAAAGATGCAGATAAATTACAAGACAGACAAATTTGAAACAGCGAAAAATAAAACTTTACTTTATTGATAAAGTAATTTGTACAACATTTGTTTTTCAATATCAGAGTGTCTGTCTTACATAAAATAAAGAAGCATAAAATAACATTTTTATTCCCCAATGTAGCATGAGCCAGCCATAGCAATGGAAGAGCAAATCCAAGCAAATCTTCGACTAATCTCCAAGTTGGGAAAGAGTAACGGTCCAATCTAATCTGAGCTATACTATTCCCTCCTTTACAACCTGGGTGGGGGAAGACGGAAAAAAAGAAGACGAAAGAAAAACAGAGTCAGACATAAAGTCTGGTAAGTTCAGTAACTTTCAGCATGTGAATGGAAAAAGCAACACGACATGAATTAACTGAATATAAGATAATACCATAATGATAGGGCTAACAAGCTAACATAAGATTTATGCAAGATATGCTAAGGCAAGAAAAGTTATGCTTCCCTATTTTCTCTGCTTCGCTATTACCCTGTTATTCTGGATTCTATATCTCTGCACCACCTAACTAGTGTCTCAACAAGAAATCTGTATAAAAAATGTGAGCCCAATTCCCAAAGTTGTGGTTGTTTTCGGATGTATATCTATTATCTATTACCTAGATCTGATCTAGGGTCTTTCTATTGAGTGCTTCCTAGATTCAACTAGGGTTTACGCAAATTATCAAATGCTTCACAGATTCATGGTTTATGCCACCTAGGTCCACTAGGGATTACGCTACATGTCGAACGATGCCCCTAGTCTAGGACACACTACCTAGAGTGGTATATGTTCCTAGACTTTCCCCACGTATGTGTCGCGAATCGTTTATCGCTGTCTAGATGCACATGTCCTGAATGTGCGACCCAAGTCCCGTGGTAGGGCTACTCTAGAAACACAGAACTCGGTCGAGAGCTTTTCAGATATCTACCGGTGCAGATGCTAAGGTCGGTTTTTCTACCAGTGGTTATGGTCCCACGTGACCCCTCCCTCAACTAATGAAAGGCAATCCAAGAAAATCAAGCGTGAGAACTGTACTTTTGACACCCTATGCCCTATTTTCCTATTGGCCAGCCTCACCCATAACTAGATAGTAAGTATATGGTCTATTGGGAGTTCTCTGCCTTTCCGCATATGTAACGATTGACTGAAGATGGTAGGTAGACGACGAGTTGCTATCACAGGGCTACTGGTCTCGCCGAATCACGCTGGTCCATCCTAGTCTTTAGGTTGCCTTGTATTGCAACCAAGGCATACCCTTGGTTCTTCTACCGTAGACCTTAACCTCTGTGAGCCCAGGAGGATCATCTGCCACCTCACAGAGGGATACAAAGAGTACCCTCACGTCCCCTCGAAGCCTCGGGCTTCGTAACCCAATTTGTTGGAGCCTTCTCTAAGATTAGATGCTCGCTCGTCCTCGTGTTATACTAAGGATTACTACTTAGTTTTCTTAACTAAGGTTTACCACTTAGTTTCCTGAATCGTCGTTTTCTTAACTAAGGTTTACTACTTAGCCCTTCTAACTAAGGTTTACTTACTTAGTTCTCCTTCTCGTCAAGTTGGATTGGTTAAGTGTCATTAGTCAATTCGAGTTAACTTAACCCATTCCTTTGTCTTATTAAACAGGATAAGTGTTATCAGTAGTTCATGTTGACTTAACCCTACCACAAACCAAGTTATATTGGTTAAGCATTTTCTTATTACTTAACCTTACCCATTCACCTTGTATTGGTTAAGTGTTCTTTTTAACTTAACCTTAACATCTGTTTAATAATCATGTTCTAATGATTAAGTATTGTCCCTTTCATGTTTTTAACTTAACCCTATTCATTTATTTGGTTAAGTGTTCTAAGTTTACTTAACCCCACCCTCTAGTCTTAGTTAACATGTTAAATTGGCTAAGTGTTTTTCTTGGTTACTTAACCCTTACAAATCCTGTCTTGTTACCATGTTAAGTTGGTTAAGTATTCCTATGGACTTAACCTTCCCATTCTAGCTTAACTGTGTTAAGTTGGTTAAGTATTTATTAAATGGACTTAACCCAATCAATTCTAGCTTAGCTTTAATTGTCTTATTAAAGCACCAACCACTTGCATTAGACAGGTATTGTTGCGGTTACTGGACAGTCGGTCGGTTCCGGGCAGGTTTACACCGCAACTCAGTCTAACCTCGGGTCCTTATTAGGCTTAATGCCTTAACCTCCCACATTGGATAGGTATTGTTGTGACTACTGGACAGCCGGGCGGGTCCGGGCAGGTCTACATCACAACTCAATCCAACCTCGGGTTAAGCATATTCGTATTGTCTAAATTTACATTTCTCACTTAGGACGAATTCTATAAGTAAATTATTCCTAATTTACTTATTCCAAAATTACTCTTTTAATGTACATTGTCAACGTTTATTATTATGGCCCATTTCTCCCATAAATCAGTTGTACTTATACCATTTTTTCCCAAGCCTAATGTACATGTCAATTATTCACAATTATGACTAAATTCAAAATTGTGCTAGTATGCTCATTATGACTAATTAACTTAATTTAGCTAGTCCAATTCTGATTTAATATTCTAATTACAGTTTAAGTCAAGACTAGACTTATTATTCTAGTTTACAGTTTATGCAAAAACTAGATTTACAAGCCAATACTAGATTCAAATTACATATCCTATAATTCATGTCAGAATTACCCAATTTGCATTTTAATAGTCATGCTATAACACATGTTCTAAATTATGTCAATCACAATCATGTTCGTTTTCCAAACTATGCAAATTTCCAAGTTTACAACCACGTTTAAGTCAATTCCATGTTTTGCCCAAATCGTATTCCTATCATTTGTGTAATCGTGATTCATCCCAGATTATAGATAAATCTAGATTCGTATATAAAGGGAATGAACCAGAATGCCATGAAAAGATAGACATAATAACTGGCCTAAGATGATGATTCCAAATTCACTGATTTCAGATCTAACAAACTACACTGAATAGATTGATTAAAGCATCGCAGGCCTATAGATCTGAAAATATTATGGCATGAAAAAGGGTTGAATAATACTATAGGTTCAAGAATATGGGTAGACCTAACTTAATAGGTAAATTCCCAAAATCAAGATCCAAGGATAACAGGTCTGAATAGAAAGTCAAATTTAGATCAAATTCCATAGTCACAATCCTTAGGCAATACTTTCATAGCCATGGGTCATTAGTTCACAAATGTCCTTGTCATAGTCATAGGTAATAGGTTCATAGTCATAGTTTCATAGTCCTTCTCATAGGCATAAGCGTCTTCATATGTTCAAGGGTCATAGGCAATAATTCTCATAGTCAATGAATCATAGTCATGAGTCACAGTCATTAATCACAATGGTTCTTAATCAGGTCCAAAGATATAAGCATCGATTCAAATAGAAAGATTAGGTATGTTCCTTTATTCATTTAATTTCATGTCACAAATAGAAAAAAGGCATTCAGATCTGAAAATTAACCAACTTACAGAGATTAATTTGTAGAAAAATAATCGTTGAAGCCATTTGAATCTTTACTTGAATCTTAACTTGATTTGAATCTCCTCTTGAAAGATTTAAGCAGCATATCCTCGCCTTAGATTTATGTATTATTTTATTTATATATATTTTATTTAGAATCAGAGTAGAGTATAGGCGTAGAGAAGTTGTGAGGAGAGAATGTGAAGTCTAGGGGTGTTTTTATAGTGCAGAACTCACGAATTTGGTCCAGAAATCAGTCTAAATACATAAAAATGGATTCTGCCTCAAATCTGGAAAAACCTGGCAGGTCGACCCCCAGGTCGACTACCCAGTCGACCTGGTCAGGGGGGGTCGACTCCCCAGTTGACCTGGCTCCTGGGCGGGAAATTTCCCGCCCAGCCCGCTTCTGGGTTTGAATTCGAATTTTCTAGCTGTTTTCGATTTTGAAAATTCCTGAAACTTCGGAGGGTCGTATCTCCCTCATATGGACTCCGATTCTCGCAAACTCGGACTCGTTTCCAAGCAGAATTTCGAGACAAATGCAATGGCGTAACCTGTTTCCCTTAATTCTTCTTCAAAAATTTAATTATACATTAATTTGTGAATCTTAATGTTACAGAATTACGGGGTGTTACATTGTGCCTTTTCTTCTGACTTGGATGGTGTAACTCACAGTCTGTTCTCTGTGCATATAAATAATTCTAGCTCGTAATCCACCTTTTGATGTGGAAAGTTGTCGTGGACTCAATGCATGCCAACACTCAAATATATGTGCAGTATGAACACAGTAATCCATAGATGTAACATATCAGAAATGAAGTAATGCGGGAGAACACAACTTTTTGTAGTGGTTCAGCACTAACGTCTACGTCCACTTTGTAGTAATCATTCATCATATAATATTCGATTACAGTCGTTGTATAAGTTTTGACAATATTTGTGTACAAAAAAATTTGCGAGAGAATAACAAAATAATTATTAATTCTAAATTTTGACTAAAATGCCCTTCTTCTTCCTCTTCTTCGTTGAGTGAAAACTGAGTTGACTTGGTCAACTATGTCCGAAAAATAGCTTCAATGTCCAAGAAATCCAAAAATGTCCAATTCAGTCCAAAATCAGTGTAAGTATGCTTGTAAATGTCCAAAAAGTGATGGAAAATGTATGTGCAACGTTTTAGAGGTCCATGCCATGTCCAATGGTCATGGATAAAAAGATGGAAGCCATTAATGGTGGTTGAGATATTCAAGAAGTCCAAATAACCAAGAAAAATCAAGCCCTTTGATGTTGGAAGTGAGGAGGGGTATTTATAGTTGAGTATGTGAGAAATGGAACCTACACAGCAGAATTTTGTATCTCTGAGGGGTACGAAATTCAGATCCCAAAATCAGAGTCGAAAAATCAGTGTTTTGCCAAAATTTCGTATCCCGGGGTTCAAAAAACTCGAATCCCCAAAATCTGCCAAAATCACGTGTTGCACACATGAAAAACATTGATCAACATGATTTCTGGGCTGATCCGAAGTGATCTTCGAATTCTGGAGTGTTTTCCACATTCAGAGTTTCGAATTCCGAAAATCACGTGTTGCCCACGTGAAAAACAGTGATCGACACGAGTTTTGGGCCGTGCCAAGGTGATCTGTCATTTTCTCAGAGTTTCGAATCCCTCTGCCGAGCCAAAAATTCGACTCCCTCCGATCCGATGTGAACACGTGAAAATCTTCAGATACCTCAGTGCGCTCCAGCTGTTTTCCAACCCCAAGTATCGGATTCGATCAGTTGCCAGACCTTGTTTTAAACCCCTTTTTCGGAGTGATCGACCCGAGTGCCAGACGTAGTTTTTCCCTGATCCACGTGTTTTTCACTGATTTTCGAAGTGCCAAATCTAGTGATCGGCTAAATCTCCTATGTGATCAGCCAAGGGTGCACACCTATTTTTTGAGTGATCTGATGTGTTTTTTGGCTGTTTTTTTTTTCGTGCCAAGCCTAAGCTTGCTAGATTTGCCAGATTGATTAACCAAGGTAAAAACACGTGAATTTTCATGATTTTCATGCACCGATTAGCTGTTTTTGACGTGTTGAATCATCTTTTGCCACTACCATATTTTGATGTTGTGAGTCACATGAGCCGTTTTTTGTGATCAACGCGAGTTGACCAGCTGTTTTTGAGTGCACGACACTGTTTTCACCAAATCCATATATTTTTGCACAATGAGTTCTGCTACGTGATCAGACCAATGCGCTCAACCATTTTGAGCTGATCGGACCGTGTCGATCACGTATTTTCACCGTGTCAGTTTTTTGAGTCCAATGACAATGATTTTAAGAATTGACTCCATTTCCAATCCTTTTCTGGATATGTCACGACTTGATTGAATCGCTTTGTGTTTTCTAACGATATTCTTGACGTATGACAGCTTCGACTAAAAAGTGTGTCAACACCATCATATTTCAAGCTACCGGTATTGGAACCTTATGACGGTCGCAAGGATCCGACTGTTCACCTCATGAGATATATTCATCATATGGAAGTTCTCTTAGCTTCGGAAAACATCATGGAGAACTTCTTTTTGCTTTACTTAACAGATATAACTGCAATGTGGTTCGGGAAGCCGGAGGCGGACTCCATCATTTCTTGGAATGCTTTGGTTGTGAAATTTGTGGAACAGTTTAAAGTAAGCATCGCCCGTCCGAAAAGCATCATGACCCTCAATGGCATTAAGCGAAAGTCCGATGAGACTCTGCATAAATTCTTAAAGTGCTTTAACACTGCGGTGGCTTTAGTTGATAGACCCGACCCTTCTTTCGAATTAATGGCCGTAGTGTCCGGAGTTTTGGATAAGTTTGACTTTAAGACTTCACTGCACTGGGACCCACCGAAGGATCTCATAGAATTCTATTTTAAAGATGAAAGATTCCTTCAGGAAGAGGATGCGAGGATTGAATAAAAGGCTCTCGAAGCTAATGTTGTTAAGGGCAGAAAATAGTCTGACTTTGAAAAAGCCAAAGATTCTGTTGTTGCTAAGCAGCCTCATTCGAGGAATGATTGTCCTTCGAGAAATGATTGTAATGTAGCTTGGAGACAACCTAAGTTACAAAATTAATCAAAACTTACTCACACCCTCGAGGAGAACTACCAGGAGACTCCTCCCTTCACGAAGCCTCCCTTTCACCCCACTCAGAAAGAAAGAGACTCTGGTTTGAAATACATATTCCACGATCTCGATGGTCACAATACAAACGAGTGTCAGCATCTCAAGAACGTGATCGAAGATCATGCCAAAATTGGAGAGATGGCATGTTATGTTCGAACTCGGGCCATGGTGCTAGGACAGGAACAACCCCCTCAAAGAAATCAAGATAGACCTGGAACTAGCAATCGTCTCAATGCCATTGTTATCAACTGAACCTCTCACTGACTCTGATGCCTTGGATGCAAGTCTCCCGAGCATCAGTTTCTTACAGCTTATGGATTATGGACTTCTGGTCTTCTCTAGCTCTCAATCATTGGGCTCCCCACTCAAATGTTTCTTATTTATGGCTTTATGGCTTTCATATTTCTCTAACCCCATGGTATTGGCTCTCTTGGCTTCCTCCAATTATGGATATTCGGGCTTTGGTCCCATTGTCTTATCTTATTTGGCTCTATGGAATGTAAATAGTTGAGTCGACCTACCCATGCAAAGGGGCAGTCATAATCCCTAAGTTGTAAGTAAATTAGGATCGATCGCAGTGGAATTAAACAATTTAATAAACCTAATTTGCATCCATGAATTAGAAATTTGGGTTAACAGTTTAACCTTTCTTCCCTTTTACATCGATTGTTAAAATCGATGAACTTCGGACCTGGTTATATCGATCTAAGCCCTCCTATCGTCGACGCCTGCATAGATAGTCCACACGAACATTCTTCCTTTTCATCATCATACGATCGAAGAAGATTAGGGAATTAGCGGTACTAGCTGCCATTAACTATAAATATGATTGATATTTTATTTATCCACGTAAATGTTTTCCCCTTAAGAACGATCTAAGTATGTGACCCTACAGGTTACTATAACGTTGGCAATAAGTTTAAATCATATTTAAAAATATAAACAGTGAGCGACATCTAGTAATACATCACTGCTACCCAAGTTATAATAAAATTAATGATTCGATACAACCTTTTTCTGTAACCCGTGTATCAATGTAATATAATCCTTTTAACCAGTATATCCTGGATTAAACTCGAGGCATGGAACGTATCACCCTCTTTATAATTTAATCCAATTTTCTTGATCGATGAGTAGACTGTTTTAAACAAATGAATATTCGAGCACAGCCATGCATTTCACAGTTCAATCAATCAAGAGGCCCATGGATATCACTACGAATATATCATAGGCTTAAATTCCATCTAGATCATTCATAATTTTCGTTCGATTCGAGATGTATCCAGTAATCACCGTTATCGTTATTCTGTTATGAATAACTTCAGATGATATCAAAACACGAACATCCTCGAATAAAATTATAATGATTTCAGGTCTGAGGACCATTACATCACTGTCACTATGAGAATAACTTATGATACTGTTAATTATATTCAATGTAGTTATCTCACGGTGGGTCAGCCCAATACGCTATTCTCTAATACATATTTATATCTTGACTTTAGTATCACGTATATTAATGATCAATGAGATGTGATCATCAGTCAATCAATATACTAGTCTCAACGCTTCATTGTTGTCCTATATAAACAATAAAGCTCGATTAGAGACATTTAAGAATTATAATACTTACCATATTATATAATCTCAAATTCAAGTCTTACTTGAATTATATAATTCTGTATTATAGTTCTAAGGACTTCTATTATATTAATAATTATATTTCGCAGTAATTGTAATATAATAGAATATTATTTTATTCCAAATAAAATAATAACAACAACATTGTTATCAATCTCATCAAATGGATTGCCTCTAGGGCATAAACACTAACAATCTCCCACTTGCACTTGAGTCAATCATTCACGTATCATATACTCATGAAACTAGTGTGACTATTAACCTTCTGCTGCGACAAATTTTAATTTAGTAGGTCTGCAACATTACAACATTTGTAACTTTGCAGATATGTTCATTTCCTCTGTGAACAACTTCACATAGGAATTATATTTCTTAAATATATGTTTGGATCGATAATGAGTTTAATGCTTCAGGCCTGAGCAACAGCCATATTGTTATCGCAATGTATATCATTGGATCAACAATGAATTAATTTCAATCACGAACTTCTTAATCCAAACATTTTCTTTCTTAGAATCAATATTTATTTCTTGTTTTAAAACTATCATTATTAACAATAATTAATGTGTTATCAAAATATACAACATTCGAATTATTGTGTCACTCCGCTCAATTTCTTGTCTATACAAGATTCAATGACATTTTGTGGTTTCCGAGACATTTCGAATTCTATTTCGTTCCCATCGGTATCTTAGAGACTGGCTCTCCTTTAAATGAATACCAATTCGAGCAATAAGCATTTTATTCTTAGAGGATTTATTAAATTAATAACCATTTGTCTCCTGTGGATATTACACAAAATAGTTATCTGATTTGGGTCCGATCTTATCAGAGGAAGGACGTTTAATAAACGCCTTACATCCCAAATCTTCATATTAGACACACTAGGACATTTTGTAGTCCATATCTTATATGGCGTCTTTAAATCGTTTAGTGGGATTTAATATAATTTTTCTGAGTTTAATTTATCAGAAGATCTATATGAATTATCATTAATCGTACTATATCTTATAAAGTGTGATGTCTCCATTCAGACACATCATTCTAATATGATGTTCTAGGTGGAGTGAGTTGTGAAATAATTTCAAACTTATTTTGATAGTCATTACATAATTGGCTTAAATATTCTCTTTCGATCTGTTCGAAAGATATTTATTTTCTGTTAAAATTGGTTTCTAACTTCACTTTCAATTCTTTGAACTTTTCAAAGGATTCTAATATGTGTTTCATAAGATACACATATCTATATCTACTGATATCATCAGTGAATATACTAAAGTATTAAACCTGCCTCTAGCTTATGTATTCACTGCTCCATGTACATCATTATGTATGAGACCCAATACTTATCGCTTATTCACTCTATCAAGTGAAAAGTGACTCAGTTATTTTGCCTAATAAAAGATTTGCATTCTTTATATGATTCAAAATCAAATGATTTCAAAATTCCATTATTATGGAGTTTTGATATGCTTTCTTGTTTATAGGGCTAACTGGTAATACTAAAGGTATATTGGATTTAAATCACTAAATTTAATCCATTCATTATTAATGTCAAGTGCATTATAGTTAAGGATTTACAAATATCATTAATTATTTGTGAAATTCCATATGATATTTCATTTAAATAGAATGAATAACAATTATTCTTTTATTACAAACGAAATTTAAACTTGTCTAAACAAGATCTATTATAACATTTATTTTAAGTGGAATTTCATAATAACAATTATTATATTTAATTAATTAAGCCAGTATATACAATAAGAATCAATTTCCTATGGATAATCCAACAACATTTGCTTCATTTCCAATTGTAAGTTCACTTGTCATTTTTAATCAAATCACTACTTACATTGCAGTTTCTGTAAATTCACATACATTTATGTGATTCATATCTAGTATTTAGTACTAGAGATGTATAAGTAGATTTTATAATATTTATATCTTAATCAGTTGAATTCATACCTTAACTTATTTTAGATCCTCCCTTTATTTCTAAAACAATTACATTTAATTTGTTTGAGGACAATCCTCAAATCTCAATGTTAGTCAAGAAATTCAATTCAATTTATCCTTCTTAAGGATTAATTTAAATTATCAGAGTTATTTGTTATTTAATATTTACAGTAGATAATAAATAATAACTGATTCTATAAAAATTATTTAATATAAATACAAAATTTTGACAATCAAAATTTATATTTATATGAATGTATAATTTAAACTAAAATATGCTCCCACTCAAATTAACATCCCTCTGTTATATAAATATATCAGTATATATATGTAATGGTGTTCCAAGACCCAAATTTAGTCATGCCTTGACCTAGCTTTGGCTAATCCCAAAACACAAACTTTTAGGTAGACATCTTATGTCAATTATATCGTCTATATAACTCTTGGATCGCATGTTGAACATTTTGTTTAGTATTATTCATTTGCTCAAAATATAGAATAATTCATATTTTTTGTCTCTAAGGCCATAATCCTATTATACAGCCTAGTTAATCAGACCCAATAATAGGTTGGATCACCACATTTACTCCATCGCATATAACCAAAATAAAAGGTGCACAATGCTTTGGCGTTAGTTATATCCACTGATTTTGGACAGTGATGAGTATATTATTGGAAGACGTCACCATGACTTAATATACAAAATTTACTTTAGAGGGAATTTATAATTCATAATAGCGAATAATATTATAGTCATTCACATATATCAAAATATATATGTATTTTATATTCATAATATTAATTTGAATTTAAATAATCATATACGTGTGTGTGTATATTTTTTTTTTTAAATCCAGCATTATACAGGAATCGTTCCTATATTTCTTTTGAACATTTCAAAACCATTGGTAATTATTAAATTTGTATCAAATACAATATCCAAATCTAAAATGGAATTTTACAATTAACCAATTTAATTATTTACATATATGCAGCATACAGTCTATTATAGAACCATTACAAGATTATATGTTATAAAGCCTCTACCATATAGATACATTATACAAAAGGTACATATATTTTGTATTTCCAACATATTGGTATATTTACAGACCATATATCACAGAAACAATAGCACATATATGCATTTGTATCTAAAACTTTAACACGCAATTAAAACAACATATATATATATATATTAAACTGAATGCATGCATTAAACATACAGTAATCGAAATAATTCATTTCGAACTTAATACATAATACTCACAACAACTTGTAAGTTCAGACCATTAACAATACATTATTCCATTTCCAAGCTGTCAGTTCAATCCAACTTAACATACAACTTATGTCATGAACCAATACACATATTCAATTGAAATTTGCTACATTACTATATATCTATATACATAGTTCTACAGATCAGTTTTCTGAAAACTTGCCAAATTTCATTTTTATGGAAGTTCGAAAATCCGTGCCTTAGCATGTCCATCTCTGTGCCTTTTGGTTCAGTCATACTGAGCCCGGCTACTTTCTTGAATCTGCAAATATTTTGAATAAACATATGACAACAGATTTTCATTTGATATATATCGAATATATATATATACTTAAATGAACAATACAAACTAATTTGTATTCTGATGGATTACATGTTCCAAGTCTGGTGTTTATATTTGCAGGAATCAAAATTCCTATTTCCATAATATTTATAATGTCAAAACATTCGAATATCTTTGAAAAAATAAATACCATCAAGCTTCAATGTGAAACAACAGATTGAATCACATTTATGTTTAAATTATAGTATTAAACCAAATATGGTATTTAGACATGCAATTTTATATATCAAATGTATTTGATATATATCAACATATATATATATATATATATACACACACCAATCACGGTATAACTTTTATACCAGTTATCCTTTTCAGATACAATCTATAAAATAAATGCAACTTGATATCTTGTAACAAATTGCAGTGCATTTTACAAAACATGTACATGCTTTTAGATCTAATCAATAATGAAGAAGAAAGCTAGTTATAACTGATTCAGCTATCATATAACATTGAAATAATTTTAAATGTTGGATTGAAATGAAAACAACCCATAATATTTATATGTAAACTGTCTAGTGCAACGTGTAAACATGCTAATACATTTATAAACTTGTTATTAATATGGCTTGATAGAAACATATATGTATATATAATATCTAATGTACTAATCATATAGTCCATGTATATTAAAGGATCATGACTATGTACGCTACATCTGCATTTGTATAAATATGTTTGTATGTCATTACAAGCCATATCATTCCCACACTTATATCTTTACAGATAAAAATAATTATAATAGGGAAGTCAAAATGGCAGAAGGTTTTAGCTATTTTATATCTATGTGTAATGACCCGCATTGGCAGAGGTGTAATAATTAATTTATTTAATTATTAAAATGGTGGTTTAGAGAATTTAATGGTCGTGGAATTTAATAATGATGAATATTTAATTAAAATAATAAATTAAATAATATATTTAATTCTGAAATAATCAGAATTGGTTGAAATGGCGATATGGTGTGAAATGGATCATCTGTGATATTTAATTCAGTTTAAAATTGAATTAGAATAACGAATATATTATTTGAACAACAGTTTGAACATAGAATTATAATATAATTATAATCGAGCTCGAAATGGCGCTGCAGTTCGTAAATTGGCAATTCGAACTTCAACTGAATATACAGGGTTCGTTTTAAATCGGATTTCTATGAAACAAGAAACGTATGGAGCTGGTGGAGTATATCTTTCTAGTGGAAGAGAAAAATCGAGATTTCGTCGTGTAGATTTTGATTTATGTCCAAATCAAATTTTAGAAAAGTCGCTGTGGAATTCCTTTATAATTAGTAACGCTTTATTTACGTTATAAAAGGGTTTTCAATATATTTGAATATCGGGTTTGAATTTAGACAAGGTTCTTTTGAGACGTAGGTATAATTGAATTTTTAGAATTTTACTGTAATTTTTAATTAATTAAATAAACAACTTTTTATTTGAGTATTTTGCACCCTGTAATCAATATTTTGGGGTTTCACAATATGAGTCAACCTACCGATATTATTATATTTTCAGGATCACTGCACCTCACTGAACACGACTGTATTTTTATTTCAGTCTGCAACGCTCATATATGAATATAACTGTACATAGTGGGGTGGGTAACTTTTTAAAACTGTTAAAATAAAAGGGGAAGCTGCAAGAAAAACCTATGAAGCCATGTACGAAAACAGACAACTCACTTCATTCTTTTCCTTAGTCTTCTTCCTATACCGAATCTCTTTAAACCCATTCTAAGGTCCTAAAATCAAAAACGTGGTAGCTCTTCAACCTCACAAATCAAAAAGGGGTCTCCACAAATTGTATAAATATCCTTTTATATTTTTCTAAACCTATTTCAGTTCCGTCGTCGGTTCTTACTCAAAAACAAGGATTTTGATCTTCATAAATCAAAACAAAATCATGTATAAATCGGTAAATCATGAAATCAATGAATCTTAAATCGCCACAACATCCCCTTTTATCTTGTATAAATCTTTATGGGTTCGATCATCTTTTTGTACTGTCGTGTTCCAACAACAAAAAGCTACGGTTCCGATCTCTGGAGACAATACAATCTCAAATTGAACGAGGCTAAAGGTATCGATGCGGAGTGGGAAGGACCTCAAAATGGGGGACGCTAATTTGATTTCCGTCGCTGCTAGGAGGATGAACGGGGGGTTGTTTTGGCCGTGTACTCTTTTCGAAATGATTTGGTTTTTGGGGAAAATGGTGTTAAGAAGCATTCGCTACTTTTCAGAGCAACGTGAGGAGCTCGACTTGGAGTTTTCATGTGGGAAGTGAGTTGCTTATTATGGCTTTGGGTTGATGGAGGAGAAACGTGGATACATGAGGAAGTAGGGGACTTTGGAATTCACGGTAAATACCTGTGCGATGGATTGATGTGGAGTAATTAGTTGTGGGTCTTGGAATCCATGAAGAAGTGGAAACAAGTAAATGGGTTCTCATGGTTTGTGTTCAGGGAAGGAAGAAGGATCATTGATGATCACGGGTTGGGCTTTGCAGCTGGGTAATGAAAGGTGCTGCGTGTTCTGTTTTGATGGAAGAAGTGTTGTAGCTTTTGTGGGGTGATTTGGAGTTGGGCTAGGCAAGTACGGTGAGGCTCATTTACAATGATGGTTTTAAAATTAAAATCCTTTTAAATATTATATAACTTGTAAATTACACATCTAATTCATACTTAATCGAAATCAAACAAAACAGAATCCTTGGGATCGTATAGAAGAAGGCTACCCAATGGAACTGACTGGAAGTGGATTGGAGCTCGTATGAATTTATGGCGAAATAAATTGTTTGATTCAAATCAAACGAACAGTTTATCGTTCTTTAACGATGAACTGCAAAAGTGAGTAAATCTCACCAACTCTGAACAGTTTATAATTTCATGTTGTATTTTTAGAACTGTTAGATATTGATTGATTGACTGTGTGTTGACGGTTTGACTGAACTGCTAGTCAGTTAGTTGAATTTCTATATTGATTCTGTTTAACATAATGTATCATATAGAACTGAAAGTGATGTTATCTATATTGTTTAACATCTGTGATGCAGGGAAACAGGTTGGAGGAATCCAACTGGATTCCTCAACATTTATTTTACTGTTTTCATATATTGTGATATATGATGTGTTATATAATCTGTTATGGATCATGGGTATTGGAATGATGTTGATCATTTTTATTCGATATTTTAAATATCATAAAAGACCCTGGGATGTAAAAAGAATTATTTCAATGTATATTGAAATAAAGGGATTTTATAAAATCAACAGATTTTATAAAAGGAAATATTTCGAAAATAAATAAAAGGGAAAAATGTTTTTAAAACGAATCGAGTTTTATAGAAGGGAAATCATTCGTAAAGTGAAGAACTGTTACTAAAAGTAAATCTTTATAAATGAATAATTTATTCGAATAGAATAAAGGAGTTAATCGATGTTAGTTTAATCGATTAGAGAATAAAGTTAAAAGGAGTTAATCGATTAGAGAATAAAGTAAAAGGAGTTAATCGATGTTAGTTAATCAATTAGAGAATAAAGTTAAAAGGAGTTAATCGATGTTAGTTAATCGATTAGTGTTAAAGTAAAAGGAGTTAATCGATGTTAGTTAATCAATTAGAGAATAAAGTTAAAAGGAGTTAATCGATGTTAGTTAATCGATTAGTGTTAAAGTAAAAGGAGTTAATCGATGTTAGTTTAATCGATTAGAGTTAAAGCAAATGAGTTAATCGAATATAGTTATTCGAATAGAAAGTAAAATGAGTTAATCGAATATAGTTTATTCGAATAGAAAGAAAAGGAGTTAATCGATGTTAGTTTAATCGATTAGAGTCAAAGTAAAAGGAGTTAATAGAATATAGTTTATTCGAATAAAGTTAGTAAATTGAATATAGTTTATTCGAAAGGGGTTAAGTGAATAGAGTAAATCAAATAGAGTAAATCAAATAGAATAAATCGAATAGAGATTTATTCGAAGGAGGGTTAAGTAAGGAAGTTAGTAAAAGGAATATAAAGTGAACTTTGCCTATTTCAAAGTTAGAAATGTTGTTCAGTTAAGGTCTGAGAGGTAGTTCTACCCCAACTTGATTGGCTTTGTTTTTAACTGAGGAATAGTTAAGGTTCGACAGTAAAGGTAATGGTTTGAGTTGGCATCGCGATGGTTTGTTTAAACATCTGTCTATGTCCAATGAAGAAGCTTTGGAAATGTTTTCCAAATAAGAAACCAGAAATGTTTTCTAATAAAGAAAACAAGAAATGGAAATGGGTTCCATTGTTAATAACATATATTTTCCAAATTTAGAAAATAGGAAATATTGAATATAGGGAAACATGAGATAAGTAAATTAATGGAATAAAGAGATAAATGTTGAATGATGTTTGATTGATATAAATTTCCATTTGGAAAAAAATATCGTTGGTTGCACACCTGTTTTTCTTCGATAGTTAAATCACAGACTATCGAAGTTTTGACCATTTTAATGTTGTTAATATGGAGAGACCGGTTGGATTATTATCCAAAGAACCACTCTGTATTGGCATAAGCGTTGCGAATCATATATGCCAAAGGAAATTGAAGACGGAGTTATGCAAGGGCTATCCTATTTACAGAATAGTGCCTTCGGTTCATCCTGTTCTTGGATGACTTGTATGGACGGATGTCTGACAGAGTATTTCCAGACGATCACGTATATTGATTTCTCCAACTGTACCAAGAGTGGAAGCGGAGAAGGAAACTTCTTTTAGCTAACGCGTAATGTATGGTTGAGGACGTCAATCGGTGATTTGATGGATTTAACAATGTGGCATTCAAAGTGAATCTGGTATGATGATAAAGCGTAGCTTCTAGCCTCATCATCCGGTAAATGACAGAAATCGGGCAGGCAGCATGGCTAAGTCGGTCGCACTGAAGTAGGGTGTATAATCACCTGATCTAGAGTTTCATTTACTTCTAAAAATCTATTGTCGATACTGTCCCATTCGGGAAACGGTTGCTGATCCCAACCGTTGGTGATATACATTCGATACACTCAAGCAAAATGAGTGGTCGGTCATGTGTGGCCGGGTTGCAAGATGTTCTTGTTGAACCCAATGTATTCCTCTCTAGAGGTACACTAGCGAAAAGGTGGTTCCATACCTTGTCGTAGTTGGAAATCCATTACCCATTACGTGCTTGCGGTTTTGATTGTATACTATATATGTAGGACGTGAGATGAAAGCGTTTCTGCTAGATGATTATATATATTGTGTTGATAGACATTATTATAATATCAAAAGGTTTTGATATAAAGATATTTTGGATCCTTATAAGGGAAAAACCCGTTCCGTTATGCGGCGTGGTCTTATGAGATATCGATTACTTGTTCAACCTGTTTTAAATCTGTTTTACTCATACCAGTCCCATGACTGACCCGGAGTTTATTTATTTGTTTCCCTAAACTCTTGGGTGCCTAAATTTGTATGGGCAGTCAAGTAGTCAGGACTTTACAGATACACTTGAAGAGCTTGGAGCAGGAGGCTTCAGGATCATATAGCTATAGTTACTTCCGCTGTGTTGTAAGTGTTGTACTTTGATAATGATATGTATATTCAAGTACAGATTTGTATTTCAAAGTTATGTTATGAAATATATTTATTCGTTCCGCTGTGAGATTCGTGTTACTCTGATGTTGTGTTCTTCTTCTTCTTCTATTCTAATTTTCTATCTTATATTTCCTCACCCTCTAATTTCTTTCACTAATTACCAGGATTTTTCGGTGTTTTGGTTATCGACATCGTGTTTATGTCGATAACCAAAGTCGCTCGAAATCCGGGTCGTTACACTATGCTAGTAAAGGTATCGATTTATATTGAACTGAGTCTAGCCAAACATATCATATATGTTGTAATTCAATGGGGTTCAAAATATAAATGCATCCTTTTATAGGTCATTGTATTCCAAAATCATCTACAATAGTACATTGCAATGAATATGCAAGTAAATGAACAGAACACTCTTAATAATCCAGTAAATTGAATTCTGAAACATAAGTGTATCTAAGACAAATTACAATGCTAAATCATCTTGATTTAAAAATTAAGCTAGTTATGATAATATGCAAGAACCAGTGCATAAATACAATATTTATACATATAAGTCAAAACACAAATAGCAAGTCAAAATTACTATCTTTATTATTTCAAGTTGGAATAACATATATATATATATAAATATATATATATATATATAAATATATATATATATATATATATAGAGAGAGAGAGCTACGCTAATATTACATCAATATGTATACAAAAATTTGTAAATGTGTTTGTCTCTAACTCCCAGTTATTAGTATTCAATCACCAGATAAATTAGCATCATAAACTTGAATCAATATCAAATATAAATCCATTGATTCACTCCACTATTTACGTCAAATGTAAATGGCATTTTCAGAAAAAGACTTCACATCATGAATGTATTGATACAAAGCTTATAAATCAGATTTGTTTTATAAAATCATTAGTGTATCTATATACATAGAATCACCATTTAAGCAAATTCATAAAGTTAATGTGAAACAACTAAGAACCTATTAAGTATCCAGTAGATAATTCATAAGCATGTCTCTCTCTATATATGCAATATAACCGATCTGAATAGTTTAGATCCAATTGGTGCGGCATCCAAAATTTAAACTACTGTATGCTCATTTTAAAATCACACAGGTTTAAGAATGATAGCATCAGATCTAAACTCATTTTAAATTAGATTATTACAATATGTCAAACTATATGTTCCTAATATAAGGTTATATATCAAGTTCATAACCATACAAATTATTTTGAATCTGGTCCAAGGTCATGATCCGGATTTCAAAAGGAAAAATACATGCATACAGTGAATGTTTATAAACATTTACAAACAAATTTACCACTGCTTATCCTATGAAATAGCATTTTATGCCTTAACATAATAGATCATTTAATTATATTGTATCATATACAACATAAGAGTTATGATCTATGTTACTTGTAACGACCCACAAATCCGTACCATTTGAATTGACTGAATACAACTCACGTCCAACCCACATTACATGAAAATACGAAATATTAATAGAAAGAAGTTAGAGGATGAGAAATAGAAAGATAGAAAACTAGAATTGAAGAAAATAGATGGAAGATAGGACTGAACACTAACACAGAATCTCACAATTGCAGCGGAATAAAATAAAATATATATATATATATAATCAGCTTTGAAATACAAAATTGTATTTTCACTTACATACATCATCAGAGTACATCACATATACAACATCGCGGAATAAAACTCTAAATATCTATCATTGAAGCCTCCTGCTCTAAGATCCTCCAGATAAATTTGGCAAATCCTGAACTATTGGACTGCTAGTACAAATTTGGGCACACAAGAGTTTAGGGAAAACATAGAAAAATAAACTTTGGGTCAGTCATGGGACTGGTGTGAGTAAACGATTAAAAACAGTTTGATTTTAACTTTCAAAAAAAAAACTTTTGAAAGAAAAGATAACCGTAAGACCGATCCACACATAAATACGGATGGTTTTTACCTTACGATAACCCAAAACATTTTGAAATCAATATTATTCTGATATTATGATAATGTCTAAATACAAATAAATAACAATCTAGTAGAACACTTGCATCTCACGCTCTATGTATATAGTATACAATCAAAACCGCGGGCGCTTATTGGATAATGGATTTCCAACTATGACAAGGTATGGAACCACCTTCCGATAGTGTATCTCTAGAGGGGAATACACTGGGTTCAACAAGAACGTCTTGCAACCCGGCCCACACATGACCGACCACTCATTTTGCTTGAGTGTATCGAATATATTGTCACCAACGGTTGGGTGCGACCCACCGTTTTCCCGTAAGGGACAGCATCGAATAGAATAAAGAAGCAAATGAAATTTCTCTAGATAGGTGACAATACATCCTAATGGGAGTGACCCACATAGCCATGCTGTCTGCCCGATTTTTGTCCTTTCCCAGTTGTGAGGCTTGAGGCTGAGCTTACCCTTGGATATAACATGTCTTTATTCACTTTGAATGCCACATCGTCAAACCAGCCAAATCACAAATTGATTTCCCCAAAAGTATCCCGGGTATAAAGCTAAGAGAAACGAATTCCTCCACCACCAAATGTAAATACGTTTGAAGAGATCAACTTACGCGATTTATTAGGCATACTCTGTCAAACATTCGTCCATACAAGTTGTCCTGGGACAGGACAAATCGAAGGCACTATCATGTAAATCCGTCTTAGGCAATTTCAACCTGGGATTGACAAAACAGCCCTTGCATAAACTCCATCTTTAATTAGCTTCAATAATCTCTGAGTTGTAACATATATATCGAATCGAAGTGGAATTTAGATTCCGGTCTCTTCGAAACGATAGCGAAAAAGGTCCAGATTTGATAGTCGGTGATTTAACTATCAAACATAAAATAAATAACTAGGTTTATTTCCATTGGATCTGCTAAGTATTATTTAAGTAATCTTCAAATATTAACTTTATAGTATATTTAATTTAAAACATAATTATTAATTAACTTATAAATTCTTATTATCAATCTTATGTGATAAATCCCATTCTCGAATACCCGTTTCATACCTGAAAATGAATTCAACTCTAATACTCATTCTGAACACAAACTATTATGATCTATTAGATAATAGTGAAATCGTTCAAGTTGGGGTATTTTAATTACCTCTCAGACCTTGAGTCGAAATCATTTTAATCGTCAAGAGCATAGAAGTTCGATATCCAAGTTATTCGATAAAACCATAAATTGATAAATTCACTTGATTTCCAAACCTTAAACCCTCTTCAAACAACGTTGTTGTTTTGAACCATTCATCAATTTAACTTGATATTAAATCAGGGGAATTTAATCAAAATCATCAACTTGATTTCCTTATCTTCCGATAATTAAATTATATTTTTCTTACTTAATTTAAAAATTAATTAAGTTAAAAACATTATCTCATTCAATTTTAACTTCTCTATTTAACTGCACCATTATCCTACCCAACCTTATAAATAAAAACATTACAAATATCTAAACAACCATTTATTAAAACCCCTTCTGTTACATTAATTGTAACCAATTAATTTAAGAATCAATTCTCATTTAAACAGTTGATTTACATCAAGCAAACTGATTAGCTAATTAATCTTTCCTTTTTAAATTAATTAATAATATAATTAATTGAAAATAAACCATTTTATTGTTTCTCAAAAATAATTAAAATGCAATTATTAAGACTGGAGTATATTTCTGAGTTACTTTACAGAAAACGGCTTAGCAGCTCCAACAATATATAATATTTCATCATTTCACATGACATTCAAGTCATTAATCTCATTCGGACAAACAATCATATAAATACAATTCAATATTATCAACTGATAATATAATATTTCATCATATATTAACTGATAAAATATATCAAACTGATATAATAACAGAACGGTGTTTATTTCTGCTAACAGAGTGTTCGAGCAATTCAATCAACCAAATATGTATAGTGGAACGGTGATTATTTCCACTAACAGATGTCCATACAATATATAATACGATTAACGTAATTAAACACAACTTAATTTACAAATCAATTAATTAATCACCAAATCAGAATTTGCTGAATTTTCGGTTATTACAAATCAATAGTTTATACGTTAATTTAGTACAATGTCTAAATTTTTCGTTTGATAAAATTTAACTGAAGTATAGTACTAAAATCACTTTTAACAAATCAATTTATTTTGAATTAAATTGTTTAAACTCGATAACTTATGTTCGGTTACTGACATAAACCATCGATTGACCCGACTATACTCACATGAACCAAACCTTATATGAACGTCAGTTCTTGATCTACCATATTAATGTATATAAATTTTAAATATATAAATATGTTTGCATGATCATTTAAGTTAAAGTAGTTTCTATATTTTTTTCCTTTTTATTAAATTTGTAATGTGTCGAGCCCAATTCAATCATTCCATATACATTATATATATATACACACGAATATACACATACATATATAATGTTTAACTTTTTTTTAGTGGCCCAAACTCAATCCCATACTCATGTAAAAACTTGTACCCAAAAAGAACCGTCACAGCGCCCCTTTTTATTCCCCGTTCCATTTTTGCTTTCCTAAACATTGTCTATACTTCCACTTCAATTTTTTTCAATTGCCTACACACAAAAAAAGAAGCCACGCCTTTAAAGCTCCAAGCACACTCAAAATGCCCAAAACAAACTTCCTTTTATTCTGTTTCATTTCCTTCTTACTTTGGTTTCTTTTTTCTTTTTTTTCTTAACGTTTTTTTTCTTTTCTAAAAACAACTTAAAACATGGCCAAGCCCAGTAATACAAAGAACCCATGCACCATAAAAACACGTTGCATCCCTTCTCCTGGGAGTAAAATGGAATAACATCAGCACATGAGAGTGGAATGCTCAAATCATAATGTCAGCACATCGGATACTTTGTCCTGTTGGGTTCCGAGTTCTTAACAGTTCTATATTCAACTAAGTGCGCACATGCAGCATTAATTGATGGTGTAGACGGTAAGTGTTTATACACGTATGCACAGATGATCATACTCGCACACATTGTTTTCCAGTATCCCTATTCTTCCTTTCACCTTTTTCCTGTTTCTATACTCTGTTTCCCTTTTTTCTTTTTCTTTTATATAAAATATGTGCTAACTTTCCCTTCATGGTACCAACAACCCTTCCAGCTTGTACTTTCTAGTTTTGTTTTGTTCTTTAGTTTGGGACATGACAGGTGCAACTAACGAAATACCTGTACTCATCGGGTAGCACCATCTTCTAATTAACAAGGCAAGTTATGTCCTCTCTTCTTAGAAGGAAGGTATCGGCTTTCTTCGTAAGTCGTGTCGTATCACCTTCATCAACAAAATGAGGCAATCTCTCTAGCTTTAAAAGAGTGTATTGCCCTTTTTGAATTAAAGGATTGTATTGTTGTCCTCTTCAAGACAGAAGACAATGCCATCTAATACATCAGTAGCATCGCCCAATGTGGACTTATCAGTGAATCAGAAAAGCAAGTAAGCATAGGCTTGGGTTACTTCAACCAACTCACGTTAACAGTATAATTCAGGAACCCTCAGTGCCAAATACTTTGGTGTATGTGAGTGCATGGTGTACAACATGCACAAGTGAAACAAAAGCGCACAACAGCTAATTCTAATGCTCAAGGAAGCATGTATGTGGCCTTACTGTACTATCAGGAAACCTTACTTCCTTTCATTCATAGACCTAAGCAACCAAGCTAATTTCCTTTCTCTCCTGTTACCTTTCAGGTTTGTGTTTCTCACTACCCCCTTGCTTCAAGTTTCAGTTTAGTACTATGTTATTTAATTCTAATTCTTCTACCATTTTGTTTTCTTTTAAAGTTCACTGATTTAATTTAAAACTTAATGGACTAGTTTATGCACAAACAGAGCCTAACTCTTTTCTGATGACAGTTTGTATAATGTTCCTGATCTCTTCAAAGTTATCAACACATTTAAATGAAGATCTTATTATTAACTACAATACATTCAGATGCATACCATTTAAATCATTCTATAATAAATTCAAAGAAGAGTCCATTCACTAGTATGTACCATTCCAGTTTATCAGTTTTAGTGCATTTCTCGTTACCAGTTTTCAAGAAAAACATGTATGTGTATATGTCTATATACATGCAAACAGAGATATTTTTAAATCAGGTAAAAGGTGGAGTTGTACTCACAATAATTACTCTGTTCTTAGATTTTCCATTCGCAGGTTTGATCATGAAGACAAATTAGCTAAATATTCAAAACATATGTGTATAGATATATCACATCATATTAAATTAGAAATAATTAGAAATGGGTTAAAAGTGAAGTTTACTCACATTCTAAATCTTCTGTTTTAGCTATTCCCAGGCTCCTCATTTATACTTTGGCTTCCAGGCTTTGTCAATGGCTTGTTCAAATGATCCTTTGCCATTGTTACGCTCCAGTTCAGTTCAGATTTTTGTGTGTGTGGAAATGGAAGTGTACAGGGCTATTTATAGATAGCATATAAGCCTTGCACTTGAAGCTTTCTAGTGTAGACATAGGTAGATGGAAGGGTTAGCTACTCCTAACTTTTTTTGATTGAAAAGAAGTGGTATAGTTGATTGAAAGAGGAAGCTAGGTTGTATCAACTGCTGTGCATATTGTTTCTATTGCAAAAATGGGCTATGTCCATATAGTTGTGCTCTTTTTTCTTTTCATTTGAAAGGAATATCTCAGTTTAGCTATGCATGTGTGGTTTGATTGAAAAGAAAGCCAGGTTCTAAGCTACTTCTACTTGCTACCCTAGAGATGCACGGCCATGTTCTGGTTTGAGGCACAATTTAGTGTACACAGCTATGTACAAATTGATATTTTAAAGTTACTTTGTCGCCAAGCTACTTAGTGTTGTCAGTTTATTGTAGCTGTAACTTTGATTTTGATTGAAAGAAATGAGATATTATGTTGAAGTTTATCATATTGAATCCTTCTCAGGTCTAGGAAAAGTCGGTCTATGTTGCAAGTCTATGCTGCAGCATTAATGTACAGATTGCCATGTGCATATTTTTAGGAACACTTAGTAGTCAAGCACCTAAAATTATTAAATGTATTTGATTATTTGTACATGGTTGCTAAAAATACATATGTCCTTATATGTTTAGATCTAAAGCAATTGAAATTTACAATATTCTTATTTATATTTACATGCAATTTAAACCAAGTTTTAAAATAAACAAAAGGTTAAAACAATATTATCGATATTTTCAACAGGAGTTATCAAAACACTTTTAGAACTTACAAAACAAAAGGATATAATATTATTTATTGCTTTGATAACCATTTGTACATTGGTTAGAAATTTTAAACCATTACAATATATATTTGGAATTTTACTCAATACCTATCATTCACAATTTATATTATTTAAATCAAATACTGAAAATAAACCAAAATAAATTGTATTACAAAAGCAGTCAAAAACTGGGACGTTACATTTCTTATGTAACGACCCGGATTTTTGCGACTTTGGTTATCGACATAAACACGATGTCGATAACCAAAACATCGAAAAATCCTGGTAATTAATGAAATGAAATTAGAGGGTGAGGATAGATAAGATAGAAACATAGAATAGAAGAAGAAAAGAAGAACTTACATCATCAGAGTAACACGAATCTCACAGCGGAACGAATAACATATAATATATAACCTAACTTTGAAATATAACAGTTATGTATACAATAGCACTTATTAGAGTACAGCACTTACAACACAGTGGAAATAAGCTATAGCTATATGATTCTGAAGCCTCCTACTCCAGCTCTTCAATGTATCTGCAAATCCCGACTACTTGACTGCCCGTACAAATTTAGGCACCCAAGAGTTTAGTGAAAACAACAAAGTAAACTCCGGGTCAGTCAGGGGACTGGTATGAGTAAAACAGTTTAAAACAGTTTGAACAAGTAAACGATATCTCATAAGACCACGCCGTATAACGGAACGGGTTTTTCCCTTATGAAAATCCAAAATATCTTTATATCAAAAACCTTTTGATATTATAATAATGTCTATCAGCCACAATATATTAATCATCTAGCAGAAACGCTTTCATCTCACGTTCTACATATATAGTATACAATCAAAATCGCAAGCACGTATTGGATAATGGATTTCCAACTATGACAAGGTATGGGACCACCTTTCGCTAGTGTATCTCTAGAGAGGAATACACAGGGTTCAACAAGAACATCTTGCAACCCGGCCACACATGACCGACCACTCATTTCGCTTGAGTGTATCGAATGTATATCACCAACGGTTTGGATCAGCAACCGTTTCCCGAATGGGACAACATCAACAATAGATTTTATAGAAGTAAATGAAACTCTATATCAGGTGATTATACACCCTAATAGGTGCGACCTACATAGCCATGCTGCCTGCCCGATTTCTGTCATTTACCGGTTGATGAGGCTTGAGGTTACGCTTCATCATCACATCAGATTCACTTCGAATGCCACATTGTCAGATCCATCAAAAATCACTAATTGACGTCTACAATAGTACATTACGTGTTAGCTAAAGAAGTTTCCTTCTCTGCTTCCACTCTTGGTACGGTTGAAAAAATCAATGTATGTGACCTTTCTGGAAATACTCTATCAGACATTCATCCATACAAGTTATCCTCATTCACTTAGAATGTCACATCGTCATACCCGCCAAATCACAAATTGACTTATCCAAAAATAACACGGGTATACAGCTAAGAGAAACGAATTCCTCCGCCACCAACGTATATACGTTTGAAGAGATCAACTTACGCGATCCATTGGATATACTCTGTCAGACCTTCGTCCATACAAGTTGTCCTGGGGCTGGACAAACCGAAGGCACTATTTAGTATATCCATCTTAGTCTCTGTTATCTAAGATTTATACAACAACCCTTGCACTTTACTCCGTCCTCAATTATCCTTGGCATAAATGATTCACAACGCTTATGCCAATACAGAGTGGTTCTTTGGATAATAATCCAACCGGTCTCTCCATATTAACAACGTTAAAATGGTCAAAACTTCGACAGTCTATGAGTTAACTATCAAAGAAAAACAAGTGTGCAAACAATGATATTATTTCCAGATGGAAATTATATCGAACAAACATCATTTCAACATTTATCTCCTTAGTTCATTTTTCATCTCCTGTTTCCCTATATTCAACATTTCTTATTTTCTAGATTTAGAAAATATATGTTATTACCCTTGGAAAACATTTCTATTTCCTTGTTTTCTATATTAGAAAACAATTCTGATACTTCGTTGGAAAACATTTCCAAAACTCAAACATTGGACTTAGACAGATGGTTAAACAAACCATCGCGATGCCAACTTAAATCATTTTACTTATTAACTAAATCCACTTAACCACTTCACTCTCGAACCATAACCATTTCTTAATTAAAACCGCAGTCAATCAAGTTGGGGTATAGCTACCTCTCAGACCTTAACTGAACAACACTTCTAACCTTGAACTAGGCAAAGTTCACTTTATATTTCTTTAACTAACTTCCTTACTTAACCTTTCTTTCGAATACTAGATTCGATTAACTCCTTCACTTAACTCTATTTGCTTAACTCTATTTGATTTATTCTATTCACTTAACTCCTGTCGAATAAACTATATTCGATAACTCCTCTAACTCATTCGAATAAACTGTATTCGATTAACTCCTCTAACTCTATTTGAATAAACTATATTCAATTAACTCCTTCACTTAACTCTATTTGCTTAACTCTAATTGATTTATTCTATTTGATTTATTCTATTTGATTTATTCTATTCACTTAACTCCTGTCGAATAAACTATATTCGATAACTCCTCTAACTCTATTCGAATAAACTATATTCGATTAACTCCTTTGGATTAACTCGGTTTGATTAACTCTTCTTGACTAATTCAACTTGGTTAACTCCTTTTGATTTACTTGGTTCGATCAACCCGACTCGATTAACTAGGCTCGACTAACTCGACTTACTTAGTTTGACTGACCATATTCGATTAACTCGGCTAACTTGGTTCGATTGGTTCGACTCGACTAACTTGGTTTGGCTAACCATTCTCGACTAACTTGGTCTGACTTGCCATTTTTGACTAACTTGGTTTGGCTAACCATTCTTGACTAACTTGGTTTGGTTAACTCGATTTGACTAACTATATTCGATTAAATTCTTTCGATTAACTTTAATCGACTAACTCCTTTTGAACCACTATAATCGACTAACTCCTTCGAATAACTAATATCGATTTACTCCTTCAAATAAAAACAATATTCGATTAACTCCTCCTTTGAATATAAACTATATTCGATTAACTACTCCTTTGAATATAAACTATATTCGATTAACTACTCCTTTGAGTATAAACTATATTCGATTAACTACTCCTTTGATTTACTTTAAATCGAATGACTTTATTTGATTAACTCTACTTGCCTAACTCTATTTGATTTATAGATAAATACTCCTTTAAAATCCTATTTATTTTTCTAAATAAATGTTCCTTATAATCTTATTTATTTTTCTAAATAAATAAATCCTTTATACTTTTATTTATTTCCTAAATAAATAAATAATCCCATTTAATCTATTTGTGAATGTTCTACAAATATTCTCTTTTGATCTCTATTCTATTTGTAAATGGTTTACAAATATTTCCCTTCCTATTTGTTTGACAAATATTTTCCTTTATATTTGTTTTACGAATATTTCCCCCTATATCTGTTTAACAAATATATTTCCTTTATATTTGATTTACAAATATAATTCCCTTATATTTGATTTACAAATGTAATTCCTTTATATTTGAGTTACAAATGTAATTCCTTTATATTTGTTTTACAAATGTAATTCCTTTCCTTTTATAATATAAAATCCATTGATTTTATATAAATATATTATTTTCAAAATATACTTTGAAAATCTCCTTTCTACCTTCTGGTATTTCTTATGGTATTTAACACACCATATAACAAAGATAAATATCGTCCAAACACACATAATCAATGTCAGATTATACATCACATCATATATCACAATATATGAATCACAGTAAAATAAATGTTGAGGAATCCAGTTGGATTCCTCCAACCTGTTTCCCTGCATCCACAGATGTTACACAGTAAAATCAACATCACTTTCAGTTCGATATGAAATATTCTGATAGCAGAATCAACATATAAATATTTAACGGTTTATATATATATATACATATATATATAATTTCTACTAACTGACTAGCAGTTCAATCAAACAGTCAACACACAGTCAAACAGACAATTTTTAACAGTTCTAAAAATACAACATGAAATTATACCGTTCAGAGTTGGTGAATTTTACTCACATTGGACTATCATCGTTAGATAACGATAATTGTCGCTTGATTCAGACGGACAATTTATTTTACCATAAATGGTAACGGACTCCAATGGACTTCCAGTCAGTTCCATCGTGTAGTGTCCGTCCATACGATCTAACGTGACTGACGGTTCGAATTTCTGATAAAGTATGATCGAGTTATACATTTTACAAGTTGATATACTATTTAATTAAATAAAACTTAAATACTTTTCCTTTAATTGGGCTTACTCTATTCAAACAGGCCCATCCCTCCTTTAAATTACCAAACCCGCATACCTTCTTCCTCCTTCACATTTTCGATCCCAGGAAAAACACCACGGCCTCATTCGATTTCCTCAAGCATCCACAACTCCACCGTTACTTCACCTTAAACCAGAAAATCACCACCAAATCACTTCTACTTCCGACCTCTTTCTCCCTATCATCCTTGTACGCAACTCGCAGCACCCTCGGGAAGCGCGACTTCGAGCTTCGGAGCTCGGCTACAAGAACCTCCGACCACAATGGAACCCGAACTCTACCATAACATCATACCAGGTGCGGATTTCATCACCGAATCCAAAAACAAACTTCATTCCTTGAATCGAAGCTCCTACAACTCAAACCCGTAAACCCTAGGTTTACTGCTGCCATCAATAGTGAACGCAAATGGGTATTGATCCCTTCAAAAATCACACGGGCTGAAGCGTGGCACTCAGCGAAACCATATATTTTAGTTTTGGCAATTTATGGATTTTTATTTGATTGATCTTGGTTTTTTTTCTTTGTCTGCGTTTTGTGTTTTGCTGTTGAATGAATGTGGCGGCTTAGAATAGTTTGGAATTAGGTTTAGGGATTTGTTAGGGTATTTTATAGGCAAAGAAATAATATTTTTATATTAGTTTATAACCAATCGCTAATTTCATTTGTCCTCTAAAATTCCTGTAATCACACATGACACCCAAAAATCATGAAACTGGACATGCAGCTACTGTTCAACATTACGGTCCCAACGAAACTGGTTTCGTCGAATTCCGATTTCGTATGCTCATACAGCGTATTTTTAACTGTCAAAATACTGACTGTTTCTCACTCTAAAAATCCGTACGGCCACACAGTGACTCTAAAAATCATGGAACTTGGAATCTAACAATAATTTGATGTTGCGGATCCAACAAAATTGGTTTCATCGAATTCTGAGGTCATTTGCAAAACTGGCTATTTTTAAAGCTCTCGATGACCCATTTAAATATATAAATATATTTAAATATTATTAAATTAATTATTTATAAATTTATATTACTGTATATATTCACAGTGGAATACCATACAGCTTCAGAATATTCCTATATGAATTTCTAACTTGATATTTCAACTCAGGGTCAACCCGATATTCGATTTATATTGAAATTCCTTTTTAAAAATATAAATAATTCCTTTATAAATTATAAAAGAATTCCACAGCAACTTTTCTAAAATTTGATTTGGACGTAAATCAAAATCTACACGATGAAATCCTGATTTTTCTCTTCCACTAAAAAGATATACTCCACCAGCTCCACACGTTTCTTGTTTCATAGAAATCCGGCTTAAAACGAATCCTGTACATTCAGTTGAAGTTCGAATCGCCAATTTACGAACTGCAATGCCATTTCAAGCTCGATTTTAATTATATTATAATTATACGTTCAAACTGATGTCGATTGAATATATTCGTCAATAAAATTCAACTCTAAGCTGAATTAAATCTTAGGGACGACCCACTTCACAGAATATTGTGATTTCCAATATTTTTGATTATTTCTGAATTAAATATATTATTTAATTATTTAATTTAATTAAATATTCACTATAATTTAATTAACGACGATTTAATTCCCTAAATCACTCTTTATATAATTAAATAAATTAATTACAATACCTCTGACAAATGCGGGTCATTACATCTTATATATAAGAATCAGTGGTGATCACATACATATAATTATGTATATGAGACTAGCATATAAATGTAACCTTATATAATACTGACTCCAATTCATAATGATTTTAAAATAATTTTAAAATACCAGATACTAATACCATTCATGCATAAACCGTATGAAATTAAAGACAAGGTCCTAAACCCATGAATCAAAACATTATAGCAGCTATTGATCACATGCAATTATTCATATGATACTGACTAACAGTATAATTTAGATTGCAGAAGTATCAAAACAACCTGGTCCTGTTAAACATCAAATTGATACATCAGTTAAGATAGAAGTATTATTATCTAAAACTAAACACTTTGGTTCATTTTAAATTAGGGATTATATTAGATCCATTACAAATATAAATTCCCAGTTTTTGTGATCAATCAGTTTAGCAGAATTTCTACTATCATATATAGTAACCAAAATGTGGCAGTAGTATAAGATTAATATCATATATTAACCACAGATTCATTCAGATTTAATATAAAAAAATTCGTTATTGTTACTGAATAGTTCAGATCTGAATCAAATTACAATTACAATTACAATCGTTTTACACATAAATCAGAGTTAATTATCCTGATTTAATATGTCAATGATTTATATAGCCAACCCAATTAACTTAAATTCGAAAACCCTAAGCTCCGATACCATTGTAAGTAAATTAAGATCGATCACAGTGGAATTAAACAATTTAATAAACCTAATTTGCATCCATGAATTAGAAATTTGGGTTAACAGTTTTACCTTTCTTCCCTTTTACATCGATTGTTAAAATCGATGGACTTTGGACCTGGTTATATCGATCTAAGCCCTCCTATCATCGGCGCCTCCATAGATAGTCCACACGAACATTCTTCCTTTCCATCGTCATACGATCAAAGAAGATTAGGGAATTAGCGGTACTAGCCGCCATTAACAATTCTAGGTTCTAGAATAGAATACGGGTTTGAGTGATTAAATCGTGGCCAACCATTTTATTTATATTAAGGATTTTAAACGCTTCTACAAAATAAAATGTCAACCACTATTTTATAGCAATCCCGTATACTTATTCTAACTATAAATGAAATATCAACTGATTGATATTTTATTTATCCACGTAAATGTTTTTCCCTTAAGAACGCTCTAAGTGTGTGACCCTACAGGTTACTATAACGTTGGCAACAAGTTTAAATCATATTTAAAAATATAAACAGTGAGTAGCATCTAGTAATACATCACTGCTACCCAAGTTATAATAAAATCAATGATTCGATACAAACTTTTTCTGTGACCAGTGTATCAATGTAATATAATCCTTTTAACCAGTATATCCTGGATTAAACTTGAGGCATGGAACGTATCACCCTCTTTATAATTTAATCTGTTTTTCTTGACCGATGAGTAGACTATTTAAAACAAATCAATATTTGAGCACGGCCATGCATTTCACAGTTCACTCAATCAAGAGACCCATGGATATCACTACAAATATATCATAGGGTTAAATTCCATCTAGATCATTCATAATTTTCATTCGATTCGAGATGTATCCCATAATCACCGTTATCGTTACTCTGTTACGAATAACTTTATATGATATCAAAACACAAACATCCTCGAATAAAATTATAATGATTTCAGGTCTGAGGACCATTACATCACTGTCACTATGAGAATAACTTATGATACTGTTAATTATATTCCATGTAGTTATCTCACGGTGGGTCAGCCCAATACGCTATTCTCTAATATTTATATCTTGACTTTAATATCATGTATATTAATGATCAATGTGATGTGATCATTAGTCGATCAATATACTAGTCTCAACGCTTCATTGTTATCCTATAAAAAATAAAGCTCGACTAGGGACATTTTAGAATTATAATACTTACCATATTATATAATCTCAAATTCAAGTCTCACTTGAATTATATAATTCCGTATTATAGTTCTAAGGACTTCTATTGTATTAATAATTATATTACACAGTAATTATAATATAATAGAATATTATTTTATTCCAAAAAAATAATAACAGCAACATTGTTATTAATCTCATCAAATGCATTGCTTCTAGGGCATAAACTCTAACATAAGCATGATCTTTGCTCGACAACACGTCATCTAATTATCAATAAAATGGATTTTTTGACATTTCTTGGTCGTTTTACTAAGTAAGACCCTCTTGTACCCATCTACAGCTCATGGTTGACTTGCCTCGCCAAAATCTCCTTGAGAAAATTCTGGGATCAAAACTGGGATGGCTAAGCTCACTTACCCATGTACGGGAGCAAATGTCCTTAAGCATGCTCTTTGCGAACGATAAACCGTCAGTCCCCTTCATGAATGAATTTGAAATAAAAAACGGTTACGTCCGCATACCCTTGCACGGGACCAAATGTCCTTAAGCATGCTCTTTATGGATGACAAACCGTTCAGTTTTCCTTTCGCTTTTACTAAAAACTCCAAAGTTTTATAACTTTAATAAAATTACTTTGCAAGGCAAATGCTTGTGGAGTATGAAATCTAAAATAGGATTATAAACTTTAACTTTTTTTCTTTACTTACATGTCTTGGTCATCTTACCATTGTAAAATCGCCTTGTACCAAAGATACATGCCTTGGTCGTCTTGTTAAAGCAAGATCGCCTTGAATGCACTGCATGCCTTGTTCGTCTTGCCAAAGCAATATCGCCTTGAACACGCTACATCCCTTAGTCATCTTGCCTTGAAAAGATTGCCTTGGAAAAATATGATAACCTGTGGCAGCCTCGTCAGTGATACGGTAAGATCACTCACCTCTGGTTATGCATATTTCCTCTCCTATGCGGGTCATTGGACTTCTCCGGTACCTCGGATATTTTGGATATTCTGATTATCTCTAAACGATCCAAATTGGTCATCGAATTTCAATGGATTTCTAACTAATATGATCCCAAGTTAACATGGATTTTTAAATAATACGATCCAAATTGATGTCGGCTTTTAATGGATTTCTAGCTAATACGATCCCAAGTGAAAATGGAATTCTAAATAGTACGATCCAAATTGATCGTCGGCTTTCAGTGGGCTTCTAACTAACACAATCCCAAGTGATCGTGGAATTCTAAATAATACGTCCAAATCGATCATCAGCCTTCGTCAAAATTCAAGCTTTTTGGTTTTCCAACTCATAAATAATACAATCTGAAATGATCATGAATTTTTGGATTTCTCTTCTTCTCGCAAAACACATCTTCTTTTGATAAGATGACATGTTTTAAGGGGTAAAATGTTGACATGCTTTTTGATCGAAGTTGTCATACATCAACAACGTCGTGAAAACACAAAGCAATTCAATCGAAGTCGCGACGTGTTCAGAAAAAGGATTGGAAATGGCTCCAATTTATAAAAACATCATCGATGGAATCAAAAAAACTGGCACAGTGAAAATACATGATCGACCTGGTACAATCATCTCAAAATGGTTGAGCGGGTCGGTCCAATCACGTGGCAAAACTCGTCGCGCAAAATATAAGGATCTCGGAAAAAATAGTGTCATGCACTCAAAAACAGCTGATCGACATGCGTCAATCATGAAAAATGGCTTGCGCGACTCACGATGTCAAAATAAGGTAAATTGGCAAAAATTGATCAAGCACATTAAAGTGGCCTGATCGGCACGTGAAAATCATGAATAACCATGGAAAAAACCTTGGTCGATCAATCTGGGTTAAAGTGGTAAACTTGGCACGTTCAAAATTAGTTGATCAACGCATGGGGTCACTTATTTTTCACGTGTAGAAGATTGGCTGATCACCTACATTTAGCACCTTCGGAATCACTTGATCGACACAGCTCAATCACGTTTTTTGGCATGCGTGCATTAGGGTTTTCAACTTGGAAAACCGGATCCTGACATCTACCACTTCGCATCGCATCAGTGAGTGATACGATTTCTCTGCATCGCATCTTGCCCTGGCACAAAAAAACATGGGCGCGCATCGTATCCTGGGTGCGATGTATTCGATCGAGCAATCAAGAGGCGGGGTCTAGCAAATCTTGGATGCGAAAATTTAGTGATCGCCTCGTTAGGATTAAGGTTGGATTCAGTTTGGTATCGGAACTTTGTATTTAAAACCATTACCGTACTAACTTATATGGTAATAGAAAAGTCATACCATTACTAGTAAATAAATCAATTATCGACAGTTTGGTTTATGGTTGGCAGAGGTCGGTAATAATTTTTTATCGTTAATAGTATGAGAACTTTTTGTTTACAATATTTCACGTTAAAAGATTAAATTTTATTATTATATTATTGTTTTTCTACCATTTTACAGAGTCAGACATACAAGAAAACATTATGGATGAAGCTAAAATACCATATAAATTATACTATTTTTAAGACATATGACAAAAAATGCATTTAACCTTGTATCGTTTTTTTTAAGGAATTTTATTAAATCATTGCATGTTAGAAGTTCGATGTTATGTAATAAACATATATAATGAAATATAAGAATATACATATATATTGTTTAAGGTATGTGGTAGGTACAGTAATTACCATTGTTAATGCTTAATTACCAATACCGTACCGTATATTTGTATGTTGTTTGGCATACCGTACCAATCAAATCAGTTATCATTTGTTCGGTACCACTTTTGTTGGTAGCAATTAGAAATGGTTAGTAAGTGGTAATTTGGTAAAATTGTCCAGCCTTAGGTAGGATGCCAGGTTGGAACGAGTGCAACACGGGGATTTCTGATGCGATAAAGTGGATACGATGCGAAGTTTGGTGAAAGCCAGGAAATCTGGCATGACAAGAATGTAATGTGGATTATGGATTTCTAGGTGATCCGCTCGTGCTTGGCACGACTTTTCACGAATGTGATATTTTGAAGACCAGGATGTGATTTTTTGGTTTCGACAAGGATGTGATGCGAGTTTTCATATTCGACAGTGATGACGGATGCAATTTTTTGTACGTGGGTATGTAGGACGCAATTTTCGGATAGTGGTCCCCAAATCTCACCTACTCCTACCAAACCCACTACCTATAATACCCCCAAGCTTGGCACTCAAAGGGTTGGATTTTCTGGGCCATTTGGACTTCTTGAAGCTCTCAAGCACCATTAATGGCTTCCATCTTCTTCTCCATTACTATTGGACATTGCATGGACTACTTAAACGTTTCATACATGTTTTCCATCAACATTTGGATATTTACACTTATTTTGGACTGTTCTTGGACATTTTTGAATTTCTTGGACATTGAAGCTAATTTTTGGACATAATTGACCAAGCTAATGCATTTTTTCCTCAACGAAGAAGAAAAAAGGCATTTTGGTCAAAGTTTAGAATTAACAGACATTTTTTCTTCTATTGTAATGCTTTGTACTCAAATACTGTCCGAACTTGTACAAAAATTGCAGTCAGAAATTATAGAATGAATGATTACTATGAAATTGTATATAATTTTTTAACATATATAGATATCATCTGGTTATGAGCTTTTACTTTATTTTTAATCAATATGCCTGAATCTAGATGGTTTGCAGCTTTAATACTGATTATTTTTTCTTTATATAAGCCTATAAACCCACATAATAATAACGGTAATTTGAAGTTCAGTAATTCATGCTGATGTAAAATTTTAAACTTATATTCAATTTTAGAGAGAGAAGACTCATAATCCATTATTTCAATTGATTCTGATATCCCGTAATAAAGACTCCAGATTTGGATTAGGGTATTAACAAGAAATTGGGAAATCAACTTAATAGAAGGTCCAAAATCCTTATTTAGCAATAAAAGTGAATGTCTTGAAACCCAGGTTCGATTATTTAATAAGTAGTTCACATATTTTCTTCTGAAAGCAATAGAAGACTGGAATCCTTGTCCGATAATATTAAAAATGGACCCAAACCAAGATTTGGGTATTAGATAAGAAATCCTTCAATTTTCTTCAATAAATAATAGCAGTACAAGATAATAATAGAAGATCCAAAACCAACATTCTGACATTTATTAGGAAATCCAGAAATCCTCCTCTTAGAGATAATAAAGGACAAGAATCTTTATATAGTAATGAGAACAGAAGAATCGAAACCCAAATTAAGTTATTTAATAAGAAATCTAGAATCCACTTCTAAAGAAAATAAAAGACCGGAATCTTTATTTTGTAATGGCAATAAAAGATCCAAAATACAGATTCTGATATTTAATAAGAATTTCAAAAATCCTCTTTTAGAGATAATGGAAGACCAGAGTTTTCTTCAGGTGATAAGAATAGAAGACACAAACCCCAAATGTAGGTATTTATTAAGAAGTCCAGAAATCCTCTTCTAGAGATAATAGAAGACTATAATCTTTGTCAAGTCATGAGAATAGAAGACACTAAACCTATATTTGCATATTTAATAAGAAGTTTAGAATTTCTCTTTTGGATATAATAGAAGGCCTGACTTTTATGCAGTGATAAGAATAAATCACCCGAAACTAAGTTGAGGTAAGGGGGTATCGGGATGAAGCTGACACCAAAATGGAAGCCAATGAGGCCTTTGGTCAATACTAAAGCACCAGGAAGAGCCGATACCTGAAACAGAAGGACTAAAAAACTAAGATGACACTAAAAGCAAGAAGAATAGGATTTGACCCATATGTTATCGGTACCAACATAGGAGAAAATAGCTTGGTGCCGATACCCAGAGGATGGAAACAAAGGTATGATACTGATAACAATGTGCAATAAGCAATAAGACTTGATATCGGTATCGAACTAGTAAGGCATATACATAAGAGCCAGCACCAAGAAAAGAAATGTGAAACCATGAAGACGGTACCAAAACCAAATGCATAAAAGAAAAAGCACGAAACCAATATGGGAGAAAACAAAGTGTTATCGATACCAAAAGGCTTGGTATCGATACCGTTACCAAAGACGACACCAATATCATAAAGGAAAAAGCATAAACGCGACACCCGGATACACAAGCTTGAAGAACGGTACCGAAACAAGATATTAAAGCCTAGAAGCAAGTCAATCGGTACCAGGTATATGAGGATGTTATCCACACCAACGGGCTTGGAATCGATACCATCATACTGAGCCGACACCGAAGCCCAAAGCCATAGAGGCGGGCCGATATTAGAGATTGATGCGGCACCGAAGCCTGCAACCAAAGAGGGTCCAAATCCTCTATAAGTAAGACCCCATGAGTCACATTTTGGGGGACTTCTCCTCATTCTAAAATCTTGTATTCATTTCTAAGAGACAAAACCTTAATTTGTAAATCGATTTAGGGATTTCTCCATTTCTCTTGTAATCTTATATATACTTAATCAAGTGATCAAATAAAGAGGTACTTAGCATTTATTACCGATTATACTTGTTCTTGTCTAATAATTCAAATTAAGGTCTTCAACTTGGAAGTAATTACCAAACCATCCCCAATAAGCCATCTAGCTCCAATTAGTACCGAGCTTATAAAGCCCTATCATAAGGTAACTATTGATCATTATGTCTCGTAAGCGTGATACTCGCCTCTAGAAAGAAGAGTAACTAATATTTGGACTTTGGATCTTGATATCTAAGGAACGACAAATTAAGTCAAACTTTGAGGAACTAGATTACCCCTAGGTTTCCCTAAGCCTACCATCTTAATCATATATTCTGGTGTTGATGAATAATATTATTAACGACTAGATCTAGATATTAATAAGTTCATTGTTCTTTCTTTGCTTCATATTTCCCATCAAAATTTGGTTGATTAACCATTTAACATACCCTTCTTTAAGTATTTTTTGTAGGATCTAAATTAACCCTAGAGGGAATAAGGTTTATTGCAATTTTTCGCAGAATAGAAATTAATAATAAAATACAACATAGATAATAATCAGACTAAATGCGGGAAAGTAAATAACACACAAAAATACCCAACTTCGGCAAAATCCTACCTACGCTGCATCAAAGGTTTCTACTAGGAATTAAAACAATCTCTATGCTTACAATCCCTGTAAATTCGCAACACTCGCTCCCAGCTGTTCTGCTCAAAATCTTGACATAACTTAGTCCATAAGCTGTGATTTCCCCAAACTACAAATTCATAGTTTTAAATCCCCAAACTGCAAAACCTTCAGTTTGTAACCTAGTCAAAACTAGATTTCGTAATGAAAAATAAAACAGAAAATACAATGCAAAGGAAATAGAAGACTAAACCCTAATTCACTTATCAAACTAATAAACAAGGCCTATTAAAGATTTATAATGGTCCCTTTTCATTTGCTCTGATCATAATTCATACGGTCGGCTCCACTTTTACGTCCTCTGCCTCGTTTCCTTAGCAATGTCGAGGTAGTAGAAAATTAGGGTTCCGCGTTCTTCTCCAAATCGTTACTTTAACTAGGTTTGATGATGATGATAAATTAGAAGCTTTAATTGGGTTTTGCTTCCCAGAATTTTGTATTGCATTTTCTTTTCTCTCGAGAGATGATCGAAATGCCCAAATTTATTTATGAGTTCTTTGATTTTCAATTTCTATTTTGCAACATTAAATTTCTTGGTTTCAATGCTTGCCTGGGGTATTACTAAACCCTAAGTCCTTTCTCTGATTACATGGAGACTTGTTTGTGAATTTTGTGTAACACCCCGTAATTTTATAACATTAAAATTCAAAAATTAAAGTAAACTTAATTTTTAGAAGAAGAATAAAGTAAAATGGGTTGCGCTATTATGTTCATCTCATAATTTTGGGTCAAAATAGACATTTGATTTGCATAAAACGGATAACTTTTGAAGAAGTTATTATGCCTTGAAGTTTGTATGCATATGAGAGAAATATATATAGATATATATAATTCAAAAAAAGTTCAAAAAAGCGAATCGGGAGGGGGAATAGCCGAACCGCACCATTTTTGGAGTCGACCCAAGCCCTGCTGGGTCGACTAGGGGTCGATCCAGGGTGTTTGGCTATCAACCCGTGGCCCGATTCGCCCTAAGGGATGATGTGGCATCTGAGTGGTCCTGATGGTTCTGGTTATCCCTAGGTTAATCAGACAGTTCTTATTAAATTAAACTTCTATAAAAAACACTCCTAAACCCCTAACCCTAATCACATTAATTCATAACAAGAGCCGCCATGCCGTCAATGGAGAATCTAGAGTAGCTGCCATACACTTTCAACACTAAAGCAAGATAAAAGCTTGAATCAAAATCAAATCAAATCTAAATAACGAATAGTCTACATCAAAGGCGAGCAAATCAGTTTGAGAATACAGATCCCAGAAAGATAAGACTATTCTTTTTAATTGTGAGTATGATAGCTTTCACAAAATAATAAATTAATTTAATTATGATAAGATATGATTGGGATTATGAGAATATGATTTTGAATCATGTGATGTAAATTATATGTATGTTTGTGGTGTTGAATCATATGTTAGTTCTTATGTGAATCTTATGCAAGTTGGATCATATGTTAGTTCTTATGTGAATCTTATGCAAGTTGAATCATATATCTTATGCAAGTTTGTGATGATTGGATCATATATTCATGTATGAATCTTATGCAAGTTTGGGTTGTTAAAATATATGTGATACATGTATATGCATATGCTAGTTTATGTGACATTAACCTTTATGTCTAGATCCATATGCAAGTTTACATCTTTATTTTTAGACCCATATGGAAGTTTACATCTTTATGTTTAGATCTATATGCAAGTTTACATCTTTATGTTTATATCTATATGCAAGTTTACACCTTTATATTTAGATCCATATGCAAGTTCACACCTTTATGTTTGGATCTATAGCAGTACAAAAGTTATGCAAGTTTATGCCCATTACCTATGCTAGTTTTGTATCATATGCTAGTTTGAATGAAATTCATATGCAAATTATTGGCTATGTAATCTTATGTCATGATCCTTAGATCTATTTTATGTGTTATGTGATGTTGTTTTTCTTTTTATAAGTTAGACTATTTGCGAGTCTAACATATGTCATATGAAAACGTACGAATAGCGTGGGGATGATGGGATAATATTGAATATACATAAGTTATGAATTGGCATAAAATGGCCTTAAAAGGCATATAATTAATTTGAGACATTAATTGGCATAATTGGTATTTACGGACATAAATTTGAGAGACAATTATGGGCATAAATAAATTTGGAATTTATTGACAAATTTGAATCGGGATATTAATCCAATTCGGGGTTAAATAAAGATGTGTAATAATTAACAGCCTAAGACACGAGGTTAGACTCTTTTGTCGTGTAAGACTGCCCGGACCCGCCCGGCAAATCCAGCAACCACAAATGCCAGTCTAATGTGAGAGGTCAAAGGCACGAATTAAATGTGTAACAATTGTAAAGGCACGATGTTAGGCTCGTTTGCGGTATTAGACTGCCCGGACCTGCCCGGCAAATCCCGCAACCACAAATGTCAGCCTAATGTGGGAGGTCTTTACAAGGTTATGGTTCTAATGAATTAAGTAACACTTAATCAGATAAACATGTGGTGGGACATGGGGAGTTAAGTGGGTGCCTTGGGTGGCATGTGAAATTAAGTGGGTGCCTTGGGTGGAATGTGAAATACGATTAGATGCACTTAACCAAGATTGAAACATGTAAGAAGACATGAATAAGAATTGGGATAAGTGGGGAAACCTTAGTGGGGACCAAGCGTAGGTGGAAGGCTTGTGTCAAGCATGGGGGCCCTTTTCAAACCAGTAACCCATTAAGTATCTTTGTGAGCTCGACCCAAGTCGAGGATGGGACACGCTTACTGGATTTGATTGTAAGAGGTCAAAACAGGTTAGCGGTGGCAACGCAAGTCCAACGGGGTCATGTGCGTACGTGGGCCCGGGCTGGTAGGTAAGACGTTGTTGCATCGTGTAGATATAAGCCATGCATCTTTAGTGGTATCGGGTTGCCACTTTGGGGAGTGATACACCCCACTGTGGGACCAGCACGGGTATCTACGAGTTAGGGAGTCGATCGAATGGGGGTAGTGGGTACAACTAGTGGAGATAGGGGCAGACGACACCTATGAAGGCAGCTAGGGGTACACGAAACTACCATTATCATTATTAAGTTCTGTAGGCGGGATCAACTTTTAGGGTGACTAGTGGTGGCGCAGTATAGTAATTATCCTACAATGATTAGGAACGAGATTAACGCTAGAATATTCCTCTTATTTGCTTTGTCATGCCCACTTGTTTCATGGTCATATCTTATCTTACCAGTTTATTCCTTATCCTAGTTACTTTAATAATTATATTGTTAAAGTTATTATACTCGCCAGACTTTATGTCTGACCCCCTTGTTTTCGCCTCTTTTCTTCCTTTGCCCCCCTCCCCCTAGGTTCTTAGGGTGGGACTAGTACTAGTGGAGCTTGATCTCGGATCTCTTTCTCTCTATTTTGGAAGTGCTTGGATTGATGAAAGTAAAGTTCAGCTCATCTCTTTTATGGCTACTTGTGTTGGGGTTTATGCTTTTTATTTTATGTACTCTGAAACAATTTATCAAGATGGATATTAAGTGTACTTGGTTTATGAAGTTGTTGTAATCAAACTATTTTTCCACTGCAATAAAAGTTGTTTTAAAATTTTCAAGTACCATTATTTATATCTGTCTTGTTATATTATGTTCTATACACTAAATACGCTCCATGGAAGCTAATGCATTCCCTTTGTGAGTGACATTAATGGATGTGGGGTGTTACATGTCATATCAGAGTTGAAGGTTACCAGACCAGATATGAATTTTGAAAAACTCTTTTTCAAAAAGCGTTTGATAAAGAAATACTTTCAAAAGTATGTTTTAAGGAAAGTATTTTCAACAGAAAAGTTTGTTTTAAAAACATAACCCCCAAGAGCCATATATCTTTCTTTCGAATTCTTCATTTTGAATCTCTTCATTTTCTTTTCAGCATGTATGGAATTCCTGAGATACTCGAGGGATACCAATACCAGGATGGTTTAGAAGGTATCTGGAAGCTAAGGCCAATGTCGCAGGCTCAGCAAAGGCTCCTCCTCCTCCTCCTCCCCGTGTTGATACTTTTGCAAAGATATGAAAAGATTTTTGAGCAATGGGTGGGAAATCTTTTTACGGATTAGAGACATTTGTTTAAGCTTGAAATTGGCTTAAGGAGGTGGAAGATCTATTTGGTATTTTTGAAGTAGAAGATGGAAGGAAGGTCCAATTGGCTGCTTGGTTAATGAAAGACGAAGCCTCGTTTTGGTGGGAGGTCACGAACGGAGAGCGTCCGTTGGGGACATGGATGGATTTCAAGCGTAGGTTCGAAATGAAGTTTCTCTCATGAGCAGAAGAGAATTTATATATGGAAAGATTCTTGGCGTTGAAGCAAGGGGATTTATCAGTAAAGGAGTACGTCAATAAGTTCAATCAGTTGGCGAGATTTGCCTTGGAATTGGTAAACACACCTGAGAAGAAGGCCCTAAGGTTCGTTAAGGGTTTGAATGAGCCACTACATGGGTTAGCTATGACCCACATTCCTACGGGGGCTACCTTTGAGAAATTGGTTGACATGGCGCTTATGCATGAGGAAGAGAAAGGTGCTAATGCTAATAAGGCACCGGAGAAGAAAGGGGACCAAAAGAAACCACAACAACAAAACAAGAAAGGCGGGAAGAACAATAATGGCAAAGGAAAGAAGAAGTGCTTTAATTGTGGGACACCAGGCCATCTGAGTAAAGACTGTAGGAAAAAGAAGAAGACTGGTTGTTTCCACTATGGAGAGGTAGGTCATCTAGTTAAGGACTGCCCAAAGAAATAGAGGCAAGGGCAAAGAACTTCTGGAGGGCAGCTTCAGGCTTTCATGGCACCAGGGCAGGCGAGAGGGCAGATTCAGGCTCTCACGGCACCAGGACAGGAGAGAGGTAGAAACATTTCGGTTGAAAGTTTAGTTTTTCTGTTTGATCATCATGTTTGTACTTTGTTTGACTCTGGCACTTCACACTCGTTTGTATCTGCTTCGTTAGTTGAAACACTGCACCTAAATACTAGTCTAGTTACGGATCCTATAGTAGTCTCAAATCCTATTGGTGGTTCGGCTCATCTTTCTATGATTTGTCGGGACTTGAGAGTGTCTATCTTGGGCGTTGGGTTTGAATGCAATGCCTTTGTTCTTGGCTTCATGGGCTACGGCTTGATTCTAGGTATGAATTGGCTTACTAGATACGGTGCCATCCTAGATTGTGAAAGAAGGGTAGTTAGATTGTTGACTCGTTGTGGAAAGACCCTTGATATTTCTTGTGACCCTAGAGGTCCGGTAATGCTTAGCTACCTAGAATCCCTAGACGCATCCAATGATGATTTGAAATCTGTTCGTGTGGTCCGTGAATATAGTGACGTCTTCGATGAAGTTCGAGGTTTACCCCCGAGGCGCGAGATAGACTTTCGAATATATCAAGTAGATAATGCAGAGCCAGTTGCATTACCAGTGCGCCACATGGCTCCGAGAGAGAGAAGAGAACTCAGTAAGCAAGTGAAAGAATTGCTTGAGAAGGGGTTCATAAGAAGAAATATTTCGGGGTGGGGTGCTCCAGTCGTTTTTGCTACAAAAGCTGATGGTTCACTTAGATTGTGCATGGAATATAGAGAGCTGAATAAGCTAACAAAGAAGAACAGGCACCTATTACCGAGGATAGACGATTTATTCGATTAGTTGGTAGGTGCTTCATTTTTCTCGCAACTGGATTTAGCTACAGGGTTTCATCATCTAAGGGTGGATGAAGATAGCATCGATAAGACTACCTTTAGAACTCCTGACGGTTTCTTTGAGTGGCTCGTCATGCCTTTTGGTTTGACGAATGCACCCGCATACTTTGTTGACTTAATGAGTAGGGTGTTTAGGGAGTTTCTAAACAAGTTTGTGGTAGTCTTTGTAGACGATATTCTGGTTTTCTCTAAAAATGAAGAAGAGCATGCCCTACATCTTAGGGAAGTCTTAGAGACCCTACGAGCGCATCAGCTAAAAGCTAAGTTCTCCAAGTGCCTTTTTTGGAGAAAAGAAGTGAGGTTCTTAGGACACGTGGTCTCTAAGGAAGGGATAGCCATGGATCCCGCCAAGGTGGTGGCAATCCAAGATTGGAAAACTCCTAAGAACGTAACAGAAGTAAGAAGCTTTTTAGGACTGGCTGGCTATTATCGGAAGTTCATTAAGGACTTCGCGAAGATATCATCCCCTCTCACTCGATTAACGAAGAAGAATTTGACTTTTACTTCGGACGTTGACTGTGACGATGCTTTCCAACGTCTGAATAGGGCTTTGACGACTGCTCCAGTTTTAGTTTTGCCAGACGGGAGTAAGACATTCACTGTATATAACGATGCTTGCGGGACAGGGCTTGGCGCAGTTTTAATGCAAGAGGGAAGGGTGGTATGCTATGGTGGAAGGCGGTTGAAAGCCCACGAGAAAAATTACCCTACCCACGTTTTAGAGTTGGTGGCCATAGTTTTTGCACTTAAGTCATGGCGTCATTATTTGCTTGGTGAGAGGTTTGAGTTGTATACAGACCATAAGTCGCTAAAGTACTTATTCTCTCAGAAGGACCTGAACTTGAGGCAACAGATATGGATGGAGTTTTTGGCATCCTACGATTTTGAGATCGCATATACCCCTGGCAAGGGTAACGTTGTAGCTGACGCCTTAAGTTGAAAGAAGTTAACTTTAAGTCCTTTGTTCGTAGAGCGGCAGAGTTTGGAGTATATATCTTCCTTTGACTTCAGACCCTCTATCAATTATGTACCTGAATTATTGGCATCGTTAGAGGTGCAACCTACTCTTTTGGGTCGAGTTGGAGAGGCACAGCGAAACAACCCACAATTGGTTGAGATAGTAAGCAAGCTTATAGGAGGGGAGTCCTCGAGTCATCTGAATAGATATGCTATAGATGAGAGAGGTTGGCTATGTAGAGATGGAAGACTTTGCGTACCACAAGACGAGAGTTTGAAGAAGGCAATTCTTGAAGACTCACATCGCTCTAAGATGACCATGCATCCCGGTGGTGATAAGATGTATAGGGATATGAAGCGAGTTTTCTTTTGGGCCGGAATGAAGAAGGACGTGGCCGAGTTCGTTGGTAGATGCTTAGTGTGCCAACAAGTCAAGGTGGAGCAAAAGAAGCCTGGAGGTTTGCTCCATCACTTAGAGATTCCGCTTTGGAAATGGGAAAGCGTTTCCAAGGATTTTGTAGATGGGTTACCAAGATCAAAGAAGGGTAATACGGGGATTTGGGTAATTGTAGACAGACTTACCAAAAGTGCCCATTTTATTCCCGTTAAAAGTAGAAGGATCGCCGCGTGGTTAGCATCTGTTTTCCTTCGAGAGATAGTTCGTCTGCACAGCATAGCCTCTAGCATTGTGAGCGATAGAGATCCCATTTTCACAAGCAAATTTTGGAAAACCTTACAAGAGGCGGTTGGAACGCAATTATGCTTAAGTACCACTTATCACCCTCAGACGGACGACCAGACCGAGAGAGTAAATCGGGTTCTGGAAGACCTTCTGAGACTATGCATCCTAGACTTTGGAGGAACATGGGAAGAACACTTTCCACTAGTGGAGTTCGCCTATAATAATAGTTTTCAGGCTAGCATTGGCATGGCACCTTTTGAGGCTCCTTATGGACGACCGTGCCGATCACCTACTTGTTGGTGGGAATCCACGGACAAGGTTTTGCTAAGACCCGACATGATTAGGGAGACTTCGGAGAAGGTAGACCTGATTCGACGGCGAATGAAGACGGCGCGGGACCGACAGAAGTCATATGCTGATAGGAGGCGAACCGATCTTGAATTCAATATTGGGGACTTGGTTTTTGTTAAGGTGTCACCATTGAGAAACGTAGTCCGTTTTGGATCAGTAGGGAAGTTGGCACCGAGGTTCGTAGGACCCTTTCCAATTACGTAGAGGATTGGACAGATGGCGTATAGAGTAAAGTTACCAGAGAAGCTCAGCGGAGTTCATGACGTGTTTCACGTTTCGCATTTGCGTAAGTGTTTACACGATACGGCGAAAGTGGTAGAGCCGAGCATGCTCGAAGAATTGGAAGTAGAGCGCAATGCCATGATCAGACGAGCTCCTACACGCATTCTCGGATCAGAGGTCAAAAAGCTTCGCAACAAAGATATCAAGTTGGTCAAAGTGCAATGGGGAGATAATCAAAGAGACGCGACTTGGGAGACGGAAGACAAAATGCGTACGCTGTACCCTTTCCTTTTTTAGGGTATGTTTTAATTTTTCCTTTTTTACCGCTTTGTTGACACTTGTCCTATCTTTTAGTATTATCTTTACGATGACATCTTCGATCTTTAGTTAGGAAGAACCCTATTGTTGCAAACATGTGTTTGAGACATATTATGTTTGGTGGATGCAAATGGATGCAAGTGGTTGCTGGTGGTTGCTCGTGGATGCATGTAGGCACTAGATCGGCTCAATCACCTTCATGTTGCATATAAATGCGTGTGCATATCTAAATTAATGGATATATAATGGTTGTGTTATCATATGGATGCTGCATTTTGATGAATGGTTGTGCACACATGTAGAAATAATATGTATCGATAGGTTTCTTTCGCATACATAATGGACGCATGGTACTATCATGATTTGCATTAAGGAGGTCAATTGAATCAGTGGACCGCTTGATCTTTGCATTAGATATGGAACATATACACACTTTTTTGCATAAGTTCATATAGAATTAGAAATTTCTTTAAGGACAATGGATGCTTGTGGATGATGGTTGAGTAGATGGATGATTGGTTGGTAGGATACATTCTTCTTAACTTAGAGATTTCGGGGACGAAATCCTTTAAGGAGGGGAGAATGTAACACCCCGTAATTTTATAACATTAAAATTCACAAATTAAAGTATACTTAATTTTTACAAGAAAGTGAAATGGGTTGCGCTATTATGTTCGTCTCAAAATTTTGGGTCAAGATAGACATTTGATTTGCATAAAACGGATGACTTATGAAGAAGTTATCAAGCCTTGAAGATTGTATGCATATGAGAGAAATATATATATATATATAATATTCAAAAAAAGTTCAAAACAGCGAATCGGGAGGGGGTATAGCCGAACCGCACCATTTTTGGAGTCGACCCGAGCTCCTCTGGGTCGACTAGGGGTTGATACAGGGTGTTTGGCTGCTAACCCGTGGCCCGATTTGCCCTAAGGGATGATGTGGCATCTGAGTGGTCCTGATGGTTCTGGTTATCCCTAGGTTAATCCGACGGCTCTTATTAAATCGAACTTCTATAAAAACACTCCTAAACCCCTAACCCTAATCACATTAATTCACAACAAGAGCCGTCATGCCGTCAATGGAGAACCTAGAGTAGCCGCCATACACTTTCAACCCTAAAGCAAGATAGAAGCTTGAATCAAAATCAAATCAAATCTAAATAACGATTAGTCTACATCAAAGGCGAGCAAATCAGTTTCATAATACAGATCCCAGAAAGACAAGAATATTATTTTTAATTGTGAGTATGATAGCTTTTACAAAATAATAAATTAATTTAATTATGATAAGATATAATTGGGATTATGAGAATATGATTTTGAATTATGTGATGTAAATTATATGTAAGTTTGTGGTGTTGAATCATATGTTAGTTCTTATGTGAATCTTATGTAAGTTGGATCATATGTTAGTTCTTATGTGAATCTTATGCAAGTTGAATCCTATATCTTATGCAAGTTTGTGATGATTGGATCATATATTCATGTATGAATCTTATGCAAGTTTGGGTTGTTAAAATATATGTGAGACATGTATGTGCATATGCTAGTTTATGTGACATTATCCTTTATGTCTAGATCCATATGCAAGTTTACATTTTTATGTTTAGACCTATATGCAAGTTTACATATTTATGTTTAGATTTATATGCAAGTTTACATCTTTATGTTTAGATCTATATGCAAGTTTACATCTTTATGTTTAGATCCATATGCAAGTTCACACCTTTATGTTTGGATCTATAGCAGTACATAAGTTATGCAAGTTTATGCCCATTACCTATGCTAGTTTTGTATCATATGCTAGTTTGAATGAAATTCATATGCAAGTTATTGGCTATGTAATCTTATGTCATGATCCTTAGATCTATTTTATGTGTTATGTGATGTTGTTTTTCTTTTTATAAGTTAGACTATTTGCGAGTCTAACATATGTCATATGAAAACGTACGAATAGCGTGGGGATGATGGGATAATATTGAATATACATAAGTTATGAATTGGCATAAAATGGCCTTAAAAGGCATATAATTAATTTGAGACATTAATTAGCATAATTGGTATTTATGGACATAATTTTAAGAGACAATTATGGACATAAATAAATTTGGAATTTATTGACAAATTTGAATAGGGATATTAATCCAATTTGGGGTTAAATAAAGATGTGTAATAATTAACCGCCTAAGACACGAGGTTAGACTCTTTTGTGGTGTAAGACTGCCCGGACCCACTGGCAAATCCAGCAGCCACAAATGCCAGTCTAATGTGAGAGGTCAAAGGCACGAATTAAATGCGTAACAAATGTAAAGACACGAGGTTAGACTCGTTTGTGGTATAAGACTGCCCGGACCTGCCCGGCAAATCCAGCAACCGCAAATGTCAGCATAATGTGGGAGGTCTTTACAAGGTTACGGTTCTAATGAATTAAGTAACACTTAACCAGATAAACATGTGGTGGGACATGGGGGGTTAAGTGGGTGCCTTGGGTGGCATGTGAAATTAAGTAGGTTCCTTGGGTGGCATGTGAAATACAATTAGATGCACTTAACCAAGATTGAAACATGTAAAAAGACATGAATAAGAATTGGGTTAAGTGGGGAAACCTTAGTGGGGACCAAGCATAGGTGGAAGGCTTGTGTCAAGCATGGGGGCCCTTTTCAAACCAGTAACCCATTAAGTATCTTTGTGAGCTCGACCCAAGTCGAGGACGGGACATGCTTACTGGATTTGATTGTAAAAGGTCAAAACGGGTTAGTGGTGGCAACGCAAGTCCAACGGGGCCATGTGCGTGCGTGGGCCCGGGCTGGTACGTAAGACGTTGTTGCATCGTGTAGATATAAGCCATGCATCTTTGGTGGTATCGGGTTGCCACTTTGGGTAGTGATACACCCCACTGTGGGACCAACACGGGTATCTACGAGTTAGGGAGCCGACCAAATGGGGGTAGTGTGTACAACTAGTGGAGATAGGGGCAGATGACACCTATGAAGGCAGCTAGGGGTACACGAAACTACCATTATCATTATTAAGTTTTGTAGACGGGATCAACTTTTAGGGTGACTAGTGGTGGTGCAGTATAGTAATTATCCTATAGTGATTAGGAACGAGATTAACACCAGAATATTCCTCTTATTTTCTTTGTCATGCCCACTTGTTTCATGGTCATATCTTATCTTACCAGTTTATGCCTTATCCTAGTTACTTTAGTAATTGTATTGTTAAAGTTATTATACTCGCCTACCTTTATGTCTGACCCCCTTGTTTTCGCCTCTTTTCTTCCTTCCCCCCCTAGGTTCTCAGGGTGGGACTAGTACTAATGGAGCTTGATCTCAGATCTCTTTCTCTCTCTTTTGGAAGTGTTTGGATTGCTGAAAGTAAAGTTCAGCTCATCTCTTTTATGGCTACTTGTGTTGGGGTTTATGCTTTTTATTTTATATACTCTGAAACAATTTATCAAGATGGATATTAAGTGTACTTGGTTTATGAAGTTGTTGTAATCAAACTATTTCTCCGTTGTAATAAAAGTTGTTTAAAAAATTTCAAGTACCATTATTTATATCTGTCTTGTTATATTCTGTTCTATACACTAAATACGCTCCATGGAAGTTAATGCATTCCCTTTGTGAGTGACATTAATGGACGTGGGGTGTTACATTTTGTGTGTTGAATTGTCCTAACTTGCTAGAAATAGAACTTGCTAAAAATATAGTCTTTGACGTATTTAATTATTTGACCCTCTGTGAATTAAACTTTGCGAAAAATAGAACTTTGAATTATTCTCTAGTTTCATGACAGTTTTAAACATTGGATTGAAAAATACTTTTCTTTGTTCCTTGTTATGATAACTGAATGTCTCATATTTTTTAATCATTGCCGCTGCTTCACTCTTCTTTAAAATGTTTCTCTGTAATGACTTATTAACTCCATTTGACCCAATAAAAACAACTGCTTCATTTTGGCACTTGCATTGTTAACGCCTACTTGTTTAGTGGCCATTGTCACTTTGCTTTGCACTTCCAATCACTGTGGCTTTTGACTCCATGGCCTTAAGTTGTTTCTGAATTGTTATGTGGTATTCCCCTTTTCTAATTGCATTACTGTATTGCTTGTACACTGATCATTTTTTTTTTTTTGCTTATTTTGTTGCCATGTACTTGTTGCCATTGTGTCATATACAAGCAGCTACCTGCCCTTATGCATATTGTATTCTTGACCTTTAATATTTGGCAAGTAACTTTGGTCTTTGAATTGCTTGTACCTTTCATTTGAACTTGCCATTGCTACATATACTACTGGCTGCACATGTTGATCTTACACTTGAATGTTGGTAATTTGACACTGATCTTGAGTACTATCCCGATACACTTATCTACTTGAGCTTGTAAATTTGTACTGTTTTATGCATGGGTTCAAAACTAGATGTTTCTTGTGATGCTTGGCATGTTATACATCAGCCATGCATGTTGCCCATACTATGTTTTGCTACCCTTGTCTTGACCATGTTAGCTCGTTCTTTGATCGTGCCTGAAATTGCCACTGTTTCAATAGTTTGCTACATAGCTGGTCATTCTATGATTTGATGAACTTTGCTTCACTTTCTTGTGTCTGCTTCACCATTCTTGTGTTGTTCATTGACCTGTCTTGACTTGAGTCTGGTCATATTGCTTGCAAGCTATGTTGTAGCTGCTGATATTTCCTATTGTACTCATGGCCATTTCTTCTTTGCTATACTTGATCATACTGGCCATCTCTATATTGCTAATCATTTATATGCCATTTGACTGTTGCACTAGATGACCATGCCTGTAATATTTGGCATGGTCATTTTGTAATATTTCTTGTATTATTTTGATTTTCATGGGCACCTTTGTTGATGCTCTATCCTATAATTGGTCGTCGTCAGTTGAAAATAACTGTATACATATGCATATATTTTTTTTTTTTATTTACATCCCCGGCCCACTATATGTTGTGTCGTCGTTGTTCAAGATTAATAGTATACGTATGTGAGTCAAGACTGGTCTTGATCAGCAGACCACTATAGTTGTGTTGAGGCTGATCTACGAGCACTAGTATTCAGTATACCTTGTGGTATTTACAATGTATCACTATGAATATCAAAAGTAGTTAAGAATCAAATGAATAAATAAATATCTGACCAAATTTAGAAAAATGATGAGAAACACACCAATATCTGAGGCAAATAAAACTTAAAAATAAATTTATCTTTGCCTATAGTTAAATCTATTTTTGTTCCACTTTACTATGTGTGACTCTGTGATAGGTAAATGGGTGACTGGACTGGATATTGAAGCAAATGAAGACTTAGAATATATCAATGTGTGTATATGAAAATGTATATGTAACTGAGTTAACTGAGTGATACAGTGAGGAATGTATATATATGTGAATGTCAGTATTATATAACAGTGATTTGTACAATAGTGGAGTCAGAAAGTTGTACTATTTAAAATATTTAATTGAATAAAATAACCGTTTGAGTATCAAATTCAATGCAATAGTATTTTATTCAATATAAATATTTATTTCTATATGAGATGTAATGTAGAATAGTATGGTTATAAACACATTTATTTAATAGTATATATGTTTGATATCATCGAACAAAAATTATATTGTCATACCCAAAAATCTCCCTCTGACAAATGTACCAATATTTTGAACGTGATAAACGTGTTTGATTTTGAAATGTAATACTCCCACTATTTATATGCTTCCCCTACAAATGAACTCCCCCTACATAGATGCATATGAGAAATTTAAATTAGTTTGAATTTCAAATATTAAAATTTTCCTAATTTATTTACTCATCAATCAAAATCTTAACTATCCTCCCACGTGTTTTTATCATCAAAAGAAAAATAGAAATTGAAATAGTGATGAACATAAACTAAACATATAAATTTTAATCAAAAGGAAAATATATATCTCGTAAATCTGATTTAATCAAATAAAAATCATAATATTTCTAAAATTAGAAGCAAATTTCACTTTTTAGAACGATGGATTTACGATCGAATTTATAAAACGGTGGGAGTTTTTAATCTTTCAAATACAGGAATATGAATTCCAAAATTTTCAAATAAAATTTAAATTTAAGCACAAATAATGTAAGCGCTTTTTAACCATGTATAACCGTTAGGACTTTTAAATTGGTTTAGTAGTTACTTAAAAATTGTTAAGTATTTTCTAACCATGCATAACCATTAGGACTTCTAAATGAGATTAGAAGAATACTTAACACTTATCTGTCTCTTATATGCATTACATCCATACATAACCGTGAGGACTTTTAAATGAGAATGGAAGCACATATACATAGATTAAGGTAATTCACTCACTGTGAGGACTTTTAAATGAGAGTCAATACCTATGACAAAATTATTTTAAAAAAATATTTCCTTATTTCCAAAACATAATTTAAAATCTCCACATTATATAAAATCATGATGAACGGCAGAAAGATGGTAGATAAAAATATGATCATGAAGTAAGCACTAATTCAAAAATATTATAAAATCTATCCAATCATCATGAGATCTTAAATAATATATTCTCTTATTATAAAATATATACTATAGTCAGTACTTAACACAATTTCAAAAGTCTAAAAATAACCTTGATGAGTTCCAAAATGGCTCAATTGATCAACCGTTTAAATTTTGAGTAAACAACCAAAAATACTTTTAACATCTGTAGTATGTGAAGACCAGTTTTCTGTAAAAAGGGTTATGTGTAACTTGGATACCACTTATAGTTCCGGATTTCCTATAGAATTCAATGAAATCAAATTATTGATTTTTAAACACATCATGTAATCATCTAGCTCACTCAAATATCTCTACCAATTACATTCTTTTTATCATAGCAGTAGAGTTTCAGTATCAAAACAATCCAAAAGAGAATTTTCTTCACAGCATTTTATCCAGAACAAGGAACGATTAATGATTAAATTCAAAAGCAGATCATTTAAAATCACATAATGAGATGTTTATTTCCAAAATTAAAATCCAAATTGCTAATTCAAGCTAAAAACTACATGAAATTATCACACTTTATTTAAAACGGTTTTCAAGTACTGTGTTGTATTAAGTGCAGATTTTCAATATTTTACAAGGTGAATTAGCATAAACTAAAAAAACAAAGTTGTGTGAAATTTCATTAGCTTTTTAGAGCATCAAACATTTCAGAATTCTGAATAACATAGTTTAAGATATGATCAGAATACTACTGTTGTGTCAGAAATTCTAGGAATTGCCTATAACCTATACTTTAAATGTTTTGCAGTTTTTCATCAATTTAAATTCAGAATATGAAAATGCTCAAAACATAAAAGTTATTGATAATTGAATATATTTTCCAGCTCATCTTAAATTTCGTAATTTGAAGTCAGGAAGCTCAAGATATGTCAAGAATACTACAACCGCGTCAATACAAATCAGCATCAATAGAAAAGAAAAAAGAATAAAATACGAGTTTAGAGATCATACCTGACTTATCATTGACAATGTAGATTCTCTAACTCGACATTGTTGGCTAAAGAACATATATCAGTTAGCTTTGATTTTGATAGGGAAAAACTTTTATTCTTTTGTAAAGTTGTTCTGTAGTCAGCCTTAGGTACCTAAGTGTTTACGAGGTCGAGCGGTCTAACAAAAATTATAAAATAACTCTTAACTTGTACGTGAATTTTGGTACCCATACTTTTTAAATAACAATCCATTTGAATTTACCATTGTGCCCTTAGGAACCCAAATTTGTTTAAATTTAGTCACAATTGAGTTTTTAAATTTTGGGAATCTCATTTGTTTAAGTGGATTGTTTTAAAACCAACATTTTTTTTATTATGATTAGACTTTCCACAATACAAGCAATTTGAAGAATTTTTTAATTTATGAGAACTTTCTTTCTCGATTAAATTTCCAAATCCAAGTCCTTTTTTTTTCAATTTAAAATTATTTTTTAATAGTGAATTTAAAGAATTTTGACTATTTGAAATATTCTTAAATTTCAGCTCAGGGTCGTTGGCTTTGGATTTCAACAAGTAATTCTCGTTTATGAGCATTGAACATCGATTCATAGCAATTTCTCTTTTCTCAACATCATTTCATTTTAAGACCATATTCTTGTTTTTAATCATTTTAATTTTAGTCTTAATCTCACTCATCTCAATTTCAAACCATTTATGCTTTTCAAAATCAAGTTTTATAAGCTCCTCGAAATTTCCAATTTCTTTCTACAAATCATTGTTTTTTTCTTACTAGCTCATTCTCCTTATTCTTCAAAATGGAAATCTCCTTTTTCATCACCTCAAAGTTAGTCGTGTATACAATCAATTCTTTATTCAAAAGACTACATTTCTCACATTCACGATTTTGAGTATTTCTAACTTTTTCAAGCATGGTTTCTAACCTATTATTTTCATGAACTGATTTTAAACTATCAGATTTTAATTTCTTAATTTTTAGCTTGAGAATATCAATCGTTTTTGTAAGGTCATGACATAGTAAAATTATATCTTTGTAAGTGTAATTTGGTACCTCACTAGAGTCCTCCTCACTACTTCTCGAATCTAACTGCGCCATAAGACACAAATTAGCTTCCTCTGTAAGAAACTTCTTCTCCTTTCTCATCATCCCATGTAGCTACAAAAGCGTTCTTCTTCTTTCCTTCTTTATTCTGAAGTTGTAGGTAATCTAATTTGATATGTCCTGTTTTCTTGCAGTTGTTGCAAATTACTTCTTCGCCTGAGTCGTGTGAATTTTTGGACTTATTGGATTTTGAATTCTTCTTGTGCAGCTTGTAATTTCTGTGAGACCGCTTCTTAGGAAACATGGCAAGCTCTTCAATAGGATTTTCATATTCATCGTCACTTTTAAGAAAACTGTTTAGAACAATTGAGTTTTTTCTTCAATTCAGAATTGTTGTGTTCTTCTTTAGGTTTTAGCTCCATCTCATAAATCATTAAATTTCTAATCAACTCTTCCATGCTCAATTTATTTAGATCTTTTGGCTCTTGAATAGTTGTTACTTTGGTTCCAAAGTTCATCGGCAACACTCTTAGTATTTTCCATACCAATTTCACTTTTATATAAATTTTACTAAGAGCTCTTGCATTACAAACCAGTGATGAGAGTCGTCCAAACATTTCTTTTATATCTTCGTCTTTTCGCATAGAAATGTCTTTATATACGTTGCAAAGTAGAGCAGGACGAGATTTCTTAACTTGAGGTGTTCATTCACGTGTGACCTCTAAAGTACGCCAAATTTCCTACGCGATTATACAATGAGATATTCAGTTAAACTCGGTTTTATCAACATTGCAGATAAGAGCATTCATGGTTTTAGCATTTAATGATAACAGTTTTTATCACATGCATCCCATCATTCTTTGGTTTTTGGAAATTCAATATTATTAATAATCACAGTGGGAGGCTTATAACCCGTTTCAATAATGTCCCACACATCATAATCAACTAAACATTAAAAAAATCATCTTAGCTTTCCAATACACATAATCAGTTCCATTAAACATAGGTGGCCTAGCTATTGATTGACCCTTGAAAAAGCATTACTAGACAAATTCAAGAATCTAGACATAAAAAAAATACCTGCTTTGAAACCACTTGAAAGATCTAAATTAACCCTAGAGTGAGGTGAATAGGTTTATTGCAATTTTTCACAAAATAACAATTAATAAAAAAAATAACATAGATAATAATTAGAGTAAATGCGGAAAAGTAAACAACACATAGAAATACCCAACTTCGGCAAAACCCTATCTACTGCTGCATCCAAGGTTTCTACTAGGAATTAAAACAATATCTACACTTACAATCCTTGTAAACTCACTACACTCGGTCCTAACTATTCTAACCCTATGCTCAAAACCTTGACATAACTTACTCCCCTAAGCTGTGATTTCCCCAAACTATAAATCCTTAGTTTGTAAATCTCCAAAATATAATTCCTATAGTTTGTTACCTAGTTGAAAACTAGAATTCATAATGAAAAATAAAACAGAAACTAAAATACAAAGGAAATAAAAGACTAAACCCTAATTCACTTATTAAACTAATAAATAAGGCTTAATAAAGATTTAGGCCGGCCCTTTTTTGTTTTCTCCAATTATAATTGATACAATCGGCTCCACTTTTATGTCCTTTGCCTTGTTTCCTTAGCAGTGTCGAGACATCAGAAAATTAGGGTTATACAATCTTCTCCAAATTGTTGTTTAAACTAGGTTTGATGATGATTAATTTGAGGCTTTAATTTGGCTTTGCTTCCCACGATTTTGTATTGCAGATGCTTTTTTCTCGAGAGATGATCGAAACACCCAAATTAGTTTGTGATTTCTCTAATTTTTTATTTCTATTTTGCACGATTATATTTCTTGGTTTTTATGCTCGCCTGTGATGAATATGTGTATATTTATAGGGTATTACTAAACCCTAAGTCCTTTCTCTGATTGCATGAAGAATTGGTCATGAATATTTGCGTGTTGAATTGTTCAAACTTGCTAGAAATAGAACTTGCTAAAAATATAGTCTTTGACATGTTGAATTCTTGAAACTTACGGCGAATTAAACATTACCTGAAATTGAACTTTTAATTATTCTTTGGTTTGTAACTTGACTGCTTCAAACATTGGATTGAAAATTACTTTTTTATGTTCCTTGATACGATATCTGAATGTCGTGTATTTGATAATAGTTGTTGTAACACTCCGTAATTTAAACTCACTTTAACAATAAACTAAATAATACTTAAATAAACAATTGGAATTAAGTAAAACAAACTATGCCATTGCGTCCTCTTAGAATTCTGGTTAAGATAGACACCTGGTTTGCGTAAAACGGATATCGTATGAAGAAGTTATTAAGGTCAGAAGTTTGTATACGCATAAGAGAAATATATATAAATAAATTAAGCCAGAAATCCAAAATAAATTAATAATCAAACACGCAGGACAGGGCGGGAACCAGACCCGTTGGGTGTCCTATGGGTCGACACCCACACAGGGGTGACGACAGCCATATTGACACCCCCGAGATCTGGGGCAGGTACGTACTTTTGAATGTGGACTGAATTCTCGGCTAGATTCGTTGACTGTATGCTATAAATAAGACCCTATACCCATTGTTTTATTCATCTAAATCAATAGAGACAACGAGATGCTGCCCCTGCATAATCTGGTCTAGCCTATTTCTTCTTCAACAATCAAGTTATTATATTTATAGATTTGTGCTACCACATTTCTGATTGATTCTCTGTTCCTTAGATCCAATCACAGTTAGTCTACGTTGTTTTTTGATATAAACAACTAAAATGTGACCTTGACATGTTTATGAATTGGATCTAAGCCTATGAATTTGAATCACATCAGATCTGATATTACTTGTATGTTTAATCCACTGTTTAGATCTCATCATGCCTGTTTATGATATTCCTATCATGCTAGTTTGCCTATCTTGTCATTACGCCCAATTCTGTCACTATATGCCTATTTCTGCCATTATATGTCTCTCTTGTTATTATGCTTATCTCTGTTCTCTTTCCTCCTTCTTTCCCTTTTTATTTTTATAGCCATGCAACCTTCGAGCCTTGGCATGCCGCTAAAATTTGCGAATGCGTGAAATTGGGGATGGGGGAAACATTAAAATTGGGGCATAACTTCTATTGGGAAATTGGGCATAACTTGAGTTGAATGCATGAATATGAATTTGGGGCATAAGATCAAATTATGATTAAAGGTCTTTATTTGGGGCATATGGTACATGATGTATATGACTTGGGAAAAAGGGGCTTGAAAACCTATAATGAAATAGGGAAAATTGGTTAATAATGAAAATGCCTAGACTCACCGTAATCAGAAAATGTAACCACGCTTAGACACGAGGTTAGATTACACTTGTAGAAGTAGTCAGCCCGGAACCGACCGACATATCCAACATCCACAAGAGTTGACTCTAATGTGCGGGGTCTAAGTGCATAAACACGTAGCATCTAAGACACGAGGTTAAGTCTGACTTGTGGAAGAAGTCTTCCCAGACCCGACCGGCATATCCAGCATCCACAAATGGTAGACTTAATGTGGGAGGTCTAGCGCATTGTAACCATAAATGAATGAATGGCGATGAACTAGTAATACTTAACCTGTTTGAATCCATAAGGATTACATGAACATGTTAACTTGAGTAGAGGTTAAGTAAACTTGCTTGAAACAGTGGGTGGGTTAAGTAAATCTTGGGGCGGTGGGTAATATTTATATATATAGGCCCACAAACTTGACCTGTTGGGTTATGCAATCTTGTTAAACCGTTAGGCATAACCTATTGAAATCCTAGTTGTGGGGATGCAAGACAAAGGGGAGAGCTTGCATCATAGTGTGTGTGTGGGACCCATATCGGTTAGTAACCTATCTTGGTATCAAATGGAGAACCCCGAACTAGGTCGGGGTCAGGGCACGCTTACTGAGTTGGCTGTAAGAGGTCCATCTAAGGGATGGTGTGGGCGTCATGTGTGTGCATGGGTCTAGATTCGTGGAGGGGATAATAAGATGCCATGACATCTGTAGGTATAGTTGTGCATCTTGTTTGTATCAGGGTTGCCACCTTAGGGAGTGATACACCCTAAGAGTGGGGCCAGCACAGGGTATCTATGAGGGATAGGGAGCCAATCGATTGGGGTAGTAAATAGGGTACATCGAGTTTTGCTTGTTTAGGAGCCCGTTATTATAGTAGGAAATGATGTCACGTGGGGGCTACATATTATGATTGTATGGGGTGAAAACCTCTCACTAGAAGTACACTTATGTCTACCATCTTGTTCTTGTTGGGATCGTCATGTTATAGTTATACTAGTAGTGGTGCAGAGAAAAATACTTGAGAAGCGCAATATATCATGTCCTGATTATCTTGTTCATCATGCTCAATTTATACCTTCCATATATACTGTTATCCTGTTCATCCAGTTTATATACATGTCATGACACTTTTACTTATTTATATGCTAAAAGTAACTAGACTCACCAGGCTTTATGTATGACGCGTTTTGTTTCCTTTTTTCTCTCTTCCCTTCTCCCCCCCTCCTCTCCCCTGGATTCTCAAGGTGGGAGTGCTCAGGATTGATTAGGATTCTCTCTCTTGATTTAGCTTGGATCTTGGATTTTCTCTGATGTACCGCTTTGGTTATTTTTCTTCTCTGTTATGGCTCCTTTTGGGATTATGATTTTATAATACGATACTCTGATGATTTAAGTACAAGACAGATGTTTTATGTAGTTGCTATTTAATATTTCAGAATTATGATGTAACTGATTTTTGGACTATGATGTTTTCTTTTAAATACAATTTTAAATTATGTTGTCATTTTTATTTGTCTTTCTTGTGATATTCAAGTTCTTGTTTACCTATAACGCTTCACGAAACTTAATGCATTCTATTAAGTGACATTAACGGACGTGGGGTGTCGCACTTGGTATCAGAGCTGAAGGTTACAAGATCGGATAAAGGATTTTGAAAATTGTTTTCAAACAGTTTCAAAAACAAAATATTTTCAAGGAAAAAGTCTATTTTTGAAAACATAATCCCAAAGTCATAAAGTATCTTTTCGATTCTCTGTGTGAATCCCTTTTCCCTTTTTCTTTTCAGCATGTTTGGGGAACCGAATATTCCAGAGGGCATATAGATACCGACTTGGTTTCGTAGGTATCTGGAGTCTACGACACCTACAGAAGGACAAGCAGATGCCCCTCCCCCGGCTGTAGTTTCTATTCCTCCTCCTCTTCCTCAGCGTGCTGATAATTTCTCTAAGATATGCAAATATTTCTATGCTATGGGAGGAAAGCCATTCCGAGGAACTGAGACTTTTGTAGAATCAAGGAATTGGCTCAAAGAGGCGGTGGATTTGTTTGGGATTTTCGAGGTTGACGATTGTAGGAAGATTCAGTTGGCCGCTTAGCAGCTGAAAGACGAGCCTTCATTCTGGTGGGAAGTGACTCAAGCAGGACGTCCAGTAGAGACTTGGGATGATTTCCGACAGAGAATCGAAATGAAGTTTCTTTCTCAAGCCGAGCAAAGTATACAAATGGAAAGGTTTTTGGCGCTTATGCAAGGTAGCATGTCTGTGAAAGAGTATGTCAATAAGTTTAATCAATTGGCGAGGTTTGGAGCTAGTGAATATCTTGCACAAGAAAGCTTTGAGGTTTGCTAGAGGATTGAATGAACCCCTTCATAGGTCGGCTATGTCTTATATTCCGATGGGATCAACTTTTGAGAAGGTCGTTGATATGGCTTTGATGCACGAAGAAGCTAAAGGCGAAAAAAAGAGGCTAAGGTTTAGAAAACACAAAATAAGAAAGTTTAGTCTAAGAAAGGACAACAACAACAAAAGAAGGACGGGAAGAACGACAAAGCCCAAGACAAGAGGAAATGCCATAATTGTGGTCGAGTAGGTCATATGATCAAGGATTCCAAGAGACGGAAGAATGCTTGTTTCCATTGTGGAGAGGTTGGACATTTTATTAAAGATTGCCCGAAGAGGCAAGGACAGGGCCAGAGGGCAGGATCTTCTGGAGGGAAGGTGCATATTCTCGTGACAGGTGTTCCAGATAGAGGTAGGAAAGTTTTAGTTGAAGGTTTGATTTCTCTTTCCAATCATCCTGTTAGAACTCTTTTTGAATCTGGTGCTTCGCATCCTTTTATATCTGATTATATGTTTGGGTCTCTGCACCTTAGTACTAGTATGGTTTTGGATCCCGTAGTTGTCTCAAATCCCATTGGTAGTACGGATCAATTATTTATGATTTGTCGGGGTTTGAGGATATCTGTGTTGGGCATCGAGTTTGAGTGTGACGCGTATGTGCTTGGGTTCATGGGCTATGGTTTGATTCTATAAATGGATTGGCTAGCCATGTATGGTGCCATTCTGGATTATGAGAGGAGGGTCATTAGACTTTTGACTTGCCATGGGAGGACCCTCGAGATTTCTTGTGACCCCAAGGGGTCTTCCATGATTAGTTTCCTAGATTCACTTGATGCATCTATCGATGATCTACGATCTATACCAGTAGTTTGTGAGTATCCTGATGTTTTTAGGGAGGTTCGGGGCTTACCTCCGAGGCGCGAGATCGATTTCCGTATATACTTAGTGGACAATGCAAAGCCATTTGCATTGCCTATGCGCCACATGACTCCAAGGGAAAAGAGGGAGCTTAGCAAGCAAGTAGGGGAGCTACTTGAGAAAGGATTTATTAGGCGAAGCATATCTGAATAGGGTGCTCCAGTAGTATTCTCCACTAAGGCGGATGGTTCGCTTCGCTTATGTGTTGATTACATGGAGTTGAATAAGCTCACCAAGAAGAATAGGCACCCACTTCCGAGGATAGATGACATGTTTGACCAGCTTGTTGGTGCATTTGTTTTCTCTCAGTTAGACTTAGTCATGGGATTTCATCAACTGAGGGTGGTCGAGGACGGTATAGATAAGACCACTTTCAGAACTCCAGATGGTTTCTTCGAGTGGTTAGCCATGCCTTTTGGATTGACTAATGCACCTGTATATTTTGTGGATTTGATGAGTAGAGTGTTCCGGGAGTTTTTGAACAAGTTTGTTGTGGTCTTTGTTGATGACATCTTGATTTTTAGGGCATGTGGTCTCTAAAGATGGGATAGCTGTAGTTCCCGCAAAGGTAGTTCCAGTTCAGGATTGGCAAGTTCCAAAGAATGCAACAGAGGTTGAAAGTTTTCTTGATCTAGCGGGCTATTATAGGAAGTTCGTTAAGGACTTGCCTAAGATATCAACCCCACTCACTAGGATGACAAAGAAGAATCTGACATTTTCTTGGGGTACAGACTGTAAGGATGCTTTTCAGTGACTAAAGAGGGCTCTGACAACAGCCCCAGTCTTGACTTTGCGGGATGGGAACAAAGTGTTCACAGTATACACTGATGCATATGGTATAGGTTTTGGTGCGGTTCTGATGCAAGAGGGAAGGGTAGTGTGTTATGGAGGCAGACAGCTAAGGGTTCATGAGAAGAACTACACTACCCATGACTTGGAGTTAGCTACCATTGTATTTGTTCTTAAGACTTGGCGCCATTATCTACTTGGAGAGAAGTTTGAGTTGTGCACCGACCGTATATCTATCAAGTACTTGTTTTTGCAGAAAGATCTCAATCTGAGGCAACAGAGATGGATGGAGTTCCTAGCGTCCTATTATTTTGAGATTGCTTATACCCTTGGCAAGGGTAATGTAGTAACTAACGCATTGAGTAGGCAGAGGATGACTTTGATTCCTCTGTTTGTTGAGAGGAAAAGCTTGGAGTTCATATCGATTTTGATTTTAGACCCTCCACCGAGTTTGCACCTGGTTTATTGGCATCATTAAAGGTGCGGCCTACTCTTATGGATCAGATAGGAGCTTCACAGCGAGAGGATCCACAGATTTCTGACATCTTGGATAGGCTCAGTAGAGGAGAGACCTCTAGTCACCTCAGTAGATATTCCACGGACGAAAGAGGGTGGTTGCGACGAGATGGAAGGCTTTTTATTCCCCGAGTTAGGAGTTTGTTGAAGGTAGTCCCTGAGGAATCCCATCGTTCTAGGATGACTATTCATCCAGGCGGTGATAAAATATATAAGGATATGAAAAGGGTTTTCTTTTGGGAAGGTATGAAGAAAGACGTGGCAGAGTTTGTTCCTCGATGTTTGATTTACCAACAAGTCAAGGCTGAGTAAAGGTGTAACGACCCGGGGAAATTGCGATCCTGGATATCGGCATAAAACACTATGTCGACTACTCAAGCATCGAACAACACCGGATAGTCCATGAAAGAAATTGGAGGGTGAGAATAGATAAGATAGAAACTTAGAATAGAAGAAGAAGAAGAGCACAACATCAGAGTAACACGAACCTCACAGCGGAACGAATAACATATAATATATAACATAACTTTGAAATATAAATCTATACATGAATATACATATCATTTCCAAAGTACAACACTTACAACACAGCGGAAATAACCATAGCTATATAATTCTGAAGCCTCCTGCTCCAGCTCTCCAAATATATCTGTAAATCCCGATTACTTGACAGCCCGTACAAAATTGGGCAACCAAAAGTTTAGGGAAAAACAAAACAAAATAAACTTCGGGTCAGTCATGTGACTGGTGTGAGTAAACTCAAATCATTTGTTTAACTTTAAAAATCCTTTCAAAAGAAAGAATAATCATAAGACCGATCCACACAGAAACATGGATGGTTTTTACCTTACGATAACCCAAATCATTTGTAAAACAATATTATTCTGATATTATAATAATGTCTAACACAAGTAATATCAATCTAGTAGAAACGCTTGCATCTAACGTTCTACATATATAATTTGCAATCAAAACCGCGGGCTCTTATTTGGGGAATGGATTCCAACTATGACAAGGTATGGATCCACCTTCCGCTCAGTGTACTCTAGAAGCGATACACTGGAGTTTAACAAGAACATCTTGTAACTCGACCACTCATTTCGCTTGAGTGTATCGAATATATTGTCACCTTATAGTTGGTAAACCAACATAACCATTCCCAGGAGATACATAATTGAAAGAAGTAACAAATATGAATATTCTCTAGATGGTGACAATATACCCTAATTGGTTGTGAACCACTTAGCCATGCTGCCTGCCCGATTTCTGTCATTTCCCAGTTGATGAGGCTAGAGGTTATAACGTATCTTTCAACAGATTACTCATTTATTTACTTTGAATGCCACATCGTCATACCCTTCAAATCACAAATTGATTTCCCCAAAAATACCATGGGTATAAGCTAAGAGAAACGAATTCCTTTGCCACCAACGTAAATACTTTTGAAACGATCAACTTACGTGATCTACCAGATATACTCTATCAGACATTCGTCCATTCAAGTTGTCCTGGGACTAGACAAACCGAAGGCACTATTCCGTACATCCATCCGAGGAAATCTCTACCTAGGACTTATACAACAGCCCTTGCACTTTACTCCGTCTTCAATTTGTCTTCGATCTATTTGATTCGAAACGCTAACGCCCATACATAGTGGTTCTTTGGATAAGAATCCAACCGGCCTCTCCGTATTGACGACTTGAAAAATGGTCAAAACTTTGATAGTCTGTGATTTAACTATCAAAGAAAAACATGTGTGCAAACAAAGATATTATTTCCAGATGGAAATTTTATCGATCAATCATCATTTGACATTTATCTCTTTAGTTAATTAATTTACTTATCTCCTATTTCCATATATTATAAATTCTTATTTTCTATTATCAGAAAACATTTCTGATTCTTATTTGGAAAACATTTCCAAAACTCCTTCACTGGATTTAAACTGATGTTTAAATCAAACATCGTCATGCCAACTCAAACCATTTCACTCATTAACTAAATTCACTTAACCATCAAACCTTAGCCATTCCTTAGTTAAGAAGGAAGTCAATCAAGTTGGGGTATAATTACCTCTCAGACCTTAACTGAACAACATTTTAACTTCGGAATAGACAAAGTTTTTCTTTTAAATCTTTAACAAACTTCCTTACGAAACTTTCGGATTCTATTTACGAATCCACTTTTTTATTGAAAAACGTTGATTATAACTATAACGTTATAATCCCTGCTTCTGAAATATTTAATTCCAAAATATAACTCGACTAACTCAAATCAATTAACCCTAACTCCATTAACTTTAACTCGATTAACTTTAATTCATTAATTCTTATCACTTAACTCCTTTCGAATAAACTATATTCGATTAATTCCTTTAACTCTATAACTATATTTAATTAACTCCTATAACTATATTCGAATAACCCATATTCGATTAACTCTTTTAACTCTATTCGAATAAACTATATTCGATTAAGTCCTTTAACTCTATTCGAATAAACTATATTCGATTAACTCCTTTCGAATAAATAATATTCGATAACTCCTTTCGAATAACTAATATTCGATTACTCCTTTCGAATATCTAATATTCGATAACTCCTTTCGAATAACTAATATTTGATAATCCCTTTCGAATAACTAATATTCGATAACTCCTCTTCTTCAAATAACCTTATGCGATAACTCTTTCTTCGAATAACTAAATTCAATTAACTCCTTTTGAATAATTAATATTTGATAATCCCTTTCGAATAACTAATATTCGATAATTTCTTTCGAATAAACTATATTCGATAATTTCTTTCGAATAACTAGTATTCGATAACTTCTTTCGAATAAACTATATTTGATAATCCCTTTCGAATAACCAATATTCGATAACTCCCTTCGAATAAACTATATTCGATAATTTCTTTCGAATAACTAATATTCGATAACTTTTTTCGAATAACTAATATTATAACTCCTTTTCCTATTCGAATAAACTAATATTCGACTAACTCGATTAACTCTAATTGAATAACTCTAGTTCGTTTTAACACCAATCGATTTATTCTAATTGATTAACTCTAACTGGTTAACTCTAACTGATTGACTCTAACTGATTAACTCTAACTGGTTAACTCTAACTGATTCTCTAACTGGTTAACTCTAACTGATTAACTCAAACTCTAATCGATTAACTCTAATTCTACTAACTCTTCTAACTCATTTTTATTTAGCACATCTTGATTAACTCTACATCCATATTCAGTTTCAATTATCGATGTTGAAATCGGTTCTTACTTCTCTATATAAGTCCTGACTTATATATTCTATTTATCCAATGATAAATAATTTTTTAATTTATAAAATATTATTTATAAATTAGTCTTCTCATTCTATCGGCTAGAACAAATTCAATTTAAAATCTTTGCTTTAAATCCATATCATGTTATACCCGTGTGCGAAGCACGGGTCTAAACCTTTCAAATATAAAATTCTCTTTTATACTATTCTATTCATTTTCAAGTATTTCCTTTTATAATCTATTTATTTACCAAATAAATTCTTTTTTATACTTTCATTTATTTTATAAAATATTTCCTTTTCTATTTTATTTATTTGACAAATAAATATTCCTTTCCTATTGGTTTCACAAATAATTTCCTTTTATATTTGTTTCACAAATATTTTCCTTTTCTCTTGGTTTCAAAAATATTTTCCTTTTCAATTCTATTTGTAAATGTTTTACAAATATTTCCTTTTCTATATAAAATCTATTGATTTTATATAAATAATTCATTTTCAAAATATACTTTGAAAATCCCCTTTTCTATATTCCAGTATTTCTTACGGTATTTAAAATACCGAATAACAATGATCAATATCATTTTAACACACATCATCAACAACAGATTATATGTATCACATCGTATATCATCATATATGAAAAAAAATAAAAAAAAATGTTGAGGAATCCAGTTGGATTCCTCCGACCTGTTTCCCTGCATCCACAGATGTTAAAACAACATATATAACATCAATTTCATTTCAACATGAAATATTCTGATAAACAACATCAATATATATTTAACGATCTATATATATATATATATAATTTCAACCAACTGACTAGCTGTTCAACCAAACAGTCAACACACAACAATCAACCAACATTCATCAGTTCTAAAAATACGTTATAAAAATATAACTGTTCAGAGTTAGTGAGATTTACTCACATTGGACGATCATCGTTAATAACGATAACTATCGCTTGATCCAGACGGACAATTTATTTCACTATAAATTGTAACGAGCTTCGATTCACTCCTCGTAAGTTCCAATGTGTAGCCACCATCCATATGATCCCAATGGATCTAACCGTTCGAAATTCTGATTCAGTATGTAGAAGTTATACATTTTATAAGTTTGAAATATTTAAATTAGAAATAATTACATTTCCTTTTTAAATCAAATGGGCCTTACCCTTCCCCCGGCCCACTACTCTTCATTTGGACAGACCCGTTACTTCTTCTTCCCAAAATCAAAACTGCGACATGCTCTTGCTTGCTCTCCATTTCCAGAATTTTAAATGCCCCTTCCTCTCTCATTAATTCACTAATTTATGTATTGGGTTCACCATTTACTTTCTCTTCTTGTTTGCTACTAAACCACTGCCATTGTATACAACCAGACCCCTTCCTCTCTCGAACGCGATGGACAAAAGCTCCTCCACATTTCCGCAACTTCCTGTGAACCCCCAAACTCGATTTCTCCACCAAATCTTATTTTGAGATCACCCGTGAACTCCTCTTCGCGTCCTCTTTCTTCTTAAACTAACTGTAAATTTAACTACATAACCAACTCATACTTTCTTAAACAAAACACACGCTGCCGTATCTTCCTCTCCAAACACTTCAACTGCTTCACTACGCAAGCAACAGGAATCGCGCAACTTATATTTCCCTCAACCACCACCCAATGTGAACTTGAAATCAAAAATCAACTCACCAAAATCTCTAAATCCCGAACCCATCTTCGCTGTTCACAAACCCAGCAAAAATCCTTGTGTCGCACTAGGTCAAACGGGTATGGGGCTGAAGCTTTAGCTTCCACGGATTCAAAGGAACTCGTTTTGAGCATTTATTTGATTTTAAAGGCATTTTTGAAAACTCATTTTCTCGTTTTATTTGAAGAACAGAGGCGGCCGAGAAAAATTGATGCGTGGCTGATTTTGATCCGAGAAGAGAGGAATGAGGAATTAGGTTAGAAAGGGTATGGTGGTATTTATAATGTTTAGTTTTCTTTTGTTGGGAGGCTTTGAATTATCCACGTTCTCTTCTTTCGTTTGAGGCAGCTGGAGAAGTTATGGCCGCGGAAAGAGGAAACGAGGGTTTAAGTCTACTATTATCCTCTATAATAAGGCGTACCCTACTACCTACAATCCTTCATGGACGAGTTGCTATGGATGAAAATAAAAATATCATCGTGACGAGCAAGGTGCCCCAATTCAAAAAATATATTAATACCGGTAGGTTAACGCATATTGTGAAACCCTAAAATGTTGATTAAGGGTGCAAAATACTCCAAATAAAAAGTTGTATATTTAATTAATTTAAAATTACAGTAAAATTCTAAAAATTAAATTATCACTACGTCTCAAAGGGCTTGTCTAAATTCGAGGTCAATATTTAATTATAATTAAATATATCGTTATGGTTGATAAACGATTCCATAACGACTATTCGGAAATTTGATTTAATCATAAATCAAAGTATACACGACGAAATCCTGATTTTTCTCTTCCATCAGAAAAATATACTTCACCAGCTCCTAACGTTTCTTGTTTCACAGAAATCCAATTTAAAACGGACCCTATATATTTAGTTGAAATTCGAATCGCCAAATAGCGAACTGCCGTGCCATTTCGAGCTCGATTATAATTATATTATAATTATACGTTCAACTGTCGTTTATATTTTATATTCGTTAGTCGAATTCAATTCCAAACTGAATTATATATATTTTGAATGGTCCAGTTCACATTATATTATCAATTCACTATTTCCGACTATTTCGAAAATTCTCAAATATATTATTCTATTATTTATATTAATTAAATATTCCATATTATTTAATTAAACAACACTTTAATTCTCTGAATCACTATATAAATAATTAAATAAATTAATTATACATCGCTGAAAATACGGGTTGTTACATTCTTCCCCCCTTAAAATAATTTCGTCCTCGAAATTGTTAAGGTAGAAAACAACCCTACTAACTGGTTAAAATTTATTTGTTTACTTCTTTTTCAGTTTCAAGTGAACCAGTTAGATTCAATTAAAATATTAATTAATTCTTACCAACGAAAATTTTCAAAAATCCTGAAAATTTTCTAACACCTTAACTTTTCGGAAAATTTTGCCAGCACCTCCTTTGTACTGGTCAATGGCTCAAACTCCAACTCACCTCTCTTGGCCTTCTCTAACCCAAAAGATAATCAAATAGCTAAGAGGCTTGCTAATTTGGCTCATAAATCTCATACCCATATAAATATAAACTAGTACCTTTTTGTCGGGCATATCAATATATCCTTTCCATCTGCTGTTAATTCAGCATATACAAATGTTATCCCAATCAAACTCAAATCACCTTTATCTCCAACACAACCATTCGCTTATCCAAGCCAAATTCGATTTCAAATTAAAATTTCGTTTTTCGATTCTAAACAAATAATCCAATTTTTCTCGATGCCATTCTAATCCAATTCAATTTCCATTTAATTGGTTTTCATTCCAATTTATTTCCACAAATTTTTGTTTAATTTTTTTTTAATTCAAACAGTCTCTTCCTGGGAGTTTTAAACAGCTTTTCTTTTCTAAAATCAAACTTACCTTTTTAGGATTTAAAACAACTTGTTTTGCCAAAACAATTCGAAATCAATATCTTTGGTAGTAATCCGTCACTTAGAAACTCGAAAATGAACACTAATGATGTCGGGATTCATCATCAGGGTTATTTCCCAACTACCGAAGTGAGTTCAATACTATATCACTTTCAAAATCACTGTTAAACTATTCCATTTTGAAATACATTTCAAAACTCCATTCACAATGCTTGTAACAAATTTAAAATCTCCCAGGATTTTAAAATTCACATATATTTAACCTAGATTCATTTACAAACACTTTTCAAATTTTTAGGGTTTTGATTCCAATTCTGATTCAAATTTCAGATTCAATTCATCAGATTTCATATGTTTCTCTTATATGATTTCTGATTGGTTACTTACATCCATTTCAATTTATAATATTACTCGATTATAATAACAACCAATATATCCAATATATTATAATTCCATTATATATAATTTCTCTATATCAAAATATACTTTGGGTAAACTTATTTTCATTTACCCTCTTTTTAAAACATATTGTGTAGACCCATCATATTCGAGTGTTTATAAACTCCTACCGATATAGTGGATCAAACTGATCGACCAGAACCCATAAACAACTCAACCAATAAATCACCACAATATAAAATAATTTTTATATCAAATAACAAAAACGTTCACTCGTATATATACACTCAACTCAATATAGGGTATTACTAACCCCATCTCTACTGAGTCACGCCACAGAGCCAAGGTAATTACTTAACCTTAAGCTCTGATACCACTGTAACGACCCGGGATTTTTGCGATTGTAATAAACCGGAAATCTGTGCCAATTTAAAATTTTTATTTTGGCAATTTTAGTGAATTTTGAATATTTAAAATGAATTATTTTAAATAATAACGACAAGAAATTTAATTTGAATTGAATTCGAATGTATACATTTATTCGAATCGTCGTTAGAATATAAATAATTTATTTTAATATTAAAAGGAATTGAAAATGGCGCGGTAGTTCGATAATTCGATTTCAAACTTCAAATGAATGTGCAGGATTCAAAATAAACCGGATTTTAGTGAAACCAAAAATATTTGAATCTAATTGAGAATATCTTTCCAATGAATCCAAAAATTGAAATTTCATCGCGGGAATCAAAAGTTATGTCCAATTGAAAATTCAGAATAGTCGCTATGGAATTCTGGCCCTTAAAAATGGAAATTTTGCAAATGACCTCGGTTTTCGAGGAAACCACTTTTGTTGGAACCGGGATGTAAAGTTATTGCTAGATTCCAAAATTCATAATTTTTCGAATCAATATGTGGGCGTGGCAAAGGAAAACGCATTTGACCAGTTTCAGTTGATTTTAATCGACTGGAAAATGGCCATTTTTCAAACGGTCTTAGAATTCGATGAAATTAGTTTTGCTAGGACCGTATGGTCAATACGAAGCTAGAAAATATTTTTCGGGAATTTTAAGAGTTTGTATGTGGCGCCGGTAAACTGAAATGTGCGTTCAAATTCAATATATAGAGTTATATTTTGATTTTGACGGAAACTGATCGAAATGGTCGAATCAGCTTGCGAAACATATCCTATTGTGTACGGAATGGGGGTATTACCCTAGGGGTGACAGTCGGTGGGTTTGATTTCGAGTTGAAAATAAAAAGTTACTTTTGGAAATTAAAATATAATTAAATATATATTATATTATCTCCCTTAAGCCCCCCTCCCTTTCAAAATCAGTCAATGAAGAAAAAAAAGGAGAGAGCGACGCAGGGGAAGCCGCCGCCGCTCCAAGCGCTGCGCCGCCTGGCGCAGGCCATCGCGCCACCCCCTCCTCATTCCCTCTCTCTCGCTCCTGTCTCCTCTCTCCTCACACGCCCTCCCTTTCTCCCCCAAAGACCTAACTCGATCCCCTTCTGTAAATCGCAACCACCCACCGCCGCACTAGCCTCCAACTGCCTCCACCTCTACGCAGAGACCCCCAGCCCCACCCGCCACCCTAGGACCCGCCGACGACCCCCTCTGCCATGTCAGCTCCGACGATGAAGCCCTTCCCCCCGACCTGCGCGCAAAACCCCCCTCCTCTCCTTCAAAGACAATGTAAGTTTTTAATTTCAAGTTTTATTTATTTTCTTTAATTTAAAATCTGATTTTTATATGCGTAGAGAAAAAGGATAGATTTTTGTTCATGAAAAGGTTAAATTTTTGAGCATGATAAAGATCGGATTTTTATAATATAAAAGATGGAATTTTTATAAGTTGAAAAATCAAATTTATATAAGTTGAAAAGATCGTATTTTTGTTAAAGGAAAGACCGTATTTTGGTTAAAGTATAAGGATTATATTGTTAAAGTTAAAAAGATTATATTTTTATAAGTGGGAAGTTAGAATTTTTATATAAAGAGAGGTAAGATCTTTAATGTAGAAAAGAGGAAATTTTTATAAGAAGAAAGACGAGATCGATTTTTATATAGTATAGATTATAAAAATACGATTTTTATATAGTATAGATGTTATAAAAATAGTAGATATTATAAAAATATAATTTTTATAAGATAGAGAATATAAAGATACGATTTTTATATATGTTGTAGCGAGATAAAAAATTCGATTTTTATATGAGAAGAGGATTGAAAATAGAATTTTTATATAATAGAGAACATAAAAATATAATTTTTAAATATGTAACGAAATAAAGATCTGATTTTTATTAAGTATATAGTGAAACAAAAATATGATTTTTATAGCGGTGAAATAAAAATGTGAATTTTATTGTGAACAACAGGGAAAAAGATGTGTTGGAATATCGAATGAAGTACGAACCGTTCAGAAATAAAGAATGGCGGAGTGGAACCCTCTGTGAGAACTTCTCACTTTTATTTTATTTCTAGTTGAAATATATACTAGGATGCAGACGGTGTTTTGTAGCACCTGACACCCGTCGTCCACAGACCATGGACGGCTTGTATGCTTGTTTGTTTGATTTTGATGTGTAGTTGATTGTATGATGTGATGTGAAATGAAATAAAATATTCATATAGTTGAAAATATTTTATAGTTGAAAATATAATTTTTAACGTGTATATAAAATAAATAGTAATAAACAAATCGGAGATTTGTTTATATACACTGATTTGACTAATATTGATTGGGACGGTAAATTTTACACATTGCCCAACTGCACAAATAAAATCTTTGATTGTTGATTTGAAACCCCACACGGGTATTGGGATGAGATTTGATGAACACTAATCCCGATTGTTTAGTTGTATGTCAATCGATGGATTGACAGACTGTGTAAGCGCTAATTATTTATATTTAATGCTTATGCAGTTGTGTGGTGCACTCTGGATGATGGTTGATTATTTATCGTTGTTATTTTATACATGTGTTGTAGAAAATCCATATAATAACATTATATGGTAATTGATTCGGCCTCATTCCAGTTTTGAAATGGAATATTTGAATAGAAATATTTGAATAGAAATATTTGAAATAGAATATTTGAATAGAAATATTTGAAAAAGAAATATTTGAAATAGAAATATTGGAAATAGAGTATTTGAAAATAGAAATATATGAAGCCGTATTGATTAGATTGACGCCATTTTGACGTGAACGATATTTATATCGATTTTATTCATTTTATAATGAATATCGAAAGTGATTTCAAAATCTGATTTTTTGAAATGAATTGAAATTCGGAATTAAATTGAAATGAATAGAAATTCGAATTAAATTGAAATGAATTGAAATTCGAATTAAATTGAAATGAATTGAAACTCGAATTAAATTGAAATGAATTGAAATTCGAATTAAATTGAAATTCGAATTAAATTGAAAAGAATTGAAATTCGAATTAGATTGAAATAGAATTGAAATCGTTTTGAATTGAATTTAAAACGTATTGAAATTGAACTGAAATTGATTTGAATTGAAACCGATTTGAATTGAAATCGAGTTGAAATGAATTTAAAAAAAATTTATATTGGAAATATTCAATTTTGATTTGAATTTGAGATGGAAGTTGAAATCGTTTTGAAAACGAATTTAAAACGATTTATAAAATACGTTTTGAAAGGAAATCGACGAAATATATATATATATATATATATATATATATATATATATTATATATAATGGCCTGAATAGAACGCGCCGCGACGCGGCAGTTCGCGAATTTCGACCATTGATTTCGAATGGATATTGCTGGAGATCCGACCGTCGGATTCTCCTAAAACTAGAACCGTTGGGTTCATATCGAAAAGAGCTATCTAATGAATATTAGAGATTTGAAATCTAACGGTTGGATTTGGAATTATGTCCAAATCAAATTTGGAAAAGGTCGTTGTAAGTGCGGTTCGATGGCCGTTGATGGAAATCGACTGTACAAGCCTTGATAAAATTATGAAAAATAGTAATAATTTGTGTAAAATCATAATAAATGATTTGTGAAGAATTGGGAATGAAAAACTTGTTGGATCTAGATTAACCCTAGAGGGGGGTGAATAGGGTTTATCACAGTTTTTAAACTGAATTGAAAAACTGACAGGATATTAAAATAATAAACAGATCACGGAATGCAGCAGAAATAAAAGTGCAGAAAATAAATCACACACAGATATACCGAGCATCGGCAAAACCCTGCCTACTGCTGCATTCCTAAGGTTTCTACTAGGTGTTATAAACAGATCCCGCATACAAGACCATGTACACTCGCAGCGCCTGCTCCTGTCCTAACCCTACGCTCAAAACCCTAGACTGACTGATATCCCCTTGATCAGATTTCCCGAATTACAAACCCTGTAACTCGTAACCCTAGAATTTACAGACTCTAGTGGACTGCCAGTCAACACCCTGACTGGAACTCTAGAATTTTACAGACTTCTAGAAAAACTGTTCAGAATTGTTTACAGAAGAAAATTAAAAACAAAACAAAATTAAATAAACAAAGAAAACCCTAGGAGTTTAAATATAAGGGGTCATCCCCTTTTAAAACTATGTTGGCCGGCCCCTTTCAAAGTTGATGCACTCTCTTTGTTTTAGCCCGATCTTTTTCTTTATTTCTATGGGAAACAAAAATGGCGGCGATACAAAGGGGATTAGGGTTTCTGAAATCCTCCTCAAATCGAGATGCTTGAATGATCGAATCTGTCTCTCTGAAGCTCAAGACATGGTAGCTTTCTCGTGATTCGATTTGGGATTTGCTCGATCGAAAACAATTGAAAAATTGTGAGTTTTCTCTGATTTGGAATTTTTACGATTTTGTTCTTGGATTTGTGTTCTTGGATTTCGTTCAATGATTTTTTTTTTGCCTGTGATGATATTGGTGTAAATAAATAGGGTAAACCAAAACCCTTAAACTCTGATTTCGTGAGTGACTTGGCTGATTTGAGGTTGCTTTCCCCTTTTGGCTTAATCACCTCGTTTCGATTGTTGTTGCGTGATTGTTGATATGGATCCAGACTTGATATTGTTTCATGTATTTGCCTGAATGAAAATGAATTGCTCGGCTTTTAAAAACATGAGTGATTTTCTGGTCTTAAAAAAACTTGAATTTCTAAAAAAAAAAATTAGCCCCTTTGATATTATTCCATGAAAACATTTCTGGAAACTCATAGATTAAAATGCTATAAATGATTTCCAAAGACTGATTTTATTCTTGTATAAAAAAATGCTAATAAATTACATGCCAAAACCTAATCCCTTGATTTCAGGAAGGATTGAAAAGCTTGCCAAATATTTTCTGCCGTGTTATTTTCTTTCCCAAAATTACTCATCCATATAATTGCTAAAAAAATGATTTTATGTTGACCAAGTCAGGAAACAAATTTTCTGGTTTCTTGTGTAAGACATGTTCACCTTGCTTGACTGGAAAACATGACATAAAATCTGAAATGAATATTTGCTAAAAAAGATTGAGTTGTTATTATTATTATTATTTTAAAAAAAAAGATTCTTTCATGCTCCAAGACATAGCCACAGTAATTTCTGGAAATGAATCGATGCCCGGATTGATTTGCACATTTTTCTGCTTTGTTAAAACTGTAAACATTTATGTACTGATTTCTTGAACCTGATATTTGAATCATTCTGCCTTGCTTTGTGATTTTCCCATTTTTCTTCTTGGTGTTTACATGACTGTGTACTATACATGTATGTAAATCACAACCATTTTTTATTTTCCCATTTTGCTTTGTGATTTTCCCATTCTGCCTTGCTTTGTGATTTTCCCATTTTCTCATTTTTATGCTTGAGCACTCCTGAGTATTTCTATCTCCTTGCTGTCCCATTGTAATTGCACCATACTATCATCCATTCATGTATGCTGCTGAGTTACTCATGTGGCATGAAGCTGAACCATTTTCATGCATTTAAGCTTCTTGTCTACACTTGCCAATTGCCATGAATGTGTTATCACCATTGACCATTTCACTGCCCATGTATCCACACATATATTTTGTTGTTGCATCACTACCTTGCCTTGTCTAGCTTCATTGTATATTTGATGAGATGATCCGATCTTCCGCTTTATTCATGTTGTGCTGAGCTGATCTGCCACATGCTTGACAATTGATTTATCCTCCACTGCATAGTCACACACACACACACTGTTCTTGTTTACAATGTTCACATATGACACAGTGTGTATCCGAACTGTCCCTTGTTTTGATCAATGCTTGACCCACCTGATAGTACACCATGTTCATTGTGTACCATGCTATGTTCACTTGTTTGTGCCGTTTCTTCATTGTTTGTACATGTTGACTTTGCATTGTCATGTATCATGTGTGACATCTCATTATTGCTCGACCATTTTGCTTTTGTATTTGTTGTAGTTTGATCACCATGATGTTTTGTATTTTCTGTTTTGGCCTGATCTGAAAATTTTATTATTTGACCATTCATTTGCTGGTTTGCATCCATTCTCTTGTGCTCGGCCATATTGGAAGTTTGAACATTTCTTGCGACCCTTTTATTTCACTGTTGTGCACTGAGTCGAGATGGTCCACGTGGGTACTCCTCAGTTGCAAACTGATTGGCGAGGCAGTGCACACGTGTGTACATGCAGCCATCAGACAATATTTTCTGTCCCTGTTCATATACAAACTAGCTACACACATATCAGATCAAGTCATGAAAAATGATGAGAAACACACCAGAAATCTGAGGCAAATAAAACTTTAAAAATAAAATTTATATTCACCTATATACAGTTTTGTTTCTATTGCAGTGTACTGTGTGTGTGTTTCATGTGACAGGTGAGAAGATGATGACTGGACTGACTGTGCTGACTGACTAGGAGGCTGGAGAAGGAAGACTAAAGAAGGAAGACAGCATGTGTCATTGTATAAGTAATAGTGTCAATAAAAAATGTGTATATTGAGTTGTATGTAAATGATCAGTAATGTAGTGAAGAGCTTTGTATAAGAATGAGAGAATTGTACAGCTATTTGTAATAAACAAATTTGTTTGAAATAAAATATCATTCTATTGTTGTCAAACAAAACTTGTCTAATTTATTCAGATTATTTACAAGTACAAATTCCTGTGAAGTGTTTAAATAGTGGAGTTATAAACAGTTATACTATTTGAATATTTGAGATATACTATTATATTTAAATACAATACTGTATGATTATATAAATGTCTGTACAGTCGTGTTCTATTTAAATATAAATATTATATTTCTGTCTGTGATAAATATATGAAACAGTACAAACACATTTATAATAAAAATATATTTGGTTGTTATCCTCAAACAAAAATCATATAATTGTGTATACAACACCGTTATATACAACAATCTCCCCCTTTTGATGATGACAAACAAATATGAAGATTTTGAATCCAATAAATGTGTTTGACAGTGAAGCAAACTCCCCCTATTTGAAAGCTCCCCCTACAACAGAAACTCCCCCTATAACTGTGCATGAGTGAAATTTTTTTTCAAAATTAAGAATATTTATAAAATATTCACTCATAAATCAAAATTTCAATCCATTCTCCCCCTTTTGTTATCATCAAAAGGATACAGAATTTAAAATATGGATGAAAACTGACTAACAAATACAATATCAGCTTAAGAGGAAGAACAGTCATCATAAATCTCAATCAGTGAAACAAAAATCATAATATTCTAAGAACTGGTGGCATATCTCACATTGTAGAGAATGACGGATTTACGATGAATTTTATATAAAATGGGGAGAGTAAAAAAAATGTATTCCAATTATTTTCCAAAGAAAAAAAATGAGGTTCAAAAATAGAGATGGAATTTGGACTATAATTAATAATTCAATTTAAGTGACAAGATCGAATAGTCTCAAATCCCAATATCTATCAATCAACAAATCATAATACGTCATAATATTTGAACACATTTCACAGATTAGAAAGATGGATTGATAGGCTGGTTTTTATACACTGAGGAGAATTTCAGATTAATTTCTATTTTTAGCACTTTATTTCCTTTTTTTTAATTAAGAGCACACTGACCACGCATAACCTGAGCTTGGATTTTTAAATGGGATCAGTCGCAGCTTAAATTGTAAGACGTCTCATAACCATGCATAACCAGAGCTTGGATTTTTAAATGAGGTTAGAGACACTCTTATAAATTAATTATATTTATTATTTTCAGCATTATAAAGGAAAACCTCCTCGGCATATGAAACCAATATGGATGATAGAAATGTGGTAGGTACAGAAATGGACTGTGAAATAAATTTCTAAATTAATTATATTATGAGATAAGCTCGACTGTACTGGGATTATTGATAATTTTCAATTATCACTAATTCTGAATACGAATATAGTCCCATTTCTATCACAAATAATTTTCACTGTTTTAAAACAAGATGATTTTTAAAAAAAAACTCTCTACATTAATATAAAATCATGATGGATGGCAGACAGGTGATAGATAAAGGAGATGGTCGTGAAATAATTGCCAGTTCAAAGATATTATAATAAATATTCAACCATCATGAAAATATTTAAATAAAATCTCCTCCTGATGTGAAATATACTGCAGTCACAATTCATCACAATTTCAAAATCTAATAACAATTTTGATGAATTATAAATACAGTTCAATTTGAATATAGATTTCAATTTCTGAATAAATAATCAATAAATAATTTTAAAATTGAATATCAATTACAAGAAGAATTTATACAAGGAAAAAAAAATGTAAGGTGTCTATACAAGGTGAAAATTCAAAACAGATGGATGAAAAAGTTGATACCAATTGTAGTCTCCTTATCGAGGAATTTATTCACATCCTAGATATCTCAGATTAAAGAAATTTCAAACACAAAGCCCAAACAGACAAGATTACAAATTTGGCACAATTATCAGAGCAGCAGTCAGATTAAAGCGGGCAGTTATTTGAAAATAGTATCAGAGCAGCACAGGAAACAATGTCATAGCAGACTTGTCAGAAGATGTTTCTGATGGTCACTAAAATATATTCCATGATCCAAGATTATATAATTCAGTTTATTTTAAATCACTTGAAGAAATGTGAAAAATCAGGATTTAATGAAACAATCACACCAGAAAAATATGTGTGTGATTTAATAAATCAATAATTTCAAATGATTTTTGAACAAACAAATATTTAAATCAAATAACCATGAAATAATAGAAAGATTTAAGACCAATTTTTCAAGAAAAAATTTCACAAGAATTTTCGACAAGCCCAAAGAATTTTTCAGAATATTTACATCAAGTTTGAGAACTAATTCATGATTAAAAATAATTTATTTGAAATCACTTGAATCGGTATCAAGTTTGAGATATAATGAATTATTCACATAAGATTGATAATTTCAAATTTAGGTGGTGTGTGATATTCAAAATATCTAGAATTCCAGATGATTTCAAACAAAACTAATTTCGACCATGATGATAAAAAAAATGAATTTCAAGATGTTTCACTGATTCAAGACAATTTAAAATATTCAAGCCAATTTGAAAATTTCTGAAATTATCACAACTGATGAATAACAGAGTGCTGCAAAGAGTATAAATTTTCAAGCCCTCCCAAACTGAATTAGAGGAAACTCAAAACAGCATAAATGTGTGAAATTTCATTAATTATTCAAATCTTCAAAAATTTAGAATTCAAAATAACAGTGTTCAAGATATGATATTAATTCTTTAGCACTATTAAGAATTCAGATAATCAGAGGACTAAACTTCACAACAATTGCAGATATATACAAAAATTAAATTCAAGATCTGGAAGAGATTATAACATCAGAGTTCTATTTAAATGAAATGAATTTCCAGAAAAAAATATGAAATCTGCAATTTGAAGTTAATGAAGTCTAAGAAAACAACAACAACAAAAAATGTGACAGTGTCAAATCAAAAAGAAGAAACAAGGATAGAAGGGATAGAAGGAGGAACAAACAAAAAAATATTTACGAAGATGAGTTCAGAGATTATACCTGAAATCCGTGTAAAACAGAATCTCCGACTCAACAAATCTTGGCCAAGGAACTATAAAGAATACAGAAGTATAGAACAGCTTGAAATCAATCTCTTTTCAACATAGCAGTTCCTCAACCTTCACTAGTACCTAACAGTTGAGTGAATTAAGTGGTCTAACAAAATTTGTAAAACCACTCTGAAATATGTTTACCGCTTTTGGTTCCCAAACTTGTTTATATAACAAACCATCAGAATTAACCTCTGTACCCTTAGGAACCCAAATCTGTTTGAACTTGACGAAGCCCGTTTTATTTTTAGGGATCCAAGAATGTTTAAAAGGTTTATTATGAAACAATTTCTCATCACAACTTTGATTCAAAAAACCTTTGAAATTTTTAGAGTTCAAATTTTCAAAGTAGTTCTTTCCAAAACAGTTTGAGGGATTTTTCAAATCATTTGAATTTTGTTTTCCAAAAACATCATTTTTCCCGAAGCCAAGACCAGATTTATTTACAATTGAAACTTGGCTTTGTAACAGCATATTCAACGATTTTTCCCCATTAGAAAATTTATCCAAAGTTGATTCTAATCGTTGAATTTTGGATTTTAGATCGCTATTTTCTTTTAGTAAATTTGAGCAATTATTTATAGTGATCTTCTGTTCAGCATTGGACTGTTTCAAAACCAAATTCTCATTTTTCAAGCAATTTAATTTTGGCTTGGGATTCGTAAATTTCAAGTTCAAATCATTTTTGTTTCTCAGACTCAAAATTCTTGGATTTTTCAATCTCATTTTCAAGTTCTTTCAAAATCAAACCACTTTTCACCAAATTTTCATTTTCAGCAATTTCAAATTTGGAATATATATCAGTCTTAAAATTTTCAAATTCCTTTTGTAAAAAGTTATTCAAACTTGATAACTCAATCTTGTTTTCTTTTAAGATCAGAATTTCCTTTTCAAACTTTTGAATATTTTTATTGAGATGAACAAGATTGGTTTTCAATTTTAAACAATTTTTGCAATCTGAATTTGAAGAATTTTTAAAACATTCAAGCTGTGATTCCAAATCATTAATTTTGCTGGTCAACTCAGAATTCCTAGATTTTAGAGTTTTGTTTTTAGATTTGAGTTTATCAACAGATTTAGTTAAATCAACACACATATAAACCAAATCATCGTATGAGAAATTTTCAACTTCAGCATCCGTTGATTCTCCATCATCTGATCCTTCTGAATTCTCGTTTGTAAATCCTGTTAAACAGAATTCTGAATCTGATTTGACAATCTGGGGTTTTGAGCTGTTGTCAGATTTTCCATACTTCGTATTGAGAGTATCCCAGATTTCCTGTGCAGATAAACAATGGCAGATAAGATTAAACTGTTCAGTACTAAGATAATTAAATATAATTTTCATAGCATGGGAATTGAAAGTAATATCTACACTATCAAATCCATGGATAACAACATTCCAACATTTAATATTAACAGATTTTAAATAAAATTCCATTTTGGATTTCCAGTTTAAAAAATATGTACCATCAAAAATATTTGGAATGTGACTGGACTGACTCTCTATGGACTGATAACTAGGAATCACCATTGCTCTAGAGTTAACCGAATACCTGCTCTGATACCAATTGTTGGATCTAGATTAACCCAAGAGGAGGGGTGAATAGTGTTTATCACAGTTTTTAAACTGAATTGAAAAACTGACAGGATATTAAAATAATAAACAGATCACGGAATGCAGCATAAATAAAAGTGCAGAAAATAAATCACACACAGATATACCCAGCTTCGGAAAAACCCTGCCTACTGCTGCATTCCTAAGGTTTCTACTAGGTGTTATAAACAGATCCCGCATACAAGACCATGTACACTCGCAGCGCCTGCTCCTGTCCTAACCCTACGCTCAAAACCCTAGACTGACTGATATCCCCTCGATCAGATTTCCCGAATTACAAACCCTGTAACTCGTAACCCTAGAATTTACAGACTCTAGTGGACTGCCAGTCAACACCCTGACTGGAACTCTAGAATTTTACAGACTTCTAGAAAAACTGTTCAGAATTGTTTACAGAAGAAAATTAAAAACAAAACAAAATTAAATAAACAAAGAAAACCCTAGGAGTTTAAATATAAGGGGTCATCCGCTTTTAAAACTATGTTGGCCGGCCTCTTTCAAAGTTGATGCACTCTCTTTGTTTTAGCCCGATCTTTTTCTTTATTTCTCTGGGAAACAAAAATGGCGGCGATACAAAGGGGATTAGGGTTTCTGAAATCCTCCTCAAATCGAGATGCTTGAATGATCGAATCTGTCTCTTTGAAACTCAAGACATGGTAGCTTTCTCGTGCTTCGATTTGGGATTTGCTCGATCGAAAACAATTGAAAAATTGTGAGTTTTCTCTGATTTGGAATTTTTACGATTTTGTTCTTGGATTTGTGTTCTTGGATTTCGTTCAATGATTTTTTTTTGCCTGTGATGATATTGGTGTAAATAAATAGGGTAAACCAAAACCCTTAAACTCTGATTTCGTGAGTGACTTGGCTGATTTGAGGTTGCTTTCCCCTTTTGGCTTAATCACCTCGTCTCGATTGTTGTTGCGTGATTGTTGATATGGATCCAGACTTGATATTGTTTCCTGTATTTGCCTGAATGAAAATGAATTGCTCGGCTTTTAAAAACATGAGTGATTTTCTGGTCTTAAAAAAAACTTGAATTTCTAAAAAAAAAATTGGCCCCTTTGATATTATTCCATGAAATAATTTCTGGAAACTCATAGATTAAAATGCTATAAATGATTTCCAAAGACTGATTTTATTCTTGTATAAAAAAATGCTAATAGATTACTTGCCAAAACCTAATCCCTTGATTTCAGGAAGGATTGAAAAGCTTGCCAAATATTTTCTGTCGTGTTATTTTCTTTCCCAAAATTACTCATCCATATAATTGCTAAAAAAATGATTTTATGTTGACCAAATCAGGAAACAAATTTTATGGTTTCTTGTATAAGACATGTTCACCTTGCTTGACTGAAAAACATGACATAAAATCTGAAATGAATATTTGCTAAAAAAGATTGAGTTACTTTTTTTAAAAAAAAAATAGATTCTTTCATGCTCCAAGACATAGCCATAGTAATTTCTGGAAATGAATTGATGCCCAGATTGATTTGCACATTTTTCTGCTTTGTTAAAACTGTAACCATTTATGTACTGATTTCTTGAACCTGATATTTGAATCATTCTGCCTTGCTTTGTGATTTTCCCATTTTGCTTCTTGGCGTTTACATGACTGTGTACTATACATGTATGTAAATCACAACCATTTTTGATTTTCCCATTTCGCTTTGTGATTTTCCCATTCTGCCTTGCTTTGTGATTTTTCCCATTTTCTCATTTTTATGCTTGAGCACTCCTGAGCATTTCTATCTCCTTGCTGTCCCATTGTAGTTGCACCATACTGTCATCCATTCATGTATGCTGCTGAGTTACTCATGTGGCATGAAGCTAAACCATCTTCATGCATTTAAGCTTCTTGTCTACACTTGCCAATTGCCATGAATGTGTTATCACCATTGACCATTTCGCTGCCCATATATCCACACATATATTTTGTTGTTGCATCACTACCTTGCCTTGTCTAGTTTCATTGTATATTTGATGAGCTGATCTGATCTTCCACTTTATTCATGCTGTGCTGAGCTGATCTGCCACATGCTTGACCATTGATTTATCCTCCACTGCATAGTCACACACACACACACACACTGTTCTTGTTTACACTGTTCACATATGACACAGTGTGTATCTGAACTATCCCTTGTTTTGATCAATGCTTGACCCACCAGATAGTACACCATGTTCACTGTGTACCATGCTATGTTCGCTTGTTTGTGCTGTTTCTTCATTGTTTGTACATGTTGACTTTGCATTGTCATGTATCATGTGTGACATCTCATTATTGCTCGACCATTTTGCTTTTGTATTTGTTGTAGTTTGATCACCATGATGTTTTGTATTTTCTGTTTTGGCCTGATCTGAAAATTTTATTATTTGACCATTCATTTGCTGGTTTGCATCCATTTTCTTGGGCTCGGCCATATTGGAAGTTTGAACATTTCTTGCGACTCTTTTATTTCACTGTTGTGCACTGAGTCGAGATGGTCCACGTGGCTACTCCTCAGTTGCAAACTGATTGGCGAGGCAGTGCACACGTGTATACACGTGTGTACATGCAGCCATCAGACAATATTTTCTGTCCCTGTTTATATACAAACTAGCTACACTCAGATCAGATCAAGTCATAAAAAATAATGAGAAACACACCAGAAATCTGAGGCAAATAAAACTTTAAAAATAAAATTTATATTCGCCTATATACAGTTTTGTTTCTATTGCAGTGTACTGTGCGTGTGTGTGTTTCATGTGACAGGTGAGAAGATGATGACTGGACTGACTGTGCTGACTGACTAGGAGGCTGGAGAAAGAAGACTAAAGAAGGAAGACATCATGTGTCATTGTATAAGCAACAGTGTCAATAAAAAAATGTGTATATTGAGTTGTATGTAAATGATCAGTAATGTAGTGAAGAGCTTTGTATAAGAATGAGAGAATTGTACAGCTATTTGTAATAAACAAATTTGTTTGAAATAAAATATCATTCTATTGTTGTCAAACAAAACTTGTCTAATTTATTCAGATTATTTACAAGTACAAATTCCTGTGAAGTGTTTAAATAGTGGAGTTATAAACAGTTATATTGTTTTAATGTTTGAGATATACTATTATATTTAAATACAATACTGTATGAGTATATGAATGTCTGTACAGTCGTATTCTATTTAAATATAAATATTATATTTCTGTCTGTGATAAATATATGAAACAGTACAAACACATTTATAATAAAAATATATTTGGTTGTTATCCTCAAACAAAAATCATATAATTGTGTATACAACACCGTTATATACAACAAAACTCCATATTTGAAAATCTGAAAATAGATTTTTATCGAAATAAACTAGTTTTGAACTAGAATTATAACTCTATTTACTTTTAAAATAAATAAATTGAATTTGAAAAGGGTTTTAAAGGTAACAGAACTTCCAATAATTGAATTGGAATGGATTTGAATCGAAATTGTCTTTGGTATATTTCGATGTTGGATTTCTTGATTATACAGATATTGTTATGGAAATTTGAAAGATATATTTATATTGTTATTTCCAATATGATATTTGTTGGTTGTAGAATTTGATATTGAATATAAGTCGATATATTTTCTATTTAGAGCCTTGTATTTAATATCAAATGTGATTTTGGGTTGTCTTGAACGGTATCTTCAATAATACTGTTCTTAGACCCAACTGAGTTAAGAAAATCAGAAACTAACTGGAGATTAGTTAAGTTGAATGGTTTCTTGGGTATTGATCTGATGTTGGTTTCGTCCTTCGGGGTTAATACTTAGGGAATTTCTCACTTGCTATTTTATGGTTAAAAGCTGATAGAATGGAATGCGATTTTGGTTTATCGTGAACCGTGTTTTAATTAACATCGGTTCTTTAACCCAGTTAAAGATTAAAACTAAGTGGAGTTTTAATGATCTTTAATTAGATTGAAAAGATCGAGAATGGAATATCACTAGTTTTGCTCCAGGCGATAGTTAAATCTTTAATTAGATTTGAACGTGAAATGGTAATTGAATTTACCGATAACACCGTGGTGTTAGATATGAAGTATTACTTCATGGGATGAATAGGTTGGCGTTGGGAAATTAAAACAAATGATTACTTCGGTAAGGTTCGTTCATCCCGACTAGTTTGAAGTGATATTCAAAAAAAGATTAAATAATAAATTTAAAAGAATTTATTTTTGATAAAATTAATGGGAACCTTTCCCTAAGAATGTGAAATTTAGAAACTAACTGTAGGTTGGCTAAGATGAATGGTTTTCCTAGGTATTGATCTGATGTTGGTTTCGGCCTTCGGGGTTAATATTTGGGGAATTGTTCCCTTACTAATTTACGGTTAGTGACTGATGAATTGGAATGAGGCGTATGTTGTGTTTGTGTAATACTTGTTTATTATATACGCGAGTTATTCAGAAAGACCGGGTTTATCCCATTCTGAATAACTGATTTGACGTGGTGTCGAGGATGAAGACGGTGGTTGAAGACCGGAGGTCTTCACGTCGTTTGGGTGATTACTGATGATCTTGATTGGGCTGTACACCCAAGAGGAGGGAATCAATTGGTAGTCGTCCAGACGTACTTGGCGATTGATGGATATGCAAGGTACAAGGTGCCTCCGGTTTCTTTCAGACCTAGAACGGACTTGTAGATGGACTGTGTGTCTGACATTGGATTTTATTCTATGTGATTGATTTCTATTAAATGTATATCTGTTTGGTGGCGGAGAATTTATTCTCTTCCTTAACGCCCTTCTCTGAGACGTACGAGCTCAGGGGTTATATATTGATGGATATCAAATGCATGGAGTGAATTGCCTGTGTGGCATGCCTAAGTGGCAATTGATCAGGGCTTTTGTTGAAAAGCAAAGTCTTGTGGTTGATGATCAAAACACGGCTTGTGTAGCATTACTTTGTGTTACGTTGATTCGCGAGCCTCACTTCCCGGTTGTGAACCAGAAACGGGAGAGGACCTCATGGAGGACATGCGTTTCCTTCTAGCGAGATGTGGCGTCAGTGGTTTTACACGCCCTGAAGAGTTTGACTTATGTGGTTGTTGGCTTGCGAGGCGCCTCAGATATATCGGTGACTATGTGAAGCCGATGGAGTCATTCGTTGGCTCATTTACGCCCCATAGGGCGGGGAGACGTATTGTTCAGGCACTATAATCCACTCCGTGTGGACCGACCCTGACGATCCATGGTGCAGTTGCGGCTGTTCCTGAGACATGGGCTAGATTGTCTCGAATTAGCACAGGACGATCCCTTTACCTTGGTTCACAGATGGAAATCCAATTTCCAATACGAAACTGCGGATTCGATTTGTAACTTATATATGGCGACATAGTGGGATGGGGCGCTCATGCCATCTATGATTGATATTTATGATTGTATATGAAATCAGAAACTAACTGGAAACGAGCTAAGATGGGTGGTTTCCTGGGTATTGGTCTGATGTTGGTTTCGGCCTTCGGGGTTAATACTTAGGGAATCGTTCTCTTACTAATTTACGGTTGGAGTCTGATTAGGAATCAAAAGATAAAATTTCGCGTATCAAGCATTCTTTGGCTGTTATAAGGTAAAACTCTATCCTCCGACTTGCGTTGCATTGTGTGATGGGACCTGGGTCTTATAACAGCTTCATTTTTCTTTACTTAGCATTGCGCTATTTGTTTTATGCACTGGTGTTCTTGGGAGGAAACCCGTTCCGTGTTATACGGCGTGGTCCCTTGATTTACCTAACTTTAAAATAAAGATTAATAACTGTTTTAGTTCTCACACCAGTCACATGACTGACCTGGAGTTTATTGTTTTAACCTAAACTCTGGGTGCCCTTATTTTGACACGGACAGCTAGTAGTTTTGGTTTTGCAAATTTATATTCACAGGAACCTGGTTTACAGCTGGAACGATACTCAGAAAGCTCTGTATCCGTGTATTACTTCTAGTTGTGTATTGTATTATTTTCCGCTGCTATGTAACATATTGTAATCTCTGGTATTTTAGAATGTGTACTATTTATTCATACTCAGTATATTCTTGTATTCTGATGAAATTGTTGTAATATACAATGAAATGTTCTTCTGTTTGCGTTCTTTTGTGTGTTCTTCTCAAAGTATCCGGTTTTTCCTTACCGGGGAAGTTACGGGTTATCACAGATGGTATCAGAGCTTTAGTTTACAAAGCTCAGAGAACAAGACACATTAGAACCATACGAAAGAATTCATCAGAGATTGGATTAGTAATATCCAATGGGAATGACTCGTTAGAGATGGGATCAGTAGTATCCTAGAACGAGTGTGAAGAGTATATTTTAAAATGAAAACAAAATTTGTTTTGAAAATTTAATTCAATTCCTCGTATTTGAATATTTATTTGTATTGAATTGGACATTCCAGTATATAAAGATTTTGCATATACGCCTAGCTAGCATGTATTCGAATTTTTAATATACTGGGTAGATATAGAATCACACTCTAGTCGCCCGGAGACGATTCTGATGATAGTCTAGACATCATCAGAATTGGTATTCAAGTTTCAAAAGTGGGATATCTATATATTTCCATTAGACTGGTGTGAGAACCAAAATTAGATAGGGCCTATTGTTTTGATTTGGCACCAAAAATGTGATTTTTGACTATATATCAAAGTTATGAATTTGAAAAGCTAATCAACTGATTGATTGCTGATTGTGTTGTTTGATTATTGGTTGATTAGTTAAAAGTTGAACCATTTAGCCAAATTGATCAAATAGTGAATTGTATTGAAAATTTGTTGCATCTGTATGCATATACATGTACTTACATTGAACATGTCATAGCAAGGAGGCTAGAGCAGAAGAATAAAATTGTTTGCCCGACAAATAGGTACATGTTTACTAATTTCTTTGGGTTTGGATGACTTTATGAGCCGATTGGCTAGCCGCTTGGCTTTTTCTTTTTCTTTTGGATTGAAGAAGGCCATGGGAGGCTATATGAAATATCCCAAAGTCCCCGGTGCAGGGGAGGTTATGGCGAAATTTTTCGAAAATTTAGGGTGTTAGCCAAATTTTTGAAAAAATTGAAAAGTTCTTAGAAACTGAAAAGTTGAAGAACTTAAGCCGTAAAGAAAATAATGGAAGTTGATTTTGTTTGTGAAACAACTTTCGGCTTCGTTCCTTTTCAGGGATGAAAAGTTTTAAGTGGGGGAGATTGTAATAACCCAGAAATCTGTGCCAATTTAAAAATTTTATTTTGGCAATTTTAGTGAATTTTGAATATTTAAAATGAGTTATTTTAAATAATAACGACGAGAAATTTAATTTGAATAGAATTCGAACATATATATTTATTCGAATCGTCGTTAGAATATAAATAATTTATTTTAATATTAAAAGGAATTGAAAATGGTGCGGTAGTTCGATAATTCGATTTCAAACTTCAAATGAATGTGCAGGATTCAAAATAAATCGGATTTTAGTGAAACCAAAAATATTTGAATCTAATTGAGAATATCTTTCCAACGAATCTGAAAAATTGAAATTTCATAGCGGGAATCAAAAGTTATGTCCAATTGAAAATTCAGAATAGTCGTTATGGAATTCTAGCCCTTAAAAATGGAAATTTTGCAAACGACCTCAGTTTTCGACAAAACCACTTTTGTTGGAACCGGGATGTAAAGTTATTGCTAGATTCCAAAATTGTAATTTTTCGAATCAATATGTGGGCGTGGCAAAGGAAAACGCGTTTGACCAGTTTCAGTTGATTTTAATCGACAGGAAAATGGCCATTTTTCAAATGGTCTCAGAATTCGATGAAATTAGTTTTGTTAGGACCGTATCGTCAATACGAATCTAGAAAATATTTTTCGGGAATTTTTAGAGTTTGTATATGGCCCCGGTAAATTGAAATGTGCGTTCAAATTCAATATACAGAGTTATATTTTGATTTTAATGGAAACTGGTTGAAACGGTCGAATCAGCTTGCGAAACATATCTCATTGTGTTCGGAATGGGGGTATTACCCTAGGGCGACAGTTGGTGGGTTTGATTTCAAGCTGAAAATAAAAAGCTACTTTTGGAAATTAAAATATAATTAAATATATATTATATTATCTCCCTTAAGCCCCCCTCCCTTTCAAAATCAGTCAACGAAGAAAAAAAAGGAGAGAGCGACGGGAGGGAAGCGGCCGCCGCTCCTGGCGCAGGCCATCGCGCCACCCCCTTCTCATTCCCTCTCTCTCGCTCTTGTCTCCTCTCTCCTCACACGCCCTCCCTTTCTCCCCAAATACCTAACCCGATCCCCTTCTGTAAATCGCAACCACCCACCGCCGCACTGGCCTCCAACCACCTCCACCTCTGCGCAGAGACCCCCAGCCCCGCCCGCCACCCTAGGACCCGACGACGACCCCCTCTGCCACGTTAGCTCCGACGATGAAGCCCTTCCCCCTGACATGCGCGCAAAACCCCCCTCCTCTCCTTCAAAGACAATGTAAGTTTTTAATTTCAAGTTTTATTTATTTTCTTTGATTTAAAAACTGATTTTTATATGCGTAGAGAAAAAAGGATAGATTTTTGTTCATGAAAAGGTTAAATTTTTAGCATGATAAAGGTCGGATTTTTATAATATGAAAGATGGAATTTTTATAAGTTGAAAAATCGAATTTATATAAGTTGAAAAGATCGTATTTTTGTTAAAGGAAAGACCGTATTTTGGTTAAAGTATAAGGATTATATTGTTAAAGTTAAAAAGATTATATTTTTATAAGTGGGAAGTTAGAATTTTTATATGAAGAAAGGTAAGATCTTTAATGTAGAAAAGAGGAAATTTTTATAAGAAGAAAGACGAGATCGATTTTTATATAGTATAGATTATAAAAATACGATTTTTATATAGTATAGATGTTATAAAAATAGTAGAGATTATAAAAATATAATTTTTATAAGATAGAGAATATAAAGATATGATTTTTATATATGTTGTAGCGAGATAAAAAATTCGATTTTTATATGAGAAGCGGATTGGAAATAGAATTTTTATATAATAGAGAATATAAAAATATAATTTTTAAACATGTAACGAAATAAAGATCTGATTTTTATTAAGTACATAGTGAAACAAAAATGTGATTTTTAAAGCGGTGAAATAAAAATGTGATTTTTATTGTGAACAGCAGGGAAAAAGATGTGTTGGAATATCGAACGAAGTCCGAACCGTTCAGAAATAAAGAATGGCAGAGTGGAACCCTTTGTGAGAACTTCTCACTTTTATTTTATTTCTAGTTGAAATATATACTAGGATGCAGATGGTGTTGAGTAGCACCCGACACCCGTCGTCCACAGACCATGGACGGCTTGTATGCTTGTTTGTTTGATTTTGATGTGTAGTTGATTGTATGATGTGAAATAAAATAAAATATTTATATAGTTGAAAATATTTTATAGTTAAAAATATAATTTTTAACATGTATATAAAATAAATAGTAATAAACAAATCGGAGATTTGTTTATATACACTGATTTAACTGATATTGATTGGGACGGTAAATTTTACACATCGCCCAACTGCAAAAATAAAATCTGTGATTGTTGATTTGAAACTCCACACGGGTATTGGGATGAGATTTGACGTACACTAATCCCGATTGTTTAGTTGTATGTCAATCGATGGATTGACAGACTGTGTAAGCGCTAATTATTTATATTTAATGCTTATGCAGTTGTGTGGTGCACTCTGGATGATGCTTGATAATTATCATTGTTATTTTATACATGTGTTGTAGAAAATCCACATAATTAACATTATATTGTAATTGATTGGGCCTCATTCCAGTTTTGAAATAGAATATTTGAATAGAAATATTTGAATAGAAATATTTGGAATAGAATATTTGAATAGAAATATTTGAAAAAGAAATATTTGAAATAGAAATATTCAAAACAGAATATTTGAAAAAAGAAATATATGAAGCCGTGTTGATTAGATTGACGCCATTTTGACGTAAACGATATTTATATCGATTTTATTCATTTTATAATGAATATCGAAAGTGATTTCAAAATCTGATGTTTTGAAATGAATTGAAATTCAGAATTAAATTGAAATGAATTGAAATTCGAATTAAATTGAAATGAATTGAAATTCGAATTAAATTGAAATGAATTGAAATTCGAAATAAATTGAAATAAATTGAAATAAATTGAAATTCGAATCAAATTGAAAAGAATTGAAATTTGAATTTGATTGAAATAGAATTGAAATCGTTTTGAATTGAATTTAAAACGTATTGAAATTGAACTGAAATTGATTTGAATTGAAACCGATTTGAATTGAAATGGATTTGAATTGAAATCGAGTTGAAATGAATTTAAAACAAATTTATATTGGAAAGATTCAATTTTGATTTGAATTTGAGATGGAAGTTGAAATCGTTTTGAAAACGAATTTAAAACGATTTATAAAATACGTTTTGAAAGGAAATCGATGAAATATAATATATATAAATATATTATATATATAATGGCCTGAATAGAACGCGTCGCGCTGTGGCAGTTCACGAATTTCGACCATTGACTTCGAATGGATATTGCGGGAGTTCCGATCGTCGGATTCTCCTAAAACTGGAACCGTTGGTTTCGTATCGAAAAGATCTTTCTAATGAATATTAGAGATTTGAAATCTAACGGTTGGATTTGGAATTATGTCTAAATCAAATTTGGAAAAGGTCGCTGTAAGTGCAGTTCAATGGCCATTGATGGAAATCGACTGTACAGGCCTTGATAAAATTATTAAAAATAGAAATAATTTGTGTAAAATCATAAGAAATGATTTGTGAAGAATTGGGATGAAAATCTCCATTTTTGAAAAGATAAAAATAGATTTTTATCAAAATGAACTAGTTTTGAACTAGAATTATAACTCTATTTACTTTTAAAATAAATAAATTGAATTTGAAAGGGGTTTTAAAGGTAACCAGAACTTCCAATAATTGAATTGGAATGGATTTGAATCGAAATTGTCTTTGGAATATTTCAATGTTGGATTTCGTGATTATACAGATATTGTTATGGAAATTTGAAAAATATATTTATTTCGTTATTTCCAATACGATATTTGTTGGTCGTAGAATTTGATATTGAATATAAGCCGATATATTTTCTATTAAGAGCCTTGTATTTAATATCAAATGTGATTTTGGGTTGTCGTGAACGGTATCTTCAATAGTATTGTTCTTAGACCCAACTGGGTTAAGAAAATCAGAAACTAACCGGAGATTAATTAAGTTGAATGGTTTCTTGGGTATTGATCTGATGTTGGTTTCGGCCTTCGGGGTTAATACTTAGGGAATTGCTCACTTGCTATTTTACGGTTAAAAGCTGATAGAATGGAATGCGATTTTAGGTTTATTGTGAACCGTGTTTTAAATGACATCGGTTCTTTAACCCAGTTAAAGATTAAAACTAAGTGGAGTTTTAATGAATCTTTAATTAGATTGAAAAGATCGAGAATGGAATATCACCAGTTTTGCTCCAGGCGATAGTTAAATCTTTAATTAGATTTGAACGTGAAATGGTAATTGAATTTACCGATAACACCGTGGTGTTAGATATGAAGTATTACCAGTTTTACTTCATGGGATGAATAGATTGGGGTTGGGAAATTAAAACAAATGATTACTTCGGTAAGGTTCGTTAATCCCGACTAGTTTGAAGTGATATTCAAAAGAAGATTAAAGAATAAATTTAAAAGAATTTATTTTTGATAAAATTAATGGGAACCTTTCCCCAAGAATGTGAAATTTAGAAACTAACTGTAGGTTGGTTAAGATGAATGGTTTTCCTAGGTATTGATATGATGTTGGTTTCGGCCTTCGGGGTTAGTATTTGGGGAATTGTTCCCTTACTAATTTACGGTTAGTGACTGATGAATTGGAATGAGGCGTATGTTGTGTTTGTGTAATACTTGTTTATTATATACGCGAGTTATTCAGAAAGACCGGGTTTATCCCATTCTGAATAACTGATTCGACGTGGTGTCGAGGATGAAGACGGTGGTTGAAGACCGGAGGTCTTCACGTCGTTTGGGTGATTACTGATGATCTTGATTGGGCTGTACACCCAAGAGGATGGAATCAGTTGGTGGTCGTCCAGACGTACTTGGCGATCGATGGATATGCGAGGTACAAGGTGCCTCTGGTTTCGTTCAGACCCAGAACGGACTTGTAGATGGACTGTGTGTCTGACATTGGATTTTATTCTGTGTGATTGATTTCTATTAAATGTATATCTGTTTGGCGGCGGAGAATTTATTCTCTTGCTTAACGCCCTTCTCTGAGACGTACGAGCTCAGGGGTTATATATTGATGGATATCAAACGCACGGGGTGAATTGCCTATGTGGCATGCCTAAGTGGGAATTGATCAGGGCTTCTGTTGAAAAGAAAAGCCTTTTGGTTGATGACCAAAGCACTGCCTGTGTGGATTAGCTTTGTGTAATGTTGACTCGCGAGCCTCACACCCCGGTTGTGAACCAGAAACGGGAGAGGACCTCAGGGAGGACATGCGTTTCCTTCTAGCTAGAAGTGGCGTTAGTGGTTTTGCACGCCCCGACGAGTTTGACTTATGTGGTTGTTGTTTTGCGAGGCGCCTCGGATATATCGGTGACTATGTGAAGCCGATGGAGTCATTCTTTGGCTCATTTACGCCCCATAGGGAGGGGAGACGTATTGTTTTAGGCACTATAATCCACTCCGTGTGGACCGGCCCTGACGATCCATGGTGCAGTTGCGGCTGTTCCTGAGACATGGGCTTGATTGTCTCGAATTAGCACAGGACGATCCCTTTACCTTAGTTCACAGATGGAAATCAAATTTCCAATACGAAACTGCGGATTCGATTTGTAACTTATATATGGCGACATAGTCGGATGGGGCGCTCATGCCGTCTATGATTGATATTTATGATTGTATATGAAATCAGAAACTAACTGGAAACAAGCTAAGATGGGTGGTTTCCTGGGTATTGGTCTGATGTTGGTTTCGGCCTTCGGGGTTTATACTTAGGGAATCGTTCTCTTACTAATTTACGGTTGGAGTCTGATTAGGAATCAAAAGATAAAATTTCGTGTATCAAGCATTCTTTGGCTGTTATAAGGTAAAACTCTATCCTCCGGCTTGCGTTGCATTGTGTGTTGGGACCTGGGTCTTATAACAGCTTCATTTTTCTTTACTTAGCATTGCGTTGTTTGTTTTATGCACTAGTATTCTTGGGAGGAAACCCGTTCCGTGTTATACGGCGTGGTCCCTTGATTTACCTAACTTTAAAATAAAGATTAATAACTGTTTTAGTTCTCACACCAGTCACATGACTGGCCTGGAGTTTATTGTTTTAACCTAAACTCTTGGTGCCCTTATTTTGACATGGGCAGCTAGTAGTTTTGGTTTTGCAGATTTATATTCACAGGAACCTGGTTTACAGCTGGAACGATACTCGGAAAGCTCTGTATCCATGTATTACTTCTAGTTGTGTATTGTATTATTTTCCGCTGCTATGTAACGTATTGTAATCTCTGATATTTTAGAATGTGTAATATTTTTCCATACTCTGTATATTCTTGTATTCTGATGAAATTGTTGTAATATACAATGAAATGTTCTTCTGTTTGCGTTCTTTTGTGTGTTGTTCTCAAAATATCCGGGCTTTCCTTACCGGGGAAGTTACGGGTTATCACAGCGATCCTGGATATCGGCATACAACACTATGTCGACTACTCAAGCATCGAAAAACACAGGATAGTCCATGAAAGAAATTAGAGGGTGAGAATAGATAAGATAGAAACTTAGAATAGAAGAAGAAGAAGAACACAACATCAGAGTGACACGAACCTCACAGCGGAACGAATAACATATAATATATAACATAACTTTGAAATATAAATATGTACTTGAATATACATATCATTTCCAAAGTACAACACTTACAACACAGCGGAAATAACCATAGCTATATAATTCTGAAGCCTCCTGCTCCAGCTCTCCAAATATATCTGTAAATCCCAACTAATTGACTGCCCGTACAAAATTGGGCACCTAAGAGTTTAGGGAAATACAAAACAAAATAAACTCCGGGTCAGTCATGTGACTGGTGTGAGTAAACTCAAATCATTTGTTTAACTTTAAAAATCCTTTCAAAAGAAAGAATAATCGTAGGACCGATCCACACATAAACACGGATGGTTTTTACCTTACGATAACCCAAATCATTTGTAAAACAATATTATTCTGATATTATAATAATGTCTAACACAAGTAATATTAATCAAGTAGAAACGCTTGCATCTAACGTTTTACATATATAATATACAATCAAAACCATGGGCTCTTATTTGGGGAATGGATTCCAACTATGACAAGGTATGGATCCACCTTCCGCTTAGTGTACTCTAGAAGCGATGCACTGGAGGTCAACAAGAACATCTTGTAACTCAGCCACACATGACCGACCACTCATTTCGCTTAAGTGTATCGAATATATTGTCACCTTACAGTTGGTAAACCAAAATAACCATTCCCGAAAGATACAGAATTGAAAGAAGTAACAAATATGAATATTCTCTAGATGATGACAATATACCCTAATTGGTTGCGAACCAATTAGCCATGCTGCCTGCCCGATTTCTGTCATTTCCCAGTTGATGAGGCTAGAGGTTATAACGTATCTTTCAACAAATTACTCATTTATTTTCTTTGAATGCCACATCGTCATACCCGTCAAATCACAAATTAATTTCTCTAAAAATATCATGGGTATAAGCTAAGAGAAACGAATTCCTCCGCCACCAACGTAAATACGTTTGAAACGATCAACTTACGTGATCTACCAGATATACTCTGTCAGACACTCGTCCATTCAAGTTGTCCTGGGACTGAACAAACTGAAGGCACTATTCCTACATCCATCCTAGGCAATCTCTACCTAGGACTTAAACAACAGCCCTTGCACTTTACTTCGTCTTCAATTTGTCTTCGATCTATTTGATTCGAAATGCTAACGCCCATACGGAGTGGTTCTTTGGATAAGAATCCAACCGGTCTCTTTGTATTGACAACGGAAAAATGGTCAAAACTTTGATAGTCTGTGATTTAACTATCAAAGAAAAACACGTGTGCAAACAACTATATTATTTCCAGATGGAAATTTTATCGATCAATCATCATTTAACATTTATCTCTTTAGTTCATTAATTTACTTATCTCCTGTTTCCATATATTCTAAATTATTATTTTCTATTATCAGAAAACATTTATGATTCTTATTTGGAAAACATTTCCAAAACTCCTTCACTGGATTTAAACTGATGTTTAAATCAAACATCGCCATGCCAACTCAAACCATTTCACTCATTAACTAAAGTCACTTAACCATCAATCCTTAGCCATTCCTTAGTTAAGAAGGAAGTCAATCAAGTAGGGGTATAATTAACTCTCAGACCTTAACTGAACAACGTTTTAACTTCGGAATAGACAAAGTTTATCTTTTAAATCTTTAACAAACATCCGTACGAAACTCTCGGATTCTATTTACGAATCCACTTTTTTATTGAAAAACATTGATTATAACTATAGTATTATAATCCCTACTTCTGAAATATCTAATTCCAAAATATAAATCGACTAAATTAAATCAATTAACCCTAACTGCATTAATTTTAACTCGATTAACTTTAATTCATTAATTCTTATCACTTAACTCCTTTCGAATAAACCATATTCGATTAACTCCTTTAACGCTATTCGAATAAACTATATTCGATTAACTCCTATAACTATATTCTAATAACCCATATTCGATTAACTCTTTTAACTCTATTCGAATAAACTATGTTCGATTAACTCTTCTAACTCTATTCGAATAAACTATATTCGATTAACTCCTTTCGAATAACTAATATTCGATAACTCCTTTCGAATAACTAATATTCGATAACTTCTCTTCTTCGAATAACCTTATTCGATAACTCTTTCTTCGAATAACTATATTCGATTAACTCCTTTCGAATAACTAATATTCGATAATCCCTTTCGAATAACTAATATTCGATAGCTCCTTTCGAATAAACTATATTCGATACTTTCTTTCGAATAACTAATATTCGATAACTCCTTTCGAATAAACTATATTTTATAATCCCTTTCGAATAACTAATATTCGATAACTCCTTTCGAATAAACTATATTCGATAATTTCTTTCGAATAACTAATATCTGATAACTCCTTCCGAATAACTAATATTCGATAACTCCTTTTCCTATTCGAATAAACTAATATTCGACTAACTCGATTAACTCTAATTGAATAACTTTAGTTCTTTTAACTCCAATCGATTTATTCTAATTGATTAACTCTAACTGGTTAGCTCTAACTTATTAACTCTAACTGATTAACTCTAATTGGTTAAGTCTAACTGATTCTCTAACTGGTTAACTCTAACTGATTGACTCTAATCTAATCGATTAAGTCTAATTCTATCAACTCTACTAACTCATTTTGATTTAACACATGTTGATTAACTCTACGTCCATATTCAGTTTCTATTATCGATGTTGAAATCGATTCTTACTTCTCTATATAAGTCCAGACTTATATATTCTATTTATCCAGTGATAAATAATTTATTTAAATTATAAAATATTATTTATAAATTAGTCTTCCCAATCTGTCAGCTAGAACAGATTCTATTTAAAATCTTTGCTTTAAATTCATATCATGTTATACCCGTGTGCGAAGCACGGGTCTAAACCTTTCAAATATAAAATTCTCTTTTATACTATTCTATTCATTTTCAAGTATTTCCTTTTATAATCTATTTATTTACCAAATAAATTCCTTTTGATAATTCCATTTATTTTATAAAATATTTCCTTTTCTATTTTATTTATTTGACAAATAAATATTCCTTTCCTATTGGTTTCACAAATAATTTCCTTTTATATTTGTTTCACAAATAATTTCCTTTTCTCTTGGCTTCACAAATATTTTCCTTTTCAATTCTATTTGTAAATGTTTTACAAATATTTCCTTTTCTATATAAAATCCATTGATTTTATATAAATAATTCATTTTCAAAATGTACTTTGAAAATCCCCTTTTCTATATTCCAGTATTTCTTACGGTATTTAAAATACCGAATAACAATGATCAATATCATTTTAACACACATCATCAACAACAGATTATATGTATCACATCATATATCATCACATATGAAAAACAATAAAATAAATGTTGAGGAATCTAGTTGGATTCCTCCGACCTGTTTCACTGCATCCACAGATGTTAAAACAACATATATAACATTAATTTCATTTCAACATGAAATATTCTGATAAACAGCATCAATATATATTTAACGATATATATATATATATATAATTTCAACCAACTAACTAACAGTTCAACCAAATTGTCAACACACAACAATCAACCAACATTTATCTGCTCTAAAAATACGTTATAAAAATATAACTGTTCAGAGTTAGTGAGATTTACTCACATTGGACGATCATTGTTAATAACGATAACCATCACTTGATTCATACGGACAATTTATTTCGCTATAAATTGTAACGAGCTTCGATTCACTCCCCGTCAGTTCCAGTGTGTGGCCACCATCCATACGGTCCCAACGGATCTAACCGTTCGAAATTTTGATTCAGTATGTAGAAGTTATACAGTTTATTGTTGGATCTAGATTTAACCCTAGAGGGGGGGTGAATAGGGTTTATCACAATTTTTAACTGAAATGAAAAACTGACAGGATATTAAAATAATAAACAGATCACAAAATAAAGCAGAAACTGAAAAACAGAAAATAAATCACACACAGATATACCCAGCTTCGGCAAAACCCTGCCTACTGCTGCATTTCTAAGGTTTCTACTAGGTGATAGAACAGTTCCTGCATACAAGATCGTGTACACTCGCAAATCCTGCTCCTATTCTAGCCCTACGCTCAAAACCATAGACTGATTCAAACCCCTGAATCAGATTTCCCAAATTACAAACCCCTGTAACTTGTAACCCTAGAATTTACAAACTCTAGTGGACTACCAGTCAACACCCTGACTGGAACTCTAGAATTTTACAGACTTCTAGACAAAACTGTTCAGAATTGTTTACAGAAGAAAATTAAAAACAAAACAAAATTAAATAAACAAAGAAAACCCTAGGAGTTTAAATATGAGGGGCCATCCCCTTTTAAAAAAAAAACTATGTGATTAGGCCGGCCCTTTTGTAATTCCTTTTGCCCGATTGATCCTCTTTCTCTGAAAATGGCGGCTGGCTCTCTAGGGTTTTTGAAATCCACCCAAATCCGAATCGATTGCTTGATGAAAAGACTAATCTCTGAAGCTCGAATTCATTGCTATGTGATTCCTCGATTGCGGCTTTATCTGATTTGGGATTTTTCCCTGGCGATCGAAACTCTTGGAAAATTGTGAGTACCTTCTGATTTAAAATTGATTTCACTGAATTTTTGGAGTTGATTTTTTTTGTGTGTTACATCTTCTATGCCAGGGATGAAATCGGTGTTAAATAGGGATAAATAGAAACCCTAAATTTGATCTCTGATTTCGCTATATTGACTTGACTGATTGAAAGCTTTCCTCTTTTGGTTTGCCTTCGATTTAATTTTGATTTGCTGCCTTAATATGCCTCGATTTAAACACTGACTTGCTCGAGAAAGAATTGCTGAATTTGTTGCCATGAATGAATCCTTGTGTGATGTTTCTGCGGTTGCCTCTTTTGTGATTTTGGCTTGAATACTGACCTACGTTGTAAATTACTGGAAAAAAAAAATTCCATTTTTGTCAAAATAAGTACTTGCCAAATTTTGATGAAATTATACTTGCCAAAAAATGATTTCACCATAAATCAAACCGATATAAATTTGAGATTTCAAAACTGGAAAAAAAAATATGCACTTGCATTTCTGGAAACATATTAAACTTTAGCCCTTCTTGAAACATGATCCTCGATTTACAAAAAGTAAATTTCCTTACGCTGACTTATGCAATTTTGGAAAGAAATCAAATTATTTTGTGCCAAAAATGATGAAGGATTATCACTTGCTTCTTTTAACCATTGTCTAAAGTGATTGCTGTATGATCCCTTCTTTGTTGCCTTGGTTAAAAAATAACATGAATGTGGAATGGTTCCTGCTATTTTCTGGAATGCAAATATTCTTGGCCCATCTAGAAAACGATTGGATCATTGCTTAAAAAAAAATACTTGCCAAAATATGTGCTTTACATTGCTGATTTGTTGCTTGTATTTCTGTGTGAACCTGAACTTGCAACCTGTAAACATGCTTGACCTCCAGATACTTCGTAAACAGGATCTTGCTATCCATGCTCCTTTATTGACTAATTTTGATCATGTATGTATGATGTACCATTTTGTTGTTTTCATGTAAACATGTATATTGTCCTTCTCTGTTTTCTTTAACATCAAACCATTGCTGTTTGTATATAATCTGCCATGACATGAAAAAACATTTTGGTTTTGTGTGCCTCGACCAATTTTGACATGCTCCATAAAGCTGGTTTACTTGTATGTTGGTCACTGCTGCACTTCACTTAATTTTGACCCTTATGTAGTTGCCATTTCCTTGTTCTTGTTCATTTGGTCATGCTGAAACATGTTGAACCTGCTCTGTTTGTGAATATCTTTGCCATGCAGCACTTGTGTTCACTGATTTGCTAGTACTGTGCATATTATACACCTGTCTTTAGCATGCTTGAAATGCCTGTTCATATTTGATGTCACACTCGACCTTGTATTTGACCAAACTTGTATCATTTCTTTTGCTGTTGCATATGCCTCCTTTGGAAAACAAAGTTGCTGAGCATTTTTATTTTACTGTTTTGGTCAAAAATGATGTTCCATGCACATAGTCCATTTGTACATGTTCTTGATCACTTAAGTTATGCTGAACCAATCTGGAACTGTATGCGTTGCCATGCTTGTGTATTTCCATTTGCACACCTGCCATTCAAGTAATTCTGCTGTGTTGTCTTGGTATGTTTTTGCTATTTTCACCATGCATGCTTGACTGACTTCTTGAACTGAGCCTTATGACCTATGTAGTCCATTGTGTTGATCATTTTCTCGACCATATATTTTGTGCCTTCTTGCTCGACTCATGAGTTTGCAGTTTTGACTTGTATTTTTCTGAAAATGTCCACTTTGATTTCTCTTTTGGATTTTCTTATAAATATGACACAAAAAAAAATTAGCAGACTACTACACTGTGTTGAGGCTGGTCAGGATTAGCTAGTTTGACGCTGGTTCTGATCAGCAAACCAGTGTAGTATGTTGAGGCTGGTACAAATCAGATCGAGTCAGAAAAATGATGAGAAACACACCGAATACTGAGGCAAATAAATTTTCAAAATAAAATATATCTACCTAGAAATTTGAAATTATTTCTGTCTTGGATACTGTGTGTGTTTCTATTTTACGTGACAGGTAAGAAGACTGGACTGACTGAACTGGACAGAAGACTGAAGAACAAAGATAGAAGAGAGACAAAGGATGAAGACATTATTGAGCCAGTGTGTGTATATGTCAGTCAATGTGTATGTATATAAAACTGTATAACAGAGTGAAGTGTTGTAGTGATTCTGTAGTAAAGGAGCTGTATATGAAATTGTATTTGATATGTAATGCAGAGATGTACAAATAGTGGAGTTATAAAAAATTTGTACTGTTTGAATATTGAAATAAAATATTATATTTAAATAAAATACTGTGTTAATATTTGAATGTCTGTATAGTAGTATTTCACTTAAATATAAATATTATATTCTTGTTTGATGTGAATATAAAACAGTACAGTGACAAACACATTTAAGATAATATATACTTGTTTGTTATCATCAAACAAAAATCATATAATTGTTATATACAACTACGTTATATACAACAATCTCCCCCTTTTGATGATGACAAACAAATGAAAAGATTTTGAATATAATAAATGTGTTTATTCGTGAATAGTGAAACTCCCCCTATTTGAATGCTCCCCCTACAACTAAACTCCCCCTAGAACTGTGTATGAGTGAAACAAACGAATTTAATAAATTTCCAAAATTAAAAATATTTATAAAATATTCACTCATAAATCAAAATCTCAATCCATTCTCCCCCTTTTGTTATCATCAAAAGGATTCAGAATTTTAAAATATAGATGAATAGTGACTAGAAATATAATATCAGCATAAGAGGAAGAACAATTATCATAAATCACAATCAGTCAAACAAAAATCATAATATTCTGAGAACAGGTGGCATATTTCACATTGTAGAGAATGACGGATATACAATGAATTTTATATAAAATGGAGAGAGTTTTTTAAAAAACAATTCATTTTCAATTATTTTCAAAAGATTTTTATAAATATAAAGCACAAAAATAGTGATGTATTTGGACTATTAAATTCAACTTAAGTGACAAAATCAGATAGTCTCAAATCCCAGTAGCTATCAATCAACAAAACATAATACTTCATAAGGTATTAACACATTTCACAGATTAGAGAGATGGATTGATAGGCTGGTTTTTACACACCAAGGAGAATTTCAATTTTATTTCAGTTTTTAGCACATTTTTTATTTTATTTAAGAGCACACTGACCACGCATAACCAGAACTTGGATTTTTAAATGAGGTCAGTCGCAGCTTAAATTATAAGTTGTCTCTTAACCATGCATGACCAGAGCTTGGATTTTTAAATGAGGTTAGAGACACACTTATATATTTATTATATATATATATATCATTTCAGCTTTTAAAAAGAAAAACTCCTTGGTATAAAACCAATATATGGATGATAGAAAATGTGGTAGGTACAGAAATGTACTGTGAAATAAATTTCTAAATTAATTATATTATGAAATATGACCAACTGTACCGGGATTATTGGAAAAAATTTCAATTATCACTAATTCTGAATAATAATATAACCACAATTCCATCACAAATATTTTCACTGTTTATTTAAAAATGATTTTAAGAAAAAAAATTAAACTCTCCACATTTATATAAAATCATAACGGATGGCAGAAGGATGATAAGTAATGAAGATGGCCGTGAGATAATTGCCAGTTCAAAGATATTATAATAAATATTCAACCATCATGAAAATCTAAATAAAATTCTCCTCTTGTTGTGAAATATACTGCAGTCACAATTCATCACAATTTCTAAATCTGGTTATAATTTTGATGAATTATAAATACAGTTTAATTTGGATATTGATTTCAATTTCTGAAAGAATAATCAATAAATAATTTTAAAATTGAAAATCAATTACAAGAGGAATTTATACAGATTTATACAAGGGGAAAAAATGTGTATGGTGTCTATACAAAGTGACAATTCAAAAACAGATGGGTGAAAAAGCTGATACCAAAAGTAGTCTCCTTTATCGAAGAAATTAATTACACCCTGATGGATTATCATGGACATCTCATACCAAAGAAATTTAAACACAAATTCAGCCAGACAAATTTAGCACATTTATTTGTATAAGGCAAAAAAAAATATGTGTGGATCTATACAAGGTGAAGATTTGAATCTCAGTACAGATGGATGAGACAAATATGAGGCGCTTCTGATACCACTTGTTATCTCGCTCTCGAGGATTTTAATCACACCCCGGTGGCTAACAATGGTACCTCAGTCAACAGAAAAGACTTAACTACAAAGCAAGCAACTCAAGCACACAAATTTCATTTATCAGAGCACGATAAACCTTTGATACCAAATCAAGCAGTCCTCAAAAATATTTACACATCAATTTCTTATAATCAGAGCAGTATGATTCCTAAACAAACATTTTTCAAAAAACAGTATCAGAGCAGCACAGAGAAATCAGTATCACAACAGACTTGTCAGACGATGTTTCTGAAGGTCACAAAAAAACAATATATTCCATGATCCATGATTATAAAAATTTAGTTTATTTTAAATCATTTGAAGAAATGTGAATATATCAGGATTTAATGAATCAATCACACAATATTATATTTTAGATTCAAGATATGTGCGTGATTCAATAAATTTCAAATGATTTTAAACAAACATATATTAAAATCGAATAACCATGAAATAATAGAGAATTTTAAGACCATATTTTCAAAGAAATTTTCACAAGTATTTTTGACAAACCCAAAAAAAAATCAAATCATTTACATCAGGTTTGATAGATATTCATGATCCAAAATAATTTGTTTGGAATCACTTGAATCAATGTTAAGTTTTGAAATATAATGAATCAATCACATAAGGTAGATAATTTCAAATTTAGGAGGTGTGTGATTATTCAAAATATTAATAATTTCAGATGATTTCAAACAAACAAATTCTAACCATGATGATAATGAATAACAATGATTTTCAAGATGTATCACTGAGATTCTAGACAATTTAAAATTTTCAAGCCAATCTGAAAAATAATGAAAATATCACAACTGATAAATAATAGAGTGCTGTAATGAGTGTAATATTTCAAGCTTTTCTAAAATGAATTAGAAGAATCTCAAAACAGCAAAGATGTGTGAATTTCCATTAAACTTTCAGACCTTCAAAAATTTAGAATTCAAATTAACAGTGTTCAAGATATGACAAGAATACATCAACACTGTTATGAATTCAGAAATAAAAAAAATCTCAAAACAATTGCAGATATTTACAAGATTAAATTCAGGATATGGAAATGATTAACACACGATGATTTTATACAAAATAAAGCATATTTCCAGAAAGATCATGAATTCTGCAACTGGAAGTTTAAGAAGTACAGACAAAGAAGAATATGGCTGTGTTAAATCAAAAACAAAAAAAACAGAAGGAGATAGAGGAAGGAATAAAAACAGACAATAAAAACAAACAAAGAGAATATACAAAGGTGAGTTTAGAGATCATACCAGAATCCAATGTAAAGCAGGATCTCTAACTCAACAGATCTTGGCCTAAGGAACTGTAAATGACACAGAATTATAGACAGTCTAGATTTCAAATTTCTTTTCAGCGCAGCAGTTCCTCAGCCACCTTCGGTACCTAACAGTTTATAGAATCGAGTGGTCTAACAAAGTTTGTAAAACCACTCACAGTTGTATTCATTTGTTTTGGTACCCAAACTAGTTTATATAACAAACCATTCGAATCTACCTTTGTACCTTTCGGGACCCAAACCTGTTTGAATTTAGTCGAAGCCGTTTTATTTTTATTTGGGATCCAAAATTGTTTAAATGATTTGTTATTAATCAAATTCACATCACGTTTTTGGTTAGAGTTCAAATTTTTAAAACAAACATTTCCAAAGTGATTTGAAGGATTTTTAAAAACAATTGAATTCCGTTTTTCAAACTCATTTGTTTTTCCAAGAACATCATTTCTCCCGAAGCCAAGACCAGATTTATTTCCAATAGAAACTTGGTTTTGTAACAACATATTCAACGATTTTTCCCCATTAGAAAATTTATCCAAAGTTGATTCTAATCGTTGAATTTTGAATTTTAGATCGCTATTTTCTTTTAATAGATTTGAGGAATTATTTGTAGCGATCTTCTGTTCAGCATTGAACTGTTTCAAAACCAAATTCTCATTTTCAAGCAATTTAATTTTGGCTTGGGATTCAGAAATTCCAAGTTCAAATCGTTTTTGTTTTTCAGACTCAAATTTCTTGGATTTTTCAATCTCATTTTCAAGTTCTTCTAAAATCAGATTTGATTTCAACAAGTTCTCCTTTTCAGCAATTTCAAATTTGGAATTTATATCTATTTTAAAATTTTCAAATTCTTTTTGCAGAAGATTATTCATATTTGATAACTCAGTCTTGTTCTCATTTAAGATCAGAATTTCATTTTCAAATTTTTGAATATTTTTATTGAAATGAACAAGATTGGTTTTCAATTTCAAACAATTTTTGCAAACTGAATTTGAAGAATTTTTAACATATTCTAGTTGTGATTCCAAATTATCAATTTTGCTGGTCAACTCAAAATTCTTAGATTTCAGAGACTTATTTTTCAGTTGGAGTTTATCAATAGATTTCGTTAAATCAAGACACATGTAAACCAAATCTTCATATGAGAGATTTTCTATTTCAGCATTTGTTGATTCTCCATCATCTGATTCATCTGAAGTTTCATCTACATGACTTGTTAAACATAGATCTGAATCAGAGTTGACATTCTGGGGCTTTGAGCTGTTGTCAGATTTTCCATACAACTTGTTGAGAGTTCTCCAAACTTCCTGTGCAGATAAACAATGACAGATAAGATTAAACTGTTCAGTGCTAAGATAGTCAAATATAATTTTCATAGCACGAGTATTGAAATTAATATCTATACTATCAAACCCATTGATAATAACATCCCAACATTTAATATTAACAGATTTTAAATAAAATTCCATTTTGGATTTCCAGTTTAAAAAATCTGTTCCAGTGAAAATAGTTGGAGATGAACTGGACTGACTCTCTATCGGTTGACAACCAGGAATCACCATTACTCTAGAGTTAAACAAAAGATACCTGCTCTGATACCACTTGTTGGATCTAGATTTAACCCTAGAGGGGGGGTGAATAGGGTTTATCACAATTTTTAACTGAAATGAAAAACTGACAGGATATTAAAATAATAAACAGATCACAAAATAAAGCAGAAACTGAAAAACAGAAAATAAATCACACACAGATATACCCAGCTTCGGCAAAACCCTGCCTACTGCTGCATTTCTAAGGTTTCTACTAGGTGATAGAACAGTTCCCGCATACAAGATCGTATACACTCGCAAATCCTGCTCCTATTCTAGCCCTACGCTCAAAACCATAGACTGATTCAAACCCCTGAATCAGATTTCCCAAATTACAAACCCCTGTAACTTGTAACCCTAGAATTTACAAACTCTAGTGGACTGCCAGTCAACACCCTGACTGGAACTCTAGAATTTTACAGACTTCTAGACAAAACTGTTCAGAATTGTTTACAGAAGAAAATTAAAAACAAAACAAAATTAAATAAACAAAGAAAACCCTAGGAGTTTAAATATGAGGGGTCATCCCCTTTTAAAAAAAACTATGTGATTAGGCCGGCCCTTTTGTAATTCCTTTTGCCCGATTGATCCTCTTTCTCTGAAAATGGCGGCTGGCTCTCTAGGGTTTTTGAAATCCACCCAAATCCGAATCGATTGCTTGATGAAAAGACTAATCTCTGAAGCTCGAATTCATTGCTATGTGATTCCTCGATTGCGGCTTTATCTGATTTGGGATTTTTCCCTGGCGATCGAAACTCTTGGAAAATTGTGAGTACCTTCTGATTTAAAATTGATTTCACTGAATTTTTGGAGTTGATTTTTTTTTGTGTGTTACATCTTCTATGCCAGGGATGAAATCGGTGTTAAATAGGGATAAATAGAAACCCTAAATTTGATCTCTGATTTCGCTATATTGACTTGACTGATTGAAAGCTTTCCTCTTTTGGTTTGCCTTCGATTTAATTTTGATTTGCTGCCTTAATATGCCTCGATTTAAACACTGACTTGCTCGAGAAAGAATTGCTGAATTTGTTGCCATGAATGAATCCTTGTGTGATGTTTCTGCGGTTGCCTCTTTTGTGATTTTGGCTTGAATACTGACCTGCGTTGTAAATTACTGGAAAAAAAAATTCCATTTTTGTCAAAATAAGTACTTGCCAAATTTTGATGAAATTATACTTGCCAAAAAATGATTTCACCGTAAATCAAACCGATATAAATTTGAGATTTCAAAACTGGAAAAAAAAATATGCACTTGCATTTCTGGAAACATATTAAACTTTAGCCCTTCTTGAAACATGATCCTCGATTTACAAAAAGTAAATTTCCTTACGCTGGCTTATGCAATTTTGGAAAGAAATCAAATTATTTTGTGCCAAAAATGATGAAGGATTATCACTTGCTTCTTTTAACCATTGTCTAAAGTGATTGCTGTATGATCCCTTCTTTGTTGCCTTGGTTAAAAAATAACATGAATGTGGAATGGTTCCTGCTATTTTCTGGAATGCAAATATTCTTGGCCCATCCAGAAAACGATTGGATCATTGCTTAAAAAAAAATACTTGCCAAAATATGTGCTTTACATTGCTGATTTGTTGCTTGTATTTCTGTGTGAACCTGAACTTGCAACCTGTAAACATGCTTGACCTCCAGATACTTCGTAAACAGGATCTTGCTATCCATGCTCCTTTATTGACTAATTTTGATCATGTATGTATGATGTACCATTTTGTTGTTTTCATGTAAACATGTATATTGTCCTTCTCTGTTTTCTTTAACATCAAACCATTGCTGTTTGTATATAATCTGCCATGACATGAAAAAACATTTTGGTTTTGTGTGCCTCGACCAATTTTGACATGCTCCATAAAGCTGGTTTACTTGTATGTTGGTCACTGCTGCACTTCACTTAATTCTGACCCTTATGTAGTTGCCATTTCCTTGTTCTTGTTCATTTGGTCATGCTGAAACATGTTGAACCTGCTCTGTTTGTGAATATCTTTGCCATGCAGCACTTGTGTTCACTGATTTGCTAGTACTGTGCATATTATACACCTGTCTTTAGCATGCTTGAAATGCCTGTTCATATTTGATGTCACACTCGACCTTGTATTTGACCAAACTTGTATCATTTCTTTTGCTGTTGCATATGCCTCCTTTGGAAAACAAAGTTGCTGAGCATTTTTATTTTACTGTTTTGGTCAAAAATGATGTTCCATGCACATAGTCCATTTGTACATGTTCTTGATCACTTAAGTTATGCTGAACCAATCTGGAACTGTATGCGTTGCCATGCTTGTGTATTTCCATTTGCACACCTGCCATTCAAGTAATTCTGCTGTGTTGTCTTGGTATGTTTTTGCTATTTTCACCATGCATGCTTGACTGACTTCTTGAACTGAGCCTTATGACCTATGTAGTCCATTGTGTTGATCATTTTCTCGACCATATATTTTGTGTCTTCTTGCTCGACTCATGAGTTTGCAGTTTTGACTTGTATTTTTCTGAAAATGTCCACTTTGATTTCTCTTTTGGATTTTCTTATAAATATGACACAAAAAAAAAATTAGCAGACTACTACACTGTGTTGAGGCTGGTCAGGATTAGCTAGTTTGACGCTGGTTCTGATCAGCAAACCAGTGTAGTATGTTGAGGCTGATACAAATCAGATCGAGTCAGAAAAATGATGAGAAACACACCGAATACTGAGGCAAATAAATTTTCAAAATAAAATATATCTACCTAGAAATTTGAAATTATTTCTGTCTTGGATACTGTGTGTGTTTCTATTTTACGTGACAGGTAAGAAGACTGGACTGACTGAACTGGACAGAAGACTGAAGAACAAAGATAGAAGAGAGACAAAGGATGAAGACATTATTGAGCCAGTGTGTGTATATGTCGGTCAATGTGTATGTATATAAAACTGTATAACAGAGTGAAGTGTTGTAGTGATTCTGTAGTAAAGGAGCTGTATATGAAATTGTATTTGATATGTAATGCAGAGATGTACAAATAGTGGAGTTATAAAAAATTTGTACTGTTTGAATATTTAAATAAAATACTGTGTTAATATTTGAATGTCTGTACAGTAGTATTTCACTTAAATATAAATATTATATTCTTGTTTGATGAGAATATAAAACAGTACAGTGACAAACACATTTAAGATAATATATACTTGTTTGTTATCATCAAACAAAAATCATATAATTGTTATATACAACTACGTTATATACAACATTTATAAGTTTGAAATAATTAAATTATAAATAATTACATTTCCTTTTTAAATCAAATGGGCCTTACCCTTCTTTTTCCCCTGGCCCACTACCCTTCATTTGAACAGACCCGTTACTTCTTCTCAAAATCAAAACTGCGACATGCTCCTGCTTGCTCTCCATTTCCAGAATTTTAAATGCCCCTTCCTCTCTCGTTAATTCACTAATTTACGTATTGGGTTCACCATTTACTTTCTCTTCTTGATTGCTACTAAACCACCGCCATTATATACAACAAGACCCCTTCCTCTCTCGAACGCGATGGACAGAAGCTCCTCCACATTTCCGCAACTTCCTGTGAACCCCCAAACTCGATTTCTCCACCGAATCTTATTTCGAGATCACCCCTGAACTCCTCTTCGCGTCCTCTTTCTTCTCAACCTAACTGCAAATTCAACTACATAACCAACTCTTACTTCCTTAAACAAAATACACGCTGTCGTATCTTCCTCTCAAAACATTTCGATGCTTCACCGTGCAAGCAACAGGAATCACACAACTTATATTTCCCTCAACCACCACCCAATATGAACTCGAAATCGAAAATCAACTCACCAAAATCTCTAAATCCCGAACCCAGCTTCGCTGTTCACAAACCCAGCGAAAATCCTTGCATCGCACAAGGTCAAACGGGTATGGGGCTAAAGCTTTAGCTTCCAGGGATACAAAGGAACTCGTTTTGAGCATTTATTTGATTTTAGAGGCATTTTTGAAAACTCATTTTCTCGTTTTATTTGAAGAACAGAGGCGGCCGAGAAAAATTGATGCGTGGCTGATTTTGATCCGTGAAGAGAGGAATTAGGTTAGAAAGGGTACGGGGGTATTTATAGTGTTTAGGTTGCTTTTGTTGGGAGGCTTTGAATTATTCACGTTCTCTTCTTTCGTTTGAGGCTGCTGGAGAAGTTATAGCCGCGGAAAGAGGAAACGAGGGTTTAAGTCTACTATTATCCTCTATAATAAGGCGTACCCTACTACCTACAATCCTTCATGGACAAGTTGCTATGGATGAAAATAAAAATATCATCATGACGAGCAAGATGCCCCGATTCCAAAAATATAGTAATACCGGTAGGTTAACTCATATTGTGAAACCCTAAAATGTTGATAAAGGTGCAAAATACTCCAAATAAAAAGTTGCGTATTTAATTAATTAAAAATTACTGTAAAATTCTATAAATTAAATTATCTCTACGTCTCAAAGGGGTTGTCTAAATTCGAGGCCAATATTTAATTATAATTAAATATATCGTTATGGTTGATAAACGATTCCATAGCGACTATTCGAAAATTTGATTTAATCATAAATCAAAATCTACACGACGAAATCCTGATTTTTCTCTTCCATCAGAAAAATATACTTCACCAGCTCCTAACATTTCTTGTTTCATAGAAATCCGATTTAAAACAAACCCTGTATATTCAGTTGAAGTTCGAATCACCAAATAGCGAACTGCCGCGTCATTTCGAGCTCGATTATAATTATATTATATTTATACGTTCAACTTTCATTTATATAATATATTTGTTAGTCGAATTTAATTCCAAACCGAATTATATATATTTTGAATTGTCCAGTTCACATTATATTGTCAATTCACTATTTCCGACTATTTCGAAAATTCTCAAATATATTATTCTATTATTTATATTGATTAAATATTCCATATTATTTAATTAAACAACACTTTAATTCTCTGAATAACTATATAAATAATTAAATTAATTAATTATACATCGCTGAAAATACGGGTCGTTACAAAAGGAAGCCCGGTGGTTTACTTCATCCTCTGGAAGTCCCACAGTGGAAGTGGGAGAGCATCTCTATGGATTTCATAGATGGTTTGCCTAGATCAAAAAAGGGCAAAACCAGTATTTGGGTTACAGTTGACAGGCTTACTAAGAGCGCTCATTTCATTCCGGTTAAGAGTAAGAGAATGACGACATGGTTGGCATCGGTTTATCTTCGTGAGATAGTTCGTCTACATGGAGTACCTTCCAGCATAATGAGTGATCGAGATCCTATATTCACCAGTTAGTTATGGAAGAGTCTGCAAGAGGCACTTGGTACGCAGTTATGTTTAAGCACCGCATATCATTCTCAGACCGATGGACAGACAGAGACGGTGAACAGAGTTCTAGAGGATCTTTTAAGGCCGTGTATCCTTGACTTCGGAGGGACTTGGGAAGAGCATCTTCCATTGGTAGAGTTCGCCTATAACAACAGTTATTAGGCTAGTATTGGCATGGCACCTTTCGAAGCATTATATGGACGACCTTGTAAATCGGCGACTTGTTGGTGGGAGTCTACAGACAAACTTCGACTTGGACCTGAGATGATTAGAGAAACATCAAAAAAGGCCGATCTTATCCGCAGACGCATGAAGGCAGCTCAGGACCGGCAGAAATCCTATGTAGATAGGAGAAGGACTGATATTGAGTTTAACGTGGGGGACATGGTTTTCATTAAAGTATCACCTTTGAGGAATGTGGCTCGTTTTGGATCTGTAGGGAAGTTGGCACCAAGATTTGAAGGACCATTCCCCATAACAGAAAGGATTGGCCAAATGTCCTATAGGGTGGAGCTACTAGAGAATCTGTCCAGCGTTCATGATGTTTTCCATGTTTCTCGTTTGTGGAAGTGTTTGCATGATACCGCAGAAGTAGTTGAGCCGAGTATGCTTGAGGAAGTAAAGGTGGAAAGGGAGGCGACAGTTAGACGAGTTCCTACCCGTATTCTTGGATCAGAATTTAAGAAGCTACGCAACCGAGAGGTCAAGTTAGTAAAAGTGCAATGGGGAGAGAACCGCAAGAATGCAACTTGGGAGACCGAAGACAAGATTTGCACCTCATATCATTTCCTTTTTGGGAGAACGTTCCTAACTTCTTTTTCCAAAGCTTTTATTCATGTTTGTTTCCATTGTATGAGTATATCCTATTGATTGAATCTTCAACCCTTAGGTAGGAAATATATGGATGTAAACATGTGTTTGAGACATGTTATGTTTGATGAATGCAAGTGATCGCTAATGGTTGCTTGTGGATGCATATACACACACATTAGGCACTAGATCGGCTCGATCACTCTCATACTGCATATGAATGTGTGTGCATTTTTCTTCTTTTAATGGATGAAGATGGTTGTATCATCATATGGATGTTTCATTTGAATGAATGATTTTGCACACATATAGAACTTACATGTTACAGTAGGACTATTTGCATACATGTTGGATTCATGACACTAACATACATTGCATTAAGTAGGTCAACTGAATCAGTAGACTGCCTGATCCTTCGCATTAGTATAGGGACATATACATACACCTTTGCATATGTTCATATAAGCATTAGAAATCTTTTAAGGACAATGGATGCCTGTGATTGGTGGATGAGTGGATGAGTGGATGGATGATGGATGTTAGGATATACATTCTTCTTAACTTGGAGATTTGGGGACGAAATCCTCTAAGTAGGGGAGAATGTAACACCCCATAATTTAAACTCACTATTAGCAATAAACTTAAGAATACTTAAATAAATAATTGGAATTATGTAAAACGGACTGCGCCATTGCGTCCGTCTCGGAATTCTGGTCAAGGTTGACACCTGGTTTGCGTAAAACAGACATTGTATGAAGAAGTTATTAAGGTTAGAAGTTTGTATACGCATAATAGAAATATATATAAATAAATTAGGCCGAAAATTCAAAATAATTAATAAACAAACACGCGTAACAGGGCGGGAACAAGACCCGTTGGGTGTCGACCCCAACCAAGGGGTGTCAGCCCATGGGTCAACACCCACACAGGGGTGTCGACACCATGGTCGACACCCCCGAGATCTGGAGCAGGTACGTACTTCTGAACGTGGACTAAATTCTTGGATAGATCCGATGACCCTATGTTATAAATAGGACCATATACCCATTGTCTAATTCATCAAAATCAATGGCGACAACGAGATGTTGCCCCTGCATAATCTGGTCTAGCCTATTTCTTCTTCAACAATCAAGTTATTCATATTGGGAGATCTGTTCTACCACATTCATGATTGATTCTCTGTTCTTTAGATCCAATCACTGTGAGTCTACGTTATTTTTAGATATAAACAACTAAAATTTGACCTTGACATGTTTATGAATTGGATCTAAGCCTATGACTATTTGAATTACATCAGATCTGATATTACTTGTTTGTTTAATCCACTGTTTAGATCTCATCATGCTTGTTTATGATATCCCTATCATGTTAGTTTGCCTATCTTCTCAATATGCCCAATTGATTCACTATATGCTTATTTAGTTGTTATGCTTGTTTCTGCCATTATGTGTCTCTCTTGTTATTATGCTTATCTCTTTCTCTTTCCTCCTTCTTTCCCTTTTTATTTTTATAGCCAGGCTACCTTCGAGCCTAGGCACACCGTTGAAATATGAGAACGCATGAATTTGGGAACTGGGGAAACATTAAAATTAGGGCATAATTTGTATGGGGAAATTGGGCATAACTTGAGTTGAATGCATGAATATGCATATGGGGCATAAGACCAAACTATGATTAAAGATATTAATTTGGAGCACATGGTGTTGTATATGACTTGGGAAAAAGGGGCATGAAAACCTATAATGAAATAGGGAAAATTGATTAATAGTGAAAATGCCTAGATTCACAGTAATCAGAAAACGTAACAGCACTTAGACACAAGGTTAGATTACACTTGTGGAAGAAGTCTGCCCAGAACCGACCGGCATATCCAGCGTCCATAAGTGTTGAATCTAATGTGAGGGGTATAAGTGCATAAACACGTAGCGTCTAAGACACGAGGTTAAGTCTGACTTGTGGAAGAAATCTTCCCGGACTCGACCGGCATATCCAGCATCCACAAGTGGTAGACTTAATGTGGGAGGTCTAGCGCATTATAACCATAAATGAATGAATGGCGATGAACTAGTAATAGTTAACATGTTTGAATCCATAAGGATTACATGAACATGTTAACATGAGTAGGGGTTAAGTAAACTTGCTTGAAACAGTGGGTGGGTTAAGTAAATCTTAGGGCGGTGGATAATATTTATATATATAGGCCAACAAACTTAACCTGTTGGGTTATGCAATCTTGTTAAACCGTTAGGCATAATCTGTTGAAATCCTAGTAGTGGGGATGCAAGACAAATGAGAGAGCTTGCATCATCTTGTGTGTGGGACTCGTATCGGTCAGTAACTTATCTTGGTATCAAATGGAGAACCCCGAACTAGGCTGGGGCCGGGGAACGCTTACTGAGTTGGTTGTAAGAGGTCCATTTAAAGGACGGTGTAGGCAGCGCATTTCGATGGGGTCATGAGCGTGCATGGGTCCGGATTCGTAGAGGGGATAATAAGACGCCATGACATCTGTAGATATAGTTGTGCATCTTGTTTGTAACAGGGTTGCCACCTTAAGGAGTGATACACCCTAATAGTGGGCCAGCATAGGGTATCTACGAGGGATAGAGAGTCGACTGATTAGGGTAGTAAATAGGGTACATCTAGTCTTGCTTGTTTAGGAGCCCGTTATTATAGTAGGAAATGACACTTGTCATGTGGGGCTACCTATTATGATTGTATGGGGTGAAAACCTCTCACTATAAGTACACCTAAGTCTACCATCTTGTTCTTGTTGGGATCGTCATGTTATAGTTATACTAGTAGTGGTGTAGAGAAAAATACTTGAGAAGCGCAATATATCATGTCCTTTTATATCATTCATCATGCTCAGTTTGATATACTTGCCATATATATTGTTATCATGTTCATCCAGTTTATATACCTGTCATGACACTTTTACTTATTTATATGCTATAAGTAGCTGGACTCGCCAGACTTTGCGTCTAACCCGTTTTGTTTCCTTTTCTTTCTCTTCCCTTCTCCCCCCCCCAATGTTCTCAAGGTGATAGCACTCAGGCTTTATTAGGATTCTCTCTCTTGCTTTAGCTTGGATCTTGGATTTGCTTCGATGTACCGCTTTGGCTATTTTTCTTCTCTGTTATGGCTCTTTTTGGGATTTTGATTTTATAGTACTGTACTCTGATGATTTAAGTACAAGAAGGATGTTTTATGTAGTTGGTATTCGGTATTTCAGAATTATGATGTAACTGAGTTTTGGACCACGATGTTTTCTTTTGAATAAAGTTTTAAATTCTATTGTCATTTTTATATGCTGTCTTGTGATATTAGTGTTCTTGTTTACCTATAACGCTTCACGAAACTTAATGCACTCTCTTATTGAGTGACATTAACGGACGTGGGGTGTCACAGTTGTTGCTGCTTCATTCTTATTTAAATTGTTTCTCTTACTTGTTAACTCCATTTGACCCAATAAAACCAACTACTTCATTTTGGCACTTGCATTGCTACTACACTGTGTTGATACTTGCATTGCCTTGTTTATTCATTGACACATGCTTGTTTGCTGACCATTGCCACTTTGCTTTTCACTTCCTATTACTATGGCTTTTGACTACATGGCCTTAAGTTGCTGCTGACTTACTATGTGGTATTTCCTATTTGCTAATTGTGTTGCTCTATTGCTTGTACACTGGTCATTTTGATTTTCTTATGTCGTTTCCATGTACTTGTTTCCACTGTGTCATATACAAGCACTTTTGTCTGCCCTAGTGCATGTTGTATTCTTGACCTGTAATATTTGGCAAGTCAATTTGGTCTTCGAATTGTTTGCACCTTCCATTATCCCCTGCTAATGCTGCATATACCACTGGCTGCACATGTTGATCCTACAATTGAATGTTGGTAATTTAACACTGGTCTTGAGTACTGCAATGATCACTTATTTACTTGAGCTTGTATATTTATACTACTTCATGCCTAGGTTCAAAACTTGATGTTTCTAGTGATGCTTGGCATGTTGTACATCATCCATACTTGTTTCCCACACTTTGTTTTGCTGAGCTTGTCTTGACCATGTTAGCATGTTTATTAATGATGCCTGAAACTACCACTGTTTCAATAGTTTGCCACATGTGCTACCCATTTTGTGATTTTCTGAACTTTTCGTTAATGGTGTGTGTCTGCTTCACCATTGCGTGCGATGTTCATTGACCTATCTTGTCTTGAGTTTGGTTAGATTGCTTGCAAGATATGGTATAGCTGCATCTATGACTTATTGTACCCATGGTCGTTTCTTCTTTGCTATATTTGATCATATTGGTCATCTGTATTGTGCTGATCACTTGTATGCCATTTGACTGTTGCACTTGATCACCATGCTTGTAATATTTAGCATGGTCACTTTGTTATACTTCTTGTGCCATTTTGATTTGCATGTGAACCTTTGTTGATGCTCTATCCTACACTTAGTCATTGTCACCCAAAAATTACTGTATATATATGCATATATTTTTTCCTATTTACATCAGCAGATCCGTATATGTTGTGCCATGGCTGATCAAGATCAACATACCACGTATATGAGTCGAGTCTGGTCGTGATCAGCAGACCAATATAGCTATGTTGAGGTTGATCCACGAGCACTAGTATTCAGTCTACCTTGTGGTATTTACAGTGTATCACTAAGAATATGACAAGTATTCTAGACTCAAACAAATAAATTTATATTTGACCAAGTCTAGAAAAATGATGAGAAACACAACAATATCTAAGGAAAATAAAACTTAAAAATAAATTTATCTTTGCCTACACGTAAATGTATTTTTGTTCCACATACTCTATGACAGATATACAGGTGACTGGACTGGATACTGAAGCAAATGAAGACTCGGCGTGTATCGGTGTGTGTTTATGAAAACTTATATGTAACTGAGTGCAATAAGGAATGCATGTATATGTGAATGTTTGTATTATATAACAGTGAGTTGTACAATAGTGGAGTCAGAAAGTTGTACTATCTGAAATATGAATAAAATAATCGTTTGAATATCAAATTCTATGCACTAGCATTTTATTCAATATAAATATTATTTCTATTATAATGTAGAATAGAACGATTATAAACACATTTATATGATAGTATATATGTTTGTTATCATCAAACAAAATTCATATTGTTATACCCAACATTCACTTCCTTAAAATTTTGTGTACCCTCCTCAGGGAAGTAGCATTGCATACCCGGCTTAGGGCAGTGGAGTATGCCATCTAAGTCCAATATTTTGCATACCCTCCTCAGGGTAGTGGCATTGCATACCCAATTCCATCTTAGGGTAATGTTGTAGAACATCTTAGTCCAATATTTTGTGTACCCTCCTCAGGGTAGTGGCGTTACGCACTCGTCTTAAGGAAGATGCATTGGACATCTTTGTCTGATTCTGAGCTCCAAGTTAGCATACCTAAGAGGGACCCGGCCTCCCTTAGGAATGTTCTAGCCAAGTCATAGAGATGGGAAGAAAGGCTTTCTCCTTCTATTAGGAGGTGCTTCAGCTAGGTTCTTACAGCAGGGATTGAAAGCTAGTTGGTGCCTTGTACTGTCCATAGTATGATGCGTACAAGGGGTTACTTTGTTCCCTCTCCAAGGGGAACCTTAACCTAGCCAATGCATATCGCAGTTAAGGACTTAAGCTGCTTCAGTCAGGCCTCACATTTTGGATTGGAGAATGATTCTTCATCCCTCCATGAGGCGCTTTGATGTGGTTATCTCAACATGGATGAAGGATTTCAACCACCTTGTGCAAGGATTTATTAGAAAAGTTCATGAGTTCTATACAAATTCATTGAGTTTCTCTTGTTTAAAAAAATTAACATCCCTTTAAGGGCTCTAAAGTGGTTTGTCTCATTTATTGTATGGTAATAGCCATATGATCCTCCATGGTTTCTCTCATTTTAGGTGCTTTCCTTTTAGATGGCTAGTAGTTGAGTTCCTCTTTTGTTGACAAATATACATTTTCTATTGATGTGATTAAATTGCAATCTTTGGGCAATCCTAATTTAAAGTTCTCTCTTAGAAATTTTACCTTTAATCTATTGGGGCATGGACCAAGTTTTTCACCTTCAATAACCATTTTCCTTTTCAAATCCTTTTTGAGTTCGTAAGATGATAAGGATCCACTTGTTGTTGAATGCCATTTTCGAGCAAAAGCATCATAATCGGCTACCATTTTTCTTCAAATATTGTTCCTTTAGAATAACATTGAATGGATTTCCTCATTCGAGCAAACAGGTTGTCATATTTATTTACTGATTTCTCCTAAGGAAAAGATGGGTGTCAGACCTACATGGATTGGATTAATACTTCATTTCCTTGGATCATAAGTTTCAACCTTCTTTTTGTAGATAATTCTTAAAGCCTTTATCCTTAACATATGTTCCTTTTATAGTTTTAAATCCTCATAAGTAGGTTCCATTATATGTGGCTTTGAAGAGCCTTGTCCATATTGAATTATTTTTCCATCATTAGAAGAATGGGGTTAGAATTGGAGAAATGCTCTTCTTCAATTATAATTCAAATCCATTCTTATAGAAGGAAATTTATTCAAGCCCAATGAAGTCGATAAATTATTGGAAGGGTGAAAGGTTGCATTGGTTCGAGCCCTCTTTCTAGCACCAAAAATGTAAACAATAAAAATTGGCAACACCCCGAAGTGATGAATTCCGAATAAATTCCTTACTGATATATACAATTTTCTTAAGTAGCATCATTTGAACCAGTTGAAAACCTTTATATCTTTTTAAAGAAGTGAAGGTCTAAGATATTAAATTGGTCAGCTTTTATTGAAGGAGGTCCATTTCGATCCCTCGAAGGTAACAAGCTTTGTTGAGTGTGTTCCAAAAAGTTAAATGAGACAATCATATCAAATGCTTCGAATCTTTAACTTTCAAATTTGTAAATCCTTGTTAGATTCCTTGAACTAGATTGACTTGATCCGATAGTCTTAGGATGTCAAAAGGCTATACGGGGTTCAAAAGATCCTTTTTTGATTAGTTTGATTTAAGTGTTCAAAGGTGCTAGAGTTTCTTAAAATAATCCCTTGAGATTTATCATTGTGAGTGCCCCTTTAACAAGATCGTTTAATCCTTTGAGGTTGATCGATAGTATGCCTTCGAATGGGTAAATGTTTAACAAACATTAACTAGTTAAAAATGAATCCTTTCGACAAATTCATAGGCGATTTGACGGAAGAAGCCTTATAGAAAGCAAAGACCTGCACAAATCCATAATATTATATAGTATACAAATACTATTGCGATATTACCTTAACAATTGCTTTAAATCTTTTCTTTACTGTTGATTTTTATGAGTACAAGAGATTTTGATTTACAATGATAGAAAATCCTAGATTTGATTTTATAATTTTGAATTACACTTCAGATTTTAGAAACAAGTTCTTAGAATAAGAGAATTTGGATCCCTATCCTGACCCCTAGGGTCGTATTTATAAGTGCGGATTAACCCCTTCTTCCTTGGTGCTTTCTTTGAAGTTTTGTCAAAGAGCTAGTAGTAGCGACCCCTCTATTCATACTCCTGGAGCGACCAACATATTCAAGACAAGAGAAACAGCAGCAAATCCAACTAGTATCCCTCGATAAATGTATTTAAATTGGTCTTCGACTACTTTGAACGGTGTCACTTGACCTTTGAAGTACCTTGATGCGCTCGAAAGGTTGAAGTTGAGTGTCTCTAAAAGGAGGACATCTTTGAAAGCCCTTATTCTGGTATCTAGAAGGAGTTATTCTTTAACAGAATGGTGTTGTTATATGGTGTTAACGATATTTTTCGTCAACATCGGAGATAGGTTTACGGAAGTGGACCTAAGGGAAAAATAAATTTATTTAGCTTTCATGAGTTTGAGTTAGTTCACCATTTCCTAGATATCAAGGTTTTGATCCCAAAAGATTAGTTACTCTTCCCTCAATAGGGTGAGCATCACGCTTAAGAGACTCAAGAACCAACAATTATCTTGGGACAAGGGTTCCCTAAGCACAACTCTCGATAAAGGCTAAATGGCTTGTAGGAAGGATTTCCGCACTGACTTTGCAGAAGGGTTAGGCTTGGGTAAGAGCTTGTACGCATATAGAAAGAAACTAACATGTTGGATCGGTAATAACTAAGAAATTACATGAGAAGATTATAAGGAAATATACTAAGTGTTGATCTACTCTTTATTGATCTGTGATTTAGAATACACAAGTGATTACAAGCGAAATCCCCAATTTGATTTAGGAATTAGGGTTTACTCTAGAGAGAAGAGTACAAGAATGAGAATGAAAAAATCGCCCTGAAAATGAGACTCTTGGGGTCTTATTTATAGAAAAATCGGGGATCCTTTTGCTATTGGGCTAGTAGTACTACCTGTTGGCCGCTTTTCCCCTTAGGTTCCGGAAGTTCTGGCTCACAACCGCCTTTTCTTTAGGTTCCGAAGGCTTTGCCTACGGATTTTTGAGGTGCCTGTTCCTTCTCTTGGGAGGAAGGCTCCGGTCCACGGAACTCCTTTTTGAATTGCTTGTCCATCCACTTTTTATTGATCTCAAGTTTGTCGGTGCGAGTGACTTTCGGAAGGTTTTGGCTTACGGGTGTAGGCTTCCGGATGTAGGCTTCAGGAAGTAGTCTTCTGGATGTAGACTCTCGGTCTTGTTATTAACACTTTGTAGAGCTTGCTTTTGTGACTCAAGTGAAAGGTTGTTGGGTCCGCCACCCCTGTCGGTATCGGCACTAAACAGATTAGTGTGGATAGCTTGTCTCTCTCTTAGGGGTTCTGAATTGTCTTTCGGTAGACTCCTGAAGTGTATCCTTTCTTTTCTTAGAGGTTGCTTCCGGTGCTCTATTAATTATTTATTAGGGTAACTTCTCGGAAACAAACTAATGGAGATCTAGGTAATTGGTTCTCGGATAATCTACATAGGCCTTAAAATTTGTATCCTTAATGCTCTCGTCTTCTTATGTATCGATATTAAGCAAGTTAACACTAATAGCCCTTTCGTCCTTTTGGGTCGCGGTTTGTAGGATTGTTGGTCTTTCTCTTCATTAGCTTCCGGTCTTGGGTGACCTTCCGTTGTTTACTCATCGTGTCGGAATCACCCTACCGGTATCCTTTCTTTATATACATTTTGAGCTCTTTACTTCAATGATGGTGTCGGTTGCACAACTCTCGGATTGTTTCCTTATGTTGTCGGCTTTACCTTGTGTTGGGTTTTAGTTGACGGAAAGTTTTCTTCTGCATATGGTGGTCCGTTAGCCCTTCACTACCAACCTGTTTCTATGCTTTATTTTGGTAGTAACATTTTCCCCCTTGTGAAGGGGTAATTTCGACTTTCCAAGTCAAACTTCGATGTCCTTTCGGTGCTTTCGCACTCTGTCTCTTGATCTTCTTTGATCGGACCCATTGATTAACTCTTGTCTGTAGGGATTTGATTAAAGGTAATTCGGTATAATTACCATCGCTTCTTCTTCCTTATTTTTACCTGCAACATAAATTACTTAAGCCAGATTACTGTTCATCGAGAATTACTAAAGATCTATCGAAAATTTCTGATTCAATCCCTGGTGAGTACTCTTACTTTTAATTTCGAGTAGAAATTTAAACTAATTACTCAAATCAATCAGGGTTTCGCATGTTAAATGCAAGCCATTTAATCATAGGCGATTTAGATTATGATTCCTTGTGAACTACACGAATGATATTTCCCCAATGTTATTTCTTGGGGTCTGAGATGTACAACTCTCATAAGAAAGGTTACTTACGGTTACAAAATGCAATTTATGCTTTCGTTTCTAGTGAACTCATTGTCAATGTTATTGGCTTGTTTGTTCTGACTTTACCGACACCAAATCCTACTTTTGTTCAATATGTAAGTGTCGGATTAATCTGTAAATGGTGAAACATATAACAGGGTTGTTGAAGGGTTGGTTTGTTCTTCGGTTTTGGGTGTCGGTAAAGTCTAAGAGTTTTATTGCAGTAACCTTTTGACTTTGATTTCACGTGTTTCGGACCCGAGGGTCAATCAGGCTCTCAGTGATGATTTAGGATCACTTGGTCTCGGTTTATCTGTTACCAGTTCTATTTAGTCTTCGCGACCCCTTTCTTTCGTTTCTTTTTGTCTTTGGTGCTAGGATGACTAGTTTTAACATCATTAAAGGCTTGATTGTTTCTAAGTGAATGTGAAATTAGTATGAACTCTATCTAGATTAGTATCTAGGACCATCCTGATATGCAATTGTTTGAGTATCAAGCATTAAATAAGTTTACATGTTATTTACTTATTTCGTGCTAATGAATGTGGTGCTAATTCACGAGTTTATGAAATTATATCACCTGGCAGCACTATGTCCAACAAAAAGAGCTCTAGTCAACTGAAACCCGTTGTTCCCAGCACCTTTCGAAAAAATAATCCCTTTGCTTTGAAGAAGTCTTTAATCACTTCTCAGGATGAAGTGGATTCCATTCTTAAAAACTTTGGGATGTCTGATATAGATGCCATCCCTCCCACTAATCGGTATAGTAATAGAAATCCTATGGAAGGTTACTTTGCATATTCAGCCATCCACGTTTGGCATGGAGGCTTCTTTTCCTTTCCGACTTTTATATCTTGACTCTTGCAGGACCTGAAAATTGCACCTATTCAACTTCTGTCGAACACTTATACTTTGTTTCTTTGTCTCAAAATTCTGGCACTTGAATTGGGTCAGGCTTCCCTTACTCCTAGCCTCATTCAGCATTTGGTACGGTTTTCGAAAGAAGAAGACTCGCCCGTCTTGCGTGCCACAACCCCTTAAAGAAATTTGTCAATGAAGGAAATGACAAAATATGCCTTGGGAAGACCATTTCTTTTTCAATAGATGCCTAGCTGGCATTTCAGGCAACTTTGAAGATTTCGGTGAGTTCCCCTACTTTTTCACAAGTAATCATACTTTTTTTGAGCATTATTTAACTTTATTCGCTTTCCAGACCCTGATTCCTAGAGAGTTACTTTATCAGAGAGTGAGTCTCGCACGCTTGAAATTATCTCTAAAGCATTTGAGGAGCCGCGGAGCCGATAAGCTCTATTGACCTTGGATAAATTGTGTCAATATAATCTCCTTCCCGATGGGCAAAAGATCTTGGGGCGTCCACCCATCCACATCTTAGGATCCAAGCATTTGACTTTGGGTTTGAATGCGCTTACTACTTCCTCTCCTTTGTTTCTAGGTATCCTTATTAGGACTGCTACTTTCTTTTTCAAATAGCACAAGATATTCAAACCTGAATTTACCTTTGTATCTTATATTTTGATTAGGGTCCTCAGCTTCTGAAGTTGTTACTCTTACCGATGCTCTAGATCAATCCACCACTGTCGCTATAAAGAGATTGGCCAAGTCAACGATTGAGCTATCGTCTAAAAGATTAAGATTTGACACTTATGTTTTTCTTTCTCAATATGCCACTGTTGAGGTTGTTGATCAGGAAATTTCTGCCTCTACATCCCCTGCTATTGATTCTACCATGGTGTCGATTACTCTTTCTCCTGAGGGTACCCTTGGTTGTGAATGTGAGGGCCGTGTTCTGCCGTCAACCTTTCCAAGTACGCCAGAAGTGGACAAGCATGACATGAATCAAGCCTTCACTTCTCAACATGTTGACCCTTCGAGGCTTCCCGCTTCCCCAATGGTCTTTGATGGGCTTGTGAAGCTTGCTCTTTCTTGTCCCGAAGCTACGAATATTTCGTCATCTTCCACTCCTTCAGACGTAGAGAGATTTTATCAACATTAGTCAACTGGCACCTCTCAGTATAGATTTTTTTAATCTTTTCTCTTGTATTTAACTTGTTAAGGTGGCTAGTTGAATCCATTCTCTTATCCAGATTACCAAAAGATGGCTTTTGTCTAAGGCAACCTCCTCATCACCTTCCCTTAAGGTTACTCGACTTTGGGAAGCTAATGAAGCCTTAAGTGAAGAATGCGAGAGGTTGAAAGCTTCCCTTGAACATGCCGAAGCAACTCTCAAAATAGAAAGGCAGATGAAGAATTCATTGCCTGACCAAGTTTTGGCCTTAGAGTACCAAATAGCAGAAAATGTGGTTAATCATGCTGACGAACTTAAGAGGAAGGATGAGAAGCTCTCCCATGCTGCGAAGATAATTTATGAGGCAAAAGGCAGGAATTTTTTCTTTTTTCAAGTTCATCTTCCACAGATCAAGACTGAGTACTACGAGGATGCCTTATTACATGTTATGTTCGATAACCTTCGAATTCTTCCTAAGATGCAATTCACCTCCTTCCATTCTTTTATTAAGGATAGGGCCATGGAGAGGATTAGCAAGGCCAAGCAAAGGGTCGAGATGCCAGTGAGGGATATGCTTAAGCCTGATGATCTCCTATTCATTTAGGATCTCTCTGATGACTCTAGTGAGGAAGAGGAGCTTTCGACTTTTGCTAATGATGTTAGAGGCGAGAATAGTGACGACCCCAATGGTAGTGACTGCTGAGATGATCATGATAAGGACGGTAACGATCCTTCTGCGGCTCCTGATGTCTCACATGATTATACAAGATACAATCCTGACGTTGGAGGTTCTCATGCTACTCAAGATTCTGAAGCTCCTTCCGTCAAGAACGGTGGTACTTCCGAATCCTCAGGAAGAGAACCGTCTACCCATCCTGAGGTTTCTCCTTCTCAGGTATAGCTTTTGTTTTCGCAATGCTTTTTCCTTTCTCACATATATTATAGTAACTAGCTTCTCGTTGTTATATTAACTAGACAAAAGGAAATGTCATCCCATGACTTATAGAAAAATTAAATGAAATACAAAGGGAAATAACTTGGGCTCACATAGAGCAAGGAAGGTTATTAAAGGATTATAATACATTATACCGGAGATATCATGACTTAGAAAAGAGTGTGTATAAGCTTATGCGTTTCAAGGAGCACGAGGCTGCACCTAGACTAAGAAAAGTCCGTAAGCATTGGGAAGCTCCCGGGAGGAAAATAAGGAATTAATGACCTTATTTTGGATGTTAATTGAGGACAGAGTTATATTAATTAGCTTTTTGTATGAGGTCTACAAACGATACACAACAGTGGACTTTTCCTTCTCAGGAGAACATAGTGGAAGTTTGATACGTCATCTTCACAAACTTTATTTAGATGACTTTGGAGTTGACCCTCATCCCGGGCTTGTTGGAACCTCGAAAGGGTTCTATCAATTCCTAGGGATCTTCCCCAAGAAAAACTTTAGTATAACAAAGATAGATTTATCACTGAACTATTTAAAAGGTCTATTTTGTACGAGAAGAAGGAATATTTGTAACATTGATGTCGTGATTGTACAAAACATGTATGGGATTCTATTTACTATATATGACTGCTAATTCTCTTATTTATATTATGACAGAATCTTGTTTATCATGAAGATGCATTATTTCTAACCTATAGATTGAGAAAGGAGTTTTTGACAACATCTTCTCGGGTTTTCAGAAGAAGAAAAAACGCTTTCTAAGTGGACCTAGGAGTGTTCATACGAAATTTCGTCGGCTTCCCCTTGCCTTTTTGGTTGGAGACCGGGAGGCGATTTTAAAAAGACTTGGGATTAAGCATGTCGAGCTGATATGTGAATAATAAATGTACTGATAATGTATGTGAATCCTTGTGATTTTTCTGGTCCTTATGCTTAACGAAACCTCAGAAAATTGGTTTTGAACAAATATTTACACAAAGCCTTTATATAGAAATATGACACTATTCTTATGAATAATTTTTTTTGCATAACTATCCTTTATTCTTGTAAGTAGGTGGATTGTCATGAAACCTTCCCATCCGAAGTTAATGTGCTACTAGCAAATGAGGTCCCTACTACATCCCGGGAGAGAACGATCTTATTTCAAAATTTATTCACCAAGCATTTGAACGAGAGAATAAACGCCATGAAAGGTCAATTAGGAGGGAACAACATAATTATTCTTGGATTAAAGACGTATATAAAGACTAAACCCTCTGTTAAGTTCGAAGACGAGCTGAGAGGTTTATGTCAATGCGTCATCAACTTGGAAATCGAGTTAGACAATGTCAAGCAAGACATGGGAATGTTCCTTCAAAAATATTCCAATTATAACGGCGTCCCAAAGTTCTAGTGTTGCGACGGTGCCTAGGGCCTGCGTCTCTCAAATGAATTTTTATCTAAAGAATCCCCCTTAAGTGTTAGACGAATCTGTCATTTCTGACTGGTGCAGGAAGGTGATAGCTGAGATGAAGAGTATTTATGATAAAGGATTCATTTGATCGTGTTAGACAACATGTTTACCAAATTAGGATATTATAGGGGGAAAGACATGACCTGCATGTAAACATTTTTGAGTTGGAGAAAGACAACAAGTCTCTTAGGGCCATGTGTAGAGCTTATGATAGTGCTCTGAAACTTCAAGTCCAACCCTATGATAATCTTGGTGAAGTTAGCAGAAAGATGCGTAAAATTAATGAGCTCCTAAGCATCGCAATTAGCCATGCCATCACTCCCCCTTTACCTGAGGATGAAAGGAGGCAGGACATTTGATAGTGTTTGTAATTGTAACGTTTATGCATCCATGTTTAAATAGTAAATTATGCAATTCTTGTGAATGAACTTGTAAATTGTGTGCGTATCACTTGTCGTATGACTTTTGCTTGTATTAAATGAAAACAATAATGATTTGTATATGGAAGTTTAAGAAATCTCCCTGAACAAGAAGGAGGATTACTAATTTTCTCCAGAAAAACCTTTCGAATAATAGACTTTGCATTTTCCTTCGAGTCTTGTTTCATCAATCCTTCTTCGGAAGTGAAAATCCAAGTCTTTGTGACCCAAATTAGGGTATTAACGAGTGGTGGTCAAAATCCCTCTTTTGGCAATTGATTAGAAACTTTGGCTGATGTTCTACATCACAATTGTAGGACAAAATCCGGGAATTCTCCCCCGGTAATAATAGAAGCTTTTGGTCTGACCCAGACTCGGGTTGTTCCATAAAGAACTAGGATCTCATTTCTGATATTTTAATAGACATCCTGAATTAACCCAGATTTTGGTATTCAATAGAAGTCCCGAACTAACCCAGATTCAGGTATTTAATATAAGTCCCGAACTTATCCATATTCCGGTATTTGATAGAAGTCCTGAACTAACCTACATTTAGGCATTTAATAGAAGACCAGAAAACCCTTTCAGGTAATTAGCTTTATTTCCCCCTCTGAGCTTAATTATAGAATTAGAGAATGTACGTGCTTCCCAAGCCACTCTCTGAGCTCTTGGTTATTAAAGAAGAGGATGTGCGTGCTTTGTTGGCTACTCTCTGCACCTGTGCGTCCGGTGCGCTTAGCTAGCTTATCCACAAGCAGGGCCCAAGGACTTACCCAACCTCCCTCTAGGAGGCGCCTTATCCTGACCATTTTAGGTGGTGATAAGCTCTTAGATGCTTAAACCGGGCCATTGTAGACGTGGAATTAAGGCATACTCTTTTGATGCTCTACCCTGGACATCATAGGCGGTGATATAGGCTTACACTCCACCCCCTCTAGGGGGTGCCCTATCCTGACCATCGTAGGCTATGATAGGGGTTTGCATTCCCCTTTACAGGTAACGCGGAACATAAGTAGAGGTAGGACATGCTCTTCTATGAGAAGAGGTAAGGTGTGCTTAGTTCATAGTAGGGGCAAGGCGTACTCTTCTACGAGCATAGGCAAGGCGTGCTAATTAGATGCTCCATCACGACCATTTCTGGTGTGAGTCAATGGCTTACGCTTGTGATGCTTCAACCTGTCCCTTTCTGACTTGGGCACGGAGAAAGGCTTACACACCACCCTCCTCCGGGGGGTGCCTTGCCCTGGCCAACTTGGCAGTGACAAGGGTTTTTATCCATTTTATTTGACCCACCTTAGGTTATTTTGAGCTTCGAGAGGGTTTTTGTACCTTTAGTTATGTAGACAATACTTTTCTCAAAGAATTTATTGTTGTAGTTAGCTATGTTTTTTTTAAATATCTATGTGGCTTTCCTTGGCTTAGGAAGTTGATAATCATCCCTTCTAGGACTCTGCAATGGTTGGTTTCATGTTCATTCATCATACTATAGTAGCAATAAGGCCCTCCTTACTTAGCTTCATTCTTTGGTTTCTTCTTTAATGATGGCCAAAATTTCAATTTATGTTTAGTCAGGAAGCAGATACCTTCAATTGATGTTGTGAGCTCACACCCCTTCGTTAACCTTGACTCAAAGGATTTCTTTTGATGTTGCAACTTGATCTTCTTACCACTTGATTCCTTATCTCCCCATTATTTTCGAATTTTCTTTTAGCTATATCATGATGCAAGAGTGTATCCCTTTTAAACTCTTTTGCAGTAGGGTGAACGGAACTTCTCTCGATTCTCCGCTTAAATATTATTCCTTTAGCTTGCGTTTGGATGGCTTTTTTGATATGAAGAAAGGGGTTATATCTTCTTGTTGTGGAATTGGTTAGGGAAAAGATTGTGGTTGGTCCCAAATGGAAAGGGCTAATGCTCCAATGATTAGGATCATAAGGCTCTACGACTTTTTCCTTATCTTGAATATGCAGGGTTTCTATCTTAACCTTCTCGACCGTCCATGGCTCATTAATGTTTTATGCAACCATGGGAAACTCGTTATTTACTCGTAGAGACCTTCTATTCAGGATTTTTGCTACTTCAAAGCTTAGCCCAACCATGGACGGAACAACACACTTATGTTTATGGATGTTAACCCCAAGGTCGAAGGTTCAGGGCCTCCTTCTAGCACCAAAATGTTAACGATATTTTTTGTCAACACCGGAGGTAGGTCTATAGAAGTGGACCTAAGGGAAAAATAGGTTTATTTAGCTTTCACGAGTTTGAGTTAGTTCACTGTTTCCTAAATATCAAGGTTTTGAGCCCAAAAGATTAATTACTCTTCCATCAATGGGGTGAGCATCACGCTTGAGTGACTCAAGAAACAACAGTTATCTTGGGGCAAGGGTTCCCTAAGCACAACTCTCGACAAGGGCTAAATGGCTTGTAGGAAGGGATTCTGCATTGACTTTGCGGAAGGGTTTGGGCTTGGGTAAGAGCTTGTACGCATGTAGAAAGCAAATAACATGTTGCACTGGTAATAGCTAAGAAATTACATGAGAAGCTTATAAGGAAATGTACTAAGTATTGATCCACTCTTTATCGATCTTTGATTTAGAATGCACAAGTGATTACAATCGAAATCCCCAATTTTATTTAGGAATTAGGGTTTACTCTAGAGAGAAGAGTACAAGAATAAGACTGAGAAAATCGCCCCAAAAATAAGACCCATGGGGTCTTATTTATAGATAAATCGGGGCTCCTTTTGCTATTGGGCTAGTAGCACCCCCTGTCGGCCTCTTTTCCCCTTGTGTTCCGGAAGTTTTGGCTCTCGGCCGCCTTTTCTTTAGGTTCTGAAGGCTTTTCCTATGGCTTTTAGAGGTGCCGGTTCCTTCTCTCGGGAGGAGGGTTCTGGTCTGCAGAACTCCATTTTGGATTGCTTGTCCATCCACTTTGTATTGATCTCGAGTTTGTCGATGTGAATGACTTTTGGAAGGTTTTGGCTTCCGGATGTAGGCTTTCAGATGTAGGCTTCTGGATGTAAGATTCCAAATGTACACTCTCGGTCTTGTTATTAACACTTTGTGGAGCTTGCCTTTGTGATTCAAGTGAAAGGTTGCCGGGTCCACCACCCCTATCGGTATTGACACTAAGCAGATTTGTGTGGATAGCTTGTTTCTCTTCGGGGTTCCGAGTTGTCTTTCGGGTAGACTCCTGAAGTGTATCCTTGCTTTTCTGGGAGGTTGCTTCCGGTTCTCTGTTAATTATTTATAAAGGTAACTTCTCGAAAACCAATTAATGGAGGTCTCGGTAATTAGTTCCTGGATAATCTCCATAGTCCTTAAACTTTGTATCCTTAATGCTCTCGTCTCCTTATGTATCGGTATTAAGCAAGTTAATACCGATAGCCCTTTCGTCCTTTTGGGTCCCGGTTTATAGGATTATTGGTCTTTCTCCATTGGCTTCCGGTCTTGGGTGAACTTCCGTTGTTTACTCATTATGTCGGAATCACCCTGCCGGTATCCTTTCTTTATATAGATTTTGAGCTCTTTACTTCAATGATGGTGCCGGTTGCACAACTCTCGGATTGTTTCCTTATGCTGTCGGCTTTACCTTGTTTTGGATTTTTGTTGACGGAAAGTTCCCTTCTTCTTATGGTAGTCCGTTACCCCTTCACCGCCAGCCTGTTTCGGTGCTTTATTTTGGTAGTAACATATGGTTTTACCACTTTGAAAGGATTGATTGCTATAGGATCAATCTTTTCGAAAGGTTACTTTATCCAAAGTGATGTCCTTCTAGATTTGTGGAGATTTACCTTTAACATTCATGAAACTGAAACAACCCTTGGATATATTAGAAGAATTTTTCTGGTTCGAAGGGGATGAACTTGATTCCTTCATGTTCAGTTGAGAGGTTTTTTTTGTTAAGATATTTAGTAGCGAGTCTCTCGACCTCTTCGAATGCGAATGACCATGTCAAAGGTTCTAACTTTGATCGCCTTTAACTTCTTTGAAATACCATTACACATATAGGAATGCCCCTTTGACATTTTCGAAGCTTCAGTATCATGCCCTTCTATATAATTGGAGTAATTTTGGTGGAATCGGTAATTTTAAATTTGAATCTTGTTATAATCTAACTATAAAACATGAAAAATAAAAATTCTAGATCTTACGAGATTTAAGGTGTTTCGTATTAGGACGTGTGATGGTGGATTGAATCACGATCGTGTGTAATTGATTGTTCTGGTTTGTTATGATTTCTACTTTAATTTATGAATGAATGGAAATGTTGTTTGAATGATTGAATTATTGTTTGATGGATGAATTGTTTGCAATATTTAATCTTTTTTGTTAGTGTTGGCGCGGTTTTTGGAAAAGCAGTCACACGTCAAAAATTTTGCTAGCGATGCGCTCAAGTCTCGAGAACATCGTTAGAAAACACAAATAGATTTGGTCGAAGTCGCCGGGTGTTCGGAAAAGGTTGGAAATGTCATCATTAATAAACTTGAAAAAACTGGCATGGTAAAAATACGTGATCGACTCGGTCCGATCAGCTCTAAATCCTTGAGCATATTGGTCCGATCACATGGCAAAACTCGTTATCGAAAAATATGTGGATTTTGGTAAAATATAATTTCACGCACTCAAAAGTAGCTGATCAGCATAGCATGATCATGAAAGATGGCTACGGCATCAAAATCTGGCACTTGGCAAACTTCTTGTCTGGCACGTCCAAAAACAGGTAAGTGGTACGTGAAAAATATTGAAAATCATGTGTTCATGCTTGGCTGATCACATATGGGAATTTGGCAGATCATTTGGCTTGGCACGACAAAATGCATTGATCAACAGTGGAAAATCAACCATTTACGTCTGCGCGCATTGGACGGTTTTGGATTTTGTCTTGGCAACGGGAAATTTTGTATCCAACTTTTCGCATCATGCTGTGGTATGAAATTTATCTTGATCGCCTTTTGTCTTGATCCTTCATCTCCACATCATAGAGTTCGGATACGAAAAGTTGGCAAGGCCAGAGGGATGCGAAAAACAGTGGATTGACACGGATTAGGAAGTGGTTATCTTGATTTCACATCATGGATCATCTGGGTTGCGAAATCTTGGTAGATCCGAGATACGAAGTGGTTTGGCGGGAGCGAATACGAATTTGGGCAACTCGAAATCAAGGGATCGTGCTGGCTCAGATACGATTTCTCATGGATGCGCATCGCGATTTTCTATTATGCGCGTCTTTGTTTGGCTGGGATTCAAAATTTTGGAGTTGGCAAGTGAAATTTGGCACAAAGGTTTTACCGAGTGGATCACCTATTTTTCGCTGATCCGCGCATGTCGATCACTCCTTTTTAGGATGCAAAATTTCTGAACTTCGGGATGCGAATTTTCAAGTTTGGCTTGGTTTTTTGGCTTTATTTTTGGGAGCGAGTTTCACAATCCCTATGGATACAAAATACGGGCTAATGACCCAAAAACTCACCAATAAATACCCCCAATCTTGGCATTCAAAGGGGTTATTTTCATTTAGTATGTTGGACTTCTTGGAGCTCTCAAGCATCATTAACGGTTGCCATCTCCTTCTTTATGACCATTGGACATAGCTTGGACCTCTAAACGTTGCACAAACATTTTTTTTACAAATTTTGATACATTCAATTGGACTTTTGGCATACATTTCGACATATTTTCATACTTTTGGGCCTTGGAGCTATTTCTTGGACATTCTTGCACACTTTGACTCAACGAAGAAAAATAAGCGCATTTTAGTCAAAATTTAGAATTGACAAACTATTTTTTGTTCTATTGTACAACTTTGTACATAGAAATTTTCGGAACTTATACAAACTTTATAATCGACAACTATATTATGAATATTTACTATGAAGCGGATGTAGGCGTTTGTGCTGAACCACTATAAAAGTTGTGTTCTCTCTTTACATTTCACTACTCTTTGAATTGTTGTTTTGCTATAAAACATACACTTGGGCAATAGCGTGCGCGAATAGCCAATTCCCCATGTCAAAACTTTGGTGTGCCCGGTACGAGGGCGCACAACTTCTACTTTTTCTTTGGATTTGATTCTCGGATTTCGTCTTCGGATTTTTTTTGGTTTTTGACTTTGGTTTCAGTTTTCGAATTCGACTTTTCTCGCTTTTCAACATGGTTAAGCACAAGAAGGTCAATGCTATTGCTGAAGCTCAAAGTACTGGAAGTGAAGGAAGTCAAGAATTTTCTTCGATTGTTGTTCCCTCAAACCTCGTCACTCATGACGACATCGATGAGATGATTAAGAATTTGGATACGGATTTGAACGCTAGACTCGAGCAACAGGAAGAAGCGATTACTAAATTTTTCGCTTGGATTGAGATTAGGATTGGAAACTCTGGACGGACGACATGCCAGGCATACATTATTGGAACATGTACTAGTGTTCCTTAGGCTGCGACTCAGGACAACTCCACAAATTAATCAATAGGGTGACGCCAATCCTCAGCATCTCCAAGGGATATGAAATTTGGGCCGATGACCCAAAACTCACATATAAATACCCCCAAGTTTGGCATTCAAGGGGGTTGGTTTTCATTTGGTATTTTGGACTTCTTGGATCCCTAAAGCATCATTAATGGTTTTCATCTCCTTCTCCATAACTGTTGGACATAGCTTGGGACTCTAAACATTGCATAAATGTTTTTCTATGACTTTTGGGATATTCAATTGGACTTTTGGCATGCTTTTGGACATATTTTCGTACTTTTGGAATTGGAGCTATTTCTTGGACATTTATGCACACTTTAACTCAACGAATAAGAAGAAGGGCATTTTCGTTAAATTTTAGATTTAACAAACTATTTGTTGTTCTATTATACAACTTTGTACACGACAATTGTCTAAAATTGAACAAACTTTGTAATCGACAATTATATGATGAATGATTACTATGAAGTGGACGTAGACGTTAGTGTCGAGCCACTATAATGGCTGTGTTCTCCCTTTACATTTCACTACTATTTGGATTTGGATGGTTGTTTTGCTATAAAACATACACTTGGGGGTTAGTGTGTGCAAACAGCCAATTCCACACATCAATAGTTAGTACTATGCATTTACATGAATGGATGGTCGAAACAAGATTAGAGCTGATCGAAAGATGATCAGAGAAGATTCGAGTAAATTTGAAAAGTTGGAAGTGTCGAAAATTATGGATAAATAGGCTTGAAACCATTGTGCAGGCTCGAAGCTATCAATTTTGAGTGTGCACAAGTTTTCAAAGCTAGGAAGGAATTCTTTCGACGAGGTGGAAGTATTTAAAATCAAAGTCGTTAGGGATATGTGACTAGATTCAAAGTGCGACCAGGGGATTCACAACATTAGAGTAGTTAGCTAGGAGCAAGAGGATAGTTTTAAATTGACCAGATGATTCGAGTTAAAGCATTATATAGTTTCTAAGCAAGGATCCAGATGGACTTGAAGTAACAAAATGGATTTGAAACAAAGAAGCTTGAAGCACATCTAGAGGAAGCAGCGTTCGAACCGATTTTAGATGCTTCAATTCGAAGCAATGAACTTTCTTTTATTTCAAATTGAAGCCAAATAGTTTCGATTCAATATAAAGAAAGACACTTGAAGAAATAGTGAGAAGGGAATTTGTTTTTTGAAGCAAGGAGTTGTTTCGAAGGAAGTGTTTGAAGGGAAGCTTCAAAGGGAGGTGCTTTGAATGAGGGCAGAATAGTGTTCGGAACAAGGTGGAACTGTCTTTTAAAGATCTTGTCTCTACTGATTATAATTTTCCTTTACTAAAAATGGATTGAGTTCAAATCAAACATTTTGAAGCATGATGGTTTATGATACAAAGTAGGACATTTTGAGCCTAAGGAGAATGCTTTGAAGCTAGAGTTTTAACACTTCGAAGTAGGTGTTACAAAGCCTAAAGCAGAGTGCTTCGAGATTCAAAAAAATGTGTTTCGAAGATTGAGGTAGTATACATCGGATGCACTATTCCTTATATATTTTACTCTAAATTTTCTTTACTATAAGTTTTCAAACATATCACGATTAATCCAAATTTAAAGGCATGAGAAAACTGTAGAATCCATAGGATTTATTAGTGAAGTCATTGGGATTGTGTTGACTTTTCAGCGGCTTGACTTTGGTAGGAGTGGTGCTGAAGTAATGTGAAAAGTAGCTCAGAATTGAACGAGGCTGCGGGATAATGGAATGGTTTGAGCATGACTCAAACCTAAGAAACTGAAGTTGGGAAAAACTCTTGGGTTTGGTAATGCAAAGAATCATTTATAGATTGGGTGTTCTAGTTATTGAATCAAAGCAGATGTATGATTTACTGCTGTTAGCTTGGCAAGTGGTATAGCTACTAGACATTTAGGTCCTAAAAGAAAATATGTTTGGAAAACACGGTAGTCCAACTAGACCTAAGGATTTCTATTATCCCTTGGCATAAGACATGATGGTCTTATGGGTATCAATGCATTCAAGACTTTAGAAGGTGATGATTATGTTTGTTTGATAGTTGCAATGATTTTTATGGATGCTTTTATGCTCTTTTTCTGGGTAGTCCATTACCTATGGGATAAAGGAGAAAGAACGATGGAACAGAACTACAGGTTTAGGTTGATAAGATTCTTATGTCCTAATCAGTGTCCTTTATTATTTGTTTATTTGAGTAGCATATTTCACTTAATTATTATGTGATAAGACTTTGGTTGCAGAAACTTGTCAGATATGAGACTTTGTCTAATTGCGTATGTTTTAATGCAGCTTCTGGTAGTTTTTATCGCTTATATCAAACTGTTGTTAGACCCAATGCTTTATGTGTTCTCTCATTATCTTGGGTGCCGGTTAACATTGTTGACGAGTAGACTAGGTACCAAGTTCAAGTGACATTGAAACTAATATAAAGATGAGATGGAAGAGCTAGCAAATTATTATCTATTTTGTAAATATTTTTACTTCTGCTACTTCACTATACTCTAAAGGATGTAGACAGGAAAAGATGCAGGTGGTGTGAGGCGGTTGTCACATTACCTCCCCCTAATCGTAGTTAAAAATAAATTTTCTTTGCTTCATAATTCATACCTACCGAGCATATTAAAGACCCAATATGTAAAACTTGGTAAACTCGATGGTATGACTTGATAGACTTTTGGAATCTTAAATTTTGGTCCATCACGATCAAGTCCACGACTGAATCTTCAAAGCTACGGTTGAGAAATAGTGTTTCAAATTTTTAGGCCTAATTATCTCTTCAATATGAATACTACAAAGTAACTATGAATTATTTCAGAGCCAAAGAAATTTAAGAAGAATTTGCGAGTGAGATAGTAATGATACCAAGATAGATTATTGTTGTAATTATATAATGCAAGACCATTAGACCAAAATGGAATAAACGAAGGATACTTAGACTTTTTTGGAATATGTAAATTTGAACTTTTATTATTTTGTTCAATTGTATAATGTTAATTATTAATTATTAATTATTAATTATTAATTATAAATATTAAATCTTTAGTCGATATCCTTCCTAATCCTGAAGAAGGATCAATCAGCGGTTGTGTAATATTAATTAATGGTCATAAAATATCGAATTGTTTGGTTTTACTCTTACTCATACGTAGTAAAGAAAATTAAATTTTAGCATTACTAAAAGTAGTAAACTCAGTCAAGTTTCACTACCTCAACAGTTATATGTTCAAGCTATGATCAATGAGGTTACAGATTTGAATACGACGTATATGATTTGAATTGCCATATCTTGCTTATATGTATTATGCTATAAAACTTGCATTATAAGCATGTAATACCATCTAGGTATTCGATTTTATTTAAGAAAAACGGTAAATCAAGTGTAATGGTTTAAAGTTGCTCGAGTGCCTTTTCTTCAATGTTTATCATATTTAACAAGTAACCACTAACGATATTAAAAACAAAATGTTGATGGTAATAAATAAAATATGTATTAGCTTTAATGCCGATGTAAAGTAAAGCTGAAGAGTAAAAGTAAAGTAAACTACATATTACAAAGTACTAAATGATAAGTAAATCATGTGTATAGTAGTTTGCATACCTTCAACAACTTCCAATAATGCCATCTCTAATACTAACGACGGTAAGGTCGCTAATGTCAGTGCTAACAGAAAAGCAACAAAAGTTTGTGTTGATTTATCATCGCTGTCAGTGGAAGTGAAGTAAGTACAGAGTAATTTTTTGGTTTGTTCAGACTTAGCCTGGATATTTTTTCCTCCTCTTCTTCTTTTTGGTTATAAATTGTTCATGTTCAAATTAAATACATTTGCAACCTATCACTTCCAACAAATATGGTGGGGTTTTGGCTTAATTATTATAATCAGATTGTTAGATTAAGGTAAGTACCAAATACCTATCGGGTCAATGGTCCCTGTGTGTTAATTCATTAAAAAAAATGCAAATATGATGGGTTGGTCATGTGGTAATTGATGGATCGGCAAGTGTTTTAAAATCATGGATCGGTCATATTGATATATGGTGGATCGGGAAGCTTAGACAAGCCATGGATCAGTCAATCCTTTTGTTTATAGATCGACCATCATTTTGAAGTATGGATCGGGCAGAGAAACGTGCTATGGATCGGGCACTTTCATTATTTATGGATCGGTCATAATTTGCTACCATGGATCGGGTAAAGTGTCATTGCATGGATCAGTCATTTACAAGACCATGGATCGGGTGTTCTTTGCTTCATGGATCGGTTTCTTGCAATATACCATGGATTAGACATGGCTACAACTATGGATGGGGCATCCCACTATGGTTTGGCAAGCCACTGCGCACAGTCAAAAAAGTGATTTGGCAGAGCGCCGCTCAATGGATCAACTCATTTTTTCTGAAACGAGCACGAAGGCTGATCCATGGCCTGGACCGGGTATATTTTATGCTACCTGCCACATGGCATGGATTGGACTTCTGATCCTCGGCCTACGCACACAAAATTACAATCTTTCCACTCCCTTCAAGCTCCATATGTAAATACCCCTCCATTTCACATATAAAGGTGACCAGATTTTTCTACCCTGAAGGGCTGCCATTTTCACTTCTCAACATCAAGCAATCAACTCAAACTCCATTAAAGTTCCATCAAGCTTCAATCAATCATCCCCATTATCATGAAATCATCAAAGATCATCGAAGTGCACGATTATCGAAAAATCAACTTTGATAATCTCCGCAACTAAAGAGATCTAAGCATTTATACGTTGAATTCAAGAGATTATAGAGAAGAGATAGAGAATTGTAGAAAAGAAAATTTCATTGTAAAAGAAAATAGAAAAGATGTATAAAGTGAAAATGATCATGTACCTTGTAATGATGAAGGTCATAATGGAATCATCGATTAAAGTGGACGTAGGCCAGATCTGAGGCCGAACCACTATAAACACTCTCTCCTTTACTTTTTTCTGCATTTATTTGCTCTTAACTATGTTTTGATCATTTGTGAAGTGTTGAAACACACCTTGGGGTGTTAAAGCTATTTTTGGCATTACATTTTTGGCGCCCACCTTGGGGCTCAAACCCACGACCACAAGGTTAAGAGCCCTGGTGGATTTTTGTGGATTGTGAAGATTAAAAGCCTGTCATTCTACGATAGATCCGCACGATCTAGAAGTCAGGCCCAGTGTATGAATTCCTATAAAGTTTGGAAGATTACATGAAATCATGGCACTGTCAAAGAAAGGTGGTAGTAGATTTGTTAGAGGTTTGGATAATGCTGCTAATGATGTGCTAATTCTTCAAACCAATCATTTAGCTAATTCTCAAGCTCCATGAGTTGGTGTGTCTCGGGAAGAGTTGGATACTACCATTGCTAACTTGACTCGGTAGATGGATAGGCTAGAAGCACTTTTCGCTGCTCAAGCCAATGCGACAAATCGGAAAGTTGAAATTAATCTCGAAAAGAATGCTAACTCTTCTGCCTCAGATCACAACCATGAGTACATTGTTGAAGAGGTTGACGATTCAAATGATGATCTTCAAGATTCTAAACCTAACGCCAAGAATCATTCTGAAAGATATACTTCTCGAAAAACTGGCTAGTCCCACCAAAGGAGCACCTCCCTAAGAGGGATGCCCAGGGCCTCGGTCCCTAACCGTTATCGCTTGCCCAGGCGAGCATCCAGTAAAGGTGATGGTGTCCGCCAAGGTGGCGTCACAGCGACGAAGAATATCTTTCGGAGATGGTTAGGCTAATTATGAAAGAGAGTACGGAAAGGAATGATGAAGAAAGAGAATGGGATTTCACTACAAGAAAAACTCCGCTTACTGAAAAAATTCGGAAGCCCGAGTTTCCAAAGAAATTTAATTCTCCAACCATGACAACTTATAACAGAACCGTTGACCCTAACCTTTTCCTGTACAAGTACGACCAACATATGAATAGTGCACGAGCCACGGATAAGATAAAGTGCTTGTATTTACCTACTGAGGGATTAGTGTCACTTTGGTTTACCAAGTTGCCCCGAAGTCCATGGAAAATTTCTCTGTTTTGGCAAAGAAATTCAAGAAGCAGTTTAGGCTGTATACAACAAAATCGAAGATGTAATGTTCGTTGAATGACGTGGAGTAAAGGTCGGGTGAATCTGTCAGAGGCTTTCTTACACGCTTCAATGCTGTAGTAACTGAAGTGGAGAATTCAGAGCTTCGTATCGTGTTGATGGCATTATACAAAGATGTGGATAAGAATTCTGAGCTTGGGAGGCGGATGAAAATGAAGGTACCTAATACTCTTGAAAAGTTCTATAACAAGGTTGAGGAATTTATCAGAGTACGAGATGACCCTTGTCCTGCTCACAATGTTGCTGAAAGTGGTGTTGTGCAATAGAAGAAGGATAATGGTGCTCAAGGTGGTCAAAAGAGCAATGGGGGACATAAGAGAGGAAATGATAGGAGGGATAACAGGAACGAAAAGAAGCTCTGGTTCTTCGGCCTCTCAGAATTGAATCCTCTGACAGACACCCCAGAAAATATCTTCACTACCACTAAAGACACATAAAACTATCTGAATCCGAGACCACTGAAAATTGGGGAAAACCAGATGAATTCTGGAAGGTTTTGTCACTTCCATAATTAGCCTGGCCACTACACAAATGAATGCAGACATCTCAAGAGCTTGATCGAAGAAATGATAAGGAAGAATAGGTTGCAACAATATGTGAAGAAGCTGCAGACTGCAAATCCTTCCTCAAATCCCCAAGAGCATAGTGCACCTACTAGTCAGCCCAATTCAAGTATTAGAGCTCTAATGCAGGCTAACCAAAGGCTGGTGATTAGTACCATTTTTGGAGGTCTTCATCCGGCAGGTAGCAATTGGGGAGATATTGAAAGATACGCACACACTTTGAAGTATGTCCCGAAGGAAGAGCAGTGTTTGATCTTGAGTAATACTATTCCTGTGAAGCAGCAAAATATCTCTTACGAAGACATTGTCTTCAAGGAGAAGGATGCATAAGGTATGATAACTCATACTCTCGATCCAATGGTTGTGACAGTAGGGATAAGCCTAGCAATGGTTAAGAGGGTGCTTGTTGATTGCGGCGCCTCCGTTAACGTTTTGTTCTGAAACACTTTTAACTAGATGAAACTTTCCATGACTTGTGAGCTTCTATAACTAAGATCCAGGGGTTCACGGACAAACCAAAACAACCGATCGGGGTTATTGACTTGCTTGTGTAATTGGAAGAAGTAGAAAGGAGAGTTATTATGATGCAAACTTTCGTGCTTATAGACGAACTTTTTGCATATAATGCATTCCTTGGTAGACCTGCTCTAGTTGATTTCCGAATTGCTCTAGCACCTTGGTGTTTGACTATGAAGTATCCTACTGATAAGGGTGTTGGTGTGATCAAGGGAGACCAGGATAATGCTAGAGAATGCTATATCACGGAGCTGCGTGAAGCAAAGAAGAAGGAGAAGGGTGAGAATGTGGAGGCTCCTCTCCGCATTCGTGACCCCATCTTATAGCAACTTGGGCATGTCCTCTGCACTAGAGAGCATAGTGGGTCTCAGAAAGAGATTGATCTTCGGGAAGCCAGTGCAGGGGATAATCGAGCGGCGCCAACTGAGGTCACAATTTCTATATCAGTCTATCCAAAAGATCCTAATCGAGTGTTGAAGATAGGATCTCTATTTGGCTAGAAATTGCAGAAAGATCTAGTTGTTTTCTTGAAAGCTAATATGGACGTGTTCGCTTGGAGACATTCAGATATTTGCGGGATTTCACCCGCAATGGCAGTTCATGCGTTAAACATTGATCCAAGCATCTCACCTTTGAAATGGAAGAGAAGAATTCAAGGCCCCAAACGATCGATGGCTCCCAAGGAAGAAGTTGATAGACTGATGGAAAATCGCTTTATTCGAGAGTCAAAGTATTCGGATTGGGTGTCAAATCCCGTGTTAGTGAAGAAACCCAATGGAAAATGGAGTGTATGCATTGACTATTCAGACATCAATAAACGATGTTCGAAAGATAGTTTATCATTACCTAGAATCGATCAGCTTGTAGATGCGACAGCAGGGTATAAGCTTTTATCATTCATGGATGCTTATCCAGGATACAACCAGATAATGTTGCATGAGCTAGACCAAGAGAATACAAGCTTCATTACAGATGTTGGGTTGTACTATTACAAGGTAATGCCATTTGGGTTAAAAATGTTGGAGCGACCTATTAGCGCCTCGTCAATGCGATGATCAAGTCTCATATTGGAAGAACTATGGAAGTCTATGTGGATGACAGGCTAGTAAAGTCAAAGAGAGCAGATGATCATATGGAGAATCTGGCGGAGATGTTTCATATCTTAAGGAAGTATGGCATGAATTTGAATCCTCTTAAGTGTTCATTCGGAGTCGTATCTGGTAAATTCCTTGGGTTCATGGTTAATGCTAGGGGCATCGAGGCCTTCCCACTTAGATTTTAGCGTTAAGAGAGATGAAAGGTCCAAGGATAAAGAAAGAGCTTCAGAGCTTGAATGGGAAGGTCGTTGCATTGAATCGCTTTATCTCAAAGTCCATAGATAGGTGTATTCCATTTTTTGATGCTTTGAGAAAAGGAAAGAAAGGCTTCGAATGGACCCCGGTTTGTCAAACGGCCTTCGAAGATCTGATAAGACACTTAGAAACACCTTCGATGCTTTCAAAGCTAGGTGGTGGTGAGGATTTTTTTTATATTTGGCAGTCTCATCATATGCCTTAAGTGCAGCTTTGGTTAGAAAGGATTCAAAGATTCAAAGGACAGTATATTATATCACCAAAAAGCTTATCGACATAGAGTTGAACTATCCAAAGTTGGAGGAGCTTGCATACTGTCTACTCATTGCCTAAAAAAAGATCATGCCATGTTTCCAGGCTCATTCTATCAAGGTGCTCACTAACCAGCCGCTGAAAAAGTCTTGCTCCGTCCAGAGACTTCAGGGAGATTACTAAAGTGGAATATTGAACTCAGTCTATATGATATCGCTTATCATCCACGAAGGGCAATCAATGGGAAAGCTTTGGCGCATTCATTGTATAATTCACCGATAGAGGCGGCGAAAAGGAAGAGCCTATGTAGGTGGTGGTTCAATGGAAGCTATTTGTTGATGGGACTATGAATGAGTATTGTTTCGGGGCAGGAGTGGTGCTATAGACTCCCGAAGGACGCATGGTATGCTATGCACTAAGGCTTGAATTTCCATCAACAAACAATGAAACATAGTATGAGGCCTTGATAGCCGGGTTAAGGACAGAAAAGGAGCTCAACTTGAAAGCTTTGCACATTTTCAACGATTCTCAGTTGGTGGTATGTCAGGTCAACAATTTGGACTAATACACCATCACTCATATTCCGAGGGAAGATAATATGAATGTAGATTCACTTGCCAAGTATGCTAGCTTAGGAGATGCTTAGTTGTTGGGGTAGTGCCCGTCGAAGTTCTCTCCAATCCAAGTACTGAAGACGCCGATATTGACTAGGTCATGGAAACTATCGAGGAGCCAGATTTGTGGATGACCCCAATCAAGGAACATCTTATCAATAAGACACTCCCTATAGATCAAAAGAAGCGAAGGAAGTTGTTGTGGAAGGCATCTCTATATCTCATGCAGGATGATCGGTTATACAGAAGGGGTTTCTCTATGCCTTCTACTCAGATGTGTCACCAAAGAGGAATCCATGGATATTCTGGCAGAATTACATGGTGTATAGTATGGAGGACATTCAGGTGGGCATACATCAGCCAAGAAAGTTCTGCGATATGGTTATTTCTGAGCTAATCTGTACTGAGACTCTACAGCATATGCCAGGAAATGTGACAGATGTCATAGATTCGCCAAGATACCCAGAGAACTATCCATAGAGTTGACACAAATGGTCACTTCATGACCATTTTCTATCTGGGGCATTGATTTGATTGGAGCATTGCCTATTGCCAAATCTAGCATGAAGTATGCCATTATCGTTGCCGATTACTTCACGAAGTGCACTAAAGCAGAGCCACTAGCCATCATTACCTCAAAGAAAGTCATCAATTTCATCTTGAAAAATATCGTTTGCAGGTTCGGTGTTCCGCAGAAGATAATCACAGACAATGGGACTCAATTCGAGAGCGAAGAGTTTAAAGGTTTCTATGCCAAGTATAAAATCCAAAAGAGTTTTGTGGCTGTAGCCCATCCGCAGGCAAACGAGCAGGTATGTAATGACCCAACTTTCGAACACATCGGAAGTCGTGCCATTAATGATAAATAAGAATAGATAGGAGATAAAACATAGAACATCAGAATCTCACAGCGGAATTTTTACAAAAGATAATACTTTATAACATTACACAGCGGAATATATTACATCAGAGCATACAGAATCTAGTGACACAACCCATCAGTAATTATACATATCATAGAAACCCAAACTTCTTGACTTAATTATACAGTAGATAGATGGACTAGCACACAGCAAAATCTTCATTCCAGCTTCACAAGTTTCATCATAATCCTGATTCACTTGTCTATTCATAACAAGCGTTATGAATACCCAAGAGTTTAAGGGAAAACACAGAAAAATAAACTCCGGGTCAGTCAGGGGACTGGTATGAGTAAACAGTTTATAAACAGTTTAAAGAAAACAAAATATCTCATAAGACCACGCCGTGAATACGGAACGGGTTTTTACCTTATGAGATCAAAAAACTTTGTATACTTGAAATCAGATATTATCATATAAGTTTCCCACAAATAATTTAGAATCTAGAAGAATGCTTACATCTCACATTCTCCGATATAGTATACAAATACAACCCGCTTGGCACTTAGGGAAATTGGATTTCCAACTCTGACAAGGTATGGGACCACCTTCCGATGATGTATCTCTAGAGGCAAATACATCTGGGTTCAACAAGAACGTCTTGCAACCCGGCCCTTACATGACCGACCACTCATTTCTTGAGTGTATTGAATGTATATCACCGATGGTTGTGTACGGCAACCATCCCCGAATGGGCAGAATCGATAGATTTAGAAACAAAAGGAATTTCTCTAGATAGGTGATACTACACCCTAATGGGAGCGACCCACATAGCCATGCTGCCAGCCCGATTTTTGTCATTTCCTGGGTGTGAGGCTTTGAGGCTACGTTATCTTCCAGAACATCTGGCCACCATTCACTTTGAATGCCACATCGTCAAATCCGTGATCACATATTGATTATACAAATACACACTGGGTGTAAAATAAAGAGAAGTTACCTTCTCCCCACCAACCTGGTATATTCGTAATATCAACGGCGTGACCGTTGGAAATACTCTGTCAGACATTCGTCCATACAAGTTGTCCTGCGACTGGACAAACCGAAGGCACTATTCAAAAATAGCCCTTGTATCTCGCCGTCTTCAATTCAACAATCTCTGACGCGCGACGTATAATCAAATGAAAGTGAAATACTTATTCCGACCTCTTTGAAATGATTAACGAACATTTTTCACTTTAAATTATAAATCTAATAAGATTATAATCTAATCAACATATATAATTACAGTCAAATCCAACAGTACATGATCATCTTGACAATATCTGGTATTTTGATCATCTTTTCAAAACGGTCAGTTTAAGTGCGTGTGTCGCACACGGTTATTCTTCCCTTTTTTGTTCATCACTTCTAAAAAAAAAATACTTACATAATTTTCAGAAAATTTATTTCTTATGATAACTCCTTGATCTAATTTCCATAAACGAGTTAAATTGATGATCTATAATCTATTTGACAGATTTTACACTTTGTATCGTTTTTGCCAAATTTCCCCTTTCACATCTTATACTCGATTTACTCCTTCTTTTTATATATCAATAAAGTTTCTCTTTTAATTTAACCATCTAATCATGATTAAAATATAATTTACAGTTCTTATTTTATAAATTTCAGAACTGTACATGATCAGTTACTGGTACCGGGAAATTTAGATTACAGTTTTAAAACTGACAAACTCATCGTATGTGTTGCATACGATTTTTCTTTACCTTGTTTAAAATTTAAACAACACATTAGAAAATAAATTCCAATTTAAATTATAAAATAAATTTATAATTTAATAAAATTACAGCTTCTGTGTTGACTGTTCGACTACTGTCAAAACCATGTCCGACTTGATCGACTACTTTTTGTTTGACTTTACAGTTTAACTATTTCCTTAGAAAATCATTTCTAATTATAATTATAAATTAAATATGATTTAATTTAAAATTTCAGTTTCTCTATTTGCATTACAGTCCTTGACAAAAACTGTGTGAAAAATCCTGACTCACTTATTTTCTTTTCCTTCTCCTGTTAATGTCTTCTTCCACTATACTCTTCCTCATGTTCTTCTTTCACATCCGCCTATGCACGGTCTTCCTTGTGCACCTGCACAAACCCCAGACTAACCACCTCGTCGCCACTTCCACCGCCGCAAGTCCGAAATCCAGCACCCAATCCATTTCCGTCACCAAAAATCGCGCTTACCCACTGTGTCAAAATGTGATGAATGAACTGAGGTATATTGGGCACATGCTTTTCATTTTATCGCAGGTTATTGTATTTTACAGTGCATGGTGAATCAATAGTTGTACACTCACCTAGCCACCTTTGTTAATCTCTACAGAACTTACATGCTTAATTATAAATTTGAGGAACGCAACTTTTGGTGGTTTTGGAATCTAACCGGTGTTCAGTGTAAACTGGTACATATGCAACCCTCCATGAATACCATTTACATCATGCTCTTTGAGAACCTATCCGCTTATACAAGATAAAACGCAACTTCTATTTCCCAATCCATGCTTGCCATCCTCTCTTCTTCTTTTTTTTTCCTGTAATTCACTTCTTCTCACTTGTGACCCAAACCATAGTGTGAACATACCAACAATATCATACTTTGGTCTATGTATTATTGTTTTCTTTTCTGTTCTACTCTAAATTACCACCGCCAGTACCCTTCGCATATCTCTCTTCTTCTTCTTGATTTTTATTTCCTTTTCTTCTACTGGTTTTTCCTTCCAGTTCTTTTCTTCCTACGTTTTTCTTTTATTTATATATATAAAAAAAAATCCCCTTTTATAACAATTTCCTTTATGTTCTGTTTCCGTTTTATACAGCACTTGCTCACGTCTACTGGTAAATTATATGATTAATCATAGTAATTGGTTTGTTAATTTATCATATAACTACAAATAAACCTACCTATAACTAGTAATTGAGTTATTCGGTTAATATAAATCATATAGTAAGCGATGTACAGAAGGTCTAAGTACTGATTCTAGTTGCTGAACCCCTTATTATCACCTGATACGCCCACTACTCTTCTCTTCTTCTTGCATCCACTGTCTTTCTTTATATCAGTGCACACTCGTGCATATCGTGCACGTGTACACCTTCTTCGGCTATCCTGGGTCAATGCGTTGCTGATCACAAACCACCCTATACCGCAGTATTTCCTATGACTAGCCACACCACTGTCAAACTCTCCTCTTCTCCTGATACTTTCCTCTTTAAATGTTTTAACTTCCTACTCTGTTATTTGATTTCCTATGTTATACATAATGCATTCATTTTAGTTTTCTTGTTATTATTATACCTTTTATTTTATTTTATTTTCCCTTTTCCATGAACATCAGCCCAGCCTTTATGCCACGCACACCTTGGTTCGATCCACTGCATCGGGTTTTTGAGTGTTTAACCCAATGCAAAACGTTTGTTTATTAAATAGACATAGGCTTAGTTTTTGGTTTACAGGTTATGCATACTGTTCCGGATCATGGACAGTTTAAGCTCCAGCGTTAATTTCTAGTTTATATTCATTATTCCGCTTATCTTTATGGTTGTATTTTCTGTAATAAACATGCTGCTTATGTTAAACAGAGTTTTGGATTTTCCAGATACTGTTAATTTCACTCCAGTTTTCATACATGTAGATGTGAATTAATCTTTATTTGATATTCTCACATCATACCAGTGTAATATATACCAACATCATACCTGTGACAAATTTAGGAATAGGGGCAAATGGTACCATTTTTCCTACCACTATACTACCATTTGTTTTTCAGCGTTTAATAAATACTTTTCCATTATTCAGGGACAGTTAAAAATCATTCATCAAATCCTATATACATGTATATATTTTCTGATAAGTGTATGATAAGGTTATGGTTGCCAATCCAAGTGAAGTAAAGGAGGGTTTAAACTTATCAATCAAAACCATCATAACATATTTGTATGTCTTATACATACAACTGCAGTTTTGAAACAGAGGGAAAATAATGGTTTGCACTCATTAACTAGCATCCAACTATAACATAACGCTTGTGTTCATAGCAGGATAACTTTAACAGAAAGTATACAAATGTCCATGTGTGTGTTTATACGAAATATACACTCAGGCTGATGCATTCAAACTCAACAGTCTAAATCATCTCATAGCAGCAATTTAAGAAGAAAATCAAGTAATCAAATATAGGAAAGTTTACTCACCTAAGAATTGCTCAAAACCCTTACTTTTCTCCCTGATCAAGTATAAGAGACTGGTGTTTATCTGTGTGTTCTCAGGGTCCTTTTATAGTTGTTGGAAGTGATAAAAATAATGGGTATTTAAAAACAGTTTCAGATTTTGGTTTGACAATACAAATGAAAGGTTTCTCTTTTGTCAAATCAACACTACACCCCATATTCACATGGCTTGATCTCAGCAAATCCTCACCTGAAAATTCCCTGCGCAAACACCCTTTCACTTCTTATTTACTTCTATGAAAACACTACTCACAAATGCCTTGTACCCTACCTATTCTTCACCAATCCTTCTTGGATTTCAAACAATTTAAAAATATTTTTGTACCATCAAAAATCAGTTTTCTTGCATGGTATTTTCAAATCAAAATCTCCTCATAAAAGTTGATTTAACCAATCATATTTAAAACCCCTACTTGCCTTGCAAGTATTTGCAAAATCTGAAAATATTTGTACATTTTTGATCTCGGTCATATGAAGATATTGACATAGAAATGTCCTAGAAAATTCATGTATTTGTATGCATCTAGTGTAGGTAAAATGATGGTGTATATGCAAGGTTTTAGTAAGATCTTTAGTACATGTTTGACGAGATGAATCAAGCTTTGAAAATGCAAAAGGAGATGTAAAATTTTAGAAAATCTTTGAGAGAAAAAGGGGAATTTCAAAACTGAAAATACAAGATAAAAAGATTTGCCATGTGACCAAATATCTCTTTAGATCTTTTCTCTAGTTTTCCTAAGGTAGGTGTTATCTTTACATTTTTTCCATGAACACATGCTTGCAAAAGGACATGTCATTTTCATGCTTTTGGATGTTGGTGTGTATGCAACTTGAACTTGTTTTCGATCTTGCTTTAAAAGTGGTCTTGACATGTTTCCATTCAAGTATTAAACAAGTTTTTCCCATTTCAAGAATTTGTAAAACCCAAACTCTAAAATACTTTGAAAGATAAAGAACAAGATTTGCAAAAATAAAAATGGCATTTATAAAAATAAGTGTTATTTATCTTAAAAAAATGAATTAAAAACAAGTGTTATCCTATCCATGCTATCATATATACCTGTATAAACTAAAATTAACAAACGCTATTATATTCCTGCTATTATTCCTGAATGTATCAAAAATGGTTTCGATAAATGCTGCACATATAAATGTTGTTATACATATATGTTAACAAATTCTGTAATTTCAAAGTCTAAATTTTAAATCGTATTTGAAAATACGTACTCACGATTAAATATCTGTGTCAGTGATCCATGAAAATACCGGGTCATTACATTCTACCCCCCTTATAAAAATTTCGTCCTCGAAATTTGTAAGTAGTAGATTAGAGTTATCGACTTAACACACATCAAAAATAATTAACACACATCAGCAATTCCTATTCAAACCCAAAATATCCTTCCAAATTCCTTCTCTAACTAATCGATCACTCCGTTAAGTATTACCCACAAAATCCTTATTCCCGTGATTAATGATCTCCATTTCGGGATCCCCACATGTCATCTTATTTCCACAAATCGACCAATTCACTTCCTCTCTGAGTCCATATCCAATAAACCCTCCAGTCCAGCCCTCATTTCAGGAAATCCAAATTTTAGCTTTGTTTAAAATTCTAACTTGATTTCCGGTATCAATATAAATGGATATTATTCTAATTCAATCCAACCATATTTATTTTACCACGAGGCTGACCCTCCTTTTATCTAAAAAGAGTAAATTATCTTTTGGCACTTCTTCCATTTAACTTGCTTGAGTAAAAATTTATTTCCAGAATTCAAATTCCCTGGGTTTTATCCCAATTTCTTTAGAAATCGTACAAATATATAACTATCTCAAATTCAAAATATTATAATTTTCAAACCACTTGTTTTCTTTCAAACAACTTTTCATCAGAAATTTTTCTAAGGTAGCAATTTGTCACTTAGAAACTCGAAAATGAACACTGATAATGTTGCATGCATCATCAGAATTATTTTCCAGCGGCTGAAGTGAGTTCAGTGCTTTATCACTTTTAAAATCCGTACAAAAATGGTTTTTGTCCAAATTTTCCAAAGTAATACTATATTACTTTATATTTATTCGAAAAATTATTTTTCAAATACCCAGGATTTTAAATTCCAAAATCTGGTTTGAATCAAATCTTAATTCGTCTTATTTATATAATTCAAGTTGATCACGGAATCCAGTATTACGACCAGTAGTAGTGGACGACCCTCTAGCTCGACCTCTTCGTCCTCGGTTACTCATCTTTATTATCTGAATATAACAGGTCGTCAATCATGTCTCGATGGAGTATAACTACTTAGGTATAACATCCAAGTTGTTTTAAATTCGTTTTAAATTTTATATAAAAATACGCTCTCACTCACCCGAAGCCTAGGTAATCAGTAACCTAAGCTCTGATACCAACTGTAACGACCCAACTTTCGAACACATCGGAAGTCGTGCCATTAATGAGAAATAAGAATAGATAGGAGATAAAACACAGAACATCAGAATCTCACAGCGGAATTTTCACAAAAGATAATACTTTATAACATTACACAGTGGAATATATTACATCAGAGCATACAGAATCTAGTGACACAACCCATCAGTAATTATACATATCATAGAAACCCAAACTTCTTGACTTAATTATACAGTAGATAGATGGACCAGCACACAGCAAAATCTTCATTCCAGCTTCACAAGTTTCATCATAATCCTGATTCACTTGTCTATTCATAACAAGCGTTATGAATACCCAAGAGTTTAAGGAAAACACAGAAAAATAAACTCTGGGTCAGTCAGGGGACTAGTATGAGTAAACAGTTTAAAAACAGTTTAAAGAAAACAAAATATCTCATAAGACCACGCCGTGAATACGGAACGGGTTTTTACCTTATGAGATCAAAAAACTTTGTATACTTGAAATCAGATATTATCATATAAGTTTCCCACAAATAATTTAGAATCTAGAAGAATGCTTGCATCTCACATTCTCCGATATAGTATACAAATACAACCCGCTTGGCACTTAGGGAAATTGGATTTCCAACTCTGACAAGGTATGGGACCACCTTCCGATGATGTATCTCTAGAGGCAAATACATCTGGGTTCAACAAGAACGTCTTGCAACCCGGCCCTTACATGACCGACCACTCATTTCTCTTGAGTGTATCGAATGTATATCACCGCTGGTTGTGTACGGCAACCATCCCCGAATGGGCAGAATCGATAGATTTAGAAACAAAAGGAATTTCTCTAGATAGGTGATACTACACCCTAATGGGAGCGACCCACATAGCCATGCTGCCAGCCCGATTTTTGTCATTTCCTGGGTGTGAGGCTTTGAGGCTACGTTATCTTCCAGAACATCTGGCCACCATTCACTTTGAATGCCACATCGTCAAATCCGTGATCACATATTGATTATACAAATACACACTGGGTGTAAAATAAAGAGAAGTTACCTTCTCCCCACCAACCTGGTATATTCGTAATATCAACGGCGTGACCGTTGGAAATACTCTGTCGGACATTCGTCCATACAAGTTGTCCTGGGACTGGACAAACCGAAGGCACTATTCAAAAATAGCCCTTGTATCTCGCCGTCTTCAATTCAACAATCTCTGACGCGCGACGTATAATCAAATCAAAGTGAAATACTTATTCTGACCTCTTTGAAATGATTAACGAACATTTTTCACTTTAAATTATAAATCTAATAAGATTATAATCTAATCAGCATATATAATTAAAGTCAAATCCAACAGTACATGATCATCTTGACAATATCTGGTATTTTGATCATCTTTTCAAAACGGTCAGTTTAAGTGCGTGCGTCGCACACGGTTATTCTTCCCTTTTTTGTTCGTCACTTCTAAAAAAAAAAACTTACATAATTTTCAGAAAATTTATTTCTTATGATCACTCCTTGATCTAATTTCCATAAACGAGTTAAACTGATGATCTATAATCTATTTGACAGATTTTACACTTTGTATCGTTTTTGCCAAATTTCCCCTTTCACATCTTATACTCGATTTACTCCTTCTTTTTATATATCAATAAAGTTTCTCTTTTAATTTAACCATCTAATCATGATTAAAATATAATTTACAGTTCTTATTTTATAAATTTCAGAACTGTACATGATCAGTTACTGGTACCGGGAAATTTAGATTACAGTTTTAAAACTGACAAACTCATCGTATGTGTTGCATACGATTTTTCTTTACCTTGTTTAAAATTTAAACAACTCATTAGAAAATAAATTCCAATTTAAATTATAAAATAAATTTATAATTTAATAAAATTACAGCTTCTATGTTGACTGTTCGACTACTGTCAAAACCATGTCCGACTTGATCGACTACTTTTTATTTGACTTTACAGTTTAACTATTTCCTTAGAAAATCATTTCTAATTATATTTATAAATTAAATATAATTTAATTTAAATTTTCAGTTTCTCTATTTTCATTACAGTCCTTGACAAAAACTGTGTGAAAAATCCTGACTCACTTATTTTCTTTTCCTTCTCCTGTTAATGTCTTCTTCCACTATACTCTTCCCCATGTTCTTCTTTCACATCCGCCTATGCACGGTCTTCCTTGTGCACCTGCACAAACCCCAGACTAACAACCTCGTCGCCACTTCCACCGCCGCAAGTCCGAAATCCAGCACCCAATCCATTTCCGTCACCAAAAATCACGCTTACCCACTGTGTCAAAATGTGATGAATGAATTGAGGTATATTGGGCACATGCTTTTCATTTTATCGCAGGTTATTGTATTTTACAGTGCATGGTGAATCAATAGTTGTTCACTCACCTAGCCACCTTTGTTAATCTCTACAGAACTTACATGCTTAATTATAAATTTGAGGAATGCAACTTTTGGTGGTTTTGGAATCTAACCGGTGTTCAGTGCAAACTGGTACATATGCAACCCTCCATGAATACCATTTACATCATGCTCTATGAGAACCAATCCGCTTATACAAGATAAAACGCAACTTCTATTTCCCAATCCATGCTTGCTGTCCTCTCTTCTTCTTTTTTCCTGTAATTCACTTCTTCTCACTTGTGACCCAAACCATAGTGTGAACATACCAACAATATCATACTTTGGTCTATTTATTATTGTTTTCTTTTCTGTTCTACTCTAAATTACCACCGCCAGTACCCTTCGCATATCTCTCTTCTTCTTCTTGATTTTTATTTCCTTTTCTTCTACTGGTTTTTCCTTCCAGTTCTTTTCTTCCTACGTTTTTTCTTTTGTTTATATATATAAAAAAAATTCCCCCCTTTTTTAACAATTTCCTTTATGTTCTGTTTCCGTTTTATACAACACTTGCTCACGTCTACTGGTAAATTATATGATTAATCATAGTAATTGGTTTGTTAATTTATCATATAACTACAAATAAACCTACCTATAACTAGTAAATCTTGAGTTATTCGGTTAATATAAATCATATAGTAAGCGATGTACAGTAGGTCTAAGTAATGATTCTAGCTGCCGAACCCCTTATTATCACCTGATACGCCCACTACTCTTCTCTTCTTCTTGCATCCACTGTCTTTCTTTATATCAGTGCACACTCGTGCATATCGTGCACGTGTACACCTTCTTCGGCTATCCTGGGTCAATGCGTTGCTGATCACAAACCACCCTATACCGCAGTATTTCCTATGACTAGCCACACCACTGTCAAACTCTCCTCTTCTCCTTATACTTTCCTCTTTAAATGTTTTAACTTCCTACTTTGTTCTTTGATTTCCTATGTTATACATAATGCATTCATTTTAGTTTTCTTGTTATTATTATACCTTTTATTTTATTTTTTTTCCTTTTCCTTGAACATCAGCCCAGCCTTTATGCCACGCACACCTTGGTTCGATCCACTGCATCGGGTTTTTGAGTGTTTAACCCAACGCAAAACGTTTGTTTATTAAATAGACACAGGCTTAGTTTTTGGTTTACAGGTTATGCATACTGTTCCGGATCATGGACAGTTTAAGCTCCAGCGTTAATTTCTAGTTTATATTCATTATTCCGCTTATCTTTATGGTTGTATTTTCTGTAATAAACATGCTGCTTATGTTAAACAGAGTTTTGGATTTTCCGGATACTGTTAATTTCACTCCAGTTTTCATACATGTAGATGTGAATTAATCTTTATTTGATATTCTCACATCATACCAGTGTAATATATACCAACATCATACCTGTGACAAATTTAGGAATAGATGCAAATGGTACCATTTTTCCTACCACTATACTACCATTTGTTTTTTCAGCGTTTAATAAATACTTTTCCATTATTCAGGGACAGTTAAAAATCATTCATAAAATCCTATATACATGTATATATTTTCTGATAAGTGTATGATAAGGTTATGGTTGCCAATCCAAGTGAAGTAAAGGAGGGTTTAAACTTATCAATCAGAACCATCATAACATATTTGTATGTCTTATACATACAACTGCAGTTTTGAAACAGAGGGAAAATAATGGTTTGCACTCATTAACTAGCATCCAACTATAACATAACGCTTGTGTTCATAGCAGGATAACTTTAACAGAAAGTATACAAATGTCCATGTGTGTGTTTATACGAAATATACACTCAGGCTGATGCATTCAAACTCAACAGTCTAAATCATCTCATAGCAGCAATTTAAGAAGAAAATCAAGTATCAAATATAGGAAAGTTTACTCACCTAAGAATTGCTCAAAACCCTTACTTTTCTCCCTGATCAAGTATAAGAGACTGGTGTTTATCTGTGTGTGAAATATGTGTGTTCTCAGGGTCCTTTCATAGTTGTAGGAAGTGATAAAAATAATGGGTATTTAAAAACAGTTTCAGATTTTGGTTTGACAATACAAATGAAAGGTTTCTCTTTTGTCAAATCAACACTACACCCCATATTCACATGGCTTGATCTCAGCAAATCCTCACCTGAAGATTCCCTGCGTAAACACCCTTTCACTTCTTATTTACTTCTATGAAAACACTACTCACAAATGCCTTGTACCCTACCTATTCTTCACCAATCCTTCTTGGATTTCAAACAATTTAAAAATATTTTTGTACCATCAAAAATCAGTTTTCTTGCATGGTATTTTCAAATCAAAATATCCTCATAAAAGTTGATTTAACCAATCATATTTAAAACCCCTACTTGCCTTGCAAGTATTTGCAAAATCTGAAAATATTTGTATATTTTTGATCTCGGTCATATGAAGATATTGACATAGAAATGTCCTAGAAAATTCATGTATTTGTATGCATCTAGTGTAGGTAAAATGATGGTGTATATGCAAGGTTTTAGTAAGATCTTTAGTACATGTTTGACGAGATGAATCATGCTTTGAAAATGCAAAAGGAGATGTAAAATTTCAGAAAATCTTTGAGAGAAAAAGGGGAATTTCAAAACTGAAAATACAAGATAAAAAGATTTGCCATGTGACCAAATATCTCTTTAGATCTTTTCTCTAGTTTTCCTAAGGTAGGTGTTATCTTTACATTTTTTTCCATGAACACATGCTTGCAAAAGGACATGTCATTTTCATGCTTTTGGATGTTGGTGTGTATGCAACTTGAACTTGTTTTCGATCTTGCTTTAAAAGTGGTCTTGACATGTTTCCATTCAAGTATTAAACAAGTTTTTCCCATTTCAAGAATTTGTAAAACCCAAACTCTAAAATACTTTGAAAGATAAAGAACAAGATCTGTAAAAATAAAAATGGCATTTATAAAAATAAGTGTTATTTATCTTACAAAAAAAATGAATTAAAAACAAGTGTTATCCTATCCATGCTATCATATATACCTGTATAAACTAAAATTAACAAACGCTATTAAATTCCTGCTATTATTCCTGAATGTATCAAAAATGGTTTCGATAAATGCTGCACATATAAATGTTGTTATACATATATGTTAACAAATTCTGTAATTTCAAAGTCTAAATTTTAAATCGTATTTGAAAATACGTACTCACGATTAAATATCTGTGTCAGTGATCCGTGAAAATACCGGGTCATTACAAGGTAGAAGCAATCAACCATCAAGAAGAGTCTTGAAAAAGCAAAAGGTGGTTGGGTGGACGAGCTTCCTCTTGCACTATAAGCGTATCGAATGACTCATAAATCCGTGACTGGGCACACTCCTTTTTCCTTGGCGTTTGGTTCTAAAGCGACGATTCCGGTAGACCAAGAGGTTCCTACTCACCGCAGAATTCATTTTTACCAAACACAGGATGATCAACTGCAGTTAGAGGCACAACTTGAGAAAAGAAGGAATGAAGTAGAGCTCTGAATCGTAGCACATCAAAGGAGAGTAGCCAAGCACTTCAACAGCAAAGTTCGGCAGAGTACTTTCGAGGTTGGTGATCTTGTGCTGAAAAGAGTGATGACTGCCACAGGCGTATTCAGACCAAACTGGGAAGGACCATACATGATCAGTCAAAAACTTCTGGATGACACTTTCAAACTCTCCATAGTTGATGGAATCCCAATCCCGCGAGCTTGGAACTCTAACCATCTACATCGTTATTTTTCATAGTTGCTTTGTTGGGTTTCTTGTAAAAATAATGATTGTAAATATTTTTGCAAGTCTTGTAATTGAACATCATCATTAATGAAAAGCATGCCTGCTTATCGATAATATTTTTGCCAATGTTTGTCAAATAGTTAAAAAAAAAAAAATCTTAAACTCGATTTAATATTGCAGGTCATCAAAAGAGCACTTACTTACTCAAGATCCAACGATACTTACAAAGCATCCCAACAAAGATAACTCAAGTGTCGAGTGCCACCAACGTCCATTTGCACATATGCGAGGATGTGGAGCACCACCTTGAAAATTGAGAAGAAGGAATCGTTAGGATTCGAAACGCTAAAAATTGAGAAGAAGGAATCGTTAGGATTCGAAACGCTAGAAGTCCAACGATGAGAAGCGCGACAAATAGATAGAAGGGTACAAATTGCAAGTTCCACCAAAAGTGCACCTCTCCAAGTGAGAGACACAAGACCCTGGTTCTCCTACCGAGATAGCTTGCTAAGACAAGCGTCCGGTAAAAGCACCGGCCGCCCGTAGAATAACGCAATGAAGGAGGCTTCCTAGAAGTTGCAAGTTTCACCAAAGGGGCATCTCATCAAGTGTGAGGCCCAGGGCCCTGGTCTCTTAAGCCGCGAATCACTTGCTAAGGCAAGCATTCAGTGAAAGAATCGGCGTCTGCCCCACGAAACTACCCAAACGCCCAAGACCTCTACGGGGGCACCCTCTTTGAGTCTCCGACGCTTCGGTTAATCGGTTTAATAGGAGATGAAAGTCTTCACTGTTTGAATTAACCAAGCTGGATTGTAGACGAAGTTGGACTTTAACCCAAGACCTCTATAGGGGCACCCACTCCGAGTCTCCAATGCTTCGTTTAATCAGTTTAATTGGAATGAAAGTCTTCACTACCTGAATTAACCAAGTTGGATTGTAGACGAAGTTGGGCTTTAACCAAAGATCTCTACGGGGGCACCCTCTCTGAGTCTCCGACGCTTCGGTTGATCGGTTTTATTAGAGATGAGAGTCTTCACTGCCTAAATTAACCAATCCAGATTATAGAAGAAGTTGGGCTTTAACCAAAGGCCTCTACGGGGGCACCCTCTCTGAGTCTCTGACGCTTTGGTTAATCAGTTTAATTAGGGATGAAAGTCTTCACTGCCTGAATTAACCAAGCTGGATTATAGACGAAGTTGGCCTTTAACCCAAGGCATCTACAGGGGAGCCCAATCTAAGTCGCCGACGCTTTAGTTAATTGGCTGGTAGTAGACGAAAGTCTTTGACGTTTGAATTAACTAAGCTGGATAGTAGACGAACATTAGTCCAAAATATAAGACCTCCCATGTAGAGGGACAGATGCACAAGACTTCTCCAAAAAGAAGCACAACCAAGAAAGCCGAGTTTCTTAGATGCAACGACAGGCTCCAAATCTCTCAATGAATTGGCATAAGCAAAAAGACTTTGCAAAAAAATTAGAAGCTTCAAGTGCCTTAATCAAAATCAAAGGAACTCAACAAGTTGACAGCATCCAACATATGTAATTCGTCCTATGGTACGGGGTAACATAACCACATTGGAATGGAATAATGCTCTGAAAGTATACCACAGCTCATCACGACTTCGCAACAAATAAAAGACTTGTATCCTGCAAAGAGATGAATATGCAAAAGTTTGACAAAGCTAGAGAAAAAAAAAGTTAAAGTACAGCAAGCCAGAAGCATTATTATTACATCAAAGCAGGTTTCAAAATCAAGTCTTCACAAATTTAAAGGCAAGGATTGGCACTCGCATAAACATCCGGTCAAAGCAAACTACAAATAACAAAGCCACATAAAGCAAAACAGATAGCCAAAATCTCTAATCACCCTTCTTCCCGTCTTTAGAAGCACCACCGGACCTTAATGTAAGCTTTGGAACTCTGGGAGGAGGAGGTGTAGCAGCAGGCTGGCCTTTGCCCTTGATTTCTTCGTCATCCTGAGGATCGTCGGGGGAGGAAAGAGCAAGTGTCTTCTTGCAAGCGTTGTGCTTCCCCTTGCACCTTTATGATGAATATTTTCTCTTTTTCTCTGAGCGGCCCTTAGTACTCTTCATCGGGCTTTCGTCCTCATCCTCAAGTTCTTTTGCTCCTCCTAGCGAGAAGTCCGAGTCATCCAGATTAGCAATTGCATTAATCTTTTTGGCTTATGACCCGGGTTGAGTAGCAGAAGCGGGAGTAGAGGCTGTAGCCAAAGAAGGATCACCCGAGGAGGAGTGTTGGTCGAACAAGTTGTCGCCAGCAGGGTTGAAGGTATAAAGATGGTCGTAGTTCCCGTTACTTCAGTAATAGCGGGAGAAGGCTTCGGTGTAATCAGACCTAATGCAAATGAATGATAAGCAAGGAGCTCGTCATATCCGTATGGAGTGCTAAAGTAATCCAATATGATAAGACTTTATCAATGTCAATTTTACCTGAGGCATGAGGTCTTCTAAGCTCTACTTCATATTTGTTGAGGTCATCATTATTGTCGTCATCCTGATGATCCTCAACAACTTCTCTCTTCTCTCCAGAAGTGGAAGCAGGGTCAGCGGAATGCATAATAACAACGTTTGGGTCAGAAGAATTAATATCAATAGAGGTAGTGCCGGTAGTAGTAGCAGTTGTATTTGGGGCAAGCACCCCAAAAGATCTAGCACCAACTGTTAAACCTCGCTCCCTCATGAGTTCATCTTTCATCTTGGCTAGGGCAGCACGAGACTAATCATCTAGAAGGGACCTCAAGAGTTCTTCTTTAGTATAACCACTGTCCTTAAGCTCTTCAAGCACCTCTTCCCAAACCTCAGCTAATGTGATTGAGAATTTCTCTCCCAAAAAAGATAAGCTACCACGACTCATGATGCTATAAGCATAAAATTTGAATAATATAGAATCAAATTCAGCCTTGTCTTCGGCATGTGCTTGCTCCGTAGTTGCCTTTCCTGCAAGAGCCTGATCTCTCTCCTGGTCAAGTTTTTTTACTTTAGCCTTCAGCAATGTTCTTTTCATGAAGGCTAGCATTGTCTTGCTGATAAGTTCTAGTTGTTTCCTACTCTATGACTAATTTGTCCTCAGCAGCCTTTTGAGCATCTATAACCTGAGAGGTTAACAAAGTTTCTCTCTGTTTAGCAGTAGCAAGCTCTTTCCTAAGCCTTTTATTCGCGCCTTCCAACTCTAGGTTCTTTTGGGTGAGAGATGAAATATTAACATCACGTGCTCGGAGGGTTCTTTTCCACTCTTCCTTATCATTCTCCATCGTAAGCATGGCCTCGTAGTTAAGTCTGCTGACTCGTTGAAGTTCGTCAGCTAGCTTAAGCTACAGGGATATCTTCTCGACACAACCCTTAACCACATCCAGTTGCTTCTCAATATGACCTTTCATTATATCCAGGTCCTTAAGCATCTAATCCTTGTCTGTTGGCCTGATGTCCAAATTAAAGCGGACTCCTTTTAAGAACCAAGTAGAAAACCACTCAGCAAGTGTGTTGGGTGCTGGATCAAGAGGGTGTTTAGGCCTCTGGATAATCTGATGTATATCGACAGGAGTGAGGGTAACTGATGGAGGTAGAAGAGGCATAAGGTTGTTGGTAGAAGTTTGAACAACAGTAGAAGGGCATTTATCTTTCTTAGACTGCTTGTGAGAACTGCCTTCGTTGTGTTCCTTGCCCTTATTATCCCTTTCCCTCTTCTTGTGATGATCATCCCTCTCTTGCCTATCTTGGTCATAGAGGTTGTCACGGTCTTGCCTGCTCCGCTCGTACTCATCCTGACGATCCCGCTCTTCTCTTCTCGTCGGTCCCTCCATTATAGCGAGGTTGTGTATGATGCCGAGGGATGTGATGATAACGCTTGAAGTCTTCAGTGTAAGAGCGAAGACTCATGGTTTGACCTGAAACGGAAAAAAGCAAGAGTTCAAAATTTTATAGCAGGAAGCACTGAGCCAAGACAGAAAGCATAAGCAGAATATCAGAGCTCTAAGTGTGTGTTGTGTGTGCTCTAGCGCGCATCAAACTATGAACCGCTCGTTGATTTTGGAACTAAAAAATTTGTGGTTTCAGTGGTAGGTTTCTAAGAAATTTGAATCAAGTCAGAAGCAACTTTTGTCACCAAGAAAGTAAGTTTAGAATTTATGATATCACTTGTAGTAAGCTCGCCCGTTGTGACATTAAGATCGCTCAGATTATTGTATACATCCATAAGATCATCCTGGTATGTAGCAGGGGTTATTGGATTGGTGTCGTCTCTCTTAGCTATCGTGTCGCTTTTATCTGCGATCTCTCCTTCCTCAACCTGCTCCTCAGTCGCCGCAGGACCTTAACCCTCGTGATGTCTAAATTCTTCTTCTTCAATGGGAGGTAATTGAGACTGCATAGATGGCTCAACTCCAATAGCAGGATCTATGCACTTCTTTAAAGAAGGATCTTCAGTGGAATCTTTCGATGAGATATCCCCTCCAGAAGATGAAGCACCCAATGCTTTAGGTATAGAATGTGGAGTTGAAGAAGTTCCTCCAGAAGGAAAATATTGTGAAGGGTCAAGCAAGTTATACTGTCGAAGTAATCCTTCCAAGATTAAAAATTCCCTACTTCTCTCTCCGTCTTTGATGGCTCTCAAAGTCTCAAGTGTAGACTGATCAGCAGCAGAGTCTTTATCAAGAGAGGGAAGTTCTAAAAAACAAAAGGAAGATTTAAGAATCAAGACATAGATGGAAACTGGATGAAGAGCTCTAAGAAAATATATTCATATCCTTCCATCCATATGCCATAAAAGCTTTCGCGACACCGAATGTAAAAATATTGATTTAGGACTCCCCGAACGCTGTCTGGTAAGTCGAGGATAAGACTGGAGTTTCAGGCGCCTTCGACAAAAGCAATTGATGAATGTTATTTTCTCCTTTTGAAAACACAAAAAGAGAAGATATCCTGAAAAGTAGGCACGCATTGTTTTGTCCTCATGAAAAGCACATAAAGCCCTATCAAAATGGCATACCCATTTGGGTGTAGCTGAAACGGGGAAATAGCTAAACGTCGAAGGATCATCTCTAAGAATGAGTTGAAAGAAGGGATGGCTCTGCTTACTAACATATAACGATTGATTGTAACATAGCCAACGGGCGGAAGATCAGCAAAGTCATCCTTTCTCGGTAATATTGCATCGGCTTCCGGGATGCCAAACTGAGTGCAAAAATGTTTGAACAAACATAATGAAAGCACTGTAGGGTGTCTCTCAGAAGGTGATTTGGTAAGAGGACGAGGAGAAGAAAAGTCTTGACTGACATATGACCTAGGAGGAGCAATATCGTAATTTCAGGAACCTAACCAGAAGCTCCAACTTAAGTAGACATAGTTGTTTCCTCAGATTATTGGCGAGATTGTTGTCGGGCTACCATTTCTACACAAGGAATCGTGTTTTTTAAATAAATCACAGTTGCGTATTTCCTAAGTGAGAAGTGTTGTGCACAATTATATAAGTCATTAAAAACGGTGAAGCTTGAAATCTACAATCGGCATGTGTTGGTGAATCGATTTCAAGCGTCACTGCAAATTCATATTAGAATGATTGTATATATGCAGGCGATGTTTGATGAATTATAAAATAATCAAGCTATATAATTCTGTGTATTGTCGTTGTGGGCAGTCAATAACAAAATATTGACCCAGAAACGTGCTAGTGTTTTTATCGTTATAGGACATGTTGTAGCAGTGGACATGCATGTTTAGTTTTTCAATCACGAGTTCAAGTTGTTGACGATTGCTTTAAAAAAATTGTGTTGCTTCAAAAAAAAAGTTCGGCGACTAAAATAGACCACCATGGATCGAACGTGACCGATCCATCGTGATTGGGCATGACCGATCCATCGTGGATCATGCATGGCCGATCCACCATGGATGGGGCATGACCAATCCATTGAGGATCAAGCACGATCGGTCCATCATGGATCTCACTGTCTCACCCATTCAAGGTATGCCCAAACTATGAAACGCAACCCAAACAACTCGGGCATCATTCCAAACATTTCGAACAGCAAACTCAGGCATCATTCTAAGCAACAAAGGTGTCAAAAAACAATTTAACGAGGAAGATTACGGCATCAACATAATCACAAAGTCAACAAATGTGAACTTAAATGATCATCATTGAAACGCAAGATGATCAGCATGCCAAAGCATCATTAGTTCACGGCCAATTTTCACTGCTGCAAATATTAAAGCGCCTGAATCAAGTTGTGACATATTTCATCAAGCTGCTGCGTGAGATCTGAATCACAAAAGAACTGCGATTGAGTTTGGTCATCTAAGTTCAAATCTAACAAGGTTGAAATCGGATTACCAAATTATCAAAACATCAACCGCTGGAAATCGCAAAAATTACACAAATAGATTCTCACACTTGTCCAAGGGAATTCATGTATCAACACAAATTAAAATTTTTATCATACAAGCATTTGGACCCCAATTCGTCTGACAAACAGCTCATAGGTGTGAGATCAAAATCAAAGTTTAAAGAGCTCAACACTGCCAAATCCGATTAAAACTGGATTTTTAAATTCAATTACAAATTGCAAATCGATCAGATCCAGATTCGCAAGCAAATTGGCGAATCAATGTACAGTCAGTCGTTGAAACCAAATACCCAAAATAAATTCGACTCAAACTCTAAACCTAGAACCAATTTGACACAAAATCCGAGAAGACTGACACTTACGTTATAGTGAATAGTCGGATTTGGGTGGATGAGGCTGGTTTGAGTTAGACATCGTTGAAATAGTTCGGATCTTGTGAATTTGGCTTCAAATCAACTCGAGCTAGCTACGGACGAAGTGCTGATCAAATTCAGGAGAGAATCAAGGCACATATCTAATTGAAAGAAGATTCGATCGAAAACAAGACAGAAGATCAAATCGAAGTCGGATTTTCTCAGAAAGGTTAAATGTTGTTTTCAGTGGAAGGATAAAATGAATAGGGGTCAGATCCGAAAAAAGAGTATAAAAGAAAAGTGTAATTGGGCCTTTCCGATCCATAGTGTGAGCTGCATGTGGCCCACTGTTGAGCATATCTATGACCCACTAATTTTTGCATGGTCCACTGACTTTTTACACATTCTAACCCACATATATATAAAGAGAAAAGATATGTGTAACACCCCGTAATTTTATAATATTAAAATTGACAAATTAAAGAATACTTAATTTTTAGAAGAAGAATTAAAGGAAACGGATTATGCCATTGCGTTCGTCTCGGAATTCTGCTTGAGATAGAGTCGGAGTTTGCGTAAAACGGATGTAGTATGAAGAAGTTATGGAGCTTAGAATATTTCAAGTTTAAGCAGAATTTAAATTAATTAATCTAAAACGAATTCGAAATTCAAAATCAGACCAAGCGTGAAAATTCCCGCTCGTGGGTGTCGACCCCTCCTGGGGGTGTCGACATGGGTGTCGACCCCCCATAGGGGGTGTCGACAGGGGTATCGACCCCCTATAAGGGTGTCGACCCCATCGGCCCAGATTTGGACGTGACGTGTTTTGGCGGATTAGGGCTGACGTAGCGTTCTGGGATTGGCTGGATGACGTGTTTTTCTGATTTGGATGGTTCAGATGGTTCCTAGTCTAATCTAAAGTACCTAATACACCTAATACTCCTATAACTAAACACCTAGACCTAATCCTAATTTCATTACACAAATCCATGGCGCCTCCATGCTGCTCAAATCTAAATTAACCTAGCCGCCAAAGCAATTCAGAATAGGAGTATTCAAGTTGGAAGATAAGAATCAAATTCTATAACAACGGTTTAGCTAATCAAATTTAGAAATCATAATTCAAATCTCTCTTCTAAATCCTGTCGCTTTGAGTCTATGTTACTTTCACAAGATAATTAAATTAAAAGTAATTGCGATAGGATTGTAAATTGGATCTAGTGTGTATGCCTGTAAATAAGTTGAATCTTATCAAGTTTGTAAATCGTTACCTTTTAGATTCATACTTATAAACCGATCATATGACTTTCTGATCTATTTTATCATGATATGTCTGTTTAAGTTCATATGCTTATTCTTATGATTATGCCAGGCTTGATACTTTTATTCTCTTCCTTACCTCTCTTCTTTTTTATTTTATGAGAGTAGGCTAACTTAGAACCTAACATATTGCATTGAGATTATACGTACGAATGACGTGGGAACGTTATGGGAAAAGTTGGGAAAATATTGAATAATATGTAATTTGGCATAAATTGTTGATGGTTATGGGTTGGGCATAATTGGGTATAACTTGTATACATGAGATTTGACATAAATTATTAATAACAATGAAAATTGGTTTGGGCATAATTTGGTATAACTTGGTATTATAGGCATACATTGGGTTAGAATTTGTCACATAAATTTGGATTGGAATTTATGGGTAATTGGAAATCACTATAATCCATGATTTGAGATGAACTAAGTGATAATAAACGTCTAAGACACGAGGTTAGATTGGTTTGCGGTATAAGTATGCTGGGAACTGCCCGACACATCCAACAACCGCAAACGGTATCTAATGTGAGAGGTCAAAGGCAGAAATTAGATGCGTAATAATGCAAAGACACAGGTTAGATTTGGATTGCGGTATAAGCCTGCCCGGAACCGCCCGGCATATCCAGCAACCGCAAACGGTAATCTAATGTGGGAGGTCTTGCAAGATTACGGTTATAATGAATTAATGAACACTTAAGCAAAATAAGGCATGTGGTAAGACATGGGAATGATGAAAGGTTAAGTGGGTAACATGGGTAGCATGTGAAATATAATTAAAGCACTTAACCAAGATGAGACATGTGATAAGACATGGGGATAAAAAGGGGTTAAGTGGAAATTCCTAGTGGGGACCAAGCATAGGAGGGAAGCTTGTGTCAAGTGTGGGGACCCTTTTCAACTAGTAACCCATTTTAGTATCTATATGAGATCGAATTAGGTCGAGGATAGGGACACGCTTATTGGGGTTGATTGTAAGAGGTCAATAAAGAGTTAGCGGTGGCAGTGCAAGTCCAACAGAGTCATGTGCGTGCATGGGTCCGGGCTTGTAGGTAAGACGATATTGCATCGTGTAGGTATAAGATGTGCATTTCAGTCGTATCGGGGTTGCCACCTTAGTGAGTGATACACCCTATCGTGGGACCAGCACAGGTATCTACGAGGTTAGGGAGCCGATCAAATGGGCAAGGGTAGTGGGTACAACTAGTGGGGATAGGAGCAAGTTGACACCTATGATAGTAACTAGAAGTACACGAGACTACCATCATTATGTTTGTTTAAGAGGGATCATCTTTTAGTATGTAACTAGTAAGTTGGTACGGTGCAGAGCATATCTTATAGTGGTTAGGAGCGCAGTCGATGTTCTATCTTTCTTACCTTGTTTACCTTGTCATACCTGCTTATGCTACGGTAGTCTCTTATACCCAGTTTATGTTCTTATCCTGTTACTTTACTGATGATATTGTTAAAGTTACTGGACTCGCCAGACTTTATGTATGACCTTGTTTGTTTCGCCTCTTTTCTTTCCTCCCCCCCTCCCCCCCCCCCGGTCCTCAGTGTGGGAATTAGTGGAGCTTGACTTGGATTTCTTTCTTCTTGAAGTGCTTGGAAGTGTGAGAGTAATGCTCAGCTCTATCTCTTTTTCATTATGGCTATTTGAAGTGGGATTATGGTTTTTCTTTTATGTACTTTGATAGTAATTTTGTTCAAGATGGATATTTATGTACTTGGCTTTAGTATATGGTTTTGATGTTGTAACCAGACATGTTTTGCTTTTCTGCTGCAATGAATAAAGTTTAAATTTTTAAATACCATTTTATATATCTGCCTTGTGATGTTCTGTATACTCTTATAATACTCCATGAAAGTTAATGCATTCCCTTAGTGAGTGACATTAATGGATGTGGGGTATTACAATATGAACGGTCCATCAATGTATGTCAAACACAGTGTGTTAAAAACGTTCATTTCGGAGCTCACATTTTTTTATGAACAAAAATTATAAGCTCCGAGGGGCAAATGTTTATTCATTAAAAATAATGCATATATGATGGGTCGGTCATGTGGTAATTGATGGATCAGCAAGTGTTTTAAAATCATGGATCGGTCGTATTGACATATGGTAGATCGGGCAGCTTAGACAAGCCATGGATCGGTCAACCTTTTGCTTATGGATCGTCCATCATTTTGAAGTATGGATCGGGCAGAGAAATGTGCCAAGGCTTGGGCACTTTCATTGGTTATGGATCGGTCATAGTTTGCTACCATGGTTCTGGCAAAGTATCATTGCATGGATCGGTCATTTGCAAAACCTTGATTGGGTGTTCTTTACTTCATGGATCGGTTTCTTGCAATATACCATGGATTGGACACAGCTACTACTTTGGATCAGGCAAGACCCATTTGATGGATCGAGCATCCATCTATAAATACCCCGCCATTTCATACATGAAGGGGACCAGATGTTTCTACCCCGAAGGGCTGTCATTTTCATATCTCAATATCAAGCAATCATCTCAAACTCCATTAAAATTCCATCAAGATTCAATCAATCATCTCCATCATCGTGAAATTATCAAATATCATCATAGTGCACGATTATCGAAGATCTACTTCAATAATCTTTGCAACTAAAAAGATTTAAGCATTTCTACGTTGAATTCAAGAGATAATAGAGAAGAGACAGAGAATTGTAGAGAAAAAAGATTCATTATAAGAGAAAATAGAAAAGATGTACAAAGTGAAAATGATCATGTACCCTTGTAATGATGAAGGTCATAATGGAATATCCGATTATAGTGGACGTAGGCCAGATCTGAAGCCGAACCACAATAAACAGTCACTCCTTTACTTTTTCCCACACTTATTTGCTTTTAACTTTGTTTTGATCATTTGTGAAGTGTTGAAACACGCCTTGGGGTGTTCGTGCTATTTTTGGCATTAACACTGTGAAAGTGTAAGCTGTAAGCATAGAGTTGGAGCAGTGTGTACATCATTCTCGTCCTTAGCACCAGTAGCATTTAAATAACTTATCACTTACATTCTTCTTGAAAAGCATCTAAATGTATTTTTTTGTTCGAAATTATAGTTGATTTTGATATTAATATTTTTGTAAAGAAGTTACAATAATGCAAAAATTAAAGTTCATTTTGTTGACCTTTTTAACTTTAGGAATCTCTATTTTTTCAAGTGAGTTCTATGTTGTAAAGATGGAAAATGACAACGATGAAAATACTACAGTTTTGTAAAGGAGACGGTGTATGCAAAATAAGATTTATTGGGCACTTGTTTATTGTGTAATTTTTTTAATGTATGTTAACAGGCGGTTGTCGAATGAATAGTATTAGCTTCTTTTTTAAAAAATATTTGAAATTTTAAAAAAAGGGAATCTGTTTAAACTATAAATAAAGACATACATATAAGGACACCTTTTCATTCATAAAATAAAACAAAAACCATGAAAAAATCTAACCGAAATTCACTTTGACGACCCTCAGGCCCGACCTTAGGCATAGGCAGCCCAAACGGCTTGCCTAGGGCCTCCGCTTTCAGACGGCTGTTGCCTAGGGCCTCAGATTGGTGAAGAGGCCTCAAATTTTTGTTTACCTAGATGTATATGTAACGTTAGCATTGGTAAATATGTGTAAGGCTGGTGAGGTGGTTGAGTCATGCAACTTCCCATGAGGTGGTCTCAAGTTCATTTCTCTGTGTTGTCATATGGTTGCTTTTTCCCATCTCCTCATTTCTTGCCACATTATTCTGCCTAGGGCCTCGGTAAGCTCAGGGCCGGCACTGGGGACCCTAAGTCCAGCAACACCACGAGAACAGCCCGAGAAACAAAGCATGACTCGACTGACTCCAGGGCCCAAGCCCAAGTGCTAGATGCAGATCCCCTCCAGGAATGCAGGCCTCACTAGAAGACACATACACCACATGCGTGATGCTCGAGGCCAATCCTCCCCAAGCCACTATACACAAACTGCGAAGCAGCCACAGCCATGTCTGCCACTGCCTTAGTCAATATCTCCAGCCTTTACTGCAGCATAGACCGACCTTCTATCGCCATCTCCTATAGAGGTTTGAGTATAGAGGTTTATTAAAGTGTTTAAGTACTAGTATTACCATACAACGGCGGAAAAACCGATCGTTAAGTTGTATGATATTAAAAAAAAAGTGTCTTTGTTAATTTCTTTCTCTTAATTAAAAAATTGACGAAAAATTAACTTCATTGTTTAAAAAAATAAAAATATTTAAAAAGGTGTACATTAAATTATACCAAGGTTTAAACATGTATGCTAATTTGATAAACGGGAATCGCTATAATTGTATTGATACAGATCACACACATTCAGTTACATCCATATTATACCACGAAGGATTAATACACTGCAAAAAATAAGTTTCTAGCAATTCTAAATCAATATTGAATTTGAAAAATAGAAGGAAAATCAAACAACATATTAGTTCAAAACGTACCATTATATTTGTGAATATTTAATCAAAAAAGATGATTTTTTTTTAAGAATAAATGTAATAAATAAATCAGATGTTATTGAATTACGTTATTTAAATAAATAACATTGAAGTACAATTGTCATTAATAATAACTAATATTGCTAAAATATACAAACCAAATAAAAAAGGGTTTATTCTATATTAGTTGGAAAATGCACTAATTCTCAACATTGAGGTAACCGTGAGACAAAATGAAAATAAAAAGATTTGATAAATGTTCAACAATGATAGAATTTCAAAAAATGAATCCAAAATAAGCTAAAGTCAGATGACAATCCTGTTTTGCATTTAAAATAACAGGTACAAAAACAATCTTTCCCATGTACCAAAATAACAAAGAAAATTTTGTTTTAAGACCCATTATTAAAATTACAATGTCTTTTCTGCTTTAATAATCACTTTTTCATACTGTTTGGCTATAGTCTCTGTGTTTTCTCAACTAGACATAGGGCTGTTAAAAAGCTACCCAGCCCAAATACCCTGGAAAAAAAGGGGTTCGGCTAGACCCAAAAGAAAATTTGGTTTAGTTGGGTAAACCCATTAAACCCAATTAATTGATATGGTTACATGGTTGTAGCCCGTTTATTTATGTATACCCATTTAACCATTTTATTCCATCGTCTTGCTTGTTCCCACAGCTGCTTTGAAACAAAATTAGGGTTTCTTCCATTGACATATTAATTCTTATGACAATTCCGTCTTGATCGTTTCAAAATCAAAGGTTGTCGTTGCATCGCCCGCCGTCTCTTCAATTTCTAGGGTTTACACTTCTCGTCGTCGCCTCCTGCAAGCTTCCGCCGACCTCCTGCGTACTCTTCTCTTCAATTTATGTTCCTAAGTTACACCATTAACTGATTTTACTCTAATCGCGTTTTCTTTTTGTATGTTCTTAATTTCTGATTTTGTAACCTTCAATTTAGGATTTCTGTTTGTTTTGTTAAATTATGTTATGGATTTTTGTTTTATGGGTAAGTTAAAATGTGTTACTTCTTCATAGTTATAGAGATGATTTCGTTTCCTGCATTCCACTTAGACTAGTCTGCTTTGTTTTTTGCAAAATAGATAGTAGTATTGTCGATCAGCAAAAAAGTTCCACATTTCAGTTTGAGTGAAGTTTTCGCCATGCTTTACATTAATTAAACGAAAATGCAGTCAAAATTGTTTAACTAGCCATAATCATAATATTCACTTGTATAGCGTCAAAAATTTGATTCTCAAGTGCTTCGTTCTGCTACTAACAAGTAGATCTTAAGCGGAATGATGTTGTCTGTCAAAAATTTATGTTTACTAGTATTTAAAATAATTGACTTTTTCTTCAGTCATTTACTCAGGTATTCACTTTCGATGTTTGGAAAAAAGCAACACTTGGGAATTTACTCGGGTATTCACTTTCTTCAGTCATTTACTAGTAAATGCTACAGCTGGTAGCGTTTAATCCTCAGTTCACTGCCAACAGTCCTACTGTATTCTCTCATGACACTTTTGCCAACATTAATGATTTTGTATCACAGCCTATCGGTCATATTAATATATATTCCAGTCCAGCTTTATCTGGGTTGCTATATTCAATCCAGTGATGCTCATAATTCGCATGTAGTCACGCCACATTATCCGTTTTAGACTAGTGTTGATCCATCGACAAATGATTATCTGAGGCATGGTTTGCTTGTTTTGTTTGTTGGTGATATGTCCGGTGCTGCGTTATATTCATTCACTAACTCCCGGCTTAATGAGCGTGCGCTCCACTCTCGCGCTTCCCCGACAAAAGCTTATCCCCTCAACCATGCTGATTTCCTTCCAGTCTTGGGATCGTTAACAAACCATGGTCGTGACAGACCGCGCAAGCATGCATCGATCAAGATTAAGAGTCCACCCAGTTCTGTTGTAGCTCGCACCACATCTAATGTGGCCGTAGGTTTCAATTGGTGACCTCTTGATGGATGATATATTATCAGATGAGGAGACGGCATCAAATTTGGCTCCGTTGTGGGCGTACAACTCATGCGGTAACTTGTCGGGTAAGCTGGTTGATAGTGCCATTGATTCCATGCCTCTATCTGACTGTGAAAATGATTATGGAAAGGTACATTCTAACTTATTACTTATAACTAATCATATTTCATCTATTTCTCATGCAGATTAAACTAAAATAAATATGAGTAGAAAAGTAGTAAAATCACGATAATATACTAACACGGTCCATCTATTTCTCATGCAGATTTGAAAGTTGTCATTTTCATTTACTCGCTACTCGTCTATTTCTCAGAATAAAAAATGCAGTGAAACAATGAACTAACTGAGAATTAGAAACCAAGCATCAACTACTGACAAATCTGTACATAAACAAGAAAAAGGTAAAAATACAACTTACATGATCATATTTATACATTATTCTCATGCATACCCGATAATATACTAACATGATCCATCTCCACTGCATATGATTGGTCTGTAAACTCTATAAGGTCGAAGAAGATGTTTACTGTTATAGTTGAAGCTCAACCTTCCTTTATGTATATGTCGACTCCTGGCACACCTCGATCGTATCCACAATACACCTGGCAAACAACGTGCAGTGTGTAGTCTAACCCAGGCCTTCTCCTTTGTGTTCTTCTTCCTTGTGAAGTTGTAGCTTTGGATTTAGTAGAGGATCCGAAAGAAAGAGCCATGCTTGCCATTGGTTCATCTTCTAACATTAGTGAGATACATTGATTTTGCTAATATCTACATATGATTTTAAGTGTAATACGTGAATTAGTTTATAGTTATCTTCGTCGGTTAAATACAAAATGTATGGCTGCATGGGTAGTACATGTAAGTAGGACGGACCACATGAAGATTCGTCTTTCGAACCCGATAGAGCACCACCTGACCAAAATCAAATTACACTTTCGCTTCTTAACTATTATCAATTTTCATATCTTTGTCGGTAGTAACAAGTCTTCCTAATATGATGATCGCTTGCGTGAATATCAACATTTTGGAATTTTTTTCTACAGAGCAATTAGTCAAACGACAAATTCAAGTACTTGATGATTAGATACATGAAGTAGTGGCCAAATTTCAATAGCGCAGATTCTAAATTAATTGATTGACTATTCTATGGTGTTTATGTAAATATAAAGTTTTGTCAGATCAAACTAACACAAATTCTATGTTTATCTAACTTGATGGATTATGTGTGGTTATTATCAATTAGGTGCATAGACATTTGTCAGTAATGGGAATAGTTTCACATAAGGAGTTTAATAACACACATGGCTTGATGTGTGTGTATATGTACATGTGTGTGGATACAGATTTTAACAAATCGTTTTTAACACACATATGGCTTGACCGTGTTAACAATTTCCCATGTGTTTTTACTTTTATAACTAATCAAGTATGTAATCTCATTTTCCCAGTAATTTTTATTGTTTCTTTCTCTGGCACCTTGGTTCTTGGGCAATAAATTTAGTGTCATATTGGTGAACTTTCTGTCTTATTTTTTTTATCATGTAAATTCAATCACTGATATTAACTTAAAAAGATTAAAATAACTTAAAGATTTAGTGGATAGGTGGATTATAAGATTTATATTTGCCCAGTAAAATGGAGATAATATTTGTTGCACATATTATAGATGTCAAATAAAAATCAAATGTCCAAATAGATATGGCTATTCCTTCTTTGTATGGATGATCCTTGTGTATCACAAAACGCAATATTGGTTGTTATTAGCATAATGCGGTCATAATTTTTTATGAAAACCTATCAACTCATTGTCAAAAAATGTTGAAAATGTAAAGCATGTAAGAACATATTTTACCACCATATATGAAAACAAAGGACTAGTTTAATGTGCAGGCTAAAGTAAATTTGATGTTTTGCAAATGATGTTTTGATGTTTGATGTGCATGCTAAAGTGAATTGCTGATCGAATCATTTATTTCTGTTGAAACGCGGTCATGGACTCAAGATTAGGGATAATGCATAAAGACTGTCATGTAGTTTTTTAAAGTACTATCGATATTTTGATGCAACTTTCATGTAGTTTTTGAAGAATATTTTGATTTCTGTTGTATCATATATTATGAAAGTTGCTATTCTTTTAATGATATTTCAGTTAATGTTGGTTATATACTGCAAATATTGCAGTTTGAATGATATTTTTATTTTATATGATATAGTTCATATATTCATTTCCATGTTTTTTGCAACGATTTCAATCAAAATGGATTAGGTGTGTTGGGCTGATTTGACCCACTAAATTGGTGGGTTAGGTTGGGTTTTACCATTTAATAAATGGGTATAGTGGGTTGGGTATTTTTTAAACGGGTAAAACCCAACCCACCAACTTAATGGGTCAAACCAGCCCAACACACCTAACCCATTTTGATTGAAATTGTTGTAAGAAACATGGAAAATGAATATATGGACTATATCATATAAAATAAAAATATCATTCAAACTGCAATATTTGCAGTATTTTACCAGCATTAACTGAAATATCATCAAAAGAATAGCAACTTTCACAATAATGATACAACAGAAATCAAAATATTCTTCAAAAACTACATGAAAGCTGCATCAAAATATCGATTGTACTTTCAGAAACTACATGACAGTCTTTATGCATTATCCCTGATCTTGAGTTCATGATCGCGTTTCAACAGAAATAAATGATTCGATCAGCAATTCACTTTAGCCCGCACATCAAAAATCAAAACATCATTTGCAAAACATCAAATTTACTTTAGCCTGCACATCAAACTAGTCCTTTGTTTTCATATATGTTGGTAAAATATGTTCTTACATTCTTACATTTTCAACATTTTTTGACAGTAAGTTGTTAGGTTTTCATAAAAAAACTCTGACTGCATTGTGCTAATAACAACCAATATTGCATACTGTGATACACAAGGATTATCCATACAAAGAAGGAACAGCTATATCTATTTGGACATTTGATTTTTATTTGAAATCTATAATATGTGCAACAAATATTATCTCCATTTTACTGGGAAAATATAAATCTTATAGTCCAACTATCCACCAAATCTTTAAGTTACTTTAATCTTTTTAAGTTAATATCGACCAGTGATTGAATTTACATGATAAAAGAATAAGACAGAAAGTTCACCAACATGACACTAAATTTATTGCTCAAGAACCAAGTAATAAACCAATGTGCAGAGAAAGAAATAATAAAAATTACTGGGAAAATGAGATTACATACTTGATTAGTTATAAAAGTAAAAACGCATGGGAAATTGTTAACACGGTCAAGCCGTGTGTGTGTTAAAAACGATTTGTTAAAATCTATATCCACACACATGTACACATATACACACACATCAAGCCATGTGTGTTATTAAGCTCCTTATGTGGAACTATTCCCATTACAGACAAATGTTTATGCACCTAATTGATAATAACCACACATAATCCATCAAGTTAGATAAACATAGAATTTGTGCTAGTTTGATCTGATAAAACTTTATATTTACATAAACACCATAGAATACTCAATCAATTAATTTAGAATCCACACTTTTGAAATTTGGCCACTGCTTCATGTATCTAAACATCAAGTAAGACTTGAATTTGTCTTTTGACTAATTACTCTGTAGAAAAAATCCAAAATGTTGATATTCACGCAAGCGATCATCATATTAGGATTACTTGTTACTCTAGTACTACCGACAAAGATATGACAACTGATAATGGTTAAGGAGTAAAAGTGTAATTTGGTTTTAGTCAGGCGGTGCTCTATCGGGTTCGAAAGACGAATCTTCATGTGGTCCGTCCTACTTACATGTACTACCCATGCAGCCATACATTTTGTATTTAACCGACGAAGCTAGCTATAAACTAATTCACGTATTACACTTAAAATCATATGTAGATATTAGCAAAATCAAAGTACCTCACTAATGTTAGAAGATGAACCAATGACAAGCATAGCTCTTTCTTTCGAATCCTCTACTAAATCCAAAGCTACAACTTCACAAGGAAGAAGAACACAAAGGAGAAGGTCTAGGTTGGACTACACACTGCATGTTGTTTGCCAGGTGTATTGTGGAAACGACTGAGGCGTGCCTGGAGTCAACATATACATAAAGGAAGTTTGAGCTTCAACTATAATAGTAAACATCTTCTTCGACCTTATAGAGTTTACAGACCAATCATATGCAGTGGAGATGGATCGTGTTAGTATATTATCGGGTATGCATGAGAATAATTTATAGATATGATCATGTAAGTTGTATTTTTACCTTTTTCTAGTTTATGTACAGATTTGTAGGTAGTTGATGCTTGGTTTCTGATTCTGCAGTTAGTTCATTGTTTCACTGCAGTTTTTATTCTGAGAAATAGATGAGTAGCGAGTAAATGAAAATGACAACTTTCTAATTTGCATGAGAAATAGACGGAACGTGTTAGTATATTATTATGATTTTACTACTTTTCTACTCATATTTATTTTAGTTTAATCTGCATGAGAAATAGATGAAATATGATTAGTTATAAGTAATAAGTTAGAATGTACCTTTCCATAATCATTTTCACAATCAGATAGAGGCATGGAACCAATGGCACTATCAACCAGCTTACCCGACAAGTTACCGCATGAGTTGTACGCTCACAACGGAGCAAAATTTGATGTCGTCTCCTCATCAGATAACAGATCATCCATCAAGAGGTCATCCACATTCAGATTGAAAACTATAGCCACATTAGATGTGGTGCGACCTACAACAGAACTGGGTGGACTCTTAATCTTAATCAATGCATGTTTGCGCGGTCTGTCACGACCATGGTTTGTTAACGATCCGAAGACTGGAAGGAAACCAACATGGGGGAGGAGATCAGCCTTTGTCGGGGAAACGCGAGAACGGAGCGCAAGCTCATTAAGCCAGGAGTTAGCGAATGAATACGACGCTGCACCGGACATATCACCAATAAACAAAACAAGCAAACAATGCCTCAGATAATCATTTATCGATGGATCAACACTGGTCTGAAACGGATAATGAGGCGTGATTATATGCGAATTATGAGCATCACTGGATTGAATATAGCAACCCAGATAAAGCTGGGCTGGAAATATATATTAATATGACCGATAGGCTATGATATAAAATCATAAATGTTGTCAAAAGTGTCATGAGAGAATACTGTAGGACTGTTTGCAGTGAACTGAGGATTAAACGCTGCCAGCTGTAGCGTTTACTAGTAAATGACTGAAGAAAGTGAATACCCGAGTAAATACCAAGTGTTGCTTTTTTTCAAACATCGAAAGTGAATGCCCGAGCAAATGACTGAAGAAAAAGTCACTTATTTCAAATACTAGTAAACATAAATTTTTGACAGACAACATCATTCCACCTAAGATCGGCTTGCTAGTAGCAGAACGAAGCACTTGAGAATCAAATTTTTGACGATATATAAGTGTATATTATGATTATGGCCAGTTAAACAATTTTGACTGCATTTTCGTTTAATTAATGTAAAAGCATGACGAAAACTTCAAACTGATATGTGGAATTTTGTTGCTGATCAACAATACTACCATCTATATTGCAAAAAACAAAGCAAGCTAGTCTAAGTAGAATGCAGGAAACGAAATCATCTCTATAACTGTGAAGAAGTAACACATTTTAACTTACCCATAAAACAAAAATCCATAACATAATTTAACAAAACAAACAGAAATCCTAAATTGAAGGTTGCAAAATCAGAAATTAAGAACATACAAAAAGAAAACACGATTAGAGTAAAATCAGTTAATGGTGTAACTTAGGAACATAAATTGAAGAGAAGAGTACGCAGGAGGTCGGCGGAAGCTTGCAGGAGGTCGACGACGACAACCTTAGATTTTTAAACGATCAAGACGAAATTTTCATAAGAATTGATATGTCAATGGAAGAAACCCTAATTTGTTTACGAAGCAGCTGTGGGAATAAGCGAGACAACAAAATAAAATGGTTAAATGAGTAAAAATAAATAAACGGGCTACAACCACGTAACCCAATCAATTAATTGGGTTTAATGGGTTTACCCAACTAAACCAAATTTTCTTTTGGGTCTAGCCGAACCCGTTTATTTTCTGGGTATTTGCGCTGGGTAGATGGGCTGGGCAGCTTTTTAACAGCCCTACCCACCGGCTCCGCCATTGCCCATTGTATGGTTGTCGCCATTGTTTCGTATCCTCCAATAAACATGTCCTGTAGAACAGTTATAAATCTTCATTACTATCAAATGATATATTCAGGAATGAAAAAAAAAACAAAAAATGTGAAGTTACCGAAAGAAAAGTCGTGTTGCCGTCATCGTCGATCTGAATATCATTTTCTGCTTTCAGTCTTAGAAAAATATCTACAAAATTTTCTTCCTTTCCACTGCATATATCTTTCACTCTAGCTCTATGTTTGTCAACAATGCTTTCCAGTACTCTGTCTATTTTATTGTGACAATTATGGAAAATGTTGTATATGGAGTGGTTAAACAAATTCAGTACCTAGGCGAACGTGGAAAATAAGTCAGCGAAATCGACATGGGCACACAGCTCCTCAACTTCATGCACCCCTTCAATCAATATGTGTTGATCATCACAGGCCTTCCCCATAATCAGTCTCATAGACAAATTACTGGTCATCTGAACCACCTCCTTGGTTAGATTAAATACTCCATTACCAGAACAAACAATAGAGTGTACCAACTTACTCATTTAATCTTCTCTAATGGTAGAATAAGACTCGACACATTTGACACTCAGTAGTTCGATGATGTTGATCCTTTTGAGTTGCCTCCAATAGTCTCCGTAAGGGCCAAAGGCCAGTCCTTTTCCATTGTATCCGAGAATGTCGATTATGGGAAACAAAGTCCTGGTAGCAAAGTTAATGTGCATTTTCATTATGTCTTTTGTGTATTCAGTGGAGGAAATGATTATCATGGAGACTTGACCTAGTTTTAGATGCTTGAACGGGTCATGCTGCTTTGAAAGACGGTGAAAGGGATGGTGAGGGAGCTGGCTCCTATCTAAGTGGTGAATACTTCCGATGAGTGACAATTTCCATGGCCATATCTCCATATTTCTTGATATAAGATGAAATGATTAGTAGTGTCCAAACATTAAACATAAGTTTGTTTTATTGGATATAGTTCAATTCTGACACAATCATGTATATCCAACATTAATCGCAAACTCTATGATAAACAGAGTATCCAACAAACATAAGACTAAGAGATTAATTGTGCATCATAATTGCATATCTATCATGTAGACTACGATGTTTTAAAACATGTGGACATTCAATACAATAAATAACTATATAACTAGCGCATGCAGCAAAATTTTGGTGCACAATAGAACACCATTTTAGTAGGATATTATTAAGCACAAGTATAAATGCAACCAATTAGTTAGGTAACTTCAGATAACAGACACAGTAAGATACACACTATTACATACCAAGAAAAATATTATGCAAGTGTGGCACATATTCAGCTCCAACCTACCTATAACTAATTGAAAAATATTTAGATAGATATGTAAAATGAAAGCACATCTCAAAGTTTTGTCAACAATGCGTGCAGCAAGTAATAAGAGGATTAATTCGATTCATTCATTATAATAAATTTAAATGACCAAGAGAAGTTTTTTTGTTTTTTAAATAGATTTAGAGATTGGAACTACCTAATATAGTTTGGCTTAGACATCACTAGATTTATAATTTTATATATTAGTGAAACTATGGAATTAATGCTATGTTGTTAATTTAAGTGAAGAAGAACAATATTAAAAGCACTGCCAGCAGTGCAATAATAATTTAAAGAAGAATAACATACCTGAGGCTTTTCTCCCTAGCCATCAAAAAGAATCTGAAGCCAGTTCATATGCAACACTCACTCACCTCTGATTGCAGGAAAAAATTATATGCATGCATAGTACATAATGTAACCACCCGTCAAAGCTGCAACAACTTTCCATCGATCCTGACTAAGTGACTTTATAACAACCAACTTATAAGCAATGCCAGTCCGATTTATTATTGCAACTAATAATCCAAACAATACGCATCAAAGTCATATTTGGATGATCAAATATCTCATCATAGAGAGCATGTTGCAATTATTTGTAATAGAACCAAGCAAAATTGCAAAAAGATGTTTTCCATCGGATTTAAACTCGATAGTGCTAAATAGGAAACATGAATTGCAAAAGGAAGCAAACATTCTATTACAATTTTGTATGTTTGTGCTTTATAAGCTATTACACTAATTTTGCTCAGTGCAATCACTGATAGGATTCACTTCAGCACCGCTTGTTGTGCTCCCAATTTTGTTATTCTCTAGCCTAATCAAATATGTAAATCCGATTATGAATAGAAGCTGCAATTAGAATCAATACGAAACGATTGCAAAAATAAATAAATTTCCAGATCGATTCAGGAGTTAGTCCCTTTAAACTGATTTTGTTTAAGTTATAATTAGCTGATTTCGCGATTTTGACTTTGCGTTGTCCTCTTCGTCTCCTCTTGGGTAGTTAGTTTTGAAAATATATGACGGATTCTTAATCAAATAGGACTATAGCAGGAAAAATGAATTAGAAGGGATTTTAGATCGGCAGTAAGCGGATTTTTAGAGAAGGACGAATTTTGTTAGATAGAGAGGAAGGAATCCTAGATCGGTTGCAAACAGAAGGACGGATTTTTTATACAGAGAGATAAGATTGAAAAAATTCTAAAATCACGCGGTGAGAAAGAGTTAGAATTCAATAAAATTGAGGAAGGAAGAAAATGTGGGCGAAATTCAGGCGATTTGAGGAGGAAACAGAAAGCGAACGAACAGCTCGTTTGATTTAGCGGAGGAATTAGCGCTTATTTTGTGAGGCAGAGGAAGAACCAGAGCAGAGGGACGAAGACGCGAAACTCGGATTTTTCAGCTGATATTCATTGGCACGGACAAATTGATTTTGGCCCTTACAGTAGTAAAACGTCTCTAACGGTCGATTTGATTAAATATATGTACAGATAGCCAAATTGTAAAAGTTCAAAAATGACATAACCTGGTAACCACGTGTTTCCATGTGTTTCTCGCTTATGGCCTAACCATTTATCAATTTCTTATCAAATTTTAAGCAGTAATTAAAAGTTTTCAAACACACCAAATAGTAAATAATTAGTCAATACCAAAGATTTAAATAAAAAAATAAAATAAAAAACTCCGAATCCAGGGATGTACTGTACCCAGTCGATGAATGCTAATGATTCCAGTAAAGAAACTTCAATGCATGCTAACATTCACAGTTTAATCAAAACTGAAACCCCAATACAAGAACCATAGACCATCAAACATAAACGACTAAAATTAAATGTTCCAGTAGCAAGAGCTACTTACCTCGTAGATTATGGCCAACATCATACGCCAAAGACGCAGCGATACGGGCTACATTTTCCAAGAAGGTAGCATTCAAAGGATGAAAGCAAATATGATCCACCGTCCACACCAAGTCTTGGATGAGACCCAGAATGCAACTCAAAATCTGCAACTTCTAGTGCAGTTTTTACCACACTGAAACCCGGCTAGGCGAAGAAGTATCATTCGATGAACCCTTTACGGACCCAAATCCGCCGTGTTTACTCCAACATGAACAAAATAAATTCATAACAATGCCACAACTTGTCATCCCCTTACATTAGAAAACAAACATGCTGTTATAACTGAAATAGCATCAGAAAGGCATTTTTAAAAAGGATCAATAAATTACCAAAACAACCCATGAATTTCACAATATGAATTGCTTCTTACGATTTGACAAAAATAACTTTCGGTGGTAGCAAAATATATCCATGCACTGGATAACTATCCATTTAATCCAGTTTGATTCCCAGTTAGGAGCCTGAACATGCCTGAAGCTTCCTTGATCTGACAAAACTGAATACAGAAATACTGGACTTTAATCATAATGGAAAGATCTTGCACTGCAGCAGCAGCAGCAGCAGCAGCAGCAGCAGTTAAACAAATGCATAAATCAATGGTTATAAAGCATCATAAATACAACTATATCATTGACAGGTGTCTAGAGAGGATTGTTGTAAACTGATCTCACCGTTGATGATCTTATTTTTTATGAGACTTTGTATGAAGACGCAAACCAACCTTACCAGTCTATTCTGCATGTACTTATCCTGCAGAAGAATAATAAGCAATCAAGAAGTACTAGATAAAAAATTAAAATGATAAAAATTATAATAAAATATAAGAGGACTTTTAGATAATAACCTTGATGTTTTCACAAGATGATATGCAATTAGTGATGAACATATGTAAAAACTCTGTTGGAAGATCAACAACGTGCGTAAGCCTGCTCACAACATCCATAGTATGTAGACTTGTATCCATATTCACAAGAACTGCATAATACTTTTCATATCGAAATAAAGTAAATAAAACAGCCACAGAAAGATCACAGACTGATATAGCTAAGAGATACACTCTGCTTAGTCCCGAATGTCAGCAGAATTGATCAACTTTATCAGTATCTCAACAGCAATAAGAGGGCTGTTCTCCACTAAATCCTGAAACATAAGACCTATTCTCAGTTTTATTTTCTATTTTATTACATTTAGCTTAGATGAAAGAAAAGCTTGCCTACCGGAAACTTTCGAGGTGTAATTCCACAGTGATAGACAAGCTTCGGATCATCAGCTAGTTCCCGAAATACTGGATCACATCACAATGATAATAAATTTCTGGATATACAATTTTATTCCAAGAATGTTATAAGCTACAAAGCTGCTAATTGATCATTCTTCATGATTGTGAAGAGATACCTCCTGTTGACTAGGCGGAAGTTCACCTTTCAGAGCTTCAGCTATCAAATCTTTCACCACAGAGCCACGGCTAGTGTCAGCACATGCTTGATCCCCTAATAGTTCATGGTCATTGTTGGACTGAGCCACATTACCTGGCAACGGTTTGAACATTACTGATAAATCAGTATAACAATAACAACAATTATAAACTAAATTTGAAATAAATCAACATATGCTTGCCTCGCGTTCGGACCTAAACATATATGTAAATATGATGGATCTAACAAATTTACAGGTTATATTATCAAATTAGGTTATCCTGTGGCATCTAGATCTGAAATGAATATATATAACCCGATTTTAGTTGGAATAACGATGTGAAAATTATCCGAACTAACGCATAATTCGGTAATAACTATATGAGAGATATCAATCACTCATAACTTAGATTCAATGCAAGTATGAAGAGAACAGATCAGGACAGCAAAGAAATCACGAGAATTTGATGCGAAACGACGAGATCAAAACCCTTGATGTAGATCTTACCTTTTGATGCGATTTGAATGATGAAATTAGGGTTTTAGGGATTACGTTGAAACAGAGATTTATAGACGTTAAATATCAGCTCATTAACCTAATGGGCTAACTAATCAGCGCATGAGCTACTAATTAGCCAAGTTAGCAAAAACAAGAACTTAAATTAGCGATTTCTCTTAGGGTGTTCTAACGTGAGCGTGGCATTTGAGCGTGGTACTGTAGCGAAGGGGAATTGTGTTTTTAGCGGCGAATGGGGTATTTGAGCGTGATATTTGAGCGTGGTATTTTTAAAATAAGATTTAAATAGAGATGGTTTGGCAAATTCGAATACAAATACAAATACAAATACAGTTTCTAATACAGATACAAATACAGTTACAAATACAAACACAAATTAGTGCAGACCCGCAGCAACCAACCGATCTCTAATGGTATCTCGAACTAATGACATTTCTCGGGATCCTTCTGCTTGAACACGTTCCGCGCCTCTATTCGTTGTATTTCTCATACTATAATATTCCGTCAAGTAATTATCGGGTATTCGTTCAGGATCATCATCAAAAACCATAAAATCTGGGTCACCACTATTGTATTTGCGTATGAAGTTGTGTAAGGCCATTGTAGACACCACAACTTTCACTTGAGTTTGAAACCGATATGTAGGCATCTTGTTGAGAATGGTAAATTTTTTCTTCCAAATGCCAAATGTTCGTTCTACGGCCATCCGTAAACTCGAATGGTAGTAATTAAACACTTCATTGACCGACTTTGGTTGATTCATTGTATCACGGAAATGCGGAATATGATATCTCATATTTCGATATGGCGGTAAATATCCAGTCTGTAGTGGATAGCCCGAATCAACTAAATAATACTGTCCAGTTGGAGGGTAAGGAAAGTTATAGTTTCTATCGTTTGTAACAGCATTAAAAATTCTGCTATCATGTGCAGTCCCTTCCCAACCAGCCATAACATACGTAAACTGTAAATCGAAATCACAAACCGCTAATATATTTTGAGTTGCAAACTCTTTTCTTCCAATATAAGGGATAATTTGATCAGCGGGTAAATGTGCAGATACGTGGGTACCGTCTATAGCGCCAATACAGTTTTTGAAATACGGGTAATACCGGGTGGAAGTTCTGATGTGATGTGGAAAAGTATTAAATTGTTGTTCCGCTGGCTTTATTACATCAGCAGCGAGTAATTGAAAAGCGTTTAGGACATCATGAAAACAAACAGAAATTGTGCTACCTGATCGTTGAAATCTTTCTTGTAGTTGTCTATTTGAAAGCCCAGTAGCCATTGTATAAATGAATATTCCAACCATTTTGACGACACAGATTTCTGGTCTGGAAGCGAGACCATGATGTTGCAGTTTCTCACATAATGCGTAGAAACAAAGCCTTTTCATCCGAAAATTATTTTGACAACGGCTTTGATGGCCATTCAAAATTTCGTTGATCCAAGATAAGCCAGTGAACTCCGAAGTATTAATCCGCGTCATATGATTTCTCCTTTCATTCTGAATAAGATAAACCCCGTAGAGCTCCATCAAATCGTCGTTCCCAGAGGATGAATAGGAGTTTGACATTAGTCGAATAAGTAGAAAGAGTTGAAGAAGCAGTATTGTGTAAGGTGTTAAGATAGAGGGGGTAATATATAGGGAGGAAGAGAAGTTGGAAATCAAGCCGTTGGCGTCCGACGCGTCGGAAGCCAACGGCTTGATTTCCAACATCCAGCGGTCGTTCCATTTGGAAGTGGAAAAAAGTGCTCGCGTCCGACGCGTCGGACGCATCAGACGCGAACACAAAGTTGAGCGTGCCAAAACTTTGCTGCGAATGCACCCTTACACCGTTGAGCCTGACCGCTCTACGGAATGTTCAACCACTATTCCTATCCAATGAGACCAATTAGATCACCTAATTCGGTCTGTACGTGTTGGGAAACAATGGCTGAGTCGCGGACTAGGTCGCTTTCTTGAATACGATTCGGTGATCTGGTCGGAGGTGCAAACCAGTTCGTTTCTCCGCCGCCGCCTCTAGGATAAAACAGCCTCTAAAACAATAACTGATTTGCTTGCACAACAAATCAATGCAGATTTGCACTTTCTGAATTAAAATACTGCTCGAGAACTTCTGAGAATTTTTTTAATGGCGGCTGAGAAAAAAAAAAGAAATTGTGATTCGGTAGGTATTCTCGTCTGAAGCTAATGACAATATATAGGACGAGAATTAGGGTTTGGGTTTACTGATTAGTGGGCCGCTTTAATGAAGGATAAGAATTTTTACCGTTGCAGAAATTTTTTCCATAAAAAAGGGGTTCGAAAAAGGCTAAGTTTTATGATCCAAAAAATATAAGTGCCCAAGCCCGAGCCCGAGCCCAAGCCCGAACCGGACCGGGCCGGGTCGAGTCGAGTCGAGTCGGTCTATCGCGCGCGCGTGTGTGGTGGTCATGATGCATGGTCTCCCTCCTCACAACAATGCATGTATTGGGAGCCCAAGGCCCCAACTTGATTTCGTAGAAACAAGTATAAATACTTGCTTCTTTCATATAATCCCATGATGTGAGACTATTCCCATATAGGAGCCATTCATACACTTATTCAAGATTTTTAATAATCCACTTAATGTTATAAAACATTTCCAACAATCCCCCACTTGAATTTTTAAAAATATTTTCTACCAGTTTCTTAAAAAGCATAAGATTGTGCATAAACAAAGGTGTCTTTCTATTTGAACCTTTGCATAGTGAATAATATTCAGTTTTTACTAGAGTGACACGTAGTCTTGAACTCTATTCCTGACATCAATCCACACTCAACCTTTTCTATAGTGCAATCAAATAAGCCGTGCATTTATGGCCATGCACGTCTATCCCAGTTTAGTGAATGCTCTAGAAGTTTTGCCCGCAACTCCATAGGAAACAGCCACATTTCCACATTCACAAAGGTGAGTCTATCAAGAGCACTCCTGAAGGTAGGTACTCCACTCCACATAGAGTATAGATCTCATTAAGAGTTTCTATTAACTCATCCTCTAATCACTTCAGGAATACATGCTTCTTGGTTTATTAAATAGCATGTTCAACTCATATCACTACACAACTTGTTATTACCCATTGAACCTAGTTCTTGGGATCTCCAGTCATTTAGCTCGGGTTACCATTGTGCGTGACTCAACAATCTAAGGGCAATAGTCTCATTCTTTTAGAAGAGTTATGGACTTTCTATCTGGACAGTCCTTTCGTCAAAAGATCTGCCAAATTTTCCTCACTACGTACGTAATCCACTCTAACGGTACCTGTGGAAAGTAGTTCTCTAACCGTACTATGCTTACGACGTATTTGTCGTCTCTTACCGTTATAATAACGGTTCTGAACTTTTGCAATAGCCGCGGTACTATCGCAATGTATCAACACAGCTGGTATCGGTTTTTCCCATAAGGAAATCTCAGCTAGCAGATTTCTCAAATACTCTGCCTCTTCATTAGCTGTAGCTAGTGCTATCATCTCAGACTCCATAGTAGACTGAGCCAAAATAGTCTGTTTCTTGGATTTCCAAGAAACAGCTCCTCCAGCGATGCTAAATATATAGCCACTGGTCGCTTTAGAGTCATCAGATAAGGTATTCCAGTCTGCATCAGTATATCCTTCAAGTACAGCTGGAAACCTTTCATAATGTAATCCAAGATTCATGGTTCGTTTAAGGTATCTCATTACCCTTTCAATAGCTTGTCAGTGCTCTATACTAGGTCTACTGGTAAACCTGCACAATAATCCCACGACATAGGCAATGTCGGGTCTAGTACAATCAGTGGCATACCGAAGGCTGCCAATGATGCTCGCATAATCAGACTGTCTTACACCTTCACCGGTGTTCTTAAATAACTTTACACTGTAATCATATGGTGTACTTGCGGGTTTACAGTCAAAGTAATTATATTTCTTTAGTATCTTCTCAATGTAATGAGATTGATCCAAAGAAATTCCCTTTTCTGACCTAGTAATCTTAATACCAAGTATTACACTCGCCTCACCTAGATCTTTCATATTAAAATTGACACTTAATAAGGATTTGACTGAGTTTATGGCATGAATATTTGACCCAAAAATAAGTAGGTCATCTACATAAAGGCATATAATAGTGCAAATGTCATTCTCAGAGTTGTAATAAATGCTTTTGTCACTTTCATTAACTTTAAAACCATTTGAAATGATTAAGTTATCAAATTTTTCATGCCATTGTTTAGAAGCTTGTTTTAAACCATATAATGATTTATCTAATTTACATACTTTATGTTCTTGACCATGTACTACAAATCCTTCAGGCTGGTCCATATAAATTTCTTCGTCTAATTCACCATTCAAAAAAGCAGTTTTAACATCCATTTGGTGTATAAGTAAATTATGAATGGAAACAAGTGAGATTAAAACCTGAATGGATGTTATTCTAGTTACAGGTGAAAAAGTGTCAAAGAAATCTATATTTTCTTTTTGTTTAAAACCTTTAGCTACTAGTCGTGCTTTATATTTACCTATAGTGCCATCAGGTTATAATTTCTTTTTAAGTACCCATTTACATCCTATAGATTTACAACCAGGGGATAAATCTACCAAGTGACAAGTCTTGTTGGATTCTAAAGAAACCATCTCATCATTTATAGCCTCTTGCCAAAAATCGGCATCCAAAGAAGATAAGGCCTCTTGGAGGTTTATGGGATCCTCCTCAATAGTAAAAGCGCAAAAATCTAAACCGAAGTCTTTTATGGTTCTTGCTCTTTTACTTCTTCTAGGTTCAGCTTCAGAATTTTCATTAAGTTTTGTTCTAATTGGCATATTTGAAGTGCCCCCACTATTCCTTAATTTAAAAGGAAATTTAGTTTCATAAAAATCGGCATCATTTGATTCAATTATATTATGTGCATTAAGGTCATAAAATCTATATGCTTTGCTATTAATAGCATAGCCTATAAATGCACATTCATATGCTTTACTTGCCAATTTTATTCTATTAGGGTCTGGAATGCGAACATAAGCTAAACAGCCCCAAGTTCTAAAGTATGAGACATTGGGTTTATGATTCTTTAAAATTTCATAAGGAGAAATTTTATTCTTAGATTTGGGGATTCTATTCAGAACATAGCATGCAGTCAATAAAATATCCCCCCACCAATGTTTTGCTGCACCAGAATTTAATAATATGGCAACTACTAGTTCGGTAAAGGTCCTATTTTTCCTTTCTGCTTTACCGTTCATTTCAGGAGAATAGGGTGCAGTTCTCTCATGTATTATACCATGTTGTTTATAGAAATCCAGAATTGAATTAGATTCGTATTTTGTTCCTCTATCACTACGAAGTCTCTTAATTTTTCTATTTGCTTGATTCTTAATCTCAGTTTTTAATGTTTTAAACATATCAAAAGAATTTTTCATAAGGTATACATATGTGAAATCAGAGCAGTCGTCAATAAAAGTGATAAAATAACGATGTCCCTGCCTAGTCAAAGTGCCATCTAGTTCACATATGTCAGAATGAATCAAGTCTAAGGGTTCAGAAACTCTATCAACAGATTTGTGAGGTTTCTTTGTGATTTTAGCTTGTGTACAGAATTCACATTTATCAAGTTCAGATTCTGTCATTTTAGGTATCATATCTAGGGTGCTCATGTTACGGATTATTCGATTATTAACATGACATAATCTGGAATGCCAGATATTAAAATCACACAACATGTAAGCAGAAGTAGTCATTTTATTAGATTCAGCATTCAGTTTAAACATACCCTCACAAGCATAACCCTTTCCCACAAAAGTTCCCTTATAAGTTAGGGTGTACAAATCAGCCCCAATTACTTGAGTAAAACCAGCCTTATTAAGGAGGAAGCCAGAGACCAGATTCTTCCTTATTTCTGGAGTGTGCATAACATCTTTCAGAATTACAGTTTTTCCAGAGGTGAACTTGAGTTCCACATTGCCAATCCCCGCAACTCTAGTGGTGTGAGAATCTCCCAACAACACTTTCAGATTTTCAGCAGCCGTGTATGTCAAGAACATGCCACGATCATAGCAGACATGGCGAGAAGCACCAGTGTCTACCCACCAACCCTCTGATCCACCAACAAGGTGAATCTCAGTAATCATAGCCGTAAGAGGCTCCTCAGTCAGGTTAGCCTGCGGTGCAGAGCTTGGCCTGTTCCGACACTTACATGCCATATGACCTGGTTTTCCACGGTTGTAACATAGAAACAACTGTCCAGAGTCATTCTTTTGGGCTAGTTTCTGCTGTCCTTTTGGGTTTCCATGCGGATTCCCATTCTGTTTGTTGCGCCTGTTCTGATTCTTAAAAGATTTCTGATTTGGTTTCAGAACAGCGGGAGTGGTCTTCTTAGTACTGTTGTTATTCACAATCAGCACCTCTTCTTTCTGGTCCTGCTTGCGTGCCTCCTCCTCAATACGGAGGCGTGTAATCAAGCTCTCTAAGAAAAATTCCTTAGTCTTATGTCGCAAGACATTCTTAAAATCTTTCCAGCTTGGGGGTAATTTGTCAATGATAACAGCAATTTGAAACTGTTCGTCCAAGACCATACCTTCGGAGATGATCTCATGAGCTATTTTCTGCAGTTCATGAGACTGCATCTCTACCGATCTATCATCAATCATCTGGTACTTTAGGTAGCGGCTAACAGCATATTTCTTTGCCCTTACCTCCTCTGTATCATATTTCTTCTTCAGTACTTCCCAGATCTCCTTTGCTATCTTTTCATCTGAGTTATAGTAATCATAGAGATCATCACTCAGTCCGTTTAGAATAAAGTTCTTGCATAGGTAATCTTGTTCAGTCCAGGTCTGCAGTTGCTTTGACTGTTCAGTCCATGATGCCATTTTCGCTGCATCAGCCTCGTCAGGTTTATCTGGAAGCTGCGGTTTGTCAGTAGTTAGCGCAGCCACAACCTTTCTGATGGTGAGGAAGAACTCCATCTTCTGACGCCATCGTTTGAAATGCAAGCCTTCAAATCTGAATGGAGCAGTAGTCACGAGAGGGTTCTGGAAAGCAGAGGGTGGAGCAGAATCATCTAGGGTTGAGTTGGAAGCCATTGTTTCAGATCGTCTTCAAATTGTTGGGAAACAATGGCTGAGTCGCGGACTAGGACACTTTCTTGAAGACGATTCGGCGATCTGGTCGGAGGTGCAAACCAGTTCGTTCCTTCACCGCCGCCTCTAGGATGAAACAGCCTCTAAAACAATAACTGATTTGTTTGCACAACAAATCAGTGCAGATTTGCACTTTCTGAATTAGGCCGCCTCTAGGATAAAGCCCAAGCCCAAGCCCGAACCCGAACAGAACCGGACCGGGTCGGGTCGGGTCGAGTCGAGTCGGTCGGTCGCGCACGCGTATGTGGTGGTCATGATGCATGGTCTCCCTCCTCACAACAATGCATGTATTGGGAGCCCAAGGCCCCAACATGATTTCATAGAAACAAGTATAAATACTTGCTTCTTTCATATAATCCCATGATGTCGTACTATTCCCATATAGGAGCCATTCATATACTTATTCAAGATTTTTAATAATTCACTTAATGTTATAAAATATTTCCAACAGTAGGAAAAGTTATGATTAAAACAATAAGTCATAGAGGTAAAATGGTCACAAAACAATTAGGTAAAAATCATGGACATGTCTCATATTTCTATGAACAGCATATTAAAATTTGAGAATGATTCGACCAACAGAAAATTAAATAGAATTATTTTACGATCCTCTGATACGTAAAACACGGGTCGTTATAGACCCAAACCTAGATTTGGGTATTAAATAAGAAATTAATAAATTTTCTTCTATAAATAATAGAAGATCAAAATAATAAAAGAAGTCCAAAAGCCCACATTCAAATTTAGGTATCTAATAGGAAATCCAGAAATCCTCCTCTTAGAGATGATAAAGGACTAGAATCTTTATCTCGTAATGAGAATAGAAGACCTGAAACTCAAGTTTGGGTATTTCGTAAGAATTTTAGAAATCCACTTCCAAAGATAATAAAAGACCATAATCTTTATTTGGTAATGGGAATAAAAGACCCAAAACTCGGACTATGATATTTGATAAGAAGTCCAAAAATCCTCTTTTAGAGATGATAAAAGATCGGAGTCGTTATCTGATGATAAGAATAGAAGACTTAAAACCCAAATTTACGTACATGAAAATTAGGCTCAGATCCCTAAAAGGTTTGGAAATCAGGCTCACATGCAGTCAAACTTTTTTAAGTCCCTATTTTTTGAAAAATCATCAAAAAAATCACGTAAATTGATAATTAAATACAACTAATCATCATTAAATTCATGCAGAAAAAATATCAAACAACAAATAAAAAATGCACCAAAAAAAAAAAAAAAAAAAAAGTGAAACAACAATATTATACATCAAAAGATGCACTTATTTGTAAGTAGTTACATACGTTTATGCATGTATTTCAGTTATGCATCAAACTGCACTATTTATGCATATATGTATGCAGGTAAACTGTAATATATGCCTTTTTTATGCATATATTCAATTCTGGTCCGTTTTTTCAAGCATACGCCTTTTATGTATACATTTCTGCGTATATAGTCAATAAATGCATACATGTATGCACATTTTCGTAAGCTTTTATTCTTTTTATCTTTATTGCATACATGTATGCACTTATACGAAATATATGCATACATTTCTGCACCTATTTGTAACACATACATCTTAATTCAACTTTATATGCATACATGTGTGCAACTATTACCAATAAATGCATACATGTATGCATATATTCATCCAGATTTTCAATATAAAACACTAAATGAATATATGCATACATATATGCATATATTGGTAATAGTTGCATACATTTCTGTAACTTTTTTTTTTTCAGATTTCTTCTGGGAATATTTCCGGTTTTTTTTTAATGTTACAGGGCAATTTTTGTGAAAAACACGTAAGTGGAAAAATAGGGACGCGCTTTGAATTATAAAGTTGTACTGGATGTCGTTCAAATTTTGAAAGATATTAAGGACATGTGGCTAAACTACCCTTTAGGTATTTATCAAAAACCCTGAAATCCTCTTTTAGAGATAATATAAGGCTTGAATGGTAATTTAGTAATGAGAATAAAAAAACCAAAACCTAGATTTGAGTATTTAATAAGAAGTTTAGAAATCGTCTTTTGTAGATAATAAAAGACTAGAATCTTTATCTATTTATAAGAATAGAAAACCCGAAAACTAGATCCAGGTACTAGGAAGTTCATTGTCCTTTCTTTGATTTATATTTCCCTTCAAACTTCAATTGATTAACCATTTAGCATACCCTTCTTTGGGCATTGGCACCCTTAAAATTTTACGTACCCTCCTTAGGTAAGTAGCTTTGCGTACCTATCTTAGAGTACTAGTGCAAGACATCTTAGTTCAATATTTTGCATACCTCCTCAGGGTAGCGGCATTGCGTACCCTATGTCATCTTAAGGCTGCATTGTAGGATATCTTAGTCTAATATTTTGTGTACCCTCCTAAGGATAGTGGCATTGTGTACCCATCTTAGGGAAAAGGTATTGGACATCTTTGTCTGATTTGTGCACTTAGTTAGCTTACTTAAGCACTACACAAGGACTTACCCAGTCTCCTCTAGGAATACTCTAGCCATGCCATAGAGACGGGGCTAAAGTTTTTTTCCCTCCCTCTAGGAGGTGCTTCGACCAGGTTCTTATAGGATGGTCCAAAGGCTAGTTAGTTCCTTGTACTGGCCATAGTGTGACGAGTCTAAGGGCTTACTCCATCCCCACTCCAAGGGCACCTTGACCTGTCCATAGCATACAACGGTCAAGGGCTTAAGATGTTTTAGTAAGGCCTTACAGGCGGGATTGGAGTCTGATCCTTCCTTCCTCTAGGCAGCACTTTGACCTGGTTATCTCAGTGTGGATGAAGGCTTTTAACCATCTTGGGTTTCCAGCTATCTTAAGTTGTCCAAACGAAAGGGGATTCTTCCTCCCAACCATGTAGAATTTCTTACTTGAACAAGGATTTATTAAAACAATTCATGAGATCTTTACAAAATCATTGAGTTTCCCTTGTTTAGAAAAAGTTAACAGTCATCCCTTCATGGGATTTGCGGTAGTTAGTCTCATACTCATTCATCATGTGGTAATAGCAATATGATCCTCCTTGATTTCTCTCATTTTTAGGTGTCTTCTTTTTAGATAGCCACCAGTTAAGTTCCTTCTTTGTTAACAAATAGAGTTTTACACTAATGTGATTAACTTGCAATCTTTTGACAACCCGAATTTAAAGCTTTACTTTGAAGATTTTTTTCTCTTAGTCTGTTGGGGAATGGCTCAAGTGTTCACCTTCAATAACAATTTTCCTTTTCATATTCTTTCGAAGTTCGAAAGTCGATAAGAATACACTTGCTATTAGTTGCCATTTTCAAGCCAAAGCATCAGAATCGGCTACTATTTGTCTTCAAATATTGATTTTTTAGAATAATGTTGAATGAATTTCCTCATTCGAGCGAACAGGTTGTCATCCTTATTTACTAGTTTCTCCTGAGAAAAACAAGGGTGTTGGACCTACATGGGATGGGTTGATACTTCAATTGTCTGGATCATAAGCTTCAACCTTCTTTCTATTGATAATTCTTAGAGCCTTTAGCCGTAACATATGTTCCTTATATATTTTTGAATCCACATAAGTATTTTCCATTATATGTGGTTCTAAAGAGCCTTACCCATGCTGAATTGATCTTCTATCATTAGAATCTTGAGGTTGGAACTAGAGAAATACACTTTTTGAAATGTAATTCATATCGGTTCTTATCAAAAGAAATTTATTCAAGCCAAATAAAGTCGATAAATTGTAGGAAGAGTGAAGGGTTGTGGAGGTTCGCGCCCTTCTTCTAGCGTCAAACATGTTAATACTAAAAATTAGCCACACCCCAAAGTGTTAAATTTCCAGAAGAATCCTTACTGATATGTACAACTTGCTTAAATAGAGCATTTCGAATCAGTCGAAAACCTTTGTACCTTTAGAAGAAGTGGAGATCCAAGATATTGAATTGGTTAGGTTTTTATTGAAGAAGGTCCCTTTCGATGTCGTCGAAGGCCCGCAAGCTTTGTTGAGTACGCTCTTGAAGATAAATGAAATAAGTATATCAGATGCTTCAAATCTTTGACTTGAATTCTTTTTTAACTGCTAAATCTTGCTAGAATCCTAAGTCTAGATTGACTTGATCTGAAAATCTTAGGATGTCAAAAGGCTATGAGAGGTTCAAAAGATCCTCTTTCGATTGGATCATCTTAAATATTGTAAGGAGTTAGAGTCTCTTCAAATAATCCCTTGAGTTTTATTGCTGTGAATACCCTTTAAATAGATGGTTTAATCCTGTATGGTTGATAGACAGGGTACCATCAAATGGGTTAATGTTTAACAGGCGTTTACTTGTTAACAAATGAATCCTTTCGACGAAGTCAAAGACGATTTGATGGATAAATCCTTATAGAAAGAAAAGAATAGAACAAATCTACCATGTTGTATAATATATAAATATTACCTTAGAATTACCTTAACCAATTATTTTAAAAATACTCTTTCTATTAATTTTGATGAGTACACGAGATTATGAGCTACAACGATATGAAATCCTAAATTTGTTTTTGGAATTAGGGTTCACACTTTAGATTTTAGATGCTAGTTCTTAACATGAGAGAATTTGTAACCCCTAGGATCGTATTTATAGGTGCATATTGACCTCTTTCCGCCTTGGTGCTTCAGTTGAAGTCATGTCAAAGAGTTGGTAGCAGCAACCCCTCTATTCTTAGTCTCAGAGCTATCAACATACTCAAAATGAGAGAAGCGGCAGCAGCTCCAACTAGTGCCCCTCGATAAATGTTTTGAAATTCGCCTTAGACTCCTTCGAAGGGTGGCACTTGACATTTAAAGTATCTTGACGTGTTCGAAAGGTTAAAGCTGAGTGTCTATAAAAGGAGGACATTTTTGAAAGCTCTTATTCTAGTGATCTCAAAGGCATTGATCTAGAACTAAATGATTTTACTTGATGGTTTTACCCCCTTTGAAGGGATAGATTGCTATAAATGCAACCTCTTCTAAGGGCTGCTCTATCCAAGGTAGTGTACTTCCACATTTATGGAGATTTATCTTCAGTAATAATCATGCAATTGAAACAACCCTTGGACAGATTCAAAGGATTTGTCTGATTCAAAGGAATGAACTTAATTCCTACATGTTTATTTGAGAGTCAATTACAGAGTAGCTAGTCCTTACACTGCTTTGAAGGGGAAAGACCATGCTAAAGGGTTAGACTTTAGTCGCCTTCAACTTCTTTGAAATCCTATCCCATCGATTGTTTCGAAGGCTAACATTATGTTTGTCTATATAGTTGGAGTAATTTTAGTGGTATTAGTAATCTTATAATCTAATCATAGTATAATAAAACTATAAAATACAATAATTAAAAATGCTAAATCTTACGTGATTCAGGGTGTTTCGTGTTAGGACTGTGATCCTGGTGGACTGAACCATGATCGTATGTGATTGATTGTCTCTGTTTGTTATGATTTCTATTTAAATTGCTCGATTGGAAATTAAATGTTTTTTGAATGATCGAAGTATTGGTTAAATGGATGAATTTTTGATATGCTTAATCTTGTTTGTTAGTATTGTGTGTTTTAGGACTTGGATTGATGGTCGAAAGATAAACAAAGCCAGTCGGAAGATGATCCGAGAAGATTCGGTTTAATTCAAAATGTTGGAAGTGTCTCGGATTATGGATATGCAGGCCTGAAACCATTATGCAGGCTTGAAGCCATCAGTTTAGAGTGTGCATAATTTTTCAGAGCCAGGAAGGAGTTGCTTCGAGGAGGTGGAAGTGTTTCAAATCAAAGCAATTAAGGATACATGACTAGATTCGAAGCGGGACGAGGGGATTCGCATCATCAGAGCATTTGGCTAGGAGCAATATGATGGCTTCAAATCGACCATATGATTCAAATCACAACACTATAAAGTTTTGAAGCAAGCCTCTAGATGGATTCAAAGCAATAAGAAGGATTTGAAACGAACAAGCTCGAAGCACATCCGGCAGCTTGACACAATTTTAGATGCAATTCAAAGCATTAACCTTCATTTTATTGCAAATTAAAGCAAAGCAGTTTCAAATCAATATAAAGCGAGACACTAGAAGCAATGGTGAGAAACGATTTAGTGTTTTGAAGCATGGATGTGTTTAGAAGGAAGTGTTTGAAGGGAAGCTTCGAAGGGAGTGCTTTCTTTTCCGGCGCTAGACAGGATCGGTCTGAGTTTTTGAATCCGAAGTCGAGAATGAACGAACACAACCCGATAATGTGAGGCGCTTCGTATGAGGGCAGAATAGTGTTAAAAAAAAGGTGGAACTGTGTTTCAAAGATCTTGTTTCAACCTAATTATAATTTCCCTTTACTCGAAGTAGATTGAGTTTGAATATAATGTTTGAAGCTTGATGTTTTGTCGTACTATGTAGGGCATTTCAAGCCTAAGGAAAATTTCTTTGAAGTTATATTTTTAAAACTTCAAAGTAGGTGTTATAAAAGCCTAAAGCAAAGTGTTTCGAGATTCAAAGCAGGGTTTCCAAAAATTGAGGCAGTATATGTCAGATGCAATATCTCTTCTATATTTTACTATAAGTTCTCAAACATAATTTCACGATCGATTCAAAAATGAAACTATAGTCTATTCATAGTTGAGTGATTGAGGCAAGAGAAGATTATAGAATCCATAGGATGGATTGATGAATTCTTTGGAATTTGTTGATTTTTTAGTTTCTTGACTCTAGTGGGAGTGGTGCTAAAGTAATGTGAAAAGTAGCTCAGAATGGAACGAGGCTACGGGATAATGGACCGATTTGAGTATGACTCGAACCTAAGAAATTAAAGTTGGGGAAAGCTCTTGTGTTTTGGTAGTGCAAAGTATCCTTCTTATGTTGGGTGTTCTATTTGTTGACTCAAAGCAGAGGTATTATATACATATATAGCTTGGAAAATCATTTAGCTGCGGGATGCTTGGGTCCGAAAGACAAATGTGTTTGAGAAGCACAGTAGTCCAACTAGAACTAGGGTTTTCTATTAGATATTGACATAAGTCAGGACGTTCTTACGGGTTGTCAATGCATTCGGGGTTTTAGAGCTTGATGATTAGGTTTTGTTTGATGATTCTTATGATTGTTACATATGCTTTTATACTCTTTTTCCGGGTAGTCGGTCACCTACAGGATAAAGGGAGAGAATGGGGGAATAGAGTTGTGGGTTTCTGGCTGTTAAGATTTTTCTATTCTGATCGATGTGTTTGTTTATTTGAGTAGCATATTTTACTTAATTATTATGTGCTAAAATTTTGGTTATAAGGACATGCCACATATCAGACTCTGTCTAATTGTATATGTTTTAATATAGCTTTTGATAATCTTTATCGCTCATTCCAATTTGACCCAAAGTTTTATGTTTTCTCTCCTTATCTTGGGTGCTTATTAATATTATTAATAAGTAGACTAGATTACATGCTCAGTTAACGTTGAAGATAATTTAGAGATGAGCTAGGAAAGCTAGCGTATTATTCTGTATTTTGTAAATATTTTTACTTCCTCTACTTCACTATAATCTAGAAGATGTAGCGAGGAAAAGAAGTACTCAGATACTATGGTTTTTTTATGGTTTTTTTATGCATAACCTTAGGGTTTCTTATGGAGTTAAGATTTTCACTTCGTTGTGCCTCACTAATATTTTTTTGTATATGCTCTTAGCATATTATTCTTGCTTCGTGAGTTATTTGACATATTTCTATTATTTACTTTCATGAGGATCATCACATATCAACTTGGCATTAGCACAACACATTTTTTTCTCTTTAGATGCAGGTGGTGTGGGGGCGGTTGTCACATTACCTCCCCTAACCGTAGTTAAAAAACTTCCATAATTCATAGCCACCAAGCATATTAAAGACCCAATATGCAAAAGTTGGTAAACTATATGGTACAACCTATTATACCTTTGGAATCTTCGATTGTGGACTATCGCGATCAAGTCCACGATTGAGTCTTCAAAGCTACGGTTGAGATATAATGTTTAATTTTTTAGGCCTAATCAGCTTTTCAAAACGAATAGTTTGAATTAATTATGAATTATTTGAGAGCTGAAAAATTTTAAGATTGATTTACGAGTGAGATAGTAAACCAAGACAAATTATTGCTGTGATTATATAACGCAAGACCATGAGGACAAAATGGAATAAACAAAGGATACTTTGAATTTTTTAGAATGAGTAAATTCAAACTTCTATTATTTTGCATAATTGTGTATAGTTAATTATTAATTATAAATATTAAATCTTTAAATGTTATCTTTCCTAATCTTGAAAAAGGATCATCGAACGGTAGCATTTTGTTAATTATTGATTTTAAAATATTAAATCTTTAGATTTTATGCTTACTCATACTCAGCAAAGGAAATTGAATTCTACTATTAATAAAAGAAGTAAACTCAGACCAACATCACTACCTCAGTAGTTATATGTTCTAGCTATGATCAATGAGGTCACAGATTCGAATCTGATGTATATAATCCAAATCGGTATATGTTGTTTATATGTATTATGTTGTACAATACCCGAGGCTTGTATAAGCATTAACACCATGTTTATATGTATTATGCTATATAATACCTAAGGCTTGTATAAGCATGTAACACCAGTATTTTTTTAACAATGGTAAATCAAATGCAATGGTTTAAAGTTGCATGAGTGTCCTTTATTTTTATTTTCAATGTTTTATCATATTTAACAAGTAGCCAATAACGATGTAAAAAAATGTTAATGGTAATAAATATAATATGCAAAATCTTCATGTCAATGTAAAGTAAAGCGAAGAGTAAAAGTAAGATAAACTACATATATAAAGTGCTAAACGATCTAAAGAATAGGTAAACAAGTAAAAAAATGTATATTGAGTCTTTTCCTTTAATTTAGCCAATACAACATAATTCTCTTTGTAAGCTAACTATAAATGTAGTTATGTATTTACACTCGGCACTGATTTGATCAAAACACATTGACATCAATCAAATCAATATAAATGACGTGTGTTTTAGCTAATTCAAAATTGAGCAAAATAAAACAATATTTGTAATTAGTTTACAAACAAGTCTATTTGCTTTGAAGAAAGAAATTTACTTAGTAAACCCTAAATGCAAAACAAAAATTCAATGGTCCCATATATCTATACAGACCTACAGGACTAAACCTTAAATCCAAATGGAAACCCACTGGTATTGTATATCAACACCCTAATGTGCATGCTGAAACTAAGACTGTCACGATTGCAACAAGGTTCGTTGTTATTGCAGACCATAACTGTAATGGTTATTGATGAATTTACCTTTTATAATCGCTACCGCAACCTTGTATAATAGTTATTTGCGTCATATTTTAATTTTAGCATCTCAAACAACAATCTTAATGAAGGCACAACAACGTGATTCTTTGTTCATTATTTTTTCTTTAATGCCTTTACTGCAAAATAGAAATGCCAATGTCACGGATTTGGATTCAAACTCATCCTATTTATACAGGTTGGGTATAACTTCAACTACCCAAGTCCAACCAAGTCTGACGAAGTTATCAAATAAGATTGGGTCGGTTTTACCATAAATCATTTTGTATTAGGTCTAGCCTGACTCGTAGTTGTAACATAATGCAGTTGTTATGCATTTATCATCTTATTTGTTTGCAAGTTTTTTCCCTACAACTTCGAGAATAACTTTCCAAAATACCCAATGAGTCTTTTATTATTATAATTAGAGAAAAAAAGGATTTAGTTATGAATTGAATGTGAGAATTTTTTTTATATTTTCTCTATATAGGATTAAAAGTTGTAAATTCATAAATTTTTATTTAATGCTTTTTTTAATATGTTATTGTGACAGTTTATACAATATAATGGACAAACATTGGATAAATTTGGATCGAAACTCATATGAATATAAAAATTATAGAACTATTTTTGGATGAGGCTTCCAAATCAGCTCGCAATAATAAGATCATATGTCTTTGTAAAAAATATTGCAACTGTTACTTCAATGATAAAGTTATTGATGGAGATCATCTTCTTTGGTACAGAATGGATCCCTTATACATGACATCTCATTGGGCACATCATGGTGAAACTTATCTTGATGAGTCTAATATGGAAGGTGAAACTAATGTTGATTCTGCTAATAATACACCAGTTGATAGCGATATGTATGATTTGCTTAGTGAAACATTTATGCAATCTACTTAAAGTGTTGGTACATCCATGCATCATTCTACTTACGAAGATCAAACACCAGAGGCATAACACTTTTGCAAGTTATTAAATGAAGAAAATAAATTGTTGTACCCTAGTAGTAAGTATAAAAAATTACATGCAATTGTACAAATATACCAGATCAAGTGTTTGGGGAATGTCAGCAACTCAACATTTTCTTTGTTTTTAGAAGTATTCAACGATATGTTACCTGAAGATAATTATTTGCCGAAATCAAATGCCCAAGCGCAAAAAAATATTGATGAATTGGGCCTGACATATGAAAAGATTGATGCTTGTGTAACTGAATGCATGTTGTATTGGAAAAAAATATCAAATATGAATTCTTGCTCTCGTTATGGGGTTTGAATATACAAAGTCAACACAAAAGATAAAAGTGATGGGAATAAAGTAGTAGCAAAGATTCTTCATTGTTTTCCTTTAACTCCTAGATTGAAAAGTCTATGTCTTTCAAAGCATACCGCGAAACATATAAGATGACATTCAGCTGGTAGTTCATTGAATTGTTTCATGAGACATCCAGTAGATTCTCTAGCTTGGAAGCATCCAGATCTCACATACCCTGATTTTGCTTTCAAAATTCGCAACGTTCGACTAGGACTTGAAAGTGATGGGTTCAATCCATTTGCACACATAAACAGTAAACATAGCGCTTGGCTAGTTATTATATTAGGAATGGCAATGGGGTGGGTTTCTAGTGCCCCACGCCCGACTCGGATTTTTAAACTCTGCCTCAGACTCGCCCCGTAGACTGGTGCAGGTCTAGAATTTAGCCTCGTACCCAAAAACCATACGGGTCAGGGTAAACCCGCCCCGCCCCATGACTTGGTGATGTTGTGTTCTAATGTACACAAATTTATATGCTTATATTTTTTATCACTAAATGATAAATTATATACATATACTAATGTGTTCACGATGATAAGAGAATATAATTAAGTGAGTTTTAAGATAATAGTTCAAAATGCATGCATTTGTTATTGTATGAATATCATTGATGCAACTTAATACTATGAAAAATTTATGGTCAGTTGATTGAAAGAATATAGTATTCAAGTTATAATCATGTATGCCTAAGAAGATTAACAAGTAAACATTATAGTTATAAAGTGTTTTAATGATGTTCCAATCATGCGGGACGGGTTAGGGCGGGTTAGCCGTGCCCTAGACCCAAGCCTAGACCCGGACCTTCAAAAGCGGGTCGCAGGTCTACCCGCTCCGAAGACCCTATGGGGTGGGTCTAAATGGATCAAAAAAGGGGTGGGTCAAACGGGTTTGGACCCTAGACCCTCCTCATTGCCATCCCAAATTATATCTATTTATAATTTACCTCCACTATTGTATATGAAACAACCTTATCTTTTTATGTCACTGCTAACTCCTGAACCTCATGAATCTGGTAAGGACAATAATGTATATATGAAATCATTAGTAGATGAGTTAAATCAGTTACGAGAAGTTGGTACTAGCACATATGATGTTTTCTCTAAACAAATATTCAATATGAGAGTTGTTGTTTTATGGACTATAAATGATTTGCATGCATATGCTAATTTATCAGGATGGAGTACATCAGAAAAGCATGCATATCCACATTGTAATCATCATACATGTTTGGTGAGCTTACCAAATAGTAAAAAACAAGCATATTTGGGAAGCCGAAGAGTTTTACCTATAACACTTAGGTTTCAATTTGATATACGTCCATTTAATGGGAAGCATGAGGATGATGTTGCACCTAAACCATTAACCGGAATTGAGTGTTTGGTACAACTATCCAATCTAAAATTTACATTTGGTAAAGCACCAACAGTTGAGTCGACTACTAGAAAAAGATGATGAAATATCAATACTACTAGAGAACAAAGAGTTACTGGACTATGGAAGAAAAAAAAAGCATATCCTTTACTTTACCTTATTGGCAAAATCTTCTGAAACGACATAACGTAGATGTTATGCAATTAGAGAAAAATGTAAGTGAAAATATTTTAGGGATGGTAATTGGTACATCAAAGAAAGGTAAGGATCGAGTTCAAGCTCGAGCTGATTTAGAAATTTTAAATATAAGAAAATCTCTTCAGCATATTCGTGAAGGAAATAAGACGTATATACCTCCAACGATATCTTTCACAACTATTGAGGGAAAGATGCTGTTTTGCAAAGTCTTTTCAAATATACACATCCCTGGTGGATATTATGTTAGAATTTTCTTTATTATTCGATCTTTCATGATTAACAATGTACAATTAAATTAAATAGCCCTAGGATCACCAATACCGAATATTTCACAAACAAAGGGAGAAACTTTATATGATCTATTGTTTAAGATGACATACCTTGATTATCAGCGGAAGACGTAATTGCTGTCATCTTCTTTCTTTGACTTCTAATGTTTACTCTTCTTCTCAGAATTCGATTTCTCTCTCTTACCATATTTCCCTATGTGTTTCTAGATGGAGAAGAATAAAACTCTTTTCTTGCTTAGGGAGAGAAAGGACCCAATCCTTTATGTAACAATTAACTCTAAATCTGGTACGTCCATCAAGTACCAATTCAACGCTTAAAATTAATCATAGACCTAACGTTCTAGATATGAATGGTCGATTTATGTCCAAATTAATCGGGTCACATTAAGATTATAAACTGCATAATGGAAAATGAAACGTTCTATTTATAACCCAATTAATAGGGTCACAACAAGATTAGAAACCACAAAACATTAAAGGTAAATGAAACATTTTATTGCGGTTTCTAATAGCAGATTTCTAACATATTCTACTAACATTGCACGACGTGTAGGTATGAAAAAAAACTAACAGGATTAAAAATTCATGGCCATCATGTAATTATGCAATATTTACTTCCACTTGCAATATGATGAGTTCTACCTGAACCACTCGTTCTTGTTTTTCTTTAGTTTTCTTCGGTATTTAGACTACTGAAAAGCAACATGGTTCATCGATGAGTAATCTTAAATATAGGATAGCATTAGCCTTATGCATGATGGGAAAAATGTCCCCACCTTCCTTCTTTACCATATATGTTCACTTAATTATTCATTTAGCTGATGAAGCTGCAGTAGCTGGGCCAGTGCACTATCGTTGGATGTACCCTACTGAAAAGTAATACGTCAAAGCATAATTCATTTGTTAAATAAATACATCGTTGAATTATATATGTACAGAGATTACTTGATATTTGCAAGCATTGAAAATAACCCTTTCGAAAAAATTTATCGTATTCTTTTCCATAGGTATTTGCGAATATTAAAAAGATATGTTCGCAACAAGAGAAGTCCAGAAGGAAGCTCGCTATAGGATATCTTGCACAGAGCGCGTGCCATTTTGTTCGATGTATTCGACAGGTGTTGAAACATGCCACACCCGACATGGGAGAAATGTTGATATATCATTGCCTCACAATGTCAAAGGAGGTCTATCGATTTTTGCAAACTCTAGTCATCATTTAGGAAAATGTATAGAGATTAATCTTGAAAAAAGTGTTTGGGTACAATGTCACACTTGTATCTTATTCAACTGTAGCGAATTGGCTTCCTTTCTATAGTAAGATTAAATTCAGTAATACCAAATAAATACTTTAACATACAATAATTATTGCTAGCTATTTTTTATTGTATGACTTATGTTTTGACAGTAAGAGATTGAGGGAGTTGCGTAGAGTTCATTAGTGTAATACCATTCGAGAACTAGAGAGTTTGTGAAATAAAAAAATTTCTACTTGGCTTCAACATCATGTAAGTATCTTTCTCAAATTACACGTAACACTTTTAAACTATTAATAATAATATATTCTTACCTTTATAGGTAAACAATCTTAATGTCACGATAAATTTGTCAATATCAAAAGATTTACTTCGACTAGCAAATGGTCCAAGTATGATAGTTAAGGACTATTAGAAATATCTTATAAGTCCTATAGGTTTCAAACTAATTCTGTGGATTATAGATATAAAAATCAAAATTTTGGCGTCTTTATGAATGCTGAAACATCAAGTTATTCAAGCGTAAGAGATTGTAGTCCAATTACTAGTAATGTTGATTATTATGGGGTTTTAAAGAATTTATGAGCTAGATTATAGGTTTCCTGGTGAAAGCAACGAACAAGCTTGCGAAGTTATTTTATTCAAGTGTGACTAGGTATATAATTCAGGAAAAAAGAAAGATATATATGGGTTTAACTTAGTTAACTTTAATCGTGTGGCTCAACATAAGGATAGGTTTATTTTGACATCGCAATCCATTCAAGTGTTTTATGTTGTTGATCCAAAAGACCTAGATTGGAGTGTTGTAATTAAAACAAAGCCTAGAGATTTCTATTATTTAATGGAATAAAATGATGTAATCGACATAGATGACTACTATGCTACATCAAATCTCCATGATCCTAATTTGGATGATGAAGAATTACAAATAAGGACAGACATTCTTGGTGTTTATGTTAATAAAGTTTTACCAATGACCGTGGTTGATGCTTCCACACTTGAAGATGATGAAACTAATGAAGAAGAAAATGAAAGCGAGTGCGACGATGAGATATAGTAATACAAATAATGTTTAAATTTACGGTATGTTTTCTTATTTTAGTTTTGTCAAGAACTGTCTTCTTTTCTCTTCTATTTGTGGAATTTTTTCTTTTTTTACATATGCATTGAGTGTTATTTGTTTTTCTTCATTTTTTTATTGTACTCCCCTTGGGGAATGCTTAATTTATTCAATTTAATTGTACGTGATTTTTGTTGCACCAAAAATAATATTGACCATTAGATGAGCACATATGTGTTAAGTTTTACGATAATATATGGTAGAATTGAAGTGGATGGAAGTAGTTTCATATCGGAGAAGATAGTTCACAAATCGGAGCTCGTATGAGGAAGTAAGAGACGAAAAGATGCATGGGGTTCAGCTGAGAACCGAGACAGATGTCCGTCATAGATTGCGATAAAGGTCTGAGTTGTCAGGAAAATTATCTAGAGAGTTACTACAGATTTTGTCGTTTTGACAGACGTCTGTGTTGAATCATGTATATTTCCAAAACCGGGTCAGATGTCTGACTGACTCCACGACAGACTTCTGACCGAGTATTTTGACTGTTTCGGGCTAATGGCATTATATGTTGATTTGTGAAGATACCAGGGGCAATTTGGGCAATTGCTACATTCTATTCTCTCCCTATATAAACTATTTTCAGGATTAGGTTATGACCGCCAAAAATCAAGAGATTAAGATCTAGGTTTATTCTAATTAGGGTTTGGACAACCTTAATCTTCTTTAATTATTTTCTCCGCAAAATCAATTTTTTATGGTGAATTTGATCATTGTAATCAATCTCTTGCACTCTTCTATTGATATTAATAAAAGGTTCTCTCTCAAATTGGACACACACTGACAAGACATCTGTGGAACCAATATAAATCCCTGTGTGATTTAGTTTGTCATTATTGCTCTATTATTTCCATTGTTTGGTGATTGTGATTGACTTTGGATTGGGTTGAGATTGTTTTGACATATTGATTGGTAGTTTTTGCACTTTACCACGACCTCATCTTCCGTAGTGCTGGGTTTTTTGATTTGAGCGGTCTTGAGTCGAAATTCTCCTTAACATTTGGTATCAGAGCATTGGTTTTAGTATATAGTTGTAAAAATGTCGGATTCAGGTTCAAATAGTGCCTCAACAGTTGGTCCAAGTGGTGTAGCTCCTTAAATACGTGGGTCGTATGCAACTTCTGGTTCACAATTGGTTATCAACAAGTGGAACGGCGATAATGATTTCGAAAAATGACATTGGAAGATGAAAGTGTTTCTTAGGCGGAATCAGGTACATCAGGTAGTGTTTGATACACATTTATTATCGGCGAACATCTCAGATGTGGAGAGAGAAGAAATGGAAGATTGGGCATTCACTACACTTCAACTTTCTATAGAGGAGAATGTTATCTCTGAAATTAGTGGTGAAACGACTGGTAAAGGTATTTGGAACAAGTTGGAGGAGTTGTATATGAAGAAGTTACTCACAAACCGACTGATCATGTTGCGGACTTTCTTTACCTACAAATGAAGGAAGGAACTTCGCTAAAGGCGCACTTGAATGTGTTTGATGATTTGCTAATGAAGATGAATGCAGTAGATTTGAAGATTGAGGAGGAGCAGGAGACGATATTGTTATGTTCATTGCTGGAGCATTATACTGGGCTCTCAAACAGTTTGATCTATGGCCGGGATACATTGACTCTAAATGATGTCAAGACGGATCTTCTTAGTGAGGAGATGTGAGATCAGATTAAGGAGCTGAGTGATGGGAGTAGTAGTAGTGCTGGTAATGGTCAAGGTTTATTTGCGGAGAAGGAGAAGTCAGAGAAGAAGGGAAACCGGGGGTGTTCTAAGTCTAGGAAGCTGTGACGATCCCAAAATCCGAGGGGCGGTATTAAGGATAATCATTAGGAAATAACACATTAATCATCATAGCAGAGTACAAATAATAGCAGAAACAATAAATAAAACACTTTTACATGGATATGACAGCGGAATCACAACATGTAGGAATATCAGAATAGCATAACGTGGGATATACTTAGTAAAAAGAAAGGGAAGTGATCAGTCATCATCGCCAGAGGCGGAATACATACATGCAGTGACATAATAAGAGTACCAGTCTACATCGCCGAAGGCGGAATACATATACATGTAGTGAGAAATACGGAAAGTAAATCAGTCTACATCGCCAGTGGCGGAATCATAATATGAATACAGTAATGGCGGGAAATATCTAAGTCATCTCTATGAAGTCAGCCTCGCCATGAACCAAAAGTGCACGCTATGCAGCAGTGCCGAACCAAAAACCACCTGTCACCTGTGTACTAGGCTGCCCGTGTGAAAATAAGGGCACCCGCGTTTGCAAAGTGAAACAAACAACGAGTCAGTCATGGGGACTGGTATGAGGAATCTACTTAACAGTTAAACAACAGTAATAGCAAATCATAGGACCACACCGCTTTCGCGGAACGGGTTTACTCCGGTGATTGCTAGTGCATTTAAAACAAAGTAAATTCTTTTTAAAACAACGCAATGCTTTTAGAAAGAATGAAGCCATTATAAGACTCAGGTCCCATCACACAATGCAACGCAAGCCGGAGGATAGAGTTTTACCTTATAATAGCCAAATATGCTTGATACGTATAAAGCAAAATCATTTGGTATTATTACTAGTGCATATATGTTTCAAAAACGAATAGCATCATAAATATCAATCATAGACGACATAAGTGCCCCATACCACTATGTCGCCATACTAGTTCTACAATCAAGTCCGTTATTTCGTATTGGAAGTTGGATTTCCGTCATGAGTCGAGGCAAGGGGCAAGCTCCTCTCCGCTTCGAGACACTCTAGCAAATGCCTCGGGACTACACACTCTGGGTAACCCCTGGATGCTTCAGGGCCGGTCCTCACTTACGTTAGAGGATTAGTATTCCTGAACACACGTTTCCCGGTCCTTACAGACCTATAATCGAGGCGCCTCGCATTCCAACAACCACAAAGGTGAAAAATAGATATATATGTCAGGGCTGGTAAGTCACTGACACCACCATAGCTAGAAAGAAACGTCGTGCTCTCCCTGCAGTCCGTATCCCGTTTTTAACTCATACCGGGGTGTGAGGTTCGCGAATCTACGAAATACACAAAGCTAGGCCATGTAGACCTTGCTTTGATCATCATCCACAAGACTTTGCTTTGCAACAGAAGCCTTGATCACAGCATCTTGGCATGCCACATAGGCAGTCCACTCCATACGATTGATTTCCATCAATATATAACCTCTAAGCTCGTACGTCTCAGAGAAGGGCGTTAAGCAAAAGAATAAATTCTCTGCCGCCAAACAGATATATATTTAACAGAGATCAATCAGTATAGAACAAAATCCAATGTCGGACACACGGTCCATTTACAAGTCCGTCCTGGGTCTGAACGAAACCGGAGGCGTCAATTCCTCGTATATCCGTCCAATCAACACATACGTTCAGACGGCCACTACTTCCGTCCCCTTCCGGTAGCTACTCCGGTTAGGAACCTCAGTAGCGCCCATCCAACCGATACGAAGATCGTCGGTCTTGAATCGTCTTTGCATTTTCCAATTCGAATCGCTCGCTGAATTATTTGAAATGAGGGTTAGCTCGGCCTTTTCAAATAATTCACGTCATTAGAATTTAAATCGATTCTGTATGTGGTTATATCATTCGACATCCATCTTCAAGTTATTTAGTGTTATTTTCATGTCATACACATACAACCATCAAATATCAAACAATTCAAGCCCAATTGGTTTATTTGCAACCTATGTTGCTTATAATATTTTATAACGATTTTTCGCTATTTTTATTTATTTAAAAATGGCCATATTTAATTAAACGACGTTTCAGGTCGTGCCGTGGCACTGGCGCTGTTCTTCTCCTATTTTGTTTTACACATATCGGGAAATCTAACCGTTGGATTTCTACAAAGTCTATATCAGTGGGAAGATATTCCCAAAACGAACCCAACGGTTCCAGTTTTGTGAGAATCCGACGGTCGGATCTTCCACACTAGTCGTTTGAAGTTACGGTTTCAAAATTCGAACTGCAGCGTCGTTATTCGATTAAATTTAATTATATTTATATTTATATATAAATATAAACGATTCTGGCGCTGTTTTTCTTCAGATTTGAATTAAACATTCCGGACAATCCAACCGTTGGATTTTTACAAGGTTGGTGCCGTTGGAAAGATATTTCCAAGGCGAACCCAGCGGTTGCGGTTTCGGGAAAATCCGATGGTCGGATTTCTCGTACTAATCGTTTCAAATTACGATTCCGAAACGCGAACTGCACGACCTCTATTCCTTTTAATTATATTTATATTTATATATATAAATGTAGCTCATTCCATAGTTTCAACTATAGTTCATTTTATATTTTCAACTTCTTTTTCACTTCAAATATTTCACTAACGCCTTAATATTTCGAAAAATTTCGCCATAACCTCCTTTGTACGGGGAGGGGTTTGGAAATTTATTGGGCCGTATTAGGTACCCAATAAATCCTAAAAAGCATTCACATATTTTTAGTGATATATTTTGGTGTTTACGGGGGAGCATGTACTGATAATCACTCCAGAGAATAAATTCCCGTCACCCCGTTTCCGTGTGGAAATAAATAGTCCATGTGCCGTATCTAATAACTAGAGCGACGTGATTATTGTCAACTCTAGACCCGTGTGGGGTTTTTATTAATCTGGCAATTTATCGTTATAATTTATATAGTCCATATCAGTCATCAGTTCTACCTGTAGTACTTAGTCATCGCCATACAAGCCTCTTGCTTGTATGGTAAATCTTCCACCTCGTCACAAAAGCTCCAATTGCTTATGTGGAATGTGATGAAGTATACCTATCGTCAAGAAGTATGCCATGTAGTGTAGTTCAAAATTAATTGTTACTATCCTTTGGCGTTGTTTATTATTTCACACAGAAAAACCAGCACTCCGCATCCAATGGCATTCACAGGAGTTGATATATAAATAAAATTGCGCAGCCAACTCATCAAGGTTTACCTATTTGTCGGGCACGCAAATATTTTCTTTACTCAACAGCTAATCCATTTTTCCTGTTCAACACATGTATGTATATGCAGAACAAGCTAATAATAATATTTCTAGCAAACTATTATTTATTTCAACACGTGTGTATTTTTAACTAAGCGTATACATGATAAAAGGAATATTTTTATCATCAAAAATATTTATTCGACACATGTGTATTTTTAACACTTCTTATTCACTATAAAAATATAGTTTTCATTGTCGATTCATTTTATTTTTAGACGACGATAACATTCAACACATGAATTTCAACTCGACGAACAAATTGCAATTCAACACATGAATATTCTATATCGTTTGTATATATATAAAAATGTGATTTTTATCGCTAAAGCCATTTGTTTAAATTCAAATAATATTCAACACATGAATTTCAACTCAACGAATGAATTGCAACTCAACACATGAATATTCGATATCGTTTGTATATATATAAAAATGTGATTTTTATCGCTAAAGCCATTTGTTTAAATTCAAATAATATTCAACACATGAATTTCAACTCAACGAATGAATTGCAACTCAACACATGAATATTCGATATTGTTTGTATATATATAAAAATGTGATTTTTATCGCTAAAGCCATTTGTTTAAATTCAAATAATATTCAACACATGAATTTCAACTCAACGAATGAATTGCAACTCAACACATGAATATTCGATATCGTTTGTATATATATAAAAATGTGATTTTTATCGCTAAAGCCATTTGTTTAAATTCAAATAATATTCAACACATGAATTTCAACTCAACGAATGAATTGCAACTCAACACATGAATATTCGATATCGTTTGTATATATATAAAAATGTGATTTTTATCGCTAAAGCCATTTGTTTAAATTCAAATAATATTCAACACATGAATTTCAACTCAACGAATGAATTGCAACTCAACACATGAATATTCGATATAGTTTGTATATATATATAATTTCAATGAAGGAAAATTATTCTAACACATAGATATTTCAGAAAATTTCGGTAGCATAACGGCAGGGTAGTTAAAACCGGGACCGTCCCTAGTACGGCTCCTCGCTCTACCTTAAAACCTCGCGGTTTTTGACAATGGGGATCATGCATCTAGTTTGCACGCAGGCGGCATGTTTTATTTTCAATTCCACAATCCTATTCTATTTTGTTTCAACCACAAGAGGGTATTTTTCAACCACAATATCAACCACAAACAATTATTTCCAACCATTCGTCTATCATATGATATCACGTCAATCACAAGCAATAAATATCGTCCATGGTCTGTGGACGAGGGGAGTATATATATATAATATAATAATTCACTTGCATCTCATCACAATTCAAAGCATATATGTTTCAAACAACGCTTGTATAATTTATACATTGCTAATATAACTTATACAACACATGTACATGAGGTATACAATGCGTATATAATTTACACTTCGCTTATATAATTTATACAACGCGATTACAGTCACATAAATAGTTTAGATTCCTCACATTGGTTCTTGCGGTGCTAAAAATCGTTAGAAGGTCAGAAAAATCCGCGGCTTCTTCTAGAATGCAGAGAGCCTCCTTGCGGTCATGGTGTCTCCTGTTTCATCGAATTTCGTTAACATAGCAAAAAGATATGATTTTTACAAATTTGCAACGCTTTAAAGTGTAAAAATCAATTTAGCCGTATACCTCCTTTTTGGTTTCGAAACTAGGGTTGAATTTTTCAGCAAATCCGTGAATCTATACTCCGATCAGAGGGTGGGACTTGGAAGAGGGAAGCGAGGCGGTCCTAACGGTGGTCGGGGAAGCAGGTGCGATCGCCTCTGGCGGTCGTGGCGTCGACGTGAAGTCGGCGACTTCCTGGGCGTTTTTCTCGACGCTGGCGAAGGGAGGAGGAGCGGGGTTGGTCATATTTGAAGAGGGCGGTGGGCGGCGTCGATCGAGGGTGGTGGCGTTGGCTGGCGTCGCCTGTGGCGGTGGGATTCTCGTCGGAAAGTTTTGAACGACGAGCGTCGTTCGTTTCGTCTGGCGGCTGAGGGTTTTTTAGGTTTTTTTTTTTTTTTTAAAATAAAATTTCTCATTGGCTGGAATTTATAGAAAAATTTTTAAATAGTGTTTTTGCAAACGGACTCCTTTTTAAACCCAACGACTGTCGCCCCTAGCTAAATACCCCCATTCCGGACACAATGGGCTATGTTTCGTTGGCCATTTCGACTGTTACAGTCAGTTATTTTTCAATTTAAAATATAAAACATTCGATATTTAATTTAAACGTACATTTCAATTTGCCAGGGCCACAAACTGAATCGAAAAATTCCAGAAAAATAAATCTAGCTTTGTTTTGACGATACGGTCCTAACAAAACCAGTTTCGTCGAATTCTGAGCTCGTTTGAAAAACGGTCATTTTTAGGTCGACCCATTTTAACAGAATTTGACCAAACACGTTATCTTTTGCCCCGCTCACATACTAGCTTCAAAAATTACGAAATTTGAAACTTAGCAATTATTTGACATCCCGGACCCAACAAAAGTGGTTTCGTCGAATTCCGAGGTCGTATGCAAAATCTCAATTTTCAAGGGCTATATATACTATATAGCGACCTTTCTGAAAATTCATTTGGCCATAACTTTTGATTTCCGTTATGAAATTTCAATTTTTCAGATTCGTTAGAAAGGTATTGATAAACAGATTTAAATATTTTCAGTTTTGTTAAAATCTGTTATATTTTCCACCCGGTACAGTCAGACAAAGTTTGTATTCAAAATTTCAAACTGCCATATTATACACAATTCTATATTTTGTGGAAATAGGCTATTTTAATCATTCAAATTTCTTGTTAATAACCTAACTTTAAAAATTTTAAACTGGTTCACATTTTTCGGGTTATTACAATCTCCCCCACTTAAAACTTTTCGTCCTCGAAAAGGAAATAACAGTTAAGCAGGAAGTAAAATGTAAATGAAAAGTATTGTAAAGGTACCTTGCACCGGAGTTAGTCAGAGATGTCCACTCTGCATTTGGGATAGGCTTGTTTAATGCTTTCCTCAGTCTCCCAAGTACAGTCTCTAGGATCACCACTCCACTGCACTTTGACTAAATGAATCTTTTTCCTCCTTAGCTCTCTAGTTTCTTTGCCAACTATCTTTAATGGATCTCTCTTGAGTGCTAATTCTGGAGTTATGTCAATATCCTGTTGTGCTGCTTCTTCTACAACAAGATCTGGATCATGAACATGTTTTCTGAGTTGAGACACGTGGAACACATCATGTACACCAGGCAACCAATCAGGTAATGAAACCCTATATGCAAGAGTTCCAATCCGTTCAAGTATAGGAAAGGGACCAATAAATCTCGGTGCCAACTTCCCAGTCTTGCCAAATTTGATTACTCCTCGCATTGGAGAAACTCTTAAATAAACATAATCGCCAACGGCAAATGATATATCCCTTCTTCTCGCATCAGCATAACTTTTCTGTCGGCTCTGTGCGGTTTTTAATCGCTTCTTAATGGAATCGACTTTATCCGATGCTTCTTGAATCATATCGGGCCCTAACACAAGTCTGTTGCCAGGTTCTACCCAACATGCGGGAGATCTGCACGGTCTACCGTATAATGCTTCAAATGGAGACATTTCCAAACTTGCTTGATAGCTATTGTTGTAGGAGAATTCGGCTAGATGCAAATGATCTTCCCATGAACCTCCAAAATCAATAACGCAAGCTCGCAGCAAATCTTCTAAAATTCTATTCACCCGCTCAGTTTGGCTGTCTGTCTGAGGGTGATAAGCGGTGCTTAGATTTAATTTTGTTCCCAATTCTGTCTGGAATGCTTCCTAGAATTTGCTAGTAAACAGGGGATCTCTATCGCTGACTATATTGAGCGGCACTCCATGTAGTTTAACTATTTCTTTGAAGTAAATCTGTGCTAAACTTTGAGCCGTTCTGTTGGATCGGACAGGGATGAAATGGGCAGTCTTCGTGAAGCGATCTACGATTACCCATATACTGTCGTTTCCTTTTCTAGTTCGAGGCAAGCCATCGATGAAGTCCATCGAGATTTGTTCCCACTTCCATCCAGGAATTTCTAATGGTTGTAATAATCCAGCCAATTTCTGCTGATCACTCTTAACTAGCTGACAAGTGGGGCATCTGCTAACATATAATGAGATGTCTCTTTTCATCGCCTTCCACCAGAATGTACGCTTGATATCGTTATACATTTTGCTCACACCGGGATGGATACTTAATTTGGACTTGTGGCATTCATCAAGGACTTCTCTTTTTAGCTCAGAGATGTCGGGAACACAAATTCTTCCTTTCAATCTCAAAACCCCCTCACTATCCACTTGGAAGCTGGAGTCTATGCCTTCATTGATCCTTTTTATCATTACCTTTACAAAATTATCCTCCTTTTGAAGGGTCGAGATTCTGTCTATTAATGAAGACGTGATGACAAAACTGGCGATGATTTCATTCTTTCTGCTGAGCGCATCTGCTACAACATTGGCTTTTCCTGGAGTGTATATAATTTCAAAATCGTATGCTGCAAGGAATTCTAACCAACGCTGTTGTCTCAAGTTTAAATCTTTCTGTGTGAACAGGTATTTCAAGGATTGATGATCGGTGTATAGTTCGAATTTCTCGCCCAATAAATAATGCCTCCAGATTCTTAAAGCGAACACGATAGCTAATAACTCAAGATCATGAGTAGCATAGTTTCTTTCATGCGGCTTTAGTTGACGGCTGGCATATGCGATCACTTGGCCTTTTTGCATTAACACTGCGCCTAGCCCTCTAATAGAAGCATCTGTCCATACAGTCAAGTCTTGGTTACCTTCTATTATTGTCAATACCGGAGCAGTTGTCAACTTCAGTTTCAGCTCTTGGAAAGCTTCTTCACATTCGGGAGTCCATTTGAATTTCTCATGCTTCTTTGTAAGCTTTGTCAATACTCCTGATATCTTTGAAAAATCCTGAACGAATTTCTGATAGTAACTAGCTAATCCAAGGAAACTTTGAACTTCTGTGGGCGTAGTAGGTTGTTTCCAGTTCTGAATCGCTGTAATTTTGCTTGGATCTACTGCAATTCCTTCTTTTGTCACGACATGGCCAAGGAATTTAACTGCATTCTGCCAGAAGACACACTTAGAAAATTTAGCTTTTAAGACGTTTCTCCTCAGAATTTTCAACACTTGTTCTAAATGTTTTGCATGCTCTTCTTCCGACTTAGAGTAGATTAAAATGTCATCGATGAAGACTAGAACAAATTTATTCAATACACCACGGAACACTCTGTTCATAAGATCAACGAAGTATGCCGGAGCGTTACACAAGCCGAACGGCATTACTAACCATTCGTAGAATAAATCGGGACCCCTGAAGGCTGTCAAAGGAACACAGTCTTCGGCTATACGCAATTGGTGGAAACCTGTAGCCAGGTCCATTCTGGAGAATACTGTTGCTCCATTTAATTGATCTAACAGATCGTCTATTCGGGGCAAAGGATATTTGTTCTTTAGTGTTTGTTTATTGAGATCTCGGTAATCAACGCAAAGTCTTAGAGTACCGTCTGATTTCGGGACAAATACTACTGCGGCTCCCCACGCTGAAAAGCTTGGTCTGATCAGACCTTTCCAAAGTAATTCTCGGGTTTGACTACTTAGCTCTTCTTTTTCTTTTGGGGCCATTCTTCTTATTGGATGTACTACTGGTCGGGCATTCGGAATTAGATCAATTCTAAATTCGATTTCTCTTTGCGGCGGTAAGTTTTCTACTTCCTCAAACACATCCGCATAGTTTTTAACGACCGGTATCTTTTCTATCGAAGGGGGAGTAACTTCTAAAGAAGACCAAAATTCCGTTCTATTTATTTCTGAGCCATGACATGGTATATATATAGGTCCAAGTTTCGTTTCGACCTTAACGATTCTTTCGGCACATCTAACTTCGGCCTTATATTTTGTCAACCAGTCTAGCCCCAGTATAATATCAAATTCGGAAAGGTCCATAACAATCACTTTAAAAGGGAATCGATAACATGAATATGAGGCGGGTACATTACAATATGAGCCGAGAATAGTAGACCCTCCTATCGGATTTTGAACTTTAATTGGTTCTTTAAGCTTCCTCGGATTCAATTTTAACTTATGAACAATATTACCAGAAATGAAGCTACGTGATGCACCAGTATCAAAAAGTACAGAAACAGGAATATTTTTAATGGTAAGGGTACCTCCCAAGACATCGGGTTTACCTGATCCATCGGTGGTAGCTGGCGGGGTATTCCCGTCATAGACATGGGCCACTTGTGCGCTCTTCTTCAAAGGACAATTCCTGCTGTAGTGCCCCTTCTTGTGGCAGTTGTAGCATTCGGCTGAGTCATTGGCCCTTGGCTTCTTTGGGGCTTTGCACACATTAGAGAAATGACCGGGCTTCCCACAATTGTAGCAGCTTCCTTTCGGGATCTTTGCGGGTTTTTGAGTAGCGGTCGCGGTGATGCTAGATTCGGGTTGGTCTGTTGAAGCCTTGCGCTTATTCCCTGCTTGGCTTTTAGCGCGGTCTTGGCTAGCATGCCTCTCATCCATGTCTTCGTAGTTGCAAGCCATCTCTACTAGTTCTGTAAAAGAGAGTTTGATGTTGCTCATAGCTCTATCGTGATACTTGCGCTTCAGCCCAAATATGAATCTCTTATTCTTCGCTTTGTCAGTCAAAACCAGCTCTGGAGCATAACGCGATAGCTGGGTGAACTTATTCAGATAGTCTTGAATAGAGAGGTCTCCCTGCTGGAGATTAGCAAATTGCTCCCGCATCCTCTCTAGAGCTTGTTCCGGTACAAACTTCTCATTGAATAAAGTCCTGAACTGCTCCCAAGTCCGGATAGTACCAGCTGCATCCCCAGAGGTAATGGCATCCCACCACAGCTCTGCCTCTTCCTGAAGGAGCCAAATGCCAAGTCGGGCTTTGTTGTTAGTTCCCATACCCATACCCACGAAGATTTTCTCACAGGTTTTCAGCCAAGCGATAGCTTCGGTCACTGTGCCAGTGCCAGTAAAAGGTTTCCCTCCAAGATTTCTGTACCTCTTTGCTACTTTGTCGAGCTCAAAGTCTTCTGGTGCTGGTGGCGGAATAATAGGGATTTCCACAACTACGGGGATATTCCCCCGTCCTCCTGCTGCATCTCCTCGGCCTCCACGGCCTCCTCTAGCTGCTGCTCCACGCGTAGCCATCTAAGAGTACTGTATAAGCAAGAAAAGAGTCAAGCTCACAGATTTGATAATTTTCATAAATGATATAGCAAGGGAATACAAGGAAAGATAATGATGATGTACTGATCAAATTGTTTTGCTAATCTGCTTAGCTCATTCTAGGACATTGCTAATCCTATCTCTAATGAGCTACTCGTATTAGAACACTACTGATTCTATTCTGACGAGGTGTTTAATGTGTTAGATCCTGGAACTAAGGTTAACCAAAGCTCTGATACCAACTGTGACGATCCCAAAATCCGAGGGTCGGTATTAAGGATAATCATTAGGAAATAACACATTAATCATCATAGCAGAGTACAAATAATAGCAGAAACAATAAATAAAACACTTTTACATGGATATGACAGCGGAATCACAACATGTAGGAATATCAGAATAGCATAACGTGGGATATACTTAGTAAAAAGAAAGGGAAGTGATCAGTCATCATCGCCTGAGGCGGAATACATACATGCAGTGACATAATAAGAGTACCAGTCTACATCGCCGAAGGCGGAATACATATACATGTAGTGAGAAATACGGAAAGTAAATCAGTCTGCATCGCCAGTGGCGGAATCATAATATGAATGAGTAATGGCGGGAAAAATCTAAGTCATCTCTATGAAGTCAGCCTCGCCATGAGCCAAAAGTGCACGCTATGCAGCAGTGCCGAACCAAAAACCACCAGTCACCTGTGTACTAGGCTGCCCGTGTGAAAATAAAGGCACCCGCGTTTGCAAAGTGAAACAAACAACGAGTCAGTCATGGGGACTGGTATGAGGAATCTACTTAACAGTTAAACAACAGTAATAGCAAATCATAGGACCACGCCGCTTTCGCGGAACGGGTTTACTCCGGTGATTGCTAGTGCATTTAAAACAAAGTAAATTCTTTTTAAAACAACGCAATGCTTTTAGAAAGAATGAAGCCATTATAAGACTCAGGTCCCATCACACAATGCAACGCAAGCCGGAGGATAGAGTTTTACCTTATAATAGCCAAATATGCTTGATACGTATAAAGCGAAATCATTTGGTATTACTACTAGTGCATATATGTTTCAAAAACGAATAGCATCATAAATATCAATCATAGACGGCATAAGTGCCCCATACCACTATGTCGCCATACTAGTTCTACAATCAAGTCCGTTATTTCGTATTGGAAGTTGGATTTCCGTCATGAGTCGAGGCAAGGGGCAAGCTCCTCTCCGCTTCGAGACACTCTAGCAAATGCCTCGGGACTACACACTCTGGGTAACCCCTGGATGCTTCAGGGCCGGTCCTCACTTACGTTAGAGGATTAGTATTCCTGAACACACGTTTCCCGGTCCTTACAGACCTATAATCGAGGCGCCTCGCATTCCAACAACCACAAAGGTGAAAAATAGATATATATGTCAGGGCTGGTAAGTCACTGACACCACCATAGCTAGAAAGAAACGTCGTGCTCTCCCTGCAGTCCGTATCCCGTTTTTAACTCATACCGGGGTGTGAGGTTCGCGAATCTACGAAATACACAAAGCTAGGCCACGTAGACCTTGCTTTGATCATCATCCACAAGACTTTGCTTTGCAATAGAAGCCTTGATCACAGCATCTTGGCATGCCACATAGGCAGTCCACTCCTTACGATTGATTTCCATCAATATATAACCTCTAAGCTCGTACGTCTCAGAGAAGGGCGTTAAGCAAAAGAATAAATTCTCCGCCGCCAAACAGATATATATTTAACAGAGATCAATCAGTATAGAACAAAATCCAATGTCGGACACACGGTCCATTTACAAGTCCGTCCTGGGTCTGAACGAAACCGGAGGCGTCAATTCCTCGTATATCCGTCCAATCAACACATACGTTCAGACGGCCACTACTTCCGTCCCCTTCCGGTAGCTACTCCGGTTAGGAACCTCAGTAGCGCCCATCCAACCGATACGAAGATCGTCAGTCTTGAATCGTCTTTGCATTTTCCAATTCGAATCGCTCGCTGAATTATTTGAAATGAGGGTTAGCTCGGCCTTTTCAAATAATTCACGTCATTAGAATTTAAATCGATTCTGTATGTGGTTATATCATTCGACATCCATCTTCAAGTTATTTAGTGTTATTTTCATGTCATACACATACAACCATCAAATATCAAACAATTCAAGCCAAATTGGTTTATTTGCAACCTATGTTGCTTATAATATTTTATAATGATTTTTCGCCATTTTTATTTATTTAAAAATGGCCATATTTAATTAAACGACGTTTCAGGTCGTGCCGCGGCACTGGCGCTGTTCTTCTCCTATTTTGTTTTACACATATCGGGAAATCTAACCGTTGGATTTCTACAAAGTCTATATCAGTGGGAAGATATTCCCAAAACGAACCCAACGGTTCCAGTTTTGTGAGAATCCGACGGTCGGATCTTCCACACTAGTCGTTTGAAGTTACGGTTTCAAAATTCGAACTGCAGCGTCGTTATTCGATTAAATTTAATTATATTTATATTTATATATAAATATAAACGATTCTGGCGCTGTTTTTCTTCAGATTTGAATTAAACATTCCGGACAATCCAACCGTTGGATTTTTACAAGGTTGGTGCCGTTGGAAAGATATTTCCAAGGCGAACCCAGCGGTTGCGGTTTCGGGAAAATCCGATGGTCGGATTTCTCGTACTAATCGTTTCAAATTACGATTCCGAAACGCGAACTGCACGACCTCTATTCCTTTTAATTATATTTATATTTATATATATAAATATAGCTCGTTCCATAGTTTCAACTATAGTTCATTTTATATTTTCAACTTCGTTTTCACTTCAAATATTTCACTAACGCCTTAATATTTCGAAAAATTTCGCCATAACCTCCTTTGTACGGGGAGGGGTTTGGAAATTTATTGGGCCGTATTAGGTACCCAATAAATCCTAAAAAGCATTCACATATTTTTAGTAATATATTTTGGTGTTTACGGGGGAGCATGTACTGATAATCACTCCAGAGAATAAATTCCCGTCACCCCGTTTCCGTGTGGAAATAAATAGTCCATGTGTCGTATCTAATAACTAGAGCGACGTGATTATTGTCAACTCTAGACCCGTGTGGGGTTTTTATTAATCTGGCAATTTATCGTTATAATTTATATAGTCCATATCAGTCATCAGTTCTACCTGTAGTACTTAGTCATCGCCATACAAGCCTCTTGCTTGTATGGTAAATCTTCCACCTCGTCACACAAGCTCCAATTGCTTATGTGGAATGTGATGAAGTATGCCTATCGTCAAGAAGTATGCCATGTAGTGTAGTTCAAAATTAATTGTTACTATCCTATGGCGTTGTTTATTATTTCACACAGAAAAACCAGCACTCCGCATCCAATGGCATTCACAGGAGTTGATATATAAATAAAATTGCGCAGCCAACTCATCAAGGTTTACCTATTTGTCGGGCACGCAAATATTTTCTTTACTCAACAGCTAATCCATTTTTCCTGTTCAACACATGTATATATATGCAGAACAAGCTAATAATAATATTTCTAGCAAACTATTATTTATTTCAACACGTGTGTATTTTTAACTAAGCGTATACATGATAAAAGGAATATTTTTATCATCAAAAATATTTATTCGACACATGTGTATTTTTAACACTTCTTATTCACTATAAAAATATAGTTTTCATTGTCGATTCATTTTATTTTTAGACGACGATAACATTCAACACATGAATTTCAACTCGACGAACAAATTGCAATTCAACACATGAATATTCTGTATCGTTTGTATATATATAAAAATGTGATTTTTATCGCTAAAGCCATTTGTTTAAATTCAAATAATATTCAACACATGAATTTCAACTCAACGAATGAATTGCATTTCAACACATGAATATTCGATATCGTTTGTATATATATAAAAATGTGATTTTTATCGCTAAAGCCATTTGTTTAAATTCAAATAATATTCAACACATGAATTTCAACTCAACGAATGAATTGCAACTCAACACATGAATATTCGATATTGTTTGTATATATATAAAAATGTGATTTTTATCGCTAAAGCCATTTGTTTAAATTCAAATAATATTCAACACATGAATTTTAACTCAACGAATGAATTGCAACTCAACACATGAATATTCGATATCGTTTGTATATATATAAAAATGTGATTTTTATCGCTAAAGCCATTTGTTTAAATTCAAATAATATTCAACACATGAATTTCAACTCAACGAATGAATTGCAACTCAACACATGAATATTCGATATCGTTTGTATATATATAAAAATGTGATTTTTATCGCTAAAGCCATTTGTTTAAATTCAAATAATATTCAACACATGAATTTCAACTCAACGAATGAATTGCAACTCAACACATGAATATTCGATATAGTTTGTATATATATATAATTTCAATGAAGGAAAATTATTCTAACACATAGATATTTCAGAAAATTTCGGCAGCATAACGGCAGGGTAGTTAAAACCGGGACCGTCCCTAGTACGGCTCCTCGCTCTACCTTAAAACCTCGCGGTTTTTGACAATGGGGATCATGCATCTAGTTCGCACGCAGGCGGCATGTTTTATTTTCAATTCCACAATCCTATTCTGTTTTGTTTCAACCACAAGAGGGTATTTTTCAACCACAATATCAACCACAAACAATTATTTCCAACCATTCGTCTATCATATGATATCACGTCAATCACAAGCAATAAATATCGTCCATGGTCTGTGGACGAGGGGAGTATATATATATATATATGTATATATATATAATATAATAATTCACTTGCATCTCATCACAATTCAAAGCATATATGTTTCAAACAACGCTTGTATAATTTATACATTGCTAATATAACTTATACAACACATGTACATGAGGTATACAATGCGTATATAATTTACACTTCGCTTATATAATTTATACAACGCGATTACAGTCACATAAATAGTTTAGATTCCTCACATTGGTTCTTGCGGTGCTAAAAATCGTAGGAAGGTCAGAAAAATCCGCGGCTTCTTCTAGAATGTAGAGAGCCTCCTTGCGGTCACGGTGTCTCCTGTTTCATCGAATTTCGTTAACATAGCAAAAAGATATGATTTTTACAAATTTGCAACGCTTTAAAGTGTAAAAATCAATTTAGCCGTATACCTCCTTTTTGGTTTTGAAACTAGGGTTGAATTTTTCAGCAAATCCGTGAATCTATACTCCGATCAGAGGGTGGGACTTGGAAGAGGGAAGCGAGGCGGTCCTAACGGTGGTCGGGGGAGCAGGTGCGATCGCCTCTGGCGGTCGTGGCGTCGACGTGAAGTCGGCGACTTCCTGGGCGTTTTTCTCGACGCTGGCGAAGGGAGGAGGAGCGGGGTTGGTCAGATTTGAAGAGGGCGGTGGGCGGCGTCGATCGAGGGTGGTGGCGTTGGCTGGCGTCTCCTGTGGCGGCGGGATTCTCGTCGGAAAGTTTTGAACGACGAGCGTCGTTCGTTTCGTCTGGCGGCTGAGGGTTTTTTAGGTTTTTTTTTTTTTTAAAGAAAATTTCTCATTGGCTGGAATTTATAGAAAAAATTTTAAATAGTGTTTTTGCAAACGGACTCCTTTTTAAACCCAACGACTGTCGCCCCTAGCTAAATACCCCCATTCCGGACACAATGGGATATGTTTCGTTGGCCATTTCGACTGTTACAGTCAGTTATTTTTCAATTTAAAATATAAAACATTCGATATTTAATTTAAACGTACATTTCAATTTGCCAGGGCCACAAACTGAATCGAAAAATTCCAGAAAAATAAATCTAGCTTTGTTTTGACGATACGGTCCTAACAAAACCAGTTTCGTCGAATTCTGAGCTCGTTTGAAAAACGGCCATTTTTAGGTCGACCCATTTTAACAGAATTTGACCAAACACGTTATCTTTTGCCCCGCTCACATACTAGCTTCAAAAATTACGAAATTTGAAACTTAGCAATTATTTGACATCCCGGACCCAACAAAAGTGGTTTCGTCGAATTCCGAGGTCGTATGCAAAATCTCAATTTTCAAGGGCTATATATACTATATAGCTACCTTTCTGAAAATTCATTTGGCCATAACTTTTGATTTCCGTTATGAAATTTCAATTTTTCAGATTCATTAGAAAGGTATTGATAAACAGATTTAAATATTTTCAGTTTCGTTAAAATCTGTTATATTTTCCACCCGGTACAGTCAGACAAAGTTTGTATTCAAAATTTCAAACTGCCATATTATACACAATTCTATATTTTGTGGAAATAGGCTATTTTAATCATTCAAATTTCTTGTTAATAACCTAACTTTAAAAATTTTAAACTGGTTCACATTTTCCGGGTTATTACAGAAGCCCGGTGGCAGAGAAAAGTCGAAGGAAAGAAATGACAAGTGCTTTATATGTAAGAAACCTGGTCACTGGAAGAATAATTGTCCAGGCAAGGGGAAGAAGGACATAGCATCTTCATCAGCTGCGGTGGAGAGAGATGTTGGTGAGGGAAATGTAGATATTTTGTCGGCAGTAGCATCAGATGTTTCGGGCAACAAATGGGCGCTTGATTCGTAGGCTCCATATCATATGACCCCTAATAGGAATTATTTTTCTTCTTATGTTGATCGAGAAGGAAACTCAATTGTTATGAGAAATAATACAGTTTGCAAGTCGAAGGGAATTGGATCCATGCAAATTCGGATGTTTGACAGAGTGGTTCGTACTCTCACTAATGTGTGCCATGTTCTGGGGCTACGGAAGTCGCTTATCTTTTTGGGATAGTTGAATTCTTTAGTTTGCAAGATCACTATTGAGAGTGATAGTTTGAAGTTTTCGAAGGGTACGCTTGTGGTAATGAAGGGTGCTAGGACTCATGGTATTTATTTTCTTTAAGGAGTGACTGTGGATGGCAAAACTTGTGTTGTTGTTGATAGTTCTTGTGGCTTAGATGCGACACGATTGTGGCATTTGAGATTGGGTTATGTCTCAGAGAAGAGTTTGGATGTTCTTCGTCTAAGGGAGATGATTGATGGTGAGAGTTTCAACAAGTTAGAGTTTTGCGAGGAATGTGTCATAGGGAAGCAAACTAGAGTGTCATTCGGTGAAGGGAAACATGATTTAAGAGGGATTCTTGAGCACATGCACACAGATGTTTGGGGACCGACGCTTGTAACTTCTTTAGGAGGAGCAAGATATCATATTTCTTTCATTGATGATTTTTCTCGAAAGTTTGGGTGTACGTAATGAAGGCTAAGTCGGAGGCATTTGCAAGGTTCAAAGAATGGAAGGCTCTTGTTGAAAATGAGAATGGAAAGACCTTGAAGGTTCTTAGGTTCGATAATGGCGAAGTGTATGTTTCCGGAGATTTTCTAAAATTTTGTGAGCATCATGGTAGGAGGCATTTTATTACACTGGGAGATCCGCAATCTAATGGAGCAGCGGAGAGAATAAACCGAATTCTACTGGAGAAAGCTTGATGCTTGAGATTGACATCTGGTTTGTCTAAGGGATTTTGGGCCGAAGCTTTATCAACCGCAGCGCATATTATTAATCTAATTATGTGTTTGGCTATTGATAACAAAATTCTGGAGGAAGTATGGAAGGGAAAGAGCATTGACTTGAGTTATCTTCGTGTATTTAGCGGTCATGTTTATGTGTATGGTCCGGAAAATGATAAGCTTTCACCTAGAGCTTTCAAGGTGATTTTATTTGGCTATATGGATGGAGTCAAAGGCTATCGGATTTGGAATCCGGAAACGAAGAAGACCGTGGTTCTTGTCATGTTACTTTTTATAAGTCGGCTATAATCAAGGAGAATGAAAGCTCATCGGATATTTCGGATTTGGTTCATGGTGAATCAATGGAGAATGAAGTTATTCCCACTTTCAGGCCTAGAGAGAGTAGAGTTGTTGGAGATGCTTGTGAGGAGGTGAGTGCGGTTGATATTACATCACATAGTCCATATGTTTACCGTAGTAGTGTTGGTGTTGTGCACGAGCCTAAAGAAGATTCAGTTCAAGGTGGAGCTCAAGGAAGACTGGGTGATGGTATTGCTACTCAGGTTGGTCGTCGTCTATAAGGCCTTCCAAAAGATAAGGTGATTGGAACTATTTTAGCTTTTATGAGAATTTGTATTGTGCTCTTCATGTAGTCCAAGATGAGCTGATGGACCATGATGACGTCATGAGATCGAGTGATAACTCGAAATGGATTTGCGCCATGGAGGAGGAGATGCAATCGTTGATGAAGAACCAGACTTGAGAGTTGGTTCGACTTCCTCAAAGAAACCATGCTATTGGGTGTAAATGGATATATATAAGGTGAAGGATGATGGAAGATACAAAACTAGGCTAGTGGCTAAGGGGTTTTCACATAGAAAAGGAAAGGAGTATGATGAAATCTTCGCACTGACTATGAGGCATACTTCTATCCGGATATTACTTGCATTAGTTGTTATTCACGACTTGGAGTTGGAGCAACTTGATGTGAAAACTGCCTTCTTGTATGGTGACTTGGGTAAAGACATTTACATGGAGCAATCGGAAGGATTTGTTGTAGAAGGTAAGTCAAAATTGGTTTGCAAGTTGAAGAAATCACTATATGGTTTGAAGCAATCACCTAGACAATGATACAAGAGATTTGATCATTTCATGCTTGAAAGTGGCTTCCATCGAAGCATCAAGGACGCTTGTGTTTATTCAAGAAGTTAGGAAATGATTATTGGGTATATTTACTCTTGTATGTGGATGATATGCTCATTATTTCTAAGGACAAGGCGGAAATCAACAAGTTGAAAATGAAATTAAAGGCGGAGTTCTAGATGAAAGACCTGGGAGAAGCAAAGAAGATTTTAAGCATGGAAATTGAAAAGGATCAAAAGCATTTGAGTTGAAATTAACTCAAAAGCAATACATTAGAAAAGTGATTTGCCGGTTTAGCATGGAAAATGCAAAGGCGTCAAATACACCTTTACCTTTGCATGTAAAGCTTTCGAGTAAGGGATCACCTATCGAGGAGAAAGACAAGGCTTATATGGTAAATGTGCCATATGCTAGTGCGGTTGAAAGTTTGGTGTATGTCATGGTGTGTACAAAGCCCGATATTGTAAATGTCGTCGGGGTGGTTATTCGGTACATGGCTAATCTGGGGAAATTAGATTGTGAAGCGGTGAAGCTCATCTTTAGATACTTGAAAGGTACAACATCTCATGGTCTTGTTTTTAGGGGTAGGGAGAAGAAGAATTGCATGTTGGTTGGTTACTGTGAATCGGACAACGTTGGTGATAGTGATCGAAGGAAATCAACTTCCAAATATGTCTTCACTCTTGGTGGTACAGCCATAAGTTGGAGATCAACATTGTAGAACACAGTTGCTTTATCCACTACGGAGGCGGAGTTGATAGCTGCGGTGGAGGCAACAAAGTAAGCACTCTATTTAAAGCGATTATTATATGACTTGGGATTTCAACATGACATTGTTGGTGTTCAATGTGATAACCAAAGTGTTATCCATTTGGCGGAGAATTTGGCGTTTAACTCACGGACGAAGCATATTAATGTATGGGAGTCATTTCTAGTAGCCGTGGACGAAGACAAACAAGTATGCCTTCAAAAAGTGCACACAAAGGATAACTCAGCGGACATATTCACTAAGGCATTGCCGTTTGGAAAGTTCGAGCATTGCTTGAACTTAATTCGCTTGGAGAGGTGCTAGGTGCCACGGGGTGGCACAGTTGAGAAGAAACTTGATGACAGATGAAGTTGAGTATCGGTGAGAGATTGAAGTTTTATCTTCTTGTTATATTTGTCTTTTGGTGAGACTAGTTTAGGAGTTGGACGTTTTCAACATTTCGTTGGCGGGTGGGGGCTTTGCCTGAACTCGTTGGTGGAGCAATGGGTGGTGGCTATACTGCAGCTCATTGGGGAAACATTCAAGCTTGCTTGGTTGAAGGTAAAGGTTGGTTTGGTACTATCGGTGTTGGTGATGGAGATGGATATAGTATCGAGGTGGAGTGTTAAATTTTGTGATACTATATGGTAGAATTTAAGTAGATGGAAGTAGCTTCGTGTTGGAGAAGACGGTTCGCAAATTGGAGCTCGTACGAGGAAACTGGAGACGAAAAGGTGCACGGGTTCAACTGAGAACCGGGACAACCATCTGTCATAAATTACGACAGAGGTATGAGTTAGGAAAATTATCCAGAGAGTTGCCACAGACGTTTGTCATTTCGACAGACGTCTGTGCTGAAGTATGTATATTTCCAAAACCGGGTCAAACGTCTAACCAACTCCATGACAAACGTCTGGCCGAGTAGGGCAAATGACATTATATGTTGATTTGTGAAGATACCAGAGGCAATTTGGGCAATTGCTACATTTTATTCTCTCCCTATATAAGCTATTTTCAGGATTAGGTTATGACCACCAGAAATCAAGAGATTAAGATCTAGGTTTGTTCCAATTAGGGTTTTGGCAACCTTAAAATCTTCTTTAATTTTTTTCTCCACAAAATCAAAATTTTCTGCTGAATTTGATCAATGTAATCAATCTCTTGTACTCTTCTATTGATATTAATAAAATGTTATCTCCCAAAGTGGACGTACACTGACAAGACGTCGATGGAACAACTATAAATCCCTGTGTGATTTAGTTTATTGTTATTGCTCTATTATTTCCACTGTTTGGTGATTGTGATTGACTTTGGATTGGGTTGAGATTGTTTTGATATATTGATTGGTTGTTTTTGCACTTTTACCACAATCTCGTCTTCCGCAATGCTGGGGTTTTGATTTGAGCAATCTTCAGTCGAAATTCTCCTCAATAATATGGATATTCCAATTCCAACGGTGACATAGAAGAAAATGATGGATCTCAAAATGATGGTATGTACTCACAACATACATTCCTACATTTATTAATTGTTGTCAATAATATCATTTATACTATCTTCTACCTAATAGGGGTAACAAAAAGAAAAGGACATGGTCATGACAAACCTAAATGGAGGAAATTAGGCAAGTGAAGTATGGATTTCACAGAGGATGCATTATATGTTGTTCCGAAAGTTGCTAAGTTGGCAAGGAACTTGGGTAGCTTGGCAAGAAATTACAATTTTCTTCCACTTACTACAATAGATTGGAGAGAGTATGATGATCACATATGGATAAACTACGGAAAACAATATTGGTAAGATGGAACATTACTTCGGCAATCTCTTTTATTAGTCAACACTCCTCAACATAATATAAATCTCATAAGAGCTATATATGTGAAACATTTACACTATCTACATTTTTTTAACGAAAGGCTAAATGTAAACTTATATTTTTAGTGAAAATACGATGTTAACAACCCAAATGCCTTATATTATGATAGGAGATCAAATTACATTTGAATGTATGGTAGAATGTGTCACAACGGATTTCTCGAGACTTTAATATAACAAGATTATAAAAGTTCTTCATTGTCTTTTTTGGCTTTTACAACATTTTCTAGTCTAACAAATAAAAATCATTATTTCCTATCTTTTAACTATTATTAATTTATCGTTGACATTTATCCATAGTGATGTTTTCTTATTAATAAAATCTGGTAAAGCGAGTAATGGATAATAAAAAAAGCAATAATGAGGTTGCTTGTAAAACCATAATGTGATTTGTACGTGATTGATACAAATCAACACCTTATTGATTACAAAAATAATATGATTTGGGTATGCATGTCATTTTGAATTTTGAGATGAACCAAAAGTTATTTTCATTTTTTTACTACAACAATATGTTTCATGTTTTAGTAGGAAACTGTACAACTAGTAAATGTAACACGGATTATGTTTGTCTTAATGATACTATTGATTGACGTTCTGAAGATATTCATCACATTCCAAAAATTCGACATTCGCTACTGAAGAGAGTATCCAAAAAAATACAGAACAATCGAGCCGACTTAAAAGATAAATACTACACTCCACATATTGGGTCACCTTCACATTTCATATGTGGAGATGATCATGTAGACAATGAGCAGTGGAGGGAAATGGTAAATTACTGGGTTAACGATGCTAAAAATAAAGTAAGAAACATATATCTCTTGTTATTTCATATGCATGCAAAGAGATAAAATTATTTATGATGCCAATGAATTTTAGATACGAGTTGAAAGAAATACCGAGAAACCCAAGAAGTTGAAAATGAGTCACACAGTTGGATTGATGAGCTTCGCGAGACACTATGTTATATGTAAGTAATCATGTTTTCTACACATGTTCTATCATTTTATTAAGAGAATCATATAACTTACATATTTACAAGAGGTTCACACTTTTTTTTTTTTCAATTCATCATGTACTATCTTTTGCTGAAAACTGTGTTCTTTATGTTGAAAGAAGAAAAAGAGAATGGCCATAAACCAAATCCTATTGAGGCATATGAATTAGTTCATAAAAGAAAGGACAAGCAAAGAAGTTGGGTTGGTGATGCTTCAGAGTAAATAGGAGTAAGCTCGATGTATTTAAGCCTAACTTTTTTGATTTTTAAGCACTTCTTTTTATATATTTTGTTGTGTGTGCATCATTTTCATATTTTGACTAGATCAAAAGATGAACCAGTGCAGAAAGCTTGTCAATTAACCCTGGAAAAAAAACGTTTTATTTATTATTTCATTACCTGCATTGCTATAGCTATTGTTGTGCTATTTGCACTTATACTGTACTTTGTAAAATCTGCACATAAAAAACCTAGTTGAATACGAGTTATCCGTTGTTGATGCACGTAAAAAAAAAAAAAAAAAAAAAAAAAACCAACGTGATAGGTTTCATGTTTTTGCTTAAAGAAGCTGACAACTATATATGTTACTCTTGAAAGAAAATGTTATCAAAAGGTTAGTATATTTGAATATGGGTAGCAGAGATTTCTGAGATACTTACAGGTCAGCTAAGGGATACTTAAGCAGGAGAATAGACTGCTTGTCGACAGCTAGTTATAGAGTTGTGACCATTATAAACAATAGCGAAATGAAATCTCATAGTTATTTCAATCTTTACAAAGTTCAAGTCAAGCTATTATATTAGTACCACCAACAAGATTAACTAGGGATGAGCAGAAAAACCGATTACAAACCGAAACCGAACCGAAACCGCAAAAAACCGATGAAAACCGCATCTTAAAAAACCGCACCAAAGTAAAACCGCAAAACCGATGAAACCGCACCATTAGTACGGTCCGGTTTCGGTTTCTATCCTTTTTCAAACCGTAAAACCGAATCCGCACCGAATATTATTTATATAAAATTTTAACGTTATCTTGCAATTTTTGCGTATATGCATTAACATATGTGAAGCATTGTGTGTGTTTTTACTGTGGTGCACGCATTTGTATGTAGATGTGTGCCCTCATTTTTGTTGCTTTTATGCTGCAAGCGTGCAAATATCAATTCTTTATTGTAATCTGCATGTTTAATTACTAAATCAACATGAAGATTACAATAACGAATTATAGTGGGAGTGGCTCCATCCCAGACTATGATACTGATAGCATTTCAGTAACTAAATATGAGACTGGTACAAGTTATATTTTTAGGAAAATATTGATTGTTGTGATTGGGTTGTGTTTAACTGTTTATATATGCTAACGTTATGTTCGTGCTGTTGTTGTATGGGTTTTTGTGTGGTGCATGATTTTGTATATAGTCAAGCATGAGTTTTCTGTGCGTGTATATGATAGTGTTGTTTTGTATGAGCAGGTTAGGGAACAATGCTTTTTTTTTTGTCAAACGGTTTTGAAACCGAAACCGCACTTTTAAAACCGAAACCGCACTTTTAAAACCGAACCAACGGTTTTTGGTCCGGTTCCGGTTCCTACTTTTAGAAACCGCACCCTAGCGGTTCCGGGTGAGGTTCTAAGCCAAAATCGCACCAAACCGCAACATGCTCATACCTAAGATTAACTGTATGGAGCAATTTTTTTTATTCCACCTCGAATTTAATCGACGACGACAAGAAAATGAAGTTAGGCATCTGATGGGTATCAATAAGAATATGACTAATTGGTTTAGGTAAAAGTGCAGAACCTAAATTCATTTTCATGCATCCTTTCAATTCCAAAAATTCACATCTTATTGTTATGATATAGAAATAACCTCGAAAAAGAACTCGAAACAAAATTACTGGGCAACTAATATAGGAAGTTCATATAATAAAATATGCATATACAAACTTTTTGCATTTTGAACAAAGATGAACGAAATGTACAAATTAATCCATATTTAGCAATACTAATCTTGCTGAACTAAATTTTGGTATAACTACCGTAGGAATTGCAAAAAGAATATGACATTTGCCTAATAATATCAACTGCATTAAGTTGTTGTCTGACTATGGCAAAATACAATTTTTTTTCCCTAAAATGAATATAACTGAGATTTTAATTATGCATGGTTTTCCTACATCATAGAACTACCCATGCAAAAATTCAATTTCCAATTAGATTATATAATTTTGAATAATACAATAATAGGAATCGTTAAGGGAGTTATCCTGGATGCATACATAATATATTATTTTGCAAATATCTTAGCTACCCACATCCTTTAAGTGCATATTACTATCGTCAGTTTAAAATTTTGTACAAGTATAGATATAGATTACTCTTCAAACCCAATAATTTCTCATACACTTAATATATGGTTGGTCGTACGGAGGGACTTTGGCAAAATCCTTGTAGTTCTTTACAACAACTTAAAATAGTAATTAACTTCCATTTTGTCAGGAAATAGTTAAAAGTAATTGTGTTATCGATTTAAAAGTACAATAAATTTACTTTTGTTCATGCTTATTGTTGAAATTGTATGCACATTTCTCTTATTTTTATATCAATAATAATCATAACATCCTGATTTCATAATGAGAACACATACATCACAGGTCACATGGTAGACTAACAAAGTAATCTTTCGAATAAAAAAAACTTTGGTAATGAACAAATAAACAAATGCTTGGTGAGTTGGTGACGGGATAAATTCTACTGTACCCAACTCCGGTGTTTCCGTGTGCCCGACAAATCACCACCACACATATTATTAATAATATAATGAACAAGTCCTACAATCCAATCAAAACCATTAGATTTTGTGCAAATCAATGGATAAGATTTATCCGATACATGGAACACCGGAGTTAGGTACAGAAGAATTCATCCCGTGGGTGACAATGAGATTCACACTTTTCAATACAATAATGCAAGAGTTACAGTTCATCATGGCCTAATTGATTGAGTTTTTTCTAATGAACATTGCACTGTTATTGATAAGATGCCCGCCTTTTAAGCGACCTACATCACAACATTCATTATTTTCCCCCAAATACGTAACCTTGGTTGCATTTATTTGACATGTTGGATATTAAATGCTTAGTGCCTCAAGTTGTGTATGTTTAAACTTGACTGTGAATGTGTTTAAACTTCGAATAATGTCTTGGATGGGGCACAGTACTCAGAATACCTGAAAAAAAAATAAACATTCAACTTGCTGGGTGAATTCAAACAATATATTTTATCAAGCAAGAAAATACTGCTTTTTCAACTTTTAATTCAAGATATATGTTTGAACTGGTATAATGAATGCATGCAAATACGTGATATTTTTTCTAAATGGCAACAAATTGTAATTGTAATGTATGTACTGTATTTAGTGTTTCTTCATAAATTTGTTCTTCCTTCACATTTTCACTTAAGGGTTAAAAGCGTATTAATTTGAAAAGCATGGAAATCATGTCATAATTAAAATTTGTTTTGTTTAGAGCTGCATAAAACAAAAATAATCTAATTGTCACTAAACAGTAAACATGTTGTCTTCACTACGGTTCCAAAATATGAGAAAACACGACTATGCTATGATAATATAAGGAATACATGCACGCTAAATCATTGCGCACTTGCAATTTTTACTATTACTTAATGTCCCCATATAATCTTAAAGCGATTTCCCTAAACTAATGTTATACTTATATACGTTTGAAGAATATGATGCCACTACATTTGGGAAAATAGAAAATGCTAATATAAATAAGCACTGCCTTGCTGAATTTTAAGGTATACTAATTATACGTCTTGTTGAATTTTATTTTTGAATACACTGCCATGTTGAATAAATAAGCACTGCCTATATAAAGGCACTACCAACTCCTGAATAAATAAGCACTGCCTATAGAGTACAATTCTTCCGTAACCAACTTGGGTGTTCCCATGTACCTGATAAATCACAACCACACATCAACTACAGATCTTATTAATAATCAAATAAACAGGTCCCACAATCCACTCAAAACCATTAGATTTTGTGTAAATCAATGGCTAAGATTGATTTGGCACATAGAAACATCCAATTTGGGTACAGAGCAATTCATCCTCCATCTATACAAAGGCACTATCAACTCCTGAATAAATAAGCATTGCCTATATAAAGGCACTATCAACTCCTGAACAAACTTATTTATTTCTGTATAAAGTATTAAAGTGTCTACAATGTCTGAAGTTTTGATCCCTTCACATATATTTCCTTATAAATTTAACAATTGTGTATTATTCATACATAAAAGACAAAATAATTTTACTGCTGCTAATTCCTGAATTTTTGGAAGTGAAGCAAATTTAGTTCATGTAGTCTATAGTAATTTGTTTAAATTTACCTCCTTACATTGTTGGTTTATTCCACTGTTGGTTCACTAACTACTGGCTAGATTATTTTTGTGATATTTTTCTTGCCAAAGAAAGAGCATTGCTGCTCTATTTTCTCAGAATGGATTTTAGGATTTGCACCAGTATATCTTTTGGCATCAATATTATTTTGGCCTGCACAGAAAACATGATATATGGGAAATATCTCGAATATTAATTAATCAACGCAATCAAATCCCGTGAGCAGCATAATCAACAATTATCCAATAATAAGGTAATAATCGTCCCAAATATAGGTATACCAACAACCCAGGTATACAAAGTATTATTATTATCCATGACAACAAACTTAAAATTAACTGTTGTGTGAATAGAATTTTTTGCATATCAGAAAAGCTAAATGAACTAGTTGATATTAATGGCGATGAAACACCAGAAGTAAGGCTGCAAGCATATATCACAACCAGATGATTTGAGACTGGAGGTAGGGTTTGTGGTTACGAAGAAGTTGTAACACCAAACATGGCTCCTTGGGTTCAAAAAACTCAACCAAGACCGATGGTTCATAAAGCGCGCAGAGGTCGCGCTTATGCTTTACTACCGTCTGAATCTTTGAGTCTAAAAGAAATGCATGAGAAACAACAAAGTATCAACGAGAAGCAAGGAAAGGAAATAAAGAGCTACGGCATGTGATTTAGTCTTCTCAAAATTTGTCATCGATTCCTCCTCCCCATCAGAACAACTGCCATCTACACAGGAAGAGCCTCTAAACACAAATCACCAACCGCTAGTCCAAAATCAACCATCCAATAAACAACAGGCTTCCACCCTACAGCCAATCCATCAGAATTTATCTTATCCACAATTTGGACCTCTCTAATATCCGCATCCATATCATCTGTCATTATACCTTGGAGTGCCTCATTCAACAAAAGACTTTACCTCAACCGTTAATGTGTGGATTTTTTAAAGTTCATGGTTCGACGCTCCACTTCTGATAAGTAATTGATCAACAAGGTTCACGATATGTTTTTTTAAGAACCCTGTGTTCCTAGCCAGTGAATTTGTTGTATCTAGTTTAGGTGGGACAGTCCTTTGTTTCTATGCGTTTGTTTAAATTGTATTACATTTCTTTGACCTGACAATGTTTCTTTTCAGTTTCATATAAAAATTCTGTCTTTTTATTTCCTGTCAATTTTGAATTTGATTTTACAGTGGTTATTTCTGAAATGTCATGTTTATTGTATTGAAAATTTATAACCCTTTCAATTACTGCTTGCTGTTATCATATTATAGCGTAAAAAATATGTAGGTTGTCATATTACCATTGTAAGTATAATGTGCAGGTTGTGCGCTATGATTCCTAATAATGATTAGTACCGTGTTTCATAATGCATGCAATATACATATAAAAATAGTGAAAGGCACAGCAGGCGTTTTTGTCTGTCTCCAATGCAACTATTTAAGGTAAAAATTTATGCCTGCGTCGATGTTTACATGTAAGCAGACTTGCGTGTTAGGTGTAGATTTAAAACGCTAAACGCCTCTATATATTATTGGAGGCAACTCTTCTTAATTCGCCTCTCATACTTTTTGAGGCATATTATTAGCGGTTTTTTAGTCCCTGCTGACAGTAGTAAAGGCTCTGATGAAACGCCTCTACTATTTCTATTGTTTGTAGTGTACAGGTGGAGCAGTGTGTGCTATCATTCTCGTCATTAGCACCAGTAGCATTTAAATAACTTATCGTTCTTTTTGAAAAGCATCTAAATATATTTTTTGTCTAAAATTATAGTTGATTTTGATATTAATCTTTTTTTAAAAGAGGTATAATGCACAAATTAAAGTTCATTTTGTTGACCTTTTTAACTTTAGAAATCCCATTTTTTCAAGTGAGTTCTATGTTGTAAAGATGGAAGATGACAACTATTAAAAACTACGTTTTTTTTTCAAATATTTGAAATTTAAAAAACAAGGCATATGTTTAAACTATAAATAAAGACATACATACAAGGACACCTTTTGATTCATAAAACAAAAACAAAAAACCATGAAAAAAATCTTAGCAAAATTCATCGTGGCAACCCTAAGTCTAGCAACACCACCAGAACAGCCCAAGCCCAAGCGCTAGATGCAGCTTCCTCCTGGAAAGTGCGCTTCGCTAGAAGGCACATTAGTCGGCTCTAAGTATTTGTGGGCCTAGTGCAAACCCAAAATTTTGAACTCTAAAATTTTTTTTTATATAAAATTGAAGTTAAGTGAAAATGTGTTTTTTCTGCATCTCCATTGAGAAAATTGCGTGTTTCAGCAAATTCATAAAGTTTTTACCCACATTTTCAATCTGTCAACTAGAGGTCCACACAAGCCACATCTCCATTTTAATATATTGATTAATGTCAACAAAGCATACAATTATATCTCAGAAAGCGCTCTGAATCTTGCTTCATGACTTATAACCGTAAAACTAAACTATTAGCTGCCCGTGTGGAAATTAGTGGGCACCCAGAGTTTAGGAAGGAACAATAAACTCCAGATCAGTCATGAGACTGGTGTGAGAACATAAAATAGTTATTTGTTTTGGGTTTATTTTAAAGTTGGGAAATTCACCGGACCCTGCTGCTAATGCAGAACGGGTTTACTCCATGTGAATACCTGTGCATATAAATTTGCCATGACTTTGGGAAAATGAAACTATCATAAGCTCGTCCCATATCACAAAATGCAAGCGCACACCAGATGAGCGAGTTTTGCCTTATGATAACCAAACATGTTTTCATACGTGAAAATCCTCTTTTATATTATCACTAGTGCATACTATGGAAAACACTTTCGAAAGTAAATGTATCAATCTTAGACGACATAGTACCCAATTATACTATGTCACCGTAGGTATACAAATTAAATCGTAGGGGCACGTATTGGAGATTGAGTTTCCAACTTGATGATTCCTGACACGAAAGATTAATCGGAGTACAAACGAAGTGTAACACGGCTTTTTCATCCAGACACGGACACCAGCTACAAATCGCGAGGTAGATCAACGGTTTTCATCCAGACACGGACCCCCGAACATACCTTACTCCCAAAATTCAAAAAGTGGTACCATCGTCGCAGCTATCAATCACAAAATCATGTATATATGTCAACAACCTAACCGCCAGTTTCTCATCATCCGGGGTGTGAAGCTTGTCGCTGTCGCGGTATACACAAAGCTTTGCTTAAATAGCCGTGCTTTGATCATCATTAGCTCATTCCATAACTTGAGTGTTCCACATTGTCAATCTTCCACGTGTCACTGATTTCAAGTTAATACATAACCTCTAAGATCATAATTTAGAGATGGAAATAATCAATTGCCACAAGTCCGATATATATATTCTCAGGAATCAGTGCTACATGATCAATTACAATGTTAGACACACAATTCATGCAAGTCCATTCTGGGTACGAAATAAAATCTGAAAATCCTCAGATATATTCATACCTCGTGCCACTTATAACCTCGTTTCAGGTGTACGGCCTGATTTGAGACATCAACATTCAATCCAAATAAATCCAAAGACTCTCGGTCTTCATTTACCATTTCCAAGTCTTCAAATAGAGTCGTATTATTACTTGGAAAGGTTTTCGGACTTAAATCTCATCTCGGTCTTTCCAAGCAATAAGCGTATTTAAAACAAGCAACGGACTATACCGGTTTCAATTCAAGTCTCCTTCCCGATGTTATCAAGTCATTTATGATAAGATTTGATTTATTTCAAATTCTTTAACTCTCATTACCAACTTATTGGCTCTTTACAAATCCCATACTCAAGATTCCTTTACTTATTTTATCATTTCCAAAACTAAACTTGGATTCATTTAAGTCCTTTCAAAATATTTCAAATCTCCTCTATATTTCGAATAATAGTTCTTAAGTTTATAATTTCAAACTAAATCATTTTAAGTAAATGATAAGGTGTTATGGAATAGCTATTTATACCACATAGGTTCAAATTCTTTCCAAAGTTCAATTCATAATGAAATATGATTTATCAAAATTTCCAAACTCAAATGGGTTAAATTATATTTCAAATCAGATTTTAAATTAACCATCCCGCTTGTCGGATCAATTAGGGATAGCCAAGGAGAGCAGGAAACTATATTTTCCAAGCCCAAGCCTTAGACACTATCATCTCTATCATCCTAAAACGTTCTGGTATGTATATACATATGTATTTTGAAAACATCAATATATATATATATATATGCATGTATGTATGTATGTATATATGTATGTTTATGATAACGGTAAAAGGTTTGTCAAATCTTCTACAGATAAAGTTTCATAACTTCAATTAAAACCATATTTCGACTCATAGGAAATTTAATATAATATTGCTAACTTGTATAGTTGTTTTGAGCTTGCAAATGGTCGCTTAAAATAGTGGTATCGTGTGTTTTGATAAAATCGCGTTACGTTATATGACCCAAAACATTCTTCCAGTCGAATTTCAAAGCAAATGTTCATGTAAACCGATTAGTAATCAAAGTCAAAATGTCCCTTTAAATAAATTTCAAACTTATTTAATTTATTTCAAATTCACAAACGGTCATAAACTAATAATGGAACCAATGTTAAGTACCCAAAACAAAACTTTAAATTTGGACTTATTTAAATATTAAGAGCCCAAAACCCATTTTTATATATTTCAAAATCATTTCGTCTTCCAAGGAAATCATTAAATTTTGTCATGGTTAGATTTTCAACTCATTTCAAATTCTAAATCAAAGATTTACTTCAAGATTTTATTTTATTTTCAATACTCGTTATTCACATAAGACGGAGATCTTAAATCGACTCCAATATACTCCACAACTGTAGTGTATGGGAAACGCAACATATACAAACATGAGTTCATTCATCAGCATGACAACATCCAAACAATTTTAAACGGTGCGCAAGCATTACGTTGAATAACGCTTTGTGTTCAGTGTAAAATTTCAAACATGCATCAGTCATCACGATAATAGCAACCATTTATGAGCAGTTAAAATCATAGGTTAACCGACAAGTTGGGATTAGTGCTTCCTACCAAATCAAAATAATTTAAATTAATGTTCTCACCAATGCTTTCCAACTTCATTAATCCTGTGTTCCGATCTTCATCCAACGTCATCTTCAACTGTATCCATTGATCTACTTTGTGAACACTATCACCAGAGGATGCTACGCTGTCGCCTCACGCATTACCCTTTTGGCACTAAATGAATATATCAATATATCCACACATTTCCTCTTGACTCTCTATTTTCTTTTCAACTCAAGTGAAGGTTATACGTGGATGTGATTTCAGCTTAAGGTGGAGAGAGTTTGCACCAAATGTCTTTAGCCGGAACTAAGGGACAGGGTTTCCCAAAAAGAGTCCAGATATACTTAAGGCTCTTATGCATGAGTTACAACTCAACAAGGTCTAAGGAATGCTAATTTGAAATTTATTAGTTCATGAATTCTAAATATTAGTTCGTAAAGTGTTATGAGTCAAGAGTCATAGGGTTTCAATTTATTCAAATGAACGATTTGAACACCTATTGATTCTAACAACTGATTGCAGGGTTGATCATTCGGACTTTTCAATTCATAGATGTGGATCTCGGACCTATGAATGGGGGTATTCCCGATACTCACAAAGAAAAAGGGAAGTGATTTGGACAAAAACAATATAAAATTAATGCTTTATTACATTGCCTTTTATTTATATGAGGTAATTCATAGACCATACATATTGGAATTATATATCATTGATATTTTTGTTCTCTCTTTCTATCACCTTTCCATTTATCAGAGAAATAATGGAAAAATAAATTCTATTTACCTAGAAAAGGGATAAAAAAATCTCGTTTTTTAATTTTCTAACTTAATGTGAGATAATGAGAGGAATATTTTATCTGAACAAGAAACGAAGCAATGAGTTAAAATTAAAGAAAAAAATGTTCAATTCAAAGTCAAATCCTATAGAATCAGAATATAAAAAGACTGTTCAAATCTAGCCATACAATTAGATTATATAAACAATTTGTATTGTTAAAAAAATAAAAAAATAAAGATTATCGACGAAATTAAATATAATATAAAAAATGACTAAAACTAAAAAAAACGATCCATATTGATCAATACATGTCTTTCACATACAACAATAAAAAGGAAGAACTCTTTTTTTTATGGCAGTTCCAAAAAAACGTACTTACCTCGTTTCAAAAAACTACGTCGTCTGGGGGCTTTACCGGGATTAACTAGTAAAAGACCTAGATCCGGAAGTGACCTTAAAAACCCATTGCGCTCTGGGAAAAGATCGCAATATCGTATTCGTTTAGAAGAAAAACAGAAATTGCGTTTTCATTATGGTCTGACAGAGCGACAATTACTTAGATATGCCCATGTAGTCCCCTGAATATTCAAAATTGTTATACTTTCTTCTTAATATGTACGTTTTTTTATCTATATACATAGGGAAAGTCGTGTGCAATGAAAAATGCAAGCACAATTTGGGGAGGGGTCTTTGTTCCTCTATTGCAACAAGAAAAAAAGATCTACTTCATCCGACTAGTTCCGGGTTCGAGTCCCGGGCAACCCATACAGAAAATTTTAAAAGAAATCTTAAAATATCTATGCAATGTGTTAAATTTTGTGCTTATCAAGAGTCATGTCAGTTCATCAAAAGGTGTCTATTAGTATGGAAAGAGTTATGTAAACCACTATATATATAAGTGGTCATTTTGTATGAATGTAAGGAAATTTAAATGAAAGTAAAAAATAAGAACAATGTAGTCATTAAATTATTCTAAGTTTTATCACTCTTCTCCTCTCTATATCAAATTCTAACATGGTATCAGAGCTAGGTTGATGAGAGCGGATAGAGATCTCTAGAGTAAGAGAACATGGCACAAGGGACCGTGGAAGAAAAATTATTTTAGAGTTGTTGGTGATAAAGTGCACCATGGAGAGAAAGTGCTCCAATATTAAAAAAAAAAAAAACTTGAAGGTGATGAGAAAGTGCATCACAAATCGAAGAGAAAGTGCTTCGTTTATTGAAGGTGATGAGAAAGTGCATCACAAATCGAAGAGAAAGTGCTTCGTTTATTATCTCAACAAATCGAAGAGAAATTTTATATTAAGGGAAAGTGTTGGAAACATAATTTGAAATTTATTAGTTCATAAATTCTAAGTGTTATTTCGTAAAGTGTTATGAGTTAAGAGTCATTTAAAATGTCTATGCAATGTGTTAAACTTTGTGTTTATCAAGAGTCATGTTAGTTCATCAAAAGGTGTCTATTAGTATGGAAAGAGTCATGTAAACCACTATATATATAGGTGATCAGTTTGTATGAATGTAAGGAAAATTAAAGGAAAGTAAAAAGTAAGAACAATGTAGTTATTAAATTATTCTCTGTTTTATCTCTCTCCTCTTTTCTATATCAAATTCTAACAAATGTCAACAGGAAAACGTCAAGACAACTTAGTACCGAATTCATCGCATGTACTAAGGAATACACAGACGATAATGCCCTCCCACATAAGGAAGCAGTTCAGGAAGAAATGGTAAGTCCGGACAAGCGGAGGCGAGAGGGTCATTGCGGTGGTCGAGGCTTAGGTGGAAGACTTCGGGTTATGCGTGCATGTTATTTATGTGTGCATGCACAAAGTGTTCATGCATGAAACACCCCACCTCCGTTAGGGTCACTCTCAACGGGAATGCCCTAATTTTGGTGGAGGTTTATAAGTACAAGTCACAGATATACAAGACAGATATAAGAACACATATTTGTAAACAGCGGAAGAACAACAAACTTTATTTCATAAAGTCAAATACGTGTTACAACAACATCCTTTCCAAAAACATAACATAACACTTTCATAATCTGTCTTGAGTACATTATTTAAAGAAGCATAAATTAAACATAGATAAACTGCAAAAGCCCCATAGTGGATTGTCCAAAGCCATAGTTCAAAACAGGAAAGTCCAAGCAATACATTTCTCTTCTTCAAGCTGGATGTTGAGGTTGGTCAAGCTGCTGTGTTCCCTCCCTGAGGACCTGGGGGGGGGGGGGGAAACGGAAGAAAGAAGACGAAAGAAAAGTAGAGTCAGACATAAAGCCTGAGTAAGTCTAGTACTACTTTGTCTATGAATAAAGAACTGGGTATGATAAGTAATAACAAGAAGTGGGCAAGCACTATAAACTTGGTTAAGTTGTCTAGGGTCGAATATACTATCGTACCCCATGTTGATCTCTGAACCCATATAAACTAGTTTCCAACTGGCACCCCAAAATCAGGGTGATGTGATTCATTCTATGATGATCGGCTCCTACTCGCATAGTTACATGTGTCTTACGGCCCCCGATGTCTGTAGTTACCTATGCTGGTCCCACCATGGGGTGTATCAAGTCCCATAGTGGCAACCCGACACAACCTTAGAGTGCACAGGTATGCTACTGGTGTCCAGTGCCTTATTTTTCTGCACCGGAGTGTGTGCACGCCCGCACTCCGTTAGAACCTACACTGCTACACCACCGCCGTCGCTTTGACCTCTTACAATCAGCCCAGTAATCGTGCCCCACCCTGCCTAGTTTCAGGGTATCCTGATACACCTTTTAGGGTTACTGCTGAAAAGGGTCCCCCGTTACTAGGTTTTCTATCTCTAGCCAACATGCTAAGTTGGTTAAGTGTTTGCTAACCTAACCCCCACCAGTCCGTTTTGTTTAGCATGTTCCATTTTGATTAAGTCTTTAGTTCACTTAATCCTATCAATCCTGACTCAGCCTTAATTGTCTTATTAAGGCCCTGACCTCTCACATTAGACAGGTATTGTTGTGGCTGCCTGTTGCCGGTTGGTTCCGGGCAGTCTTACGCCACGACTCAGTCTAACCTCGGGTCCTTATTGGGCTCCATGTTTAACCTCCCACATTGGATAGGTATTGTTGTGACTACTGGACAGCCGGGCGGTTCCGGGCAGGTTTACATCACAACTCAATCCAACCTCGGGTTAAACACCTCGTATGTTCTACATTTACATATCTTGTCATTTTTCTTTATTTCTTATATGTAAATATTTGCGGCCCATTATTAAGTCAATGGTGTAAAGGTTACACCAATCAGGGGCCCAACCCATACTTGAACTTGGGCCCTTCTATTTTATATTTTCATTCATTAGTAATTTTAACCCAACGTTATTTTCCCCCGTTTTACACGTCCGTTTATATATATTGGGCTTAGCCTTTTAAAGCCCAATTTAGCCATGCGAAAAGGGGAGGCTTAAAGCGTGAATTACATACACAAAGAGGGGAAGGTGAGCGCATGAACTTGCATATGACGTTGGAAATACATAATAGAAACTGGTGTACTTGCATATATATACTTTGGTCATAAAGCATAGGTGACATGAACCAAACCATGTAAACTTAAGATAAGAATCTAAATTAGGTGTCACATAGTCTTAACTACAACATAGACCTATGTTCTTATTTAGGCATAAACATAAACAAGTTATGTTCATAAGGTTTCTATATGTTTACAAAGGGGATACTTTGTTACTAACACAAAAGCATAGTTCAACTTAATCATGATTTAAGTCTAATCACATAACGACGGTATAAACATACTTATGCATAAATATTCCTAAACATGGTGTTTGCTTTAAACTTGCAAAAAGGGATTTTTGAGTCTAACCTAGCCATGTCTCACATATGTCATCATATAATTCTTGTAAACAAGATAGACTTAATCATGGATTTCAATTATGCCAAATATCATTCATAGCCTAGCCATATTCATAAGTTTGCAAAAGCATGACTTAATACATGGATTATGGTGTCAAAATTCCAACATAGTTTCATATGAACTATAACAACCAAACTTGTTTCAATTACTTGCAAAATGATTTATACACAAAAATATACATCATGATGGCATAATAACAAAGCCCCAAACTTGCATGAATTTCAATCAACTACATACATGTATCTTCAACATAGATTACATAATTTGCGAAATATTCCAAACGCATACTTGCATAGAACTACCGCATGTAGTTCTTTATAATGAATAACCTAAATTTTGCACAAATATGAATTACTTTATTATCCCAATTCAAGCATACAAATCAGCACAGTTATTTATTCATACCAAAGTAATACTCTACTTACTATGGTTGCGGCGAATTCTCTAATTAAGAGATATGATTCCTTTGTTGAATTGATTGGCTTTAGGTTGCTTGAATTGCTTTAGGCTTTAGAACTTTCTTCCTAATTCTCTCTCTAGTTGGCGGCTACTCTTAGTCGTTCCTCAGCAACATGGCGGCTATGTTCTTAATTTTGAATGAATAGATTAGGGTTTAGTCTAGGGTTGTTTATATAGAGGTTAGGAACTGATTAGGGCCATTGATGTTGCTTGGATTGATCATAGCCATTCATTCGATAGAGAGACCAATTAAAACTTGCCACCTAGCCCTAATGACAAAGCAGACCACAGAGAATCGGCCAAACACAGACCTGGCCAGCCAGGTTGACTGGGCTCGACCAGGTCGACACCCCTGTCGACAGGGCTGTCGACAGCCCTATCGACATGGGTAGCCCAGGTCGACAGCCCAGTCGACCTGGGTGGCCTAGGCGGGTGTTTATCCGCCCTGGCCCATTGGGCCCCATTTTTAATTATTTTATTCTGTTTGAATTTTAAATTTAATTCTCGAACTTCCGAAGGCCATATCTTCTTCATACGGACTCCGTTTTTTGAAAACTCGGACTCTATTTCGTGTATTTTTCCGAGACGAACGCAATGGCGTATCCCGTTTCCCTTAGTTCTTTGATTTCAAATTAATTATACTTTAATTTGTTAATTTCACAGTTATAGAGTTCTCGGGGTGTTACATTCTCCCCCACTTAAAAGGATTTCGTCCCCGAAATCTTCAAGTGTAGGAAAATGTATATCCTAACATCCAATCATCCATCTACTCATCCATCAAACACGAGCATCCATTGTCCTTAAAAGATTTCTAATGCTTCATGATCATATGCGAAGTGTGTATGCACATGTACTTATCTAATGCAAAATCAGGCGGTCTACTGATTCAGTTGACCTCCTTAATGCGAATTATGTAAGTGCCATGAATCCATTATGTATGCAAATTTTCCTATTCTTGATTCTACATGAGTGCACAATCATTCAATACAAATGCAACATCCACATGACAACATATTAAAGTTCAACCACATATGAAAGCAAACATATATGCATATGCAATATGAAGTGACTGAGCCGATCTAAAACCTAGATTGTGTGTGTATATGCAACCACGAGCAATCACTAGCAATCACTTGCAACCACTTGCAACCATCATACATAACATGTTTCAATTACATGTTTCCATCCAAAAAGATTCTACCTAAAAGATAAGGTCGATGAAATATACCTAAAAGATAGATAAAAGCGCAACTTAAGGAAAATGAAAGATCAAGGATGTACCCTCGAACAGAAAAGGGTAGGCTGTACGGATTCTAGCTTCAGTTTCCCAAGTCGCGTCTCCCTCGGCGTCGCTCCACTGAACTTTGACGAGCTTGACTTCGCGGTTGCGTAGCTTCTTCACTTCTGTTCCTAAGATGCGGGTTGGAACTTTTCTTATGGTTGCTTCGCGTTCCACTTCGGCCTCTTTGAGGATATTTGGCTCTACCACTTCAGCAGACTCATGTAGACATTTTCGGAGATGTGAAACGTGAAAAACGTTGTGGACTCCAGCCAACTTCTCGGGTAGCTCTAATCTTTAGGCCATTTTCCCAATTTTCTCGATAATAGGGAATGGCCCTACGAACCTTGGTGCCAGTTTTCCTGTGGTTCCAAAACGAACAACGTTCCTTAGCGGTGATACCTTGAGAAAAACTCTGTCTCCAACTTCAAATTCAAGGTCGGTCCTTCTCTTGTCGGCGTAGGACTTTTGTCTGTCTTGGGCCGTCTTCATCCTTCTTCGTATTAAGTCTACTTTCTCTGAAGTCTCTCGGATCATGTCTGGTCCAAGTATGAGCTTATCCGTGGACTCCCACCAACAAGTGGGCGATCGGCACGGTCTTCCATATAAAGCTTCGAAGGGCGCCATTCCGATGGTTGCTTGATAGCTGTTGTTGTAGGCAAATTCCACCAAAGGAAGGTGGTCTTCCCATGTCCCTCCGAAGTCAAGGACGCATAGCCTTAGGAGGTCTTCCAAAACTCTGTTCACTCTCTCTGTTTGGCCGTCGGTTTGGGGATGATAGGCTGTGCTCAAGCATAACTGCGTTCCTACTGCTTCTTGGAGACTCCGCCAAAACTCGCTGGTGAAGATGGGGTCTCGGTCACTAACAATGCTAGATGGTATTCCATGGAGTCGAACGATTTCCTTAAGGTAAAGTGATGCTAGGGATGAGGCAGTTCTTTTACTTTTGACAGGTAAAAAGTGGGCGCTTTTAGTAAGCCTATCCACTATTACCCAAATGCTAGTGTTGCCTCTCCTAGACCTAGGCAGCCCATCGATGAAGTCCATTGAGATGCTATCCCACTTCCACTGTGGGACCTCCAAAGGATGTAGTAGTCCGCCAGGCTTTTTCTGTTCCGCCTTAACCTGTTGGCATACCATACACTTAGAAACGAACTCTGCCACGTCCTTTTTCATGCCGTTCCAGAAGAAAGTCCTTTTTATGTCTTTGTACATTTTATCTCCGCCTGGGTGTATCGTCATCTTGGAGTGATGTGCTTCCTCTAGAACCTTCTTTACTAAATCTTTTGTCTGTGGGACGCATAGTCTTCCGTCTCGCCTTAGCAAACCCCTATTGTCGATGGAGTATCTGTTGAGGTGACTTGAAGTCTCACCCCTAATTAGCATATCAATTATTTCCACAAGCTGAGGGTCTTCGCGTTGTGCTGTCCCTACTGAATCCACTAAAGTCGGGCGCACTTCGAGTGATGCTAGCAAGCCTGGTACGAAATCGGAGGAAGGCCTAAAGTCGAAGCTGGCTATAAACTCTAGGCTTTGTCTTTCAACAAACAACGGGCTTAGGGTCAATTTCTTTCGGCTCAACGCGTCTGCCACTACGTTGCCTTTGCCCGGAGTGTAGGAGATTTCGAAATCGTACGAGGCAAGAAACTCCATCCATCTTTGTTGCCTCAAGTTAAGATCTTTCTGCGAGAAAAGATATTTCAACGATTTATGGTCAGTGTAAAGTTCGAACTTCTCACCTAGGAGATAGTGTCGCCAAGACTTGAGTGCAAAGACGATGGCGGCTAACTCAAGATCGTGTGTGGGGTAGTTCTTTTCGTGCACTTTCAATTGCCTCCCGCCATAAGCTACTACCCTTCCTTCTTGCATTAAGACGGCGCCTAGCCCTGTCCCACATGCATCCGTATAAACAGTGAACATCTTGCTCCCATCTGGCAGCGTCAAAACTGGGGCTGTTGTGAGAGCCCTTTTCAGTCGTTGGAAAGCAAACTCGCAATCCAAGTCCCAATTGAACACTAGATTCTTCTTAGTCAATTTCGTGAGCGGAGCTGAGATTTTCGCAAAATCCCTTATAAACTTTCGATAGAAACCCGCTAGTCCTAGAAAGCTTCGGACCTCAGTTGCATTCCTTGGTGTCTTCCAATCCTGTACCGCCACTACCTTAGCAGGGTCCACTGCTAACCCTTGTTTGGATACTATGTGCCCAAGGAACCTCACCTCTTCTCTCCAAAAGTGGCATTTGGAGAATTTGGCTTTTAGTTGATGAACTCGCAAAGTTTCCATGATTGCCCTTAGGTGCTGAGCATGTTCCTCTTCACTCTTTGAGAAGATAAGGATATCATCTACGAAGACCACTACGAATTTGTTGAGGAAATCTCTAAATACCCTACTCATTAGGTCCACGAAGTAAGCAGGTGCATTTGTCAAGCCGAAAGGCATGACAAGCCATTCAAAGAAGCCGTCTGGGGTTCTGAACGCCGTTTTATCGATGCTATCTTCAGCCACCCTTAGCTGATGAAAACCGGTTGCTAAATCGAGTTGGGAGAAAACAGACGCTCCTACAAGCTGGTCAAATAAATCGTTAATTCTAGGGAGAGGGTGCCTATTCTTTTTCGTTAGCTTGTTGAGCTCCCTATAGTCAACACATAGACGGAGTGAACCATCCGCCTTTGTAGCGAACACCACTGGAGCGCCCCATTCTGAAATGCTCCTCCTAATGAACCCCTTCTCTAGAAGCTCTTTAATCTGTTTACTGAGCTCTTTCCTTTCTCGTGGAGCCATGTGTCTAACGGGCAACGCAACGGGCTTTGCATTATCTACAAGATATATGCGGAAGTCTATTTCCCGCTTCGGAGGCAAGCCCTTCACCTCTTCAAAGACATCCGGATATTCCCGGACCACTCTAACTGATTGCAAATTTTCAACGGAGGCATCTAGCGATTCAAGATAACTAAGCATAACCGCATACGAGGGATTACAAGAAATTTCCAAAGTATTACCGAGCTGGGTTAGGAGCCTAACAACCCTTTTCTCACAATCAAGGATGGCCCCATTACTGGATAGCCAATCCATGCCCAAAATCAAACCATACCCCGAAAAGCCCAAAACAAAGGCACTACATTGAAATTCTACGCTTAGAATGGAAATTTTCAATCCCACACAGATCATAGACAAATGAGCTGGGCCCCCAATTGGGTTTGAAACAATTAAGGGGTCCTCTACCATACTAGTTTTTAGGTGCAGAGATTCTACTAAAGCATACGAGATAAAGGAGTGTGATGCGCCAGAATCAAATAAAGTGCGAACGGGGTGATCATAAAGATAAACTACACTTTATACAGAAGTATTTATACCTCGCTGTTGCAGAGGTGGCGCCTCTAGCACATGAACCTGTGCCCCTGGGGTGGATCCAGCCCTCTGCCTCTGTCCTCGTTTCTTTGGGCAGTCCTTAGCCCTATGGCCTGTCTCACCGCAAGAAAAGCACCCACCATTCTCCTTGGCCTTCTTTTTCCGGCAGTCCTTTACTAAGTGCCCCACTTTGCCACAGAAATTGCACTTCCTCTTCTCTTTGTTGCCTTTCCCGCCTTTCTTAAAGTCTGTCTTCTTAGATTGCAAACCCTCTTTCTTCTTGCCCTTATCCTCTTCATTCAGCAATGCCATTTGCACCAATCTTTCATACGTGGCTCCCATGGGTATATGGGTCATGGCCAAACTGTGTAATGGCTCATTTAACCCTTTGACGAAACGGAGAGCCTTCTTGTGCGGGGTATTGACTAGGTCAAGCTCAAACCTAGCCAGCTCATCGAACTGATTCACATATTCTCGGACTGTCTTGTCCCCTTGCTTAAGAAATAAGAATTTTTCCAACTGCAAACTTCTTTCCGCATCTGAGAGAAATTTGGTCTCAAACCTTGCCCTAAAGTCCTCCCATGTCTCCACTGGTCTTTCAGCATTAGTGACTTCCCACCAGTAGGAAGCCTCGCCCTTCAATAGCCACACTGCCAACTGTACTTTTTGTCTATCTTCTACCTCAAAGATGATGAATAGGTCCTCCGTCTCTTTCAGCCAGTTTCTAGCTGCTACGAAGGACTCAGTTCCATGGAAATCCCTTCCTCCCATAGCTTTAAAATCTTTGCATATCTTAGCGAATGTGTTTCCCCGAGGAGGAGGTGGAGGAAAAGGTGCTGCTGCAGCTGGATGATTTCCTTCCGCTGGGGGAGGAGGAATGGTAGGACCTGACTGAGTGGCCCTTGCTTCTAAGAACCATCTAAACCAACCAGGTATTGGCACCCCTTCTGGCAAGTTAAGTTCTTGGGACATGCTGAAACAAAAAGGATAGATTCAAAACGAAGGATAAGAGATAGTTCCTATGGCTTTGGGGAGTGGACTTTGCCTTTTTAAAATAAAATAATATTTTTCTTTTAAAAATGCTTCTTTAAATTTCCTTTTTGAAAATAATTTCTCAAAACTTTTTATCTTATCTGGTAAACCTATGCTCTGATACCAAGTGAAACACCCCACCTCCGTTAGGGTCACTCTCAACGGGAATGCCCTAATTTTGGTGGAGGTTTATAAGTACAAGTCACAGATATACAAGACAGATATAAGAACACATATTTGTAAACAGCGGAAGAACAACAAACTTTATTTCATAAAGTCAAATACGTGTTACAACAACATCCTTTCCAAAAACATAACATAACACTTTCATAATCTGTCTTGAGTACATTATTTAAAGAAGCATAAATTAAACATAGATAAACTGCAAAAGCCCCATAGTGGATTGTCCAAAGCCATAGTTCAAAACAGGAAAGTCCAAGCAATACATTTCTCTTCTTCAAGCTGGATGTTGAGGTTGGTCAAGCTGCTGTGTTCCCTCCCTGAGGACCTGGGGGGGAAACGGAAGAAAGAAGACGAAAGAAAAGTAGAGTCAGACATAAAGCCTGAGTAAGTCTAGTACTACTTTGTCTATGAATAAAGAACTGGGTATGATAAGTAATAACAAGAAGTGGGCAAGCACTATAAACTTGGTTAAGTTGTCTAGGGTCGAATATACTATCGTACCCCATGTTGATCTCTGAACCCATATAAACTAGTTTCCAACTGGCACCCCAAAATCAGGGTGATGTGATTCATTCTATGATGATCGGCTCCTACTCGCATAGTTACATGTGTCTTACGGCCCCCGATGTCTGTAGTTACCTATGCTGGTCCCACCATGGGGTGTATCAAGTCCCATAGTGGCAACCCGACACAACCTTAGAGTGCACAGGTATGCTACTGGTGTCCAGTGCCTTATTTTTCTGCACCGGAGTGTGTGCACGCCCGCACTCCGTTAGAACCTACACTGCTACACCACCGCCGTCGCTTTGACCTCTTACAATCAGCCCAGTAATCGTGCCCCACCCTACCTAGTTTCAGGGTATCCTGATACACCTTTTAGGGTTACTGCTGAAAAGGGTCCCCCGTTACTAGGTTTTCTATCTCTAGCCAACATGCTAAGTTGGTTAAGTGTTTGCTAACCTAACCCCCACCAGTCCGTTTTGTTTAGCATGTTCCATTTTGATTAAGTCTTTAGTTCACTTAATCCTATCAATCCTGACTCAGCCTTAATTGTCTTATTAAGGCCCTGACCTCTCACATTAGACAGGTATTGTTGTGGCTGCCTGTTGCCGGTTGGTTCCGGGCAGTCTTACGCCACGACTCAGTCTAACCTCGGGTCCTTATTGGGCTCCATGTTTAACCTCCCACATTGGATAGGTATTGTTGTGACTACTGGACAGCCGGGCGGTTCCGGGCAGGTTTACATCACAACTCAATCCAACCTCGGGTTAAACACCTCGTATGTTCTACATTTACATATCTTGTCATTCTTCTTTATTTCTTATATGTAAATATTTGCGGCCCATTATTAAGTCAATGGTGTAAAGGTTACACCAATCAGGGGCCCAACCCATACTTGAACTTGGGCCCTTCTATTTTATATTTTCATTCATTAGTAATTTTAACCCAACGTTATTTTCCCCCGTTTTACACGTCCGTTTATATATATTGGGCTTAGCCTTTTAAAGCCCAATTTAGCCATGCGAAAAGGGGAGGCTTAAAGCGTGAATTACATACACAAAGAGGGGAAGGTGAGCGCATGAACTTGCATATGACGTTGGAAATACATAATAGAAACTGGTGTACTTGCATATATATACTTTGGTCATAAAGCATAGGTGACATGAACCAAACCATGTAAACTTAAGATAAGAATCTAAATTAGGTGTCACATAGTCTTAACTACAACATAGACCTATGTTCTTATTTAGGCATAAACATAAACAAGTTATGTTCATAAGGTTTCTATATGTTTACAAAGGGGATACTTTGTTACTAACACAAAAGCATAGTTCAACTTAATCATGATTTAAGTCTAATCACATAACGACGGTATAAACATACTTATGCATAAATATTCCTAAACATGGTGTTTGCTTTAAACTTGCAAAAAGGGATTTTTGAGTCTAACCTAGCCATGTCTCACATATGTCATCATATAATTCTTGTAAACAAGATAGACTTAATCATGGATTTCAATTATGCCAAATATCATTCATAGCCTAGCCATATTCATAAGTTTGCAAAAGCATGACTTAATACATGGATTATGGTGTCAAAATTCCAACATAGTTTCATATGAACTATAACAACCAAACTTGTTTCAATTACTTGCAAAATGATTTATACACAAAAATATACATCATGATGGCATAATAACAAAGCCTCAAACTTGCATGAATTTCAATCAACTACATACATGTATCTTCAACATAGATTACATAATTTGCGAAATATTCCAAATGCATACTTGCATAGAACTACCGCATGTAGTTCTTTATAATGAATAACCTAAATTTTGCACAAATATGAATTACTTTATTATCCCAATTCAAGCATACAAATCAGCACAGTTATTTATTCATACCAAAGTAATACTCTACTTACTATGGTTGCGGCGAATTCTCTAATTAAGAGATATGATTCCTTTGTTGAATTGATTGGCTTTAGGTTGCTTGAATTGCTTTAGGCTTTAGAACTTTCTTCCTAATTCTCTCTCTAGTTGGCGGCTACTCTTAGTCGTTCCTCAGCAACATGGCGGCTATGTTCTTAATTTTGAATGAATAGATTAGGGGTTAGTCTAGGGTTGTTTATATAGAGGTTAGGAACTGATTAGGGCCATTGATGTTGCTTGGATTGATCATAGCCATTCATTCGATAGAGAGACCAATTAAAACTTGCCACCTAGCCCTAATGACAAAGCAGACCACAGAGAATCGGCTAAACACAGACCTGGCCAGCCAGGTTGACTGGGCTCGACCAGGTCGACACCCCTGTCGACAGGGCTGTCGACAGCCCTGTCGACATGGGTAGCCCAGGTCGACAGCCCAGTCGACCTGAGTGGCCTAGGCGGGTGTTTATCCGCCCTGGCCCATTGGGCCCCATTTTTATTTATTTTATTCTGTTTGAATTTTAAATTTAATTCTCGAACTTCCGAAGGCCATATCTTCTTCATACGGACTCCGATTTTGAAAACTCGGACTCAATTTCGCGTATTTTTCCGAGACGAACGCAATGGCGTATCCCGTTTCCCTTAGTTCTTTTATTTCAAATTAATTATACTTTAATTTGTTAATTTCACAGTTATAGAGTTCTCGGGGTGTTACAATGCATATGATGGACACGAAAGCTAGGTGTAGCGGTCGAGTTGGAAAAGGGTCTGGATGAGATGATGGGTGCGGCGGGTAAGCACAGCTACTGTTTTGGAGTGGTGGCATTTGAGGTTAAAGCGGTTAAAGGTAGCGGAGTGGTTTGTCAGTGGTTCGGTGACCGGAAGAAAGCCTGGTGGCGCTGGGACCACGGGAAGAGCGTATGCTTTAAGGGAAAGGTGGTGACGGTGACGATCGTGGCGGACTTAAGTGAAGAGAGAAGAAAGGGAAAACAGGAAGAAGCGGAGCTGTCTGTGCGGACTGTTGGCGTCGGGTGGTGATGCTTGTATGCAGGTAGAAGGGTTTTCGGAGGAGCTGATGGAGTGGAGTGCTTAATTCCCACAATATTTTACTAAGCAAATTTATCATACCCTTAGTGTTTGTGCTTAATTCCCATTCCAAGTTCAAAATAATTAAGAAAATTCTTAAGTAAAAATTTACAACTCTTATAACACAAAGTACTTAAATTTGAAACAACTTATTTCTTAATCATTTACTTTCAAAGTTGATTTTTATTTTCATCATTATGCTTCAAAATTGTATTATAAATTGTGTACTCAACACAGAATTTGCAAAAGAATACAAGTGTTTCTAATCAGAAACAACACCGCAGTCCAGTTAATGAACCACGAAATGATCTGCACACAAATCAAATTACTGACAGAAGAATTATCTCTGTCAAACAGTGTTACTATAATATAGCACACAAAGCAGATACAGAATTATCCGGTATACAAAGAGAAAGTTAAACAAGGAAGATTTGCGTCTAACCGATTTCGTCTGAGGCCTGAAACGTGTCAGTTTCCTTAAGACTCTCAGTCGAAGCCTCCCAGGATACAACAGACGAGAGAACTGCTCGAGATTGTGGTGATTATGTACTAACAGTGATGATCAGTAATGGCAGATTGCACAGTGGAAGGAAGTAGAAAACTATTCGAATTTTTTGGTGATTATTTGATCAGAACCACTAGGTTTATATAGTTTTCAAAGAGATGCATTAACGGGTCGCACCCGTTTGAAAAAACGCAGCCGTTTAATTTCCGTTCAAATGAACACGTCCGTTCATTCAAACCGTAACGGGTTGCACCCGTTCATTCCTAACGGGTCTCACCCGTATCCAACCAATCCTGACATTGTTTCAAAAAACCCTTCAAAAATAGCAGAGTTTTTCGGTGCAAAAATATGGTTAAGACCCGATTTCATATCAAAGCCCAAGCCCGAGCCTGGACCCGGCCTGGTTCGGTTCGGTCGGGCGGGCGGGTGGCGCACGCGCGCGCGTGTGTGTTCATTAGATATAGGTCCTCCCCCTCGCGCAAAATTACCTGACCCTAAGGGCCAATTAAGGGAATGAGGATTCTATATATGTACACAACATTAACCCACTATTTTTCCAATGTGGGACTAAATATATATCATTCAACTCTTTAGGAATTTTCAACAATCCCCCACATGAATGATAATATATTTTATCCCCCACACAAATTGAAATATCACTGACTACATATGGAATAATGTTTTATTTAGGATAAGTAGATATTTCACTTTGAACTTTCCTTAGTTAAAACTCATCGGATATACTTGGCTAATCGGTGAATTATTTCATCTTGAACCGTCAGCCGTTTTTGTATAACCAGACAATAAGTTTAACAGAACATTATTTCCCTTATCACCCAATCTCTTGGTTTTGTTCATTTTGGTCCTGAACAATTTCTGGTTCTGCGAGTGTATATAGAGAATTTAAGCCTTAATATTTCCATAGAGCCGACCCAGCTCACACTAACATAGGTGATCGCTAACATTAGGAGTATCCTACATATACCCCACTTGTAATTTTACAAGATATGGTCATCATTAAAAAGCATAGCTTTAACCTGTGAAACTTCTGTAGGCATGCATTTTATATTGTGCACCATAGGAATGGAGCAGGACTATGTCCGAGCAAATGCATTACGTCTTGAGTTATTCAGAACTGGTTTGCCTATTGATCCTAGTCCATGGGATCTCTAGTCACTAGGATAGGTTTCCGTATCAGATAACTGTTGTTTGTTTAGGCTTTTAAACCCATTCCCCTCGATGCGCAGTCAATTTTCTCTCTTGATAACCCTTTTGTAAATGGATCCGCTAGGTTATCACTGGTTCTTACATAATCAATGGAGATAGTTCCATTTGAGAGTAACTCCCTAATTGTGTTATGGCGTCGACGAATGTGTCGAGATTTGCCATTATATACAAAGTTTTTCGCTCTACTTAGCGATGCTTGATTGTCGCAGTGAATACATATGGCCATTACAGGTTTAGGCCAAAGTGAAATATCTTCTAAGAAGTGACGGAGCCATTCTGCTTCTTCGCCTGCTTTATCTAAAGCAATAAACTCAGATTCCATCATAGATCGAGCTATGCATGTTTGCTTAGTAGATTTCCACGACACTGCTGCTCCTGCTAGAGTAAAATATAACCACTTGTGGATTTTGATTCCTCTGAATCGGCAATCCAGTTTGCATCACTATATCCTTCTAATACGGCTGGATATTTTCCGTAATGCAAAGAATAATGTGTGGTATTCTTTAAGTATCCAAGCACTCTCATTAGTGCTTTCCAGTGTTCCTTTCCTGGATTACTTGTATACCTGCTTAGTCGACTTACTGCATAGGCTATATCTGGTCTCGTGCAATTCATAAGATACATTAGACATCCTATTACACGAGAGTATTCCAGTTGCATTACACTCTCATTAGTGTTTTTATGCAGTATTTCTGAAGGATTAAATGGTGTTCTTACTCCTTTAATCCCAAGATTTGAAATCTTTCAATCACTTTGTCTACATAATGTGACTGAGATAATTCAATTCGATTAGGGGTTCTTATTATTTTGATTCCCAAAATAACATCTGCAACTCCTAAATCTTTCATATCGAAATTGTTGATCAGCATTTTCTTTATGGTCTCAACAACTTTTATGTTAGGACCAAAGATTAACATATCATCCACATATAAACAAATCATGACATATGACTGTCCAATTTGTTTATAATAAACACATTTATCACACTCATTTATACGAAAACCATTTTGCATCATGACATTATCAAATTTTTCGTGCCATTGTTTTGGAGCTTGTTTGAGTCCGTATAATGATTTTACCAATTTACAGACTTTATTTTCATTTCCCTTGGATATAAAACCTTCGGGTTGCTCCATGTAGATTTCCTCATCGAGATCTCCATTCAAGAACGCCGTCTTTACATCCATCTGATGAATCTCTAGATTATATATGAATGCAATCGCTATTAACATTCTTATTGAGGTTATTCATGTAACGGGTGAATATGTATCAAAGAAGTCTATTCCTTCTTTTTGACGATATCCTTTGGCTACTAATCTGGCTTTATATTTGTCGATAGAGCCATCTGCTTTCATTTTCTTCTTGAAAATCCATTTGCAGCCAATTGGTTTTATTCTAGGTGGAATATCAACTATTTCCCAAGTTTTATTACTTAGAATTGAATTAATCTCACTTTGGATTGCTTCTTTCCAACACGAAGATTCAGAAGATGACATGGCCTCTTTATATGTTTGAGGTTCATGTTCAAGTACGTAAGTGAGGAACTCAGAGCCAATTGACTTGGATGTTCCGGCCCTTACGCTTCTTCTTGGTTCAACTTCATCAACTTCACGATGAGTTTCATCTTCATGTGGGCTACTTGATTCTTCTCGTGTCCTTTTGGGGACATTATTTCCTTCATTTCTTTTGTGTGGAAACACGTCTTCAAAAAATGAGGCATCTCTCGATTCCTGGATTGTATTTACATGGATGTCATCTATATCAGACTTGAATACCAAAAATCTATATGCACTACGGTTCTGGGCAGGCCCTAGGTAGTAACAATCTACTGTTTTTGGTCCAAGTTTGACCCTCTTGGGAGGCGGGATTGGAACTTTTGCCAAGCACCCCCAACTTTGAGGTATTTGAAGCTTGGTAGGTGTCCTTTCCATAACTCATATGGAATTTTTCCCGTTTTACTGTGAGGAACTTTATTTAATACGTGATTAGACATATTCAAGGCTTCCCCCCACAAGTTCGTCGGTAGACCAGACTTTAAAAGCATTGCATTAATCATATCTTTTAACGTTCTGTTTTTCCTCTCGGCTATGCCATTTTGTTGTGGCGAATATGGTGCTATCGTTTGATGAATTATTCCATTTTCTGCACAGAATTGTTCAAACGGCAATTCATATTCTCCACATCGATCGGATCTTAATATCCTGATCTTCTTATTAAGCTGATTTTCTACTTCAGCTTTGTGATTGCTTCATCTTTACTGTTTAAAAGATATACATAGCAATTTCGTGTATAATCATCAATAAATGTGATAAAATACTTTTTCCCACCTCTTGTAGGTATGTTTTTGAAATCACATAAGTCAGTATGAATCATTCCCAATGGTTCAGTACTTCTGTCAGTAGTATGAAATGGTTTCTTAACCATTTTTGCTTCTATGCATGTCTCACATTTGTATTTTTTATCCACTTGAAATTTAGGAATTAACTCTAAATTTGCAAGTTTTTTTCATTTTTCGGAAATTTATGTGTCCTAATCTATCATGCCATAATAAAGTTTCATGCTCAACGATACAAGAAACTTCTTTTTTATTCATAGCATTATCAGAATACATATTATTTCCGATTACGGCTACATTTACCTTAAATAGGCCATCACACAAGTAACCCCTTCCTATATAGATTCCTGCCTTGGACAGAACCATTTTGTCTGACTCGAAGACCATCTTGAATCCCTTCTTCGAAAGCACGGATCCAGAAATCAGATTCTTGCGGATATATGGAACATGAAGGACATCATTCAATTTAATAGTCTTCCCAGTAGTAAACTTGAGGGTGACTGTTCCTTTGCCTTCAACCATGGAAACTGATGAATTGCCCATATAAAGTTTCTCATCTTGATCCAATTTGGAGTAGGTTGAAAAAATGGACTTATCTGAGCATATATGTCTAGTAGCACCGGTGTCTAACCACCATTGTGCAGAATTCTGAATCAAGTTGCATTCGGTCACAACTCCTGAAAAATTGGATTCATCGATATCCATGTTATCCACCACATTTGCTTCCGAAATTTTCTGTTTCTTGTGTCTGCACTCTTTTTCTTGATGACCAGTCTTGCCACAAACCCAACATCACCATTGAATTTCTTGGACTTTTTCTGGTTATTCTGCTTATTCTCTGGTGCCTTTCTTTTCTTGTTTTTGTTGAAGTGCCCTTTCTTCTTTGACCCTTCAGCAACAAGCGCCTCTTCACTTTTAGGTTGAGTGGCTCCACGATTATCTGCCTCTATCTTTAATCTGACAATGAGGTCTTGTAAAGATATCTCCTTCTTTTTGTGCTTTAAGTTGTTGCGGTAGTCCCTCCAAGATGGTGGCAATTTTCCGGTAATTGCTTCAACCAGAAATGATTCACCAACTTTGTGGCCTTCTGCTTCCATTTCATGGATAATAATTTGCAACCCTTGCACTTGAGAAGTCACCGATTTGGAGTCCACCATTTTATAGTCCATAAACTAATCAACGATGAACTTTTTCAAACTCACATTCTGTGTCTTGTACTTTGTAGCCAATGCATTCCAAAGATCTTTTGCAGTCTTTAGGGGCTGGTACACTTTGTACAGGACCTTGTCTAGGCAGTTGAGAATGTAGTTTCTACATAAAAATTCTGAATGCCTCCACGCATCAATAGAATGACCATCATGCTTAGTTTCTTCCTTGGCGTTTCCTGGTGTAGGCGGCACTGGTACATCTTCTTCAAGATACTTCTGCAAGCCAAGGGTGGTGAGATAGAACAGCATATGATTCTGCCACGTCAGAAAATCATCACCTTCGCCTTTGAACAAGTCTGGCTTGTTCAAATTGCCAGTTTTGAGCGTCATTTGCTCTGTTGCCATCTCTGTTTTGTCAAAAAACACTGGAAGTCTTAAGATATTATAAATTGTGTACTCAACACAGAATTTGCAACAGAATACAAGTGTTTCTAATTAGAAACAGCACCGCAGTCCAGTTAATGAACCACCAAATGATTTGCACACAAATCAAATTACTGGCAGAAGAATTATCTCTGTCAAACAGTGTTACTATAATATAGCACACAAAGCAGATACAGAATTATCCGGTATACAAAGAGAAAGTTAAACAGGGAAGATTTGCGTCTAACCGATTTCGTCTGAGGCCTGAAACGTGTCAGTTTCCTTAAGACTTTCAGTCGAAGCCTCCCAGGATACAACAGTCGAGAGAACTGCTCGAGATTATGGTGATTATGTACTGACAGTGATGATCAGTAATGGCAGATTGCACAGCGGAAGGAAGTAGAAAACAATTCGAATTTTTCGGTGATTATTTGATCAGAATCACTAGGTTTATATAGTTTTCAAAGAGATGCGTTAACGGGTCGCACCCGTTTGAAAAAACGCAGGCGTTTAATTTCCGTTCAAATGAACGCGTCCGTTCATTCAAACCGTAACGGGTTGCACCCGTTCGTTCCCAACGGGTCTCACCCGTATCCAACCAATCCTGACATTGTTTCAAAAAACCCTTCAAAAATAGCAGAGTTTTTCGGTGCAAAAATATGGTTAAGGCCCGATTTCATATCAAAGCCCAAGCCCGAGCCCGGACCCAGCCCGGTTCGGTTCGGTTGGGCGGGCGGCGCACGCGCGCGCGTGTGTGTTCATTAGATATAGGTCCTTCCCCTCGCGCGAAATTACCTGACCCAAGGGCCAATTAAGGGAATGAGGATTCTATATATGTACACAACATTAACTCACTATTTTGCCAATGTGGGACTAAATATATATCATTCAACTCTTTAGGAATTTTCAACAAATTGTACTATCGTTAATTTCGGCAAAGTGTTTAAACTAAGCTTATATTTACCAACGTCGTTTTACTTAAAAGTGAATACTTCGTTTGAAAATAAATAAATGTCCAAGCTATGGTTTGGATCTCAAGTATAAGCATATAATTTTTTTCTTAAGCTAAAATACATGATAAATTACAAAATAAATGAATATGACAATAATTCTTGTTTTTTATAACGTTCACTTTTAAAACAACCAAGGAATTCAAATGTTAAATCTCAACCCGCTTAGTAAAATGTTCATAAATCCACGTAAATGGTTTATTTAAATATTGTTCAAAATAGATGAAATTCCCAATATAAATATTTATTTTATGTGAAATCTTAATTTTAATTTATATTTTAAATCTCAAAATTTCTAGGTCGTTACATGAAACCTGCTACAAACTTATGGTTTTAAATTCACAATGTTGTTTTCCTTTTTTATTTGATTTCTCTTCATAATTTGAGAGATTTTTTACCGCTTCCTTTGATATGTTTGAATAAAGGTGTAGTCGTAGATGAATTATGTTGATCAGTGTTATTGTTTTCTTCATAATTCTCCTATGTAGTGGTTTATGCAGAAGTACACATAGAGCTAGGATGACATCCCTCATGTATATTCCTATTAACAGATGTCGTTTCATTTCTTTTTACATTTTTCTTAGAGTAATGTGGAAATGTTAGCCAAACTTTTGTGGAAAGAATGTCGGAAATGCAATAAAATTGCATTTTGATTAACCTTGAACAATAGTTTATTTTTGTTAACTAGTAAGGAATAATTTCCAATGATGATTTTGATCAACAGTCACAATTCCTCTTTGAGGATGAATTTATGTATGTGTGCTTTATTACTTTTTTTCTTCAAATATATTTCTAAATCCTGAACTCCATAATTTAATTACAAAAGGGCATTGAAGTTTTCAACAATGATTGTATAATATAGCTTTTATTGTTAAACAGAAAATTAAAGCAAGTGGACTAACTATAATGCGTATAACTATAGTTTTTTATGTGTTGTATTATGAAGATTGCTATAAGCATATCAACAGACCTCATTGTTCTTGAATACTTGACTAAAAAAAATAGCAAAGTTCGATGTATCTAGTCTAGTATGCCAGTTCGGCTTTTGATGTTTTTTTATAATTTTTTACTGTGCTTTAGATTTTGAACATGTTCAGAACCTACGTTAAATTTTGCACATCTAAATCTATTTGCCAAAGCCCAAATGAAAAGTAGATCGTCCCTTTGACAGTAGGTTTATCCTCGTGTCGGCACGAGGTTCAGTAAACTTACCTTTTGAACAATCATTATGGTTGAAGCTGAGTTTGGTTGTAAGTTTGTGTCGTTTGTTTTATTAATTTGACTGGTTACTATTTGTTTTAAATAATCGTTAATAATTCATGCCGACTAGGGTAAAACAAATAAAGTATTCTCTAACTCATCACTTTCGAATACTGAGGTTTCGAGAAAAAGGAATGCATATGTATGGCAGACTGAGTTCTCATAACTAAAAACAAATGAAGTCAATAAATAGTACATGCTTACCGTATTACATGAGAGTAGTAAAGTTGAGTAGAAAGTTTAGTGCATGATAGTTAAAACATGTACAATCAATTCTCTTTATTAATACAGATATAGATAATTAATTAACATATATATTAAAATAACAAAGGTATATAATATAAACACTTATACACACTAAAACAAAAACTCAAAGATTTAATAATTGTAAAATATGATTCAGTAAAAGAATTTGAAATAGTAAAATAACTGAACTAACTTTTCTTTTTAAAGGAAGAAACTGAATGGTATATGTTAAATATGCATCTTGCTGTTTTCTTAGGGTCTGTATTTTCTTGAATGGAACTTGTTTACTGATTGTTCTTTGATGCATTTATCTCATGTTTTTGTTGTTGAGGCTAGATCTCAGATGCTTATGGTCATCTTTATACAAGATTTAATTATGTTTTTTATTAGTAATGGTTTGATTTTGATTATATTAGGATTGTCTCGCATGTTGTTAATGTAGGAATGACGGTTTGAATAAAGTCCCACGTCATGAAATAAAATTGAAGAAGTGGGATACAAATATGAGTTGGTAGGCACGTTACTTCAGGGATTCATTTTGTTACAAGGATGTGTGTGCCAACTCATATGCGTGCGCCCTATGTGAGAGGAAGGGGGCTTTGTTTCGACCGTCGTTACATATTAGTGGTATCAGAGCCTAAGGTTACGGACTGGGCCATGCAGGAAAGATAGTGCTCTCAAAAGATACTCGTAGGATGCAAGTCAAAGGGGAGACTGTTAGGATTATCTCGCATGTTGTTAAGGTAGGAATGGCGGTCTGAATAAATAGTCCCACATCATGAAATAAAATTGAAGGAGTGGGGTACAAATATGAATTGGTAGGCAACGTAACACCAGAGATTCCTTTTGTTACAATGATGTGTGTGTCAACTCATATGTGTGCGCCCTATGTGGAAGGATGGGGGGCTTAGTTTTGATTGTCATTACATAACAAATTATTTGTTTAACTAACAGTCTATTCATGTTTTGTGTTTGTTTCCCTGTCTAGTTAATAACATTTTACCTTTTGCCTCATTGTGCAGAAGGTAAATATTTAGCATGCGGTGTTTTGTGGTGTTAAGGTATTTAAGGCTTTACATATAGTTTATTTAAATTAATTTTAAAATATACTTTTCAAATGTTCCATCCAGATTTTCCACTTGTTGTCTAGGATTGGCTTTCTACTTAACTTTCCTACTCTAATATTCTCTTTACGTGCTTTGTTCAAATTCTTCGTTACTGTCAATGGTCATTTTGTAAAATCATGCTTCGGAAAATGCCAAACTTGATGCATGTTTTGAATGCATTGTGCAATGACATACATACGCCTTGCATGCTCATACTTTATTTTTAGAAATGTTTATTTGGGTAGGAGCCTCTTTGTGAGAGTGTGTGTAAGTTTTTGCGCGTATGCTTGTTTTAAGTCTCTGTGCGTGCAGATCCATATGTGTTGTAATTTAGAATTGTAAGTTTGAGGAGAATTAGCAGTAAAACTGAATAACTGGATGGTTCCATTTGTCTTCAGTAACCGAGGGAAATTTGATTACTTAAATTGTTTGTTTAAGGTGATAATATTAGTAGTATATATAGGGGAAGCACAGTCATATCTTGGCATAATCAAAATAAAGAAAAAGATGAAAATTAGCTTAATCTTAGTAAATGCAAGATTTACGGCCTTACTATTTGTAATATTTTCTTGTTAACAATGATCACTAGAGTTCTTAATAATTCTAAGATGCAACGAATATCTCTTACTACTTGTAATATTTTCTTACCAATTTTCTGAAATGTAATCCTTACAATAGTCTATACTAGGAAGATTGATCAAAATCATTACTACCTGTAGGCAAATATTCACATTTATCCATAAAGAACCCGCTAATAATTTCTTTTCTTGAATCAAAGGAAAATAAATTCAAATCATGGTTCTTTTTTGGTTTTAGATTTGCGTACATGAGTACTTAATAGTAAAGAATTTGTGCTTTTTGCTGACAAGCATATAGTTTATCTGTAACTTTTACCGAATTTGTCAGGTTGTTTCCCCCTTTTGTATGATCATCACTTAATATGCATCATTTCTTGCTACAGATACGTTAAAGTAAAATGAAAAAAAATTGAATACAAAAGGAAAATTAATATTAAACAAACATATGTTATGTTGCAAACCCATTATCTTAAAATAATTAAAATGTGACATATAAATTAATTTGTCGACTTTGGAATAAATCTCTGAAGTAGTGTCGTTAGAGCTACTACTGTTTTAGAACAAGATCCATAAAGTAGCTATTCCAAAAATATTTATGTATAACAATCGTCTTTAATGCACAACTCAAAAAAACTAACACAAAAATACTTCTAATCCAAGTAATTTTTTGGTCCGTAATAGTTTTTGGTGTTCAAAAGCTTGCTAATATTCACCTGACCATCAGACCATGCATCAAGCCTAAAAAAGATGATATGGGATGGTTGGTTTGTGAAATGTTGGAGGTGATGGTAATGAAAAGTTGTGTTATGGTTGAAATTGAGGTTCAGGTACGGTTGAAGGAGTCTGCTGGAGGAGTTGGTTTGTACATAGGTAGATGTTATGGCAGTGATGAAGATTGTGGTAGGTAATGAAGATGATGTAGTGGCAGTTTGATGGGGTTTGTGCAACAAGTTGTGTTTTAGTTAGTTTGTTGTTGTTGATGGAAGAGAGGGACTACTAGCAGTAGCGGTTAGGATAGAAAACAGAAACTAAGAAAAAACTATAACACGTCAATGTAGTTAATGCAAATTGTATCATGTTGTAATGATGGATAATAAAAAAATAGAAAAGGATAAATTGTTACACAACAAATTGTTTCTTTTTTTATTGAGAGTGACTTGAAACTCAGAACGAACAACATGAAAATAGGGAAGTGGACACAACAGGTAAAACAACTTGAATACAATTGTTCATCATAAAAGTAAACAAAGAAACAAGAATTTTTAGAAAATTGTATGTTAACATATAAAATAATTTGCATATCACTAGTGAATGCATGTTTTGCATGTTGCAGTAGCAGTTTGATGGTTTCTAGTGTTGTTGGTTGGGGATTGGGTGAAGTTGCTAGTTGATGAGAGTAACCGCTTTGATGGGAAAGGCGAAGTTTTGAACATGCCTCTAACCGTTCGAACATGTAAGTATCACTGGTGATAACGGAAGCGGCTTTCTGAAGTGGCTATAACCGTTGAGATATTGGTGGTAGTTTGAACAACTTTGGAGTTGTTGTGGTAACTAACAACTCCTCTCCAGACATTTATGCATTACCATGGAAGAATCCCTACTATATGCGGTTTCTATTTTTAAAAAATTTGAGTTTGGCTGCTAAAAATAATGCATGTTTAGGATGCCATTATCACATGCATAAGTTCTTGTTAATTTGTCTAGGAAAAATTATTAGGGACATCAGAACATGGTTTTCGAGTTTCATGAATTCTTGTTCTAGCCATTCTTCTATCACTGTAGGTATTTTTACTTCTCGTTATGAGTGTGATTTTCAGTATCGTTTCATCAATTGTATCATTTCATTGATTTCTATGTTACATGCTTTTCATTAGAATTCTTGGTCAAGCTTTTGTGAATTAACGTATTTTCTCGCTTATAGGCTTCGATGTTTGCTTATAGTTCCACGTCCATTGACTAAGATTTAATAAGAAATAAACATCTACAAATTTCCCAACTCATACTAATTATATTTCAAGAATAAGTGATATTCATTTAAGTTAATCAAAGTAAGAATGGTTAAGATTCATGTTTCAGGTGTCAGTCGGTGTGGATGCAGGTTTCAGGTGGCTGTGGCAGGTTGCGGGACTAGCGGTTTGCATGCGAGTTGGCTTTAGTTTTTGTGATGGCTTCAGCTTTTTTTTATAAAATGGCAGAGTAGCTTGCAAGACACTGGAGAAGGGAGTGGGACAAAACGAAAGTAGCAAGATGGAAGCAAACTGAGAAAGGAAAAAGGGTTCAGCAAAAAAGGGTTTCAAAGTTAATTAATAGTGGTGTCTTAATAACAATCAATACCTGTTGGTACATGATACATTCATTTCTTATTTATTTTCATTGTTTTTTATTTTATTTGCTCATTTTTTTACTTTAAATAAACCTGACAGGTGAGTTCCTGAAAAAGGTGGATACGTTACCTAAATTCAAAGTGGGAACAATCAATCAATATGTTGGATGCATCTACTCATCTTATTCAAGTTCTTGAAGCCAAAGGTTTAATGTGAGGTTTTAACATGATTCTTTCATTGGTAGTTTTTTTAATTAGACAGTACATACCCACACGTTGAACTATTTAGTCTAATGAAAAATATTATTGAAAGTTTCATGATCAACATTTACTTCTACAATTACCATAATAAGAATAAGATCATAATTATATTATAAATGTCAATGCTAAGTACAAACAGTGGGTGTGTGTGTGTGTGTGTGTGTGTATATATATATATATATATATAAACCACGTTTGATTAAAATTTGGTAACGTCAAAAGGGCATGATGATGAGGGAAACTAAAATTGTTGATTTACGTTTTTACACACTGGATTGTTTTTTTGAAACTATTTAGTGCTTTGAGGTTTACGAAAAGCTGTTTAGGGACTAAAGAGGATTTTAAAAGTGGAAATTAGTGAGATGTATTTCTGTTTGAAACCTTTATGTTTTCGAATCCCTTTTTTTAAGCTATTTTTTTTAATACAACATCAGTTTTTGTTTTCTTACTTCTCTTATTCTAAATTTAGAAGTCACGGTCAAGAATTTAGAAGTCATGGTCAAGACGTGTATTGCAGGCGGTTATGAGTTATATATGTACATCCTAAGAGCACATGTTAATGTTGGTAAAATTAATCGAACACTCTTATGAATTTCATCTTTTATTTATTTTTGGAAGTAGGAATGTATCATATATAAAAGAAAATTAAAAGGGATGAAAATTAGTTGCAGTCCCATGTATAAATGCATCATATTTTATGTTCTACTAGTCATATTTTTTTCTTATCCTTTACATTTTTTTTTTACTTTGAGAATGTATGATATAATAATTACTAACACCTTATGTATTTATTTGACACTAGCAGGATTACAATTGTTGATGTTTGGGAGAAGATACCAAAAGCAAAGCAAGAATAGATCTATGGTTTGTCCGATTTTTGAGTAACTTATCAATGCAAAATTGTATGAAATATTAACATGGAAAAGTTGGTAAAACAATGTATGAAATATTAATTTTGAGTATGTGAAGAGTTGTCGGAATGATGCATACGTAGTACTAGTATATGAAAAGTTATTTAAATGATATGTATGACATATTGTGTTGTAATTTATTTTTAGGAAAAATATGTTGTGTGCACACACATAATATATATATATATATATGTGAAAAATGCTGAAAGAATCATAAATAAAATCTATAAATTAATATTATAGACAATAGCGTTTTATAAACGCTATTGAATGAAAAACGCTATAGAAACACACATTGGAAATGCTATAGTATAACTAAACAAATGTCATAGGAATACAGATAAAACGCTATAGAAACATACAAACAAACGCTATAGAAAGTAAGTATCATATGGCATATTATATAGCGTTCTTGTTGGATAGAAAACACCAAACACTATAGAAAATTCACTTTTCATAGCATTTTTGTTTCTGCTATTTAAACCTGAAGATCTAACATAGTATATCGTTACATGATGTTCTCTGAAATGCTATGTTATGATACAATAGCGTTTTTCAAAATCTGTGAAAAGCTCATATTGTTGTAGTACCCCGATTTGGGTATTTTATAAGAAGTTTAGAAATCATCTTTTGTAGATAATAGAAGACTAGAATCTTTACCTGGTGATAAGAATAGAAGACCCGGAACCAGATCCGAGTATTAGGAAATTCATTATCCTTTCTTTGCTTTATATTTCCCTTTAAACTTCAAATGATTAACCATTTAACATATCCCTCTTTGGGCAATTGGAGCCCTTGGAATTTTACGTACACTCCATAGGAAAGTAGCGTTGCATACCCGTCTTAGGGCAGTGGTGCAGGACATCTTCATCCAATATTTTGTGTACCTCCTCAAAGTTTCGGCTTTGCGTACCCAATTCCATCTTATGGAAGTGTTGTAAAACATCTTAGTTCAATATTTTGTGTACTGTCCTCGGGTTAGTGGCACTGTGTACCCATCTTGGGGCAGAGGAATTGATATCTTTGTCTGATTTTGTGCGCTTAGTTTGCTAACTTAAGCACTGCAAGAACTTACCCAACCTCCTCTAGGAATGCTCTAGCCATGCTATAAAGACGGGGCTAAGGACCTTTTTCTCTTGCTAGGAGGTTCTTAGGCCAGGTTCTTGTAAGAGGGAATGAAGGCTAGTCGGTGCATTGTACTGGCCATAGTGTGACACATACAAAGGCTCACTCCAGCCCCTCTCCAATTGGCGCCTTAACCTGGCCATAACATAGCATGATCAAGGGCTTGAGATGTTTCAGTCAGGCCTTACAAGCGGGATTAGAGGCTATTTCACAAAGAATCATCACTTTTTTCCCTCAGCATTTATTAGTGATATCATGGATGTCTCCAAATTTATGATGGCTTTGCATTTACTTAACCAATCTACCTGAAGTATTACACCGATACCTAGGTATCTCAACACATAAAGGTCAGAGACAAAGTTATAACTCCCTATACATAATTTTACTTACACACACATCATATCTAAAAAAAATGAACTACCTATAGGACTCTATACATGCAAAGGTTTTTCCATTAGAATATAATTCAATTTTAGCTTTTGTGCAATGTCATAAGAAATAAGAGAATGGGTAGCCTTAGTGTCATACACTGCTGCTATGGGTATAGAGTTTATAAATATTATACCTTCCATGTGTACTTTTTTCAACACATTAGAAGCCACTATTGACATTCCTTTTCCCTCCAGGGCTCCTACCCTACCTGATGGCTTGTAGTCTGGGCAATTCCTCCTGATATCACCCTCCTTTCCACAGTGATGGCATTTAAAATTGCCTACCTTACCCATTAGGCACTTGGTATTTATATGGCCCTCTTGCCCACAAGTATAACATACTATTTTCCTTTTGGCTTCAGATGCACCACCAACTTCTCCTGTCTTCTTGCTTCCAACCTCATTTTTCTTTTTATCATTTAGTTGGAATCTGCCTTTCCTTTCTTATTGTTTTCATTCTTTAAATTTCTGTACTTCTCCCTTGCATTATCATGTTGTTCAAAGCTCAAATCCTGGTCTAAAACTTGATCAAAGGTCTTTTCTATGTGGGGTTATGTTACCTTAATCAAACAAGCATTTGGCCCTCGGATATATCTACTATTCTTGGATGCTGCATCAGCCACTAGCGTTGTGCCATACTTAGACAATGCTTCAAACTTCTGGGTGTACTCAGTGACACTCATTATCCCTTGTCTCTGTTTATTGAACTCCTCCAACAGTGAAGCTTTTGCTAAGGCAAGCACAAATCTTTCCTCTAATAGCTTTTTAAATTGATCCCATGTTATTTGATTTTCTAGCCTCCCAGCAATCTAAAGCAACACCCTCTGATTAATCAATTTTCCTCTTCTTTTGGTCCTCAATTTGCAAGCCATTAAATTCTTTATCTAGGGTCCTTAACAAGTCTGAACCCCCATAACCTCTTCTATTCCCTCAAAACTCTTACCTCCTAGATGGGTGTAAGTCTTCAGTAATTTTGACAATTCCTCATGAGGGTTATTCTGCCTGATCCCCACTCCATCTCTCACAACCCTCATGAATTCTTGCATGTCCACCATTTGAGGCCCACTGGAGCTTCCTACACCTGGTTGATGTCTTGGTCCTACCATAATTTTCTATAGATAATTGCCTTTGAATTAGTTTTACTCCTCGTAACTTTCTAGATATATTATAACAACCAATATATTCATCCATTCATACATATGCAAAAAAATTATCCTATCATCCAATATTATAATTTAATCATTTCTAACTATGTATTTTTCCAACACCGCTTTAATACCAACTGAGATGGCCTTCTCAATATTTCGTAATTTTCTGAATTTTACATGACTTAATTTTGATTTTTTTTCTTGGGGTCACCTTCTCAAAAAGGGTTTCCCCTTTTATTTAATTTCCTACCAGGATCCACTCATTACTAATATAAAATATTAGTTTATGTTCAGACTGGTTAGTAGCTTGTATATATGAAGATATACAAGATTCTTGCTATTAGAAATCAGAGTATTAAACATAATAGAAAATAAACTTAATTGATCTGAACTTGATTAATTATACATAGTGAAAAGAGTGAAATTATATGCATTTCAATATCCTCGCCTTCTATGGTTTTTCTATAATTTTATTTTATGCCGAACTATTTAAATTCTCTAATTTACATATAGGGTTTAAATATGACATATTTTGTCACACTTATAAACCGTTTCAATAGTGTTCCAGACTATATTTGTTCAAATATTTAGTAATTTTGGAATTTTCAAATTCCCAGATTTTCTACTAATTTGATTTCATTCATGCACCAAGTATAAGTTGTAGAAAGTAAACATCTCAACTCACTCATCTGCAGATAAGTAAACCTCTAGCAAAGCTATATTTTTTTGTAGTATAAATTCATTATAACAGGCTTAAATTATATACTCAGGCATACTGCCAAAATACCTTACAAACTTGCCTTATATCCGGCACACTTCCAAGGAAATCAATACCCATTTGTATTTGAAAACATATAATATATAATGTAACAACAATTCATGCCTTCTTAAAAGAATTACCCACTTTGATGTAATGTTTTTGGGTATTTTAAAGGATTTGTACTTTATATGCCAGCATTATACTATGCGTAGTATGTGGCTGGCAATCTAGTACATATATATAAAAATAAGAGTATGAAATCCATATACATAAAACAGACCATGCTTCTATTTCTTTGACAAAACTCATGCAAATTTGATACACACAAATTGCTTTAGCATTGCTATATTTTACAAACTGCCTATTTCCTGAATAAATATCCTCATTCAAATAACAAAACATTGATTCATGACTTGCAAATTCTACTCCTGATAAGCTTATTATATTCCAGAGTTCAACATAGCTTTAACTACTAATCTTCATCAAATTTAAGCAAATTGCATGATAGTTCAAATAAATATAAATAAACAAGTCTTAGCCGGGTACAAAGAAACGCATACATTTAAACATTTTGATCTCTTTCATAAATATAAACAAACTACAGCTATCTTATATTAAGCAAGACATATGTCATCACAAAATTTACTTCTTTTACTTTCTCTATCCTTCCTAATTTCCTGCGTTAACTTTTTTTCTTTCAAAACAAAGGTATAGATATATACATAGACCGTAAAAACTTCCAACATGTCTGGCAGGTAACCAAAAGAACATAACCATCTCGACTAAGACCATTTGTATGAATAGGATAGAAGAAAGATGAGCTCTGGATAAACCACCGCCCATCATACTTCAAAATCGAGGTCCGGCAAGGCCACCACCCAATAGTGAAGTATATCTACTCCTACACAAAACAAAAGTCTCTCCGGATAAAAGAGATAAACTACAAGAGAACAGAAGAACTCAATGAAATAAAAGGCTCTCCCTGTCTGCTCTCCACTAAGCTCCATAACATAAAGCAACTAGCATTACCGAAACATCCCAATAGACAAGGTCAAGGACCCCGCAAGTGGTCGAGAAACCAGAAAGACCGATGATGCCAGCAAACCAGTCCATCTAAAAGCTCCCAAAAAGATTACAACTCCAGAGCTAAAAGATCCAAAGACTAGTGATCCAATAAAACCTGTAAATTCAGGCCCTACAGCACTAGCAAACAAATTCAGCCATAAAAAGGGGGAGGTGATGCGAGGATAGTGGGATGAATCCCGCTAGCCTAAAAGTAGACTGTTCAACCAATCCCCATTCGGGAGGTAGGTGGTACCGATAAAACATCAAGGTCCCAGCCAACCTGCAGGATCGGGAACCAATGGAACCTCTAAACGTTCGGCCACGAAATGCAAGGAACACATCATTCCTTACCGTTCGGATAATGGGGGAGGGGTCCATAGGCACCTCATCAAAAATTGGGTTATTCCGCGAGCACCAGATATGCCAGCAGATAAGACAAGGGATTAACTGAAAAAGGACAGAGCGCAAAGATTTACCTGAGATACCTAACCACCAGTTTCTCAGTAAATCAGCTAGAGAAAACACATTACCTCGAAGACCAACCAAGTTCCCAAAGTAATTCCAAACAGCTGTGGTAGAGAAGCCAACGATAAGCAAGTGAGTTATAGATTCTGTATCACCAGATCCACAACACCTACAACGGGATACAATCGGGATGCCTGTCCTCTGGAGGTTCTCGTCTGTCGATAGACCATCGTGAAGGGCCTTCCACATAAACATAGAAACCTTCAAAGTAATACGGACATTCCAAATGATATAGAAGATGCGAAGGCATGGAGCTGGCGTCCTTGCCGAGCTCCATGATGCTGAAAGCTAAAAAGGATTGTCGTCCCATCCGGATCTACCACCATGTGAATCCGAAAAAGCCTTCATGGATTGCATCCGTTTCCACTCTCACTAGCATAGGACGGGATACCGTAGAAGTTCGCGACCTGAAGTCTACGGTACTAAGCATGAAGGAAGAATGCCCACAAGGAGTCGTTCACATCAAACCTAGCCCACAACTTGCAAGCATAGGCACTATAGGTATCCTTAGGATTTCTTAGGCTTAAGCCCCCTTCACTTTTGGGATGACAGATGATGTCCCAAGAAATCCAATGATGGCGACTAACATTGTTCCTTTTACCCCTGAAAAAGGAAGAAGCCAAAGAGCAGTAAGAATGGAAGAAAGACGAGGTATGAGTCACAGCAGCAAAGATATGTGATTATACAGAGTCAAGCACTCACTTTAAAAGGAACTAGTCTTCCTGCGTGAGAGATAAGAGTCGCGTTCCACCTCATGATCATCCCCCTAGCTCTATCGGTCAGGGGGTCGAAAATGGCATTGAGCTTACGACTTCTGTAAAGAACTATACCGAGGTACGGTAAGGGAAGCGGCCTTGAAGCCGGTGAAGGCTTCAATCCAAGAAGATCTAACCGAAGGTAAGTCACTTGCCAGAACGAAGCAACTTTTAGTAGAATTAACGAGCTGGCCTGAGCACCTCACGTACTGTTGAATAAGGAAAACAAGATGACGGACTGAGCGACGACTACCATTCGTGAAAATGATAATGTCATCAGTAAAGAATAAGGAAGAGATAAGCGGGCATCCCGACGGGATGCCAAACCGATGTATCTGATTTGCTATCGCAAGTGAATGCAATCCACATACAAAAGTCTCAGCTGCGATAACGAACAAAGTGGGGGGAAAGAGGACCTCCCTGACGAAGCCCCCTTCCAGTCTTAAAGAACCCGTTGGCTGATCCATTGATGAGAACGGAAAACCAACAGTTGGAAATGAGCCTCCATATAATATCGATAAGGGATTCGGGAAACCCAAAAGCTCTTAGAACCTTAATGATGAAAAACCAGGATATGCGGTCGTAAGCTTTAGCCATGTCCAGCTTCACGATCACATTAAAGCCCCTGACCTTCCGGTCAATCTGAGACATCATCTCCTAGGCTAAAAGGACGTTATCTGTAATCAAGTGTCCTTTTACAAACCCAGCTTGAGAAGAAGAAATAACATGCTAAAGAAACGGAGACAGCCTAGAGTCTAGGACCTAAGAAATAACCTTGTTAGAGAAGTTACACAAGCTAATCGAGCGAAAATCCGCACACAAGCGAGGATTTTCGCACTTAGGGATAAGGACTAGGTTGGTGGAAGTCCATCCTTGAGGCAGATCTCCACTGGAGAAGAAAATCCAAATTGCTAGGTAGAGATTTGATTGGATGATCGGCAAGACACTTCGGAAGAAGACCCCATTGAAGCCATCAGGCCTACTAGCACTATCCTTGCTTAGAGCGAAGACACAAGGACATTTCTCTTCGAAAGAAGGAGGGACGACAAGGTCTACACTTTCGGAAGGAAGAACCAACCTGGGAATAAAGGCTAGGAAAGTCAGATCGGAAAGAGCCTAGGAAAATTTTAAAATACAAAAGGATGGTCTCCTTGACTTTCCCCAAAGTGGAAACCATGGAAAGATCGGGGCGCTGAATTTGAAGAATTGTAAGAAGTCTGTTTTTCTTACGAATGAAAGAGTGAAAGAACTTGGAGTTCGAATCCCCATCGACAACCCACTTGATCCTCGCCTTCTGACGAATATAGTCATTCTCAACACGAAGTTTCAACGAGAAGGCTAACTGAGACAAGGCCCACGCCTCTTTGTTTGCAGATGAGGGATCTTCATCGAAAGAAGCCTTAGCTTGGATATGAGTCTCCTCGGCTTCTCTGGCACGGTCGAAGATATTCTTGAAAACTAGAACGTTCCAAGACTTGAGGCAGGCATTGAGACGCTTAAGCTTGTGAGAGAAAACAATAGCAGGCGAGCCAACTATCGGGGAATTCCATGAGTCTTCCACAATCTGATGGAACGAGTGATGGGATCTCCACATACTATTGAACCTAAAAGAGGAAGGGACGGATTGAGTATGGGGAGTGTAACAGAGAATCATAAGAGCATGGTCCGAGAAGGTTCGATGCAGATGAGAAGCAGAGAAGGAGAATGGAAGGCTGAAATAGCATTCCGAACCGAAAACTCTGTCAAGTCTAGACAGAGTCCGATTAGGCCTGTCTTGGTTGTTACACCAAGTGAAAGCCGAACCGATGAAGGAGACTTCGGAAAGCTCCAAGCAGATGATGAAGGAGACTTCGGAAAGCCCCGAGCATGGTTCCTGTTTCTCAACTTGACAGGCGATAATATTGAAGTCGCCTCCTAAGACCGACACAGAAAAACCCAAATTAGATAGGGCGAGGATATCGGACCAAAGAGCCAAACGCTCAATCCTGTCGCACTTAGCGTAGACAACAGAGAACATAAAGGATGGGGAAAAGGAAGGAAAAGAGCATGCCACCGAAAGCTGCTGATCAGAATCGAAAACAGGGTGGACAACAATGTCTTTGGACCAAAGGATCCAAATCTTGTCCTACACATTGGCTAAGGCACCACTAAAGCCAAGGGACAACACAACTCTGGTGATCACCTCTGGACCAGTCATAGGTAGGGTTGTCAATTTCTAACACGACCCGAAACAGGACTCGTAACCGCATGAAAAAAACCCGACCCAGCCCATTTATAAACGGGTCAATTTCGGGTCAACCCGCTCTGACCCGTTTAATAAAAGAGTTGACCCGACCCGACCCGCGAAACCTATTTCTGACCCGTCATGACCCGTTTAATATAAAACATATTTTTATTACTCTACAATCTACAAAACATAGGCCTAACCCAGTCCACTACCCATTTGCCACTTTACCCTAATTTACCAATTACCAAGCCGCCACTCATTCAGTTATTCTAATTTCTGCGGTTCTACCTCTTCACTAATTCACTCCTTCATGTTTTCATGTTTATTCCCACATTAACAATTTTTTACATTTTTATTCTCATCTTAGCTTGCAACAACTGAATAACGACAACAACCTTCTTTCATGTTTTCATCTTTTTATACAAACATTTTTCTTAATGGGTTACACGAATCAAACCGGAAACCTGCATGATTATAAATGGGTCAACCCGCAACCGACCTGTTTAATAAACGGGTTGAGCTGACACAACCCGAACTCAACCCGAACACGACTTGACCCGACCCGAACCCGACCCAACCCGACCAATTGCCGACCCTAGTCATAGGTTCCAGGAGCGCCAGCAAAAGGATAGAATGCTTCTTAACAATGCGCTCGAGTCTAGCCAAAGACGCATCATTACCTATACCACTTACATTCCAGAAGAGGAAATTCTCCATTAAAAAAACAAAACTCCACCAAAAACCAGAGAAAAGGAGACAAGAGCACACATACCAAAAGAACAAAATAGACCCCACCCAGCTCAGATAAGATATAGCATATGTCGAGTAGATCTAACGATCTGCTCAGACGCTGCTATAGAGCATATTTTTCCTGCATTAACTATTGAGGTTGCCTCACCCATAAAATGAGACACCCTAATTTAGCATCAAAACAAACCAAGGTCAGTCTTAAGTCTGGTACGAACAAATACTTAATATATGACATCAAGATTAACAAGTTTGCCTCATTATATCCCTAATTGAGTGAGTATTTTGGGCAGTTCTTACTTTAGCAAGTACATGTATCATAATATAAATGGCATTTGTGTGCATTTATAAGATACATCAGGGTTCCTATTCCATTTTCTTGTGTATGTGCACTACAATATTCAACATATAATCAAACCCAATCAAACATCACATATCAACATATCAACGACATGCCATAAATTAGTTTAATCAAACATCTCTAATCCTACACTTAGCATTTTTCTATGCTACTCACCAGGCCTATGTTCATCAATTAAACCTTTTGTGACTCATTAAGATCAAACCTATCCCTTGAATTCTTTGGTGCACATTGTCTTGTCCACACCTAACACCAGTACACTCAGATCCCTGGGATTAAACAAGCCATGTGCAAGCTTGCATTACGTCCCATGCCGAGCTAATCAAGTGCTCATCGGATATGAGTCCTTAGTTGTCTCTAAGTTTTGCCTTTATATTTTAATTTACCAGTCACTCTATGGTAAGAGTCATTTTGAGCTAATTACACTAGCTCTACAATTCAACCAAGTATGCATAACCATTCATTAACAAGGCAACAACCAAATATAGATCATCCAAGTAAGCATTCAATGAGCATATATGCAATTCATTTTACCTTTATACTGATTTTACAAGGGGTTCATTACTATGTAAATATAATTATGGAAGTTGGATAAGGCACACCCTAAAAACCCAATTTCCTTCAATCTGTGCTTCAAGTGAACTTCACATATTTTGAGTTCACCTAAATTACAACATCAATTATTTCGTGAGAAATTTTCAGGGGAAAGCAGAGGCTTAGCACATGATACTTCATTGCACCTCTATTTCCTATTTATAAGGATAAATGAAATAAGCTAGGGCACTCTCCCTCCTGCCCTATATTCTTAAACAGATTATATTTTCCATAATAATGACACAAAAGAGTTTGCACTTATTTATCGATTCATATGGTATCAAACTATTATTTATTCATCTGGGGTTTTCCACTCGTCTATTCGTAAGAAGAATAGTTTGCTATCCATTCGTCAGATCCACCGCCCTGATCTATCGTTGGCTTCCTCTCCAAAAGAGGTCAAGGATACGATTCTGTCCCACTTCTAGACCTTCCTTGGGTCTCTCTCGGTCTCTGTTACTGACCCGTCCTTGCTTGCTTTCATTCCTCATCTGATCCTCCCTTGGGATAGCGCGGGCCTTGCTGCACCTCCAAGCTCAAAAGAAATATGTGCCTGCGTATTCGCTCCCAACAAGGACAGTGCGAGTGGGTCTGATGGTTTCAACGGGGTTTTCTATAGGAGTGTGTGGCCAGTTATTCATGCGGACTTTAGTCTCGCCGTTCAGTCATTCTTCTCTGGTGGAGAGCTCCCAACGGGGTGCACATCCACCAACTTGGTTCTCATCCCCAAGTGTGACCAACCCGCTATTATTCGGATTTTCGGACAATCAGCTTGTGTAATTTCTCTAACAAGATCATCTCTAAGGTTCTAACCACAAGGCTAGCTCCATTTCTTGAGCGTGTTATATCTTCTTTGCAGGCTGGGTTTGTTAAAGGATGTTTGATCATTGATAACGTTCTTTTAGCCCAGGAGCTGATTTCATAGATCGATAAGAGGGTTAGAGGCTCCAATATAGTCATTAAGATCGATATGGCCAAGGCTTACGACCGCATGTCTTGGTTCTTTATCATCAAGGTTATGAGGGCTTTCGGTTTCCCAGAACCTCTTATCAATGTGGTTTGGAGGCTTATATCCAACTGCTGGTTTTCCGCTCTCATCAACGGAACTACTACCAGTTTTTTCAGGTCTGGGAGAGTTCTTCGTCAAGGAGACCCTCTCTCCCATACTCTGTTCGTCCTTACTGCCGAGGCTTTCGTTCGAGGTTTGCACTCTCTAACGATAGCTGGGCAAATTCATAGATTCGAATCCCTAGAGAGTGTCCTCTTATTTCTTCCTTGTCTTTCGCTACGAGATCATCATTTTTACTAATGGTGATCGTCGGTCCATTCGTGTCCTTCTAGGGCTTATTTAGCAGTATGAGAGTTTCTTGGGTTAACCCTTTAACTCTTCTAAAAGCTGCTTCGTGCCCGCTAAAAACCTGTCAATGGTCAGATCTTCCTGGATTGAGACAAATATAGGTTTTAAGGTGGCCTCGCTTCCGCTTCCTTACCTTGGTATTGTACTATACCAAGGCAGAAAGCTTAATGCCATTTTCTATCCCCTTACTGACAAAGTCAGGGACAAGGTTATTCGGTGGAATGCCACTCTCCTTTCTTAGACTGGCAGACTGGTTCTCATTAAGTCTGTCCTTGATTCTATGGGAACTCATATCTTTGCTGCCATGACTCCCACTGCTTCTTTTTTCCGCTCTTACCGGACTTTGGCTTCATCCTTTTTCTGGGGAACCAAGGATAACGTTTCTCGTCACCACTGGGTTTCTTGGAACTCCATTTATCGTCCTAAAAGTGAGGGAGGCTTGGGCATCCGTAACCCTCAACACGTTTGCACGTCCTTTGCCTGCAAGCTTTGGGCGAGATTTGGAGCGAACAACTCCCTGTGGGCGAAGTTCCTCCATGCCAAGTATCGAAGGCTTTCTAGCACTAATTACACTGGTGTTCCATGTTACGCTAGTGAGACATGGAAACGGATGCAATCCATAAAGGTCTTAACAGATTCTCATTGGAGTGGTTTCGCTTGGAACGACAGTCCTTTATCGATCAAGGCAGCATGGAATTCAGTGTGTGTGCCTGGTCCATGTATCCATCTTTTCTCTTTCATTTGGTATATTTGTATTCCCCTAAAAGTCTCTCTGTTTATGTGAAAAATCTTACATAACTGGTATACCAATAGATGGGAGTCTTTAAAGAATCGACATTCCTTTTGTATCCAGGTGCAGATGCTGCAGAGCTGGATGCTCTAAATCCTCTTTCCATTTGTTGTTCTCTAGGTCTTGTGCAAGGGCTAATTACTTCGGGAATCTTATGGGTTGTCGGGGTAATGCCTCATCGATTGAAGATTTACTGAGATTCTGGTGGTCTGGCATCTCAAGTAAATCTCTTCGCTCGAGCCTTCTTCGTCTGATTCCTTGCCTGGACTGCTGGCACATCTAGTGTTCGCGGAATAAGGCAGTTTTTGATGAAGTGGCAATGGACCCTTCTAGCATCATCCGGAAAGTAAGGAATGATGTGTTTCTGGCATTTCGTGGTAGGCCTTACAGGGGCGTCTTTAGTTCTCGCTCTAGAAGGCTGGCTGCTACCTTTGATGTTTCATTGGTTGCGACCACTACGAGGGCAGGTATAGGTTGATTTTTTGCTTTTGTTTCTCTTGTGATCTTCTGGTTTTATCCCTTTATCTCCCTCCCCCTCCCCCGGTCTTCTGTCGTTTGCTAGTTGTGCAGATCCTCTTTTACAGGTTGCTGGAGTTGGTAAAGTAGGTGCTGGTTGGTGTTCATGTTGATTCATGCTTGATGCGATTGTTGGAGCAGGTACAACTGGAGTGTAGGAGGATCAGGAGATTCTACGCTTAGCACGGGCTGCGCTAGTCTCCTAGGTGTTGGTAGAGCTTTCGGACCAAATGTCTTCAGACGTTAGGGCCCTCTTTTTGGATCTTTCAGCATGTGCCAGCTGCTTCTTTTAGAGGATATGCCTGGTGCCAGACCTATGTGCACGTTTTGCTTGCGGCTTCAGGTCTTTCTTCGGCTATCTGGATTATGGTGTTCGTTTGCTAAGGTTGCCTCCGCCTTCTTTCGGTTTTCGCATGAGCTAGGCAGTTGTTTGTTTATTATTGTACTTTTACTGGTTCTTTTATTAGTATGTGTGCACGGTTCTGCTCATTGCGAAAATCGTTTTTGTGAGCCGTTCGAGGATGGTTAGATCTTCCATTTTGTTATATTATATTTCCATTTATGAAAAAAAAAATGGCTATGTTATTATTATTACTACAAACTTATAATCTCAACCAAATCAGGATAGGTTCACTTATGCATCCATAACATTCAACACATCCAAGCATTTTATTAATTTACACAATATCTTTTAAAAATCAGACTGCCTTTAACAGGTCTTAATGCCATAATTTAAATAAAATTCTCACTAATATATCCTTTCTTCCAAGCTATTTCAACCAGATTTTGGTCGGGCTCTAGTTCTATGATAGCTATTGCTGCCTTACTATTTTATTATATTCCTTGAGAAAAATGCAGCAGCTTAGAGAAAGCTTAGGTATCCATTATTTAAGTAGCCATAGGCTAGGGTTTTAATTCCAAATGTCAAGATCACCCTAAAACAATATTAATCTCAGAAATGTTCAAATGAAAACCCAGTCATTTACCCATGTTACTTTTCAAATTTGTGAGAGAGAAATGATGTAGAAAGCAAAGGTGGTAATATTGCTGCTTAAAAGATTTCTTTTAAATTACCCTTTATACCCTTGATCATATAAATTGCATGATCACTACCACGACAGAGAATTAAACATGATAGGTGTGTATTGCATTGTTTTATTCCTACAACCTTCTCTTTTATATTTGCTTCATAAACATATTTTCCTTTCTTTTAATTTAATCAACAATTTCCACCCAGCTTGTATTTATCCTCATGACATACTAATCCTCTTACTATTTTTATCATGTCTACTTACTTCATAAATCAGGGTTTTTCATATGCATATATCATCCAGATTTATACTTTAATTATCCTCCTCGGGTTTAGCTTGGATATAAAAACATACTCAATGCACTATGCATAATCAATCATCAACACACAACCGTACATCAAGTGTTATTCCACCTTATTTTCCATGATTTCTCAGTGTGTAAATTGTAGGGTACTACAGACAGGTAGTTATAACTGTCTCATTTTGGTATTATACTATTATGACTCTGGTATATCACTATTATCATAACGATTATATATGATCTTATATGTTTATTGTATATTATTCCATTACGTTTAAGATTTAAAATTATTTACTTTTTCTTATATTCCCATTCTTTTAACCCCAACGGGTTGTCTTTCGAAGTAAACAATGTGGTTCGTTACATAGGTTGTTGGGAGCCTTGGAGATGGTCTACTCTAGATTACAAGAGAGAGAGACTTTATTATTTTTATATGTACGACGGCTAGGACCCAATGGCCTTATTATCATGAGAAACCCCCTGATCTTGTGACACCGCACGTCCGTAAATGTCACTCATAAGAGAATGCATTAAGTTCCATGGAGCGTAATAGGTAAATAGTACAGATATTTACAGAGCAGATATAAAATCAACATCGGAAAACTTTCAACTTTATTATTAAAATGAAACGTAGTTCTCAAAACCACTTACATCAACCACTTACAAAGTACTTCAAATTTGTCTTTCAAAACAAAATAACATAATGCCATAAAAAAAATCATATTCTCGCCACAAGCCATGATAGAATAAAGTAATAAAGATACATCTCAAGAAATTCAAGTCCAAGCTGCTATAGAAAGTCCTAGTCATTGTTGAGTGCTTGCACTCTAAGGACCTAGGTGGGAAGGAAGAAAGAAGCGAAATAAAAAGGGTCAGACATAAACTCAAGCAAGTTCCAGTGATTAACAAATACGCATAACATAAAAATGCCAAGACAGGTAAATAAGACTTGGATGAGAAAGATACAGTGTCATATAAGGTAAACTGCACAGAACGGCATGATGGACAGGAATGACAAAAATAAACTATGATTGAGTAATGCTTCACATTTATATCCTAAAACAGGTATGTCTGAACATGTATGTCTACACCAATATTAGTATAACAAGTCCAACACGATTTCACTTCAGTAGGATTAACAGCAGGATTAGGTGTACCCTAATTACATAACCATATTAGGAGTTAACCTAATTACGCAACAGCAGGATTAGGTGTACCCTAATTACTACCCAAGCGATCGGCTCCTACTACGTAGATACCTTGTGTCATCCCCAGTAGTAGGGTGTATCACTCCCTAATCTAGCAACGATATAACCTAGACATATTTACTGGTGTTACAACGTCTTATCTTCCATAGTCGGACCCATGCACGCTTATGACCCCACCGTAACGCACCCATACCTACCCCCATGTGAACCTCTTACCAGCCAGTTCTATAAAGCGTGCCCTAGCCCCTACCTAGTGCGAGGCCCCCTCTAATAGGATACCAACAGGGAAACTGACTGAAATGGCTTCCATACAGCAGATTGACACAAGCCAAACCTCATAAGCTTATGCCCCTGAAACTAGGATTTAAGAGTTCCCAAAACCTGATTCAACAGCAAGAACGAGGGACCTCTTAGCTTATTAATACACATGTTAACCTAGCAGGTTTAGGTTTACTAATAAGTGTGGTTGTAATTATTACATGTCATTATGTGCATATAACCCTACCCCAAAACACCTGCCCAGATGTATATAGTTTCTACATCATGTACTTATAATATTCTAACATGTTATTTACTTAATGTCTATACTATGTCCAATTCATATGCATAATATTCGTCAACTATGCTCCCAATTTACAACATATATTGGTTTGTGCATATTATCCATTTCTACCAACTCATAGTAATTATACACACATTATCCCTTTTATCAGTTTACAGCAAGTCTAAACATGTGTACAATATCCTTTTTCCCAAATTATAGTTAATTAGTCCCAATCTAATAACATGCCTAAATTCCTCTTTTTATATCATTCATTATTATCCCAATTTATACACACTCTGATCGGGTATAGCCTAGGCTTAGCGTAAAATAAAAAGGAAAAAATAAAGGAAGAAGAATATAATCAAATCACATAGGCATACATGCAAGATTGGAAATAAACATAAAACGTAGAAAATGGGAAAAGGAAGATAGATACATAATACTTGTTAATTATGAAACATTACAGGCATATGTTAACTATCACAATGACATAAGTGTTTAACAGATATAGCATATGTTTAACCACACTATGACATAAGTGTTTAACATGTATAACATATGTTTTATTACCACTAAGTGTTTAACATGTATAGCTTTTATCCTACAAACATTGCATATCCTAACCCAATTTTTATTTAACTGTCATGTTTAAAGTCTAAGAAACCAGATTTGTAAATGACAGGAATTCACAGTGGGTCTTGGTGAAGAAGAGAATAAATCTCTTATATAAGTATAACACTGTGCCGTAGAAAATTCCAATCCAAGTTGTACGTGGGCAAGTCCTAATGTTGTCTCTATTTGATCCAATCATCAGTAGCATTCCGTCAGTATATGTTTATATTTTTCAGAATAATTTCATAGAGGCAGAAGAAGATATGAAGAATTTGTGTGAATTGGGAATGGGAGAAGCCATCTATTTATAAATTCACAGAGTCAACCTCAGCCTTTAGATTTTAGGTTTTAATTCCATTCCGTACACTTAGCGATGAGTCGGCAATGAATACAGTCCACAAAACAGTCCAAGATCGTACTTAGAATCCGCCCAGATCTAGGGTGGGTCAACCCACCTAACCCCTTGGCCATCCCATAACGGGCCCCTTGGGTCGACCTATGGGTTGTTCCGGGCTGAGCGTGGGTCACCCCATAACGGTCTTGTTTCCCGCTCGTTTTCCCACCTTGTTTCATTTTGATTTTCTGGAATTATTTTAACATTATATATATATGACCATTATACATATACAAACTTCTAATTCCCAAAATTTCTTCATACATTGCCTGTTTATGCAAACTTGGGGTCTATCTGAACCAAAATCCCGATACGAACGTAACGGTATGCCAGTTTCACTTAATTCTAAATGTTAAATTATGTTATTCCCAATTTATCGTCTTTAGTGTATGGTTATAGTGTATTAAATTTTGGGGTGTTACATTCTCCCCTACTTAAAGGATTTCGTCCTCGAAATCTCTAAGTTAAGAAAAACGTTATTATCCTAGCATCCACCTACAACAGTCTACTCATCCACCATCCACAGGCATCCATTGTCCTTAAGAAATTTCTATTGCTTGTATGAACATATGCAAAAGTGTTGTGTGTATATATCCTTACACTAATGCGAGAATTATGCGGTCGACTGATTCAGTTGACCTCCTTAATGCAATACATGTTTGTGTCATGAATCCAAAATGTATGCAAATAATCCTAATATAACATATAAATTCTATATGTGTGCACAACCATTCATCAAAATGCGACATCCATATGATGGTACACTTATTTCCATCCGTATAGAAATTAAAAATGCACACATATCCATATGAAATATGTAAGTGATTGAGCTGATCTAGTGCCTAGTGTGTGTATATGCATCCACGAGCAACCACTAGCAAACACTTATATCCACTTGCATCCATCAATCGTAACATGTTTCCAACCATTGGATTCTACCTAATAATCGAAAGGTTCGAACAATAGGATAACTAAACTCGAATGATAGAAGCAAATGCAAAGTAAAAATTTGGTAAAGAAGTCAAGAACATACTTTCAAAAAGAAAAGGATAAGAAGTGCGAATCCTATCTTCGGGTTCCCACGTCGCATCTTCCGGTCTTTTCCCCATTGCACTTTGACCAATATGATTTCCTTATTACGTAGCTTCTTGATTTCTGCTCCAAGGACATGAGTAGTAACTCATCTTACTGATGCTTCCTTCTCAACTTCTACGTCCATATGAGTGCTCAGCTCTACTATCTCTGGTGTATCATGGAGACATTTCCTTAAATGGGAAATGTGAAATACATCGTGTACGCCCGCCATTTTATATGATAGCTTAATCCTATAAGCCATCTGACCAATCCTTTCCACTATAGGGAATGGTCCTACAAGTCTTGGTGCCAACTTCCCTACTAAGCCAAAGCGAACTACATTCCTTAGCAGGGATACTTTAATGAAGACCATATCTCCTACTTCGAATTCTAAATCGGTCCTTCTTTTATCAGCATATGATTTTTTTGTCTGTCTTGGGCAGCTTTCATTCTTCGACGGATAAGATCAATCCTCTCAGAAGTATCTCGAATCATCTATGGTCCAAGAAGACTCTGTCTATAGACTCCCAGCAACAAGGTTGACAATCTACATAGTCGTTCATATAGCGCTTCGACAGGTGTCATGCGTATGCTTGATTGGTGATTGTTGTTGGAGGCAAACTCCATCAAAGGAAGGTGCTCCTCCTTGTCCCTCCAAAGTCTAGGATACACAGTCGTAGGAGATCCTCAAGAACTCTATTCACCCTCTCACTTTGTCCGTCAATCTGAGGGTGGTATGTTGTGCTCAAACGTAATTGTGCACCTAATGCCTCCTATAAGCTCTTCCAAAACTAGCTAGTAAAGATGGGGTTGTGGTCGCTTATTATGCTGGAGGGTACCCCATGCAGTCGAACTATCTCTCGAATATAAACTGACGCTAGCCAAGTCGTCGTCCTTTTACTCTTAACAGGAATAAAATGAGCGCTCTTTGTAAGTTTATCCACTATCACCCAAATGTTTGTATTGCCCTTACTTTTGATCGTGGAAATACATCGATGAAATCCATAGAGACGTTCTCCCACTTCCATTGTGGGACATCTAAGGGCCGAAGCAATCCGCCCGGTTTCTTTTGCTCAGCTTTTACTATTTGGCAAGCCAAGCATCGAGCTACAAATTCCTCCACATCCTTCTTTATGCCAGTCCATAAGAATAGCCTCTTCATGTCTCGATACATTTTTTCGCCACTCGGATGGATAGTCATCCGAGTATGATGAGCTTCCTCTAGCATTGCCTTTAGCAATTCCCCAATCTTAGGGACACATAGCCTTCCATCTCGTCTCAGCCACCCTTTTTCGTCCACAGTATATCTAGCAAGGTGACTAGTAGTCTCTCTTCTACTAAGCTTGTCCGAGATGTATGAAAACTGAGGGTCCTCCTGCTGCATAGATCCAATACGATCCAGTTGATTAGGTCGCACCTCTAATGATGCTAACAATCCCAATGTGAAATCCGTAGATGGCATAAAATCAAAGGTGGAGATGTACTCCACGCTTCACCTTTCTACTAATAGAGGACTTAGAGTCATCCTCTGCCTACTTAATGTGTCCGCCACTACATTACCCTTGCCCGGGGTATAAGCTATCTCGAAGTCATAGAACGCTAGGAACTCCATCCACCGTTGCTGCCTTAGATTAAGATCCTTCTGTGAGAATAAGTATTTGAGCGACTTATGATCTGTATATAGCTCAAATATTTCTCCAAGTAGATAGTGTCTCCAAGACCTTAATGCGAACACTATAGCAGCCAACTCTAGATCATGGGTTGGGTAGTTTTTCTCATGAACCCTCAACTATCTGCTTCCATAGCATACTACCCTTCCCTCTTGCATCAATACGGCACCAAGCCCTATGACATAAGCATCTGTGTAGACCGTGAACATTTTGCTTCCATCTAGGTGAGTCAAAACTGAGGCTGTTGTCAGAGCCCTCTTCAATCTCTGAAAGGCATCCTCACAATCAATGCTCCATGAAAAAGCCAAGTTCTTTTTCGTTATTCGGGTAAGCGGGGTCGTTACCCTTGTAAAGTCCTTGATGAACTTTCTATAGTAGCCAACCAACCCTTGGAAACTTCTCACCTTCGTTGCATTATTTGGATCCCTCCAATCTTGAACTGCAATGATTTTTGCGGGGTCTACTGCTATCCCTTCCTTGGAGAACACATGCTCTAGGAACCTCAATTCTTTTCTCCAAATGTGACACTTAGAAATTTTCGCCTTGAGCTGATGAGATCGGAGAGTGCTTAGAACCTCTCCTAAGTGTTGGGAATGCTCCTCCTCATTCTTCGAGAATATCAAAATGTAATCCATAAAGTATACCACAAACTTGTTTAGAAACTCCCTAAATACCCTACTTATTAAGTCCACGAAATAAACGGGTGTAGCGGTTAACCCAAAAGGCATAACCAGCCACTCAAAGAAACAATCTGGAGTTCTTAATGCAGTCTTATCAATGCTTTCCTCTGCCACTCTCAACTGATGAAACCCCGCGGACAAACCGATCTACGAGAAAATAGGTGCGCCAACTAGTTGATCAAACATGTTGTCAATCCTCGGTAGTGGATGCCTATACTTCTTGGTGAGCTTATTCAGCTCTCCATAATCCACACATAGAGGAAGTGAGCCGTTTGTCGTAGTTTCGAAGATGACTGGAGCTCCCCACTTTGAGATGCTTCGCCTAATAAAACCTTTCTTGAATAGCTCCCCTACTTGCTTGCTAAGCTCCCTCTTCTCTCTAAGATCCATATGGCGCACTAGTAGAGCAACTGGCCTCGTGTTCTCTACCAAGTAAATTCGGGAATCTATCTCATGCCTTGGAGATAACGCCTTAATCTCCTCAAATATGTCCGGATAATCTCTAGCTATGGGCACAGATCGCAAATCGTTGACAGAAGTATCAAGTGATTCTAGAAAACTGAGCATCACCGACCTCCGTGGGTCGTAGGAAATTTTGAGTGTTCTGCGATGACAAGTAATAAGTTTAACTATTCTCTTTTCACAATCAAGAATGACACCATACATGGCTAGCCAATCCATGCCTAGAATCAAACCATAGCCTATAAAGCCCAGCATGTATGCGTCACACTCAAATTCAATGCCCAAGACAGAAATTCTCAGACCCCTACACACCGTGGATAAATGAGCTGATCCTCTTATAGGGTTTGAGACTACTACGAAATCAGAAATTATACTAATATTTAGGTGCAAACTATCTACTAAAGAACTCGATATAAATTAATGTGAAGCACTAGAATCAAACAGGGTTCGAACATGATAGTTAAAAAGGGAAATCAAACCTTCAACCATGACTTTCCTACCTCGATCAGGTTCACTAGCCTCTACAGCATGCACTTGTCCATAAGTTCCTCCCCTTATCCTTGCTTGTTAGGGTATTGTTTGTTGAAGTTTCCTACTTATCCACAATTAAAGCAGGCTTTCTTCGTCTTTCTGCAATCCTTCATAAAACGACTTATAGCACCGCAACCATGACACTTAATACCCTTCTTGATTTGAGCCTTGTCAGGCTTTCCACCTTTCTTTTGTTGCTTTCCTTTTTTGGGCTACCATTTTTGTTTCTCTCCCTTAGCTTGAGTCTCCTCAGTCTTATTTTCTTTCTTCTCCTCCTTTCCATCTTCATGCATAAGCGCCATGTCAACTAGCCTTTCAAATGTTGCCCTCATTGGTATATGGGACAAAGCAAGTCCTTGGAGAGGTTAATTCAACCCTCTCGCAAATCTAAGCGCCTTCTTATGGGGCGTATTCACCAAGTTCAGTCCAAACCTCGCTAGTTGATTAAACTTATTCACACACTCCTTGATAGGCATGTCTCCTTGTTTCAAAGCCTAGAACCTTTCCATTTGCAGTCCCTCTTCTGCTTGAGATAAGAATTTCATTTCAAACCTCTTCCTGAAGGCATCCCAAGTAGCTACGGGTTGTCCAGCTTGTGTTACTTCCCACCAGTAGGAAGCCTCATCCTTTAGTTGTCATGCTGCCAACTATATCTTTCTTCGGTCGTCGATCTCGAAAAGTCCAAATACGTTATCCGTCTCTCATAGCCAATTCTGTGCTTCAACCAAGCTTTCGGTACCTCGGAATGGTTTTTCTCTCATAGTGCAGAAGTCTTTGCATAACTTAAAAATAGTTATCTACTTGTGGAGGTGGAGCGATAGCGGCTGCAACTAGGGGAAGGGCATCTCCTTGACCTCCGGCAGGTGTCGTAGCCTCAAGATACCTACGGAACCATGTCGGTAACAGAATACCTCGGGAAGATTGAGTGACCCATACATGTTGAAAAGAAAAGAAAAGGGATTCAAAAAGAGGTCGAGAAAATATTGACTATGGCTTGGGGGGATATGTTTTTCAAAAACATATTTTTATTTGAAAATTATTTGATTTTGAAAACAACTTTTGAAAACTTTTAATCTGATCTTGTAACCTTCAGCTCTGATACCAAATGTGACACCCCACGTCCGTTAATGTCACTCATAAGAGAATGCATTAAGTTCCATGGAGTGCAATAGGTAAACAGTACAGAAATTTACAGAGCAGATATAAAATCAACAGCGGAAAAATTTCAACTTTATTATTAAAATAAAACGTCGTTCTCAAAACCAGTTACATCAACCACTTACAAAGTACTTTAAATCTGTCTTTCAAAAAAAATAACATAATGCCATAAAACAAAATCATATCCTCGCCACAAGCCATGATGGAATAAAGTTAGAAAGATACATCTCAAAAAATCCAAGTCCAAGCTGCTACAGAAAGTCCTAGTCACTGTAGAGTGCTTCCACTCTATAGACCTAGGGGGAAAGGAAGAAAGAAGCGAATGAAAAAGGGTCATATGTAAAGCTTGGTGAGTTCCAGTGGTTTACAAATGTGCATAAAATAGAAAGCCAAGACAGATAAATAAGACTTGGATGAGAAAGGTACAATGTCATATAAGGTAAACTAAACAGAACAACATGATGGACATGAATGACATGAATAAACTATGATTGAGTAACGCTTCACATTTATATCCTAAACAGGTATGTCTAAGAGCATCTCCAAAAAAGGCTCAATTCATACCCTGAATCATGAATTGAGCCCAAGCCCCCCAACAGTCGTTCTTCCCCTGAATATTTAGGGGAAAATTACAGGGCCAATTCTGAATCCGGAATTGACCCCGCGAGCCGATTTTATCGGCGTGTCACGCAGCGAGCCGATTTTTTCGGCGCATGCCAAAAAAATCGACTAGCCATCTCAAACGCCTACTGACCATTGCACATTGACAAAAGAACAAGAAAACGGTCTTATTTCCCTAACGACTATAAAACGATCAAAACTTTTCAAATGGCTATATTTTCGATTATAAATTGGTTCCATTCTACCATTCTACATCACAACATATCCACAATACTTTTCTATCTCTTTAATCTTAACAAACTCTTACTCTACAATGTCATCACCATTTGGAATTTTTTTCACATCCGATGATGGACGAAAGCCAGTTTTCGCAAGGCAACACGAGCAATTTTTGGGAACTCGGTCAAACAGACAAGGAACCATGCCATGGACAGACGAAGAGGACATCGATCTATGCAACATCTATTGTCCATTTTCACAAGATTCGACAATGGGGAACGACCAAACAGCCAGTACGTTTTGGAAAAAAAATTAAGGCTGCATTCGTTGAGAAGCATCCAGAATGCCTGCGGACGTTATCGGCGATTCAAGGCCGTTTTGGCAAAATAAGCTGTTGAACAACATTTTATGAATCACAAGTGTACAAAATAAAGATAGCGAATCCAAGACGCATGGAAGGAGAAGATAATCTGGTATATTTTCTTACTACTTATGTTAGTGGTTGGTAGATTGTTTTTATGATTCATATTCCTTTTTTTAAATAGAAATGAATGGCAAACGGGAAGTTCAAGAAGCTTTTTCCTAGAGAAAATAGCATGAAAAGGCCACAATATTATCAGTTTATGCATTGTTATGATCTGCTTACTAGTCAAACAAAATGGAACTCAGGACTTGCTAAGAGCCTCCGCGATGTTCAAACTGCTAGCAAGAGCAAGAAAAAAGCTTCTAAATCCAGGCATTCTTCCAGTCCAAGCGAGTCAACTACCAAATTTTCTCAATGTGAAGGGAAAAACCTGCTTGAAGGGTTCAATGCCACGATTGACGAAGATTTTAAACTCAAGGGAGTCAAAGCTGCGAAAAGAAGAGGCAAAACAGTGGTTGAGCTTGAAGGAAAAGTCAACACACGCCACGAAGAACACAGTTATAGAGCTGAAAAAAGTATTGTAGAAGCCAAGGAAAGAACATAAGTTATGTAAAGGTTTGCTGATCTGGAAGAGAAGAAGCTATAACTTCTAGCGGAGGACTTAACGTACAAGAAAGAGCAAGATGCTTATAAGAAAAAACAAGAAGAGAATGCTATCATGGAAAAAGATCCCACTGGAATGCCTCCCTTGGAGCAGGAATTTTGGATAGGAATGAAACATCCTATTCTAATGTCATGGTTTCCTCAATTATAAGTTGATTGTTCACCACTATCTGTATTACTAGTTGCTTGTATTATGTTGTTGTAGTAACCTTATATTTCATGTTGTAGTAACGATTTTCTTATAAATGGAATATGTGCTTTTTTTATATTGCTATTGTTTCCGAAAGCTATTAGTTTTATATTGTGTACTAAAGTATCAAATTAGATGAACTCCATATTTTACGTAGGATCATCAAATACATGAAAGATTCAACAACTAATAAACAAAACCATTAGCCTAATCAGCACCATATCAGGTTAGCCAACAATAACGCAGTTTGTAGGCTTCGTGCCTAGCAAAATCAGTGTCGTACTCTGCAAGGTAACGAGAATCAAAAATTGTCTTAGTCGTTTTAAATATGTTTTTGTCTTCAACTATCTATATAATCTTCTGGTATCATTCACAAGCTTCAACGAACCGCCGATGAGCCATATGAATTTCAATAGATGCTCGTGTAGTAGTGCAAGTATGATGGTTTATGTAATCTTGTTATCATGGACCAAAATTCTTCATGAGTTAGACCTCCTCCATTTTTCATTAGTAGCAAATCTCTTTTATTAACTTCGATATAAGATTTCACGAGTATAAGTAAATCCATAGGAGAGAATTCTATTGTAGTAGCACTGGAGCTAGCAATACTTCGGTTGGGACGACTATTGTTAACCATTTGCCTCGCTGTCTTTTTTCATGGACGTGCTTTTGGTTTCTGAACTTCAACTACTTGTTGAGTACCACGAACAATTTCATTTTGAACTGGTTCGCCAGCCGCTTCTACTTGTGTATCTGGAAAGAATCCACCCTCTTTCTCCTCCTCCTTGTTTCGTTTATACTCATCAAACATTCTATCCATTAGTTCATCATTGATTTCCCAATCGTCCATTTAAGCTACACAGAAACAAAAAACGTATTATCTATACAAAGAAGTACTTAAACACGTAGAAGCAAAAAGAGTCATGGTTTCTCACCTTAATGTCGTGGTTGATGTACAACACATAAATAATAGTTATGTTTGGGGACGAAATATGAACTATTTAAATAAGTGGGGGTGATTGTTGATAAAGCTTGGTCACCATTAGCTGAGATGTGGAATAGAGACATATGACATGACTACGCTATGTCCTCAACAGTTGAGTTGCTATGGCTCTGCCATAGAATAGTTGATGTTACTACACTCTACAACACTCGGGTAAAGTGCTATAGGTTGTCCAACGAATACAAACAACATGACTTGACAAATCGTACTGATTAAAGATGACATCTCCACTGCTTTAATAAAGCAAATAACGAAATCAGGGGACTTGTCAACCTTTATGACCACTTAGCCCTCTTCCTTTAAATTTAGCACTTTTGAATTCTTAGGTTTGTCAAATTATTCATTTTATCTAGATTCCACTTTTCAAGTAGTTCAACATGTCTTCTTCGGAATTGGATGATGAAACCATAGTCGAAATGTACGATCAGCATGAAAGAAATAAGCAACCAGTCGAGTTTGTGCTTGAAACGCAACTGGAAGATCAAGTGGAAGCTGGTGTAGTGGAGTCTGAGCTCTTCAGTGCATATTGGACGGCTTCAAAATACCCATAATGCTCAGTTAAGGGAAGTGATTGCTTGGGAGAACCCAGATAGGTCAAGCTCCAGCATGACGGGTCATTCAGTACTTTGCTACTGTGGAGTGGAATGTAATGTGGTTGTTTTTAAAAGCCAAAGCAACTCAGGTCGTCACTTTTATGGTTGCAAAGCATACGTTACTGCACTTAACCGACAGGGATTGGAACGCTGTAATTTTTTCTCATGGATCGATCCACCACTGACGGAGAGGGGTGTCACATACGCTCTACAGATGCAAGCAGAGGTAAGTCGCTTGGAATGGTTGAATGTTGAAGCAAGGGCAGAAATGTTATATGGGTTCTATGGTGCATCCCGAAACTAGGGTCTTAGTTATATGGTGTTATGTCTTATTTCCCTGTATTGCGTTCCACGTTATGTCGTACTTTATCATAGTTGTACGTTGGGTCGAACATTCACTGTATCATGTATCTTGTATTTTGCTATATTGAAGGAAGTTTGTATGCAAGTTAAAAGGTATTATTTATATTTATGAATGCAAATAAGTTAAAAACTACGGCCGTCCCCGTTTAAATTAAACACTCAATACACAAAGGAGTTAAAAAATAGGGTCGTACTCATCCACTTGAGCATTATTCCTGACAAATGCTTTGGAAATCGCATCACATAAAGCAAAGTGGAACCAATGACCGTTCACATCATGGAGGTACGAAAAGTAGATTCCTTATAGTATTACGTCAGGCGAAACAGTGACCGGTAACATAATTATTTATTTATTGATTTGTACACTACGCAACTATATATTTCTGTCAGATTACTCACAACTTACCTCACTCAAACAACTTTGTTCCCATTCTTGTACTACCTCCTCCTTTTATCACACATTTAAAATGCCTTCTTGGTCATCAACTACAGACTCCGATGAACAGGCGTACGAACAGATGAGACTACAGGAGCTCGAGGACGACAAGTTTCTAAACCAAAAAAGACCTCAAGATGAACCATCGCATGAACAGGGGAACGTACATCTTCCACAAGAATCTCAAGTACCACATGTTCAACCACAACAAGAAGTAGAGGTGTATCGAGTACCACAGTATGAACATGAAGTTGATTCTTATCCGGTTTGTTGTTACTGCGGTTATGCGGTCGAAGTTGTGGTTCGAGCAGAGGGCAACAATATAGGTCGGCGCATGAAGAAATATCCATCCTATCCAAATGGATGCAATTATACGGAATGGATAGACGAACCTTTGTGCCCAAGGGGAATAACATATGCAAACGAACTCGAACGAGAGATTAGACGTCTCCAAAATGATATTGAACAGTTGCGATTGAGCATAACGAGCTCCCTAGAGATTGAACGTATAACATGTAGTTGACTTAAGTAATCATTTTCTACATTTGCTTTGATGTTTTAGTTGGCATCTACTATCATTAGTTGTTGTATCTTTAATGACCGGTTGTATCTGTATGCTTATTGTTAGTTTCATCGTTATGCGAAATATTAGTTGAATCATTTTGATCATAACCGCTTGTTTCCGTGCATTCAAACATTGTATATCAACCTTGAAAATAAGTATTTTTCAATATATTAACATCTACGAGCCGATTTAATCAGCTCATGAGCTTGTGAGATGATTTTATCGACGTGCACTAATAAAATCAAAGCGCGCCGATAAATTCGGCTCGCCCCTGTTGGGAAATTCTTCCCGCCCACCCCTGAATATTAAGACTCGTAATGTCACGAGTCGTAATTCTATTGGAGTTGCTCTAAACATGTATGTCTGCACCAATACTAGTATAACAAGTTCAACATGATTTCACATCAGCAGGATTAACAGCAGGATTAGGTGTACCCTAATTACATAACCATATTAGGTGTTAACCTAATCACACAACAGCAGGATTAGGTGTACCCTAATTACTACCCAAGTGATTGGCTCCAACTACGTAAATTCCATGTGTCATCCCCGGCAGTATGGTGAATCCCTCCTTAACCCAGTAACTATGTAACACAGACATATTTACTGGTCAACGTCTTTTCTTCCCTAATCGGATCCATGTACGCTCATGACTACACTGGAACACACCTGTACCCACCCACCCCCTGTGTGAACCTCTTACTATCCTGTTCAGTAAAGCGTGCCCTGGCCCCTACCTAGTGTGATGCCTCCTCTAATAGGATACCAACAGGGATACTGACTGATATGAGTTCCAAACAGTAAATTGACACAAGCCAAACCCCATAAGCTTGTGCCCCCAAAATTGGGATTTAAGAGTCTCCAAAACCCGATACAACAGCAAGAACGAGGACCACTTAGCTTATTAATACTCATGTTAACCTAGCATGTTTAGGTTTACTAATAAGCGTGGTTGTAATTATTACATGTCATTATGTGCGTACAAACCCTACCCCAAAACACCTATCCTGATGTATACAGTTTCTACATCATGTCAGTTTATTACTCTACATCTGGTACTTACAATATTCTAACATGTTATTTACTTAATGTCTGTAATAAGTCAAACCTAACATGTCCAATTCATATGCATAATATTCATCAACTACGTTCCCAATTTACAACATATACCAGTTTAGGCATACTATCCATTTCTATCAACTTATAGTAATTATATACACATTATCCCTTTTATTAGTTTATAGCAAGTCTAAACATGTGTATAATATCCTTTTTCTCAAATTATAGTTAATCAATCCCAATCTAATAACATGCCTAAATTCTTCTTTTTATATCATTCATTATTATCCCAATTTATATACACACTCTAATCGGGTATAGCCTGGGATTCCAAAGGCCTAGGCTTAGCGTAAAATAAAAAGGAAAAAACAGATTAAGAAGAATAGAATCAAAGCACATAGGCATACATGCAAGACTAGAAATAAACATAAAACATAGAAAATGGGAAAAGGAAGATAGATACATAATACTTGTTAATTATCCAACATTACAGGCATATGTTTACTATCACAATGACATAAGTGTTTAACAGGTATAACATATGTTTAACCATCACTATGGCATAAGTGTTTTAACATGTATAACATATGTTTTATTATCACTAAAACATAAGTGTTTAACATGTATATTTTTTATCCTACAAACACTGCATATCCTAACCCAATTTTTATTTAACTGTCATGTTTAAAGTCTAAGAAATCAAATTTGTAAATGACAGGAACTCATAGTGTGTCTTGGTAAAGAAGAGAATAAATCTCTTATATATATAACACTATGCCATAGAAAAATCCAACCCAAGTTGTATGTATGCAAGTCTTGATGTTGTCTCTGTTTGATCCAATCCTCGGCAACATTCCCTTATTATATGTTTATATTTTTCAGAATAATTTCATAGAGGCAAAAGAAGATATGAAGAATTTGTGTGAATTGGGAATGGGAGAAGCCATTTATTTATAAATTCACAGAGTTAACCTCAGCCTTCAGATTTTAGGTTTTAAATCCAGTCCGTACACTTAGCACTGCATCAGCAATGAATACAGTCCACAAAACAGTCCAGGTTCATACTCAGAATCCGCCCAGATCTGGGATGGGTCGACCCGGGCTGAGCGTGGTTCGACCTATGGGTCGACCCGAGCTGAGCGTGGGTCGCCCCATAATGGGCCTGTTTCCCACTCGTTTTCCCACCTCGTTTCATTTTGATTTTCTAGAATTATTTTAACATTATATATATATGACCCTTATATGTATACAAACTTCTAATGCCCATAACTTCTTCATACAATGTCTATTTTACGCAACTTGGGGTCTACCTGAACCTGAATTCCGAGACAAACACAACAGTAATTCCGGTTTCACTTAATTCTTAAGTTTTATTGTATTATAGCATGCTTAATGTATTAAAAGATCTCTGATAGTTTGTATAACCAAAATTGTATCCTATATATTTAGCAGTAATAATTATCAAATATTGAGCAGTAAATCGGTGGTTCTCAGTAGTAGTGTCATAGCAGACGAATATTTCGGGTATTTTGACTATTCCGAAATTCCAAGCTATTTCAACATAGCCCTCAAGATGAGGGATAGGTAGAGATTCCTATAAAGGGACCGGATTTGATCCCTCACTTTATCCAATATAGGCTTGGGCCTCCTTAGACTCTTCTTTAATGGTCTTCCAACTTTACTGCCTAAGCTACACCTATCAACACCCACTGCATAGACAAAAATGGATATTTTTAGCATTTTTTACTATGCTCTATATTGTTTCAAGTCTTATCAATCTGGGGACTCGTAATCTTGTAATTCAGTAATAATGCGAAAAAAAATCTTCAAAGTCGATATAGACACAACATCGCCAAACCACTATAAATCTTCTTGTCTCTTTCTATTGCATTTCTGTTGCTTATTTCCCCCTTTTTTTGTTATTTTAGTTTAACTATTTGTCGAACTCATTGGTTGTTGTGACAAATCTTGGTTTCAACATTCTAGTGCTTTCTGTGAGAGATTAAAAAACTCTGTTTTTATACCTTCCTTTCATTTAAGTTTCTGAATCTACTTAGATCTCTATAAATTCTACCTAAAAAACTTGAAACCATAGCGAAGAAGAAGAACTCTCAATCTATTGGGCCTTCTAATGCTAATCATGAAGAGGCATCAGTCCATCAGCAGCCTTCTGATAATGTTAATCCTAATGCTCTTGGCATGAACGATGGGGCCACTTCGTCCAATCCTAATGCTTTGGTTACTAGGACCTCTATAATAAAGAAACTAGAGAATACTCAAATTCAGCTTAACCAACATATAAAAAAAAATCTTGAACTAATGTAGAGATCGCAACAATCCACTCAGAGGATATCAATCGCCTTAGGGAAACAGGAGTGCTCAAGCTCCTTCCAGCTGTGTCTGCGAAATTTCTTCATTCGACTCCTACCATAATAGTCGAAGCCATATGAGAAGGATATCTCAAGATCATGCGAGGGCCACCACCACTGAGGGAGCCAGCCCAGACGTTCCCGATTCTGAATTGATCTCTCTCATGGAACAGGGACTATACCTTCTTACAAGGGGACCTACGACATTACCATCCAAAATATGGTCTCTGGACTTCCTATAGCTAATCATAAATAAGTGTCCCTTGCTTAGCCTCTGCGGAATCAACCTACTAATGTTATTGAACTTGACGATGATCCCCTTCCAAGGAGGCACCGCAAGCAGTCTACTCCAAGGTTGTATCATGACCACCAGAATCTTATGGAGATCCAATCTCCTGACCTTACTACCACGATCCAATGACTGGGAAGCTGGTACAAATCGTAACTCTTGCACTCAAGTTGTTTTAAGCACCAAATGACCTCAATGATTTAAAATGCAATAGCTCATGGCATTCTTAAAAAAACGATCCACGACAATTTCTTAAGCGATATGAGTCGCATATGGACTCAGCTCGCACCGCTGACATGGTAAATTGCAAGTACTTTCCTGTGTGCCCTAAATGCATGGATCTATCATGGTTCTCTTGACTCACATAGAGGACTACATCTTCCTTTGATTAGCTGTCCAGGAAATTAGTGGAGTAATTCTGCATGCATACTGATAGGTCCAAAGACATAGTGTCCATCTCTAACATCTTCCAAGGGGAGGGGAAATCACTCAAAAGCTATCTCGAATGCTTCAATAACACATTAGTAGAGGTAGATGACCCGTATTATAATGTCATCCTAGTTGCAATCAATTACGGAATCCATCCTGAAAGCGACCTTGGAGAATGGCTCAATAGTGAGCCTCCTAAAACACTAGAGTGCTTTTACGAAAAGGCAAACTAGTACCTATGCCAAGAAGAAATTTGTAGAAACAGATCCAGTAACAATATACCTTATCAATAACCACAGAATAATGTTCAAAGCAATGTCGCATCAAAACAAGTTGGAAAGAGTTTCGATAAAGCTAATCGTGATGCCGAGAATGAATCTTTTTGAGATGGCAACAACAAGGGAGATCGAGATAAAAAGAAAGATTTCAAGAAGCGACCGAGTTTAGTTATATGATAACTATACTTTGCTCAATAATTCCTTCAGAAATATATATCATGAAGCCTGCACCACTCTATGGTATAAAATAAATCTGATCTTAGACAATCGATGGAAAAGGATAAAGAGTGTGGAAAATATTGCATATATCACGAAATGGACGACTATGATAATAACGATTGCCATCATTCAAGGGATTCCACTGAGAAACTCATCTACTAGAGAAAACTAGATCAATACAGGCGATATCCTCCAAATGAGGACCTTGAGCCTTTCAATGCTTAACAACAGCAATAACAAAAGTGAACTTTGGTCATAAACTTGATCCCTAAGGACCAATTATTTGCATGGTGAGCTTAAAGTAGGAATAAGTGGCTCTTACGTCCAATGCCATACCATTTATTTCATTTCATTTGAATTTCACTCCAGCACAAACTCTGTTGTCTATTTTATTACAATGAACTATTTGATTGTAAGCATTATTTTTGCGTAATGTTTGAGTTGTTGACATGACAACATAGATAAACTTTATGTGAAATATGCAGGTAACAATATAAACCTTCGTGATCCATCCATGGACTATTGAAGTACTACGCCAACAAGTGCGATCAAGTTGTTTGACATATTATCTACCTCCTACACTGGGGCCAAGGGTATAACTCAAGCAGGTGAGACTCGACCTACTTGAGCTCCGACACATTTAGGAGTCAATCAATCGACTTAATTTTCCTTTCTCCAAATAAACTATGAGTCCTACGATAATGACACAACCTATTTATTCTCAAGCATACTTAGGAGTACGTCCATCGACTTAACCTTCAACTTATCAAAAAAATGCGATTAGATTGAAATGTGATCCATCCATCTGTTTGTCGAATCATGCATCTGATAAATTTCCATTATGTGTACTATGTTAGTTGTGATACGACCGACATGCATGCATGAGTGCAATATTCTACAGTTATGACGCTTCAGAGCTTGGCATCAATTCACCACTCTTATTCCATCACTAGACTCCAACAACAAAGGGTAGATCCTACCACCCATAGGCTAACTCGAGCCATAAACAGACAACAAAGCCAAGTATAAACAACCTATAATGCTCACGACTTTTGTGCCCGACCACCAACCCTTAGTCTCTAGACTTGGAGGCAACTACTCCAGCCTAAGTGAATGTGATACTAATCATTTACTTGGACAACTCCGATCCTCAAAACTTGGATTTGAGTATAAACTGGTGAATAAATGACAACCATGACTCTAAACCGAACGAAACCATATGTGAGTATAAAGGACGAATCGATGATGTCCTTGACTCAAACCTAAGTTAACAATAAATGAGTATAAAGGGATGATTAAAACACCTAACACCAAGAAATTTGCGACTTCGGATCAACAACCAAAAGGGTTTCCCGAGAGTGGACCTCCCAACTCCGAATTCCACATGACCTTGGATCGACGACCAAAAGAAGGCCTCAAGAGTGGTATTTATAGCTCTGAACTTCACATGACTAAAGTTCACGACCAAAAGGAGACCTTGAGAGCGAAGGTTAAGCAATGAAATCAAGTACAAATTTAGCAATGGGTTACAACACACTAGTACAATAAATGGAAAGTGTATAATAGGCTCAACACTCGGATAAAATTCACACAAAATGAAAGGAGAAAAACTTTTATTTACAAATGATGATAGCCATACAAGTGCTATATTTAATAATCCTAAAGTGAGGGTCGTACTTGCATAACATATAGCCCAAAAATGTGAAAAAACATATTTACATCTCTAAAAATTAATATGAGAAGTCACCCGACATTTCTTCCTCGGGCTTACCCTTCGATGATTGTGACTTGTTTTTCTTCCCACCCCTCCTCCTTTTCTTCCTAGTTCTTCCACCGCGAGAGCTAGTGCCTTTCTTTTCCTTGGTTGGAGGGTTCCTGAAAAGAGCTTTATTTTAGCTTCTTTGCTGGATCCAATTAGACGATTCCTCAATATCATCTTCGACTTCCATTACGGGATTAGTGGCACCATGAGGAAGAATCATTTTCAAAGGCCTAGGATCAAACACAACCTCTTTTGTTTCCCCCTATGCTTTCTTCGTTTCATCTTCTATCTTGTTCTCTGCCTCGATCTCCTCCTTCTTGACGATGAGCCATGACTATTGCTATTCAACTAACCCCTACATTCTTAGCCCACCGGTCTCTCCACCGAGCTTGGTAATGGCAATTTAACTCGGCTTTATTATTTTCCCAGACTTTGTTAGTAAACCTATGTCTTCAAACTCCAACGTCATCAATTCATTGTAAATAGTCTCATCCCAAGTTATGCCATCTATATATGTCGGGATAAGGGGAACAAAGGGTCCATAGTTGGAATCTCAGGGATAGTAATGGGAATCTGCTTTCCATGTATACTTGGAGCATGAATACGAAGCATCATTAGTCTTTTTGTTCTTTAGTGACTCAGCGGAAATCCAACTGGCTTCTTCACAAGCCTTTATCATCTTCTCAAAAGCCAAGGAGAGAGTAGATACACCTTTTCCTTTTGTGCTGTATAGTTCTTCCAGGATACATACCTTCCATGATTGGTGACATCATAGTTCCGGGACCTAGGCCGAGATTCCAATTGTCATACCTCAGGTTAGTGACAACTTGTCGAGAAGGGCCACTTACAACTATAGGTAGGACGAGAGGGGGCTATGAAGTAAACACTTGACTCGACAATTGACCCATCGAGCTAGTATAATGAGAAACTATAATGCTTTCAGTCATGATCATTTTCCCTTTTCTCAAAGCTGTTGTAGATGCTTTTGCTGCTTTAGCCTCCTCTCTCAATAATTCTATAATCCACCGCTCATCCCCTCTGAAGTATTCGATTGCCAAAGACTCCTCAACTACCTCCTCCACATCTCTTGCAATAGCTTCATCATTAACGAACCCCTCCCAGGCCAAGGCGAATGTCATATCGTGTTGGCTGATCCAGGTAATATCGCAATGGTAGATAACGTTGGCATAGCATCTCAGAATTGCAGAGTAATGCTTTTATTTACTCTTGCTATTAGCTTCTTGAACTTGGGCTAAATTGGGCTTAAAATCCCCTTCTCACATCATCGGCATGTTCAAACACTGCCTTACTTAACCCCCCTGTTGCTTCCTTGGCTTTCAGTGTCCTTCAGTCTCGGACTTATTGGCATCACTTTCCTTCTTAAGCTCCTCAAGTTTTTCTCTCATTTGCTCATTATCCACGATGAAGAGCTTGTCTTCCTCAATACTTGTCATTCAGAAGGAGGCCATGTGTACAATTCCTCTTTAATCATCTCATTGGCTTGGGCGACCACATCAGCCATACTGGACATTTTTTATGAGCCTCCTCCAACTTCATTTACAAGTCATCAATCTCAGCCTTCGCCACTCTCATTATGTGTAATAACCCGGAAATCCGAGCCAATTTAAAATTTTTATTTTGACTATTTTGATGAATTTTGAATATTTAAAATGAATTATTTTAAATAAACATGACGAGAAATTTATTTCGAATAGAATTAGAACGTACATATTTGCTTGAATCGTCGTTTGAATATAAATATTTATTTATAATTATAAAAGGAACTGAAAATGGCGCGGTAGTTCGAAAATTTGATTTCAAATTTCAAATGAACGCACATGATTCAAAATAAACCGGATTTTAGCGAAACCAAAAATATTAGAATATAGCTAAGAATATCTTTCCAACGAATCCGAAAAATTGAAATTTCATAGCGGGAATAAAAAGATATGCCCAGTTGAAAATTCGGAATAGTCGCTATGGAATTCTGGCCCTTAAAAATAGAAGTTTTGCAAACGACCTCTGTTTACGACGAAACCACTTTTGTTGGATCCGTGATGTCAAGTTATTGCTAGATTCCAAAATTCATAATTTTCTGAATCAATATGTGAGTGTGGCAGAAGAAAACGTGTTTTGACAGTTTCAGTCAATTTCGATCAACCTGAAAATGGCAATTTTTCAAACTGTCTTGGAATTTGACGAAATTAGTTTAGTTAGGACCGTATCGTCAATACGAAGCTAGAAAATATTTTTTGGGAATTTTTAAAGTCCGTATGTGGCCCCGGTAAATTGAAATGAGCGTTCAGATTCAATATATAGATTTATATTTTGATTTGGATGGAAATTGATCGAAACGATCGAATCAGCTTACGATACATATCCCATTGTGTTCGAAATGGGGGTAATTAGCTTGGGACAACAATTGGCGAGTTCGATTTCGAGTTTGAAATAAAAAGTTGCTTTTTGGATTTAGAAATTAAATAAATATATAAATTATTATATAACACCCTATATCCTCCTATTCCTAGTCAATGCCCCCCCATTATTATCGTTCAGACGAAAAAAAAGAAAAGAAAAAGAAAAAAAAGGAGCTGAAGCCCTCGTCGATGTCGCCCTCCTCCTTCGCCGCCATTACGGCGATCGCGACCCTCCGACCTCGCGTCAGCCATCCTCTGTCGTTCCCCTCCACCCCAGACCGACGCAGCCACCCTCCGCCTCCCTGAACCACCACGACGGGATCCGCACCCAAATCGAGCGCCACCTCCAGCGCTACAGTAACTCCGACGCGAATCCCCCTCCAGCGCCGCTTATGATTTCCCCCGACAGAAAAAAACCCTTCTTTCACCTTTGGAGCCAGCTGTAAGCCTTTTTATTTATTAATCTTTATTTATTTAATGTTTCTAGTTTAGCTAATATAAATGATTAGTGTAAAATCATTTTTATAAATACAATGATGTGATTTTTATATCGATACATAACATAAAAATGGGGTTTTTAATTGTCTAAAGTTGAAATATAGTAGGTGATACAAAAATTGGATTTTTATCATCAAGAAAGTGATTTAAAAATATAATGTCTTTATATATGAAAACATAGAAATAAAATTGTGAGTTCTCCCTTTTCTTGTATTTCTTATTTTCATTTATTTTATAATGTAAATAGCATAGATTTAAAATTTTGAAAGTTTAGAGTAACATAGAGATAAAAATATAATCTTTAATATATAAATAGCGATATGAAAGTCGGATCTTTATGTATAGAATAGCAGTATGATTTTTATATATAAAGATTTGATCTTTAATCATGTGGAAGTTCGATGTTAAATTATAAAGAGAAGTGATTTATAATATATAATGATATATAAGAATAAATTTTTATAACGATATAAAAGAATAGATTTTTACGTATAAAAGAATAGATATTTGTCATATAAAAGTATAGATTTTTATAGTGATAAAGTATATATTTCTATAACGATAAAGTTGTAGTTTTTATATAGTGTAGAGAATAAAAACGAGATTTTCATTTGTAAAGTAGCTAAACAAAAAGGTGATTTTATTTATGTAGTAGCGAATTAAAAATATGATTTTTAATATAAATTTCGTGAAACAGATCTCGTTGAAAATGCGACGAAGATTTTCTATAAATGAAGAGTCGTGGTGTTTGGTTTAGCTTCTCGGTGAGAACTCCTCACCTTTAATTTATTTCTAGTTTGAAATATATACTAGGATGCAGACGGTGCTTAGAAGCACCCGATACCCGTCATCCACAGACCATGGATGACTTGTTTGTTTGATTTCTGTGTTGTGAAATTTTATTGTATGATGTGGAATAGAATAAAATAGATATTCATGTGTTAAAATAAAATAAATATACATTTACAAATCGAATGATTTGTTTATGTACACCGTTTTGACTGATATTGATTGGGACGATAAATTTTACACATCGCCCAACTGCACAAATAAAATCTGTGTTTGATTGTTTGAAACCCCACACGTGTGTTGGGATGAAATTGGACATACACTAATCCCGATAATTAGCTGTATGTCGATCGATTGATTGACAGGCTGTTATAAGCGTTGAATATTGATATTTGATGCATATACAGTGTAGAGTGCACTCTGGATGATGGTTGATTATTTATCGTTGCTATTATATACATGTGTTGTATGGAATCCATATAATTAACATTATATGGTAATTGATTGGGCCTCATTTCAATTTGGAAAATATAGAATATTATAAAATGAAAATTCATGTGTTGAATGAAAGAAAATTCTTGTGTTGAATAGAATAAATAGTCATGTGTTGACGATACTCATGTGTTGGGCATATTCATGTGTTGAAACTTATCATGTGTTGAGTAAAATATTTTAACAATAAAATTCTCATTTTTATCAAATATGAAATTAGAAACTAATTGGAAATCAGTCAAGATGAATGGTTTCCTGGGTATTGATCTGATGTTGGTTTCGGCCTTCGCGGTTAATGTTTAGGGAATCATTCTCTTACTAATTTACGGTTAGAGTCTGATTAAGAATTAAATGATATAAAGCACAATTTTATAAAATATATTAAATAATAAAAATAGTCATGTGTTGACAATACTCATGTGTTGAGAATATTCATGTGTTGAACGAATTATAGATTCATGTGTTGAATAGAATAATATTCATTTGTTGACTAGAATAACGAAGTTATTGAAATATATAAAGCTGTGTTGTTAGATATGCGCCATTTTGACACGAACGATATTTATATCGATTATATTCGTTTTTGTAATGATTATAGAAAAGGAAGTGATTTCAAAATATAACGTTTTGAAAATATTATCATTTGTATATCGATGATGTGGAATATTCAATTTTGATTTGAAATTGAATGTGAAGTTGAAATCGTTTTTAAAACGAATTTAAAACGATTTATAAAATACATTTTAAAAAGGAAATCGATGAAACATATATAATATATCTATATATAGAATGTCCTGAATAGAATGCGCCGCGCTGCGGCACTTCGCGAATTTCGACCATTGACTTCGAATGGATATTACGGGAGATCCGACCGTCGGATTCTCCTGAAACCGGAACCATTGGGTTCGTATCGAAAAGAGCTTTCTAACGAATATTAGAGATTTGAAATCTAACAGTTGGATTTGAAATTATGTCCAAATCAAATTTGGAAAAGGTCGCTGTAAGTGCAGTTCGATGGCCGTTGATGGAAATCGACTGTACGGGCCTTGATAAAATTATTAAAAATAGTAATAATTTGTGTAAAACATAAGAAATGATTTGGGAAGAATTGGGATGAAAAATTCCAAATTTGAAAAGATAAAAATAGATTTTTATCGAAATGAACTAGTTTTGAACTAGAATTAAAATCCATTTATTTTTAAATAAATAAATTGGATTTGAAATGGTTTTAAAAGTAACCAGAATTTCCAATAACTGAACTGGAATGGATTTGAATCGAAATTGTCTTTGGAATATTTCGATGTTGGATTTCGTGATTATACAGATATTGTTATGGAAATTTGAAAGATATATTTATATCATTATTTCTAACACGATATTTGTTGGTCGTAGAATTTGATATTGAATATAAGCCTATATATTTTCTATTCAGAGCCTTGTATTTAATATCATGTGTTGAATGAAAGAAAATTCATGTGTTGAATAGAACAAATTGTCATGTGTTGACGATACTCATGTGTTGAGCATATTCATGTGTTGAGTAAAATATTTTAACAATAAAATTCTCGTTTTTATCAAATATGAAATTAGAAACTAACTGGAAATCAGTCAAGATGAATGGTTTCCTGGGTATTGATCTGATGTTGGTTTCGGCCTTTGGGGTTAATGTTTAGGGAATTGTTCTCTTACTAATTTACGGTTAGAGTCTGATTAAGAATTAAACGATATAAAGCACAATTTTATAAAATATATTAAATAATAAAAATAGTCATGTGTTGACAATACTCATGTGTTGAGAATATTCATGTGTTGAACGAAATATAGATTCATGTGTTGAATAGAATAAATATTCATTTGTTGAATAGAATAACGAAGTTATTGAAATATATAAAGCCGTGTTGGTTAGATATGCGTCATTTTGACGCGAACGATATTTATATCGATTATATTTTTTTTGTAATGATTATAGAAAAGGAAATGATTTTAAAATATAATGTTTTGAAAATATTATTATTTGTATATCGATGATGTGGAATGTTCAATTTTGATTCGAAATTGAATACGAAGTTGAAATCGTTTTGAAAACGAATTTAAAACGATTTATAAAATACGTTTTAAAAAGGAAATCGACAAAATATATATAATATATATTATATATAGAATGGCCTGAATAGAACGCGTCGTGCTGCGGTAGTTCGCGACTTTCGACCATTGACTTCGAATGGATATTACGGGAGATCCGACCGTCGGATTCTCCTGAAACTGAAACCGTTGGTTTGTATCAAAAAGAGCTTTCTAACGAATATTAGAGATTTGAAATCTAACAGTTGGATTTAGAATTATGTCCAAATCAAATTTGGAAAAGATCGTTGTAAGTGCAGTTCGATGGCCGTTGATGGAAATCGACTGTACGGGCCTTGATAAAATTATTAAAAATAGTAATAATTTGTGTAAAATCATAAGAAATGATTTGTGAAGAATTAGGATGAAAAATTCCAAATTTGAAAAGATAAAAATTGATTTTTATCGAAATGAACTAGTTTTGAACTAGAATTAAAATCCATTTATTTTTAAATAAATAAATTGAATTTGAAATGGTTTTAAAAGTAACCAAAATTTCCAATAATTGAATTGTAATGGATTTGAATCGAAATTGTCTTTGGAATATTTCGATGTTGGATTTCGTGATTATACAGATATTGTTATGGAAATTTGAAAGATATATTTATATCATTATTTCTAACACGATATTTGTTGGTCATAGAATTTGATATTGAATATAAGCCGATATATTTTCTATTCAGAGCCTTGTATTTAATATCAAATGGGATTTTGGTTTGTCGTGAATGGTGTCTTCATTAACACTGTTCTTAAACCCAGTCGAGAAGAAGATTAAATCTTTCTATTTAGATTTAATGAAATATGCCAATTAAATGATACTTAGTTGGAATTGGATTTGAATTGATTTTTTTTTTGAAGATTAAAACCAAGTGGAGTTTTAATGAATCTTTAATTAGATTGAGATGATCGAGAATGGAGTATCACCAGTTTTGCTCCAGGCGATAGTTAAATCTTTAAGTAGATTTGAACGTGAAATGGTAATTGAATTTACCGATAACACTGTGGTGCTAGATATGAAGTATAACCAGTTTTACTTCATGGGATGAATAGGTTGGGATTGGGAAATAAAATAAAGGATTACTTCGGTGTGGTTCGCTAATCCCGACTAGTTTGAATTGATATTCAAAAGAAGATTACAGAATAAAGTTAAAGAATTTATCTTTGATAAAATTAATGGGAACCATTCTCAAAGTATAAGAATATTTGAATAAAAGAATATTCTGAATTGGAATGAGGCATATGTTGTTTTGGTGTAACACTTGTTTATTATATACGCGAGTTATTCAGAAAGACTGGGTTTATCCCATTCTGAATAACTGATTCGACGTGGTGTCGAGAATGAAGAGGTGGTCAAAGACCGGAGGTCTTCAAGTCGTTTGGGTGATTACTGATGATCTTGATTGGGTTGTACACCCAAGAGGAGGGAATCAGTTGGTGATCGTCCAGACGTACTTGGAGATCGATGGGTATGCGAGGTACAAGGTGCCTCTGGTTTCGTTCAGACCCAGAACGGACTTGTAAATGGACTGTGTGTCTGACATTGGATTTTATTATGTGTGTTTGATTTCTATTAAATATATATCTGTTTAGCGGCGGAGAATTTATTCTCTTGCTTAATGCCCTTCTCTGAGACGTACGAGCTCAGAGGTTATATATTGATGGATATCAATCGCATGGAGTGAATTGCCTGTGTGTCATGCCTAAGTGGCAATTGATCAAGGATTCTGTTGAAAAGCAAAGTCTTGTGGTTGATGATCAAAGCACCGCTTGTGTGGCATAGCTTTGTGTAACGTTGATTCGCGAGCCTCACACCCCGGTTGTGAACCAAAAACAGGAGAGGACCTCAGGGAGGGCATGCGTTTCCTTCTAGCTAGGGTGGTGTCAGTGACCTACCAGCCCTGACATTTATATTACTTTCACCTGTGTGGTTGTTGCTGTTGCGAGGCGCCTCGGATATATCGGTGACTGTGTGGAGCCGATGGAGTCATAGGACTCATTTACGCACTAAAGGGCGGGGAAATGCAGTGTTCAGGCATTTTAATCCACATCGGTGGACCGGCCCTGACGATCCAAAGGCTTGACTAAATACTTGCCTGAGACATGGGCTAGATTGTCTCGAATTCGGTAGAGGACTATCTTTTGCCTCGGTTCATAGATGGAAATCCAGCTTCCAATACGTGACTTTGCGATTTTAGTTGTAATCTTATATATGGCGACATAGTGGTATGGGGCACTTGTGTCGTCTATGATTGATACTTATGATTTGAAGTTGTTTTATACACTATACACTTATAGTAATAATAAAACATGAAATTTCACGTACCAAGCATTCTTGGCTATTATAAGGTAAAAAGCCTAACCTCCGTCTTGCGTTGCATTGTGTGATGGGACCTAGGGCTTATAATAGCTTCATTTTTCCAAAAAGCATTGCGCTGTTTTGTTATATGCACTGGTATTCTTGGGAGGAAACCCGTTCCGTGTTATACGGCGTGGTCCCATGATATATCTGATTTAAAGTAAAGTTTTAAATAACTGTTTTAGTTCTCACACCAGTTACATGACTGACCTGAAGTTTATTATTTTAACCTAAACTCTGGGTGCCCTTATTTTGACACGGGCAGCTAGTAGTTTTGGTTTTGCAGATTTATATTCACAGGATCCTGGTTTACAGCTGGAATGATACTCGGAAAGCTATGTATCCGTGTATTACTTTCAGTTGTGTTTTGTACTATTTTTCCGCTGCTATGTAATGTATTGTAATCTCTGATATTTATCGAATGTGTAATATTTATTCATACTCTGTATGTTCTTGTATTCTGATGGAATTGTTGTAATAAACAATGAAATGTTCTTCTGTTTGCATTCCGATATGGCTTGTTCTCAATTCAATCCGCTCTTTCCTTACCGGGGAAGTTACGGGTCTTCACATTATGTCCTAATCTGCCTCAGCCTCAAGCTTTAAACCTGCCATCTCTACATTCTTTTTCTTCAAAAGATCGGATAACTTCCCAGCATAATTCATAGTTATATTGCATGATTATACACGTCTAAAACCTAATCAATTATTTCTCTATCAATACTTCCCGAGATGGGTGCATAGGCGGTACAAACATTATTTCTTCAAAATCTAATCTTGGGAATGTCAATCTGAGCTTTTCCATCTTTTGTTGGGTAGTCAGGGCCAATTCAGGTTCGAGAACTTTCTCCATCCTTTTCTTCTTTCCCCCAAAATGTTATTTTCTCTATATCAGTGCCTCTATTTGTTTGATCTCGGATCGTATCCTTGAGCGAAGGTAGCGACGACATCAACATATCAGAGGAAGTAGCGAGGACATGATAGAGTTGAGACGACCCGAAATCCCGTTCTCACGGAAACAAGGGTTATCTTTGGAATATAACACAGAAACAGATAATAGCAGAACAAAATTAAATAAATACACCAGATAATGAACAACAGAATATACTGGATAAAAGTAATCATCAGAGTTACACAGTATACAGGATCTTACTTAGTACAAATACAGTTCAGCTATACATAAATGTCTACAGCGGAAATAAACAAAATATGTACAATAGGAGCTGAACAACATAAAAAAAAGATAAATGATAGAATCCATCTTCAGCTCTAGTTATACAGAAAGAACCAGCTAAACCTGAATACAAGGCTGCCCGCGGAAAAAGGGGCACCCGAGTTTGAAAGTGAAACAAACTACGAGTCAGTCATGGGACTGGTATGAGAAATCCACTCAACACATATATAATTGGCTAATCACAGGACCACGCCACTTTCGTGGAACGGGTTTACTCCATTGGATTGCCAGTGCTTTAAAACAAATCTTTCTTTTAAACATCGATATGCTTTTTATAAAAATGAAGCCATTATAAGACTCAGTTCCCATCACACAATGCAACGCAAACCGGAGGATAGAGTTTTTCCTTATAATGGTAAAAATATGCTTGATACGAATAAAACAAAGGCATTTGGTATTATTGCTAGTGTTTATATGTTTCGAAAACAATTTCAAATCATAATTATCAATCATAGACGGCATTAATGCCCCATACCACTATGTCGCCATATATAGGTATACAATCAAAACCGCATCGTCACGTATTTGGAAATTGGATTTCCGTCATGAACCAAGGCAAAAGATAGTCCTTATCGAATTCGAGACTGCCTAGCCCGAGTCTCAGGCAAGCGCGCAGGCAAGCCTTGGAGCGACAGGGCCGGTCCACCGATGTGGATTATTATACCTGAGCAATACGTTTCGCCGCCCTTTGGGGCGTAAGCGAGCCAATGAATGACTCCATCGGACCCGGATCGTCCGATCTAACCGAGGCGCCTCGCAACAGCAACAACCACATAAGTCAAACTCGTCAGGGCGTGTAAAACCACTGATGCCACTTTTAGCTAGGAGGAAACGTAGGCCCTCCCTGAGGTCCTTCTCCCGTTTTAGGTTCATACCGGGGTGTGAGGCTCGCGAATTCACGTTATACACAAAGCTACGCCACACAGGCGGTGCTTTGATCATCACCACAAGACTTTGCTTTTCAACAGAAGCCCTGATCACTGCATCTTAGCATGCCACACAGAATAAATCCTATGTCAGACACACAGTCCATTTACAAGTCCGTTCTGGGTCTGAACGAAACCGGAGGCACTAAATACCTCGCAAACCCATCGATCAACACGTACGTCTGAACGATCACCACTCATTATCCATATTTCGGGATGCTTCCCAATCAGGACCTCGGTTACCATCCAAACGAGGTGAAGATCTCCGGTCTTCGACCATCGTCTTCATCTTCGAATTTCAATCGTCGATCAATTATTTGAAATGAGAATTAACTCGGTCTTTTCAAATAATTCACGCATATTTAGAATTTCAAATCGATTTATTTCAATGGTTAAATTATTCGACAACACCAATATTGTTCTTTAATGTAATTTTCACACCAAACACATTCAACCATCAAAAGCCACATAAATCAAGCAAATTCAGTTTATTTCCATTCCATATCGCTTATGATATTTTATAACTATTTATCGCTATTTTTATTTAATTTAAAATAGCTAATTTATTCAAAACGACGCTTCGGGCCATAAAGCGGCCGTGGCGCTGTTTTTCTTCAGATTTGATTTACACATATCTGAAAATCTAACCGTTGGATCTTCAAAAAATTTACATCATTAGAAAGGTCTTTTCAAAACGAATCCAACGGTTCCAGTTTCGGGAAAATCCGACGGTTGGATCTTCCGGTACAATCGTTTGAAATTTCGATTTCAAAATACGAACTGCAGCGTCGTAATTCGATTAAATATATAATTATATATATATATAAATATAATCGCTTCTGGCGCTGTTTTTCATCAGATTTGAATTAAACATTCCAGACAATCCAACCGTTGGATTTTTACAAAGTTGGTGCCGTTGGAAAGATTATTCCAAGGCGAACCCGACGGTTGAGGTTTCGGGAAAATCCAATGGTCGGATCTCCCGTACTAGTTGTTTGAAATCACGGTTTCAAAATACGAACTGCACGGCCTAATTTCGTTTTAATTTTATTTATATTTATATATTTATATAAATATAGTTCATTCAATGATTTCAATATCGTTTTCACTTCAAATATTTTTCTAACACCTTAAAATTTTGGAAAATTTCGCCATAACCTCCCCTGCACCGGGAGCATCGGGAAATCGCAAATAGCTTTCCCGGTCCTTCTAATCTCAAAAAAGAAAAAGCCAAGCGGCTAGCCAACAGGCTCATAAAATCATCACCCAAACAAAACAGTAAATGTGTACCTATTTGTCGGGCACAAAATTTTATTCCTCTTCTCTAGCCCCTTTGCTATAACCTGTTCAATGTATATGCATGTACATATATATACAATTCTTATCATTTATCATTTTCTATTCAACTTCATATTTGATTTCTATTTGGTTTAAAAACACCATTCATTCTAATGTTACATAAATAGGTGCAAATCATTTCATTAGCTAATTAATGAATATTTCAACTCATATATGTTTATTTTGAACAAGTGGCTATTTTTAACACTTCACATTTCAACGATTTATGCATACAATAAAAATGTGATTTTTATTGTAAAACAATTCAATTCACAACACTATTTTTCTATATAGTTCATATAGGTGACAAAAATAGGATTTTTATCATAAAACAATTTCTTTTAAAAACGAGGTTATTTTACACAGTTCATATAGTCGATAAAAGGTGCTTTTTATTATCAAACAATTTATTTCAAAATATGAATACCATTCAACACATGAATTTCAAATCAACGAATGAATATCAATTCAACACATGAATGTTTTCTATAGTTTTTATATATAGATAAAAATGTGATTTTTATTATCTAACAATTTATTTCAAAATATGAATACCATTCAATACATGAATTTCTAATCAACGAATGAATATCAATTCAACACATGAATGTTTTCTATAGTTTCTATATATAGATAAAAATGTGATTTTTATTATCTAACAATTTATTTCAAAATATGAATACCATTCAACACATGAATTTCTAATCAACGAATGAATATCAATTCAACACATGAATGTTTTCTATAGTTTGAATAAATATAGTTTAAGCATATGAAAATAATTCAAACACACGAATATTATTCAAAATTTCGGCAGCATAACGGCATGGTAGTTAAACCGGGACCGTCCCTAGTACGGCTCCTCGCTCTACCTTAAAACCTCGCGGTTTTTGACAATGGGGATCATGCATCTAGTTCGCACGCAGGCGGCATGTATATATTTATTTCATTTCCACAAACTAATCCTATGTGGTTTCAACCAAATATTTTCTAATCACAAACGGGTATTTTTCAACCACAATCAACCAATATCAATCACAAAGAATCCCAAACAATCATTCGCTATCAATCAATTTTCACAACAATTTCAACCAATAAATATCGTCCATGGTTTGTGGACGAGGGGCGTATATATATATATATATATATATATATATTTATATATAGCAATTCACTTTTATTTCCACACATATATATATATAGAAGAAGAAATTGAAGAGTGAGAAATTCTCACCAATAGCTATCCAATACCACGACTCTTCCTTTAGAGAAATCTTCGCCAACCTCGCCTTTTTGTCGCTTTCGCCCGTATTCTCTACATATGTAAAAATCGAATTTTTTACTATGTTATTCAATATATATAAAAATCAAATTTTGACTTCGCTATTCAATATATAAAGATTATATTTTGAATATTCCTATGATGTAAAAATTATATTTTTATTGCTTTAAAAATATAAAAATCATATCTTGCTTCTGTCTTAATACAAATTCCGTCTTTCCTATTTTAAAAATATGATCTTTTCTATTCTAAAAATCTGATTTTTTTTATTCTAAAAATTTGATCTTTTCTATCCTAAAGTTTAAATCTTTTTTTCTTTTAAAGTTTAAATCTTTTTCTATTTTAAATCTTTAAACCTTTTTCTTTTTCAAAATTAAATCATTTCAAAATCAGTTTTAAATCATTTTAAAAATCTGTTTTAAACCATTTTAAAAATCAGAATTAAATCTTTTTAAATCGAAATTTTCAGATGAAAATAAAATAAAAACAATTTACCTTAACCTGCGAAGAAGGAGGGGAAAAAGGAGACGTCGGCGGCAGGCTCTGGATCTCGGTGGTGGTGGCGTCGAGGCTTCGGGGGGGGTTCGATTTGATTCGACCGGGGGGGGCCGGATGCGTCGCGAGGGCTTCGAGGTGGGCGGATGCTTCGCGAGGGGGAGGAGCTGGATCGGCGCGCGGTGAGGGGTTCGACAGTCGTCTTGGCGGTGGCGTCGATGCTTCACGGGGCGTCGATCTTTCTTTCTTTTTTTTTTTTTTTCTGATTAATGAAATCGGGGGGGGGGGGGCCAGGAAGAAAGATAAAGGGAGGGAAAATAGATTTTTTTTTTATTATTTAATTATTTAATTTTGCAAAAAGTTGACTTTTACATACGACCTCGAAACGAGGCCCACCGCCTGTCGCCCATAGCGTTTTACCCCCATTCCGAACACAATGGGATATGTATCGCAAGCTGATTTGATCGTTGCAATCAGTTTCCTTTTGAATTTTCATTTAAATCACTATATTGAATTTTAAACGCACATTTCAAATTACCGGGGTCACATACTAACTAGAAAAATTCCAGAAAAATATTTTCTAGCTTCGTATTGACGATACGGTCCTAACAAAACTAGTTTCGTCGAATTCTGAGACCGTTTGAAAAATGGCCAATTTCCAGTCGATTAAAATCAATTGAAACTGGTCAAACGCGTTTTCCTTTGACACGCTCACATTTTGATTCGAAAAATTATGAAATTTGAAACCTAACAATAACTTGACACTGCGGATCTAACAAAAGTGGTTTCGTCGAAATCCGAGGTCGTATGCAAAATGTCCATTTTTAAGGGCCTGAATTCCATAGCGACTATTCAGAATTTTCAACTGGACATATCTTTTGATTCCCGCTATCAAATTTCGATTGGTCGGATTCGTTGGAAAGATATTATCAATTAGATTCCATTATTTTTGGTTTCACTAAAATCCGGATTGTTTTGCACCCGGTACAGTCCGACAAAGCTTGAATTCAATTTTTGAAACTGACACGCCCTTTCAGGCCTTGTTTATAATTATAATTAATTATATTCGTTTTCAATTGTCGATTCAAACTCAGTTTTCATCGCCATTATTTAAAATATTTATTTTAAATATTTAAAATCCATTATTATAGCCAATTTGAAAATTTTAAATTGGTTCAGATTTTCTGGGTCGTTACAATCTCCCCCACTTAAAACTTTTCGTCCCCGAAAAGGAACAAAGTCGAAAGTGGTTTGATAAATCTACAATCACACAACACAACAACCAATCCAATTGTTTTTAACCTTTCAAAAATATACTAATCTATTTTCATACTCCATAAAAATCATTCAGACCATATAATTAAAAGTGTATATCTATGAAAAGAAAATATCAATAGAGTAGAGAATCGAATGGTAATGCAAAGTAGGTTAAATGTACCTTGCACCGGAGTCAATCAGAGATATCTACTCGGCATCTAGGATAAGCTTTCTGAATGCTCTCCTCAGTTTCCCAAGTACAATCTCGCGGATCTCCACTCCATTGCACTTTGACTAAGTGAACCTTCCTGTTCCTCAGCTCTTTGGTTTCTTTGCCTATTATCTTTAGCGGCTCTCGCCTCACAGCTAATTCTGGAGTAATTTCAATATCCTGCTGAGCTGCTTCTTCCACGATCAAGTCTGGATCATGAACGTGCTTTCGAAGTTGAGATATATGAAATACATCATGAACCCCAGGCAACCAATCAGGCAGTTTGACCCTATAAGCGAGAGTTCCGATCCGTTCTAGAATAGGAAACGGACCAATAAATTTGGGCGCTAACTTTCCAGTTTTACCGAACCGGATAACTCCTCTCATCGGCGATACTTTCAAATATACATAGTCGCCAACTTCAAAGGATATATCTCTTCTTCTTCTATCGGCATAGCTCTTTTGTCGGCTTTGAGCGGCGAGTAATCGCTTCTTAATAAAATCGACTTTGTCGGCAGCTTCTCGAATCATATCCGGACCCAACACAAGTCTATTTCCAGGTTCGACCCAACAAGCGGGAGATCGGCACGGTCTACCATATAATGCTTCGAATGGCGACATTGTCAGACTCGCCTGGTAGCTGTTGTTATAAGAGAATTCATCCAAATGCAGATGGTCTTCCCATGATCCACCGAAATCTATAACACAAGCCCACAATAGATCTTCTAAAATGTGATTCACCCTCTCAGTCTGACCGTCTGTCTGAGGATGATAAGCGGTGCTCAAGTTTAACTTCGTTCCCAGCTCGACTTGAAATGCTTCCCAGAATTTGCTAGTGAATATTGTATCTCTATCACTGATTATACTGAGCGGCACTCCATGTAGTCTAACTATTTCCCTGAAGTAAATCTGCGCCAGACTCTGAGCAGTTCTGTTTGATCTGACAGGTATGAAATGGGCGGTCTTCGTGAAACGATCTACGATCACCCAAATACTGTCATTTCCTTTCCTGGTTCTGGGCAAACCATCAATGAAATCCATGGAGATATGCTCCCACTTCCAACCAGGAACTTCTAGTGGTTGTAACAATCCAGCCAATTTCTGTTGGTCGCTTTTAACTAGCTGGCAAGTAGGGCATCGGCTAACGTATATTGAAACGTCTCTTTTCATAGCCTTCCACCAGAATGTTCTTTTGAGATCGTTATACATTTTGGCCACGCCAGGATGGATACTCAGCTTGGACTTGTGACACTCGTCTAACACTTCCCTTTTTAGTTCGGGGATGTCAGGAACACAAATCCTTCCTTTCAATCTCAGGGTTTCGTCGTTATCTATTTGGAAACACGTGGGTTCGCCTTTCTGAATCCTTTTGATCATATCCTTAATAAAGTTATCCTCCTTCTGAAGAATAGATATTTTATCAATCAAGGATGTCGTGATAATAAAGCTGGCGATCATTACATTCTTTCGGCTCAGCGCATCGGCCACGACATTGGTTTTCCCGGGAGTATATATAATTTCAAAGTCATATGCTGCAAGAAACTCCAGCCAACGCTGCTGCCTCAAATTTAAGTCCTTCTGAGTGAACAGATACTTTAACGACTGGTGATCTGTAAACAGTTCAAATCTCTCACCCAGGAGATAGTGTCTCCAGATTTTCAAAGAGAATATGATAGCCAATAACTCAAGATCATGAGTTACGTAGTTCTTCTCGTGTGGCTTCAGTTGACGGCTAGCATAAGCAATTACTTGACCCCTTTGCATTAACACTGCGCCAAGGCCTTCTCTAGAAGCATCAGTCCATACTTTTAAATCCTGGTTGCCAACAATGATGGTTAACACTGGAGCAGTAGTTAATCTCAACTTTAGCTCTTCGAAAGCCTCCTCACTTTCCTGAGTCCATTTGAACTTAGAATGCTTCTTTGTAAGCTTCGTTAAGTGGCCAGATATCTTCGAAAAGTCTTTAACGAACTTCCGGTAATAGCTAGCCAATCCAAGAAAACTGCGGACTTCAGTGGGAGTACTGGGCTGTTTCCAATTCTGAATAGCTGTGATTTTGCTTGGGTCCACAGCGATTCCTTCTTTCGATACGACGTGGCCCAGAAATTTTACTTCATCTTGCCAGAAGATACATTTGGAAAATTTGGCTTTTAATACATTCCTTCTGAGGATTTCTAGAACCTGTTCCAGATGTTTTTCATGTTCGGTCTTTGATTTAGAGAAGATTAGAATATCGTCAATGAAAACCAGAACAAATTTATTCAACACTCCTCTGAACACTCTGTTCATCAGATCGACGAAGTAAGCTGGAGCGTTACATAAGCCGAACGGCATTACTAACCACTCGTAGAATAAGTCGGGGCCTCTGAATGCTGTCATTGGAACACACTCTTCGGCAATTCGAAGTTGATGGAAACCTGTAGCTAGGTCCATTCGTGAGAATACTTGTGCTCCATTTAATCGATCCAACAAATCATCAATCCGCGGCAATGGATACTTGTTCTTTATTGTCTGTTTGTTCAAATCACGATAATCCACACATAGACGTAGAGTACCGTCAGATTTTGGGACAAACACCACTGCTGCACCCCAATCAGAGAAACTGGGTCTGATCAGACCCTTCCATACTAGCTGTCGTGTTTGATTGTCTAATTCCTCTTTCTCTTTCAAGGACATTCTTCGAATAGCATGAACTACCGGCCTTGCATTGGGAATTAAAGCAATCTTGAAATCTATTTCTCTCTGCGGAGGTAAGCGAACGACTTCCTCGAACACATCCGCATAGTTCTTGACGACAGGAATGTCTTTGATGAGGTCAGGAATATTCTCTGTGACCTCAGGGATATTTTCTATTTGAGCTGGAGAAACATCGAGAGCTGACCAGAAATCTTTTCTATTTGAAGTCTGGCCTTCACATGGTATGGTTATATAATTCCCCGATTGGGCCTTTGCTTTAACCACTCTCTCGGCGCATTTAACTTCAGCTTCATATCTAGTTAGCCAATCCAATCCCAGAATAAGATCGAATTCATTAAAATTCATGACGATAGAGATAATAGGGAATTTATAGCAAGAAAAAGAGACAGGTACTGCACAAATCCAACTGAGATTGATGGAACCTCCAACTGGATTTTGGACAGTCATTGGCTCTTTGAGCTTCTTCAAATTCAAATCCAGCTTCTTGACTGCACTCTTTGCAATAAAGCTTCTTGACGCGCCTGTGTCAAACAGTACTTTTACTGGAATGTTTTTGACATTGAGCGTGCCTTCTAAAACATCAGATCTTTCCTGAACAGGCGGGGATGCAGGTACTTCGGCCACTTCATTTACCCGGGCCTCTTTGGTCTTTCTTAACAGCCAGCAATCTCGCTTTATATGACCGGCCTGATGACAAAGATTGCACTCTCGAGTCACAGGAAACTTGCCCTTGGATTTAGACCCACCCTCCCTTCGCTTCTTCGAGGTTCTACATTTCCTAGTCAGATGCCCCTGTTTATTGCAGTTACTGCATATGGCAGTCGTGACAGGTTCCTTTTCAGATCTAGCCCTTTTTCGATTTACTTTAGGCTCTTTACTGACCTCAGACCTCGTACTGACTTCAGGGATATCAGTTTCCGACTCTTCTTTGTCACTACAACAAACTTCTTCTTCGTCGCGTAACATTCCTTTCTTATGGAGATCTTCATATTGATAAGCCATATAAATCATTTCTGAAAAAGGAAGCTTCACATGCCCCAATACTTTATTCTGGTATTTCCTTTGAAGCCCGTGAATAAATCTCAGATTTTTCCTCTTTGTATTCTGAATCAGATGAGGAGCAAAGTGAGCAAGTTCGTTGAATTTCTTATGATATTCTGGAATGGTCGTATCGCCTTGAATTAGATAGGAAAATTCATCACATAGTCTCTCGGTCGCTTCGGGAGGAGTAAATCTTTCTAGGAAAATCACTTTAAATCTGTCCCAGGTGATATCACCTTCTGGATTATCTTTGATGATTGTTTCCCACCAGATTAAAGCTTCTTCTTTAAGCGCCCAAGATGCTACTAACCTTCTCTGGTCATCTCTCAGCTGGATATGCTCAAAGATTCTTTCGACTGAACTCAACCAAGATTGGGTTTGAATTATAGATTCATTGCCCGAGAACTGTGCTCCATTCAGATTTCGATATCTCTTTAATAGAGCCTCCAGATCGGGTTCTGTATTCATTCTGTTTCTGGCACTCATTTTCTAGTACTTCTGCAATTAGCAGATCAAGTGTCAGGTCACAGAAAAGATATTTTAAAACATAGAAACATATACTTCAAGTGTAAATGTGTCTATCGAGGTGAAATTTCATTCTGCTTTACTCATACTAGGATATTGCTGATCCTATCTGTATAGAGTTGCCCGTCTTAGAACACTACTGGTTCTATTTCTGACGAGTTCGTTCGAATGTTATATTCCAGAACTAAGCTTAACCAAAGCTCTGATACCACGTTGAGACTACCCGAAATCCCGTTCTCACGGAAACAAGGGTTATCTTTGGAATATAACACAGAAACAGATAATAGCAGAACAAAATTAAATAAATACACCAGATAATGAACAACAGAATATACTGGATAAAAGTAATCATAAGAGTTACACAGTATACAGGATCTTACTTAGTACAAATACAGTTCAGCTATACATAAATGTCTACAGCGGAAATAAACAAAATATGTACAATAGGAGCTGAACAGCATAAAAAAAAGATAAATGATAGAATCCATCTTCAGCTCCAGCTATCCAGAAAGAACCAGCTAAACCTGAATACAAGGCTGCCCGCGGAAAAAGGGGCACCCGAGTTTGAAAGTGAAACAAACTACGAGTCAGTCATGGGACTGGTATGAGAAATCCACTCAACACATATATAATTGGCTAATCACAGGACCATGCCACTTTCGTGGAACGGGTTTACTCCATTGGATTGCCAGTGCTTTAAAACAAATCTTTCTTTTAAACATCGATATGCTTTTTATAAAAATGAAGCCATTATAAGACTCAGTTCCCATCACACAATGCAACGCAAACCGGAGGATAGAGTTTTTCCTTATAATGGTCAAAATATGCTTGATACGAATAAAACAAAGGCATTTGGTATTATTGCTAGTGTTTATATGTTTCGAAAACAATTTCAAATCATAATTATCAATCATAGACGGCATTAATGCCCCATACCACTATGTCGCCATATATAGGTATACAATCAAAACCGCATCGTCACGTATTTGGAAATTGGATTTCCGTCATGAACCAAGGCAAAAGATAGTCCTTATCGAATTCGAGACTGCCTAGCCCGAGTCTCAGGCAAGCGCGCAGGCAAGCCTTGGAGTGACAGGGCCGGTCCACCGATGTGGATTATTATACCTGAGCACTACGTTTCGCCGCCCTTTGGGGCGTAAGCGAGCCAATGAATGACTCCATCGGACCCGGATCGTCCGATCTAACCGAGGCGCCTCGCAACAGCAACAACCACATAAGTCAAACTCGTCAGGGCGTGTAAAGCCACTGACGCCACTTTTAGCTAGGAGGAAACGTAGGCCCTCCCTGAGGTCCTTCTCCCGTTTTAGGTTCATACCGGGGTGTGAGGCTCGCGAATTCACGTTATACACAAAGCTACGCCACACAGGCGGTGCTTTGATCATCACCACAAGACTTTGCTTTTCAACAGAAGCCCTGATCACTGCATCTTAGCATGCCACACAGAATAAATCCTATGTCAGACACACAGTCCATTTACAAGTCCGTTCTGGGTCTGAACGAAACCGGAGGCACTAAATACCTCGCAAACCCATCGATCAACACGTACGTCTGAACGATCACCACTCATTATCCATATTTCGGGATGCCTCCCAATCAGGACCTCGGTTACCATCCAAACGAGGTGAAGATCTCTGGTCTTCGACCATCGTCTTCATCTTCGAATTTCAATCGTCGATCAATTATTTGAAATGAGAATTAACTCGGTCTTTTCAAATAATTCACGCATATTTAGAATTTCAAATCGATTTATTTCAATGGTTAAATTATTCGACAACACCAATATTGTTCTTTAATGTAATTTTCACACCTAACACATTCAACCATCAAAAGCCACATAAATCAAGCAAATTCAGTTTATTTCCATTCCATATCGCTTATGATATTTTATAACTATTTATCGCTATTTTTATTTAATTTAAAATAGCTAATTTATTCAAAACGACGCTTCGGGCCATAAAGCGGCCGTGGCGCTGTTTTTCTTCAGATTTGATTTACACATATCTGAAAATCTAACCGTTGGATCTTCACAAAATTTACATCATTAGAAAGGTCTTTTCAAAACGAATCCAACGGTTCCAGTTTCGGGAAAATCCGACGATCGGATCTCCCGGTACAATCGTTTGAAATTTCGATTTCAAAATACGAACTGTAGCGTCGTTATTCGATTAAATATATAATTATATATATATATATATATAATCGCTTCTGGCGCTGTTTTTCATCAATTTGAATTAAACATTCCAGACAATCCAACCGTTGGATTTTTACAAAGTTGGTGCCGTTGGAAAGATTATTCCAAGGCGAACCCGACGGTTGAGGTTTCGGGAAAATCCAATGGTCGGATCTCCCGTACTAGTTGTTTGAAATCACGGTTTCAAAATACGAACTGCACGGCCTCGTTTCGTTTTAATTTTATTTATATTTATATATTTATATAAATATAGTTCATTCAATGATTTCAATATCGTTTTCACTTCAAATATTTTTCTAACACCTTAAAATTTTGGAAAATTTTGCCATAACCTCCCCTGCACCGGGAGCATCGGGAAATCGCAAATAGCTTTCCCGGTCCTTCTAATCTCAAAAAAGAAAAGGAAAAAGCCAAGCGGCTAGCCAACAGGCTCATAAAATCATCACCCAAACAAAACAGTAAATGTGTACCTATTTGTCGGGCACAAAATTTTATTCCTCTTCTCTAGCCCCTTTGCTATAACCTGTTCAATGAATATGCATGTACATATATATATACAGTTCTTATCATTTATCATTTTCTATTCAACTTCATATTTGATTTCTATTTGGTTTAAAAACACCATTCATTCTAATGTTACATAAATAGGTGCAAATCATTTCATTAGCTAATTAATGAATATTTCAACTCATATATGTTTATTTTGAACAAGTGGCTATTTTTAACACTTCACATTTCAACGATTTATGCATACAATAAAAATGTGATTTTTATTGTAAAACAATTCAATTCACAACACTATTTTTCTATATAGTTCATATAGGTGACAAAAATAGGATTTTTATCATAAAACAATTTCTTTTAAAAACGAGGTTATTTTACACAGTTCATATAGTCGATAAAAGGTGCTTTTTATTATCAAACAATTTATTTCAAAATATGAATACCATTCAACACATGAATTTCAAATCAACGAATGAATATCAATTCAACACATGAATGTTTTCTATAGTTTTTATATATAGATAAAAATGTGATTTTTATTATCTAACAATTTATTTCAAAATATGAATACCATTCAACACATGAATTTCTAATCAACGAATGAATATCAATTCAACACATGAATGTTTTCTATAGTTTCTATATATAGATAAAAATGTGATTTTTATTATCTAACAATTTATTTCAAAATATGAATACCATTCAACACATGAATTTCTAATCAACGAATGAATATCAATTCAACACATGAATGTTTTCTATAGTTTGAATAAATATAGTTTAAGCATATGAAAATAATTCAAACACACGAATATTATTCAAAATTTCGGCAGCATAACGGCAGGGTAGTTAAACCGGGACCGTCCCTAGTACGGCTCCTCGCTCTACCTTAAAACCTCGCGGTTTTTGACAATGGGGATCATGCATCTAGTTCGCACGCAGGCGGCATGTATACATTTATTTCATTTCCACAAACTAATCCTATTTGGTTTCAACCAAATATTTTCTAATCACAAACGGGTATTTTTCAACCACAATCAACCAATATCAATCACAAAGAATCCCAAACAATCATTCGCTATCAATCAATTTTCACAACAATTTCAACCAATAAATATCGTCCATGGTTTGTGGACGAGGGGCGTATATATATATATATATATATATATATATATATATATATATATATATATATATATTTATATATATATATATTTATATATAGCAATTCACTTTTATTTCCACACATATATATATATAGAAGAAGAAATTGAAGAGTGAGAAATTCTCACCAATAGCTATCCAATACCACGACTCTTCCTTTAGAGAAATCTTCGTCAACCTCGCCTTTTTGTCGCTTTCGCCCGTATTCTCTACATATGTAAAAATCGAATTTTTTACTATGTTATTCAATATATATAAAAATCGAATTTTGACTTCGCTATTCAATATATAAAGATTATATTTTGAATATTCCTATGATGTAAAAATTATATTTTTATTGCTTTAAAAATATAAAAATCTATCTTGCTTCTGTCTTAATAAAAATTCCGTCTTTCCTATTTTAAAAATATGATCTTTTCTATTCTAAAAATCTGATTTTTTTTATTCTAAAAATCTGATCTTTTCTATCCTAAAGGTTAAATCTTTTTTTCTTTTAAAGTTTAAATCTTTTTCTATTTTAAATCTTTAAACCTTTTTCTTTTTCAAAATTAAATCATTTCAAAATCAGTTTTAAATCATTTTAAAAATCTGTTTTAAACCATTTTAAAAATCAGAATTAAATCTTTTTAAATCGAAATTTTCAGATGAAAATAAAATAAAATAAAAACAATTTACCTTAACCTGCGAAGGAGGGCAAAAAGGAGACGTCGGCGGCAGGCTCTGGATCTCGGTGGTGGTGGCGTCGAGGCTTCGGGGGGGTTCGATTTGATTCGACGGGGGGGGGGGGGGGGGGCGGATGCGTCGCGAGGGCTTCGAGGTGGGCGGATGCTTCGCGAGGGGGAGGAGCTGGATCGACGCGCGGTGGGGGGTTCGACAGTCGTCTTGGCGGTGGCGTCGATCTCTCTTTCTTCTTTTTTTTTTTCTGATTAATGAAATCGGGGGGGGGGGGCCAGGAAGAAAGATAAAGGGAGGGAAAATAGATTTTTTTTATTATTATTATTTAATTTTGCAAAAAGTTGACTTTTACATACGACCTCGAAACGAGGCCCACCGCCTGTCGCCCATAGCGTTTTACCCCCATTCCGAACACAATGGGATATGTATCGCAAGCTGATTTGATCGTTGCAATCAGTTTCCTTTTGAATTTTCATTTAAATCACTATATTGAATTTTAAACGCACATTTCAAATTACCGGGGTCACATACTAACTAGAAAAATTCCAGAAAAATATTTTCTAGCTTCGTATTGACGATACGGTCCTAACAAAACTAGTTTCGTCGAATTCTGAAACCGTTTGAAAAATGGCCAATTTCCAGTCGATTAAAATCAACTGAAACTGGTCAAACGCGTTTTCCTTTGCCATGCTCACATTTTGATTCGAAAAATTATGAAATTTGAAACCTAACAATAACTTGACACTGCGGATCTAACAAAAGTGGTTTCGTCGAAATCCGAGGTCGTATGCAAAATGTCCATTTTTAAGGGCCTGAATTCCATAGCGACTATTCAGAATTTTCAACTGGACATATCTTTTGATTCCCGCTATCAAATTTCGATTGGTCGGATTCGTTGGAAAGATATTATCAATTAGATTCCATTATTTTTGGTTTCACTAAAATCCGGATTGTTTTGCACCCGGTACAGTCCGACAAAGCTTGAATTCAATTTTTGAAACTGACACGCCCTTTCAGGCCTTGTTTATAATTATAATTAATTATATTCGTTTTCAATTGTCGATTCAAACTCAGTTTTCATCGCCATTATTTAAAATATTTATTTTAAATATTTAAAATCCATTATTATAGCCAATTTGAAAATTTTAAATTGGTTCAGATTTTCTGGGTCGTTACAAGAATGCCCCATGCTTCTTGAATCACCTCCTCTATCAGAATCTCTCGGCCTTATATCAACTGGCAGAAACCGAGAGCAAGAAGGGTAATAGTCATCATCTCGATGACGTCTACTTCCATAATCATATTAGCACTTTTGGCAAGAAAAATTCCCTGTGGTGGCGCTAGTGAATGACCACTTATGTATACCCGACCTAAGCCTCGAGTATTTCTTCCTCTATCCTATTCTCTTTCCCTTCCATGTTCCGTATCTATATTTATTTCCTTCTCGAACCATTGTGACTATACAAAGTAAAAAACTTGAGTTAGAGATAGTCAACCAATGCATAAGTAAGTGTTGTGCCATGAAATGCTTACAAGTGTGTGTGCTAGTGTCCCTCCCAACGGACCAGTTTTCAGCTAGGTCGAGGGAGTAATCTCCTTGACGCACAATGGCGTCTAAGCTCTTGAACCTTCTTTCTATATCCATTGATATATATGTCTCAGTTGTTATTGCAGGAGATATCGACTTCGCTAATTCAGTATTCCTAGCCTACGATGTCGGAGAAAGAGCAGGAGTATGCGGAAAATGTCTCTTCTTTCGAGCTCTTTTTCACTAGATACGTTTTCACCTCTAATCTCCTCTTGAGATATACTAAGTTATCCCTCAACTAGAGGTAGGAATGGATGCACAATAAGGGGAAAGTCGCCTACTCCCTCTCCTTCAACTCTATTTCCTTAACCTTCTTTAGCAACTATCTCCTCATTGTCACTACGACAGACTAGACGGTCCTTGTGTGACAAGTCCAATGTATGTAGGAGATAGTCAGTGACTGGTGCATTGGAATACTGGACTTCCATTCTCTCAGGGTTGAAACTCTATTAAGGTATTCTTAACCTGATGGCCTTGGAGGATTTCCTGCAAAAATAAGAATTCATGTTAATCTAGAGCTTACTCGTTTAACTTAACAGTACAATACAAGTGAGTGTCAACATACTTACGTCCTTCCATCCAATGCCTTACAATCGCGGGTTGATAGCGCATGTAAAATAATCATGCTTGAAGTTTCTTAGCCTATTCCACGCTCCAAGGATAACCCGACTATTGGGTAGTGCTTCCAAATATATAAGTGATGGAGCTCCCATCTGATGCTTGAAAGTGCGTAATTATCGAATATCTTCCTGGATCGACTCTCAACCCAAATTACCTATATATAGAATGTATGTCCCAAGCAGGAATTCTTAGTTGTTTGGATGAAGCTGTGTTGGCGCCAAAAACATAAAGTAAATCATATCCCTAATGAATAGGTAGAATGGAGGCATGCACCCGATGGAGCATATATATCTGTTACAAAGTGTACCCCTTCAGAGGTGCATGCGCACTGTCATCCCGTCCTGGCTCTCGAATGTCATTGGGTGGTATGCTATACTTTACACAGATTCACGCCAATATACACCCGTCGATCCTAGATGCAAACAGATATGTCGGATTTTCCAAAATCACTGCATTCTCTAAATTATTTAAAGCCTACAGAACATCTTCCTGGTCAATCTTTATTTCTTTGGCCCTTTGCGATCTTGCTTCTGCTTATTGTAGATCCTCTTTGGCATTTGGTTCACCACTGGGAGGATCTACTGACGGTTGCACTTCGAGTTGCTCTTCGTGGTGTCTACTCGAAGTTGAGTGATTAAGGCAAGAGAAGATTGTAGAATCCATAGGATGGATTGATGAAGTCTTCTGGATTGTGTTGACTTTTCAGTTGCTTGACTCTTGTGGGAGTAGTGCCAAAGTAATGTCAAAAGTAGCTCGGAATGGAACGAGGATACGTGATAATGGACCGGTTTGAGTATGACCCGAACCTTAGAAATTAAAATTAGGGAAAGCTTTGTGTTTGGTAGTGCAAAGAGTCTTTCATAGATTAGGTATTCTAGTTGTTGACTCAAAGCAGATGTATTATTTACCATGTTAGATTGGCAAATGGTCTAGCTGCTGGAAGCTTGGTTCCGAAAGGCAAATTTGTTTGAGAAGCATAGTAGTCCAACTAGAACTAGGGCTTTCTATTAGCCATTGCATAAGCCAGAGTGATCTTATGGGTTATCTGTGCATTCGGGGCTTTAGAAGGTGATGATTAGGTTTTGTTTGATGGTTGCTATAATTGTTATGGATATTTTATACTCTTTTTCTGGGTAGTTCATCACCTGTGGACAAAGGGGCGAAAGAATGGGGAATAGAGCTGCGGTTTTGGGCTATTAAGATTTTCTATCCTGATCAATGTCTTTGTTTATTTGAGTTGCATATTTTACATAATTATTATGTGCTAAGACTTTGGTTGCAAGGACATGTCACATATAAGACTTTGTCTAATTGCATATGTTTTAATACGGTTTTTGATAGTCTTTATGGCTCATATCTGACTATTGTTTGGCTTAAGGTTTTATGTTTTCTCTTCTTATCTTGGGTGCTCATTAATATTACTGATGAGTAAACTAGAAATATGATTAGTTGACGTTGAAGCTAATACGAAGATGAGCTAGGAGAGCTGGCATATTATTCTGTATTTTGTAAATAATTTTACTTCCTCTACTTCACTATACTCTGGATGATGTAGCAAGGAAAAGATGTACTCAAATACTATGGTTTTTATACATAACCTTATGGTTTTTATGGAGTTAAGATTTTCACTTCGTTGTGCCTCACTAATATTTTATGTTCTTAGCATACTGTTCTTGCGTTGTGAGTTATATGACATATTTCTATTATATACTTGCTTGAGGATCGTCTCATATCAACTTGGCATTAGCACAACACAGTTTTCTCTCTTTAGATGCAGGTGGTGTAGGGAGTTGGTCACATTACCTCACCTTAACCGTAGTTAAAAAATTCTTCACTTCGTAATTCATAACCACCAAGCATATTAAAGACCCAATATGTAAAACTTGGTAAACTCGATGGTACGACTTATTAGACCTTTGGAATCTTCGATTGTGGACTATCACGATCAAGTCCACGACCGAGTCTTCAAAGTTATGGTTGAGATATAGTGTTTAATTTTTTTTAGGCCTAATCATCTTTTCAATATGAATTCTTCAAAGTAAAGAATTTCAAGGAGGATTTGCAACTGAGATAATAATAATAATACCAAGATTGATTATTGTCGTAATTATATAACACAAGACCATGAGACCAAAATGGAATAAACAAAGGATACTATAAATTTTTTAGAATGGGTGTACTCATACTTCTATTATTTTGTATAATTGTGTATACTTAATTGTTAATTATAAATAATAAATCTTTAGTTGTTATCCTTCCTAATCTTAATCAAGGATCATCCAATGGTTGCATATTGTTAATTATTGATTTTAAAATATCGAAACTTTAGATATTTTTTGCTTACACATATTCAGAGGAAATCGAATTGTACTATTAATAAAAGAAGTAAATTCATACCAGCATCACTACCTTAGTGGTTATATGTTCTAGCCATGATCAATGAGGTCACAAATTTGAATCTGACGTATATAATTAGTATACGTTGTTTATATGTATTATGCTATAAAATACCTAAGGCTTGTATAAGCATATGACACCAGTTTTTTTTTTTTAAACAATGGTAAATCAAGTGCAATGGTTTAATGTTGCACAAGTACCCTTTATTTTTATTTACAATGTTTATCATATTTCACAAGTAACCAATAACGATATAAAAAAAAATTGATGGCAATAAATAAAATATGCAAAATCTTAATGCTGTCGTAAAGTAAAGCCAAAGAGTGGAAGTAAGATAAACTACATATACAAAGTACTAAACGATCTAAAGAACAAGTAAATCATGTACACCGTAGTTTGGACACCTAAGTCCTGAAAACTTGTAAAAAAGAGATCATCGTTTAAAAATAATCATAATATTAGCGACAACGAACCCGTCGTCAAAAACATATTTCGGCTTAGTAGTTAGTAGTGTCGTCGAAACTAAGGGACAAGTATTGTATAAAATTTAAAAGAAGCACGAACCTAAAATATTAAACTTAGGAAAGTTGTTTGTGTTTGGTAGTGCAAAGAATCTTTCAAAGATTGGGCGTTCTAGTTGTTGTCTCAAAGCGGAGGTATTATTTACCGTGTTTAGCTTGGCAAATGGTTAAGTTGCAAGATGTCTGGGTCCGAAAGACAAAAGTGTTTGAGAAGTACAGTAGTCCAACTACATCTAGGTTTTCTATTAGCCATTGGCATAAACCAGGATGGTTTTACGGGTTATCAATGCATTCGGGTTTTTAGAAGGTGATGATTAGACTTAGTTTGATGGTTACTATGATAGTCATGAATGCTTTTATACTCTTTTTCTGGGTAATCCATCACCTATGGGATAAAGGAGAGAGAATGGGGGAATAGAGCTGCAGGTTTGGGCTGTTAAAATTCTTCCATCCTGATCGATGTCTTTGTTTATTTGAGTAGAATATTTTACTTAATTATTATGTGTAAAGACTTTGGTTGCAGGGACATGTCACGTATAAGACTCTGCCTAATCGCATATGTTTTAATACAGTTTTTGATAATCTTTATCGCTCATACCAGACTATTGTTTGACCCAGTGTTTTATGTTTTCTCTCCTTATCTTGGGTCTCATTTATATTATCGATGAGTAGACTAGATAACATGCTCACTTGACGTTGAAGCTAATACGCAGATGAGCTAACGTATTATTCTGTATTTTGTAAATATTTTTACTTCCTCTACTTCACTGTACTCTCTCGAGGATGTAGCAAGGAAATGATGTACTCAAATACTACGGTTTTTTTACACATGACCTTATGGTTTTCTATGGAGTTAAGATTTTTACTTTGTTGTGCCTCACTAATATTTTGTTGTTCATGTTCTCAGCATATTCTTCTTGCGTCGTGAGTTATATGACATATTTCTATTGTTTACTTTCTTGAGGACCGTCGCATATCAACTTGGCGTTAGCACAACACATTTTTCTCTCTTTAGGTGCAGGTGGTGTGGGGCGGTTCTCACATTACCTCCTCATAACTGTAGTTAAAAAGAATTCTTTACTTCATAATTCATAAGCACCAAGCATACTAAAGACCCAATATATAAAACTTGGTAAACTCGTTGATACTACCTATTAGACCTTTGGAATCTTCGATTATGGACTATCACGATCAAATCTGAATCTTCAAAACTACGGTTGAGATATAATTTTTAAATTTTTTAGGCCTAATCAACTTTTTAATACAAATACTTCGAAGTAATTATGAATTATTTGAGAGCTGAAGAATTTTAAAGAGGATTTGCAAGTGAGATAGTAATAATAGCAAGACAAATTGTTGTTGTAATTATATAACGCAAGACCATGAGACCAAAATGGAATAAACAAAGGATACTTCAAATTTTCTAGAATGGGTAAATTTAAACTTCAATAATCTATAATTGTGTATAGTTAATTATTAATTATAAATATTAAATCTTTAGTTGTTATCCTTCCTAATCTTGAACAAGGATCATCCAATGGTCGTGCATTGTTAATTATTGATTTTAAAATATCAAATCTTTAGATTTTATGCTTACTCATATTCAGTAAAGGAATTCGAATTGTACTACTAATAAAAGAAGTAAACCCAGACCAGCATCACTACTTCAGTAGTTATATGTTCTAGCTATGATCAATGAGGTGACGGATTCAAATCTAACGTATATTCGAAATTAACATTGCAAAAATACCCAACGAGTCTTTAATTATTATCATAGGCTCCGGATTTAAAGCTACCACACGATCCTTTATTCCCTTTACAGACCTAAATTCACTGTGTTTACTCCAACATGGAGAAGCAAAGTCAACATATATTAACAGCAAAATACATACATAACAATGCCACAACTTGTCATTCCCATATATTAGAAAACAAACATGCTGTTATAACTGAAATAGCATTTTGCCACAGGCCCACAACCTTCATCACGAAGGCATTTTTATAATGGACTAATAGATTACCTAAACAAACATGCTGTTATAACTAAAAATAACTTTTGGTAGCGGCAAGATCCAGTGAAAAAAGAACAGCAGTAGCTAATTTAACAAATTGAAGAAAATAAGCATTTGTGTAGGAAGCCTTAAATAATATATCCGTGCACTGCATAATTATCGATTTTATCCCATTTTATTCCAAGGTTTTTAGGAGCCTGAACAAGCCTGCAGCTTCCCTGATCCGAGAAAACTCAATACAGAAAGCCTGGACTTCAATGAAAAGATCTTGCACTGCAACAATGTAAGTTAAACAAACACATAAATCTACGGTCACAAATCATCATAAATACAAGTATATTATTGACAAGTGTCTAAAGAGGATTTTTAAAAATTGAACTCACCGTTGATGATCTTATTTCGAATGAGACTTTGTAGGAAGACGCAAACCAACCTTACCAGTCTATTCTGCATGTACTTATCCTGCAAAAGAATAATAAGCAATCAAGACTTTCTGTACTTCCACAACATTTATCGCAAGTCACAGGTAAATAAAACAGTTTTACTTCGAACGGTGATCAGCGGTACAATTAATCTCATTCTCATTCAAAATCTTGATAACATTTCATAAAAGAAATTACTTTTATCCAAAGTCTTGATCAAAGAACTATATTATCTGTTTTCTCTCAATCTACTACCCATACAATAATTACTTGATTTTCTTCAAAGTGATTACAAACATATTTTCATCTACTTTTTCTTTAGAAACATATTTTCATCTACATTAAAACATGTTTCCATTAAATTAAAAAGGTATTCATGGCAAGTTAGGAAACACTGATTCTTATTTTTACTAAGCATCTTACTTTCACTTGCCACATTCTCTGCAGCATAACCCTTAGATTTACTTTTGGTGCATTTCAGTCCAAAGTGGTTTACTTTTGGTTTTCAAATTCAAACAGGATATTCATGCTTGAGTACTAGATAAAAAATTGAAATGATAAAAATTATACTCAAATATAAGAGGACTTCTAGATAATAACCTTGATGTTTTCACAAGATGATATGCAATTAGTGATGTACATATGTAAAAACTCTGTTGGAAGATCAACAGCGGTCGTAAGCCTGTTCACAACTTCCATAGAATGTAGACTCATATCCATATTCACAAGAACTGCATAATACCTTTTCATATCAAAATAATAGAGTAAATAAAATAGCCACGGAAAGATCACAGACTGTATAGTTAAGAGATACACTCTGCTTACTCCCCAATTTCAGCAGAATTGATCAACTTTATCAGTATCTCAACAGCAATAAGAGGGTTGTTCTCTACTAAGTCCTGAAACATAAGACCTATTCTCAGTTTTATTTTCTATTTTATTATATTTAGTTTGAATGTGCAGTAGGTTGCCTACCGGTAATTTTCGAGGTGTGATTCCACAGTGATAGACAAGCTTCGGATCATCTGCTAGTTCCCGAAATACTTGCTGGATCACATCACAATCATAATAAATTTTTGAACATACGATTGTATTCCAAGAATGTTATAAACTACAAAGCTGCTAATTGATAATGCATCGTGATTGTGAAGAGATACCTCCTGTTGACTAGGCATAAGTGCACCTTTCAGAGCTTTAGCTATCAAATCTCTCACAGCAGAGCCACGGCTAGTGTCAGCACACATGCTATGATCCCATAATAGTTCATGGTCATTGTTAGGACTGAGCCACATTAGCTGGCAACGATTTGAAGATTACTGATAAATCAGTAGCAACAGTAACAAAAATTATAAACTAAATCTGAAATAAATCAACATGCTTGCCTCGCCATCAAGAACTGGGAGCCTTAGCGGTGATGGCCTAATCCACTGAGGACCCAATCCGTTCGACGACAGGTGTTCTATCAAATTAACTATAGAGGCATCTCTATCACTGGATCCTATGTTAGGTTTAGCTCCTTGGGATGTGAATTTATACCTAAGAGGGAGGACTTGATATATAAGTACCCCATAAATGAATTTAATTTAGAAAAAAAAAAAAAATGTTTGCTTACTCTGGAGATTCTGAATCAAAACCAGGGGACGGATCGGGTAAAACATTGTTTACCACTGCAGACACAAACTGACTCTTATATGGATCGGGATGGCTTCTGGTGCAATATTGTTTTTCCAATAGTTCGCGTTGGGGTAAAACCTGAACTCCCAACATAATGTTTATTTTCAGAAAAGCTGAAATCAACCATTGATCAAATAGTTGAAACGAAACGAAAATCCAACTAAAACACAAACTCACATATGCCAAGTCAAATTTTTCGCTATAATCAGCAGCTGAGAGCTTCAGCACCTGTAAAAGAGAGTTTACGTGAAGATAGGAGTTGAAATAAACAATTCAACCCCCAAAAAGAGCAAAAGTAATGACAATACAGTGGCTGGAGTGCAACTACTAAACATCTATTGGTCAAACATAGCTTGCCAGCGCTTCAAGAACAGTGATGCATCAAAAAACTGAATTTCAAACCAAAGAATTTAGCATTTGTGCATCCATGGTAAATTTGTTAAGTTGAATCGAACAGCTCCAGATTCATATTCTGTCAGTCGAGCGTCATTATCTTTTATACCCACCTAAGTTTGGTTTATCATCAATGACTAGGAAAGTGGTAATTTTGTGGCAACGATTTTTTTTTAAATTGTTTCAAAATTTCGAATTTCATTTAAAATTACATTTTCAATCCACGGCTAATTAAATATATTTGACCACTAATATTAAATTGCCACTATGGGTAAGTTTAAAAGTTGAATTGATCCGAATTTTGTGCAGCTGATCTCCATAGGTAGTAAGTGCAAACCAAGGGGGTCTACATAAGGAGGGGATATGGAATACACTTAAATAAACAAAGAACAGCCCCTTCAACCCCCCACCCCGCACCCCCACCCCTCCTCTCCATCTTTTTGTTCCATAAATTTCAGGTCGAAATGAAATTTTCTAGGTGTGTAAATAATACACACACACACACACACACACGTAATTTTGAACTATTTTGGAACATTTAACCCCATTAAAACAGCAAACCAATATGAACCATACAAAAACATTTATTTGAACCATTGATTTGAAAGGTAAGGGGTGAATGTTTTGAAATGAGTTTAAATCCTGCATAGATGAACTTGTTAACATAGAACACACCTACAAAAAATTTGCTTTGACCCGAAATATTTTTGCACACAAAGACGGAGCTTGATGGGAAGGGGATAAATATCTGTGCACATGCACAAAAATACATACATATAAAGAGCGTGAGAAATGCAGATGCCAAAATATATATTTAACAATTTTATAGTTGTGAGATGCTCTCATGTGATAAATATTTTAAAAAAAAAACACCGAAACATTGTTATCAAAAAGCTTAAAATCTTATGATTTAAATCCCGTTTCAGATCAAATCCCTCTCGTTCCGATTCGATTTACATATTGTGATCAAAACTCAGTTAAAAACCGCAGTTGAGAAAAATCATTTAATACAAACTTTTATATTCAATATGAATACCAGCTACAATTTTAATTCTAGTGTCTTCTAAACAATGTAAAAAAGAAACGTGAGACAAACACGGATTTCAAGTTTTATATGTTACAGTTCAAACATCGTAATCAACTTTGAAGTGTCTACAAACCTTAAAATATGAACCTTTTATCTAGGATTACGATTTAAACTCCCCTTTGATTTAAAATTTGAACTTTATGATTTACGATTTTAATTTCGTTATGAGGACCTTATACTGGCATAATCCAAATTAGCAAGAAATTTTAAATTTTGAACCAACATGTTTTTATCTCATTAGATGTATCTAAACCAAAGTTTTAAAACGCAAAAGATGTACATGAGGCGTTTTCAGGTCTATGAGGCGAGGCGTAAACCTCGAAACGTTGAGGCGTAAGTTTTTCGGGTAAAAATAAAATGCAAAATAAATAAAGAAATTCTGACACTTTAAATTAACCAATGCAAAAAATGAAAAACAAATAATTTAAGATCCGACTTTTACCAAGTATATATTTTTATTATAGATTAAAAATAAATAACCGAAACTCATATGATTCAAATTTTCTTAAAACTATTTGAAGATTACATCAAACTCTAATTTTGATATGCTCTATCAATTCAAATCGATTTGCAAAATTTATTTCGAGATTTAACAGAGTTCATTGAAAAACGTTCGTTAAACAACAATGAGAAAATTCATTACATTGCTCATGATCATTATTTCATAAACAATCTTACTTGATTATGTCGATATTGAAGTTGAAAAGTAAAAAAATGTTTAGTTTTGTTTTCTTAAATTTTCGTCTTTTTTATTTCCATTAAACAATTAAAGTTTAATGACATTTTTCTGTGTCAATATCTACAACTAAAGATTAAAAGATTTTTATGTCATATGCCTCAGATGTTTGAGGCGTGCGAGGCGTACGCTTTGTTTGCCTCAAGTTGTTGAGGCGTAAGATTTAGAGGTAAAAAGCCTTTTGGAATAAGCCTCAAGGCGTTTTATCTCTTATTTTCTCGAGGCGAGTATCGAGGCGGTTTTTTTAAAACAATGACCTAAACTATGTTATACACTACAAGTGCATGGTACTCAAACACTGTCAGCTCGTGATTGCTAGGATGTGACAACAGAATAAATAGCCCTGTTAGACACTTAATATATGTACCCATTTACAGCTCAAAGAAATGGTAAAATTTACGGCATTTGTCAGTGATAGACAAAGCTTCTGGATGGGAAATAATGTTCAATGAAATTGGACGGTCCATGCACCAGGTAAATTATAAAATAACTAAACAATATTAGCTTGGTGTTGTCTTACATCTTAGCCTGAGGCCCTGAACAATAGTAAAATAAACTATTGTGTGCTTCTGATATTTTGCCTTACATTCTAATTTGTTAAAAGTCAAACCCAAATTGGGGAAACAACTGGCAGTCCAGGTTATTGTCAAGGAACAATCTTGTGCCAATAAGTCATCTTTCAGATATGATTGTGGGCAATACAAAGAAAGCATAGCCTGTGTTTGTGAGTATAATTACATCTCAATGTCTAAAGTCTAAAAAATATGCAAAACCTCTTAAGATGAACAATCAAACGTGAACAAAGAAAAAGAAAAACTGATTTGACAAGATATGAAACTATAAAATCTCCTTGAAGAAGTCAAGTACAACAGAACAGCAACTACCTCTATGTCGCTAGCAATTGATCCTAGTAACAATTGAATGAACGTCTTTTCTTGTTGCTCAACTGCATCATCATAGGCTACCTGTCATCAAAATGAATTGATATCTTACAAACATCTAGATATATGCTTACCATATAGGCTTAAACGAAGGAATTAGAGAAAATGTCAAACTTTTTTTTTTCAAATAAAAAAGGGCTGAAGGACGTCAAGTTATACTAGAAAAAAAGGCCGAAGGACATCAAATTTTATTTTTAGCTGAAGGACAAATGCTAGTTATAACTAGCATTACTTTTAACCTTTGTACTATATAAACTGCTAGTTACAACTAGCATTATTTCGGTGTTACACTATACAAAAAGCTAGTTATAACTAGCATTGTCCTTCCTTGTGCCTATTTTCCTGAATCGAGACTGCAACTTATACCATTGCAATACAAATATCATACATGCTTATGTAGGCTCACGTAATTGCAGAATACATGTCGTATTTGCAGCGTTGCAATGAGAAAGCAAACATAGTTGCGCTATACATAAATAGAAATCAAAGATATCCGACTGTTATGACATTAGACCCACAATTCACAATGGATGTCCTTGAAGTAGAAACATACAGTGAAGTAATACAAAATATAAGATATTGCCAATATCATAATTATTTAGACAACACACACGTCCTATTTATATAATGATGATGTTGATTAAGAGTTCCTTACATTCATTTAGCTTCATTAATGCGCAGGGTTGAGTGGAATATGCAAATGCTAGATCTAATGATGCTAGAGAAACAAGGTGTTTAGAATAATTTTGATTATTGTATATAATACAATCAATTTATAAATTAAAAAGAAACATGGTCATCGTGTTCAGAGAGTACCTCAGAGAATATTGTTTACCGTGATTGCAGTTATGATTATTCCACATGGAGAACTTAATACAATTGTTAATCACTTGTGTGATTCGATCAGGTGGTGTTGAATTGCACCAGCATCTTAATTCATAATGTTATAAACAATGACGTTCACCATAACAAAACACCATGCGACGTTGCAACTCATCGAAGCAAAAACTGTGATCTCTAATTCAATGTTTTGAAAAACAATTTACCTCATAACTTCATGTTAACTGGGCAGCCCCCGATCGACTGACCCAGGATCGGTTTAGGTCGCACAGGGGACACAACCCGGGACCTCAAGGAGCAGGTGCTAGGATCGATGGGATTCACTTTGATTTGGGAAATGTTAGCAGGCAGGTGCGGGCCGGAATGCTGGACAGCAACATGAGCAATATCTACCGGAATATCCCCTCAAACATGGAGGACGGACTGTAAATCTGAATCAAGGAATACTACCGGATGAAAACATGAAGTTGACAGAGATGATTAGACAAGTGATGAAATACAGATTGCCGAATCGGAATTTTGAGGATGTCAACAGGAGTCTATTCACTCCTAACATTAGAAATGCAAAGAACCTACCATAATTTAAGCTTCCGGTATTGAATGCATATGATGGACAATTGGACCATACAATGCACTTGGTGCAATACATTAGGAGGCACGGGGCGCATTCAAGAATTGATGGCGAAGTGTTTTTTCTCTATACTTGGAGGACTTAAGTGCAATATGATTTTGTTTTTATTTTTTAGAAAGAAAATGGGTACTTAATTACAATGAAGGGGAGTACAAGAAGTTTGAACTGGCCACACAAATACAAACTACAGAACAACAAATACTATATAAACTAAACTATGGCCAGCTCAAAACAAAAATACAACAAACCAGGCCGACGAAACTAAAATAAACACAGTAGAAGCTTAAGCCCTACACCCAGAAAGCCCAAAAGACCTACAGATCATATCCACTAGACACAGCAAAAGCCCCGCACCAACTTCAACACAGAAGCACCAAAACTACATCTGACCACAAGCTTCAAAATAAGCAGCACACATGCAACGAAGCAGATCTGCACCATGCATATCGAATCAAACACTAGAACAAGACCGTAACAGCATGCAATGCCCATCACCAAACAAAACAGCATTAATGAACCACTACACAAAACAGGGCTAAGCTACAGCACCAAACTCTTGAAACCCATCATTTTTTGGATACTCCTCCTAGCGATACCACCTGGTGAGTATCCATCCTTGTTTTTCTTCGAGTTCAATCTTGTCTGGTATTGGGAAACTAGCTTTACCCATTCAGGGTTTTCCTCCACCAAAGGCTCCTCACACTTAAAACTGCTGCTTCCTTTAATTTTTCCTGTTTTCGATTTTAATCGTCTTCTCTTCTTGAAACTGCAAGATGACCAATCTGATTCATCAAATATAGAAGCTTTACTACCGGCATCATCACTAACATTCACTCCATACAAATCATCCCTTTCCATTAATCCTACATTTTCCATGTTGATTTCTGGAATTTCATTTTCTTTTATCCCATCATTAACTGTTTTACGAGTACATTGCTCACATTCATTTGCATTTACAAGCATACCCTATGATCTAAACCTATTCTTATTTTCTCTGCCTGGACCATTTTCTTTGTCATAGATCTTCTCATCTATCTCCTTATTAACCATTTTCTCCATATTATTATTTTTCCCTGAAAACCCATAATCTTTAGAAGTATCATGAGTACTCACCTTCAAATCCTGCATGCATGTATTAGTATTTTCTCTGATACGCTGCACATCCAAGTTTCCTTCAAGCATATCAGCCATCCCTGCAGATTCAATTCCTACACTGCTATTCTCAATTATATCCTGCATGCTTTTGCTATTATCAGATAAAACCATAAAAGGATTAGCTTTATTAACTTCATTACTCTGATTTGGATGAGGAACACTCCTTTTTCCTTTAAAAACCTTCCAGAATTGTCATTTCTATCTTAATTCTGATCCACAGAAGATAAATCAAATTCCATTCCACTATCATTATCAAGATTTTCTTTGGGTAACCAGACCTTAGAGACTTTACATACTGTATTAGAGTGCCCAAAAATTTACAATTCGAACAAACTTTAGGAACCCACTCATAAATCACTCTTTGCCAAGCAATATTTCCATTATCACACCGTATAGGTATGAGTTCTGGGAATTTAAAATCTGAATCAACCTCAACTAAAACTCGAGCAAACGAAATACGGACAACTTCTTCTGTAACATTGTCGAGTTTAATAGGATGGCCTAATAACGAGACTATTCTACTAATACCCTCCACAGACCAAAAATCAAAATTTAAATTGGGTAACTTTATCCATATTGAGATAGAATGTAGGAATTCTCGAGATAAACTCATACCAGGTTGCAGTTTTTTCATAACTATCAGCCTTTTGTTGTAAAAGTATGGTCCTAATGCTAGAATTCTATCACAGTCTTCTTCCAATTCACATTTGATAATGAAAAAACCATTTTCTCTTGAGTATAACTGAAATTTGCCCCTTATTTTCCGGTTTCTATCAATGTACTCCTTTAAAAACTGGAAATAAGGCTTATTACCATACACAAAATGCAATAGAATTCGTCCATGATTTAGGCAGCTGAATAATGGATATATTAGTGCGAGGAGCGAACTAATTGATAGGTTTATAGGATAGTTCATATTTCGAGGGCCAAGAATGTGATGATTTTAACAAGACCAAGGATAGGATGAACTCTTGGAAGTTTTTTGACATGGTTCAATGTGGTGGTTGCATCCGCTGATAAGCTGGACCGTCAATGGCGTTGATGACAGCTGTTTCAAGAGTGGTTGATTATTCTGAATTCAAAGCTAGTTTGGAGGGGGGTCCCCTATGGGAACTTGACGAATTTTACTATGAGACAGATAAGTATCTAAGTCAAGAGAATGCACGAGCAGAGAAGAAAGAGGAGATAAACATTATGAAGGGCGAGGAATTGTTTGTAACGGAATTGAAGAAAGATGAACACAAGAAAGGTCAAGAGCGAGCAGAGGGGCTCAAGAACGAGGGTACCAAAGTTCACTTTGTATACGGAATTGAATGAGTCGATGGAAAGAATTTACATGCATACTGAGGACAACTCCTTTACCAAAAACCAGTCCGGAGGAAGCCGACATATAGGGAGCGGAGGTCGGGAAAATACCGTCTATTTCATGAATTAGATGGACACACAACAAATGAATGTCGACATCTCAAAGACGTGAGAGGAACACGTGCTGAATGAACAACTCCAGCAGTACCTTTGGAATTGAGCGACGAAAATGGAGCAAGCACAACCATCAGCAGTACAAAATCTGAACGGGTCACGCTCGAGGAATCAAATAATCATCTCCTGGTGGAGATAGTATGGGGCCAGCATAATAGGGAGTCACTTCTCAACAAAGCGGATTGATTACACTTGTACATGATCAATACTTGATCCCTAGGCATTCTCTGAGTCAATATTGAGTCATGATGCACGAAGGGGCTTGACTGGTTTTCTGTTCTTGGTTTTTTGAACTTTATCATGTAAATATCTAGATCTGCATCTAGTGATGAATAAAATTGATGGCTACCTAAACCGGAGAGAAGTGATAATCGCAGGGTATAGATTCCTTTTGACGGAGAGTGATTGGATGAATTCATACGGATAAACAATAACTAAAGTCCCCAATCGAAGAGTAGAAGCCGAAGAAAGGAAGTCAACACATAGCCGATCGTATCTGTCCTTAATCGAAGAGTTGAGACCGGAGATCAAGAAGTAACGCCGCTTTGCTAGAGAGCAACATGGTCGACTTACTTGTCGCTAAACCTTTATCACCGAAAAATGATTAGGTTACGTTCAACAAGGGTCCGAAGTGGCCGCATCGGTTCAGAAGAACTAGTGCATCACTATATATTTCAGGACGTGAAACCGAAGTTTAAGAAGTAGCGCCGCTTTGCCGAAAAGTGACAGGATTGGCTTACTTGTCATTGAACACCTTTCACCAGATTGTAACCGAACTGGGTACAACTAGGGCCTGGAGTGGCCATATCGGCTCATGACGTGTTATTAATGGTGCATGGCGCAAAAAGGCGCAAATCCTCTCTGGAGCCTTGGGGGATTGCGCAGCAAATGGCGCATACCTCTCTAATTTACTGCGCATGTTTAATTTTTTTTAATAAGTTTAATACTTTTACAAGAAAATTTTAAAAATTCAATATTTTTTGCTAAAACGTATGCAACAAATTTTTTACGCATTTTACAAAAAAATAAAGCAAAAAATTTCAAGCACACTAGTTTTCGAATCCAAATTAATAATACACATCACTGATAAATTAGAGATCTGAATCTGATAAATTTAATGCTCGATTGTATTTAACAAATACCAAATCATGAAATATTTTTACATTGCCAACAAATCGTACACAAGTATTAGACAAATTAACACATGCAATTTTTTTATATCCAAGGGTATTTTTTTTAAAGCTGATTGAACGTTAATTTTCTGAGAATGCTCTCTCTTCCTCCAAAGTTGTTTCTATTGATTTATCGTTCACGGTTTCTCAGTCTCATTCATTTGCTTTTGCATCTATATTACGCAATATTGTATGATCTTTTATACATTATATTATACATTTCTGACAATATTAAAATATATCTAAACTATACTGGATAATAAAACATGTCAATTCAAAATAACGGCATGCTAAGGTCAGTCAATTATATAATTGTAAAGTTATTAACTCGTTGATGATAATCGAATAAAAAATAATAATGATATAATCATGTTTCCATATAATTGAATAAAAGATATTTACAAAGTTATTCACATTTCATCGTATTATTATTATAATAATAGTAATAGTAGTAGTGATGGTAAGAATATTTGTAGTAGTAGTGATTGCAGTTTGAAATGCAAAAAAAAAAAAAAAAAAAAAACATAAAATAAAGAAAAGGCACGCCATTTTGCGCCGTGCGCCGTTTGGCGCACCTTTAATGTGCGTCGTACCGCAAGTAAAAATGACGCAAATGCCGCGCCATGCAACAACGGCGCACGCCTAGGCGCGCCTTTCACGACTGGGATAGTCAAGATGGCGCAGTATATCTCAAGACTTGGGGTCGAAGTCCAAGGAGTATAACGATTCACCAGATTATCTGATGATAAAATTATGAAGTCATGCTGAAATTTTCTTCTACCGTTCATTAGAAGATTCTATTGAACATTATTTAACCAATCATTTTCCCATTATTTCAATTATACACCTGGTTTTAAAAGCGAATGTCTTCCCAAAATCTTTACATTAGCGATTACACAAAAAATGAAAATGCCTACCATACTTTATGCAGGTATATCTTTAGAAACACAAATGTAAGAGCATTCGCAGGTAACTTTAATTGATGGAATAATGAGATGTAATAAACATAATATGGACAATGAATTTTAAATTTCCACATCTACCCGTGTGTGTAGCATGGGCAACACATTAGTATAATATATTAGACATTCAATGTTATTTTTCCCTCAGATATCAATAACAATGTTAACTATTTATCAAAGTTCTAAAAGGCGAAAGCATACTTGAAAGATTTCCACGTTCTTGAGGTAAGACCAAGTCTCAAAGTCATTAGTGTAAGGTTTTCAAGTAAATATCAAATGCATGACTTATCAAAGAATTGGACGCAATCAATTAGTTGTACTTTTTTTATTAAACAACAAAAATGCATTGCTTACCATTTTTACCAAGCAATAACATGCATTCTAAATAAACAATAATCATGCAAACTTAGCAACAAGTAACTTAGCATATATAAGCAAGTTAACAACATATAACTTAACGCTAGTAAACATCAAGTTATATAACTTGTTCTTTTTTCCCGCCATCCTCTTTGATTGTTTTTTTTTGGGTAAAAGAAATGTTTAATCAAATAGAAAACCGATTTCAACTTAGAATTCAATTTTGAAAGTAACTACTCCATATCAATTTCAACATCATATTCGCAAATCAATAGAAATGTTTTTTTTTACATTTAAATGATAGAATTTTGTTACAGTTAAAAGATCCAGTTATATACAATTAAAAGTAAATTTTTATCATAATGAATATACTTTTTTAACCTACGATGTGCGAGACACCCACTTCACACTCCTCAAGATTCTAAGACGTAAGCCTTGAAGGCAAAAGACCATTCTAAGCAAGGCTCAAGGTGTTTGCAATTCCTTCCTTTGAGATGAATATTTAAACAATGTTATAAATAGATCAATTCATATATATATATATATATATATATATATATAGCCTTGATATTATTAGAAGAAAAATATTTGATGTTGGTAAAATGTAATATCAAACTCTACTTTATGTTCAATAATATGTAAATAGCAGGAAAGAAATTATTGTTAGTCATAAGAAAATGGTCAACTCTCTAAAACAAGACACATTCGTTTATACTTCAAAAGTTGGTTGCTAGTGATGAATATGACCCTTCAGATGAGAAGGCTCTATGACCTTCGGTTGGTATAAGTAGCTTTCAATTGAAAATATCATGATACTTTCACGACAGGCCAATAAATAAGCAAATAGACAAAAGACAGTATTATCCTTTGAAATACTTAAGGTCTGTCCTTTTATTAATTCGTTTCGATCGAGCACGGATACTTCGAAAATGAAATTAGAAAAATCCCCAAATTAATTTAAAAATTGAGGTCTACACTTCAGAATTTAAGTATAAGAGATTTAGAATAAGAAAGATCTGTTCTGATTCTGGACCCCAGGTCCGTATTTATAGATGTGGGTAAGCCTCATTTTCGATTTGGCACCTCCGCTTTCCTGCTTTTGGTGGTATTGAAACGGAATACTAGTAGCAGCGCCTTTTGGGCTTTAGCTGTTAAAGACACTGATATAGTTAGGGCTGGACATTTTTACCACATGCCCACTTATGAACCATTACCAACCGCTACCAACTAAAATGGTACCGAAAAAGTGGTGACCATTTTAATTGGTATGGTTTATTGAACGGCTTGAGAATATGTGGTACGATAATGATAATTAACTAATAAATACGGTAATTACCACACCTAACATCTTCACTACTAATAATGTAAACTCTTTCCACTAAATTACCCGTCATCTTTTTGAACTTTCCAAATTACCCTTCTGATCCTACGAAGTCCGTTTCAGATTATTACCCTTTTAACTAAACAGATTTGCCTACCCGCTATCTTCAAGCAAAAAACCTAATCGTAATTCAACAGAATCGTCTTCCTAATTCAACAGAATCGTCTTCTCCTCACTGTGATTCCTAAACAATCGTCTTCTGCAACTTTGCTCATCCATTTTCAACTTTTTTACTTTCTATGTGATAAATAGCCGATGGATCCGTCGATTTTCTTTTCAACTGTAGCTTCTCCTTTTCCAGCCTTTGCGGGATTTGTGCATTCGGACTCCTTGAATACGCTATAAAGCTGCAAAATTCGCGATGAAGTCAGAAGGTTCAGTCCGTACGTCTGCAGAAACCACGGTAATTTCATCTTCCTTAGATTTTTATGGCTGCAGCGATTTTATAATGAACTCAGAATTTATTATAACCAGGGATTCAATATGGCTGCAAAAACATTAATTCGTCTATTTAATTTAAGTCCACCTACCTTATTATATCTTAGACGATCTCATTTAATTAATTTGCATGGTTGCCATTAGACTCTCCTAGGACAGTATTATGAGGCATTTGATTATCATTCTTTATATTACCAAGCTGTCAGATGCTACAATTGATGAAGTAGAACGAACTGAATCAAGCAAAACCAGTTCAGTATGCTTTCATTTAGTTTTTTGAAGAAAACCAGCTACTAATGTTGTTTTATGATTATCGATAGCTAGCTTGATATTCATCTACAAGGATACCTAGATGATGTTAAGGTAAATATATAAACACACACTTTTTAATGCAAATTTGAAGATCATACTATGTAATTAGTTCACATTGCAGACAGGCTTTTTTGTTCAAATTTCATAATAATATAACTCATAGTAAATCATATTTTCTTTTATTTCCTAATCCGGCAAATCTTTGTGTTCAAAGTTCAATAGATTTTGTCAATTTTGACAAGTATTTGTTTGTACCAAGAGCGATCGTTCCCGGCACACTTTTTTTTCCTTTTAAATTTGAAGATTATACGTTGTAAGTGGTTCACATTGCAACAATCTTTTTAGTCAAATTTCAAAGTAATTTTACTCAAAGGAAAACATATTTTTAATTTCTAATCTTGCAAATCTTTGTATTTGAAGTTCAACAGATTTGACTGATTGTTTTTAGCACTTTTTATTTTTATTTTTATTTAACTTTGAAGTTCATACTCTCTAGGAGTTTGTATCGTAGACAACCATTTCATTCAACTTTCATAGTAGTATTACATATAAAAAATCGTATTTTTTTCTTTTATAGGAAACGTACATTTTTTTTCCTTTTCATTCATAATTTTGCAAACCATTGTACACTAAAGCCTTTCCCAAACTTCCAAACCTACCTTTTCTTTCGTTTGGATTGGAAACTATTAGGAAAGACTAATTTGTCTATTCAATATGTATACATTGTTCCGCTAACTTCCATACGTATTCTCCACCCAGTGCTCAGTCTTTCCCAGATTAATCTTTTGTGTTCCAATTCTCTAAAAGAAATAGATGTGAATTTTAAGCGACGATTGGTTTGAATGTCGCTGTAATCCAAAATCAACTATTTATTACTTTCGAAGTACCTTCTCTATAGCAGTTAGATAGTTTTTGGGAAGAGGGTTTGTGAATTTTTTTTCTACACCACCTTAGTATGATCGTTTTTGGTTGAAGATATAAAAGGTTATAGACTCTTCTTTTCAATGGCAACGAATGTACTCTTCATACTCCAATTTGTCAATTTATTTTGATTGAAGATGTCATGCCCTGCTTCTAAAAAGTCATTATTTTAATTTTGTAGGATATTCATCATATAAGAGTTAGATTTTGACAAGAACTCGAACGACCCATTGGAGGAGGAGGAATTAGACAATCATGGTTTTTAGAATTTTTGTCTATTCTAATCAATACAATGCAGACAACAGTAAGTTTACCATCCAATATTATGTAGATAACTTCAGTAATTGATGTATTGCTTACCAAGCATTTTATCAAAGAAATAAGCACAAACATTAAATTACTAGAATACATGTTGTCAAAAGTCTTTTTAATAATTTAAGCCAATGTAGATTCCTGTTTCTTAATTTCATTCTTTCATAAGCATGTATGGATAATTACAGTATTCAGGATATTTGAGAAAAAATGTGGAACCAAATTGGAATTGGGTTAAGAAATTCAGTTAAGTTGTTGTATGAATTATTGTAAAAAAAAAAAAAAAAATACATACTATTATTTACAAGGTAAATCTATATGATCTTAGGTTTAATTTTAAACTTCAATTTAAGGTTACTATTACTTTATTTTTTCCCCACTATAGTCATTTATTTTACTCTTCGAACTCGGATAAATTGAAAGCGGAAAGAAAAAAATCATCATAGGAAAATTAAAGTTATAACAAAAGATGCTGAGAACAAAAGCGGTTGAAATCAAGATCTCAAGTTAGTCACTGATAAGTAATTTAGTTTTTAAGATTTATTTTTTAACTGAATCTCAAAGTAGTTGTTATTTCTTATGAAAGTTCCAAATTTTATCTTAGAAATTAAATGTTTATGAGAAAATATTAATGGCAATCAATAGTCACTATCTCGGTATTGATTAAATTTCTGTATTTTTTAATACAATTCTTTATTTACTTTAATTTTTAATTGTTAGACCAGTAATTTCCACTGTAATTTTGTGTGCTTTCCATTCTATGTCTGAATCACAGTAATATATTTATAGCACATTTTCTATATTTACACATTTTCTAAATTGTAGCAAGAGATTGTTTTAAGAGGCTTCTTGAGTTTACACCATTATTTCTAAGCTAATCAATTGTTACATGTGAAGTTCAGTAAAAACAAAGTTGGAAGTTAAATCCAAAAGTAACTTCATCCTCCCAAATTTATGTAAAGATAAGACGTAAAAATACTCACTTCTCTTTCTTTTAAATTTTTAATGTCTTTTTCCTTCAATGTTATGATTCAAAATATTCTGAAAGAGGAGAAACAGATAAATCTTAATCCCCATGTGAGCCGTTATGATAACAAGTATCAGTATGCTTTAAATCGATCAAAGTGATATTTTTTTTTATTAATATTGTTGACAAAACAAATTAGTTCTATGTTATGCACTATTCTAAACATCAACTTATTCTATCCTCTTCATCAGCCTTTGAGAAGAGCTGCCTACACCATAGATCAATGACATATTGCATGTTTACAATTATTTAAGAGTTGTGTTCTGTCATTCTGACAGATTTTTACACATCCCATGCAAGTTTATAGTTTTTTTTCATTTTAATTTCACTTTTGTTCTTGATATTTAATAGGTTTTTTATCATCTGTGGTCCTAATTCTTCCAGAATTGTTGTTTTCTCCTTTCTTAGACACCATTTGCATTACATACCGATATAATATTCATAAGATTAGTTGTTGACTTTTTAGGAAACTAAATTTACCTCCTTTCTATGGATGTCCTCCCTCTAGAGGTGCATTTAAGATTGCACTGGAGAAGGCAAGAAAGTTCAAAATAAGGGTAAAGAATCAAAGAATACCAAGATAATTAAAGATGACGAGGGTAAAGATGAACCCAGAAGCTCAAGGTAGTCAACTTATCACTTTTTACTCCAAACTTTTGTCCATCATTAAATACTTTACTTATTTAGCATTAAGGCATGTGCTTGGTTCTAAAAAACTGTTTGGTTAATTACACTAATAATTTCACAGATCTTTAGACAAATAAACATATGATTGTTTAGTTCATGCTGATAGTTTTTCATATATCATGGTTATATTTTATTTTTTAGATGCATAGAATATTCATTATTATACTTAAGCCTTACTTCGTAGAATGTATTTTTGATTTTATTTTGTTTGTTCCAGATCACTTTGTGACAAATGGAATGCTCATCAAAACAAATAATTAGTGAAACAATCAAAATGGCAACATAAAGCTCTCAATCATGTGGAGCCTTCGCAACTAGATGGCCCTATCAAGCACGATTGAGTCTCGGATGATTGGCCGCGACCACCGTCAGCGTCCATTGCAGGAGAATAAATTTAGTGGCGGCTTCCAGAAATATGGTTTCGAGGGTTTAAATTTCTAGACGATGGACTTACTTTCTTAAGAGAACCATGGGAAATCATCTGGACTTGCAAAATGGAGAGGAACATCATTGGTAGGCATCAAAAATGGTCAAAAACAGGTACCCTATAATCATTTTGAGAATACTCAACCACCACCTTACTGAATTGATGCAGCTCACATCCTTTAGTTTATGGAATGTTGTACTATTAAAAACTTTAGGCTACAATCATGTCTACATAAGGTTGATGATGGTTTATGCATCAATGAAGCTCTAGGTCTAAAAATGTTGCCTATAAAGTTTTAATAATTAGTGTCTACTTTAGTTCTTTTACTGCAACTTTGCATGCAGTTGGCAATTTATCTAATTACAAATTTATTGCTTGCTATGGGGCATTGATTTCAATTTTTGACTTGAAATATTATCATGCAGATTTAAAATTCCAGTGTTCCATATATGGAGTAATGAAATTGAGTACGAAATAAATGGAGCAAGAAATTTAAGTTGGTGTATATAAAAACACTTCATGCAGGATGACTGATACAATTTCTCACACCACCTTTTTTTTAGCTGTTTAGCTTCTTTTTTTTTTTTTTTTTTTTTTTTTTTTTTTTTTTTTTTTGATCTTATGATATATTGGATATTAGTTAAAAAGTTATATTCACAGGTAGAGTTTGCATTATTCAAGGTATATTTATTTCACATCCCAATTCTCTTTAAACAACCAAAAGGTTTTGTTTGTAAATCTCCAATAAACATTCTAATATATTTCAATGAGTTACCCAGCTTCGGTTTCCCTCTTTCGTGTGAAAAGATAAAACCAAATTTTCATGTCATCTTTGCAGCATTATCTTATATATGCACACTAATGCATTGTATATATTATTTTACCTTTTTAATTGAGATAAACTACCAGTCTTAGTTGTGCTGTAGTGTTGTGCATGTTCACTGAGTAAGTTTTCCATTTCAAGCACTGTTTACAAAATAAAAACTGTTCATGCTAACTAACAGGCTTATCAAAGGATTTTAATTCCCAGACATAAAATCATTGACAAAACTCAAAAGAAATTCCCTTGAAAACTTACAGGATCAAACAATGTCGACCACGTTTACAATTTGTTTTCCTTTTGTGTCAAACTATTTATACAAAATTGGGATAAACTTGAAAAAAATGTCATGTTCTTTATTGCTTTTTGCTATAAAATAGCTGATATAATTACATGTTTCTAACTGTAAAATAGCTGATATAATTACATGTTTCTAACTGTATAATTATAGAAACTGCAAATTCTATAATATCCCTTTTTGTAAATTGACCACCATTTTTGCGTTTAATATATTTCTCTTGCTTCCCAATGAATGTAGTTTGTTGGTATCACCAAGGTTAAGTAGTAGCAACCTAAGTAAGATTATTATTATTACTATTATTTTTTAATTGGTACTTGAATATGCTACATTGTGCCTTCCATTCAGTAAGATGATATCTAAAGCAGAACTCCCATTGATGCATTTACCTGCTAACTTGCTTCACACCAACTATAAATTCTAATGTACAAACAAGTACCATGTTTAAACCCACTAAAGCTGGATTCATGGAGTTGCTACACAGATTGCAGCATGCCTGTAGCATGGGTTCAACTATTCATGGTAATTAAATTGCATTACTGTAGGAACTAATTATATATGACAAAAGTGTTATAAGTACAATGGAAAGCTACAAAAATCCTGATGATTCGGGATTTTTGCCCCTTATAAAAGGAAATAAAGAGGATCCTGATGATACTTGCCTCTATAAGAAATGAAATAAAGGGGTTCAAAGATGGCGGTTGAGAAGAGTAAACTTGATGCAGAAGAGAAATAGCAATCAACCGTTCACCGGGTTTCAGCACTTTATCCTAAAAATAATGATCAGAAAAATATTAGTTCTGGTTGTTAACATATAACATAAGTTAACAACATCTAGATTAAGTCTATTATCATGTGCATCATCATATAGGGAAGAAAAGAAGGGGGGGGGGGGGGAGGGAGGGATTGGCTACATCTACAACCCTGCCATTAGGGTATTTGCAAATAAACATGCCATGATGAATACATTTGTAACAAAAAAAATGAGGTGAAGCTGTATGCATGCTTTTGTGTTGTTTTGGGAAAATGAATGAAAACAAAAATTAAGTATGATTTTGGTTGAAATTTTGATAAGTGCATCTGTAAATTACTTGTAAGATTTCTCCTAAGTGAGATGCAGCGCTCAGCTCTCCCTCGCCATGTCTAAAAGACATATCTATAGAGAAGGAAAAGAAGCAATACTTAATCATGTTAGAAATGACGAATGGTAAATGTGAACTGCACAAATTTCACCATTTTAATGATTGAACAGTATAAATTTTTATGGTGTTTGTTCAAAACTATAGTCTACATATTAATTTCGAAAACATTAAAACAAAACTCTACTCAAATTTGAAATATGCAGCATAACAATGTACTACCGCCAAGAAGACTGAGCATAAATGGCAAATACAATACTGACGTATCTAATTTAGTCGGCGGATCAGTTTATATTCTACCCTAGGAATATGAAGAAAAATTAAAACTCTTTGCAATTGCAACTCCAGTACTTGTATTCATCAATGCTACGATACGAAAATTGCAAATAAAATTATATAAACACTTTGATAAATTTCACAAAAAATCCATTTAGCTGAATCCTTAATTTCACGGCTTTGTTGACTAAATAGACACGGATAGTGAACCTAAAAGCAAAAGTGCACAATTCGCTATAAGGCAAATCCAGCACATATTTCATTAAACAATAAATATAAACTTTAACAAACTACATCAGCCGAATTTTTAATTCACCATGAACCCAACGACAATATATAAAATAGATCAAAATCCATGCTAAACACTAATATTTATTTGCTAAAAGAACAACTGAAGAAAACGTAGTTCTCGCATGGAATTATAAAAAACGAAGAGCTTGAGTTTTAGTTCCAGATCAGACTTCATACCTGTAGGAGCAGTGCCAAAGCGCAGCAGATCCTGAAGCGAATTTCAGGAGCAAAAATTGAGCAGAATTCTTGGAATATTTCATCAAATGAGCGAGCATTCAAACTTAAGAGAGAGAATAGCTGCTTGGATTCTTTTGATCCTATCATTTTTGGTTGAGAAGTGTAGGAGAAAAGGTAAGACAGCTTTAGGAAAAGAAACTGTATATTTTAAAGCAAAGCACGGAAGGGTTATTCTGATAGAGGCACGGCAACTTTCAGTCTCGCCGTGAAGCGAAAGAAATAGACAAATAGAGCGAGGCCAGTGTCTTTTGATCTTCTTTTTCTCCTTTTAACTTATCACTCTTTTATCCATTTTTAGAGTTTTCAAGATTATCCATATCTTTAAATAATAACCAATTACATTTATAAAAATAACCATGTTATAAGCTTCAGTGGAAACGTTTGTGTAATAATCTATGTCGGACCAAAAGAGGTTGATGAGCAAACAGCGTCTCTGCTGAACGTGGTACAGAAAAGTTAAGGATTATTTTGAAACGAACGAAGGAGGATGAAAGAAAAGAAGAATGTAATGATTTTTTTTAATTAAGTTGTTGACATGCTCTTTGGTCGAAGCTGTCATACATCAAGTTTTTTGTTAGCAACGCGCTTAAGCGTTGAGAACATCGTCAGAAAACACAAAGCGATTTGGTCGAAGTCGCGACGTGTTCGAAAAGGGATTAGAATAGCGTCGAATCGTAAAATTATCGTCGACGGACTCGGAAAAACTGATGTAGTATAAATATGTGATCGATACGGTTCGATCAACTCAAAATGCTTGAGCGTATCGGTCCGATCACGTGGCAAAACCCGTCGTGCAAAAATATACGAATTTCGGCAAAATCGCATTTTGTGCATCCAAAAACAGATGATCGGCATGACACGATGAAAAATAGCTTGCGCGACTCACAGCGCGGTCAAACTTGGTAAAATCGGCATTTGCCAAAAAACAGTGTCGCGCACTCAAAAACAGCTGATCGGCATGACACAATCACGAAAAATGGCTTGCACGACTCACGACATCAAAATTTGGCATTTAGCAAAACACAGTGTCGCACACTCAAAAACAGCCGATCGACTTGGCACGATCACGAAAAATGACTTGCACGACTCATAGCATCAAAATCAGGTAAATTAGCAAAAACTGATTCGACACGTCAAAAAAGCCTAATCGGCATGGGAAAATCATGAAAAATCATGTGTAAAAGCTTGGTTGATCACTCTGACAAATTTGGTAAATCTGGTAAACTTGGTAAATTTGGTAAATTTTGCATGCTCAAAATCGATGGATCAACATGTGTAAATGGCTTGGATCAGCGAATTGCACTCGGTCAGATCACGTGGAAAAGTTGGATTAGGAATCGAGTTTGGCAAGCACTCCAGAATTTCGAATCCCTCAAGGGATTCGAAATCATCACATCGCACCTTGTCTAGGCAAACTTTTCCCCATGCCAGCAAGGGATTCGAAATCTGCCAGATCAGGGGATTTGAAATCTGGCACACAAAAAAGGCTGAGCAACACACAGGGATTCAAATTTTCACCATGTCCGTACCATGGATTTCGGATGAAAAATTTGGCTGATTAGGTGGGACTCAAAATTTGGCTTGGTATTCAAAATTTGGCTTTTACCAAGCCAATTTGACAAATGGATCTGGCATATGCGGATCAGGCGATTTTATGTGATTGACACACGTTGATCAATTGATTTTGGGATACGAAATCTGGTAATTAGCAAAAGTGCTAAATTTCATGGCAAACATGATTTTACCATGTTGATCAGCTGTTTTGCCTGATCAACACACGTTTTTAATCGATTTTCAGAGATTCGAATTTTCAAAGTGGCAAATGTGCTAGAAACGTGCCAAATCATGTTTTTTTTCGATTTTCATCGTGTTGATCACCTATTTTAGGCTGATCGACACGCATTTTCAGCAGATTTTTCCAAATTTCAATATTTTGGGTCAAAACACTGATTTTTCGACTCCGGTTTGAGATGCGAATTTTGTATCCTTAAGGGATACGAAATTCGGGCTGGCACACTCCAAACTCACATATAAATAGTCCCTTGCTTGACATTCAAAGGGGTTGGTTCTCATTTGGTATTTTGGACTTCTTGGAGCTCTCAAGCATTATTAATGACAGCCACCTTCTTCTTCATGATCATTGAACGTAGCATGGACCTCTAAAACGTTGCATACACATTTTCCTTCAACTCTTGGACATTTCCACTCCTTTTGAACTATTTTGGATATTTTTGGATTTCTTGGACATTTCCTCGGACATTTACACTATTTTTGAACAGTTTTGGATATTTTTGGATTTCTTGGACATTGAAGCTACTTTTTGGGCATTGTTGACCAAGTCAACGTATTTTTCACCCAATGAAGAAGAAGGGCATTTTGGTTAAAGTTTAGAATTAACAAATATTTTGTTGTTCTGTTGCAACGCTTTGTACATAAATATTATCTGAACTTGTACAACTCTTGTAATCAGCTACTATATGATGAATGATTACTGTGAAGTGGATGTAGGCATTAGTGTTGAACCACTATAAAATGTTGTGTTCCCCCTGCATTTACTTATTTTGGATTTGGATTATTGTGTTCCTATGACACTTACACTCAAGGGATGGCATGCGTTGAAGCGACGACAATTCCCCACGTCAACACTTAGGCGCGCCAAGAAGGGGGCACACAGCTTTGACTTCTGCTTCAGATTGGATTCTTGGATTTGTCTTCGGATTTGGTTTTGATTTTCAACTTCGGTTTCAGTCTTCGACTTCGACTTTTTCGCTCACCTTTCATCATGGTTAAACGTAAAAGGTTCGACAGTACCTTTGAGGCTTAGGCTACTAGTAGCAAAGGAAGTCAAGAATATTCTGCGAACGAGGAACTCTCCGACTTGGTTACTCGAGAGGACTTAGCAGAATTGTCTAGAGGTTTGATCGTTTGTCTAAATCGGCAAGTGGAGGTTATGAGTACCATTCACGCTCGAATTGAAGGTAGATTGCATGATTTTGGAAGGTCAACTGACCAAATGGATACCATTGGAACGAGTGCTTATGTTCCACAGTTCGTAACTTAGGACTTGGGGGAACCTCGCAAACTCTACCGCAGGACGACGATAAAACTCGGATCAGCGTCGCTCTCGCTACGCACAGGGGCACCCCTATTCCCGATGGAAGCGCAGTTCTAGAAGTTTTGGATAATCAAGCTACAGTCTCGAGAAAAGGCAAGTCCCAGAACAATCACCCGGTGACTAGAAAGAGATCTAAGTTCCCGTCTTGTTCAAAACTTACCCACACCCTACAGGATATCTTTTTGGAAGTTCACTCTATCGCTCTATTCAGACAGCCTCCTAGGTAGTAGCACACTCAAAAGTAGAGAGATTTTGGTCGGTACCGGATATTCCATGAGCTCCCCGATCATAGCGCGAATGGACGTCGGCACCTTCGGGACATGATTGAGGAGCGTGTCAGGCGAGGTGGGCTGGCACGATTTGTTAAGACTCGGGTTGTGGCGCTTGGACAGGCACAACCCCCAGGCATTACTCAGGATAGGCCTGGGCCCAACGCTCGGGGAACCGCTTCAAACTAAACCCCTTATTGGCTTTGGTGTCTTGGATGTAAATCTCCTTGGCATCGGTATCTTTTGGCTTGCGGATCTACTCTTTTGGCTTGTTGGATGTTTTGGTTACTTGATCTTGGTTCTTTTTTGTCTTTTGGATATTGGTCTTGGTTTTCCAGACTCCTGCTTTCAGATTTACTGGTTTAGTTTTCATGGCTTTTTCTCTTTTGGATTCTTCAGCTTCTTGGATTTTGGTTTTAAGGCCTTCGGTGCTTTGAATTTTGGCTTTCTTTGGTTGCTTGTCTTATGGACTCCCGGCTTTTGGTTTGTGTGTTTTCTGGCTTTCGGATGGCGATCGTCTCACTTATGGCGTTCTTACTTTTGGTTTCCCGGCTTTTGGAACTCTTGGATTTCTCGATCCTATGGCATTGGCTCTCTTGTCTGTTATTACCAAAATTAGCACCGAGACGGGCTGGCGGTGAGGGGTATCGGATCGCCACAATCATAAGGGAACAATTCGAGAGCTATGCAGCAGACACCATCACTGAAGAAAAGAGCTTAAAACCTATGCAAAGAAAAAATACCGGCAAGGTAATTCCAGTAGGAAGGATAACCGCCAAGAAATCACCCAAAACTAGGAGCTAATAAATAGGAAAGCAAAGGACACCGCAACCTAAAACTCATAAGAGCGAAAGGGCTATCAGCGTTAACTTGCTTAATGCCAATACATCAAGGAGCAAAAAGCACCGAAAGCATCCTTCCAAGAAGTCGAGACACACTTTAGGAATCTACCGAAAGGCAAGCTGAAACCTCAGGAAGAGATAAGCTATCCACACTAATCTACTTAGTGTCGATACCGACAGGGGTGGCGGACCCGACAATCATTCACTTGAATCACGAAGGTAAGTACCACAAAGAACTGATAGCGATGTCGGAAGCCCATATCCGAAAGCTCATGACCGTAAGCCCCTATCCGAAAGCTTATATCGGGAAGCTTGAAACCTTCCTAAAGCTATCCACACCGACAGGCTTGGTGTTGATACAAAGAAGACAAACATGACAATCAAAAAGGAGTTCCAGAGACCGAGACCATCCGTCCGAGAGCCGTAACCGACACCTTAAAAAGCAACAAGCAAAGCCTAAAAATGTGGCCGAGAGCTAAAGTTTCTAAAACCAAAGGGGAAAGCGACCGACAGGGGATTCTACTGGCCCTATAGCAAAATGAGGGTCAATTTATTTATAAATAAGACCCAGGGGTCTCATTTTCGAGGCGATTTCTCACTCTTGTACTCTTTTTCTCTATAATAAACCTTAATTTTTAAATCAATTTGGGGATTTCTATTATAATCACTCATGTACTCTAAATCAAAGATCAATAAAGTGCGGATCGACACTTAGTATATTTTCTTATGAGTTTCTTATGTGGTTTCTTAGCTATTTCCTACACAACCTATTATAGACTTTCTACACGGCTACGAGTTCCTACTCAAGCTTAGACCCTTCCGCAGAGTTCTTGCAGAACCCCTTCTTACAAGCCATTTAGTCTTTTGATTGAGGGTTGTGCTTAAGGAGCCCTTGTCTTAAGATAACTATTAGTTTTAGAGTCGCTTAAGCGTGATGCTCACCCCATTGATTAAAGAGTAACTAGTCTTTTGGGCTCTAAACCTTGATATCTAGGAAACGGTGAACTAGCTCAAACTCACGAAAGCTAAATAACCCCTTTTTCCCCTTAGGCCCACTTCCGTAGACCTATCTCCAGTGTTGACGAAAAATATCGTTAAAATTTTGGCGCTAGAAGAAGGGCCTGAACCTCCGACTTTGTGGTTAACAGCCACATATCTAATTGTGATGTTCCGTCCCGGATTGGACTAAGGTTTTGAAGAAGCAAGATTAAGGGTAAAAGGTCCCAACGAGAGCCTTTTGGATCTCATATGGGTATGTTAGGAACCACTGACCCAATAGTGATGGAAGAACAAAGGTTGAAAAAGGAAGCCTTACGAGTAATCAAACGGAAAAGGGAAATAGAGCAATAAGATTCTGACCATTGGAATAGCAGCCCTTCCTATATAAAACAAACCCTAACCTTCCTCTAAGTGGCTCTACATCAAAGGAATGTCGCACCTTCTCTCATATAAGTAGAGCTCTCCATGAGCAAATTAAAGGGATGGTATTTGAACAAGAAATAATAGATGATTTCAACCACTTTGCTTCCAAATGGACTAAAAGGATAGCACTCCAATCTCGGCATATTTTGAAAGGAGAAAACAAGGATACGAGTAAAACAATAAGGTTTGGTAACAAAAGGGCTGAGTTCCAACAAAAAGAAAGGAATTTTACACCAAGACTACCCAAAAGATAATGTCTTACCACTTTTATGGGGAATATCTATTTCCTAACTCAATAAGAACTCGACTATTAGCCGTCCGCAAAGAAGAAGCCCAAGTATGAAAGGAAATTGGGAGGGCCTTATTGTCATTACCATATGATGAAAGGACATGAAACCAACCATTGCAAGGACTTTGAGGGAATGATCATCAAGTTCCTCAATCAAGGCCAGCTACAAGACTTTGTAAAAGGATCAAGCTAAGTCCAATAAAGGTCCTTAGGAAAAGGATTATCTATATAACTAAGGGTATAAAATCCCTCTTAAGAGCCAAAATAACCAAAGATAGGTTAATGCACAAATGGAGAAAAACCCTTGTCACCGCCCAGTTGGCCAGGGCAAGGCACCCACCGGAGGGGGGTGGTGTGTAAGCCTTTCTTAGCCCCCAAATCAGAAAGGTACAGGTTAAAGCATCGAAAGCGTACGCCTCCGACCCAAACTGGAAATGGTCGTGACGGAGTATCTAATTAGCATGCCCTGCCTCTGCTTGCAAAAGAGTATGCCTTGCCTCTGCTAAGAACTAAGCACATCCTACCTCTGCTCGCAGAAGAGCACGTCCTACATCTGCTTATGTTCTGCGTTACCCGCAGAAGGGAACACTAACTCGTATCATCACCTACGATGGTCAGGATAGGGCACCCCTTGGAGGGGGTAGAGTGCAAGCCTTTATCACCGCCTACGATGGCTGGGGTATAACATCAAAAGAGTAAGCCTTAATTCCGCGTTTACGATGGCCGGTTTAAGCATCTAAGACCTTATCATCGCCTACAATGGTCAGCATATGGCGGCTCCTAGAGAGAGGTCGGGTAAGTCTTGGGACCTGCTTGTGGATAAGCTAGCCAAGCGCACCAGATGCACAGGCCCAAAGAGTGGCCAACAAAGCACGTACATCCTCTGCTTTGACAATAAAATCCCAGAGAATAGCTCAAGAAGCACATACATCTTCTACTTCACAAATTACAGCCAAGAAGGGGTAATGAAACTAATACCATGAGTGGTCTCTGGTCTCTCATCTTAATACCCGAATCTGGGTTAATTCGAATCTTAACTATTACGTCAGAAGTAGCTTCTGGCCTTCTATTCTAAATACCCGAATCTGGGTCGGTTCGGGACTCCTATCATGCCAGAAGGGGATTTCTGGCCTTTCATTAAAAATAACCCAAATCCTGTTTTATTATTACCAGAAAAGGAAGATTCTGGAATATTATCTTTAATACCCTAATCCAGGTCATAAGATTCAAGCTTTTAATCCCAAAAGAAAGGATCAACTACCAGCACCCAAGATGATGGCATGAGCCTGCCACTCATAAGTCTTCAATCAAAGATGAGGATCTTTCATCTTACTCAGGAAGCTTTTCTTAGTTTGTATATGCATTAAATCATTGTTCATTATACCAGTTGCTTATATGATACAAATAACTACATTACATTAGAATATAAGCACAATAGAAAGCTAGAGTAGATATCTCAAACCTTCCTAACAGGAACCTATAGCCAGGGTTACACCTTTTCTTAAAATTCCTATAGAGGGAGGTTTCTTGGAAATGCATATTACACTAGGGGATTTTTACTAGTACGGAAAGCATAAGTAAACTCGTTATCATTCTTGCATTCAATATCGTGATACGATTGATTTCAACAAAAGCAAGTATTGCATCATGTAAGAAATGCGAGCTAACACTTGACAAGGTGCATCAAATTTATTTAGAACAGTACATTGAAATCCTGAAAAGAGAACGTTTCTAGCCAAAGAAGAATATCACATCCTAGCTGATACCCATACCATACACAAATGTATTTACATAAAACTATGTCATAAGTTAGTACGTACACGTAATTACTGTGTTTAGGGTCCTACACTAAAGACACTTAAAGGAGATGTCTCATTTTTGGCACACAATAGATTCATGGTGGCCAAGTCCGTCACTCTGAGTCATGATTCTGTAAAGAAAATTCCAAGGAGGCATAACCCATCTTTGTTTTCTTCAATTCATTCTCTAACTCGTCATTTCATTGATATAGTTTGCCTATCTCCACATCGGAACTAGTAGAGGGTCCATGTAACAGCCCGCATTTTACGTATTGGAAGATCGTAAAATATTTTTATTTTATTCCCTGAGGGTTGGATCATTCTCATCTTTTAATATGTTGCTTATGAGGATGTGATACATGTCTATAATTTTTACCGATTTTGTTTATGACCATTTTGCCCCTATTAGTCTTGTACATGGAATAACTTTTGACTCAGGTCGAATCAGAGGGTGAGACCTGTGCTATTGGAAAGGAATTGATGATTGCCTTTCTGTAGAATGGTTACATTAAAGATTTGGCTCAACGGTTTGGGAGAAATCACTTTTTTAAGGTTTTTCACTTGGCTGTTCAGGTTTGAAGAGTCTAATGGGCTGAATTGTGGAGGCCCGTTAGTGGGCTGGTGGAATCCTATAAATAAGGGGTGAGAGTGGAGGGAAAAAGTTTACTTTCTCATTCTCTCATTTGGCGGCATTGATCTCCTTCGTTCTCTAACACCTTTCCACCATTAAAAATCCAAATCTAAGGAGGGAAATCATATATCTACACCATTGGAGGATAGATCCACATCATTTCAAAGGTGAATTCATCCAATCGAGGAGTTTGGTTCGAATTGCTCGCTGTCCGGATTCATAACTCTATCATTTTAGCTTGTTTTAGAGAATCGGTGAGTGGATTACATCTCTCCCATGGATTCAATAAACTGTATGGGTAGTAGATCATGTTTTTCATCAAATTCAAGTGTTTTTCCTTAGATCCATGCATTGGTAAGTTAATTTTCATATAGATCACCCTAGGATCTGATTTAGCAAGTTTAGATAGGTAATTTCTATGATATTTCATACGAATGTGCAAGTTAGATCCATGGTTTTTGTTCATATGCATATTTTGGTGATTTTGGTAAAATTGACATTATCCTTGATAGAATTTTCATATTGATGATATTGTTGATTTCGTAACATGTTTGTAATCCTTTTGGATGAATTGGATGAGTTAGTATTGTCGGATTTACCGTTTGGCGAAGTTTTGGTCGAAATCGAAGTTGAATTGCAATATGCAGGTTTTGGGTCGGCCATAGGCGGATCGACCATAAGTAGATCGGCCTAGTCAGAAAAGGTGGATCGGCCGTAAGTGGGTCGGCCTAGTCAGAAAAGGTGGATCGGCCATAAGTGGGTCGGCCTAGTCAGAAAAGATGGATCGGCCATAAGTGGGTCGGCTAAGTCAAAAAAAAATGGATCGGCCCAGTTATAAGAAGTTGGGTGGGACCAAAGTGGGTCGGCCTATTCTGGTCAGCCATTTCTGGTCAGAAATTTTCGGTGATGATGTGACTTCAAGGTGAATTCAATTGGGAAGTTTGGAAGTGTTGAAAAGTGTTTGTTGTTCGTTGTATGCAACAAATGGGGAGACAACTCAAGGATGTATTGAGTTCGTGTGAAGTGATAGCTCTATTTATTCTGAGCTAATTAATAGTCGTAATTGATAATGACTAGAGAGATGAAGGCCGAGGAATTATCATTTTCATAGGTTCTAGCGGACTCAAAGCAGATGTACAATTGAAGACCAATTATAGGTTGAGTGCCTTGGGCGTCGTGCATGTCCTAGACACGTGTTGAGTATAACATGTAGCACGTGTTGAGTATAGAGTGTGGAGTTTTGCTAGAACCGGGGCGTTGTGTGTGTTCCTTGACAATTGAAGGCAAATTGTTAGCTAGTCATACAATAACGAAGTTTCCAAAGCAAGGTTGGCGGTGATAGCCAGAGTCAGTCATGGACGTTTGAATGCATGTTGTGATCATGATTGAGTTGCTTTGCCATATATGTATGGATGCTTTAATTGTCGTGACTGAATTGTTATTCCTTTGGGTGTATGGATTGTAAAGGCTATCACTGTCATGTAATGGGGAAGGAAATTGAGAGTTCTTCTCTGCAGCTGGGTAGATTAGTTGATTATTTATCCATTCTCATATACTTTATTGATGAAGTTTGTTAGTTATTTTATAGCTCACTAAGACTGTTGTCTGACTCAAGGTTTTATGTTTCCTCTTATTACCTTGGGTCATTTATCCGGTTATGGATGTGCAGACTAAGCAACAGGTGGCAGGTATTGCTTTAGTGAGGGCGTGGATGCAGATCGATGGTGAGCTCATGTTATTACTATCTAGTATTTTTTTGTTTGCTATTTCTTTGAGTGTTGTAGTGAGACAAATTGTACAAACACTATTGTTGTTATCCACGTGTATGGGAAATACTTTCTAGTTGTCATGAAAGTTTAGTGTTTTTTTACTTCACTATCACTATCTATTGTATATATTCTATTATATTTTATCCTTGTGCTATGAGTTTGCGATAGGTTGCTCTTGTGTTACCTACTATAATGATCATTCATAGTTGTCGTGCACACCTTTCAGCGCATTATCCCTCTTGTTTAGTGTAGGGGCTGTGGGTGGTCGTCACATTTGGTATCAATGCTCTGGTTATCGATTTTAGCCGTAGTTCTAAGATGTAATCACGTATGAGAGACGTACTTGTAGATTTCAGTTGGATGCTTACTATATATATTAGCATATATAGTAGTAGCGGTTGTATTCTTTAGCAGTTTTTCTTGGAAGTGGCTAATTATTCTAAATTGCAGATTTAGAATGAGTAGACGACCATCAAGACGCAATACTAGGGAAGCTAATACTGGAAGGGGTAATGGCGGGGCACAAGACTACCTAGCCATATTTGAAGCTATGATTGAAGCATGCCTTCAAAGGAACCCCGCTCCAGTGGCAACTACGGTTGATGTTGGAGTCCAAGTGCTTAGAGCTGTAGAATTTGCAAATATATGCAAAGGCTTTTCTTCATTGGGAGGAAAATAGTTCAAAGGCACTGAACCAGTTGAAGAAGTCCAGAGGTGGATGGGTACTTGTGTTCGAATCTTCATGGGCTTGGGCATTAATGATTCAACAAAGAGGAAACTTGCATCAAGGCAGTTAGAGGGCAGAGCATTGGACTGGTGGAACTTTGTCACACTTGAGACCCCTGTAGAGGATATTTCATGGGAGTTGTTCCAAGCTAAGTTTGAAGCAAAATTTATCTCCACCGTGAAGAAGTCTGTTTTGTTTAAGAGATTCATGGAGCTTAAACAGAATGGAATCCCAGTTCTTGACTATATTTCTGACTTCGAGGCATTGTCGAAGTATGCTCGTTCATATGTGGATACTCCTTATCAAAAGAATGAGAAGTTTGTCTTGGGATTGGATAAATATCTTGGGGACCAGCTTGTGGGTCACCTCGATGATAGCTTTGAGAAGATCATTGAGAAGGCTTTGAGGCATGAAAGTCTGTTCCCTAAGAAGATGTCCATTTTTGCACCTAAGGAGGAACAGAAGCCACGGTAGGGTAGTAATAACAATAAGAAAAGGAAGTAACAACAACAGAAAGGAAAGGATAACCAAAAAAAGCAGAAGGGAGAAGTGACTTGCTTCACTTGTTGGCAGAAGGACCATTTTGCTAGTGAATGCAAGAATCCTAAAGCTGAGAGAAGTGCTTCAAGTGTGGGAAGTCGGGACATGAGAAGAAAGATTGTCCAGAATCAGCCAAAGGGAAGCAAGTGGTTAAGGCTTATGCTTTAGGAGCAGTTCCATCATCTTCGAGGGATCCTACTGCAGAGGAGAAGGGAAAGGGTGTCATGGTGCAAGGTACTCTTTCTGTTCATGGTGTTTCAGTTCGAGTTTTGTTTGATACTGGAGCATCGCATTCATTCATTTGCAATGAGCTTGTGTGTCGCTTGGGTTTGGAACCCGAGATTTGTGATAGACCATTGATCATGACTAATCCAGTTGGGGGTTCGTCCAGTTTGTGCATGTTGTGCCGTGGTCTAGTGTTGTCGAGTCAGGGTTGCTCTTTTGTGTGTGATTGCTTTGTTCTCAACTTCGCTGGGTTTGGGATCATCTTGGGCATGGATTGGCTCAAGAGGTATTCAACAAGTGTGAATTGCGGGAAGCTAGAGGTGAGAGTCGGGGATGTGGAAGGGTGAAAGGTGTTGATAAAATGTAAGCGCGAAGTGGGTGTCTTCGTTAGCTATCTATATGACTTGTGATTCCACAAGAAGACTTGTCATCTGTGTTGATCGCAAATGAGTATGAGGACGTCTTTGACGAGGTCAAATTTTTGTCGCCGCATCATGAGATCGAGTTTAGGATCGATTTGGTTGAGGATGCTAGACCAACTGTTATGCCTCTTAGGAGGATGGTGCCTAAGGAACAGCGAGAGTTAGAGGTGCAAGTTCTTGACCTTCTAAGGAAGGGATTCATTCAGAGAAGTGTTTCCGAATGGGTTGCACCGGTCGTGTTTGCAACCAAGGCAGATGGCTCGTTAAGATTGTGTGGACTATCGTAAGCTGAACAAGGTGACTAAGAAGAACAAGTACCCGTTGCCAAGGATTGATGACTTGTTCGATCAGCTTCACGAAGCCAAAGTGTTTTCTCAGATGGATCTGGCAATGAGATTTCACCAATTGAGGGTGGCTAAGGATAGTGTGCTAAAGACTGCTTTTAGGACACCATTCAGTTTCTTTGAGTGGTTGGTGATGCCATTCGGGTTGACTAACGTGCCAGCGTATTTCATGGATCTTATGAATAGGGTATTCAAAGATCAGTTGAATAAGTTTGTGCTTGTGTTCGTGGATGATATTTTGGTTTACTCCAGGAATGAGGAAGAACACAAGACACACTTGAGATTTGTGTTAGAGATCTTGCAAAAGCATCAGTTGAAAGCTAAGTTCTCTAAGTGTCACTTCTGGAAGGATGAGGTGAGAATCTTAGGCCATGTAGTTTCTGGAAAAGGGAAGCGGTTGACCCCGCTAAAGTTGCAGCAATCCAGGACTAGGATCAACCTAAGAATGCGACAGATATTCGGAGTTTCCTTGGGTTAGCAGGATATTACCGATGGTTTATCAAAGATTTATCAAAGATAGCTGCACCGTTGACAGGACTAATGAAGAAGAGCCAAGTGTTCACATGGGATGCGAAGTGCGAACAAGCATTCGAAATCCTGAAGGAGAAATTGACAAGTGCTCATGTGTTGACCATTTCAAATGGGAATGAAGAGATGGTGATGTACACAGATGCATGTGGTACTGGACTTGGAACAGTGTTAATGCAAAAGGATAAGGTTGTGGCCTACGCGAGTCAACAACTGAAGCCGCATGAGAAAAATTACCCAACTCATGATTTGGAGTTGGCGGCGATTGTGTTTGCTCTAAAGATATGGAGACATTACCTGTTGGGAGTTCGATTCGAGTTGTTTACGGATCATAAGTCGTTGAAGTATCTTTTCTCCCAAAAGAATTTGAATCTTCGGCAACAACAATGGTTAGAGTTTCTGGCATCGTATGGTTTTGGTATAGCCAACACTCATGGCAAAGGCAACGCAGTTGCAGATACGTTAAGTCAAAGACACGCAAGTTTGGGAGCGATGTTTTTAGAATGGAAGAGCCTCGAGTACTTGGCAAGATTCGATTTCTGGCCAAGCTACGAGTTGGAACCTGAAATGTTGGCAAGCTTATCGATAGGACCCACTCTTATTGAAAGGATGGTGAGAGCCAAAAGCGAGATGCAAAGCTTGTCGAGTTTATCCAAAAGCTAGAACCAGAGAATAAAGAGTTCGAAGTCGATCAAGAAGGCTGGCTTCAAAAGCAAGGGCGATTAGTTAATCCTGATATTGACGGATTGAGAGATGAGGTTCTGAGAGAATGTCATCACTCGAAGTTGAAGATTCATCCCGGTGGTAATAAGATGTATCATGATATGAAGTGAGTCTACTACTGGGAGGGGATGAAGCGGGATATTGGAAAGTACATTTCCAAGTCTATGAACTGTCAGTTGGTGAAAACTGAACAGAAGAAGCCGAGTGGTTTTCTTCAGCCATTGGAGGTTCCTACGTGGAAGTGGGAGCAAGTATCAATGGATTTTATCGATGGACTACCTAGAACCAGGGAAGGAAATGAAGGGATTTGGGTCATTGTGGATCGCTTGACCAAAAGTGCAAGATTCATTCCTGTCAAGTCGACTAGAACAGCGTCGAAGCTGGCTGAACTTTATGTGAAATGGATTGTTAGATTCCATGGCTTCCCAAAGAGTATATTGAGTGATCGAGATCCGTTATTCACTAGCGGATTTTGGAAGAGTTTGCAAGAAGCTTTGGGAACCGAGTTGTGCTTGAGTACGACATATCATCCCCAAACTAATGGTCAGACCGAGAGAGTCAATCGAGTTTTGGAAGATCTCCTAATAGCTTGTGTGTAATAGCTTGTGTGTTGGATTTTGTGGGATCATGGGAGGATCCACTACATTTGGTTGAGTTTGCATATAACAATAGCTACCAGTCGAACATTTGGATGACACCATACAAGGCGTTGTATGGAAGACCATGCAATTCTCTAGCGTGTTAGTTAGAAACTGGAGATAAGTTGGTGCCTGAGCCAGAAATGATAAGAGAGACTTCGGATTGTATCGGGATCGTTCGGTAACGAATGAAGGCAGCCCAAGATCGTTAGAAGAGCTACGCCGATAAACGTCATAAGGATTTGGAATTCGACGTTGGCGATATGGTTTTCGTTAAGGTTTCATCGTTGAAGCATATGGTTAGATTCAGAGATGAAGGAAAGTTAGCTCCTAGGTTCATTGGACCATTTCCGAAAGTCGAGCGAATTGGAAAGCTCGCATACGATTGGAGTTACCCGAGAAGATGTCGAGTGTGCATAATGTTTTCCTTGTGTCGTTTCTACGGAAGTTCGTGCATGATTCAAATGTGGTGGTATCTCCAGAACAGTACGAGGACCTAGAAGTGGAAACCGCAGTTGTTTAACCTCGTAAGTTTGTAACAACCCGAAAATCTGGGCCAGTTTAAAATTTTTACTTTGGCAATTTTAGCGAATTGGGATTATTTAAAATGAATTATTTTAAATAAAATCGACGAGAAATTTATTTTGAATAGAATTAGAACGTATATATTATACGCGTCGTCGTTAGAATATAAATATTTATATATATTTATAAATAGAATTGAAAATGGCGCGGTAGTTCGATAATTCGATTTCAAACTTCAATTGAACATACCGGGTGCAAAACAATCCGGATTTTAGTGAAACCAAAAACATTAGGATCTAATTGTGAATATCTTTCCAACGAATTCGAAAAATCGAAATTTGATAGCGGGAATCAAAAGATATGTCCAGTTGAAATTTCTGAATAGTCGCTATGGAATTCAAGCCCTTAAAAAAAGGAAATTTTGCAAACGACCTCGGATTTCGACGAAACCACTTTTGTTGGGTCCGTGATGTTAAATTATTGCTAGATTCCAAATTTCATAATTTTTCGAATCAATATGTGAACGTGGCAAAGGAAAACGCGTTTGACCAGTTTCAGTTGATTTTAATCGACTGGAAATTGGCCATTTTTCCAACGGTCTCAGAATTCGACGAAACTAGTTTTGTTAAGACCGTATCGTCAATACGAAGATAGAAAATATTTTTCTGGGATTTTTAAAGTTCGTATGCGACCCCGGTAATTTGAAATGTACGTTTAAAATTCAATATAGTGATTTAAATGTAAATTCAACTGAAACTAATCGAAACGATCAAATCAGCTTGCGATACATGTCCCATTGTGCTCGGAATGGGGGTAAAACGCTATGGACGACAGGCGGTGGGCCTCGTTTCGAGTTCGAATGAAAAAGTTACTTTTTTGAAATTAAATTATAATATTTATATATATATATATTATATATTCTCCTTACCTTTCTCTCTCATTACTCGGTCAACATTTTTCAAAAAAAAAAAAAACGAAGATCCACAAATCGCGGCAGGCGATTGTCGACGTCGCCGACCCCTTCCCCTTCACCTCCGACCGCTTCTCGCTGCTCCACCCTCTCCCCTTTTCAGTTCGCATCACCACGAACCCCCCCAACCTTCTTGAAGCCGTCGCCAGCCCAGGAGGAACCCCACTTCGCCGTCGCCCTGGCCCCACGCCACCTCCGCTCCTCCTTCACCTCCTGCTGATCCCGTCGCAACCCCCAAAGCCCCCTCTGAACTCCAGTCCCTCTTCTTCTTCTTCTTCAATTGAAACCCCCCCCCCCCCCCCCCCCCGAGGCCGCCAGCAAGGACAACCGCCACCACTAGCTCAACCACGCACCTTTTTGCGCTGTGAGTTTTTATTTAATTTTATTTTCAGTTTTATATAAAACATAAATAAAAATCTGATTTTTTTTAACTTGAATGAAGGTTAGATTAGTATTGTATATAGGTTAGATTTTTAATTGAATAAAGAGAGGGTTTAGGGAGGTATAAAAATATGATTTTTACTTCGAGAAAAAAATATAACTTTTATATTTTTAAAGGATTAAAAATATGATTTTTATATTTTTAGAGTATTAAAAATATAATCTTTACTAGATAGAAGGCGTAAAAATAGGATTTTTGTTTACGTAGGGAATTTAAAATATAATTTCTACATGATAGTAATATTAAAAATATCATCTTTGTATATGTAGTAAAATAAAAATCTGATTTTTATTTTATATACGTTGAAATAAAATATGATTTTTATAATGACATATTTGAAAAGGTGAAATCTTTCTATTTGAAAAGGCGAAATCTTTATGGTTGAAAGGGCGTGATTTTTATATATTAGATAGTATAATAAAAATTCAATTTTTATATATTGAATAGCGAAATAAAAATTCGATTTTTATATATTGAATAGCGAAGTAAAAATTCGATATTTATATATTGAATAGCAGAGTAAAAATGTGATTTTTATAGGTAGGGAATACGGGCAATGAAATAGACGAAAGAAAAGCAAAGTGAAGATTTCCTACCCATGAAGAATTGCGTCATTCAGTTTAGCGAAAGGGTGAGAACTCCTCACTCTAAATTTCTTATTCTAGTTATACATATATATGTATATATATACTAGGATGCAGACGGTGCTTAGTAGCACCCGACACCCGTCATCCACAGACCATGGATGGCTTGTTTGTTAAATTGTTTGGTTGTGTAGTTGGTTAGATTATTTGTTTTGAGCTGAATTGTTTGGTGAAATGAAATTGATTTGATTGATGTGTGAATGGCGTGGGCCTTCACTAGACCGGGGATAAGGCTAGGCCTCGTCCCGTTTCTAGTATCGTGCCGTTATGCCGCCGAAATTTTCTAAAATAAGTTAGAAAATAAAATTACCATTTTATTTAAAGAATGAACCGAATAAAAATTCATATGTGAAAATAAAAATGTTTTATCGTTAAAAATATGATTTTTAACGTGAATATGAATATAGTGAATGTGAATAAATAAATATTCATTTACAAACCGGACGGTTTGTTTATGTACACCGATTTGACTGACATTGATTGGGACGATAAATTTTACACATCGCCCAACTGCACAAATAAAATCTGTGTTTGATTGTTTGAAACCCCACACGGGTGTTGGGATGAAATTTGAAGTTCACTCATCCTGATTGATTGAATATGTCGATCGATGGATCGACAGGCTGTTATAAGCATTAGATATCTATATTTGATGCCTATACAGTGTAGTGCACTTTGGATGATGATTGATTATTTATCGTTGCTATTATATACATTTGTTGTATGAAAATCCATATAATTAATTTTATATGGTGATTGATTGGGCCTCACTCCAATTTAGAGAATAAAGAATATTATAAAATAAAGGTTCATGTGTTGACTGTACTCATCCGTTGAGATTAGTCATGTGTTGAACGAAATATTTTAATAATAAAATTTACATCTTTATCAATATAAAATAAAGGTTCATGTGTTGACAGTACTCATCCGTTGAGATTAGTCATGTGTTGAACGAAATATTTTAATAATAAAATTTACGTCTTTATCAATATAAAATAAAGGTTCATGTGTTGACTGTACTCATCCGTGAGATTAGTCATGTGTTGAACGTAATAATTAAACAAAAATAGTCACACGTGGACAGTACTCATTCGTTGAGATTAGTCGTGTGTTGACAAAAATAAATATTCATTTGTTGAATAGAATAAAGGAATATATGAAGCCGTGTTAATTAGATTGACGCCATTTTGACGTGAACGATATTTATATCGATTTTATTCATTTTAAAATGAATATCGAAAAGTAATTTTGAAATCGGAGATTTCGAAATGAAATGAATTGAAAACGATTTCGAAATGAAATGAATTGAAAACGATTTCGAAATGAAATGAATTGAAAACGATTTCGAAATGAAATGAATTGAAAACGATTTCGAAATGAAATGAATTGAAAACGATTTTGATTTGAATCGATTAGAAAACCAATTTGAATTGGATTGATTAGAAAACGAATTCGAATTGAATTAAATAGAAAACGGATTTGAATCGAATTGAATTCAATTGAAATCGAATTGAATTCAATTGAAAACGAATTGAAATAGAATTGAAATCGATTTGAATTGAAATCAAATAGAAGTGAATGTAGAAAGAATTTATAAGAGAAAATTCAATTTTAATTTGAATTTGAATTAAATGTTGAAATTGTCTTTAAAACAAATTTGAAATGACTTATAAAATTCGTTTTAAAAAGGTAATCGACGATATATATATAATATATATATATATATATATTATATATATAATGGCCTGAATAGAACGCGCCGCGGCAGTTCGTGAATTTCGACCATTTATTTCAAACGGACATTACGGGAGATCCGACCGTCGGATTCTCCTAAAACCGGAACCGTTGGGTTCGTATCGAAAAGAGCTTTCTAACGAATATTAGAAATTTGAAATATAACGGTTGGATTTGGAGATACGTCCAAATCAAATTTGAAAAAGGTCGCTGTAAGTGCAGTTCGATGGCCATTGATGGAAATCGACTGTACGGGCCTTGATAAAATTATTAAAAATATCAATAATTTGTGTAAAATCATTAGAAATGATTTGGGAAAATTTGGGATGAAAAACTCCATATTTGAAAAGATAAAAATAGATTTTTATCGAAATGAACTAGTTTGAACTAAATTTAAAACCCGATTTGTTTTTAAATAAATAAATTAGATTTAAAAAGGGGTTTTAAATAATCGGAATTCCTAATATATTTGAATCAAATTAAACCAGAATTGATTCATGGGTTTATCGTGAACTGTGTTTTAACTAACACTGGTTCTTTAACCCGATAATAAATAAAATGTGATTTGGGTTTGTCGTGAACTGTGTTTTAAATAACACCTAGTTCTTTAACCCAGTAAAAGGAGTTTTAATGAATCTGCAATTAGATTGAAATGGGAAATTGATAATTTAAATTATCAAATTTGGAAAGTGAGTGAGAATGGAGTATCGCCAGTTTTGCTCCAAAGCGATAGTTAAATCTTTAATTAGATTTGAACGTGAAATGGTAATTAATTTTACCGATAACACTGTGGTGTTAGATATGGAGTATTACCAGTTTTGCTTCATGGGATGAATAGGTTGGGATTGGGAAATAAAATAAATAATTACTTCATTGTGGTTCGCTAATCTCGACTAGTTGGAAAAACCATAATTTGGTTTTAAACGACATCCAAAGGAAGATTACAGGATAAATTTTAAAGAATTTATCTTGGATAAAATTAATGGGAACCTTTCCCTAAGAATGTTGAGTTTAGAAACTAGCTGTAGGTTGGCTAAGAAGAATGGTTTCCTGGGTATTGATCTGATGTTGGTTTCGGCCTTCGGGGTTAATGTCTGGGGGATTGTTCTCTTACTAATTTGCGGTTAGTGACTAATGAATTGGAATGAGGCGTATGTTGTGTTTGTGTAACATTTGTTGTTAATATACGCGGGTTGTTCGGAAAGGCCGGGTTTATACCCATTCTGAATAACCGATTCGACGATATGTCGAAGATAAAGACGGTGGTTAAAGACCGGAAGTCTTCACATCGTTCGGATAATTACTGACGATCCTGATTGGGCTGTACACCCAAGAGGATGGAAATAGTTGGTGGTCGTCCAGACGTACTTGGAGATGGATGGATATGCGAGGAAAGTGCCTCCGGTTTCGTTCAGACCCAGAACGGACTTGTAAATGGATGGTGTGTCTGACATTGTATTCCTTTATATTGTATTTGTTGATCTCTGCTAAATATATATCTGTTTGGCGGCGGAGAATTTATTCTCTTGCTTAACGCCCTTCTCTGAGACATATGAGCTCAGAGGTTATATATTGGCAGAAATCAGTGGTACGATATGGATTGATAGTGTGGCATGCTGAGATACAGTGATCCAGACTTTTGTTGAAAAGCAAAGTTTGGTGGTTGATGATCAAAGCGCAGCTGATATAGCATGGCTTTGTGTATAGCGTTGATCCGCGAGCCTCACACCCCGGTATGGTGGCAAACTGATGGTTTGATCAGTATGCTTTTTCGTGGATGGGCACCTTAGTGGTGTCGTGGATTCGGTCGACCGAGATGAGCCTAGTGCTCAGGGATATATAGAGTAAGCGGTGTTTTCTCTCGCTGGGACGTAAGCCGCGGTGGTACTCTGGTCCCAAATGTGCGGATGCAGACGGTGTTTTCTCTTGTGGGGACGTAAGCCGTGGTGAATTGCATTCCGCGATCGATCTTTCGAATCAGGAGCCACCATGATGGAAATCCAATTTCCGATACGTGTATTGTGGTTTTAATTGTAGAACTAGTATGGCGACATGATATATGGTACCCATGCCGTCTATGATTGATATTTATGATTGGAATTGTTTTGACACTATACACATATTATAGTATCAAATGATTTGTTTTTAAACGTATCAAGCATGTTTGGCTGTTATAAGGTAAAACCCTATCCTCCGGCTTGCGTTGCATTGTGTGATGGGACCTGGGTCTTATAACAGCTTCATTTTTCGAAAAAGCATTGCGTTGTTTATTCTATACACTAATATTCTTGGGAGGAAACCCGTTCCGTGTTATACGGCGTGGTCCCTTGAATTACTCTCTTTTAAAGTAAAGTTTTAAATAACTGTTTTAGTTCTCACACCAGTCACATGACTGACCTGGAGTTTATTGTTTTAACCTAAACTCTGGGTGCCCCTATTTTCCACACGGGCAGCTAGTAGTTTTGGTTTTGCAGATTTATATTCACAGGATCCTGGTTTACAGCTGGAATGATATCCGGAAAGCTTTGTATCCGTATATCTCTTCTAGTTGTGTATTGTATTATTTTCCGCTGCGATGTATTTAAATGTAATTTAAATCTCTGATATTTCTGTGTAATATTCATTTATACTCTGTATATTCTTGTAATCTGATGCATTGTTGTAATATACAATGAAATGTTCTTCTGTTTGTGTTCTGATTTGTCTTGTCCTCACAGTAATTCGTTCTTTCTCATCTCTTCGGAGACCGGGGAAGTTTCGGGTCGCTTCAAAGTTGCTTCGTGTTGTGGAGAATGACATGAAACAACTTAGGAGGAAGATAGTTAAGCTATTCAAGGTATAATGGAGTGAAAATGGTGACGATTGTACATGGGAGATGGAAGAGAGCGTCAAGGCGACTCATCCACAACTCTTCGTCGGTAGGACCATTTGATATCATATCATCGTTATATCGTTGTATCTTGTTGTTGTTTGATAGAATTCCGTGTGCTAGGATAAGGCTATGGATGCATGGCTTGATGGTTTCTAGTTTGGATGATAGAATTGGCTTCTCATGGATGGTAGGCATGTGGAACTGTTGTGTTTGCTTGTAATTTCGGGGGCGAAGTTCTTAAGGGGGGAGAATGTAACAACCCGCATTTTACGTATCAGAAGATCGTAAAATATTTTTATTCTATTCCTTAAGGAATTGGATCATTCTCGTATTTTAATATGTTGCTTATTGGGATGTTAGACGTGTCCATAATTTTTACCGATTTTGTTTGTGACCATTTTGCCCCTGTCACTCTTGTACGGGGAATAACTTTTGACTCAGGTCGAATCATAGGGTGAGACCTATGCCATTGGAAAGGAATTGGTGATTGCCTTTTCGTAGAGTGGTAAGATTTGGCTCAGTGGTTTGGGAGAAATCACCGTTCTAAGGTTTTTCAGTTGGTTGTTCAGGTTTGGAGAGCCTAATGGGCTGAATTGGGGAGGCCCATTAGTGGGATGGTGGAACCCTATGAATAGGGGGTGAGAGTGGAGGGAAAAAAGTTTACTTTCTCATTCTCTCATTTCGAGGCATTGATCTCCTTCTTCCTCTAATACCTTTCCACCATTAAAAATCCAAATCTAAGGAGGGAAATCATAGATCTACACCATTGGAGGATAGATCCACATCATTTCGAAGGTGAATCCATTGGATCGAGGAGTTTGGTTCGAATTGCTCGCTGTCCGGATTCATAACTCTATCATTTTAGCTTGTATTGGAGAATCGGTGAGTGGATTACATCTCTTATATGGATTCAATAAAGTGTATGGGTAGTAGATCATGTTTTTCATCAAATTCAAGTGTCTTTCCTTAGATCCATGCATTGGTAAGCTCATTTTCATATAGATCACCCTAGGATCTGATTTAGCAAGTTTAGATAGGTAATTTCTATGATATTTTATATGAATGTGCAAGTTAGATCCATGGTTTTTGTTCATATGCATATTTGTGGTGATTTTTGGTGAAATTGACATTATCCTTGATAGAATTGTCATATTGATGATATTGTTGATTTCATAACATGTTTGTAATCCTTTTGGATGAGTTAGTATCGTCGGAATTATCGTTTGGCGAAGTTTTAGTCGAAATCGGAGTTGAATTGCAATATGCAGGTTTTGGGTCATCCATAGGCGGATCGGCCATAAGTGGGTTGGCCTAGTCGGAAAAGTTGGATCAGTCATAAGTGGGTCGGCCTAGTAAGAAAAAGTGGATCGGCCTAGTCAGAAGAAGTTGGGTCGGACCAAAGTGGGTCAGCCTATTCTGGTCAGCCATTTTTGCCATTTCTGGTCGGACATTTTCGGTGATGATGTGACTTCTAAGTGAATTCAATCAGGAAGTTTTGAAGAGTTAAAAAGTGCTTGTTGTTCGTTGTATGCAACAAATGGGGAGACAACTCAAGGATGGATTGAGTTTGTGTGAATGATAGCTCTAAAGTGATCTGAGCTAATTAATAGTTGTAATTGATAACGACTAGAGAGATGAAGGCCGAGGAATTATCGTTGTCGTAGGTTCTAGCGGACTCAAAGAAGAGGTACAATTGAAGACCAATTGCAGGTCGAGCGCCTTGGGCGTCGTGTATGGCCTAGACACGTGTTGAGTATAGCGTGTAGCACGTGTTGAGTATAACGTGTGGAGTTTTGCTAGAACCGGGGCATCATGCGTGGTCCTTGACAATTGACGACAAATTGTTAGTCAGTCATACGATAATGAAGTTTATAAAGCAAGGTTGGCGGTGATAGCCAGAGTCAGTCATGGACGTTTAAATGCATGTTGTGATCATGATTGAGTTGCTTTGTCATATACGTATGGATGGTTTAATTGCCCTGACTGAATTGTTATTCCTTTGAGTGTATGGATTGTAAAGGCTATCACCGTCATGTAATGGGGAAGGAAATTGAGAGTTCTTCTCTGGAGCTGGATAGATTAGTTGATTATTTACCCATTCTCATATACTTTATTGATGAAGTTTGTTAGCTGTTTTATCGCTCACTCGGACTGTTGTCTGACTCAAGGTTTCATGTTTCCTCTTATTACCTTGGGTTGCTCATCCGGTTGTGGATGGGTAGACTGAGTAACAAGTGGCAAGTATTACTTTAGTGAGGGCGACGATGCTGATCGATGGCGAGCAGGAGGCTCATGTACCAATTTTATTACTATCTAATATTTGTTTCTGCTTTTGCTATTTCTCTTAGTGTTGTAGTGAGGAAAATTATACAAACACTATTGTTTTATCCATGTGTATGGGAATTACTTTCTAGCTGTCATGAAAGTTTAGTGTTTTCTGCTTCACTATCACTACCTGTTGTATATGTTCTATTATATTTTATCCTTGCGCTGTGAGTTTGCGACAGGTTCCTCTTGTGTTACCTACTATGGCGATCGTCCATAGCTGCCACGCACACCTTTCAGCGCATTATCCCTCATGTTAAGTGCAGGGGCTGTGGGTGGTCGTCGCAGTCCAACCTTTAGCTGGAATTGAAGCTCGTGAATAGTCTCATTTATTTCTTTAAGTTGATTCTCCAAATAGGATACCTATTCCTTAAGGTTTTTTATGGTTATCTTTTGTAGATAATACAACCTTTTTCCATCCTGAAATGGGAACATCCTCAAAGATATCTTTGCGACTGGCGATGGTCAAAGATTCTTTCCTGAATTGTGAAGAGGGGGTCTGGAATTGACCCTCTTAGTTACGGATAAGACGAAATATAGTGATGTGAAAAATCTAAGTGTCAAATAATGACACTAATAATGTTATACATATCAAAGGAAAACGACCGCATAAACTTCTACCATACAAATCTTGAATTATTTCAGCAGACACACACATCCATAAGATCCTAATAGTACAAACCTACTAGTCAGTACGTGTACCATCCACATTGTACATATTAATACAATTGATCATAAGTGTTATGAGAATTAATCCACAAGTCACGAAAAAAATAAGATTGTCTTATGCAAAAACATCTAAGCCTTTCTGCTACATGATTTCCCGTAGGTTTACGAAACAAGCCCTTTGGAAGTCCTTGGTAGCTAAAAACGATGGATATGAAGCATCACTATAATTTCCATCTTTGTAGAAGCAAGGAGCTGCTGCAATGAGGAGGCTAATTATTGACACAAATTCAAGAAGGAAGAAAATATTTCAAGAGTGAAAGCCATACATGTGAGGCGAAGACGTCGGGACGAACAGAAACTTCTTTATCTCTTCATTCTAAAGAATCACTCCCCTTGGATAGAGTTGTAATTGGACCTCGAGTGGGTGAGGTACTTCAGGAGCCAATAGTGATGCCCTCAGAATCAGGTATCCTCGCAGCAACAAAAAAAGAATCTTCACTGTCCCTGCCAGGCTCGTCTCGTTGGATCCCATCTCCTCATGTCCCCACGTCAACAGGCAGATCTTCTTCATCATCAGAATCCTCAAGAAGCTCCTTAATGAACAGAAAAGTCTTGGGTTTGATTTTGTCCTTTGGAGGGACCTTACCTTCTCACTTAACCTGCTTAATTCTTTCCAAAACTCTATTGATCTTTACGGAGGGATGCACTGAAGTAAAGTCAATCCCTGGAAATTTCTTATAGTTATCAGAAAAGGCAAGGAAGAGGGCATCTTCATAGCATTCCATAACAATTTCATTAAGATGAACTTTCAAAAAATCAAATATCCTGTTGCTAGCTTCGTAAATTATTCGTTTCACAGTAGAAAGCTGGTTGTTCATCCTATCCAGTTCGACGGCATGGTCGATTGCCATCCTTGTTTTCTCATTCTTGAGGTGCTTAGTCTGCTTCGATAACATGTCTTTAGCCTCCTTATCCTCCTTCAGCGAGGATGATAATCACCTGCATTCGCTATCGCTTTCTGTTTTCTCCCGCAATAGGGTGTCAACCTTATCCTTAAATGCTTTATTTTCCTCCCTAAGGGTAGTAACCTCGGTAGAAGATGAGGAAGCTATTCTTCTAGATAAGAACCAGCTTTTCAACACCTAAGAAATAAAAAAAAGAATGGATTGAGCTCCGTATGAAAATAGCACAATACAAGGGAAGCTACAGAGAGCAGGCTAGTACCAAAAGTTGTTCCTTGATTTGCCGCCGATAAAAATCTTCAAAGTCCAAAAACAAAGAAGATTGTGAAATGTTAACAACTTCGGCAGATGAAAGAGCAAGATTCACAAGCTGATCAAAATCTAAAGCCAGCAAGGGCAGAGCAGGAAAAGTAACACGCTAAGAAGAGGAGGATATAAATGAACTATGCTCTCTAACATCTAATCCTCTAGGAGAGGCAGGTGATGCAGAACTGATTATAGTTTTACCTCTTGGAGAAGTGTCGGGGGAAGTATCAATGTCAATATCCTTATCGACATCGGAAGTAGCGGGGCCAGAAGTTGTCCGTGTTCTTGTCATGGTATCGACGTCCTCGAAAAAAGGAACTTATTTATCATGTTTCAGTCTTTTGGGCGATGACTCCATATTGGAATCGACAAGCATATTTAAAGCTTTAACATCAGACTGGGCAAAAACATCGAGAGAGGAGGTGCCTTTAGAAGCCGTGAATCCTAAACAGAGAGAGATATCAAAAAGCTAAGAATAAGGAGATCATTAGGTAAAAGTGATAGGTCTTGTCCAAATGGAAGTGTAATTCTGTTTAAGTCACCCGACAATATAGGAGATGCTGAATTAAACGTATTTGAGTTCAACGATAGACCCTTAGAACCAGAGAACTGAATGGGAGGTTGTCCTAAAATCTTTTGCCCTGGGGGAGGATGGCCATATTGACGAAGCCTGTCAACGGTAAGAAGAGATGACCGATGTCTAAGATCCCCTTGTGCTTTGAAGATAGCCTCAACAACTTGAGTCTCCTTATTTGACAAGGTTATTTCTTTAGAAGGAGGCTCTATAAGGAGCTAAGCAAAAGCTATAAGTGTAACATAATTTCTTTCAAAAGACAAGAAACTTACGAAGTTCGATGAATTTGCCCGATATGCCGGGGGCACTTAACGAGAACGAATTGGTCTTCCCAAGACTTGGTCTTGCTAATGCTATCGCTTATCAGCCTCTTTATAGGATTCGCACGCCAAATGGGCGACCTTGAACTTTTGGAAAATCATGTCATGTGATGAATGAGCTTGGGGCTAAGAGAATCTTGATTTGATGCAAGTGCGGGAATTTCTAATCATAAAAGCAGGGCATATGTGTTGGGTGAGAATTGGATAGGAGCAACTCCCAGGTCACATAAAAGTCTGAGAAGGAAGGATGGAAAAGGAAGGAAACCTCCATGCTAAATATGGACCGCCGAATATGCGATGTACTCTTCTGGTGGGTTCTAGATAGAGCCTCAAGAAGAAGCAACAATGGCATCTATACCAGATATTCCAAAACTGTCCAGAATAGTCTTCACCCTATCTTGAGAAATGATTAAAGAATATTTTGAAGCGAACTCTTTCTTGGCTCATGGAGTATTGGAACCTTTGGTCTTCGATTTGGTCGGGCTCTTTTTACTAGACATAGTGCTGCGAGGTGATATTATTTCATAACATATGTGATTAGCACTGCATTCTTTCTACATGAAAGTGCATCTACCATCCATAAACAAGTCAACATAGCAGTACAACTTGTTAGTATCAAGGATGTAAGTTATTATGTAGCAAGCTAGTCCTACGTTTTGATCTTAAAAGGGTTGGCATATAGTTTGCCGTCATTTATAATTAATTAGGCCTTTGGTGACGATAAAATTGGTTATCCCAACGTCAAAATTTGAAAAATGAAAGGCATATGCCAAGAAAATCAAATTGTTAATGATGTACAATGGTGATTCTGCCAAAGCCAAATAATTTGATATCATTACCGAAAGCCTAATTGGTTCTTAATCCGAGTACGGGTAAGATTAAGATCGATACATCCTGGCGACTTAAGTTTACAAAGCCTTACCGACACGCTCAAGCTAACCCAGCACCCCTGAGATGGAAGCTAAATAAATACAAGTAACGGTGTTGACAAGGTCTGAAGAAAAAGTAGAGTGGCACTAGTGGTGATTAAACTAACTCGCACCGAGAGCATAACATTTTTACTTCATGATTAAGTTAGCTCCTTTTACATAACTAGTTTTTGGATACTAAAGCTCTTAAGGGGTGCATTTCGCAAGAGAAGTAACATAATATTTCGGCTAGTAATTGTTGTCGAAGCTATCACTATTGATTAAACTCGCATCCAAATAAATCGAAATCTTGGTCGATTTTCCAATCGATTTAGATGCATAGTTTAGATTACAACTTATAATAGGAATAAAGATACTTACAAAGAATCGAATTCGAAATTCTGGAAGGAAAGACTTGAGTAGTTCTTGAAAAAGTGATAATCTGGCTCGAGAATTTGATTTGCAGGAAAAAGGAAGAGATGAAGAAGAAGTATTTATAATAAATTTCCTTGTAAATATAAGCCGAACTGATGGAGATCCATCAATAGACCTGATCGAAGGATGCCAAGAGACATGGGGCCAAGAAACCGAAATAAGAACAGAAAAGTTTGACTTGAAAAGTCGAAAACACCCCATCACAAGGGGGTGAGGGCAAATGTTACTACCAAAATTAGCTCTGAGACGGGCTGGTGGTGAAGGGGTATCAAATCGCCACAAGCACAAGGGAAAATCCGAGAGCTATGCAACCAACACCATCACTGAAGAAAAGAGCTCAAAACCTATGCAAAGAAAAAGATATCGGCAGTGTAATTCTAGCAGGAAGGATAACCAAAAAGAAATTACCCGAAACTGAGAGCCAATAAAGAGGTAAGCAAAGGACACCGCAACCTAAAACTCGTAAGAGCGAAAGGGCTAACTGTGTTAACTTGCTTAATGTCGATACATTAAGGAGCAAAAAGCACCAAAAGCATCCTTCTAAGAAGCCGAGACGCACTTTAGGAATTTACCAAAGGCAATCTGAAACGTCAGGAAGAGATAAGCTATCCACACTAATCTACTTAGTGTCGATACTGACAGGGGTAGCGGACCCGACAACCATTCACTTGAATCATGAAGGCAAGTACCACAAAGAACTGATAGCGAAGTCGGAAGCCCATATCCGAAAGCTCTTGACTGTAAGCCCCTATCCGAAAGCTTATATCCAGAAGCCTGAAACCTTCCTAAAGTTATCCACACCGACAGGCTTGGTGTTGATACAAAAAAGACATACATGACAATAAAAAAGGAGTTCCGGAGACCGAGACCATCCGTCCGAGAGCCGGAACCAACACCTTAAAAATCAACAAGCAAAGCCTAAAATGCGGCCAAGAGCTAAAGTTTCTGGAACCAAAGGGGAAGCGGCCAATAGGGGATTCTACTAGCCCTATAGCAAAAGGGGGGCCAATTTATCTATAAATAAGATCCCAGGGGTCTCATTTTTGGGGCAATTTCTCAATTCTCATTCTTATACTCTTTTCTCTAGAGTAAACCCTAATTTCTAAATCAATTTGGGGATTTCTATTTTAATCACTCATGTACTCTAAATCAAAGATCAATAAAGTGCGGATCGACACTTAGCATATTTTCTTATGAGTTTCTTATATGGTTTCTTAACTATTTCCTACACAACCTATTATAGACTATCTACACGGCTACGAGTTCCTACTCAAGCTTAGACCCTTTCGAAGAGTTCTTGCAGTACCCCTTCCTACAAGCCATTTAGTCTTTTGATTGAGGGTTGTGCTTAAGGAGCTCTTGTCCTAAGATAAATGTTGGTTTCGGAGTTGCTTAAGCGTGATGCTCACCCCATTGAGGGAAGAGTAACTAATCTTTTGGGCTCTAAACCTTGATATCTTGTAAATAGTGAACTAGCTCAAACTCGTGAAAGCTAAATAACCCCATTTTTTTCCTAGGTCCACTATCGTAGACTTATCTCCGTTGTTGATAAAATATCGTTAACATCATCTTTCTTTAAATTTGGTTATTCGGGCCTCGGCCCATGGTTTTGACACGTTAAGGACTTCGATCCTCTGGATGTATCCTTCTAGTTATTAATGAAAAGTTTACTTTTCTTGATTTTGGATTTTGAACGACTAAGTTTGCCTACCCTTGCGATGGGAATGAATAAGTTCCCAGATATGCTCTTTGTAAATGATAAATCATTCACCTTTCCTCACAAATGAATTTGGAATCAAAAAACGTCCAAGTCAGCGAACCCATGCTCTGGGGTAAGCCAGCTCCCTAGGCTTGCTCTTTACGGATGACTTTTGGCTTTACTAAAAAAATCCCTAACTTTTATAACTTTGATAAAATTACTTCGCAAAGTAAGGATGCTTGTTTTTGAAGTATGAAATCGACAACAGAATTGCAAACTATAATAAGTGTCTGGTTGTCTTGGCCTCTTATCCTACTTCGATAATATTGTCTTGATTTGTGGCGGATATAGGATCTTGAACGTCTGGCCAGTGGATCCTGCTCGTTTGACTATGGGACGGTCCTGTCAAGATGATCTCGGATTACATCGGGCGGACTTGTCAGTAACAGGAAAAGATTGTTCACTCGTGTCTGTCTTGGAATCTTGTCCTACTTCGATAAGATTTCCTCGATTTGTGGCGAGCCTTGGGTCTTATGCGTCTAGTCGGTTCATCCTTCTTGTTTGGCTGTTGGATCATCTCAACAAAGCGATTCATCTGGTTATTCATGCTATTTTGGTTATTCTGGTTATCTCTGAAAATGATTAGGATCGATCGTTGCCTTTCATTTGGATTTCAGGCTTTCTGGTTCTTTGGTTTATTGGCTTTGGATTTTGGGTTAATACAATCCGGTGCAATCGTGGATCTTTAATTTTCTGGTTATAGAAGGTCACTTCAGACTTGTTTTGGCTTTTGTTTTTGGATTTCTGGTCTTCTCACAAAACACATCTTCCTTCGACAAGCAAGACATGTTTGGGGGGCAAAATGTTGACATGTTTTTTGGTCAAAGTTGTCACACGTCAATTTTTTGGTTAGCAATGCGCTTAAGTATTGAGAACATCATCAGAAAACACAAAGCGATTTGGTCGAAGTCGCGATGTGTTCGGAAAGGGATTAGAAATTGCTTCGATTCATAAAACTGTCATCGACAGATTCGGAAAAACTGGCGCAGTAAAAACATGTGATCGACACGGTTCGACCAGCTCAGAATGTCTGAGTGTGTCGGTCCGATTACGTGGCAAAATCATCGTGTAAAAATATAAGGATTTCGGAAAAATCGCGTTTCGTGCGTCCAAATATAGGTGATTGGCATGGCACAATCACGAAAAATGGCTTACGCGACTCACAACGTGATCAAACTTGGTAAAATCGGCATATGCTAAAAAATAGTTTCGCGCACTCAAAACAGATGACTGGTATGACATGATCACAAAAAATGGCTTGCGCGACTCACGACATCAAAATCTAGCATCTGGCAAAAAACATTGTCGCACACTCAAAAACAGCTGATCGGTATCGCACGGTCTTGAAAAATGGCTTACGCGACCCACAACATCAAATTCTAATAAATCGGCAAAAACTGATTCGGCACGTCAAAAATGCCTGATCGGCATGAAAAAATCATGAAAACTCACGTGTAAAGCCTTGGCTGATCACTCTGACAAATTTAGTGAATTTGGTAAATTTTGCATGCTCGAAATCGATGGATCAACACATAAAAATGGATTGGATCAGTGTGTTGCACTCGGTCAGAACACGTGGAAAAGTTGGCTTAGGAATCGGGTTTGGCAAACACTCCAGAAATTTAGAATCCCTCATGGGATTCGAAATCACCACATCGCACCTTGTCCGGGCAAGCTTTTCCCCATGTCCCGCAAGGTATTCGAAATCTGGTAGATCAGAGGATTCGAAATCTGGCACACAAAAAAAGGCAGAGCAACACACAGGGATTCAATTTTTCATCATGTTCGTACCATGGATTTCGGATGCAAAATTTGGCTGATCTAGAGGGATTCGAAATTTAGCTTATACCAAGCCAATTTGACAAACTGATCTGGCACATGCGGATAAGCCGTTTTTACGTGATTCACACGCGTTGAACACTTGATTTTGGGATATGAAATCTGGTAATCGGCAAAGTGCCATATTTCGTGGGAAACATGATTTTACCCTGTTGATTAGCTGTTTTTGCCTGATCAATATATGTTTTCAACCGATTTTCAGGGATTCGAATTTTCAAAGTGACAAATGTGCCAGAAACGTGCTGGATCACATTTTTTCTATTTTCACCATGTTGATCATCTATTTTAGGCTTATCGAAACGCGTTTTAAGCAATTTTTCCAAATTTCACGATTTTGGCCAAAACAATGATTTTTCGACTTTGATTTTGGGATGCGGATTTCATATCCCTCCAGGATACGAAATTCGGGGAACACACCCAAAACTCACCTATAAATAACCCCTTGCTTGACATTCAAAGGGATTGGTTCTCATTTGGTATTTTGGACTTCTTAGAGCTCTCGAGCATCATTAATGGTAGCCACCTTCTTCTCCATTACTATTAGACATGGCATGGACCTCTAAAACGTTGCATACACGTTTTCCTTCAACTCTAGGTCATTTCCATGGACATTTACACTACTTTTGGACTGTTTTGGATATTTTTGGATTACTTGGACATTTCCTCAGACATTTAAGCTACTTTTGGACTATTTTGAAATTTTTTGAATTTCTTGGACATTAAATGTAACACCCCGTGAATTCTATAACATTAAGCTTCACAAATTAAAGTGTAATTAATTCTAAATGAAAGAATTAAGGGAAATGGGTTACGCCATTGCGTTTGCCTTGAAATTCTGCTTAAGATAGAGTCCGAGTTTGTGTGAATCGGACTCCGTATGAAGGAGTTATGACCTTAGGAAATTTCAGAATAAAATTTAAAATTCAAACAGCTCAGTTTCAAATTCGAAATTCGAAAAACAGGTTCAAACTGGGCTGGGCGGGAAAATTCCCGCCCAGAGACCAGGTCGACCATGGTGTCGACCTGGTCACCCCAGGTCAACCATAGTGTCGACCTGCCAGTCGACCTACCTGGTCGACCTGGCTGGCCGGGTCTGGCTCGAATTTCTGTGGCTCGGTGTGTCATTAGGGTTGACATGTCACCTCTTGATTGGCTCTTTGAACTTTGTATGGTCTAGATTCCTCCTATCTTCATCTGACGGCTTAAAACAATTTAAAAATCTATAAATACACCCTAAGTCCCAACTAAAAATTCACACAAAAAAATAAGATGGGAGTCGTCATGCTGCCAGGAAGGAATTGAGCATAGCCGTCAAGAGAGAAGAGCTTAGAGACAAATCAAATTAAGAAGAAGACTAAAGCTTAATCAAATTAATCAACGCAACGATAATTTACCTAAAGGAACGCATCTCAATTTCAGAATTCAGAATCCAGAATTCAAGATTCTGCATTCGTTGTAAGTATAGTGACCTTTCAGAATATGAATAAAAACTGTGACGTGATTCGATGTAAATGAAAATAGAATTATGTTATTGTATGATAATGATATAAATTCTGTGTATTGTAATGATTCTGTCATGACTTGTGTATTGATATTTGTGGCGTAAATTGATTGATGCAAGCCTATTGAACAATCGTATATGAAAACGATGGCACTTGCAAGTTTGTGGAAAAAAACTAGAATTTGATCCCTTTATGTTTATGTCTATGGTATGGACTATATACATTCACTAAGTCTAAATTAAGGCTTATGTAAACATGTTCTAGATTTGAGACCTTTTATGCCTACATGATCCAAAATCTATGAACACATTCTTATGTTTATTTGCAAGTATAATTGGACCTATGTTAAGTATCGTTTGGGTTTCATAAACTATGCAAGTTCATGTTGAAATAGGCTATATGATTAGATGTTAAAATTGGACATTTTGGTGAATATACAACATGCTAGTTTTGTGGTTGACATTATGCCAAGTTAAACATGTTTAAACCCAAGTTTGTATAAGCCTAAACTATGCCATTTCATATGTCACCTACTTAGTTATACTTTGTTTTGAATGCAAGTTCACATGACCCATATTATATGTTAGTTGAATCGCTAAATTGCAAGTTCATGCGCCACACACCTTTATGTGAAATATTACATGTTCTTGATTTCCCCTTTTTCTCACGTTTATAACGTTGGGCTGAATTGTGTCAAGCCCAACACTTGTTATAATGTTGCGAACTTACAAACGGGGGTAATAACGTTGGGTGTAAAACATTAAAAATATATGTTGGCATGGTTGGCACATGCCAACGACAATGACATTCTAGCGGTATGAATTGTTATACCCAAGAATAAAGAACATGAAATTTACATATATAATTGAGAAGTAATAAAATATGTAAATTTAGAAAACACGGTATGCTTAACCCGAGGTTGGACTGAGTTGTGACGTAAACCTGCCCGGACCCGCCCGGCTGTCCAGTAGTCACAACAATACCTATCCAATGTGGATGGTTAAGCATTGAGCCCAATCAGGACCCGAGGTTAGACTGAGCTACGGTGTAAACCTGCCCAGAACCGACCGGCACATCCAGTAACCGTTGCAATATCTGTCTAATGTGAGTGGTCAGGTGCTTTAAGAGGCTAAGGACAGATGGTAGGGTTAAGTCAACTATAAACACTTAACCAAATTCAACATGTTAACAAGAATTGATGGGTGAGGTTAGGTAAATACAGACACTTAACCACTTAACATGTTTGACTAGAAAACCCTAGTAACGAGGGACCCGTTTCAGCAGTAACCCAAGTTAGGTATCATGGTACCCTGAAACTAGGCAGGGTGGGGCACGATTACTGGGCTGATTGTAAGTGGTCAAAGCGACGGCGGTGGGTGCAACAGTGTAGGTTCTAATGGGGTGCGGGCGTGCACACACTCCGGAGCAGACAAACAGGGCACTGAGGGCACCAGTAGTATAACCTATGCCTTCTAGAATTTGTGTCGGGGCCGCCACCATGGGTCTTGATACACCCCATGGTGGGACCAGCATAGGCATCTACAATTCTTGGGGGCTGTATGTCATATGTTTACGCGAGTAGGAGCCGATCTTTAGAAAACGGGGATCACTTCACCCTCAGCATGGGGTGCCAGTTAGAATAAGCTCAAGTAGGTGCAGAGATATAGTGTAGGTGTGATAGTACATTCGATTCTAAACGACACTTCCTTAGCTTGTGATACTTTCCTGTTTTCAGTTTATATCTATCATGCCCTTTTTCTTATTCACATACTGAAGAGTTACTAGATTTACTCAAGCTTTATGTCTGACTCTATTTTCTTTTCGTCTTCTTTTCTTTCATTCCCCCCACCCCCCCAGGTCCACAGGGAGAAAACAACCCAGCTTAGTACTCTTTTGCAAGCTTCAAGACCGTAGACGTATGGTTTGGATCTCTTTTGCTCGGATCATGGCTTTGGATATCACTATGGGGATGTTTGTTACTTTTATTTATGTTTTATGCTTCTTTAATAATCAAGACAGTAATGAGGTTGTAATGATGGAAGTATTTTGAGACAATTATGGAAATGTTTTGTTTGAACACGTATTGATGAAATAAAAGTCTGTTTGGTTTCCGCTGTTTAAAATATGTGTATTCATATCTGTCTTGTGTTTATCTGTGGCTTTTACTTATAAACCTCCACCAAAGTTAAGGCATTCCCTTTGTGAGTGACCTTAATGGAGGTGGGGTGTTTCAATTGGTACCAGAGCATAGGTTTACCAGACTAGATAAAAGTTTTTGAAACTATTTTCAAAAAGAAAGTTTAAAGAAGCATTTTTCAAAAAAAAGTGTTACATTTTTAAAGAGGCATAATCCCCCAAAGCAATGTGCACTATCTCTCTCTATCCTCCGTTTTGAATCTTTCCTTTCTGTTTCAACATGTCTGGGGACCTTACTCCCCAGCTACAGATGCTTTTAATCCTCCTCCTCCTCCTCTACGTGAACCAACAACCAGAAGAATCGCCGAACAAGAAGACGGATAATAGTCAAGGAGGAAAGGACCACAACAATAATGACAAGACACGTGAGAAAAGGAAATGTTATTTCTATGGCATTGTTGGACATGTGATGAACGATTGCAGAAAGAAGAAGAGGAAGATGAGTGCTACTTGCTTCCATTGCGGTAAGGCTGGACACACGGCTAAGGACTGCCCTAAGAAGCAAGGGCAAGGCTCGCAAGCAGGACCTTCTGGAGGTACCTCTTTAACTTCTTCTCCTAGATGCTTTGTTTTATCCTACTTATCTTCTCAATCCTATCTTGAGAACTTTAGGTAGTAATATTTCTGTAGAAAGTGTAGTCTTTCTTTATGATCATCCAGTTCGCACACTTTTTGACTTTGGCGCATCACACTCCTTTATTTCATCTGCCTTAGTAGAATCTCTGCATCTAGACACTAGTATGGTAGAGGATCCCTTAGTAGTTTCAAATCCAATTGAGGGCTCCGCTTACTTGTCAATGGTTTGTTTGGGTTTGAAAATCTATATTCTCAGTGTTGAGTTTAGTTGTAATGCCTTTGTTTTGGGCTTCTCGGTATATGGTTTGATCTTAGGCATGGACTGGTTATCCAGTAATGGTGCCATTCTTGATTGTGAGAAAAGAGTAGTTAGACTCTTGACTCGGCTTGGTAACACTCTAGAGATTTCTTGTAATCCCTTAAATGCGGTTATGCTTAGTTATCTAGAGTCGCTTGATGCTTCTAATGAAAATTTCCAGTCAGTTAGAGTAGTCCGTGAATATCCGGATGTCTTTGAGGAGGTGAAGGGCTTACCTCCGAGGCGGTAAATAGACTTCCGCATATATCTTGTGGATAATGCAAAGCCTGTACCTTTACCTGTCAAACACACGGCTCTAATGGAGAGAAAGAAGCTCAGTAAGCAGGTTAAAGAACTTCTCGAAAAGGGGTTCATTAAACAGAGCATTTCGGAATGGGGTGCTCCAGTGGTGTTCGCAACCAAAGCGGACGGTTTGCTTCACCTTTGCGTCGACTATAGGGAGTTAAACAAATTGACCAAGAAAAATAGGCACCCTCTTCCCCGAATCGACGATTTGTTTGATCAGCTTGTAGGTGCGTCGGTCTTCTCCCAACTTGATCTGGCAACTGCGTTCCATCAGCTAAGAGTAGCTGAAGACAGCATTGAGAAAACAGCGTTCAGAACCCCAGACGGTTTCTTCGAGTGGCTTGTCATGCCTTTCGGGTTGACAAACGCACCCGCTTATTTCGTAGACCTAATGAGCAGAGTGTTCAGAGAATTCCTCAACAAATTTGTGGTTGTCTTCGTAGACGATATTTTGATCTTCTCAAAGAATGAGGAAGAGCATGCTCAGCATCTGAAATAAATCATGGAAACTCTTCGAGTTCATCAGCTAAAAGCCAAATTCTCCAAGTGCCACTTTTGGAGAAATGAGGTAAGATTTCTGGGGCATATAGTGTCCAAAGAGGGGTTGGCTGTGGACCCCGCGAAAGTGGTGGCAGTGCAAGATTGGAAGACACCAAGAAATGCAACCAAAGTCCGAAGCTTTCTTGGGCTAGCCGGTTTTTACCGAAAGTTTATTAGGGATTTCGCGAAAATCTAAGCTCCACTCACAAGGCTAACAAAGAAGAATATGGCGTTCACTTGGGATTTGGACGCGAGTTTGCTTTCCAACGATTAAAAAGGGCTCTCACAACAACCCCAGTTCTGACTTTGCCAGATGGAAGCAAAATGTTCACAGTATATATGGATGCTTGTAGTACGGGGCTAGGCGTTGTTTTGATGCAGGAAGGGAGGGTAGTAGCTTATGGTGGAAGGCAATTGAAAGTTCATGAAAAGAACTACCCAACCCACGATCTCGAGTTAGCCGCCATCATCTTTGCGCTTAAGTCTTGGCGCCATTATCTCCTAGGTGAGAAGTTTGAATTATACACTGACCATAAATCGTTGAAATATCTCTTCTCGCAGAAGGATCTTAACTTGAGGCAGCAAAGATGGATGGAGTTTCTTGCCTCGTATGACTTTGAAATTTCCTATACTCCCAGCAAAGGCAACGTAGTAGCATACGCGTTGAGCCGAAAGAAACTGACCTTAAGCCCTCTCTTTGTGGAAAGGCAAAGCTTGGAGTATATAGCCAGTTTTAACTTTAGGCCCTCCTCGGATTTTGTACCAGGTTTGCTAGCATCTCTTGAAGTACGCCCTACTCTCTTGGACTCAATAGAGGCTGCACAACGTGAAGACCCTCAGCTTGTTGATGTGACTGATAAACTTATTAGGGGTGAGACTTCTAGTCACCTCAGTAGATACGTCATCGATGATAAGGGTTGGCTGAGGCGAGATGGAAGGTTATGCGTCCCACAAGCAAGGGAGTTGACAAAGAAGGTTCTCGAGGAAGCGCATCATTCCAAGATGACTATACACCCTGGCGGTGATAAGATGTACAAGGATATAAAAAGAACTTTCTTTTGGAGCGGCATGAAGCATGACGTGGCAAATTTCGTTTCTAAGTGCATGACCTGCCAACAGGTCAAGGCAGAACAGAAGAAGCCTGAGGGACTACTTCATCCATTAGAGGTCCCACAGTGGAAGTGGGATAGCATTTCAATGGACTTCATTGATGGACTACCTAGGTCAAGAAGAGGCAATACTAGCATTTGGGTAATAGTGGATAGGCTTACTAAGAGCACCCACTTTATACCTATCAAGAGTAGAAGGACTACCTCATCTCTAGCATCTCTTTATCTCAAGGAAATAGTTCGACTCCATGGGATACCCTCCAGCATTGTTAGTGACCGAGACCCTATCTTCACAAGCGAGTTTTGGCGGAGTCTGCAAGAAGCTGTAGGCACACAGTTATGCTTGAGCACGGCCTATCACCCCCAAATCGATGGCCAGACGGAAAGGGTGAATAGAGTATTAGAGGATCTTTTGAGACTTTGCGTTCTTGACTTTGGAGGGACTTGGGAGGATCACCTTCCTTTAGTGGAATTTGCCTATAACAACAGCTACCAAGCTACCATCGGTATAGCGCCCTTCGAAGCCTTGTATAGAAGACCGTGCAAATCACCAACTTGTTGGTGGGAGTCTACAGATAAACTTACACTTGGGCCGGACATGATTCGAGAGATTTTGGAGAAAGTGGACCTAATACGAAGGAGAATGAAGACTGCCCAAGACCTACAGAAATCCTACGCCGACAAAAGAAGGACCGACCTTGAGTTTGAGGTTGGGGACATGGTTTTCCTTAAGGTATCTCCTTTAAGGAACGTCGTTCGCTTTGGATCCGCAGGAAAGCTAGCACCAAGATTTGTAGGACCGTTTCCTATCATCGAGAAGGTTGGGAAGATGGCCTATAGATTAGAGCTACCCGAGAGATTAGCCGGAGTTCACAACGTCTTTCATGTTTCTCACCTCCGGAAGTGTTTGCAAGAGTCTGCGGAAGTGGTGGAACCTAGCATTCTAGAAGAAGCCGAAGTGGAACGTGAAGCAACTGTGAGGAGAGTTCCAACCCGCATCTTAGGAACTGAAGTGAAAAAGATACGCAACCGCGAAGTCAAACTCGTTAAAGTTCAGTGGAGCAACGCCGAGGAAGACGCGACTTGGGAAACTAAGGACAGAATACGCGCCGCCTACCCTCTTCTTTTTGAGGGTACATCTTTGATCTCTCTTTTTCCTTAAGTTATGCTTTATCTTTTTAGGTATATCTCCTCGGTCCTTTTCCTAACTCCTTAGGTAGAAAACAAATGGATGCAAACATGTATTTGAAAACATGTTATGGATGATGGCTGCAAATGGTTGCTAGTGGTTGCTCGTGGATGCATATACACACACACCCTAGGTTTTAGATCGGCTCAGTCACTTCATATTGCATATGCATATATGCATTCTCATTTGTATATGGTTGAAACTTGATATGCTGTCATATGGTTGTCGCATTTGTATGAATAAGTTGTGCACTCATGTAGAATTATTAGGAGGAAAAAAAATTTGCATACATAACGGATTCATGACACTTACATGATTCGCATTAAGGGGGTCAACTGAATCAGTAGACCACCTGATTTCTGCATTAGATAAGGACATGTACACACACTATGCATATGATCATAAAGCATTAGAAGTCTTTTAAGGACAGTGGACGCCTGTGTTTGTTGGTTGAGTAGATGGACTGTTGGATGGTAGGATATACATTCTTCCTAACTTGAAGATTTCGGGGATGAAGTCCTTTTAAGGGGGGGGGGGAGAATGTAACACCCTGTGAATTCTATAACATTAAGCTTCATAAATTAAAGTGTAATTAATTCTAAATGAAAGAACTAAGGGAAATGGGTTACGCCATTACGTTCATCTCGAAATTCTGCTTGAGATAGAGTCCGAGTTTGCGTGAATCGGACTCCGTATGAAGGAGTTATGACCTTCGGAAGTTTCAAAATAAAATTTAAAATTCAAAAAGCTCAGTTTCAAATTCGAAATTCGAAAAACAGGTTCAAACATGGCTGGGCGGGAAAATTCCCGCCCAAAGACCAGGTCGACCATAGGGCCGACCATAGTGTCGACCTTGTGACGACCGCCCATAACCCCCGCACTAAACAAGAGGAATAATGCGCTGAAAGGCGTGCCAGGCTGCTATGGACGATCATCATAGTAAGTGAACACATCGAAACCTATCGTAGAACTCACAGCGCAAGGATAAAATATAATAGAACATATACAACAGGTGATAGTAATGAGGTATCATATAGCAAACTTTTGAAACTCTTTCAACATCCAGAAAGATTATCCAACTGATATCCAAGTTTGTACATAAGGCCTCTCTACAACTCTCAAGCAACTCAAACAGCGGAAACAGAAATACTAGATAGAATAAAACTGGTACGCCAGCCTCCTGCTCGTCATCGCTCAGCTTCCTCGTATCACTAAGCTCCATTACCTGTAACCTGCTACTTAGTCTGCCCATCCACAACCGAATGAACAGCCCAAGGTAATAAGAGGAGACATAAAACCTTGAGTCAGACAATAGTCTTAGTGAGCGATAATACAACTAACAAACTTCAACAAGAAAGCATATGAGAATGGGTAAATGAACAACTTATCTACCCACATCACCAGAGAAGAACTCAACCTTATCTTCCCCACATCGGACAGTGATAGCCTTTACACCAAGCATTTCAACCATTCATCCATAGAAACCAGAACACCCATTCAATCATAGAGAACACACATGACATCCAGATAAGTCTCACGCAGACAACCCTAATCGAGTTTAACATTCCTCAAGTACTCTCGCCAGAGGCCTAGACCAATATCACTTAAGCACTCAAAGAACGTCTCCCTCGACTTTGGATAATCTATGTGAGATAGTACAAACAGAACAACTAATCAACCATGACTGACTCTGGCTATCACTGCCAATCCTGCTTCGAAACCATCATTATCGTATGACGGCCAACCTTGCCATATGTCAAGGGCTAATGATAACCCCAGTTCTAGCATGAACTCCATTTGCCCAACCTTGGCAATGTCCAGCCTTGACACTAGGCCTTTCCCCAACCAGAAAGACCCAGGGTGCTCGACCAACAACCGGTCTTTTGGGCCTTTCAACGATACCCATCGTACCCCTGCTTTGAGCCTACTAGAACTTACGACAACGATGACTTCTCGGCCTTCGCATCTCTAATCGTCCAACCTTGACGATGTTTCATAGCTCAAGCAACCTTCTCGAGCAGCCATTATCCACCAACTCACGACCTTTGAGTTGTCTCCGCATTCGTTGTTTCACCTTGATCAACGAACACATTCATCACTTCGAGTCTTCCTACTTGAATCACCTCGAAGTCACGCCATCACCGAACCAAAACACATCACTGCGCTGCGGCTAGGGTTCGGGGGGTTGCCCCCGAAAAATATTTTTTTCAGACCTTTTTGGTTCGTACCCGAGTCGTACCCGAAAACGTACTTTTTCAGAAAACGACCCTGCCAAAACCGACCAGAACCTTGCTCCAGAATGACCAGCTAAAAACCGACCAGCCTTGCTCCAGAACGACCCGCCAAAAACCGACCAGCCTTGCTCTAGAACGACCCGCCTCCATGCAGCTTTGGATCGACTCGACCTCCTTGCAGCTTTGGATCGACTCGACCTCCTTGGGACCGACCAGCTTTGGATCGACCCCGTCAAGATCGACCAGATTTTGCTCCACCTGACCGACCAGCTCCTTCAGAGCGACCAGGATTTACTTCCAGTAAAAACCAACCAGAATGCCACCATCTGAAACCGACCAGAAACACTTCTGCTCCTTCTGGACCGACCAGCTTAAACCGACCAGATCCCTGACTTGCTTCCCAAGCCATACTATGACCGACCACCTCATTCCAGACCGACCTGACCAACTCCAGGACGACCAGAAACCTGCACATCTCCAATTCGACTCCGATTTCGACCAAAACTTCGCCAAACGACGAATCCGACGAAACCAGCTTATCCGATTCATCCAAACGCAATCACAAACATGTTATGCAACCAACAATATCATCAATCTAACAATTTCCATCAAAACACATAAATTTCCCAAAACATGATAAGTGAATCATATGAACATAAAAACGGATCTAACTTGCATAATCTTGAGAAAAATCATAAAATTAACCATTTAAATTTTCTAGATCAGATCCTAAGGTGATTCATATATAAAATGGACTTAGCATGGTGTGGATCTAAGGAAAATAACATGGAAATGATGAAATTAACATCCTAAAACCCATATACTTGCATGAATCCGAATGAGAGATGTAAATCACTCACCAATTATCCAAATCTAAGCAAAAACAATGAAAACGCAATCCGTACAGCGAACACTTCGAATCAAACTCTTCAATCCGATGAATTCGCCCTTGAGACGATGTAGATCTAACCTCTTATGGTGTAGATCTTCGATTTCCCTCCTTGGATTTTGGAATTTTAATGGTGGAAAGATGTTAGAAGAAGAAGGAGATCAAAGCCTCCCCATAAGAGAATGGAAAATGCCAACCTTTCTCCATACCCCTTACCCCCTATTTATAGTCTCCACCCACCCTCTAATGGGCCTTCTCCAAATCAGCCCATTAGCCTTCCAAAACCTGAACAGCCAACTGAAAAACCTTAAAACAGCGATTTCTCCCAAACCGCTGAACTAAATCCTTAATGTAACCACTCTACGGAAAGGGAATCATCAATTCCTTTCCAATGGCACAGGTCTCACCCTCTGATTCGACCTGAATCAAAAGTTATGCCCAGTACAAGACTGACAGGGGCAAAATGGTCACAAACAAAATCGGTAAAAATTATGGACATGTCACACATCCCCATAAGCAACATACTAAAAGATGAGAATGATCCAACCCTCAGGGAATAAAATAAAAATATTTTACGATCTTCCGATACGTAAAATGCGGGCTGTTACAGACCTGGTCACCCCAAGTCGACCATAGTGTCGACCTGGGTGTCGACCTACCAGTCGACCTGGCTGGCTGGGTCTGGCTCTGGCTCGAATTTCTATGGCTCGGTGTGTCATTAGGGCTGACATGTCAGCTCTTGGTTGGCTCTTTGAACTTTGGATGGTCTAGATTCCTCCTGTCTTCATCTGACGGCTCAAAACAATTTAAAAATCTATAAATACACCCAAAGTCTCAACTAAAAATTCACACAAAAAAATAAAATGGGAGTCATCATGCTACCAGGAAGGAATTGAGCATAGCCGTCAAGAGAGAAGAGCTTAGAGACGAATCAAATTAAGAAGAAGGCTGAAGCTTAATCAAATTAATCAATGCAACGATAATCTACCCAAAGGAACGCATCTCAATTTCAGAATTCAGAATCCAGAATTCAGGATTCTGCATTCGTTGTAAGTATAGTGACCTTTCAGAATATGAATAAAAACTGTGACGTGATTCGATGTAAATGAAAATAGAATTATGTTATTGTATGATAATGATATAAATTCTGTGTATTGTAATGATTCTATCATGACTTGTGTATTGATATTTGTGGCCAAAATTGATTGATGCAAGCCTATTGAACAATCGTATATGAAAACGATGGCACTTGCAAGTTTATGGCAAAAAACAAGAATTTGATCCCTTTATGTTTATGTCTATGGTATGGACTATATACATTCACTAAGTCTAAATTAAGGCTTATTTTAACATGTTCTAGATTTGAGACCTTTTATGCCTACATGACCCAAAATCTACGAACACATTCTTATGTTTATTCGCAAGTATAATTAGATCTATGTTAAGTATCGTTTGGGTTTCATAAACTATGCAAGTTCATGTTGAAATAGGCTATATGATTAGATGTTAAAATTGGACATTTTGATGAATATACAACATGCTAGTTTTGTGGTTGACATTATGCCAAGTTAAACATGTTTAAACCCAAGTTTGTATAAGCCTAAACTATGCCATTTCATATGTCACCTACTTAGTTATACTTTGGTTTGAATGAAAGTTTACATGACCCATATTATATGTTAGTTGAATCGCTAAATTGCAAGTTCATGCGCCACACGCCTTTATGTGAAATATTACATGTTCTTGATTTCCCCTTTTTCTCACGTTTATAAAGTTGGGCTGAATTGTGTCAATGCCAACACTTGTTATAATGTTGCGAACGTACAAACGAGGGTAATAACGTTGGGTGTAAAACATTAAAAATATGTGTTGGCATAGTTGGCACGTGCCAACGACAATGACATTCTAGCGGTATGAATTGTTATACCCAAGAATAAAGAACATGAAATTTACATATATAATTGAGAAGTAATAAAATATGTAAATTTAGAAAAACACGGTATGCTTAACCCGAGGTTGGATTGAGTTGTGACGTAGACCTACACGGACCCGCCCGGCTGTCCAGTAGTCACAACAATACCTATCCAATGTGGTTGGTTAAGCATTGAGCCCAATAAGGACCCGAGGTTAGACTGAGCTACGGTGTAAACCTGCCCGGAACCGACCGGCACATCTAGTAACTGTGGTAATATCTTTCTAATGTGAGTGGTCAGGTGCTTTAAGAGGCTAAGGAAAGATGGTAGGGTTAATCAACTATAAACAGTTAACTAAATTCAACATGTTAACAAGAATTGATGGGTAAGGTTAGGTAAATACAGACACTTAACCACTTAACATGTTTGACTAGAAGACCCCAGTAACGAGGGACCCGTTTCAGCAGTAACCCAAGTTATGTATCATGGTACCCTGAAACTAGGCAGGGCGGGGCACGATTACTGGGCTGATTGTAAGTGGTCAAAGCGACGGCGGTGGGTGCAACAATGTAGGTTCTAACGGGGTGCGGGCGTGCACACACTCCGGAGCTGACAAACAGGGCACTGGGGGCACCAGTAGTATAACCTATGCCTTCTAGAATTTGTGTCAGGGCCGCCACCATGGGTCTTGATACACCCCATGGTGGGACCAGCATAGGTTTCTACAATTCTTGGTGGTCGTATGACACATGTTTACGCGAGTAGGAGTCGATCTTTAGAAAATGGGGATCACTTCACCCTCAGCATGGGGTGCCAGTTAGAATAAGCTCAAGTAGGTGCAGAGATATAATATGGGTGCGATAGTACATTCGATTCTAAACGACACTTCCTTAGCTTGTGATACTTTCCTATTTTCAGTTTATATCTATCATGCCCTTTTTCTTATTCACATACTGAAGAGTTACTAGATTTACTCAGGCTTTATGTCCGGCTATATTTTCTTTTCGTCTTCTTTTCTTTCGTTTCCCCCCCCCCCCCCCAGGTCTACAGGGAGGAAAAACCCAGCTTAGTACTCTTTTGCAAGCTTCAAGACCGTAGACGTATGGTTTGGATCTCTTTTGCTCGGATCATGGCTTTGGATATCACTATGGGAATTTTGTTACTTTTATTTATGTTTTATGCTTCTTTAATAATCAAGACAGTAATGAGGTTGTAATGATGGAAGTATTTTGAGACAATTATGGAAATGTTTTGTTTGAACATGTATTGATGAAATAAAAGTCTGTTTGGTTTCCGTTGTTTAAAATATGTGTATTCATATCTGTCTTGTGTTTATCTGTGGCTTTTACTTATAAACCTCCACCAAAGTTAAGGCATTCCCTTTGTGAGTGACCTTAATGGAGGTGGGGTGTTTCATTAAAGCTACATTCTGGACATTATTGACCAATTCATCATATTTTGCACCCATGAAGAAGATAAAGGACATTTTGGTCACAGTTTAGAATTAACAAATATTATGTTGTTCCATTGCAAAGCTTTGAACAGAAATATTGTCCAAACTTGTACAGCTCTTCTTATAAGCTGTTATATGATGAATGATTACTATGAAGTGGACGTAGGCGTTAGTGCACAACCACTAAAAAAAAGATATGTTCTCCCAGCATTTATTTATTTTAGATTTGGGTTATTGTATTCCTAGACACTTACACTCGAGGGTTTGTGTGCGTTGAATCAGCGACAATTCCCCACGTCAACATAAGTGAAGTTTCCCCACGTCAACATAAGTGAAGTGTGAAAGATCGAAAGAAAGGTGCGGATAGTAATAGTTGTGACACTCGACGTCTGCTAATGTCACTTAGAAGAGAATGCATTGAGTTTCGTGAAGTGCAATAGGTGATCATTAAAAAGAATAAATAAGACAGATAAAATATGCAGCAGAAAAAAAAAACTTGATTACGAAAGAAATAAAACATAGTCTCAGAAATACATCAAAACCAGTTACAACTAGCAAACTGTCTCAAATCTGTCTTACAAAGCATCTCATGAAAAATATCAAAATACATAAAAACATATCCCTTGCCATAATCCATACTAAAGTAGAGAGCATGTCAAAATGATACATCTCAAGAAATCCAAGTCAAGTCCAAGCTGTAAGAGAAATCCTAGTTACTACCGAATGCTTCCACTCTGAGGACCGGGGGGGGGGGGGGGGGGGGAAGAGGCGAAAGAAAAAGGATCAGACATAAAGTTTGGCGAGTTCCAGTGATTTACAAATATGCATAAAATAGAAATGCCAGATAGTAAATAAGACTGGATGATGAAGGTATAGTGTCATATGGATAAGCTAAACAGAATAGACGGGAATAACAAGAATAAATCATGGTCGAGTAAAGCTTCACATTTCTATCCTAAAACAGGTATGTCTAAACATATATGTCTGCACCAATACTAGTATAACAGGTTCAACAGGATTAGGTTATTTTGCCTAATTACATATCAACAGGATTACAATAGGTATAAACAACAGGATTAAATAGAAGGATTAGGTGTACCCTAATTACGTAACAAAATTAGGTGTTAACCTAATTACATAACAACATGAGTAGATGCACCCTAATTACTACCCAAGCGATCGGCTCCCTACTACGTAAATACTCTGTGCCATTCCCGGTAGTAAGGTGCATCACTCCCTAACCCAGCAACTATATGACACAGACCTATTTACAGGTGTTATAGCGTCTTATCTTTCCAAGTCGGACTCATGCACACTCAAGACTCCGTCGAAACACACCCGTAACCATCTCCATGTGAACCTCTTACTATTAAGTTCAGTAAAGCGTGCCCTGGCCCCTACCTAGTGCGGGACCCCTATTACAAGATACCTACAGTGTATCAACCCGAATTCCGACTGACCGATTTTTTTTAAATTCTAATCTATCGAAACTCGTGTTGGTTTGCTCTGGTATCCTGTAGAAAAGACAGAGATATAAAATAAATCAAAGCTCAGAAAAACATCACACAGCGGAATGAATAAAATATACTGTAATCAAAATATAATCCTACCGTAGTAATAATACTGCCTAATCAGTATTCAAAGCTATCATATCTCTGCCACAAATCTAACCTGCATGTATTTTATCAGGAGGGGGTCAGAACACAAATTCTGGTGACTGGATTTAAACTACACATTTTGGATAACCCTACATATACCATTCAATTATATTTTCTAATTGTTTATTAGGCTACTTGGGTTAACAACACGCAAGGCTTACACACACGTCATACCCATCTATATTCCAGTGGATTAACCTAATATAGTATACATGTAGCTACCCCCAATATTGAGGTACACCCCATGGTACCCCACTCGCATGGTCTCCACCGTAATGCCACATAAACGTACACAGTCTCTCATCCTACGCCAGAATGACGTACGTATCTCTATATAAAAATGTTACGTTCTGCATATATCTGCCATTGTCATGCTATGTAAGCGTACGGACTGCCACCTTCGATCGAATCAGATTCCATTACAGAGTAATGCCCTTGAGTCCACGATACACCACCCAAAGCAGACATGCATGTATCTAGACTTTCCCACGTACGTATCGTCAATCGTACTCGATACCTTAACTGTAGATATCCTCTACTGTGCACCGAGTTCTGTGGCAGGGCTGTACAAGAAACATAGAACTCGGTCAGGAGCTTTTCCATATCTGTACAGGCCCGCCTTTAAGGGCCTCAAAATACAGATATTCCATGGGTCTGTTTTTCATAGTGGTTATGGCCCCACCTCGGCCCCTCCCTCAACCAGCAAAGACTACAAGAGCTAAGCGACTTGCCTCTAACAAACAATCTAAACATCCAATTGGCATCTCCACTCAACCACCGTGCCACTATAGTGAAAGGTTGATGGCATCTTGGGTTTAGCTCTAGTCTTTTCGCATTCCACTGGCTGCCGATGACGGGTACCCGACGATCTACTTTCCTTATTTGGTCCTGACCCACCTCCCGTTAAGGCGATCGTCGAATCGCCCTAGTGTCATCTCGTCACACCATTCTGACTACAAAGCTACTTATGTAGTCAAGGCATACTCACTGGGTAGTAAGGCACAGACCCAACTCTGCGAGCACAGCCTAAACATTTGCCACCGCACAGAGGACTACCAAGAGAACCTTACACATCTTTGGAAGCCGCGTGCTTCCCCTTCCAGTCCTTCGGAGCTAATAAAATAATCAGATGGACGGGCGCTCCCCTCGTGCCTCATAACACCGCGATGATCTACCCCGTTTGGTTATTCACCTTAAACGTGCGGACTGGTCCAAGCGCCTTATTTTCGTATGTTATTAGGCCCTATGTCTAAACATTCAATTATGCGCTTTTTCAACCTCATCAGGATTCCTATTAACTTGGTTATTTCAAATCATATTAACTCCTTATTCAAGTTACCAAGTTCTTTCCGAGCCCCTTATATCTCTAAGGAATGGACCCTTCTTACTTATTAATTTTGGTTACAAGTCTTAACCTTTTTTCGTTTATTAATAAGCCTATAACATGTCATTCTCTAGATTGTAATCCAAGGTCTGCAATCTACAATCTTTTTATATTATTCATTGTCTAATAACATGTTCTACTTAATATGTAATTAAGTATATCCCAATTCACATGTTTTCTGTTTAACATGTTACTTATTATTTATGATTAGATATAACTTATTTCATTTCATAAGTCTGCTTCATTCTTTCTTATTTAATTATAATTCCATCTCACACTGGCACTACAACTTTTCGTTGTTTACTTATTAACTTAGTTCTCTTAACTAAGGTTTACTAATAAGTTTCCTTTCCATTAATATAACTTATGTTGTCCTTATCAACAGATTTCAGATTCTCATTCTTATAGATAACTTATTTACAATTACGTACAACTTATCCCATTACATAAGTTATTTCATTTCCTTTATCGTTTATTATAACCTAAGTTATAATTTCCACTTGTCCCTAGGACAAATCTACCTATTATATAATCATTCTCATTAGTGTAATTAATTATAATAGGTTATTATCATTCTCATTCATCCTAATCCTTTTTTTACTATTGTAACTTCCATTCATTTCCATTAATTACAATAAATGCATTTTATTTCTATCCTTTTATACATATATTCATATATATGTTTATGCACTATACCTCTCACATTAAATTAACAACTTGTGGATGCTGGATTTTCCGGGCGGTTCCGGGCAGACGTCTACCACAAATTGAATTTAAACCTCGTATCTTAGCACCGTTACATATATATATATTTACGCACTGAACCTCTCACATTAATTTAACAACTTGTGGATGCTAGATTTGCCGGTCGGTTCCGGGCAGACTTCTATCATAAGTTGAATTTAACCTCGTGTCTAAGTGCGATTACAGTTTTCTATTTACTGTAATTTTAGGCATATTCATTCTTTTTAAATTTTACTGTAATCTTTTTTTACATGTCACACTTAATATCATATTAAGTCAATTTCTAATTATCATGTCGCATGTTCTTCTTAACATGTAGTTAACTTCATTTTAAAATAATAACATGTAACTATCAATCATGTAATTATTCTCATCTAACAATTTAACATGTAATTGTATCAATTCTTACAGTTAAGGGTTCAAGTACATAATATGCCACAAATTAACATATAATTATTCCAATTTCGTTATAACTTGACTTACAATATCCAATTAACATGCATGTATACAACAGTAATCATTTCCACATATTTTAACAGCTTTACCCTTTCCAACATATTAACATTTCAACGCATCAAATTAACATTTAGACATATTATATCAACATTATGACAGATTTATATTGCATATTAACAGTGAATGTCAAACGATAATATATCATTATCAAAAATGATATAACTTAAAACCACTCACCTAATTTTGCTTTTCAAATCCTGAATCTGATTCAGATCTAGCATTCCATGGTTCTCCTAACTGAATTTAGAACCTCAACAACCATGGATCCACAATTCTTAACTAAAAGAAGAAGGGATGAAAGAGGAGAAATTTAAATAGACCAGATCTAAGAAATTATCTTACTTCAAATATGATTCTGAACACCTTCTTTATTAATATTCATTTTTTCCACTAGACCTTGAATCAGAATTTTCCTAAACTAATTATTTTATTTTCTGAAGAGATTTGAGGAGGAAGAAGAATGGTAGAGTATAGGCGTCATCTCAGAAAATATGAGATTTAGGTTAGGCTCTGCTAGACTATTTATAGGTGTTCAGGATCTTATCGTACACGCAGCGCTGAGTCAACAACGAACTTAGTTAAGAAAACAGTCCAGATTCATTGATGAATCTGCCCGAACCTGGGGTGGGTCGACCTCCTTGTGGGTCCCACGAGCTGTTTTGGCGTAGAAGTTTTATTTTTTGAATGTTTGGATTTCTGGAATTTATTTAAACATTATATTTACATATAATCTCCTTATATGTATACAAAATTCTAGTGACCATTTTATGCGTATATATGCACAACTTTCATTTCGATTTCAAAATTCAAACGATGTTATGCCATCATTTAATTCTTACCATATTTCTATGATTGCAGATTTTGAATTTTTCTCTTGTATGTACACATTTCTGCACATATATTTGCATATATTCTCGTATACATATATACACATATTTTTCTGTACTTCCTTATATGTGCGTTTATACATATTTTCTCTTTAGAACATGTGTTATTTTAGCCGTTCCCTTGAAACAAAAATATGATGGTGGCAGGGATCGAACTTTGTACCTCTTGCAAGAAAGCCACATGCTATAACCAACTGGACTACTAAGGTTATTATTAGCAAGGCTTAGAACAATGGCGGTCATTGTTCTTTTCTTATTCCTCCTTTTCATTTAAACTATTACATGTAACCTTATCACTTTGCATGCATCTTTCTCTTTCATTTTTCTTTTATTATTAGTGCATAATATTTGCAAATCGTTGCATGCAAGATATTACACTGCATGCAACTAATTTCTTATTTTAACGTATGCGTTGCATTTTTATTTGCATTAATATTTTCTTCTTTTTCAATGCATGTATTTATTACATGCAATCACATATTATCTTTATTTTATTCTTCTTATATACTTACGTCTATGCATATATATGCATTATTTAATTATCAAAAACGCGGGGTGTTACATTCTCCCACCCTCAGGGGATTTTGTCCCCGAAATTTGATAAGGGTAAAAATAGATAATCCCTCACATAATATCTATCCATCATGTGCGCATCCAATTTTTGAAAACATTGTGCACTTATGCAAAGTGTAATACAACATAATAATACATTTATACCTAAGCGGTACCATATGTATGCAAATTTTTCAAATATTCTTTAAAAACATGATGCTCACATCCTAAATATACTGGCAGTTCTATGTGAATGCAATATATTGAAAATCAAAATTGCTTTTTCACCCAAATTTTCTCACACTCTTACCGAGCAAGAGCGTAGTTCATCCAATTTTTACATCCAAAACCCTACTAAGCAACTTTATTTTTTGAATTTCAGAAAAATTTCTAAATTCGATTTCTTATGTTACAAAAATGTGGAAAACGAAAAACTTCACATCTACCGTTTTTCTTTTTCGACCTTTTTCCAGTCGTACTTGGATTTTATGGAACTATTTATAAAGATTCTCTATTTTCCTATCCAAGCACAGCCCACATAAGAAGGTTTTCTTTGTTACCGATTTTCTTTTTCATCTTGTCTTGGAAATTTTTATTCTTATCCATCTTTTCACAGAATTTTCCATCTTTCTTTAACTGTCATATTTATTGCTTTACTGAATTTGTTGTTTCCTTTTTAGTTGTGACATTACTCTATTCTTATCTTATTTAACTTAATCCTTTAATCTAAGTTTAGTTTCAAATAATCCTTCTAGTCCTTTAACTAAAACAGGAAAACAGACACTCTACATAACTACTATCAAGGGTCAAGAATCTCAGAACTATGTCCCCCATAGACAGAAAAGTTTAAACCACAGGATCAACGACAGGTTTAGATGTTACCCTAAATACCCAACAAGAACAAAATAGAAGAACGATCCTAACAGAAATGCAATAACGGCTTTTACCCCAACAGGATCTAAACACTTACTTGCCCTTCACTATCTAGTAGTTACCACTAGTCTTAGTTGTGTACCAATAGTCATTTCAAGCAACACCCTAGGCTTTTCAATGCTTATGCATTTTACGGAAATTTATCATTATTCCAAAACAAGATAATTCTTACTATATACTTCATAGCCTCAAAACTTTTTCTCGTCTTTCCTAGGCACTAATCCTTACCTACTCCATACTTTTTAAAACATGGTTTGGCTTTTCTTCATTTAAATTTTCTTTTGAAAATTAAAATCGTTAAAACTTCATTTTCCTCATGAAAACTTACTTTTGTCAAACCATAAAAACATGTCATCTTAAAAAGATGTAAAACATCATTTTTTTTCAAATCACAAAACCGGAGTAGATAAGGGCAACTATTTCTCAATCAGGTTTACGACTTGTTCTTGCCTATAAGGCCAGTTCAGTTTCTTACTACAAGGTGCAAACATCTACTTTATTCTTAATTTCTACACTTATTTTGTCCACCCAACAAAATTCTCTTGTTGAAATAATTTATCAAAAATGATTGTCAAAAGAATAGAGATTTCAAAACTTTCTTTACTGGAAATTCCAGTTTTCAACAAAATGCAACATTTTCTAAGTTTTGCTTTTTAATCCTTTCATGTAATATAACAAGGAAACTAGCGAGTTGTACATGCTCTAAAATATGCATCTTTTACTGCGAGAATTTTATTTTAGACAAAATTTTCGCAAGAAATCACTATTTGAAAACACCATAAACCATCTCCTAAAATCTTTTATAATTTCAGGTTCTTAAAAGTTAACAATGGGGTTAGACTCAAAATGGGTTTCCAATTTTCTAGGCTTTCCTAGACACTCCCACAAGGTCAATTCTCTCAACTATATATACTCCTAATCCAATTTTCTCTTTTTAACCTTTTCCAATTTATAAGTTTTTACTGCCAAACCCACTAATATGAAATATTAACATATGGGATCCACCTTTTTTTGTTTTAAAACATATTGTACACTTCCCACCCAAATTTCCTAAGGGTCTCAGATTTCCATATTCATTCCTTTAGCGTACAATACAAACATCCCAATTCTTACTATATTACACTCTTTCTATTTAGTGAGTTCCTCTATGGATCTAGGTATATATAATATCTATATTTAAAAATACAAATACGTTCACTCCTTATCTATACATGAATCCTAAACCTGGCTCTGATACAAGATGTAACAACAAGAATTCCGACAGACCGATTTTTTTTCAAAATTCTAATCCATCGAAACTGTAGAAAAGACAAAGATATAAAATATATCTGAGCTTAGAAAAACACCTCACAGCAGAATGAATAAAATATAATTTATTCAAAATATAGCCTTACCATAGTAATAATACTGCCTAACCAGTATCCACAGCTATCATATCTCTGCCACAAATCTAACCTGCGAGTATGTTATGAGGAGAGGGTCAGAACACAAGTTCTAGTGACTGGATTTAAACTACACATTTTAGATAACCCTACATATACCGTTCTGTTACATTTTCTTATCATTTATTAGGTTACTTGGGTTAACAGCACTCAAGGCTTACATACACATCGTACCCATTTATTTTCCAGCGGATTAACCAAATACAATATATATAGATACCACCATTATTGAGGTACACCCCATGGCACTCGTTTTGTCTCTACCATAATGCCATAGAAATGTACGCAGTCCCTTATCCTACGCCGGAGTGACATACGGATCTCTATATAAAAATGTTACGTTCCGCATATACCTGCCATTGCCATACTACCTAAGTGTATGGACTGCCGCCTTCAATCGAATCAGATTCAGTCATAGAGTTGTGCCCTCGAGTCTATGATACACCACTCAAAGCAGACATGCATGTATCTAGACTTTCCCATGTATGTATCGTCAATCGTACTCGATGCCTTAACCGCATGTATCCTCTACTGTGCACCGAGTTCTGTGGCAAGGCTGTACAAGAAACACAGAACTCGATCTGGAGCTTTCCCATATCTATACAGACCCACTTTTAAGGGCCTCAAAATACATATATTCCATGGGGTCTGTTTTTCATGGTGGCTATGGCCCCACCTCGGCCCCTCCTTCAACTAGCAAAGACTACAAGAGCTAAGCGACTTGCCCCTAACAAACAATCTAAACATCCAGTTGGCGTCTCCCCTTAACCATAGTGCCACGATAGTGAAAGGTTGATGGCATCTTGGGTTTAGCTCTAGTCTTTTCGCATCCCACTGGCTGCCAATGATGGGTACCCGACGATCTCGTCACAGCATTTTGACTGCAAAGCTACTTTTGTAGTCAAGACATACTCACCGGGTAGTAAAGCGCAGACCCAACCTCTGCGAGTACAGCCTAAACATCTGCCACTTCACAGAGGACTACTAGGAGCACCTTACGCGTCTTAGGAAGCCGCACACTTCCCCTTTCAGTCCTTCAGAGCTAACAGAATAATCAGATGGACGTGCGCTCCCCTCGTGCCTCATGACACCGTGATGATCTACCCCGTTGGGTTATTCAGCTTAAACATGCGGACTGGTCCAAGCGCCTTATTTTAATATGTTATTAGACCCTTTGTCTAAGCATTCAATTATGCGCTTGCTCCACCTCATCCGGTTTCCTTTTACTTAGTTATTTCAAATCATATTAACTCCTTATTCATGTTACCAAGTTCTTTCCGAGCCCTTTATATCTCTAAGGAATTGACCCCTCTTGCTTACTAATTTTGGTTACAAGACTTAACCTTTTTTCGTTTATTAGTAAGCCCATAACATGTCGTTCTCTAGATTGTAATCCAAGTCTGTAATCTACAATCTCTTTATACTATTCATTGTCCAATAACACGTTCTACTTAATATGTAATTAAGTGTATCTCGATTCACATGTTTTCTGTTTAACATGTCACTTATTATTTATGATTAAATATAACTTATTTCATTTCATAAGTTTTCTTAATCATAATTTCTTCTTACACTGTCACTACAACTTATCGTTGTTTACTTGTTAACTTAGTTCTCTCAACTACGGTTTACTAATAAGTTTCCTTTCCATTAATATAACTTATGTTGTCCTTATCAGTGGATTTCAGATTCTCGTTCTTATAGATAACTTAATTTACGATTAAGTACAACTTGTCCCACTACCATTTCCTTTATTATAACCTAAGTTATAATTTCCACTTGTCCCCGGGACAAACCTACCAATTATATAATCATTCTCTTTAGTGTAATTAATTATAATTAGTTAAATTATTATTCCTCGCTCATCCCATTCCTTTTTTTTTACTGTTGTAACTTCCATTCATTTCCATTAATTACAATTAATGCATTTTATTTCTATCCTTTTATACATATATTCATATATATATGTTTATGCACTATACCTCTCACATTAAATTAACAACTTGTGGATGCTGGATTTTCCGGTCGGTTCCGGACAGACGTCTACAACAAGTTGAATTTAACCTCATGTCTTTGCACCGTTACATATACATATATATATTTATTTATGCACTAGATCTGTCATATTAAATTAACAACTTGTGGATGCTGGATTTGCGGGTCCGTTCCGGGAAGACTTGTACCATAAGTTGATTTTAACCTCATGTCTAAGTGCGGTTACAGTTTTCCATTTACTATAATTTTAGGCATACTCGTTCTTTTTAAATTTTAATATAATCTATTTTTACGTGTCACACTTAATATCATATTAAGTCTATTTCTAATTATCATGTCGCATGTTCTTCTTAACATGTAGTTAACTTCATTTTAAAATAATAACATGTAACTATCAATCATGTAATTATTCTCATCTAACAATTTAACATGTAATTGTACCAATTCTTACAGTTAAGGGTACAAGTACATAATATGCTACAAATTAACATGTAATTATTCCAATTTCGTTGTAGCTTAACTAACAATATCCAATTAACATGCATGTATAGAACAGTAATCGTTTCCACATATTTTAACAGGTTTATCCTTTTCAACATATTAACATTTCAATGCATCAAATTAACATTTAAACATATTATATCAACATTATGGCAGATTTACATTGCATATTAACGGGAATGTCAAACGTTAATATACCATTATCAAAAATTATGTAACTTAAATCCACTCACATAATTTTGCTTTCCAAATCATGAATCTGGTCTAGATCTAGCATTCCATGGTTCTCCTAACTGAATTTAGAACCTAAATAACCATGAATCCACAATTCTTAACTAAAAGAAGAAGGGAAGAAAGAGGAGAAATTCAAATAGACCATATCTAAGAAATTACCTTACTTCGAATATGATTCTGAACACCTTTATTCATTCTTTTCCTTCGGATCTTGAATCAGAATTTTCCTAAACTAATTATTCTATTTTTCTGAAGAGATTTGAGGAGGAAGAAGAATGACAAAGTATAGACATCGTCTTAGAAAATATGAGATTTAGGCTAGGCTCTGCTAGCCTATTTATCTGTGTTCATTATTTTAGCGTACATGCAACGCTGAGTCAGCAACGAACTTGGTTAAGAAAATAGTCTGGATTCATTGATGAATCTGCCAGGATTTGGGGTTGGCCAATCGCCCTGTGGGTCCCGCGAGCTGTTTTGGCATAGAAGTTTTATTTTTTGAACGTTTGAATTTCTGGAATTTATTTAAACATTATATTTACATACAATCTTCTCATATGTATACAAAATTTCTAATGATCATTTTATGCGTATATATATATGCATAACTTTCATTTCGATGTCAAAATTCAAATGGTGTTATGCCGTTATTTAATTCTTACCATATTTCTATGATTGCAGCCTTGTTTTGAATTTTTTTCTTATATATATATATATATATATATATATATATATATTTCTGCACATACATACGCATATTCTCAAATACATATATACATATATTTTTCTATACTTCCTTATATGTGCATTTATACATATTTTCTCTTTTGAACATGTGTTATTTTAGTCGTCCCTTAAAACAAAAATATGACGGTGGCGGGGATAGAACTCTGTACCTCTTGCATGAAAGCCACTTGTTCTAACCAACTATACTACTAAGGCTATTGTTAATAAGGCTTAGACCAATGGTGGTCATTTTTCTTTTCTCAGTCTTCTTTTTGATTTAAACTATTGCATGTAACCTTATCACTTTGCATGCATCTTTCTCTTTCAGTTTTCTTTCATTATTAATGCATAATATATGTAAATCATTTCATGCAACATATTACACTGCAAGAAACTGATTTCTTCTTTTAACGTATGCATTGCATTTTTGTTTGCGTTAATCTTTTTTTTTTCAACGCATGTATTTATTACATGCACTCACATATTATCTTTGTTTTATTCTTCTTATATATATTTATGTCTATGCATATATATATATATATACACATATGCATTATTTAATTATCATAAAATGCTGGGTCTTACATACAGGGATACTAACTGATATGGGTTCCAAATAGCAGATTGATACAAGTCAAACCCCCTAAGCTTGTGCCCCCAAATAATTAGGATTTAAGAGTCTCCAAAACCCGATACAACAGCAGATCAGGGACCTCTTAGCTTATTAATATTTATGTTTAATCTAGTAGGTTTAGGTTTACTAATAAGCATGGTAGTATATTCATGTCATTATGTGTTGTACAACCCTTCCCCAATACACCTGCCCAGATGTATATAATTCCCCATAACAATTTAGTTTATTAAACTACATCTGATTCTTACCCCAAACATGTCATTTACTTAATGTCCATTTTTAAGTCAGAAGTAACATGTCCATTTCATATGCTTGCCTACTATGTTCCCAAATTATAACATATGCATTTTTCTGCCAAGCTATAGTAACATATACACATTACTCCTTTTTAATGGTTTACAGTAAGTCCAAACATGTGTATATTTATCATTTTTCCTAAATTATAGTCAATTCATCCAAGTAAATAACATGCCTAAATTTCTCTTTTATACCATTCATTATTTCCCCAAAACATAAGCATACTATAATCGGGTATAGCCTGGGCTTATAAATGCCTAGGCTTAGCGTAAAATAGAAAGGGAAAACAGAGGAAGAAGAATAGAATCAAGTTAGGAATATAGGAAAGATTGGAAATAAATAAAAGGCTTAGAAATAGGAAAAGGAAGATAGATACATATAACTTGTTAATTTTCCAACATCATAGGCATATAGATAACTTGTTTAATTATCCAACATCATAGGCATATGTATAACTGATTATAATGACATAGGTGATTAACAGTGAAAACAGGTATAACATTTATTTTACTAACATTGTAGATCCTAACCAGTTTTATTTAACTGTCATGTTCAAGGCCTAAGAAATCCGATCTGTAAATAACTGAAACTCGTAGTGAGTCTTAGTGAAGATAATTATATAATACTATGCCGTAGAAAGTCCAAGTCCATCCAAGTTATATGTATGCAAGTCTTGATTGCCTCTGTTTGATCCAATCTTTAGCAGCATTCCACCATTATATGTTTATATTTTTCAGAATAATTTAGAGACAGAGTAAGATATGTAGAATTTTTGTGAATTAGGGATGAGGGAAGCCATCTATTTATAGAGTTACAGAGCCAACATCAACCCTTAGATCTTTGGTTTTAAATCTGAACCGTACAAGTCATGTTGATTCAGCATGAATAGAGTTAGAAAATAGTCTAGGTTTATCAGGCAGAATTCAGATGGATCAGGGGTGGGTCGACCCACCTACCCCCTGTGTTGACCTATTTGACCTATGGGTTGACCCAGCCTTCCTTGGGTCGACCCATGGATTGACCTGAGCCGATCGTGAGTCACCCTCTAACGGGACATTTTCTCGCTTCGTCTTCCCACTTACTTCATTCGAAATTCTAGAATTTATTTTGACTTGTATTTATACATAAGCTCCTTACACGTGTACAAACTTCTCGACCCTATAATTTCTTCATACGTTATCCGTTTAATGCAAACTTGGGGTCTATCTAAATCAGAATTTCGAGACAAACACAACGGTAATGCTTATTTAACTTAATTATGAATATATAATTAAGTTATTCCCAATTATTATCTTTAAACGGGTTTATTAGGTTTTGGGGTGTTACATTCTCCCCTACTTAAAGGATTTCGTCCCCAAATCTCAAAGTCTACAAGAATGTTACTACCCTAACATCCACCTACAACCATCTAGTCATCTATCATCCACAAGTATCCATTGTCCTTAAGAAGATTTCTAATGCTTATATGAATATATGCAAAGTGTTGTGTGTATATGTCATTACACTAATGCGAAAATCAGGCGGTCAACTGATTCAGCTGACCTCCTTAATGCAATATATGTTTATGCCATGAATCCAAAATGTATACAAAAAGTCTTAGCATAACATGTAAACTCAATATGTGTGCACAATCATTCATCCGAATGCAACATCCATATGATGATACATCCATTTCCATCCATAGAAAATCTAAAATGCACACACATCCATATGCAATGTGTAAGTGATTGAGCCAATCTAGTGCCTAGTGTGTGTCTATGCATCTACGTGCAACCACTAGAAAAAACTTGCATCCACTTGCAATCATCAGTCATAACATGTTTAAAATATATGTTTCCAACCATTGGATTCTTCCTAAGGATCAAAATGTTTGAACGATAGGATAAATAACTCGAAATGATAGAAACAAATGCAAAATAAAAGCTTGGAAAAGAAGTCAAGAGCGTACTCTCAAAAAGAAAAGGATAAGAAGCCCGAATCCTATCTTTGGGTTCTCACGTACCATCTTCGCGGTCTTCTCCCCATTGCACTTTAACCAACCTAATTCCCTTGTTTCGTAGCTTCTTGATTTCTGATCCAAGTATATGAGTAGGAATTTGTCTCGCTGATACTTCCTTCTCAACTTCCATGCCTTCAAGAGTGCTTGGCTCTACTATCTCTGATGTATCATGGAAACATTTCTTAAAATGGGAAACGTGAAATACGTTGTGTACGCCCACCAGGCTATCTGGTGGCTTAATCCTATAATTCGTCTGCCCTATCCTCTCTGTTATAGGGAATGATCCTACATATCTTGGCGCAACTTCCCTACTAAGCCAAAGCGAACTACATTTCTTAGCGGTGACACGTTAATGAAGACTGTATCTCCCACTTCAAATTCCAAGTTGGTACTCCTTTTATCAGCATAAGATTTCTATCTGTCTTGAGCGGCTTTCATTCTTCGATGGATAAGATCAATCTTTTCAGAAGTATCTCGAATCATATCTGGCCCAAGTAGAATTATGTTTGTAGACTCCCACCAATAAGTCGGTGATCTACACGGTCGTCCATATAATACTTCGAAGGGTGCCATGCCTATGCTTGATTGGTAACTGTTGTTGTAGGAAAACTCCACCAAAGGAAGGTGCTATTCTCAAGTCCCTCCAAAGTCTAGGATACACATTCTTAGAAGATCCTCAAGAACTCTATTCACCCTCTCAATCTGTCCTTCTGTATGAAGGTGGTATGCTGTGCTCAAACGTAGCTGTGTACCTAACGCCTCCTGCAAGCTCTTCCAAAACACGCTAGTAAAGATGGGGTCGCGATCGCTTACTATACTGGAAAGTACCCCATGTAATCGAACTATCTCTCGGAGATAAACTAATGCTAGCGAAGACCTCGTCCTTTTACTCTTCACAGGAATAAAATGAGTGCTCTTTGTAAGTCTATCCACTATCACCCAAATGCTCGTATTTCCCTTCCTTGACCTAGGCAATCCACCGATGAAGTTCATAAAGACGCTCTCCCAGTCCATTGCGGGATATCTAAGGGATGAAGCAGTCCACTTGGATTCTTTTTTTCAGCCTTTAATCTTTGGCAGATCATGCATCGAGCTACAAATTCCGCACATATTTCTTCATGCCAGTCCAAAAGAAAACCCTCTTCATGTCTCAATACATTTGTCGCCGTCCAGATTGATAGTCATCCGAGAATGATGGGCTTCCTCAAGAACTACCTTAAGAAATTCCTCAATCTTAGGGACATATAGCCTCCCATCTCGTCTTATCCACCTTTTCATCCATGGTATATCTAGCAAGGTGACTAGAAGTCTCTCCTCTACTAAGCTTGTCCAAGATGTATGAAATATGTAGGTCCTCCCGTTGCCTAGATCTAACTTGCTCCAGTAGAGTAGATCGCACCTCCAACGATGATGTCAACCCAACTATGATATCCATAGAAGGCTTAAAATCAAAGGTCGAAATGTATTCCAAGATCCTCCTTCTTAAGAATAGAGGACTCAAATTCATCCTCTGCCAACTGAGTGTGTCCGCCACTACATTACCCTTGCCTAGGTATAAGTTATCTCGAAGTCGTAGGATGCTAGGAACTCCATCCACCATTGCTGCTTTAGGTTGAGATCCTTCTGTGAGAGCAAGTACTTGAGTGATTTATGATATGTATATAGCTCTAACTTTTCTCCAAGTAGACAGTGTCGCCAAGACTTCAATGCAAACACTATAGCAGCCAATTCTAGGTCATGGGTTGGGTAGTTCTTCTCGTGAACCCTCAACTGTCTACTTCCATAGCACACTACTATTCCCTTTTGCATCAGAACGACACCAACCCTTGTACCACAAGCATCGGTGTAAACCGTAAGCATCTTGCTTCCGTCTGGGAGAGTCAGAACTGGGGATGTTATGTAACACCCCGTGAATTTTAATCTTAACAAATTAAAGTATAATTAATTATAAATGATGAAATAAAGGGAAATGGGTTACGCCATTGCGTTCGTCTCGAAATTCGGCTTGAGATAGAGTCCAAGTTTGCGTAAAACGGATATCGTATGAAGAAGATATGGACGAACGAAGTTGGGCAGAAAAACCAGAAAACAGGTCAGAATGCACTGGCGCACTTGGGAAGTGCGCCAGAACAAAGTTGAACTGGCGCACTTGGGAAGTGTGCCAGTACATTTTTAGCCTGGCGCACCTGCCAAGTGCGCCCAGGTCAGAATGACCTGCTGGTCAGGTCCTGGCTGGCATAATCAGGGTCTGGTCGAATTCTGAGGCTTGGCTGAGTCACTAGGGCTTACATGTCACTTTCTGATTGGCTTCTCTTGAGATGGATGGCCTGGATTCATTCTAGCATCATCGACGACTCTAATTAGATTGAAATTCTACAAATACAACTCAAATCTAACCCTAAACTCACATAAATAATAGAATACAAAAGCCGTCATGCTGCTGGAAAGGAACTAGGAATGGCCGCCAATTAGAAAGCCTAGAGACAAGCCAACACTAAAGCTTAGAGATGAATCAAACTAAGAAGAAGATAAAAGTTTAATCAAAATTAATCAACGCAACGTTAGTCTACCCAACGGAGTGCGTCTCAGTTTCAGAATTCAGAATCCAGAATTCAAGATTCTGCATTTGTTGTAAGTATAGTAACCTTTCAGAATATGAATAAAAATTGTGATGTGATTCGATGTGAATGAAAATAGAATTGTGTTATTGTGTTGTATAAATTCTATGTGTTGCGATGGTTCTATCATGACTTGTGTATTGACGTTTGTGGCATAAATTGATTGATGCAAGCCTATTGAACAATTGTATATGAAAACAATGGCACTTGCAAGTTTGTGGCAAAAATTAGAATTTGATCATTTTATGTATATGGCGATGGCATGGACTATGTATATTCCCTTAGTCTAAGTTAGAATTTATGTAAACATGTTATAGACCTTTTATGCCTACATGATCCAAAACCTATTATATCGTTCTTATGTTTATTTGCAAGTATAATTGGACCTATGTTTCATCAAGTATAATTGGATCTATGTTTCATAAACTATGCAAGATTATGTTTATTTGCAAGTATAATTAATTGGATCTATGTTTCATAAACTATGCAAGATTATGTTTATTTGCAAGTATAATTGGATCTATGTTTCATAAACTATGCAAGATTATGTTTATTTGCAAGTATAATTGGATCTATGTTTCATAAACTATGCAAGTTCATAGGCTATATGATTAGATGTTAAAATTGTACATTTTGGTGAATATACATCATGCTAGTTTTGTGTTTGACATTATGCCAAATTAAACATGTTTAAACACAAGTTTGTATTAGCTTAAACTATGCCATCTCATATGCCACCTACTTAGTTATACTTTGATTTGAATGCAATTTCACATGACCCATCATTTATGTTAGTATCGCTAAATTGCAAGTTCATGCACCACACACCCTTATATGTTGTAAAATATTACATGTTCTTGATTTCCCCTTTTCTTACGCTTATAAGGTTGGACTAAATTGTGTCGAGCCCAACATTTGTTATAACGTTGCGAACTTATAAACGGGAGTAATAACGTTGGGTGTAAAACATGAAAATATATGTTGGCATGTTTGGCACATGCCAATGACAATGACATTTAAAGCGGTATGAATTGTTATACCCAAAAATAAAACATATGACATTTACATATATAATTGAGAAGTAATAAAATATGTAAATTTAGAAAACATGATATGCTTAACCCGAGGTTGGATTGAGTTGTGATGTAAACCTGCCCGGACCCGCATGGCTGTCCAGTAGTCACAACAATACCTATCCAATGTGGGTGGTTAAGCATTGAGCCCAATAAGGACCCGAGGTTAGACTGAGCTACGGTGTAAACCTGCCCAGAACCGACCGGCACATCCAGTAACCATAGCAATACCTATCTAATGTGAGTGGTCTGGCGCTCCTAAGAGGCTAAGGACATATGGTAGGGTTAAGTCAACTATAACACTTAACCAAATTCAACATGTTAACAAGAATTGATGGGTGAGGTTAGGTAAATACAGACACTTAACCACTTAACATGTTTGACTAGAAAATCCTAGTAACGAGGGACCCGTTTCAGCGGTAACCCAAGTTAGGTATCAACGGTACCCTGAAACTAGGCAGGGTGGGGCACGATTACTGGGCTGATTGTAAGCGGTCAAACGACGGCGGTGGGTGCACAGTGCAGGTCTAACGGGGTGCGGGCGTGCACACACTCCGGAGCAGACAACCAGGGCATTGGGGACACCAGTAATATAACCTATGCCTTCTAGAATTTGAGTCGGGGCCGCCACCATGGGTCTTGATACACCCTATGATGGGACCAGCATAGGTATCTACAATTCTTGGGGGCCGTATGACAGATGTTAACGCGAGTAGGAGCCGATCTTACGAAAATGGGGATCACTTTACCCTCACCATGGGGTGCTAGTTAGAATGAACTCAAGTAGATGCAGAGATATAGTATGGGTGCAATAGTACATTCGACACTTCCTTAGCTTGTGACACCATCCTATTTTCAGTATATATCTATCATGCCCTTTTCTTATTCACATATTGAAGAGTTACTAGATTTACTCAGGCTTTATGTCTGACCCTATTTTCTTTTCGTCTTCTTTTCTTTCGTTCCCCCCCGGGTCCACAGGGAGGAAATAGCACAGTTCAGTCAGGCTCTGTACAAGCTCCGAGAACGTTGATGTATGATTTGGGTCTCTTTTGCTCGGACTATGGCTTTGGATATCACTATGGGGATTTTTGTCACTTTATTTATGTTTTCTGCTTCTTTAATTATCAAGACAGTAATGATGTTGTAATGTTGGAAGTATTTAGAGACAATATTTAGTTTTGAACACGTATTGATGAATAAAAGTCTGTTGGTTTCCGCTGTTTAAAATATGTGTATTTATAGCTGTCTTGAGTTTATCTGTGGCTTTTACTTATAAACCTCCACCAAAATTAAGGCAATCCCTTTGTGAGTGACCTTAACGGAGGTGGGGTGTTTCACTTGGTATCAGAGCATAGGTTTACCAGGCAAGATAAAAGTTTTTGAAATTTGTTTTCAAAAAAGAAAGTTTAAAGAAGCATTTTTCAAGAAAAAGTGTTATATTTATAAAAGACAAAATCCCCCCAAAGCCATATGCACTATCTCTTTCTATCCTTCGTTTTGAATCTTTCCTTTCTGTTTCAGCATGTCTGGAGACCTTAACCTCCCGGAAGGAGTGCCGATTCCCAGCTGGTTTAGGAGGTACTTAGAAGCAAGAGCCAATGGCGCGGGCCCAGCAGACACCCCTCCTCCAGTGGCCGTGGTTCCTCCTCCTCCTCCTCCTCGTGGAAATGCCTTTGCAAAAACATGTAGAGACTTCAAGGCAATGGGTGGAAAAGACTTTTATGGGACAGAATCCTTTGTAGGGGCAAGAAACTGGCTAAAGGAGACTGAGGATCTGTTTGTCATCTTCGGGGTTGATGACAAGCAAAAGATACAACTAGCGGTATGGTTGCTCAAGGATGAAGCTTCCTATTGGTGGGAAGTTACCAATGCTCAGAGGGCGGTGGAAACATGGGAAGATTTCAGGACAAGGTTTGAAATGAAATTTCTCTCCCAAGCAGAAAGAAGCCTGCAAATGGAAAAGTTCCTAACTCTGAAACAGGGGAGCATGACGATCAGGGAATATGTTAATCAGTTTAATCAGCTAGCCAGATTTGGGCTAGACTTAGTAAACACCCAACACAAGAAGGCACTTCGCTTCGTCAAGGGTTTGAATGAGCCTCTACACAGCCTTGCCATGACCCATGTATCCACGGGAGTGACTTATGAAAGCTTGGTGGACATGGCATTACTACACAAGGAAGATCACGGCAAGAAAGAAACTAAGGGGGAAGAGAAGAAAGGGGTCTACAAGCAAAGAAAACAGACTTCAAGAAAGGAGGAAAGAACAATAAGCCCCGTGAGAAGAGAAGGTGCAATTTCTGTGGCATTGTGGGCCATATATCAAAAGACTGCCGGAAAAGAAAGGCGAAGATGGGTGGTTGCTTTCATTGTGGAGAGAGTGGGCACCAAGCTAAGGACTGCCCAAAGAAGAAAGGGCAGGGACAGAAAGCTGGATCCACTTCATGGGGTCAGGTTCATGCGCTAGTGGCCCCTCAGCAGGAACGAGGTAGTAATATTTCTGTAGAAAGTGTAGTCTATCTTTATGATCATCCAGTTCGTACACTTTTTGACTCTGGTGCATCACACTCTTTTATTTCATCTACCTTAGTAGAATCTCTGCATCTAGACACTCGTATGGTAGAAGATCCCTTAGTAGTTTCAAATCCAATTGGAGGCTCCGCTTACTTGTCTATGGTTTGTTTGGTTTTGAAAATCTCTATTCTCAGCGTTGAGTTTAGTAGTAATGCCTTTGTCTTGGGCTTCTCGGGATATGGTTTGATCTTAGGCATGGACTGGTTATCCAGTAATAGTGCCATTCTTGATTGTGAGAAAAGAGTAGTTAGACTCTTGACTCGGCTTGGAAACACTCTAGAAATTTCTTGTAATCCTTTGAATGCTGTTATGCTTAGTTATCTAGAATCGCTTGATGCTTCTGATGAGAATTTGCAATTAGTTAGAGTAGTCCGAGAATATCCGGATGTCTTTGAGGAGGTGAAAGGCTTACCTCCGAGGCGGGAAATAGACTTCCGCATATATCTTGTGGATAACGCAAAGCCTGTAGCTTTACTGTCAGACATATGGCCCCAAGGGAGAGAAAGGAGCTCAGTAAGCAGGTTAAAGAACTTCTCGAAAAAGGGTTCATTAGGCGGAGCATTTCGGAATGGGGTGCTCCAGTGGTGTTCGCAACCAAAGCAGACGGTTTGCTTCGCCTTTGCGTCGACTATAGGGAGTTAAATAAATTGACCAAGAAAAATAGGCACCCTCTTCCCCGTATCGATGATTTGTTTGATCAGCTTGTAGGTGCAACGGTCTTCTCCCAACTTGATCTGGCAACTGGGTTCCATCAACTAAGAGTAGCTGAAGATAGTATTGATAAAACGACGTTCAGAACCCCAGACGGGTCCTTCGAGTGGCTTGTCATGCCTTTCGGCTTGACAAATGCACCCGCTTATTTCGTAGACCTAATGAGCAGGGTGTTTAGAGAATTCCTCAATAAATTTGTGGTTGTCTTCGTAGATGATATCTTAATCTTCTCAAAGAGTGAGGAAGAGCATGCTCAGCAATTGAAAGAAATCATGGAAACTCTTCGAGCTCATCAATTAAAAGCCAAATTCTCCAAGTGTCACTTCTGGAGAAAAGAAGTAAGATTTCTGGGGCATATAGTGTCCAAAGAGGGGTTGGCTGTGGACCCCGCGAAAGTGGTGGCAGTGCAGGATTGGAAGACAACAAGAAATGCAACCAAAGTTCGAAGCTTTCTTGGGCTAGCCGGTTTTTACCGAAAGTTTATTAGGGATTTCGCGAAAATCTCAGCCCCACTTACAAGGCAAACAAAGAAGAATCTGGTGTTCACTTGGGATTTGGACTGCGAGTTTGCTTTCAACCGATTGAAAAGGGCTCTCGCAACAGCCCCAATTCTGACTTTGCCAGATGGAAGCAAAATGTTCACAGTATACACGGATGCATGTGGAACGGGTCTAGGCGCTGTTCTAATGCAAGAGGGAAGGGTAGTAGCTTATGGTGGAAGACAATTGAAGGTTCATGAAAAGAACTACCCAACCCACGACCTCGAGTTAGCCGCCATCGTCTTTGCGCTTAAGTCTTGGCGCCATTATCTCCTAGGTGAGAAGTTCGAATTATACACTGACCATAAATCATTGAAATATCTCTTCTCGCAGAAGGATCTTAACTTGAGGCAGCAAAGATGGATGGAGTTTCTTGCCTCGTATGACTTTGAACTTTCCTATACTCCCGGCAAAGGGAATGTAGTAGTAGATGCGTTGAGCCGAAAGAAACTGACCTTAAGCACTCTCTTTGTGGAAAGGCAAAGCTTGGAGTATATAGCCAGTTTTAACTTTAGGCCCTCCTCAGATTTTGTACCTGGTTTGTTAGCATCTCTCGAAGTACGCCCTACTCTCTTAGACTCAATAGGGGCTGCACAACGTGAAGACCCTCAGCTTATTAACGTGATTGGTAGACTCATTAGGGGTGAGACTTCTAGTCACCTCAGTAGGTACGCCATCGATGATAAGGTTGGCTGAGGCGAGACGGAAGATTATGTGTCCCACAAGCAAGGGAGTTGACAAAGAAGGTTCTCGAGGAAGCACATCATTCCAAGATGACCATACACCCTGGCGGTGATAAGATGTACAAGGATATAAAAAGGACTTTCTTTTGGAGCGGTATGAAACAAGACGTGGCAGATTTCGTTTCTAAGTGCATGACCGGCCAACGGGTCAAGGTGGAACAGAAGAAGCCTGGAGGACTACTTCATCGTTTAGAGGTCCCACAGTGGAAGTGGGATAGCATTTCAATGGACTTCGTTGATGGACTGCCTAGGTCGAGAAGAGGCAACACTAGCATTTGGGTAATAGTGGATAAGCTTACTAAGAGCGCCCACTTCATACCTATCAAGAGTAAAAGGACCGCCTCATCTCTAGCATCTCTTTATCTCAAGGAAATAGTTTGACTCCATGGGATACCCTCCAACATTGTTAGTGACCGAGACCCTATCTTCACAAGTGAGTTTTGGCGGAGTCTACAAGAAGTTGTAGGCACACAGTTATGTTGGAGCACGGCCTATCACCCCCAAACCGATGGTCAGACGGAAAGGGTGAATAGAGTTTTGGAGGATCTTTTAAGACTTTGTGTTCTTGACTTTGGAGGGACGTGGGAGGATCACCTTCCTTTAGTGGAATTTGCCTATAACAACAGCTACCAAGCTACCATCGGTATGGCACCCTTCGAAGCCTTGTATGGAAGACCGTGCTAATCACCAACTTGTTGGTGGGAGTCTACAGATAATCTTATACTTGGGCCAGACATGATTCGAGAGACTTCGGAGAAAGTGGACTTGATACGTAGAAGAATGAAGACTACCCAAGACCGACAGAAATCCTACGCCGACAAAAAGAAGGACCGACCTTGAGTTTGAGGTTGGGGACATGGTTTTCCTTAAGGTATCTCCTTTAAGGAACGTCATTCGTTTTGGATCCGCAGGAAAGCTAGCACCAAGATTTGTAGGACCGTTTCCTATCATCGAGAAGGTTGGGAAGATGGCCTATAGATTAAAGCTACCCGAGAGACTGGCCAGAGTTCACAACGTCTTTCATGTATCTCACCTTCGGAAGTGTTTGCATGAGTCTGCGGAAGTGGTGGAACCTAGCATTCTAGAAGAAGCTGAAGTGGAACGTGAAGCAACTATGAGGAGAGTTCCAACCCACATCTTAGGAACTGAAGTGAAAAAGCTACGCAACCGCGAAGTCAAACTCGTTAAAGTTCAGTGGAGCGACGCCGAGGAAGACGCGACTTGGGAAACTGAAGACAGAATACGCGCTGCCTACCCTCTTCTTTTTGAGGGTACATCTTTGACCTCTCTTTTTCCTTAAGTTGTGCTTGTATCTATCTTTTTAGGTATATCTCCTCGATATTTTATCCTTAGGTAGAAACCCCTTTGGATGTAAACAAGTATTTGAAACATGTTATGGGTGATGGCTGCAAGTGGTTGCTAGTGGTTGCTCGTGGATGCATATACACACACCCCTTAGGTCATAGATCGGCTCAGTCACTTCATATTGCATATGCATATATGTATTCTCATTTGTATATGGTTGAAAAACTTGATATGTTGTCATATGGTTGTCTCGTTTGTATGAATATTTGTGCACTCATGCATAATTATGAGTAGGAAAAATTTGCATACATAATGGATTCATGACACTTACATGATTCGCATTAAGGAGGTCAACTGAATCAGTAGGCCGCCTGATTCCTGCACTAGATAAGGACATGTACGCACACACTATGCATATGATCATGAAGCATTAGAAGTCTTTTAAGGACAATGTATGCCTGCGTTTGTTGGTTGAGTAGATGGACTGTTGCACGGTAGGATATACATTCTTCCTAACTTGAAGATTTCGAGGACGAAATCCTTTTAAGGGGGGGAGAATGTAACACCCCGTGAATTTTAAGCTTAACAAATTAAAGTTTAATTAATTATAAATGATGAAATCAAGGGAAATGGTTTACGCCATTGCGTTCGTCTCGAAATTCGGCTTGAGATAGAGTCCAAGTTTGTGTAAAATGGATATCGTATGAAGAAGATATGGACGAACGAAGTTGGGCAGAAAAACCAGAAAACGGGTCAGAATGCACTGGCGCACTTGGGAAGTGCGCCAGAACAAAGTTGAACTGGCGCACTTGGGAAGTGCGCCAGTACATTTTTAGCCTGGCGCACCTGCCAAGTGCGCCCAGGTCAGAATGACCTGCTGGTCAGGTCCTGGCTGGCCTGATCAGGGTCTGGTCGAATTCTGAGGCTTGGCTGAGTCACTAGGGCTTACATGTCACTTTCTGATTGGCTTCTCTTGAGATGGATGGCCTGGATTCACTCTAGCTTCATCGACGGCTCTAATTAGATTGAAATTCTATAAATACAACTCAAATCTAACCCTAAACTCACACAAATAATAGAATACAAAAGCCGTCATGCTGCTGGATAGGAACTAGGAATGACCGCCAATTAGAAAGCCTAGAGACAAGCCAACACTAAAGCTTAGAGACGAATCAAACTGAGAAGAAGATAAAAGTTTAATCAAAATTATTCAACGCAACGTTAGTCTACCCAAAGGAGCGCATCTCAGTTCCAGAATTCAGAATCCAGAATTCAAGATTCTGCATTTGTTGTAAGTATAGTAACCTTTCAGAATATGAATAAAAATTGTGATGTGATTCGATGTGAATGAAAATAGAATTGCGTTATTGTGTTGTATAAATTCTATGTGTTGCGATGGTTCTATCATGACTTGTGTATTGACGTTTGTGGCATAAATTGATTGATGCAAGCCTATTGAACAATTGTATATGAAAACAATGGCACTTGCAAGTTTGTGGCAAAAATTAGAATTTGATCATTTTATGTATATGGCGATGGCATGGACTATGTATATTCCCTTAGTCTAAGTTAGAATTTATGTAAACATGTTATAGACCTTTTATGCCTACATGATCCAAAACCTATTATATCGTTCTTATGTTTATTTGCAAGTATAATTGGACCTATGTTTCATCAAGTATAATTGGATCTATGTTTCATAAACTATGCAAGATTATGTTTATTTGCAAGTATAATTGGATCTATGTTTCATAAACTATGCAAGTTCATAGGCTATATGATTAGATGTTAAAATTGTACATTTTGGTGAATATACATCATGCTAGTTTTGTGTTTGATATTATGCCAAATTAAACATGTTTAAACACAAGTTTGTATTAGCCTAAACTATGCCATCTCATATGCCACCTACTTAGTTATACTTTGATTTGAATGCAAGTTCACTTGAACCATCATTTATGTTAGTATCGCTAAATTGCAAGTTCATGCGCCACACACCCTTATATGTTGTAAAATATTACATGTTCTTGATTTCCCCTTTTCTTACGCTTATAAGGTTGGGCTGAATTGTGTTGAGTTCAACATTTGTTATAACGTTGCGAACTTATAAACGGGGGTAATAACGTTGGGTGTAAAACATGAAAATATATGTTGGCATGTTTGGCACATGCCAACGACAATGACATTTAAAGCGGTATGAATTGTTATACCCAAAAATAAAAGATATGACATTTACATATACAATTGAGAAGTAATAAAATATGTAAATTTAGAAAACACGATATGCTTAACCCGAGGTTGGATTGAGTTGTGATGTAAACCTGCCCGGACCCGCTTGACTGTCCAGTAGTCACAAAAATACCTATCCAATGTGGGTGGTTAAGCATTGAGCCCAATAAGGACCCGAGGTTAGACTGAGCTACGGTGTAAACCTGCCCGGAACCGACCGACACATCCAGTAACCGTAGCAATACCTGTCTAATGTGAGTGGTCTGGCGCTCCAAGAGGCTAAGGACAGATGGTAGGCTTAAGTCCACTATAACACTTAACCAAATTCAACATGTTAACAAGAATTGATGGGTGGGGTTAGGTAAATACAAACACTTAACCACTCAACATGTTTGACTAGAAAATCCTGGTAATGAGGGACTCGTTTCAGCAGTAACCCAAGTTAGGTATCAATGGTACCCTGAAACTAGGCAGGGTGGGGCACGATTACTGGGCTGATTGTAAGCGGTCAAACGACGGCGGTGGGTGCACAGTGCAGGTCTAACAGGGTGCGGGCGTGCACACACTCCGGAGCAGACAACGAGGGCACTGGGGACACCAGCAGTATAACCTATGCCTTATAGAATTTGTGTCGGGGCCGCAACCATGGGTCTTGATACACCCCATGGTGGGACCAGCATAGGTATCTACAATTCTTGGGGGCCGTATGACACATGTTAACGCGAGTAGGAGCTGATCTTTCGAAAATGGGGATCACTTCACCCTCACCATGGGGTTCCAGTTAGAATAAACTCAAGTAGATGCAGAGATATAGTATGGGTGCGATAGTACATTCGACACTTCCTTAGCTTGTGGCACCATCCTATTTTCAGTATATATCTATCATGCCCTTTTCTTATTCACATACTGAAGAGTTACTCGATTTACTCAGGCTTTATGTCTGACCCTATTTTCTTTTCGTCTTCTTTTCTTTCGTCCCCTCCCCCAGGTCCACAGGGAGGAAACAGCTCAGTTCATTCAGGCTCTGTACAAGCTCCAAGAACGTAGATGTATGATTTGGGTCTCTTTTGCTCGGACTATGGCTTTGGATATCACTATGGGGATTTTTGTCACTTTATTTATGTTTTCTGCTTCTTTAATTATCAAGACAGTAATGATGTTGTAATGTTGGAACTATTTAGAGACAATGTTTGGTTTTGAACACGTATTGATGAATAAAAGTCTGTTGGTTTCCGCTGTTTAAAATATGTGTATTTATATCTATCTTGAGTTTATCTGTGGCTTTTACTTATAAACCTCCACCAAAATTAAGGCATTCCCTTTGTGAGTGACCTTAACGGAGGTGGGGTGTTTCATGTTATCAGAGCCCTCTTTATTTTCTAAAAGGTATCCTCATAATCAATGCTCCATGAAAAAGCCAAGTTCTTTTTTGTCAATCGGGTAAGCGGGGCCGATACCCTTGCAAGGTCTTTGATAAACTTTCTGTAGTATCCCGCCAAACCTAGGAAACTTCTCACCTCCGTTGCATTCTTTGGATCCCTCCAATCTTGAACTGCAATGATTTCGCGGGAACCACAATTATCCCGTCCTTGGAGATCACATGCCCTAGGAACCTTACTTCCTTTCTCCAAAATTGACACTTAGAAAACATCGCCTTGAGTTAATGTGACCTGAGGGTACGTAGAACCTCCCTTAAGTGTTGGGCATGCTCCTCCTCGTTCTTTGAGAAGATCAGAATGTCATCCACAATTACCACCACGAACTTGTTCAGGAACTTCCCAAACACCCAACTCATCAAGTCCACAAAGTTAGGCGGGTGCATTGGTTAGACCAAAAGGCATAACCAACCATTCGAAGAAGCCATCTGGAGTTCTGAATGCAGCCTTATCAATGTTGTCCTCTGCCCCCCTCAACTGATGAAACTCCATGGCTAGATCCATCTATGAGAAAACCGATGCGCCAACTAGCTGATCAAACAGGTCGTCAATTCTCGGTAGTGGGTGCCTATTCTTCTTGGTGAGCTTATTCAGCTCTCTATAGTCCACACATAGACAAAGTGAGCCGTCTGCCTTAGTTGCGAAAACGACTGGAGATCCCCATTTTGAAATACTTCGCCTAATAAAGCCTTTCTTGAATAGCTCCCATACTTGCTTGCTAAGCTCCCTCCTTTCCCTAGGGTCCATGTGGCGCACTGGTAGAGCAATTGGCTTCGCGTTCTCTACCAACACTATGCCATAAACGACCTAATGCAACGAAATTACAAGGTGTTACCAGTTAAAATATCATGATAGCTATAAATTTTTTGTCCTACTGCAACATTATATTTTTGGTGTTACCTTAGCTATAAATATTGTTTCTCTAGCTACACAAGTGTAGCACGATGCAACATTTTTACATTATGTTGCTATAGCAGACCTTTACAAAAAAAATCACCATAGTGATCCACACCATCATTTAAAACAAAATCTCAACCAGTAATCCACACCTCAACTATATCTCTTTCCCACTTTTATTTTCATTCATGCACTTATCTTTTCATTTTCCCCTCAAATTTTCAAAATCATTCAGAACCCTAGTTTTCATTATTCATCCGCTGTCCTAATTTCCCTTCTTTCCTTCATCCTATTTCTCATTTAGTTTTCTCTCGTTCAATCGTTTTCCTTTCCAGAAACATTATGGTTTCCTTCAGGATCATAAATGTCCACATCAAATCATGACCAAATTTCAATTGGACAGGGCCATACATGACTGACCCAAGCTACCAATTATAAGCCATTAAATTGAAACATCATTGCTGGCTCTTGTCGGCATTTTCATGAACCCTAATTCCGGTTGGTTATGCTTTCCTCCATTTCCCAATCTATTCAATTTTCGACTGATTTTACATTCGATCGATATTGTCTTCTTGTTGTAACCCTCCGATTTATTACATTATTCGCCGATGTCGATTGGATAAGGCATGAGCCACATGACGCTGGAGGCTATTTTTTCTGAATTGTTTCTAACAGAGACAAATGTGTCAAAATGCTAATTGAACACTCAATTTCATTATATGTTTATTTATCATCATACGATGTTGAGGTAAATCAGTCTACAATTTTTTCTTTGTTTACGTATGAAGATTTGTTTATTCTATTTTAAAGATGGGTTAGACTGCTTGAATATTCTGAGTCAATATCAGCTTATTATTCTCTAGACATTTGTCCATAAGGATTTCAATTTGCCTAAGTTGTTGACTTATTGACTTATCTACACTTCTTTGAGTAATGAGACTAATATACATGGGTCTCTCTATACTTACCATATATGAGACTAACATCTATGAGTCTTCTTCTATAATTAGCATTTTATTTGGTCCCATTTTGCTCAGAAGTAGCAATATTCAACTACTGTGTTCAGTTTTATCATTATTTAATGGTACATAACTACCCATTTAGCAACATTGAATACACTTTGCTTGCACACATATTGTTAGAAATATATTTTTTGGGTCACTGCAAACTTTATGAGTTAGATATATCATTTTTTTTAGTAGTACGATTATTATACAAACTGAGGCATAATATAATGAAAATCCATGAATATTATTAACAGATGAAGGAGTTCTATGAACCAAGAAAGAATAAAGGATTCAGATCTATAACCATGTCTAACTCACAAGTTCAGTTGTACGATGGTGGGTCGAGTCTGAGAAGCGGGCCTAATGAAGGCCCACCAGTAGTGGTGCCTTTGGCCCTTGTATTCAGACTACAAGCTCAAGTAAATGTTCTTGGCAAATTGGTTAAGTCTAATTTATACTAAAGTGTGCATTGCTTAGTTCAACTATGAGAGAGTCCATTGGGAACACCTGTTCTTGGTTTGAGCAAGAAATGTGAGTATAATGATAAGTAGATTTTCTTTGAGTGTTACTGTGGTTGGTCAGATTTATGGCTGGGAAAGGTCAGATCATGGGGGTATTCATGAGGGAATTTTTTATTTTGGATTGTTGTTTGCAATATTTTTGTACTGGGATTTCCTCCTAGCAATTGCAGCCACTCACAGGTGATAATTGAATGTCTTCATCTTTTCTATAGTATTTCTAAAGCAGAAGAAATGATCTATTGTATCTATCATCATTAGTTCTTTATGTTGATATGTTGATTAACGTTTATTGATTAATTTTATCTAATATATAGGAACGGCATGAGTTGCAAGTGCACATATCATTCTTACTGAAATTTAGGCTCATGAGTTCTCTCATTAGGATGGGCAATGGCACAACTTGGATTGGTTGCTGGAACTTTCACTCTACTTATCTTTGCCTTTGTGACTTATTACACATCCAGTCTGCTGAACGACTGCTGGAACTTTCAATCTAAGCTTCGGTTTGCACAAGAAGACTTGGTGTGTCAGTGTCAGTGAATGTATATGTAACTTAGTATGTAAACTGAGTGAATCAAGTGGAATGTAGCGAGGAAAATCCATATATATGATTGACTATGTTATTAACAGTGAATTGTAAATAGTGGAGTTAGAAATATGTACTATTTCAAATGTTGAATTAAAATATTTATTTGAATAAAAATGTTGTATGAATATTTAATTATATGTAGTAGCATTTAATTCTCTTTTTTGTTATATTATATATATATATATTTAAAAAAGTTAATATAAATATCTATAGCAACATTTTCGGAATGTTGCTACAAACACCTAAGGATGTTGCTATAGACCCAAATAGTGTTCTATTGCAACAATATTTGTTATGTTGCCTTAGATAGCCAAAATGTTGCCTCTGAGGTCTGCAGCAATGGTGAAAATTGCATCACCCTAAAAATGTTTCCAAAGACCTATGCTAACATTTTTTTTGGGCCTGTGCCGACAAATTTTTCTGTTGCATTAGGCCATTTATGGCATAGTGCAAGTAAATATGGAAGTTTATCTCACGCGTTGGAAGTAGTCCCTTAACCTCCTCAAACACATCCGGGTAGTCTCTAACTGTGGGAACAGATCACAAGTCATCAACTGAAGTATCAAGTGATTCTAAAAAACTGAGCATTACCGACCCCCGTGGGCCATAGGAAATTTCGAGAGTCATACCATCACAAGAAAGAAGTCTAACCGCTCTCTTTTCACAATCAAGGATGGCTCCATACATGGCTAGCCAGTCCATGCCTAGAATCAAACCTTAGCCCTTATAGCCCAGCACGTATGCGTCGCATTCAAACTCAATACTCAAGATAGAAATTCTCAAACACTTAAACATCATGGATAAATGAGTTGATCCTCCTATGGGGTTTGAGACCACTACTGGTTCAGAGACTATACTATTATTTATGTACAGTCTATCAACTAAAGAACTGGATATAAATGAGTGTGAAGCACTAGAATCAAATAGGGCTCGAACAGGATAGTCAAAAAGGGAAATCAAACCTTCAACTGTGACTTTCCTACCTCGATCAGGTCCACTTGCTTCCAAAGCAAGCACTTATCCAGAAGTTCCTGCCCCTTGTCCTTGCTTGTTAGGACATTTCTTGGTCAAGTGTCCATCTGTCCACAATTAAAGCAAGCTCCCTTTGTCTTGCTGCAGTCTTTTACAAAATGATCCATAGCACCGCAACCATGACACTTTACCTCCTTTTTTATTTATGCTTTGTCAGGCTTTCCACCTTTCTTTTGTTGCTTTCCTTTCTTGGGCCACCATTTCTTTTTTTTTCGCCCTTAGCTTGAGTCTCCTCAGTCTTAGTTTCTTTCTTCTCTTCCTTGCCATCCTCGTGCATAAGTGCCATATCAACTAGCCTTTCGAAAGTTCCCCCATTGGTATGTGATACAAAGAAAGTCCTTGGAGAGGTTAGTTTAACCCTCTCACAAAATATAAGCGCCTTCTTGTGGGGCATGTTCACCAAGTCTAGACTAAACCTTACAAGTTGATTAAACTTGTTTACATAATCTTTAACAGTTATATCTCCTTGCTTTAGAGCCAAGAACCTCTCTATTTGCAATCCCTCCTCCGCTTGAGATAAGAATTTCATCTTGAATCTCTTCCTGAAGTCATCCCAAGTCACTATTGGATGTCCAGCTTGCATTACTTCCCACCAGTAGGAAGACTCATCTTTAGTTATCATACAACTAATTGTATCTTTTTTCGGTCGTAATCTCAAAGAGTCCAAACAAATTCTCTATCTCTCGTAGCCAATTCTGTGCTTCTACAAATCTTTTGGTACCCCGGAATGGTTTTCCTCCTATAGCGCAAATGTCTTTGCATAATCTAGAGAAGTTATCAACTCGTGGAGGTGGAGGAACAACGACTCGAGCTGGGGGAGGAGCATTCCCTTGACCTCCGGAAGGTACCATAGTCTCAAGATACCTACGAAACCGTGTCAGTATTGGAATGTCCTCGGGACGATTGGGTTCCCCAGACATGCTGAAAAGAAAAGAAAAAGGATTCAACAAGAGATCGAGAGAATATTGACTATGGCTCAAGGGGATATGTTTTTCTAAAACAGTTTTTTCTTAAAAATACTTTTGCTTTTCAAACCAATTTTAAAAACTTTTCTCTGATCTTGTAACCTTCAGCTCTGATACCAAGTGTGACACTCCCACATCCATTAATGTCACTCAAAAGAGAATGCATTAAGTTTCATGAAGCACAATAGGTAATCATTACAGAGAATATACAAGACAGATAAAATAAGCAACTGAATTTTTTTTAAACTTTATTATGAAAGAAGTAAAGCATAGTCTCAGAAATACATCAAAACTAGTTACAACTAGCAAACTATCTCAAATCTGACTTCCAAAGCATCTCATGAGAAATATCAAAATACATAAAATCATATCCCTCTCCATAATCCATAATAAAATAGAGAGCAAGTCAAAATGATACATCTCAAGAAATCCAAGTCAAGTCCAAACCGTAAGAGAAATCCTAGTCACTACTGAGTGCTTCCACTCCGAGGACCTGAGGGGGGGGGGAGGAGGAGGAAAAGGCGAAAGAAAAAGGGTTAAACATAAAGTTTGGCGAGTTCCAGCGATTTACAAATATGCATAAAATAGAAATGCAAAGACAGGTAAATAAGACTGGATGATATAGGTACAATGTCATATGGATAAGCTAAATAGAATAGATAGGAATAACAGGAATAAATCATGATCGAGTAAAGCTTCACATTTCTATCCTAAAACAGGTATGTATGAACATATATGTTTGCACAAATACTAGTGTAACAGGTTCAACAGTATTAGGTTCTTTTGCCTAATTATATATCAACAGGATTATAGTAGAGATAAACCGCAGGATTAAACATCAAGATTAGGTGTACCCTAATTACGTAACAGAATTATGTGTTAACCTAATTACATAACAGCAGGATTAGATGTACCTTAATTACTACCTAAGCAATTGGATCCCTACTACGTAAATACTCTGTGCCATCCCCAGTAGTAGGGTGTATTACTCCCTAACCCAACAACTATATGACACATACCTATTTACATGTATTATAGCGTCTTATCTTCCCTAGTTGGACCATCCACACTCAAGACTCCACCGGAATGCGCCCGTAACCACCCTATGTGAACCTCTTACTATCAAGTTCAGTAAAGCATGACCTAGCCCATACCTAGTGCGGGACCCCCATTACAAGATACCTATAGGGATACTGACTGATATAGGTTCCAAACAGCAGATTGACACAAGCCAAACCCCATAAGCTTGTGCCCCTAAATAAATAGGATTCAAGAGTCCCCAAAACTCGGTACAACAACAGACGAGGGACCTCTTAGTGTATTAATTTTTATGTTTGACCTAACAGGTTTAGGTTTACTAATAAGCGTGGTTGTATATTCATGTCATTATATGTTGTACAACCCTTCCCCAATACACCAGCTGATATGCATGTGATTCCCCGTAACAATTCAGTTTATTAAACCACATCTGATTCTTACCCTAAACATATCATTTACTTAATGTACATTTTTAGGTCAAATGTAACATATCCATTTCATATGCTTGCCTACTATGTTCCCAAATTATAACACATGCATTTTTTTGCCAAGCTATAGTAACATATACACATTACTTTTTTTAATGGTTTACAGTAATTCCAAACATGTGTATATTTATCCTTTTCCCAAATTATACTCAATATGTCCAAGTAAATAACATGCCCAAATTCCTCTTTTATATCATTCATTATTTCCCCAAACATACCATATTATAACCGGGTATTGCCTAGGCTTCTAAATGCCTATGTTAGCGTAAAATCGAAAGTGAAAATAGAGGAATAAGAGTACAATCAAATCAGGCATATATGCAAGATTGGAAATAAACATAAAACTTAGAAAATGGGAAAAAGGAAGATAGATACATATAACTTGTTAATTTTCTAACACAACAGGCATATGTATAACTTGTTTAATTATCCAACATCACAGGTATATGTATAACTGATTATAATGGCATAGGTGATTAACAGTGAAAACAGCTACAAAATTTATTTTACTAACACTGTAGATCTCAATCAGTTTTATTTAACTGTCATGTTCAAGACCTAAGAAATCAGATCTGTAAATAACTGAAACTCACAGTGTGTCTTGTGAAGATAATTATATAACACTATGTCGTAGAAGGTCTAAGTCCAATCCAAGTTATATGTATGTAAGTCTTGATGTAGCCTTTGTTTGATCCAATCTTTAGTAGCATTCCCCCATTATATGTTTATATTTTTCGGAATAATTTAGAGGTAGAGTAAGATATGAAGAATTTGTGTGAATTGGGGATGAGGGAAGCAATCTACTAATAGAGTTACATAGTCAACATCAACCCTTAGATATTAGGTTTTAAATCTGAACCGTACAAGTCATGCTGAGTCAACATGAACAGAGGCAGAAAACAATCCAGGTTCATTAGGTAGAATTCGGATGACTCTGGGGTGGGTGACCCACTTACCCCCTGGGTCGAGCTATGGATCGACCCAGCCTTTCTTGGGTCGACCCGAGCCGATCATGGGTCGTCCTCTAACGGGACATTTTCCCGCGTCGTATTCCCGCTTACTTCATATAAAATTCTGGAAGTTATTTTGACTTATATTTATACATAAGCTCCTTACGTGCGAACAAACTTCTAGAGCCTATAGCTTCTTCACGCGTTATCTGTTTTACACAAACTTGGGGTCTATCTGAACCAAAATTCCAAGACGAACGCAACGGTAACGCCGGTTTCACTTAATTCTGAATATTTAATTAAGTTATTCCCAATTTATTATCTTTAAACAGGTTTATTATGCATTATATTTTGGGGTGTTACAATAGCTATAAAATAATAATAAATAATGTAACAACCCACCCGGAATAGGCCTAAATTTTGACCTATGAAAAGGCCCATCTAAAATTTAGAGCCAATCTAAATGGGTCGTTGGTTCCTGTAAGGAATAACATTTGCACAGATAATACATATATACACTTCAAATGGAAATCTCACAAAGTGGAAAGAGAAAATATAATACAGAAATAAGATGTACCGCTTTATTTAAAAATCACAGAATTCCAACACAACTGTCAAGATTACATCTGTTCCATGGGTACATTAATAAATTCATTCTCAAATGTTTCCATAAGAAGTAAAGCAATAACAACTAACAATAGCATGACGACTTTGTCTTCTTCTTCATCTCGCATCATGATTTCATCCATGGCTTTTACCTCATCTGTTGACCTGTCGGATATGTTAAGGAGAGGGGTCATAACATAAAGTTCAGTGTGACTGAAATATGGTGTTTACTTAAAATCCATACCTTGGTTAGCATGTTACATATGTCAAGGTATGTCTGCGCAGCACACAACATTCACACGAACACCAAGTATCTAACTAATGAGGTGGATATCCAAGTCAATCGCTCGTTAGCGTTTTTAGGGTAAAGACCCAATGAGGTGGGCCTTCTCGGTCACTTATGGCCCTATTAAAGGTGGATTCTTATGCTCTCTTATAACCCTGAGGCGGACCCTATCCTCTTAAGACCCCATCCTAATATGTCAACGTTCTTAAGTCCATACTCTCAATTGTTATATGAGAAGTAGTATTACGAATGTTACTACTTAACTGATATTATGGTAGAACACCTATGTCGCTTAAGACTTCCCTTAGACAGTTGGTGAGCATGCAAAGGCCACATATCTTTTATATACCAATTTGTCCCTAGTTGAGCCCCTATAAGCTTCTAGGGGAAGTGTACATCCCCCGTGAACTACCCTACTCCGTTACCGCTTATGCCTAACAACTTTTAGAGAAGGAGGACCCAAAGACTTACTTCGAATCTAATAAGGGTGAGTCCCATGACTTTGGTTCCTTTCCAAGGAATAAACCTTCGGAGGGATCCCAATCCTAACCACTTAAGACCCAAATTAAACAGGAAGAGAGTCAGCCACTTATGACCTTCTCAAGGTGTTGTAAACTTGCCTATTTTCACACACAATAGACTTATATATATAGTTATATATATAAAAACTAGACCTCTCACATTAAACCATATATGCACATAGATGCTAGATATGCTGGGCGGTTCCGGGCAGGCTTCTACTACAAGTAGGTTTAACCTTGTGTCATGGTGTACTACGTTTGAATGGTCCATGGCACCTAGACCTCTCACATTAGTTGGGCCTACTTGTGGTTGTTGGGTTTGCCGGTAGGTTCCAAGCAGACTTACACCACAAATTGCAACTAACCTCGTGTATGTGTGTCATTATTAATATATGTAAAGCCATTCTATACACACACAAGTAATCAATATATATGTATATTGGGACATTTCAAATTCGAATTCTATCCTAATCGCATTTATTACGTTATTATTATGTTAATTACGTTGATTATGCTATTAATATAATAATTATATGACATAATTAACCCTAATGTTCATATAAACGAGAGAACGTTCTAACGAGATTAAAATTGTCAATCTTGTCTAAATTAAGGTATACAAGCTAATTTACATATCTTAACCACTATAATTTAGGCATAATGGCATAAGAGCATAATAATATATAGTAATGAATGGAAAATACAACACATATACAAATTTCAACTTGCATCCTAGGTATATTGCAGTGATTTTAATAATGGATTAAGAATAGATACACAAATATATATTTATAAGCTCCACTTTATCTAATTCAACCCTTTTTGGTGTATTGCACATAAAAACGTTTATATTTCATTAATTTCAAGTATGAATGCGTTTGGATTCAAAATAGAACCCAAACCTAATCAAATCATGAATCAACACAAATTTAAACCCTTTTAGGCTACAATCAAATATATTAGAATAAGGATGAACTACATCAAGTAGAAACAACAACACCCCTTTCATTCTCAATTCAATATTAAGATCCAAATCCATAAACCCAAATAAAATGACAATTCTTACACAAACATAAAATAGAGGATTTAGGAGTTTTTGTATTGATGTTATCATTTTCCAAATCCCCTTACGCATACTAATCAACATGTCAATCTATTAAAAAATAGAATATGCCTAAGAAACACAATATTCCACTCACAGTTCTAAGAGGAAGAACAATAAAATTCTTTATTGTATATTTAGATATGGATTCATCCTTCGTGATAAACGTGCTCAATCCTTCTATATATATAAGAGTCATCTTTAGAATCTTATGCATATATAAAATTAAATTCCAAAATTTATACTAAAATCTATATGAATTAATATTGAAGAAAAGATAAGAATAGTGGTTAGAGGAACAGAAGATAAATTCCTAACCTTTCTGGCATTCAGCAATGGTAGAAGGATAATATGGAGGTGGAGATAAGAGAGTGGCTAGGGTTTAGTTGTGAGGTTTGTGGGCATGTATATAGTCGTTTGCGTAAGCGTAGGCCATTAGATTATTTAGGTGTAATCCTGGCCATATATATATAACCTAAAAAAAACTAACCAAACACAGATTTATTTGGCCTTTCAACCGCCAAGCGGTCAACCTGGGCAGTCTACACCCCTCCCGGGGGGTTGACCTCCTGGTTGCTGAAACACCCAATGAACGTTTGTGTCGCTAAGGTGTTTGATTAATTAATATATTACTTTATTTGCTTATCTCTAACGCCCAATGAACGTATGTGTCGCTGAGGTGTTTCATTAATTAATACATTACTTTATTTGCTTATCTCTTTCCTTACTTACAATATTTTATGTCCCCTCTATCTTATCCTCTTTTTGAATTTCAAATTCACCCATACTTCATTATAACACATTTTTTGTATATATATTACTCATCTAATTATATATATATATATATATATATATTTCTGCGTTTTACTGTCCAATTTCATTCGCTTATGACTTCTTCATATTTTTACCATTTTCAGCATATTATATATGAAACGATTCAGAATTTCACCACGAATCCAAATAAAAGATTTTCGTAGCCAAATTCTTAAAGCTGCAAAATCTAATTTTCCAGCCTTATTATTAAATTATTTGTTTTTATTTAATATTAATATTTATGTATTTTACAGGGTGTTACAAATAATTTTTATGTATTAAATCAGATGCACCATGCTTCGAGGAACTGTTTATGTATATTAACAAATTATTATCAAAAAATTTGTTAACACCCACAATTTAGATATAAGATTATCAATCCAGTTGACAAGCTTATCGATTAGGTAGATTAGATTCAAAATATTTTAACCTTAAATAAACAAAATTATCGAGCTAGCCGAAAAAGGCTTATCGACCAAGTAGATGAGATTCGATTAGCATGATTCTATAAACAAGGTTAAGCAAACTAGAATTAGTAGACGAATTTCTAATAAACTCTTTATTTTTTCTTCTAATAATATACAAGTGTAAAGATTCTTTGCTCGAAATTGAGCTCAAATTAACTATCCCTAATTGGGTTTACAGTTTACAATCATGGATTGAACATAATTGATACATGATGAGTAGAGGTCAAAGAACATGTCCCTTTATACAACATCCTTTCGCCTCTATTTATAGAGTTAGCAAGGACTGTCGACTTGATCCTTGTCACTATACTTATTGACTTAGCGATAGACTTGTTCTTTGGTGCCTTGATGCTTGTACCTCTTGGCTGCTTTACTGTTTTTCCATCCCTATTGCTTCGACCAAGCTCTGGTATATAAGTAATATAGCATCTTCGATTTTCCTGGACACTTCCAAGGATTTTATTCAACTGATTCAGTATCTAGGCAATATCAACAAGGCTTCCAGTTTATTGATGACGACAACCCCTGTAGCTAAAGGTGATAAGGAATGAAGATGACTGTGGTAAAGCATTTTGGAAAGGTTTCTAAGCCTGGTAAGGTCTCTGCTTGTTCGAAGTTGGCAAAGTCTATCGATAAAGGCTACAAGTCTGTAGGAGACAAGGTCCACTTCTAACATGTATGATAAGCTCAATGACATGCTTGGGATGCTTTCGATAGTAAGATAATATGACTTCCTTTGCTAGACGAATATGATAACACTTTGATGTACATGGCTTCAGTTTTGATGAATCATTCCTTATGGAGCCAGACGATAAGCTTGGGTTATACTAAGAATGACAAGCTTTAGGCACTAACAATAGTGGCAAGCAACAAGCAGCCAAACTATCGCAACTTTGACTTCCTATAGATCCACATAGACAATAAGCTTTGACCAATGCGATAGAGATAACCTTATCAGCTAGATTGATTAAGGTGTAACACTAGCTCCCCAAGTATTAACGATTATCGACCTTTAAGTCGATACTATGCATTTAATCATACTTCTCGGAATCCATCTGAGTCGTTAATTCGATTATAACGCTTCACCTATTGGATTTGACCTATAAATACTACCATTTTTTCCTTTTTCTTGTTAAATACAAATAAAGTTTAAAAACAAACAACATCATATTCTTCAAAGTGTTTGACTCAATCAAATTATCAAGTTTCGATTCTAAATCCTCTTCAGTTTCTCTTAGCAAATATTAATTTAAACACAATTTATTTGATAAAAATTGAATTTGTAAAACTGATTTCGAGGAATTTTTTTCATCAAACCCACCAAATTTTTGTAAACAATTATTGGCTAACAAATTTCAGTAAAACTAGGTTTTGTTGAACTATAAATCATATTTGGATAAATTCTTTTGTTGATAGGAACCGCCAAAATCACAAGAACAAATAACTTATATACGGTAAGTTTGTTGATAGAGTCGAGATGGACGTCTTATTCATCGACTTAATTGATCAAAAAGATTTATAAACCTAATGGATAAGTATTGCCTATCGACTCGGTCGATAGGAGTTAATGTTAATCACTAAATGTATATGTGTGTCATATGCTTAATTTACATTCATTGAGTAACTTATGATCGACGTCTTTTTTTAATAATGAGACTTGGTTAAAATTTGAAGTATTAAATCACTTTGAATTTAACCCAAACAAAATTCTACCTAGAAATTCAATAAGGGTGACAAGCATATTCTAACTTAAATGTGAAGTGTGGCATGTCGTTCATTTTATGTAATGACCCGCATTTTATGTATCAAACGATTGTTAAATAATTCTATTTTAATTCCTTAGTGGTCGTATCATTCTCAAATTTTAATATGTTGTTCAGTGGATGTGGGACATGTCCGTGTTTTTTTTACCAAATTGTTTTGTGACAATTTCACCCTTATAACTTACTCTTTTAGCTATAACTTTTTGTTATAGAGAAAATCATTTACTATAATTGTTCTCATTGAATGGGATGGTGGGTTGTCATTATGTAGAGTGGTCACATTAATGATTTGGCTTAGCGATTTAAGAGAAATCATTGTTTTAAGTTTTTTGATTCTGCTGGTCAGGTTAATTAGAAGCTAAGGGGATGATTAGTAAGCCCATTAGAATAATGAAATGTAGTTATAAATAGTGGGTTCGAAGAGAGAATTCGGGTTATTCTCCTCATTTCATACATTAGGTTGAGTTTTTGTGAATTTACAGTTCAACCTAATTCCCCTAAACCTTAATTCTCTTTCACCAATCCATTTATATCGCATTTAGAGGTAAGATCTAAATCGAAAAAGGATCTCGCTATTTTGCATCAAATTCAAATGATTTCTTCGCTGTCTCTTCGTGTTCCAAATTTAGGTTCATATATATTGCCTTGGATTTAAGTTTTAGTGAATGATAGTGATTTCTCATATGCTTGCAAATTATATGTGTTAATTAGGTTAATCAAAAGCCTCATATGCTAATTTCACCCTCAAATGGGATCATACATGTATAATTTAGATCTAGACACCCTAGATAACCTAATTTGATCATATGTCATGGAATTCACTAAATTTATGTGTTTATTATTAAACTATGCTAGATTTGTGATTATTATGAGATGAATTATGTTTGTATGCGTTTATATGATTACTCATATTCGAAATTGGATGATTCGTTGTTTGATTGGTTGAATTGCGTGTTGTGCGTGATTTGTTCATTTAGTATTATGTGTCATAGGACTTAGAATTGAAGAGCACGGGAAATCGGAGGTTTAGATGATCGGATTCAGATGAAACTTGGCGGAGGAGCACTTGAGGGTATCAAGATTTTGCTTAGAATTTTTTATTTAAAAAATCTGTAAGTACGTGTACTGGACTGATACTGATCCATCGCAGATGGTAAAGGAAGATGAATCTTCATGTGTGGCTTACTGGGGTCAATAGTGAGTCATATGCAAAGTTTGGTGATGATTGAATGGGTCGAAATACAAACACTCGAATAATCATCAATGGACCGACTAGTGAAGCTTCGGAAAGTCAATTCGAGATGTGAATGGACCAGAGGAATATATTCGAGGCAACGAGTGTTTATGAACCGGTGCTGATCCATAGGGGATGGATCGGTACCGGTCCATCATGGTTGGGGGATGAGGGTCTTAGGGTGAGATGTTGTATCTTCAGAAGCATGATGGTAGTCTTCGATATTCGATAGCATCCACAGGGTGGAGCTTAACATCAAAGTAGTGTTAATCTTCGATGTGAACTCAGGCGAGAGTGGTTGATGGAGAAAGTAATGAGCAACTCAAAGTCGAATGATGTTGTAAGATAATGGACAGAATCGAGTGGGACTTGAGCTAAAAGATGGAGTCGTGGGTGGCTTATATGATTGGAAGGGCCAAGGAATCATTGATAGGTCGAAGGATTCTAGTGGACTTGAAGCAGGGGTATTGTGGGGACGTCTGTTAGGATCTGAGAGATCCAGTACACTGGATTGCTTGATAAGTAACCTAGTTGTCCTAGGAAGACAAATGTACGTGGGACGTACGGTAGTCCGTTTAGAACAGAAATTTTTCCATTAGCTCTTCATGGATGGAAATAGCCAGTCATTCAATATCCACGTATTCAAGGCTTTTGTTGGTGATAGCTAGATTACTATTTGTTGTGGATGTTATGGTTGCTTGTTTGTTTTTGGGTAGGATATTACTATAAGATATTGAAGAGAAGTAGGGATTGGGAATCCTATTCTAACTAGTGTCTACTTCTATGTGTTCAAGTCGCATATTTAATGAGATTATTATGTGCTAACTCTTTGGTTGTAAGTACAAGTCATATGGGACTTGAACTGTCTATTATCATATTATCCGATATATCTGTTGATAGTCTTTTATCGCTCACATCGGACTGTTGTTTGACTCAATGTTTTATGTTTTCACTTATCACCTTTGGGTCCCATCGACAATGTTGATGAGTAGATTGAGTAAAAGGTAACAGGTGTGGTGACGATGCCACTGTATGACGATGAGCAGGAGGTTGACATGTTACTATTCTTACTTTATAGCTATTTGGACGATTTATGTTGTTTTGCTTGTTATATACTCTGATGAGGGATACACTAAGACCTAATGTATTTAAATATTTTTTTTACTGAGATGTTTTGTACTTGATATTCTTAGATTTTATGGAGGTGAGAATTTTTTCTTTGTTATGCTTCACCATTACATCCTATTGTATATTTTATTACTGTATATTTTTCGTGCGCTCTTAGATATGCAACAGGTTCTATTTCGGTTTATCTTTCCTTGATGATTGTCCCATGTCGGCCTGGTACGTCATACAATGCACTTTCCTTTAGTTTATTCTAGAAGGTATGAGGCGATTGTCACACTTGGTATTAGAGTTATGGTTAATTGATTTTATCTAAAGTTCGAGAGCAGAAAAGCGTATGAGAGGCATACTTGTAATTTTATTAGGATGATTACTATATTTTAATATATATATATATATAATATAGTACATTTATAAGCACTTGAGCACCATTGTGGTTTTTCTCTGATGTGGACTGATAATTCTTGTTTTATATAAAGAATGAGCTATTGAAATATAAAGGATGATGCTAGGGATGAGCCCAATATTGGAAGGATCAACGAGGGTAGTCAACCAGGAGCTACTACTGCTACACCCGATTTTCCAGCCATGTTTGAGGCTATGATGGCAGGGAACATGAGAAGTATACCCACTATAGAGGCAGCAGTAGATGGTGCTGCTCTTATGCAGGCACCTAGGGGTGTTGATTTCGCTAAGTTGTGCAAGGACTATACTTATCTGGGTAGCAAGACGTTTAGTAGGACAGAATCTATGATTAAAGCGCAGAACTGGTTGGATACTTGTGTTCGCATCTTTGGAGACTTGGGAATTGATTTTTTAATGAAGAGGAAGCTCGCATCAAGGCATCTTCAAGGACGTGCGATGGATTGGTGGAACTCCATTACACTTGAGATTTCGTAGGACCAGATTTCTTGGAATTGGTTTAGGACTAAGTTTGGGAAGAATTTTATTTCTATGGTCCAAAAGTCGATTCTCTTAAAGAGATTTATTGATCTAAAGATAAGTGGGAGACCCACAGTTGAGTATGTAGAGGAGTTTGAGGCTTTGTCGAATATTGAGACTCCATATTCGAAGAATGATAAGTTAAATTATGGGATTGGATGAGTGTCTTGAAGAACAGTTGGTGGATCGTATCGAGGATCTACATGAGAAGTTGGTCGAGAAAGCTTTGAGGCATGAGAATTTGTTTCCAAAGAAGGATGAAATTTTTGTTTAAATTAAGGAGGAGTCAAAGCCACAACAAGATAGCGAGAATAAGAAAAAGTGGAATGGGAAAAGGAAGCAACAATAGCAAAGGAAAATGGTTAGAAGAAACCTAGAGGTGAGGTTACCTACTTTAATTGTCATTAGAAGGTCCATAATTCTAAGGATTGTGAAGCTCCTAAGATGGAAAGAAAGTGTTTCAACTGTGTAAAAATAAGCACTCGAGGAAGAATTGTCCATAGTCGCCAAGGGATAGATAGGTTGTAATGGCATTTGCATTGAATGTTATGCCCTCATCTTCGAGAGCTTCGACTACAACAAAGAAAGGGCAAGGTTCTGTTGTGTAAGGTACACTTTCTCTCAGAGGTTTTTTAGTTTGAGTTTTGTTTCATACAGGAGCATTGCATTCTTTTATCTGTAATGAGCTGGTGTGCAAGTTTGGTTTCAAACCTAAGATTATTGATGAAATTGGTTGTGACTAACCCAACGTGGGGTTATTCTAGTCTTTGTATGCTTTATCACGGTCTAGTCTTATTGATTCATGGTTTCTCTTTTGTGTGTGATTGCTTTGATTTGAACTTCAGTGGGTTTGGGATTATTCCGGGTGTGGACTGGCTTAAGAGATATGTGGCTAAAGTGGATTGCAAGAAGCTTGAGGTAGCAATTGGGAATGTGGAATGTTGAACGGTTGTGATAAGCTATCTGCGAGAGGACATGGTCCTAGTCAACTTTTTATTTTTGCTTGTAATTCCATAAGATGGATTGTCATCAGTGCTGAAACACCCCACACCACTTAACGTCACCCATATGAGGATGCGCCAAGGTTTATGAAGCGCTTGGGTATAAAGTAACAACGCAGAGACTAATATTCACAAGATAGAAATATAAAACACAACGGAAATTTTAAAATAACATTTAACAAAGCAAGTCAAATTACAGTGCTTATTACATTTTCAAAAGTACCAAATAGTCATCAACATGAAACCAAATACACTATCTTGTGGAAAACCATAATATTAAAGTATATAAGTAAAACCATCCCTCTTAATGTCAACACAACAGAAAATGAGAAATGAACCAATACATGAGTCTGAAACGAGTCTGAATCCAAGCTGAACTGGAAAATCAAGAATCGTCGTTGAGACCCTCTACCTTGTGAACATGGGGGGGGGGGGGGGGAAGGAAGAGAGAAGGAGAAACAAACTAAGTCAGACATACGTATGGTAATTTTTAGCATGAGCATAAGTTAAGGAAGCATTAGGCAGAAGAAAAGTTTTAAGGTCATAAGACATAAAGGTATAAAAGCAGTAAAATAATTTAAGCATGAATAAATTTTGGCTCTTTGTTCATATCCAAGATTTTCTGACCCAACTTACCAAGACATAACAATTAGGCTTTACCTAATTACTACCCATCGATCGGCTCTTATAAGCATACTGTGATAACCTATGCTAGTTATGGAAATCAGGGTTATCAATCCTGATCCCATCAACTAAAAGGACATAGTCGTTGATTACAGGCGTTACAACGGTTATTTTTTCCCAACCAGCATGATGCATGCTCTTCGTCCCACCGGAACGCGCCCGTACCCACCACGTTTGGACCTGTTAATATCCAATGTAGTAATGTTTGCCCCCACCTCTACCTAGTGCGAGACCTCCATAGATGATAATATGGATACTACCTGATACGGATCCTCAAACAAATATGCAATTAACACAAGTTACTCATAAAATTAGTCCCCATTTATTTTCTTTTAGGCCACTTAGTTTTCCCAATCAGCCTCACGCTACCGGAATGGATTTAAACTGTAATCTTATCATTTTATTAGGCCTATTACTTTCCCCAACCAGCCTCACGTTTCAGAACGTGCCTAAACTACAAGCCACTTATTTTCTCCAATTAGCCCCACTCTATCGGAACGTACTCCCACTACAATTTCATCATGATATTACGCCTCTTAGTTTCCCCAATCAGTCGTATGCTGCTGGAACGGACCTAACATGTGAGCAACCTGTTAGCCGCTTATTTTCTCCAATCAGCCCCGTGTTGTTGGAATAGACTCCCACTACAAGTTCATTATGTTCTTACGCCTCTTAATTCCTCCAATCATCCCCACGCTGCCGAAGTCGACTCCACTACCTTAGCTTATTAATATCATCTTTAACTTAACACAATTTAAGTTTATTAATAAGCCCAACATGTGTTCATGTTATATTCTTAGGTTGTATTAAACATTTCTAATTAATGTTTATACTTTCTATACAAACCAACCTCACGTTACTTAGCGTCCAACTAAGTTACTATTCTAGTTTATATGTTTGCATATTCTCTAATTACATATTAAGTTTTATCCTCAATTTACAGTCCAATACTGATCATAATATTTAATCAGTTCTAATATGCCCAGTTGTCCCTTTCCATTCAATTCCAACATTGTTCCAATTTTAACGCAAAATAACGATAAAGGCCTAGGCTCCCTTTAGGCCTAGACTCCCTTTAGGCCCAGACTCAAAGTTAAAATAAAAAGGGAAATGGTCTAGGCTACCCGCAAGGCGTAGACTCGAAAATAAATAAAACAAATAAAATAGGGCATAACCCAAACTGTAAATAAAACCACAACAGAGAAGGGGATAAGGGAAGGGGAATTACTTATAAACAGTAAATAACTGGAAAGAAATAGGCATAGACAGTAAATAAATTACAGTAACTTTACAAAAAAATCAAATGCATAAATACTGCAAACATTAAACTTGCAAATTAAAACTATTTAGCTGCCTAACTTTTCTACATAATTTACTAATCTAGAAGTCACATTTAAACTCACATATTTGATGAAGAGAGTTTCCCTCGTGGCCTTTTATCATTACAATAGAACCTTCGCCTCCAAAAGTATTTATATAAATAAATTTTTAAAAGTATAGAACTTCTTTATCCTCGTATAAAATTGATTATTTGGTCCTTCCTAATTTTGAGGATAGGCATGAGGAAGAAGAGAGAAAGAATGGACGTGAAGAAATGAGAGAGGCTCTGCTAGTCTATTTATAGTGTTTATTGAGCATCCTCAGCCGTCCAAATGTAGCATGTCATTGGAATAATGCCACGTCAGCTGCTGGTTCAGTATGAATCAATAAAACTAAGCTAACTTATAAAATAACATTCGGATAATAATAAACATTCGTTCTCGAAACATGCACTCCAAGGCACACGTCTATAGGCATGTTGGGTCGACTCACGCGCATCTTGGGTCGACATAGGGTCGACCCTAGCACCTATGGGTCGACACTAGGTCGACCCAAGTGAGAATGGGCTGTCCCACTTGACCCATTTACTTAATATATCATTATATATACATTTTTTTAACTTTAGCTTATCTTCTTTAATTCATAGCTTATTCATTTTAACTCTGTTTTCAGCAAACCAAGTGTTTATTTTCATCAGAAAATTATAGTGGACCCAATGATGCTTGTCTCGTTGTCCAATTCTGAAGTTTCTTTCGAATTAATATTTAATTTATTACCCTTTTCTATTTAATTATTGTTTTTTTAAATTTAGGGTGTTACATTCTCCCCTCCTTAAAGGGTTTCATCCCTGAAATCTCCAAGGCTAGAAGAATGGTATCAACCATTATCCACACCCATCCACTCAACCATCAACTACTGCATCCATTGTCCTTAGATTTTCTAATACTTTTCATGAACATATGTAAAAGGTGTAGTCTATATGTCCTAAGCTAATGTAAAAATTAGACAGTCCACTGATTCAGTTGACCACCTTAATGCATTTTCATGTTCGTGTCATGCATCCAATATGTATGCAAAGGAATCTTTATAATACATATAATTCTATACGCATGCAACAACCATTCACCAAAATGCAACATCCAAGTGATGATTCAACCATTTTCCATACGTATTTAAAATAAATTATAAATGCACACATATCCATATGCAATTATGTAAATGTCCTAGTTTGTCGATCGCTAGTGTGTATATGCATCCACTCGCAAACACTTGCATCCACGTGAATCCATTAAACCATAACATGTCTTATTAACATGTTTTAATCCATTTCCTACCATCCATTGGCTTATACCTAAGGCTTATGATTCAAATTATAGGAAAAATAGATTCAAATTCAAATCTTAGGAATGGATTAAGAGCATACTATCTAAGAGAATCAAAAAAGAAGCATGAATCCTATCCTTTGGTTCCCAAGTCGCGTCATCCTGTCCTCTCCCCACTAAATCTTAACAAGATTAATATCTTTATTCCACAACTTTTTCACCTCAGATGCTGGTATCTATGTAGGAACTCGCCTGACCGATGCCTTCCTCTCTACCTTAACTTCCTCTAGGGTACTCAGCTCCACCACTACCGCAGAATCATGTAATCACTTTCACAATTGCAAAACAAGGAATACATCATGAACTCATGCCAATATCCCCAGTAGTCTAACCCTATAGGCTATCTGATCTTTCCTCTCTACTATAAGGAATGTCCCTACGAACCTCGATGCCAACTTCCCTACTGAGTTGAACCGAACAACACTTCTCAAGGGTGACACTTTGATGAAAACCATGTCCACTACCTCGAACTCTAGGTCTGCCCTCCGCTGATCTGCATACGACTTCTGTTTGTCCTGAGCTACCTTCATCCACATCCGTAACAAATCAATCTTATCTGAGGTCTCCCTAACCATCGCAGGCCCAAGTAGAAGTCTATCCATGGACTCCCACCAACAAGTAGGTGATCTGTAGGGCCGCTCATACAATGCCTCGAAGGGAGCCATACCTATGCTCGTCTGTAGGTATTATTATACGCGAACTCTACTAACGAAAGTTGCTTCTCCCAAGTCCCTCCGAAGTCCAAGATACACAGCCATAATAAATCCTCAAAAATATGAGCAACTCTCTCTGTTTTCCATCTGTCTAAGGGTGATAGGCAGTGCTAAGTCATAGGTGTGTCCCCAATGCCTCCTGCAGGCTCCTCCAGAACTCGCTGGTAAAGATGGGATCTATATCACTAACAATACTAGAGGATATTCCATGAAGTCAGACGATCTCTCTAAGATACACTAATGCCAACCAAGCTGTCGTAAGCTTACTCTTACTAGGGATGAAATGAACTCTCTTAGTCAACCTATCGACTATAACCCATTAGTAGTGTTTCCCTTCCTCAACCTGAGAAACCCATCAATGAAATCCATCAAGACACTCTCCCACTTCCACTTGGCACATCTAGAGGCTGAAGCAATCCACCAGGATTCCTTTACTCAGCCTTCACTCTTTGAAAAGTCATACATCTAGATTGCCACGTCCTTCTTCATCCTTATCCAATGAAAGACCCTATTCATGTCTCTATACATTTTATCACCTCTAGGATGGATGGTCATCCGAGAGTGATGGACCTCCTCTAAAATCGACCTCAACAAATCATCAACTCGAGGAACACATAATCTCCCATCACAATGTAGCCACCTAATATCATCCACGGAATACCTATCAAGGTGACTGGAGGTCTCTCCTTTACTGAGTCGGCCCATGATATCCACTAACTGCTAATCCTCGCGCTGACTGGATCCAGTGCGCTCTAAGCAAGTAGGTTGCACCTCAAATGATGCCAATAATTCAGGTGCATAATACATAGATTGTCTAAAATCGAATGATGAGATAATCTCCAAACTCTACCACTCTATGAACAATGGACTCAAAGTCATCCTCTGCCTACTCAATGCATCTGCCACTACATTCCCCTTCCCCTAGGTATACGATATCTCAAAATCATAGGATGCAAGAAACTCCATCCAACACGATTGTCGCAAATTAAGATCCTTTCGCGAAAACTAGTATCTGACAAACTTATGGTCGGTATATAGCTCAAACCTCTCACCTAATAATAATGTCTCCAAGACTTAAGCGTAAACACTATCGCCGCTAGCTCCAAATCATGGGTAGGGTAATTCTACTCATGTACCCTCGGCTGTCTACTCCCATAGCAGACAATCCTACCCTCCTACATAAGCACCTCCCCTAGACCCGTGCCACAAGTATCCGCATACACAGTGAACATCTTCGTACCATCCAGAAGATTCAATACTGGAGCTGATGTGAGAGTCTTCTTCAACCTCAAGAATGTATCCTCACAATCAAGATCCTAAGAAAATACTAGGATTTTCTTCGTAAGGCGGGTAAGCGGAATTGAGATCTGCGCAAAATCCTTAATGGACTTCCAATAGTATCCTACCAAACCTAGAAAGATCCCCACCTTTATCGCTTTCTCGGGAGGTTTCCAACCTATCTTGCAACAACCTTAGCGGGATCCACCGCTATACCATCTCTAGAGACAACATGCCCCAAGGACCTTACCTCCTTCCGCCAAAAGTGGCACTTAGAGAACTTCGCTTTCAACTGATGTGGACAGAGAGTACGGAGGACCTCTCCCAAGTGCAAGGCGTGCATGTCCTCACTCCTCGAGAACACCAAGATATCATCAACAAACAATACCACAAACTTATTTGGGAACTCCCTAAATACTTGACTCATCAATTCAACTCCATTGGTTAGCCCAAAAGGCATAACCAACCATTCAAAGAATCTGTTTGGGAACCTAAATGCAGTCCTATCTATGCTATCATCCACCACCTTAAGCCGATGAAAACTTGTAGCCAAATCCAACTGCAAGAGAACTGAAGTGCCTACCAACTAATCAAAAAAGTTATCTATCTGAGGGAGTGGGTGTCTATTCTTCTTCGTGAGCTTGTTCAATTCTCTGTGATCCACATGTAGATGAAAAGAGTCGTCTTTCTAAATCGCAAAAACGACTAGTGCTCCCCACTTAGAAATACTTCATCTAATAAACCCTTTCTTGAACAACTCACCCACCTGCTAAATTGGCTCCCTCCTTTCCGTTGGAGCCATATGGCGCATTGACAATGCAACAGGCTTAACATTCTCCACCAAGTATATCCGAAAATCCATTTCACACCTAGGAGGTAACCCTCTCACCTCCTCGAGTACATCCGAAAAGTCTCTAACTACGGGCACCAAACTGAGATCATCTACAGAAGCATCTAAGGAATCCAAGAAACTGAGCATGACTGACCCTCGCAGGTCGGAAGAAATCTAGAGAGTCCTACCATGGCACGTTAAAAGCCTCACAATCCTCCTCTCGCAATCAAGGATGGCAGCATACATGGCCAGCCAATCCATCTCTAGAATAAGCCGGTAACCCATAAAACCCAGTACATATACATATAGATCAAACTCGACGCCAAGAATAGAAATCCTCAAACCCTTACACATCATAGATAGGCGAGTCATACCTCCTACGGGACTTGAGACAACTAATGGATCAAAAACTATAGAAGTATATAAGTGTAGACTATCAACAATAGAACTGGATATGAAATAATGAGAAGCACTAGAATTGAACAAGGTCCTAATAGGAAAGTCGAAAAGAGAACTTAGACCCTCCTACAGTGACTTTCCTACCTCTATCCTAATTGCTACCACCGGTCCAAGCTGCCTCAAGCACATGAACATGTGCTCCGGATGAACCTGCTTCCTGTCCCTGCCATTGAGAAACTACCTGTAATAATGCCCCATCCGTCCTCACTGAAAGCAAGCACCCTTCTTAGCTATCTTATTACAATCTATGAAGAAGTGCCCCATTATACCACACCCATGCCACTTCACTTCCTTCTTGATTTTTGCTTAATCCAACTTATTTCCCTCTTTCTTACCACCTTTCTTGGGTCACCATGTTTTCTTTTCAAAACCTGTTTTGGCCTTAGCCTCCTGTGTACTCTCTTTCCAATCACCGTGCAGAAGATCCATATCCACTAAAGCCTCAAAACTCGCACCCATATGCATATATGTCAGTATTAGTCCTTAGAGGGGTTAGTTCAGTCCACTCAAAAACCTCAAAGCCTTCTTATGTGCAGTATTAACCAGATCCAAGCCAAATCTCGCCAACTCGTTAAAGCTGTTCACATACTCCTTAACTGATATATCACCCTGTCTTAGACTCAAGAATCTTTCCAATTGCATCCCTTTTTGAGCTTATGATAAAAAAATTCTTGAACTTATCCTTGAATTCATTACATGTCCTCACAGCCTGCTCCTCCTCGGCTACTTCCCACCAGTACAAAGCCTCTCCTTTTAGTTGCTAGGCGACCAAATGAATCCTCCTCCTGTCGTCAAGCTCTATTAATCCAAATACATGATCGGTCTCTCTAAGCTAATTACGAGCATAAAAAACTCTCTAATCTAGGAAATGGCTTGCCACCTATAGCAGAAAAATCCTTGTAGAGCTTAGAAAAATTAGCCGTTGGATTCTATGGAACTGTCACGGCTAAAGCTAGAGGTTGGGCATTTATTTTCCCTTTGGCAGGCGACATAGTTTCAACGTACCTACAGAATCATGCCAAAATGGGAACACCCTCAGGAAAGTTGGGATCCCCGACATTCTAAAAAAAGAGACAAGGATTCAAAAAGGAATCAAGGGAATATTGTAGTTAACTTGAGGGGATATTTTTCAAAAATAAGTTTTACTTGGAAATATTTTACTTTTGAAAACATTTTTAAAAAAACTTTTCTCTGATCTTGTAACCTTAGGTTCTGATACCAAATGAAACACCACGCACCCGTTAACGTCACCCATATGAGGTTGCGCTAAGGTTTATGAAGTGCTTAGTTATAAGGTAACAATAGAGAGACTAAAATTCATAAGACAGATACATAAAAAAAAGAAAAAAAAATTTAAAATAGCATTTAATAAAGCAAGTCAAATCACAATGCTTATTACATTTTCAAAAGTATCAAATAATCATCAACATAAACCAAATACATTGTCTCGTGGGAAACCATAATATCAGAGTACATAAGTAAAAGCATCCCTCTTAATGTCAACACAACAGAATTGAGAAATGAACCAATACATGAGTCTTAAATGAGTTTGAATCCAAGCTGAACTGAAAAATTAAGAATCACTGTTGAGACCCTCCACCCTGCAAACCTGGGGGGAGGGAAAGGAAGAGAGGTGGAAAAAACAAACTAGGACATACGTCTGGCGAGTTCTAGTAATTTCTGGCATGAGCATAAGTTAAGGAAGCACTTGGCAGATAAACAATTTTAAGGTCATAAGGCATAAAGGTATAAAAGCAGTAAACAAAGCTAAGCACGAATAAAGGTTGGCTTCTCATTCATATCCAAGATTTGTTGCACCAGCTTACCAAGATATAACAATTAGGCTTTACCTAATTTCTACCCATCAGTTGGCTCCTATAACCACAATGTGATAACATGTTCCAATTATGAAAACCGGGGTTATCAATCCCGATCCCGTCAACTAAAAGGACATAGCTATTAATCATATGCATTACATCGGCTTATTTTCCCCAATGGCACGATGCATGCTCATCGTCCCGCCCGAACACCCCCGTACCGACCTAGTTTAGACCTCTTACTATCCAGTGCAGTAAAGTGTTCCCTTGCTTCTACCTAGTGTGGGACCTCCATAGATGATAATAGGGATACTGCCTGATACGGGTCCCCAACCAAATATGCAATTAACACAAGTCACCCCTAGACTTGGACCTCGTTTATTTTCTATTAGACCATTTAGATTCCCTAATCTGCTTCACGTTGCCGGAATAGACCTAAACTACAATCTTATTATTTTATTAGGCCTCTTATTTTCCTCAATCAGCCCTATGCTGCTGGTACAGATCTAAACTACAAGCCACTTATTTTCCCTAATCAGCCTGCGCTGCCTGAACAGACTCTCACTATAATTTTATTATTTTATTAGGCCTCTTATTTTCCCTAATAAGTCTCATGCTGACAGAACGAACCTACCCTACGAGCCACTTGTTTTTTTCCAATTAGCCCCACGCTGCCGGAACGGACTCCACTACCGTAGCTTATTAATTTCATCTTTAACTTAACACAATTTAAGTTTATTAAGAAGCCTAACATATCCTCATGTTATATTCTTAGGTTGTATTAAACATTTCTAATTAATGTTTATTCTTTTTATACAACCCAACCACACGTTACTAAGCATCCAACTAAGTTACCTACTCCTATTTATATGTTTGCATGTTCTCCAATTACATATTAAGTTTTATCCCCAACTTACAGTCCAATACTGATTATAATATTTAATCAGTTCTAAAAATCCTAATTGTCCCTTTTAATTCAATTCCAATATTAATCCAATTTCAACGCAAAATAGTGATAAAGGCTTAGGCTCAGCGCTAAAACAAAAATGGAAATGGTTTAGACTACTCGCAAAGCCTAGACTCGAAAATAAACAAAACAAATATAATAAGGAATACTGTAATTAAAACCACAATAGATAAGAGGATAAGAGAAAGAGAATTACTTGTAAATAGTAAATATCTGGAAAGAAATAGGCATAGACAGTAATCAAATTACGGTAACTTAACCAAAAAAACTAAATGCATAAATACTGTAAACATTAACCTTGCAAATTGAAACTATTTAACTGTCTAACTTTCCTATACAATTTACTAATCTAGAAACCACATAAAAACTCATAGATCTGATGAAGAGAGCTTCCCTCGTGGCCTTTTATTATTCCAGCAGACCTCCACCTCCAAAAGTATTTATAAAAGGGGAAAGTCTATATGGTCACAAAAAATAGACATAATTGGTGACACAAGTAATATTCACAGTTGGATTGCCCCCATGATTTCTACCATGCTCATACAAAACAAAAAGATCCAATGGTCAAGATTCTGTGTCTCCAATTTTGTGTCTAGTTTTGTGTCCAAATAGCTAACTTCTTTTAAAATTAATATTTAAAAGTATAGAACTTCTTTATACTGTAAAAATTTAATTATTTGGGCCTTCCTAATTTTGAGGATAGTCCCAGGGAAGAAAAAGAGAGAAAGAATGGATGTGAAGAAACGAGAGAGGCTCTATTGGTATATTTATAAGGTTTACTGGGCGCCCTCCGCCATCAAAATTTAGGATTAATCTAGGCCAATCATGTCAATAGACCAATCAAAAAGCGCCACATTAACTGCTGGTTCAAAATGAACCAATAAAACTAAGCCAACTTAGAAAATAACGTTCAGATAATAAAAAAAAGTTCGTTCCCAGAACGTGCGCTCTGACGCACATGCATACAGGCATGTTGGGTCGACCTACCTGCGCCCTAGGTCAACCCAAACACCTATAGGTCGACACTAGGTCGACCTAAGTGGGAAGGGGTCATCCCACTTGACCTGTTTAATTAATATATTATTTTTCTTCTTTTGATTTTTATCTTATCTTCTTTAATTCATAACTTATTCATTTTAACTCCATTTTCAACAAAACAAGTGATTATTTTCACCAGAAAATTACAACGGACTAAATGGTGCAGTCCCGTTTTCCAATTCTGAAGTTTTTTATTAATATTTAATTCATTACCATTTTCTATATAATCATTGTTTATTAAAATTTGGGGTGTTATAAGTGCCCTTCAGGAGTTTTCCGATCTCCTTGACGAGGTCAAGGGATTGCAGCTGCAAAGGGAAATTGAGTTTCATATTGATGTAGCAGATGGAACCAGACTTATTATTTTGCCTCTTAGACGGATGGCGCCTAGGGAACATCGAGAGTTAGAGGTGCAAGTGAACGATCTTTTGAGTTAGGGTTTCGTTTGAGAGCCATATCCAATTGGGGTGCATCAGTTGTGTTTGCGACCAAGGCAGATGGATCACTGAGATTGTGTGTTGATTATCGTGAGCTGAATACGATGATCAAGAAGAACGAGTATCCATTTTCGATTATCAATGACATATTTGATTAGCATCGCGAAGCTAAGGTGTTTTCTCAAATGGATTTGTCGACGGGATTTCACCAACTGAGAGTGGTTAGGGATAGTGTGCCAAAGACTACTTTTAGGAAAGTGGAAGGTAATGCTATTTGGATTGACTAACGCACCAACATATTTTTTGGATTTAACGAATTGACTTTTGATAGATTAGTTGAATAAGTTCATGCTTGTGTTTGTGGAAGGTGATGCTATTTGGATTGACTAACGCTCCAACATAAGGTTATGCCATTTGGATTGACTAACATGCCAGCATACAAGCTTAGTTGAATAAGTTCATGCTTGTGTTCCTTCCAAAATGATTTGAATCTCTAGCAGCAACGATGGTTAGAGTTTCTAGCATCGTGATTTTGATATAGCCTATATCCAGGAAAAGGAAACAAAGTGGCCAATGCATTTGGTAGAGACATGCGAGTTTAGGGGATATGTTTACTGAAAGGAAGCACCTTGAGTATTTGGATGTATCTAATTTTGGGCCTCACTGTGAGTCAGAGCCTGAAATGTTAGTGAACTTGTCGATTAGACCTACTCTCATTGAAAGGATTGGTCATAGCCAAAAGTGAGATGCTAAGCTTGTTGAGATTCTTTAAAGATTGGAAATGAGAATTGAGTCCGATGAGCTGAAGATTTACGAAGTCGATCGAGGCGTTTGGCTTTGCAAGGAGAGAAGATTGGTCATTCCTGATATAGACAAATTAAGAGTAGAGGTTCTAAGAGAATGTCATATCTTTAAATTGAGTATTCATCCTGGTGATTACAAGATGTATCGAGATATGAAGAGAGTTTACTACTCGGAAGGTATGAAAGAGGATGTGAGGAGATTTATCTCGAAGTGTATGAACTGTCAGTTGGTTAAGGTTAAGGAAAAGAAGACAACCGAATTATTGCAACCGTTGGAAGTTCCTACACCGAAGTGGGAGCAATTATAGATGGATTTCATCGATGGATTGTCGAGGATTAGGGCATGATATGATGGTACATAGGTTGTCGTGGATCGCTTGACCAAAAGCGCAATTCCAGTCAAATCTACTAGGAGGGCACCTAAATTGGTTGAGTTGTATATTAAGTGGATAGTTTGATTCCGTAAAATACCAGAGAGTATAGTAAGTGATCGAGATCCATTATTTACAAGTGGATTCTGGAGAAGTTTGCAGGAGGCATTGCGAATCGAGCTACATATAAGTATGACTTATCATCCCCAAATCGATGGTCAGACTGAGAGAGTCAACCAAGTATTGGAAATTCTTCTAAGAGCTTATGTATTGAATTTTAAAAGGTCATGGTAAGACCATCAACATACAGTTGAATTTCCATACATCAACATTTTTGGTCGAGTATTGGTATTGCACCGTATGAAGCATTATATGGTAGACCATGAAATTCACCTTCATGTGGGTTAGAGACTAGAGAAAAGTTGGTACTTGGTCATTAAATGAGAGAAACGACAATAAGATCGAAATCTTTCGACAACGAATGAAAGCAGTTCAAGATCAGCAGAAGAGTTATGTTGATAATAGGAGAATGGATTTGGAATTCTCCATAGGAGATCTGGTATCTGTTAAGTTTTCACCTCTGAGGAATATTGTTTGATTTGGAATGAAAGGCAAGTTAGCTTCGAGATTTATTGGGCCATTTGTGATTATGGAGCATATTTGGAAGCTTGCTTATAGATTAGATCTACCTAAGAGGATAGAAGGTGTGCATAATGTTTTTCATGTGTCATATCTATGGAAGTTCGTGCAAAACCCGAGTTTGGTAGTATCTCTAGATCAGATGGAAGACTTAGAGTTAGAACCAGAAGTTTCTACGCCTCGCAAGCTGCTTCTATTTGTTGGAAATGACACGAAACAACTTAGAAGGAAGGATGTTAAGCTAGTCAAGGAACAATGGAGCGAGGATAATAACGATGCACATGGGAAATGGAAGAGAGAACGAGGACGATCCATGCAGAAGTATTTGATTAGTATGTCCCATGTACCATGTTGGGAATGCTGATTATGGATGTTAAGGCTAAATTAACACTAGAGGGGGGGGGGGTTGAATAGTTTTTAATGAAAATTATGAATTTTTTATAATTTTTTTGAATATAATAGAATCAAATGCAAATCACATAATCAAACACATATGCAGATAATAAGTTAAAAAAAGTAAAGGAAAGAGCACATTATAATTTTATATTGGTTCGGAGTTACCCTACATCTAATTCCATACAACTAAGGATTGCGTGGATTTCTTTTCAAATAATTTTCAGCATTAAAATCCTCGATTTCAGGGCCACGAATCACACCCCCGCCTGCTTTCGAGTACAGGGAAATATCTTGGTTTAACCAGGTTACAAGATCACCTAATTGTTTTACGATCTAAAATCACACTTAGTTGATTTAAATTGGCCATAACCACTCCTTTCAGTAAAAGTTTGATAGAGATACTCAATAAATCTTTAATCTTCAATTTATGATTACAAATGCTCCTACAACTCTGAATAACACTTAGATCATTGAGAGATAGTGGTAGGTAATTAAACTAGAGATGATCTAGGTAGATACTTTGAATTTCGGCAGAGTTTGGTAAAGGATTCTTGAAATTTGGATATGAAATGGAGTGGAGAAGAAGGAGTGAAGATTAAGAACAAAAGTTGCTAAAAAATTCGTTTTTCGTTATGTATATATAGGGAAGCAACAACCATGTCCATTCATGAAGAGATTCAAACAAATAAACATTTCTTTTGAAAATTGAAATTAACGGACACCATATCGACATGGGGTATCCCAGTATGTCGACATCCCTACTAATAAATTGAAAATTGAATTTTGGAAAAACAATGAAAATGATGTATAAATCGATCGAAGTAATTTTGAAGTTTAAACAAACTATTTTACTATATTATAAGATAGTATAATAGAGTAAGAATATAGATTTAAAACATATTTTTATAATATATATAGAAGTGATATTAAAACTTAAGTGTGTATATATATTAAATTTTATAGATTTAAGACTAAAGTATTTAAATAGAAATTTAGTTTAAAATCAAAATACGTTTTAAAAATAAGTTGTTAAGTAAGTTTTAAAATGGGAAGTGATTTGAAATATTTTGAAAACAAAAACTAAGAAGAGTTCTTTAGAGAAAATCTATAAAAAGGAAAGTTTGAAAACCATTTTGAAGTAGTTTTGCTAGTTCCTACTTACAGAGTATTTCATCATGTCAAGCCTCGGTTCCCGCCAAAGTTTAAGTTAGTCGCAGGTTCCATCCCGGTACTAAAGAGAAAAGTGGGTTCCATCCCATAAGAAAATAAAATAAAAAAGATTTCGATTCTATTATAAAGTTTCAACAAAAATTCTAGACTTTATTACTTATCTTGATACTCGTGAGTCTTCAATCTTGAATTCTTCATTTTTGTATTCTTCAATCTTGAATCTTTATACCATGCAGTCTTCATTATCAATATTTATCTATAAATATCCTACATATACATATATAACTCAACATAAAATGTGAGTTTACATATTTTATAATTAGTCATAAGGTTGTTATCATCAAAACCGTCATCTAAGGAACTAATAATCTCCTTTTTTTTATGATGATAATCTTTTGTTTATAAAATATACCCATGGATACCTTGATTCTTCAATTACTTTCTCCTACTCCAGTAACTCTTAAAACATTTAACTCCCCCTAATCTAAGGCTATTCGAACCTATTTTATAATTCCCCTACTTTGTCATCAACAAAAACTATATGACTATGTCTATACTATAATACTCCTCCTTAAACAAATATTATAAAACTTAATAAGAAGACGTAATAATTGAGCTAAACTTATATTTATTATATATAATGCAATTTTACAAATAGAAGATTATAAAGTCATCTAAATATACAATATAAACGTTAAATTATACAACGATCATTTCAAATAAGCACAACTTATCTAATGAGTGTTTTTGATAATGGAAGATTTATGAATATGACAATTTAGATAAAAAAGGCATAAATGTCCATTTTGTTCAATTACATTCCCATCATTGTCAAAGAACACTTCTCCAACGCATATAACTTTGTTGTCTTCTTCTATGTGTATGTCTTCTTCTTGTACATCTTCTTTCTTTTCTTCATCATCTTCCATAAGGTTCATGGATATGAATGTTGGAAGAATCATCTTCAATAACTATGGGGTTAGAACGATTATCCATTAGGAATTTTTATATATCCCTAAGGAATTTCCCTTGCTTTTATTTCTCCTTGGCCATGTGAAGTTGCATCACTTGTATTTCAATGAGCGTTTGCAGAAAATCTTTCAAAGATTCTTCTACTTTAATCGCATGAGCAAGCGTAGTGCATTGAAATGGTCTTGAAGGAAGCCAAGAGAAAGAGATGGTGTGGTTTTTATTTGAATTGGATAAGTAAGCCATTAATTATTATGCCTAGAAGTTAATTAGAGAGATAAATGAATGAAGAGACTAAGAATTTCAAAAATAAGAAGCTTAGATAGGCAGATAAACTGATTTTAGAGGTAAAATTAAGTTTGAGGATTCACTTTTTATGTTGACATAGGGGGATGGGTGATGTCAATGTACCCATGTATGCTTGAATATTTTTCTTTAAATATTTTAATATATATACATTTAGTTATTATATTTCAGTTAAAGAACAAAAACCAAGTTCTCCTCTTAATTTAGTAAATGTTGCTTCATGTAAGCATTTAGTTAGGATATACACGAGTTGATTCTCAGTTTCAATAAATTCTAGTGAAAAATTTTCTTTACTTACATTATCTCTAAGAAAAATGATTTCTAACATCAATATGTTTAATTCTAGCATGATAAGTAGGATTCTTAGATAGAATTGTTGCACTAGTATTATCATGATAAATTGGTGATGTAGTGATGTCTAGTCCAAAATCTTTTAGAGTTTGTTACATATAAAGTACTTGGGAGTAAGCCAAAGCAGAAAAGATGTATTCTGCTTCAGCTGTTGAAAAAGATAAGTATTTTGCGTTTTACTATACCATAAAACAAGAAAATATCCTAATAAGTGACAAGTTGCGCTTATACTTTTTCGACCTGATTTACAACCAGCATCACAATATGAAGATAAGTCAAATGAATCGTTTTTAGGGTAAAATATACCAAAGTCTAAAGTGTTTTTAACATATATAAGAGTATATTTTACTGCCTTTAAGTGAATTTCCTTATTTTGAGATTGGTATCTTGCGCAAAGGCATACACTGTGCATGATATATGGCCTAGTGATATAAAGTAGTGAACCAATCATATCCATATATGATTTTTGATATGTCTTTTGATATATAATCTTTGCTTAAGGCTTCATTAGTTGTCATGGGAGTGGGTTTTCCACTTAGTGGTCATACCAAACTTATTGATTAAACCCATAGCATATTTTTCTTGACTAATAAAAATACCGTTATTTAATTGTTTTATTTCCAATCCTAAAAAGAAAACGAGTTCTCTCATATGACTCATCTCAAACTCTTTTTTCATAATCTAAGAAAACTCTTTATCTGTTTTTATTATTTGTTGATCTAAAATAATATCTAGATTTGTACTAATTGAATATCATTTTTTTCCTTTTAATAAAAAGAGTATTATCTACTTTACCAATTTCAAATTTTGATTGTAATAAATAAGATCTTAGTCTATCATGCCAAGCTCGAGGAGCTTATCTCAGACCATGTAAAGCTTTCCTTATTTTTTAAACATGATTTAAAAAAAATGCATCTTCAAAATTGGAGGTTGTTCAACATAAATATGTTTTTAACAAAACCATTTTAAAATGCACTTTTTACATCCATTTGAAATTATTGTAATTAGCAAAAGTGTAACGAACTGCATATCCGTACCCTTTGAGTCGACTAATAACACCACATGTCCAACCCAAATTGCACAGAAATACGAATCATTATTAGAAAGAAGTTAGAGGATGAGAAATAAAAAGAAAGAAATGTTAGAATAGAAGAAAACAAAGAAGACAAATCTCACAGCAGAACGAAAAAAATATATTATATAACATAACTTTTTGAAATACAAAACAGTAACTTTATATGCATACCATTATCAGAGCACAACAGTTATTCCTGGAACACTTATAAACACCTGTTTCCAGATACAACATAGTATACAGCGGAAATATGATAGTTTATAGCTAACTTGTGAAGCCTCCTGCTTCTAGCTCTTCTAAGTGAATCGGAAAAATTCTGACTACTTGACTGCCCGTACAAATTTGGGCAATCAAAAGTTTAGGGAAAAAAATAAAATAAATAAACTCTAGGTCAGTCATGAGACCGGTGTGAGTAAACTCCAATCATTTGTTTAACTTTAAAAATCCTTTCGAAAGAAATGATAATCGTAAACCAATCCACACATAAACACAGATGGTTTTTACCTTACGATAACCCAAAATATTTTGATATCAAATCCAGTGATATTATAATAATGTCTACATCAAATAAATAGAATCTAGCGGAACACTTGCATATCACGCTCCATATATAATATAAAATCTAAAACCGTAGGGCGTTTATTGGAGATTGGATTTCCAACATGACAAGGTATGGAACCACCTTCCTATAGTGTATCCCTAGAGGGGAATACACTGGGTTCAACAAGAACATCTTGCAACCCGACCCACACATGACCGACCACTCATTTCGCTTGAGTGTATCGAATGTATATCACCTACGGTTGGGATCAGCAACCGTTTCCCGAATGGGACAGCATCGAATAGAATAAAGAATTAAATGGAATTTCTCTAGATAGGTGATTATACACCCTAGTGGGAGCGACCCACATAGCTATGCTGCCTGCCAGATTTTTGTCATTTCCCGGTCGTTGAGGCCTGAGGCTACGATTACTTTCCATTCATTGATAGCACAATCACTTTGAATGCCATATTGTCAGATCCGTAAATCATTAATTGATTTGCACAAATATATTCTGGATATTATGCTAAGAGAATAAATTCTCCACCACCATATATATTTATACAGACCAACATATGCGATCATTGGAAATACTCTGTCAGACATTCGTCCATTTACGTTCGTTCTGGGATTGAACAAAACCGAAGGCACAATTTCTATTAATAGAAAAAGCCCTTGCACTTTACTCCGTCTTCGATTATCTTCATATAATCTGATTTGCAACACTACTACCAATACGGAGTGATTCTCGGATAATAATCCAACCGGTCTCTCCATATTGACAACGATATTGGCAAACACTTCGATAGTCGGTTATTTAACTATAGGAGAAAAACAAACATCCATTCAAAACATCAAACAATCGCTGGGCCCCTTTATTAATATTTCATTAATTAAATCATTTCTCCATTTCTTTATCAATATTTGTTAACCAAATATTTTCAACAATCATCTTGGCCTCTTACGCTATTTGGAAAACATTTCCATATATCGCCTTCTTTTATTTTCTATACTTAGAAAATATATTCTATTTATAATTGGAAAACATTCCAATTACTTATCTCTTCCACGACCATTTTTTTTCTTTCTATACTCAGGAAATAATTATTATTATATCAAATTTCCACTTACTTGGGTTAAAACGAATGTGGTGTAAAACATCGTTACAACAACCCAAAATACTGCATTCAACTAACTCTTATTCAAACATTTCTCTTCGAGACTGAATCTTGCTATTTATCGGTTAAAAATGAAATCAATCAAGTTGGGGTATAACTACCTCTCAGACCTTGACTGGAAACATCCTTAACTTCAAAATGGACAAAACCACTTACCTCAAATAATCAACATCATATTACCAATTATCCATATCTTTTAAACGTGTATACGTTTCTCTTTCTATTTTTATCAGATTAAATTTATTGATTCCCTTTTTGTTTATAACATTCTATTTTAATTTTGTTTCCTTATCGAATTCTATATATATTGATATATTGATTCATAATTATCAAATCTTCTTAAAATATTCTAACTCCTTAAATTTCCGGAAAATTTCGCATAACCTCCTTTGTACCGGTCGATAGTTCAAACCTCAACTTGCCTCTCTAGGCCCTTTCCATTCAAAAAGAAAATAAAAAAGCCAAGTGGATTGCTGATTCGATGCATAAAATCTCATATGGAATTTAAACGTGTACCTTTATGTCGGGCACTTGAATTATAATATTCATACACTTCATTCCATACCTGTCTAATATATATCTATCCATTCCCAATTTATTGCAACTCAATCCGGTCATTTTAAACTCGATTTGCTAATTAATTCTCTAATTAGTTATTTTGCCTATTTCACTTTTATATTTGAACATAACCTGTTAAAAAATATTTCAATTCGCTTATAAGCTAATTGAAATCCCATTTTACGTTTCATATTTGATTGCGAATAAAATTTCATAAATTCCATTTTCCTATTTAAGGTTAAACTCATTCTAAAATTCAATTAACTTGTCCTTCTTTTACTTAGTTAATTCTATTCAAAAATTAAAAATATGATTTTTGTTTCAAAAATCATTTCATATACTTCACTTGAGTTTATATTTATTTTATAACTCAAGTATGGATTTTTCTAATGGTAATCCGGATTTGATTTGCTTGAAATCCTTTTATTAATTTAAATAAAACCGTTACGGTTTTATAATGATTATGGCATTGTTTTTCTGATAATTTGATTTTGACATAACTCAAAATCTATTCGATGAAATCCAGATCTTTCTCTTCCATTAGAAAACTAGTATCAAATCGGTCCTTATGATTCTTGTTTCAAAGAAATCCGACTTAAATTGAGTTCCATATACTCAATTAAAGTTCGAAGTGCCAATTTACGAACTGCCGCACTGCGACGAGTTCGTTTTAATTATATTTATATATATAAGCTTTTAAACTTCGTTTAAAATAAATTCAACTCCATTCTAATATATTTTAATATATTTTAAACCAATTTTCCCAATTCAACTCAATAATTCTGATTATCTATATTCGCTGATTTTTGCTTACTCGGTTATACATTTAACTATACTCGATTTGTTATTTTAAATTCCATTTCCTTTCATAAATAAATTATAAAATTTGGTATAGTCGAATTCCAATTATAACTCCTTTGGATTTTCTCAATTCAGTTTATATTCTAAATCCCGGAATATAATCAATTATTCTATTTTCAACACGTTTTCCAATTTCACTTTTTAAATTCTTTCTTGAATTTAAACTTCTAAATTATCCATTGATAATTTATTTCCCTATTTTTATAAACATTGTTTATAAATTAATTTCTTGTTTAAAAATTAAAACAAGCTTTCCTTTCAAATACCTATTTGAAACCCAACCCCTTTTATATTCCGAATTCTGGAATAAAAACTATCATTTCTTTTTTTCCGAAATGATTTCAATTTATACTTTTAAATTCATATTTGAATTTAATATTTCAAATTATCTCTTGATAATTAATTCATCATATTCATAAACATCGTTTATAAATTTTCTTGTCTTATATATTTAAACAAGTTCTATTTAGAAATATATTTACAACCAAAATCTTATTTTGGAAATTTCTATTTATAATAACTTATATATATATAACACCCTATTTATTTTCATATTCAATTTAACTTCTATTTAAATAAATTCGAATTAATCGTATTCAAATCATAAATCCTTACGGATTTATTTTAGTTCAATTTATATTCTGAACATCAGAATAAATTCCACCGTTTATTTCTTTAAAAAGATTTCTTCATTTATATTTTTAAATTCACATTTGAATTTAAATATTCAAATTATCCAATGATAATTTTTCCACTTTATTTATAAACACTGTTTATAAATTCATTTCAATTCTCTGCATTAATTAATCTATAAACAACGTTTATAAATTCACTACTTGTTTTATATATTCAAAACAAGTTAATATATTTATAGCCCAATTGAAATTCAAATTCTATTTCTAGAAAAATAGATTTCCCTTTTAAATCTCAAAATATCCTTCTTACGATAATTTATAAATCAATATTTAGGCCCCAGTGATATTTCAAACATTAACAGCACCTAATTTTCGATCAAAGGTTATCTAACACATCATATATGATGATATATATGAAACAAACAAATAATAATATTTTTGAGGAACCCATTTGGATCCCTCCAACCTGTTTTCCTGCATCTACAGATGTTAGCCAACATAAATAATACCCATTCAACTTCGTGGCAGAATATTGTGATATAGAAGGTCATCCACTATCATAGCGTGGGGCGTATAGGGTCATCCACTAATGATACTGCGGGCATCCGCTAATGGTACTGCGGGAATCCAACCACCAATATATATATAATAACCATAAATACCAATCCTAAATAACTAATATATTTAATAGCCACAAAAATATTTAAACGCATCCAAACAGTCAACAATTTATTTTTAATGATAAAAACAAATTTAAATAAATTCTGAGTGAGAATTACTCACCGTGATTTTTATTCAATCCATTTTGATTCCAATTTAAATTCCTGATTATCCAATCCTCAGTTAAGAATTTATCGACCGACTCCATCTTACTCAATTGGTAGTTAATCACTTAACTTGGCCTCAACATTGTTGCTAAACAAAGTCTAGTTGCTACAACATTAATGAACTAGACCAACCCCATTTTCAAGTGACTACCATTTTTCCATTACCACCCGTCATTCCTCAAAATCTACAGGCCCATACTCCTCACAATAACCTACCACCGATTCCTAATCACCCCATTCACCATCAGTAAATGCATCATTCCAGATTTTGAACCCCACTCCAGAAATCCAAACCTACTATTGTTTTCTAACTGCGACTTGTCTTCATTCACACCTCAAATCCCCAAATTCAATGCTCCCAATTTCCATTAACAGTCATGCTTCTTCCCCCGGAAACCTATCGCATCATTTCCTTCCATCGCGCCTCACGATCCCAAACTAGTAAAACTGCAAATATGAACAACCCCTAAATTTAAGCATCGTGATCCACTTTAGCTTGACGTTGAGCTCAGATCACTGACCCCAAAACTTAACCCTAAATCGCACATAGCTTCCATCGCGATTCTTGAAGTCGTACTCACAAAGAAATCACGGCCTTCCATTCTTGGATTTCACGCTTCACCCCGTTGTTGTCACTTGGCCTCACGTTGATTATTGGACGACTGAAATGGAAACCATAAATTCGAATTTGATTTAGTATCTTAGAACTTGAATGAAGTGGCCATAAATCTTGCTTGAGCTTCGATCGATTTGCATATGAGGACAGGAAAAATGTTTTGAAGTAGCACCGGCTCTGATTGTTACTAGTTGGGTAGGTGAATGAAAGAGGAGCTCGACTTATAAATTTAGAAGTAAAATTAGCCATTTTAATTTTTGTTTCCAGAAAAAAGAAGGGTAGTGCGAATTTATAGATGAGCAGCCTTAGGCATTAAGTAAATTTAGTCAGTGATGGTACAAAGCATAGTGTAGCTAAGGTACATAGATTTTTAATGCGATTTGATTTGTATTTAATTTGATTTGATATAAAGAGATTTTTATTTCTTTTAAACAGATTCTGATTTGATCTTCAATTTGATTTTGATCTTATCCATTAAAATATCTCAGGGTTCAAACACGAACCGCTATTTTAATGTAACAACTGACATTTCAATGTAATAACCCTATTCTGTACTCAACAGTAAGTATTCTGAAATTTAATTTCAACATATATACCATATTAAATAAATTAATATAATATAATTTAAATTAGAAAACCACAAATTCTTTAATAATAAATTATTATTTATTATCGTATATATTCCTGATAGAATTTATATTGATTATCTGAATTATTTTGATTTTGTTTTAACTTCAAATTTCATACTCGTTTTCGAATTACAATAATTCAATGAATTCAAATTTAAATCGTATTTCAATTATTAAATCGGTGACTCAATATTTAAAACCATTTTAAATATTTAAAATTAATCGATAAAAATCCGGGTCGTTACATTCTTCTCCTCTTAAAAGAATTTCGTCCCCGAGATTACTAAGTTAGGAAAAATGTTACAAACCCATTTACTTTTCAAAATCACACTTATGTTGAAATTCAACTCTTCATATTTCTCAACTTAAGTTCTACCAAATCATTTGGTTTCCATTCGTTTAATCCGAGTGATTTCATCCAATATATTGCCATCCAATTCTTATTCTTCAAATTGATTTTAATCAATTTATTCACTTCAATCCATTTAACTTGCTTAAGTTAATTTAAATTTCAGATTCAAATTCCCGGGTTTTCATTTCAAATCCTTTTGAATTCCCATAAATATAATACATATATTTATTTCCATCACAATTTCAAAACATTGAATTTTTCAGAACAACTTGTTTTTTTCAAACAAATTTCCATCAAAAACATTTCTAAGGTAGCAATTCATCACTTAGGAACTCAAAAATGACACTGATGATGCTGTAGTTATCATCAGAATTATTTCCCAGCCACTGAAGTGAGTTCAGTGCTTTATCACTTTCAAAATCCATCTCAAGTTGATTTTTGTTCAAAGATCCTCTAAAACAAAGCTATTTCATTTTAATATACTTCAGAAAATATTTTCCAACTTCCCAGGATTTAAATTCCATGTTCTGGTTGTAAATCCCATTTTTATTCATTTCATTTGTATATTTCATTCATATACAATTTTATTTGGTTATATTTTACCATTCCCATTTTATAATCTCATTTGTTTATAATCATAACAACCAACTTATCCACATAATTTAGTAATTTCAAAAAAAATATTCCTTTTCTATCAAAATAGAAATTTGAGTAAAATTATTTCATCTACCCACTTTAAAACAATATTGTGTCTAATTTCTCTTTCAAGTGTTTATAAATTCCTATCGACTTCGTGGCGTCCCACGATTCGATCAGAATTCATAAACCACTCAACAGACTAGCCAACACAATAAAAATTAGTTTTTATATCAATTAACAAGTACGCGCTCTCATATATATACGCTCAACTCATTCAAGGGTACTACTGACCCTATCTCTAATGATCACAATCCCACCAAAGCCTAGGTATTTGCTCAACCTAAGCTCTGATACCAACAGTAACGAACCGCAAATCCATACCCTTTGAGTCGACTAATAACACCACATGTCCAAATCCAAATAGCACATTAATATGAATCATTATTAGAAAGAAGTTAGAGGATGAGAGATAGAAAGAAATAAATGTTAGAATAGAAGAAAACAAAGAAGACAAATCTCACAGCGGAACGAATAAAATTTATTATATAACATAACTTTTTGAAATACAAAACAGTAACTTTATATACGTACCATTATCAGAGCACAACATTTATTCCTGGAACAGTTATAAACACATGTTTCCAGATACAACACAGTACACAGCGGAAATATGATAGTCTATAGCTAACTGGTGAAGCCTCATACTTCCAGCTCTTCCAAGTGAATCTGAAAAATCCCGACTACTTGACTGCTCGTACAAATTTGGGCACCCAAGAGTTTACGAAAAATTAAAAAAACAAAACGAACTCTGGGTCAGTCATAGGGCTGGTGTGAGTAAACTCCAATCATTTGTTTAACTTTAAAAATCCTTTCGAAAGAAATGATAATCGTAAGACTGATCCACACATAAACACAGATGGTTTTTACCTTACGATAACCCAAAATATTTTTGATATCAAATCCAGTGATATTATAATAATGTCTGCATCAAATAAATAGAATCTAGCGGAACGCTTGCATCTCACACTCCATATATAATATAAAATTTAAAACCGCAGGGCGCTTATTGGAAATTGGATTTCCAAAATGACAAGGTATGAAACCACCTTCCAATAGTGTATCTCTAGAGGGGAATACACTGGGTTCAACAAGAACATCTTGCAACCCGACCCACACATGACCGACCACTCATTTCGCTTGAGTGTGTCGAATGTATATCACCAACGGTTGGGATCAGCAACCGTTTCCCGAATGGGACAACATCGAATAGAATAAAGAATTAAATGGAATTTCTCTAAATAGGTGATCATACACCCTACTGGGAGCGACCCACATAGCCATGCTGCCTGCCCGATTATTGTCATTTCCCGGTTGTTGAGGCCTGAGGCTACGATTACTTTCTATTCATTGATAGCACAATCACTTTGAATGTCACATTGTCAGATCCGTAAATCGTTAATTGATTTGCATAAATATATTCTGGATATTATGCTAAGAGAATAAATTCTCCGCCACCATATATATTTATACAGACCAACATATGCGATCATTGGAAATACTCTGTCAAACATTCATCCATTTACGTTCGTTTTGGGATTGAACGAAACCGAAGGCACAATTTCTATTAATAGAGAAAGCCCTTGCACTTTACTCCGTCTTTGATTATCTTCATATAGTCAGATTTGCAATGCTACCGCCAATATGGAGTGGTTCTAGGATAATAATCAAACCGGTCTCTCCATATTGACAACGATATTGGCAAACACTTCGATAATCGGTTATTTAACAATCGAAGAAAAACAAACATCCATTCAAAACATCAAACAATCACTAGGCCCCTTAATTAATATTTCATTAATTAAATCATTTCTCCATTTCTTTATCAATATTTGTTAACCAAATATTTTCAATAATCATCTTGGCCTCTTACGCTATTTGGAAAACATTTCCATATATCGCCTTCTTTTATTTTCTATACTTAGAAAATATATTCTATTTATAATTGGAAAACATTCCAATTACTTATCTCTTCCACGACCATTCATTTATTTCTATACTTAGGAAATATTTATTATTATATTTCCAAATTACCACTTACTTGGGTTAAAACGAATATTGTGTAAAACATCGTTACAACAACCCAGAATACTGCATTCAACTAACTCTTACTCAAACATTTCTCTTCGAGATTGGATCTTGCTATTTATCGGTTAAAAATGAAATCAATCAAGTTGGGGTATAACTACCTCTCAGACCTTGACTGAAAACATCCTTAACTTCAAAACGGAAAAAACCACTTACCTCGAATAATCAACATCATATTACCAATTATCCATATCTTTTAAATGTGTATATGTTTCTCTTTCTATTTTTATCAGATTAAATTTATTGATTCCCTTTTTGTTTATAACATTCTATTTTAATTTCGTTTCCTTATCGAATTCTATATATATCGATATATCAATTCATAATTATCAAATCTTCTTAAAATATTCTAACTCCTTAAATTTCCGAAAAATTTCGCCATAACCTCCATTGTACCGGTCAATAGTTCAAACCTCAACTCACCTCTCTTGGCCCTTTCCATTCAAAAAGAAAATCAAAAAGCCAGGTGGCTTGTTGATTCGGCGCGTAAAATCTCATATGGAATTTAAACTTGTACCTTTATGTCGAGCACTCGAATTATAATCTTCATACACTTCATTCCATACCTGTCTAATATATATCTATCCATTCCCAATTTATTACAACTCAGTCCGGTCATTTTAAACTCGATTTGCTAATTAATTCTCAAATTAGTTATTTTGCCTATTTCACTTTTATATTTGAACGTAACCTATTCAAAAATATTTCAATTCGCTTATAAGCTAATTGAAATCCCATTTTACGTTTCATATTTGATTGCGAATAAAATTTCATAAATTCCATTTTCCTATTTAAGGTTAAATTGATTCTAAAATTCAATTAACTAATCCTTCTTTAACTTAGTTAATTCTATTCAAAAATTAAAAATATGATTTTTGTTTCAAAAATCATTTCATATACTTCACTTGAGGTTATATTTATTTTATAACTCAAGTATGGATTTTTCTAACAGTAATCCATATTTGATTTGCTTGAAATCCTTTTATTAATTTAAATAAAACTGTTATGGTTTAATAATGGTTATGGTGTTGTTTTTCTGATAATTTGATTTTAACATAACTCAAAATCTTTTTGACGAAATCCAGATCTTTCTCTTTCATTAGAAAACTATTATCAAATCGGTCCTGACGATTCCTGTTTCAAATAATTCCGACTTAAATTGAGTTCCATATACTCAACTGAAGTTCGAAACACCAATTTACGAACTGCCGCGCTGCGGCGAGTTCGTTTTAATTATATTTATATATATAAACTTTTGAACTTCATTTAAAATAAATTCGACTCCATTCTAATACATTTTAATATATTTTTAACCAATTTTCTCAATTCAACTCAATAATTCTAATTATCTATAATCGCTGATTTTTACTTACTCTGTTATACATGTATTTATACTTGATTTGTTATTTTAAAATCCAATTACTTTTATAAATAAATAATAAAATTCGGTATAATCGAATTCCAATTATAACTCCTTTGGATTTTCTCAATTGAGTTTATATTCTAAATCCCGGAATATAATCAATTATTCTTATTCAACACGTTTTCCAATTTCACTTTTTAAATCTTTCTTGAATTTAAACTTCTAAATTATCCAATGATAATTTATTTCCCTATTTTTATAAACATTTATTGTAAATTAATTTTCTTGTTTAAAAATTAAAACAAGGATTCCTTTCAAATACCTATTTGAAACCCAACCCCTTTTATATTCCGAATTCCGGAATAAAAACTATCATTTCTTTTTATCGAAATGATTTCAATTTATACTTTTAAATTCATATTTGAATTTAATATTTCAAATTATTTCTTGATAATTATTTCATCATATTTATAAACATCGTTTATAAATTTCCTTGTCTTATATATTTAAACAAGTTCTATTTAGAAATCTGTTTACAACCAAAATCTTATTTTGGAAATTTCTATTTATAATAACTTATATATATAACACCCAATTTATTTTCATATTCAATTTAACTTCTATTTAAATAAATTCGAATTAACCGAATTCAAATCATAAATCCTTATGGATTTATTTCAGTTCAACTTATATTCTGAACATCATAATAAATTCCATCGTTTATTTCTTTAAAAGGATTTCCCCATTTATATTTTTAAATTCACATTTGAATTTAAATATTCAAATTATCCAATGATAAATTTTCCACTTTATTTATAAACAATGTTTATAAATTCATTTCAATTCTCTGCATTAATTAATTTATAAACAACGTTTATAAATTCACTACTTGTTTTATATATTCAAAACAAGTTAATATATTTATAGCCCAATTGAAATTGAAATTCTATTTTTAGAAAAATAGATTTCCCTTTCAAATCTCAAAATATCCTTTTTACGATAATTTATAAATCAATATTCAGGCTCCAGTGATATTTCAAACATTAACAACACCCAATTTTCAACCACAGGTTATCTAACACATCATATATGATGATATATATGAAACAAACAAATAATAATATTTTTGAGGAATCCAGTTGGATCCCTCCAACCTGTTTTCCTGCATCCACAAACGTTAGCCAACATAAATACCCATTCTGCTTCGTGGCAGAATATCGCGGTATAGAATGTCATCTACTATCATAGCATGAGGCATATAGGGTCATCCGCTAATGATACTGCGTGCATCCGCTAATGGTACTACGGGAATCCAACCACCAATATATATATAATAACCACAAATACCAATCCTAAATAACTAATATATTTAATAGCCACAAAAATATTTGAACGCATCCAAACAGTTAACAATTTATTTTTAACGATAAAAATAAATATAAATAAATTCTGAGTGAGAATTACTCACCGTGATTTTTATTCAATCCATTCTGATTCCAATTTAAATTCCTGATTATCCAATCCTCTGCTAAGAATTTATCGACCGACTCCATATTACTAAATTGGTAGTTGATCACTTAACTTGGCCTTAACATTGTTGCTAAACAAAGTCCAGTTGCTACAGCATTAATGAACTAGACCAACCCCATTTTCAAGTGACTACCATTTTTCCATTACCATCCATCATTCCCCAAAATCTACAGGCCCATACTCCTCACAATAACCTACCATCGATTCCTAATCACCCCATTCATCATCAGTAAATGCATCACTCCAGACTTTGAACCCCACTCTAGAAATCCAAACCTACTATTGTTTTCTAACTGCGACTTGTCTTCATTCACACCTCAAATCCCCAAATTCAACGCTCCCATTTTCCATTAATAGTCACGCTTTTTCCCCCGAAACCCTATCACATCATTTCCTTCCGTCGCGCCTCATGATCCCAAACCAGTAAAACTGCAAATACGAACAACCCCTAAATTTAAGCATCGCGGTCCACTTTAGCTCGACGTTGAGCTCAGATCACTAACCCCAAAACTTAACCCTAAATCGCACGTAGCTTCCATCGCAATTCCTGATGTCGAACTCACAAAGAAATCACGACCTTTCATTCTTGGATTTCACGCTTCACCCCGTTGTTATCACCTGGCCTTGCGTTGATTATTGGACGAATGAATTGGAAACCAGAAATTCGAATTTGATTTGGAAGCTTAGAACTTGAGTGAAGTGGCCATAAATCTTGCCTGAGCTTCGATCGATTTGCATATGATGACAGGAAAAATGTTTTGAAGAAGCGCCGACTCTGATTGTTATTAGTTGGGTAGGTGAATGAAAGAGGAGCTCGACTTATAAATTTAGAAGTAAAATTAGCCATTTAAAATTTTGTTTCCAGAAAAAAGAAGGGTAGTGCGAATTTATAGAAGAGCAGCCTTAGGCATTAAGTAAATTTAGTCATTAATGGTACAAAGCATAGGGTAGCTAAGGTACATAGATTTTTAATGCGATTTGATTTGTATTTAATTTGATTTGATATAAAGAGATTTTTATTTCTTTTAAACAGATTCTGATTTGATCTTCGATTCGATTTTGATCTTATCCATTAAAATATCTCAGGGTTCACACACAAACTGCTATTTTAACGTAACAGCTGACATTTCAATGTAATAACCCTATTCTGAACTCAACAGTAAATATTTTGAAATTTAATTTCAACATATATACCATATCAAATAAATTAATATGATATAATTTAAAATCGAAAACCACAAATTCTTTGATAATAAATTATTATTATTCTCGTATATATTCCAGACAGAATTTATATTGATTATCTGAATTATTTTGATTTTGTTTTAACTTCAAATTTCATACTCATTTTCGAATTACGATAATTCAATATATACAAATTTAAATCATATTTCAATTATTAAATCGGTAACTCAATATTTAAAACCATATTAAATATTTAAAATTAATCTATAAAAATCTGGGTCGTTACAAAAAGCAAGTAGAATTCTGATAGTTTCTAATCTTGCTACGGGTGCAATGGATTATCTAAATCTACTCCTTCTTATTGACAATAACCTTGTGCGACTAATCGAGCTTTATTTCTAACGGCTTCACCAAGTTCATTCATTTTGTTTTAATAAATCCAATTTTCTTATTATAGTTTTGTCCTCGAGTCTAGGAACAAGTTCCTATACATCATTTCCGGTATATTGATTCAGTTCTTCTTTCATAGCAATTATCCATGAATCGTCAAATGATTCTCCTTTGGATTTTTAGGTTTAATAGTTGATATAAAAGCTACATTACTCATCTTATTTAATTGATTTCTAGTTCTAACTACAGATTCAACATCTCCTGCTATATTTTCTACGGTATGATATTTTGAAAGCTTGATTCTTTTATTAGGTTGATTAATCTCACTATTTGTTTCATTTGATTCATTATTTATATTATCAAACTCATCTTCATCATTTATTCGACCAAATTTTTTAAAACTTTCATTTTCAAATGCTCCACCGTAGTCACTATTATGATTTTGACTTTTAAAGAAAGTTGAGGTTGAATTCTTTTTGCAAAAGTTTTAAATAAATCAAAAGCATTACTTTTATGTTTGAGAAAGTGAGTCCAGCAGTATCTAAAATAATCATCTACAATAACAAAACATATTTACTATGATTTATTGATTAAATTTGAGATGGACCAAATAGATGTAAATGAAGTATGTAACACCTCATGATTTAATACACCATAATTATATAAGGAAAGGAATATTAATTAATAAAATATTCAGAATTAAGCAAAACCTACTTTGGCATTGTGTTCATTATGAAATTCCGATCAGATAGGCTCTAGGTTTTCTTAAATTGGATAAAGTATGAAGAAGTTATGAGCTAAGGAAGTTTAAACTATATTTAAAATTCAAGTAAATAAATAAACCTAGGAACCAACGGTAAGTTGGCGACCTAGCCCGAACTGGGTCGACACATGGATTAACCCATGGGTCGATACAAAGGGTAGGTGGGTCAACCCACCTGCGTTCAGTCAGGATTCCTACATCCGTGTCTGGACTGTTTTCTTTGTTATATTCATACACTAACTCAGCTTGAGGTGTACGGTTGGATCTATAAACCTTATATCTAATGGTTTAGAATGATCCTAGTTAATATATAAATAGGCTACCTACCTCACTCATTTTCTTGCACAAAAACATTCTTCATTCTTCTTCCTCTAAACTATGTTTTGTAATTAAATAAGAAAACATTGAGGTGCTGCCGGAAGATAAATTGAAGGATAATTCTAATTTTTCAACAACAAAAATTACTTCCTCAAAGACTATATATGGATCTAACATACATCTCTGTGAGTTCTAGTTATATAACGACCCAAACTCCCACTATCTCCGAAGAGACGGAAGAATGCCGGATTTAGTTGAGAACACGACAAATCAGAATGCAAACGACAAAACACTTCATTGCTGTTACAATAATTTACATCAGAGTACAAGAATATAACAGAGTATGAATAAATAATATACATCAGAAAAACATCAGAGATTTAAATTACATTTAAATACATAGCAGCGGAAAATAATACATAACACGATTTAAAGAAATACACGGATACAGAGTTTTCCGAATATATCTCCAACTGTAAATCCAGGATCCTAGAAAAGAAATATCGCAAATACCAAGACTACTAGCTACCCATGTGGAAAATAGAGGCACCCAGAGTTTAGGTTAAAACAATAAACTCTAAGTCAGTTATGAGACTGGTGTGAGAACTAAACAGTTGTTTGAAACTTTACTTTAAAAATAAAGTAAATCAAGGGACCACGCCATATAACACGGAACGGGTTTTTTCCAAGAATACCAGTGCATAAAACAATTTATAATCAGCGCAATGCTTTTTGAAAAATGAAGCTATTATAAGACTCAGGTCCCATCACACAATGCAACGCAAGTCGGAGGATAGAGTTTTCCCTTACAATAGCCCAACATGCTTGGTATGTTTAAAACAAATCATTTGATACTATTATAAGTGCATAGTGCCAAAAACAACGTCAAATATAAATGTATCAATCATAGACAGCATGGGTACAATATATCATGTCGCCATACTAGTTTTACAACTAAAACTGAAAAGTGTCGTATTGGAAGTTGGATTTCCATCATGAACCAAGACAAGGGATCATCCTTACCGAATTCGAGACAATCTAGCCTACCATGTCTCAGGCTACAGCAGCAGCTGCACCTAGGAACGCCAGGGCCAGTCCACACTTACGTCAGTGGATTGGTTATTCCTGAACAATACGTTCCCCGCTCTATGGGGCGTAATGGTAAGTTTGTCGACCATATCATCCATCGGCCTCATAGTGACTGATATATCCAAGGCGCCTCGCTTTACATCATCCACATAAGTAAAATGTCTAGGCTTCATACCATGACACCACTCCTAGCCAGAAGAAACGCACATCCTCCCTATGGTCCTCCAACCCGTTTCGGGATCATACAGGGGTGTGAGGCTCGCGAATTAATGCTATACACAAAGCTATGCTATTTAAAGCCGTGCTTTGATCATCAACCACAAGACTCTGCTTTTCAACAAAAGCCTTGGTCATCACTGACAATTCACGCCGTGCGACTGATGTATATCGATATATAACCTCTAAGCTCGTACGTCTCAGAGAAGGGTATTAAGCAAGAGAATAAATTCTCTGCCACCAAACAGATATATATTTAATAGAAATCAATCAACAAAGAATAAAATCCAATGTCAGACACACATCCATTTACTAGTTCGTTCTGGGTCTGAATGAAACCGGAGGCGCCTTGTTCGTCATCCCATATGTCCAATACAGGAGAGAGGTCCTCGCATATCCGATCGATCTCCAAGTACGTCTGGATGATCACCACTTATTACCTAGTCTTGGGTGTACAGCCCAATCAAGACATCAGTAATCATCCAAACGATGTGAAGATCTCCTATCTTCTACCACCGTCTTCGTCGTCGTCGACTTTTTGTCGAATCAGTTATTCAGAATTGGCATAAATTCGGTCTTTCCGAACAACTCGCGTATCTTATAATCGAGTGCTATAAAAACACAACATACGCCTCGCTCTAATCCAGAATATTATTTTATTCAAATATTCATATCTTTAGGGAAAGGTACCCATTAATTTTATCAATGATAAATTCTTTTAAATTTATTCTTTAATCTTCCTTTGGATATCATTTCAAAAGATTTTATTTTATCTTTTCACAATTCTAAACCATATTAAGGTTTATCAACTAGTCAGGATTAGCAAACCTTACCGAAGTAATCATTTATTATTTATTATCCCAATCCCAACCTATTTATCCCATGGAGCAAAACTGGTAGCACTCCATATTTAACACCCACAGTGTTATCTGTAAATTTTAATTACCATTTGACGTTCAAATCTAATTAAAGATTTAAATATCGCTTGGAGTAAAACTAGCGGTACTCCATTCTCAATCATTTCATGAATTCGATAAATTTAATTATGCCATTCTGATTTCAATCTAATTAAAGATTCATTAAAACTCTAATTCAGTTTTAATCTAAAAAATCATTATTATATGATCATTAAAATTTAGGAAAATTAATCCTGTCTTTAGCTGGGTTAAACAACCAGTGTCATTTAAAACACTGTCCGCGATAAACCGCAAATCGTTTTCCATTCAAATTGGAATCTTCACGGAAAACAAATCAATATATAATCGACATAGGTTTCCGTATCCAATCAATACTATAAATGGAATAATGGCAAAGCCTTTTAAATTCCATATATAATAACGGTCTTCCTTTACAGAAGCTCATCTCGATTATTACCAAATCGAATTCCATTCCAATTTAATATCTTAAATTGGAAAACTTTACTTTGGAAAATTTCCATTAAATCTTATTAATAAGATTTATACATTCTAAATCATCTCTTCACTGTTAATTGGGTTAAAGGACAAATGTTATTTAAAACACCATTCATGATAAACCCAAAATCCAATTTCAATTCAATTCCAATTAGATATTAATTAATTGGTAAACTTCTCTGAATCTTAATTCCAAGATTTATTCTTTTCTCAATTGGGTTTAAAAACAATGTTAATAAAGACACCATTCACGACAAACCCAAAATCCAATTTGATATTATATACAAGGCTCTAAATAGAAATTATAACAGCTTATATTCAATATCGAATTCTGAAATTAACAGATATCGTATTAGGAATAACAATATATGTATCTTCCAAACTCCTCACAATAAAGTATAGTCACGAAATCCAATATCGAAATATTCCGAAGATTATTTCTACTCAAATCCATTCCAATTTATATATTAGAAATTTCTGGTTATATTAAAACCCTTTCCAAATCTAGTTTATTTATTTAAAAATTATTGGATTATTATTCAATTTAATAACTAGTTCATTTCGATAGAAATATATTTTTATCTTTTCAGACTTAGAGATTTTCTTCCAAAATCTTTCCAAATCATTTATTATGATTTTACATAATTTCTTCATATTTTTAATAATTTTATTAAGGCCCTTTCAGTCGATTTCCATAAACGGTCATCGAACTATATTTACAACAACCTTTTCCAAAATTGATTTGGATGTATTTTTAAAATCTGACTATTAGATTTCAAATCTATTATATTCATTAGAAATCTCTTTGCAATACAAACCCAACGATTCCGGTTTTAGGAGAACGCGGCAGTCGGATCTCCCGTTGCATCAATTTGAAGTTAATGGTTGAAATTCGCAAACGGTCGTTGCACGGCGCTTTCTATTCAGGCCATATAAATATATAGTATATATATATCATCGATTTCCATTTAAATCGTATTTTATAAAAAAAATTAAAAACAATTTCATTTTCAATTTTAAATCAAAATTGAATATTCCATATCATTATAATATTATAGCAATAATATTTTCAGAATATTTAATTTTGAAATCTATTTCCTTTTCGATATTTATTATAAAATAAATAAATCAATTCATAAACCCGTTCAGGTTAAAATGGCGTATATCTACTTACTCGTCTTCATATATTTCAATATTTCTGTGTCCATCCAAAATCGGACATCAAAATCATATTGTGATTTTTCAATGAATATTATTTTAAGACATTCTTTATTTTAAAATATTTGTTATTTCTGAATCGGAATGCGACTCTATCAATTACCATATAATTTCATTTATATGGATTTCATACATCACATGTATTCCACAATAATGTTAAATAATCATTCAACATTCAAACACCATCCAGAGTGCAATTTACAACTGTATAAGCGTTAAAATAAATCAACAACGCTCATCATAGCCTGTCCACCCATCGATTGACACATAATTAAATTCTGGGGAGATGTGAATAAATTATCATCCCCGGACCCGTGTGGGGTTTTCAAACATCAACAAATATTATTTGTACCTTGACCGATGTGTAAAATTATCATCCCAATACCCGTGTGGGTTTACATCACAGTCCATGTGAATTTATTTATTAGTTATAAATATTAATAATCACAGTTTAATAATGATATACTAAACTGTAAACAATCATCAATCAATACCTCCATGGTTTCAAACAACAGTGTCAGGAGCTACTAAGCCCCGTCTACAACCTATTATATAATAACTGTAAAATAGTTTGAGTGGGAGAGAGTTCTCACTTTGGTTTCCACTCCGCCATTCTTTAGTTGATGAACTAAGTACAGTTTGGATTTGAATTTGCCTAAATTTTTAACGTGCTCCATTTCCATTTTGGCCAGTTACATGTTGTAGTGCTCTCTGCCACGATTCCAACGCATTTTGTTTCGTCGAATTCTGATGTCGAATAAACAAGTTATGGATTTTTATACATTTGATTACAATACGAGATAATTATAATAAATTAATTACTTTATTAATTCCTTAATTCTTTTCTTCATTGAAATTTCTCCAGGCATTCAAACCCACGCTCGTCAAACACTACTTCACACCGTTGACCCCAAGCCGCCTCCACCACAGGCGTCGCATCGCCCATAGGAGACCACCCCATGAAGTGCCTTCCACCCTTGAACCCTGTGCCAACCGCCACCCAACTCGACCCCTTCTATGCCTCCAAAAACCCTTGCGACGGCGGACCCTTCAAGCCCGAAAATCGACTCCAATGAAACTCCAGAAACGATCATCCTTATATGGATTTAAAGAGCTCCCTTAGTACAACAATTTTCCTTTTATAATCTATTGAATTTATTGAATGGATTGTAGGAAAAATCGAGGAGAAATCTCGAGCGATTTTCACCATTCGTGGCTGATAGCGGCTACGTTATCTAATTAGGGTTTAGGTTGAAAAAGGGAATATTTATATAAAATTATATTAATATTTGATTCATTTATTTCCAATTCTCAATGTTTAACACTCCAATCTCCAAATCAAACCCAACGACTGTAGCCCCTAACCAAATATCCACATTCCGGACATAATGGGATATGTTTCGTAAGCTAATTCGACTGTTTCGATCAGTTTTCATCAAAATAAAAATAAAAATAAAAATTAATTTAACGTTCAAAATTGAATTCCACATACATTTTAATTTACTGGGACCGCATACTGACTCCAAAAATTCCAGAAAAATAAATCTAGCTATGTTTTGATGATACCGTCCTAACAGAAATAATTTCATCGAAGTTGGAGGCCGTTTGAAAAATGGCCATTTTTCTGTCGATTAAATTCAAACTAAAATTACCAAATACATTTTAATTTACCACACTCACATATTAATTCCAAAAATGATGAAAATTGGAATCTAGCAATTATTTGATATTCTGGATCCAACAAAAGTGGTTTTGTCGAAAACGGAGCTCGTTTGCAAAATTGCTATTTTAAGGGTTATATATTAAAAAAATAAATAAATTCCATAACGACTATTTTAAAGTTTAAACTGGACATAACTTTCAATTTATATTATGAAATCTGGATTTTTCACATCCGTTAGAAAGAAATTATTAAATAGATTCAAATATTTCTGCTTTTACCAAAATCTGATTTATTTTGAATCCTGTACATTTAATAGAAATTTAAAATCGAATTTTCAAAATACCGCGCCCTTTCAGGCTCGTTTTATAATTAAAATAAATTTATTCGTTCTAACTTCAATTTAAATAAATTTATAGTCGTTATTATTTAAAATAAATCATTTTAAATATTCAAAATCCATTAAAATAGCTAAAATAAAAAATTTAATTTGGTTCCGAAAACCCGGGTTGTTACAATCTCCCCAACTTAAAACCTTTTCGTCCTCGAAAAGGTACGGAGCTGAAAGTTGTTTAACTAACTTAACTTTCATTCTAGATTTCATTCTTCAACTTTTTAGTTTCTAAGAATTTTCTAATTTCTCAAAAATTTGTCTAATACCCTAAATTTTGAAAAAAAATCTCCATAACCTCCTTTGTACGGGTTGATCGGAAAAACCACAACTTGCCTCACAGGGCCCTCATCAATCCAAAAGAAAAATAAAAAGCCAATCGGCTCATAAAATCATCAAACCCAAGAAATACAGTAAACATGTACCTACTTGTCGGGCATACAATTTTATTCCTCTTCTTAGCTTCCATGCTATGACCTATTCAATATATATCCATGTATACGTATGCAATTCTAACTAATTTTCTATTCAGTTCAATATTTTGATTCAATTTGGCTTAATTTACCTTTCATTTACATATTGGTTTTATTATTCCAATATTTTTATTAGTTAAACTAATAATCACACATCACAACCAACAATCAATTTGTTGATTAACTTCTCAAATGTATAATTTTTAAATACTCAAAATCATATTATCTAAAATCGGATTATATATATAATCATAAATATGTTTCTTATAAACATATAACTGTCAACTCATTCTGTGGCATTACAAACCCCTTTTCTAATGAGTTTCTCATTCTAGGATGCTACTGATCCTATCTCTAATGAGTTTTCTTTCATAGGATATTACTAATCCAATCTCTGATGAGTCTTTTATTCTATTCTAACGAGTTGTACCCTAAAGATTTGAGTTAACTAAAGCTCCGATACCAGCTGTAATGACCCAAACTCCCTCTATCTCCGAAGAGATGGAAGAAAGCCGGATTGAGTTCAAAACACGACAAATCAGAATGCAAATGACAGAACAGTTCATTAATATTACAACAATTTACATCAGAGTACAAGAATATAACAGAGTATGAATAAATAAAATACATCAGAAAAATATCAGAGATTTAAATTACATTTAAATACATAGCAGCGGAAAAATAATACATAACACAATTGAAAGAAATACATGGTTACAAAGCTTTCCGAATATATCTCTAGCTGTAAATCCAGGATCCTGGAAAAGAAATATCTGCAAATACCAAAACTACTAGCTGCCCATATGGAAAATAGGGGCACACAGAGTTTAGGTTAAAATAATAAACTCCAGTTCAGTCATGGGACTCGTGTGAGAACTAAACAGTTATTTAAAAATTTACTGTAAAAATAAAGTAAATCAAGGGACCAAGCCGTATAACACGGAACGAGTTTTCTCCCAAGAATACCAGTGCATAAAACAGTTTATAATCAGTGCAATGCTTTTCGAAAAATGAAGCTATTATAAGACTGGGTCCCATCACACAATGCAACGCAAACCGGAGGATAAAATTTTCCCTTATAATAGCTCAACATGCTTGGTACATTTAAAACAAATCATTTGATACTATTATAAGTACATAGTGTCAAAAACAACTTCAAATATAAATGTATCAATCATAGATGGCATGGGTACCATATATCATGTCGCCATGCTAGTTTACAACTAAAACCGAAAAGTGTCATATTGGAAGTTGGATTTCTATTATGAAACAAGGCAAGGGATCGTCCTTACTGAATTCCAGACAATCTAGCCTACCATGTCTCAGGCTACAGCCGCAACTGCACCTAGGAACGCTAGGGCAGGTCCACACTTACGTTAGTGGATTGGTTATTTCTGAATAATATGTTTCCCCGCCCTATGGCGTAATGATGAGTATGTCGACCATATCATCCATCGGCCCCGTAGTGACCAATATATCCGAGGCGGCTCGCTTTCCATCATCCACATAAGTAAAATGTCTAGGCTCCATACCATGACACCACTCCTAGCTAGAAAGAAACGCACGTCCTCCCTGGGGTCCTTCAACCGGTTTCATGTTCACACCAGGGTGTGAGGCTCGCAAATTAACGTTATACACAAAGATATGCTATTTAAAGCGTGCTTTGATCATCAACCACAAGACTCTGCTTTTCGACAAAAGCCTTGATTATTTGCATCTCGGCATGCCACACTGATAATTCATGCCATGCGACTGATGTCTATCGATATATAACCTCTAAGATCGTACGTCTTAGAGAAGGGTGTTAAGCAAGAGAATAAATTCTCCGCAACCAAACAGATATATATTTAATAGAAATCAATCAACACAGAATAAAATCAAATGTAAGACACACATCTATTTACTATTTTGTTTTGGGTCCGAATGAAAACGGAGGCACCTTATTAATCGTCCCATATGTCCAATACAGGAGAGAGGTTCTCGCATATCCGATCGATCTCCAAGTACGTCTAGACGATCACCACTTATTACCTTGTCTTTGGTGTATAGCCCAATCAAGACATCAGTAATCATCCAAATGATGCGAAGATCTCTGGTCTTCTACCACCGTCTTCATCGTTGACTTATCGTCGAATCAATTATTTCGAATGGGCATAAACCCGGTCTTTCTGAATAACTCGCGAATCTTATAATCAAGTGCTATAAAAAAACAGCATACGCCTTATTACAATCCAGAATATTCTTTATTTCAAATATTCATATCTTTAGGGAAAGGTTCCCATTAATTTTATCAAGATAAATTCTGTTAAATTTAATCTTTAATCTTCCTTTGATTTCATTTCAAAAGTTTTAATTTTATCTTTTCACAATTCTAAACCATATTAAGGTTTATCAACTAGTCGGGATTAGCGAACCTTACCGAAGTAATCATTTATTATTTATTATCCCAATCCTAACATATTTATCCCATGGAGCAAAACTGGTAGTACTCCATATTAACACCCACAGTGTTATCGGTAAATTCTAATTACCATTTCACGTTCAAATCTAATTAAAGATTTAACTATTGCCTAGAGTAAAATTGGCGATACTCCATTCTCGATCATTTCATGAATTCGATAAATTTAATTATGCCATTCTCATTTCAGTCTAATTAAAGATTCATTAAAATTCTAGTTTAGTTTTAATCTCAAAAATCATTACTTTATGATCATTCAACTTTAGGAAAATTAATCCTGTCTTTAACTGGTTAAAGAACCAGTGTCATTTAAAACACAGTTCACGATAAACCCTAAATCATCTTCCATTCAAATTGGAATCTTCACAGAAAACAAATCAATATATAATCGATATAAGTTTTTGTATCCAATCAATACTATAAATGGAATAACGACAAAGCCTTTTAAATTCCATATATAATAATGGTCTTCCTTTACAGAAGCTCATCTCGATTATTACCAAATCGAATTCCATTCAATTCCAATTTAATATATTAAATTGGAAAACTTTACTTTGGAAATTTTCCATTAAATCTTAATAATAAAATTTATAAATTCCAAATCATCTCTTCATTGTTAATCGGGTTAAAGAACAAATGTTATTTAAAACACCGGTCACGATAAACCCAAAATCCAATTTCAATTCAATTCCAATTAAATATTTATTTATTGGTAAACTTCTCTGAATCTTAATTGCAAGATTTATTCTTTTCTCAAATGGGTTTAAGAACAGTGTTAATAAAGACAACATTCATGACAAACCCAAAATCCAATTTGATATTAAGTACAAGACTCTAAATAAAAATCATATGGGCTTATATTCAATATCAAATTCTGAAATTAATGGACATCGTATTGGGAATAACGATATCTGTATCTTCCAAACTCCTCCCAATATCCATATAATCATGGAATCCAATATCGAAATATTCCGAAGATTATTTCTACTCAAATCCATTCCAATTTATATATTGGAAATATCTGGTTATATTAAAACCCTTTCCAAATCCAATTTATTTATTTAAAAATATTGGATTATTATTCTATTTAATAAGTAGTTCATTTCGATAAAAATATATTTTTATCTTTTCAAACATGAAATTTTTCATCCAAAATCGTTCCAAATGATTTATTATGATTTACATAATTTTTTTCATATTTTTGATAATTTTATTAAGGCCCTTTCAGTCAATTTCCATAAACGGTCATCAAACTACATTTACAGTGACCTTTTCCAAAGTTGATTTGGACATATTTTAAAATCTGACCATCAGATTTCAAATCTCTTATATTCATCGGAAAGCACTTTTCGATATGAACCCAACAGTTCCAGTTTTAGGAGAATCTGACGGTCGGATCTCCCATTACATCAGTTTGAAATTAATGGTTGAAATTCGCGAACTGTCGCTGTGCGGCATGTTCTATTCAGGCCATATAAATATATATAATATATGTATCGTCGATTTCCATTTAAATCGTATTTTATAAATTGTTTTAAATTCGTTTTAAAAACGATTTCAATTTCATTTTCAGTTTTAAATCAAAATTGAATATTCTATATCATTATTATATTAAAAAAATAATATTTTCAAAATATTTAATTTTGAAATCTATTTCCTTTTCGATATTTATTATAAAATAAATAAATTAATCAAAAACCCGTTCAGGTTAAAATGGCGTATATCTACTTACTCGTCTTCATATATCTCAATATTTTTGTGTCCATCCAAAATCGGAAATCATATTTTGATTATTTAGTGAATATTATTTTAAGAAACTCTTTATTTTAAAATATTCATTATTTTAAAATATTTGTCATTTTTGAATCAGAATGTGACTCAATCAATTACCATATAATTTCAGTTATATGGATTTTATACATCACATGAATTCCACAATAATGATAAATAATCATTCAACATTCAAACACCATCCAGAGTGCAATTTACAACTGTATAAGCGTTAAAATAAATAAACAACGCTCATCACAGCATGTCAACCCATCGATTGACACATAATTAAATTCATAGGTGAAGTGAATAAATTATCAGCCCTAGATCCGTGTGGGGTTTTCGAACATCAACAAATATTATTTGTACCTTAGGCGATGTATAAAATTATCATCATCATACCCATGTGGGTTTACATCACAGTCCATGTGAATTTATTTATTGTTTATAAATATTAATAATCACAGTTTAATAATGATACATTAAACTATAAACAATCATCAATCAATACATCCATGGTTTCAAACAACAGTGTCAGTAGCTACTAAGCCCCATCTGCAACCTATTAAATAATAACTGCAAAATAATTTGAGTGAGAGAGTTCTCACTTTGGTTTCCACTCTGCCATTCTTTAATTGATGAATTCAGTACAGTTTGGATTTGAATTTGCCTGAAATTTAACGTGCTCCGTGTCAGTTCTGGCCAGTTCCATGTTGTAGTGCTCTCTGCCATGATTCCAACGCACTTTGTTTCGTCGAATTCTGATGTCGAACGAACAAGTTATGGATTTTTGTACATTTGATTACAATACGAGGTAATTATAATAAATTAATTACTTTATTAATTCCTTAATCCTTTTCTTCACCGTTGAAATTTCTCCAGGCCTTCAAACCCATGCTCGTCAAACACTGCTCCACACCGTTGAGCCCAAACCGCCTCCACCATAGGCCTCGCGCCACCCATCGGAGACCACCCCCGTGAAGCATCGTCCACCCTCGAACCCTGCGTCAACCGCCACCCAACTCGACCCCTTCTATGCCTTCAAAAACCCTTGCGACGGCGGGCCCTTCAAGCCTGGAAATCAACTCCCATGAAACTCCAGAAACGATCATCCTTATATGGATTTAAAGAGCTCCTTTAGTACAACAATTTTCCTTTTATAATCAGTTGAATTTATTGAATGGATTGTGGGAAAAATCGAGGAGAAATCTCGAGCAATTTTCAATGTTCGTGGATGATGGCGGCTACATTATCTGATTAGGGTTTAGGTTGGAAAAGGGGATATTTATATAAAATTGTATTAATGTTTAATTCATTTATTTCTATTTCTCAACGTTTAACGCTCTGATCTCCAAATCAAACCCAACGACTGTCACCCTTAACCAAATACCCCTATTCTGGACACAATGGGATATGTTTCATAAGCCAGTTCGACTGTTTCGATTAGTTTCATCAAAATTAAAATATAAATTAATTTAACGTTTAAAATTGAATTCCACATACATTATAATTTACTGGGGCCACATACTGACTCCAAAAATTCCAGAAAAATAAATATAGCTGTGTTTTGATGATGTGGTCCTAACAAAACTAATTACGTTAAATTTGGAGGCCATTTGAAAAATCGCCATTTTCCAGTCGGTTAAATTCAAACTAAAATTACCAAACACGTTTTAATTTACCACGCTCACATATTATTTCCAAAAATTATGAAAATTGGAATCTGGCAATTATTTGACATTCCGAATCAATGAAAAGTGGTTTCTTCGAAAACGGAGGTCGTTTGCAAAATGGCTATTTTTAAGGGCTATATATTATATAAAATATAAATTTCATAGCGACTACTTTAAATTTTAAACTGGACATAACTTTCAATTTATATTTTGAAATCTGGATTTTTCACATCCGTTAGAAAGATATTATTAAACAGATTCAAATATTTCTGGTTTTACTGAAATCCGATTTATTTTGAATCCTGTACATTCAATTGAAATTTAAAATCGAATTTTCAAACTATCGCGCCCTTTCAGGCTCGTTTTATAATCAAAATAAATTTATTCGCTTTAACTTTGATTTGAATAAATTTATAGTCGTTATTATTTAAAATAAATCGTTTTAAATATTCAAAATCCATTAAAATAGCTAAAATAAAAATTTTAAATTGTTTCTGAAAATCCAGGTTGTTACAAGTTATTTTTAGATCTGCTATTTAAATAGTATTTTGACTAGTTAATGATATAGATCTTAAAAGTAATAGTGCTTATATGTGTATATGTTTTACTATCATTTATCTGTTCTATTTACAGTTGTTATATGTTCGTATATACATCTTCCTTCCTTATCTCCTTTATGTCTTTTATTTATTTATAGTCTTTTATATGCCCATTTGTTCAGTATTGAGTTTGGATCTGTTTTCTCCTTTTTTTCCTTTTTATTTACGCTGAGCCTAGGCCATTTCTGTTAAAGAATTGCGTATAATTGAAATAAATTGAAATAAATTGGAATAAATTGTAATGAAAGTAAGAAGAAAGAAACTGGGGCATATTATGACTTGAGAACCTTTGACTGTAAATTTGGGGTATGACTTGAGAACCTTTGACTGTAAATTTTGGGTAATTACATTAAAGGTAAGAATATGCAAACAAGTTAATCTGAATAGGATTGGACAACACGTTATGGAAAATAAGGGGATTATATGTAATTAAGTAAAAGAGTTACTATAATCTATATATACATATGAGCAGGTGTTTGTCTGTTTTGGGGAGGATTGTACGCAGAATAACATTTATAGGAAACGTCATTTACAACCATGCCTATTAATAAACCTAAACCTGCTAAGTTAAACTTTTTAATTAATAATCTTAGAGGTCCCATGTCTTATTGTTTGTGTCCGGTTTTGGGACTCTTAAAATCCTAGTTTGGGGGCACAAGCTTAGGGGGTAGATTGTGTCAATCTTGCTGTGTGGGACTCGTATCAGTCAGTATCCCTATTGGTATTATTAGAGGGGCCTCGCACTAGGTAGGGGATAGAGAATGCTTTACTAATCTGGATAGTAAGAGGTTCAAAGATGGAAGGTGGGTACGTGCCTTTCGGCGGAGTTATAAGCATACATAAGTCCGATAGTGGAAACTAAGTCGCAATAACACCAACGAAAGGTCTGTGTCTTATAAGTTGACAGGTTAGGGACTAATACGCCTTACTGCCATGGCTAGCACATGATATATATGTGTGGTAGGGAGTCGATCGCTTGGGTAGTAATTAGGGTAAAACCTAATCCTAGTAGTTGGTGCAGAAACTGTTTCTTGGATATAAATGAGAAACTAACTTGATCTTTACCTTGCCTTGTTATCTCGTTTACTTCGTACTTATATATTTTACTGTATTTTCTTATCCAGTAAAATTTATCTGTCTTGATACCTCTTAACTTATGCTTGTGATAAAAATCACTGGAACTCGCCGGACTTTGTATCTGACCTATTTTGTTTTCCTTCTCTCTCTTCCTTCGCCCCTCGGGTTCTCAGGGTGGTAGACAATAGTCGTGACCGTGATTCTGTTTAGCTTGGACTTGGATTACTTCTCTTTCCATGTATTACTTCAGTTTGTTTATGTTTATTGTTATGGCATATGAAGGATAGTACTTTATAGCTTTGTACTGAGAGGGTTTATGAGGGAGATGCTTATGTGACATTGATGGTTTTATTTTGGAAAATGTAATGCTATATTTATTTTAAAATAAAAGTTGAAGTTTTTTCTGCTGCTTATTTATATTCTGTCTTGTCAAACTAGTCTCTATATTATTATTGCATTTAACTTAATGCATCCTCATCTAGGTGACATCTGGGGATGTAAGGTGTCGCAAAGTAACTCCATAGATTTTGAAGTGGAAATCTTATATTTTAGTTTAAATGAACTCTTGCTAAAATTTCCTAATTGACTAGCATCACATATAATATCTGTTTTAAAGTCCATTTTAGGAAGATCTCTTACTAATTCAAGTTTAGAAATCCTAGAAAGGATTTTGAAATTCAAATGCCTAAGCATTTTATGCCAAATCCAAGGGTCACTTGTATTAACCAAAAGACATAAATTGTCATTTGAAATATCATACTCATAATATAAATATTTTTCTTCCATATTCCTTTAAATATAATATTTGATTTGTTATCTTTGATATTACACTTGTCTTTTTCGAATTTAATTTATAATCTTTGTCACATAACTGACTTATTCTGGTAATTTTTATTTTAAAGCCCAAGCTAGCAAAAATCAGAATTATTAAGAGTTTTGGAATTACCGACACTAGTGATGCCAGTCACATACCCTTTTGAGCTTTCTCAGAAATCGACCATTCCTCCATCTTCACGGACTATGTCACTCAGTATATCTGGATTTCCAGTCATGTGTCTTGAACAAACAATATCAAGTATCCATTTGTTTTTCTTAATTTGCACCGTTTGTTCATTTAGTGTTGAGTCGTCAAGAGCCTTATACCGCAACTGTTTCTACACAACACACCAATTCAGTATATAACTTGATTTTTCAAAATAACTAAATGCAGGCTCATGGAACAATGATGAATTGAACATTTTTGAACTAGTGTTAAATTCCGAAAATTTCCATTTTAAACCTTTCAAAAATTTAGATTATAAAAACTTTGAAAATCTATGCTCTAATATCAAATGTTGGGAATGCAAATTATGGATTTTAATTCTAACTTAACACTAGAGGGAGTGAATGGTGTTCAATGAAAATTATGAATCTTTTATAATATTTTTGAATATAACAGAATCAAATGCAAATCGCAAATATGAAAAAAATCACGGAATCAAACAAAGATGCATATAATAAGTCAAAATGGTAAAGGAAAGAACACGCCAGGATTTTATACTGGTTTGTAGTTTCCCTACATCCAGTCCCACACAACTCAGGATTGTATAGATTTCTTTTTAAATAATTGTTGATATTACAATCCTTGATTTCAGAGCTATGAGGTACACCCCTAACTGCTTTCGACATGTAACTGTCTTCATTTAACTAGGCTAACAGATCACCTAACTGATTTTTTAGCTACAATTACACCCAGTTGATTTTAAATAGGCCACAGCCACACCTTTTCAGTAAGATAGAGAGACTTAATATGACTTTGCCTTTCGATATATAATTACAAATGCTATTATAACTTTGAATAGCACTTAGATTTTTAAGAAAGAGTGATAGAGAATTAAACTAGAGATGATCTAGTTTGAATCTCTTTGAATTTCAGTAGAGTTTGGTTAAGGATTACTGAAATTTAGAAAGGAAGTAGAGAATAAGGATTGAAGAATTATAAGAAATGTTAAAAAATTATTTTCTGGTTATGTATTTATAGGGAAACAGTAGTCATGTCCATTTACCAAAAGATTCGAATGAATAGTCACTTCTTTTGAAAATCAAAAATATGAAATTAATGGACATCATGTCGACATGGGGTATTTAATGACGTCTACATCCCTACTAAAAATTGAAAATGAGTTTTAGAAAAACAATGAAAATGATGTATAAATAGCTCGAATTAATTTTGAAGTTTAAACAAACCATTTTCCTATATCGTAAGATAGAATAATAGAGTAAGAATATTGATTAAAACATATATTTATAATTTATATAAAACTGATATTAAAACTTAAGCATATATTATAATTTTTAGATTTAAGACTAAAATATTTAAATTGGAAGTTAGTTCAAAATTAAAAGATGTTTTAAAAACAAGTTGTTAAGTAAGTTTAAAAAAGGGAAGTGATTTGAAATATTTTGAAAACAAAAATTAAGAAAAGTTTTAAAGCCAAAACATTTGTAGAATTTTTTTTACAAAAAGGAAATTATGTAAAACATTTTGAAGTAGTTTTACGAGTTCTTACTTGCAGATTATTTCATCATGTCAAGCCTCGGTTCCTGCCAAAATTGGAGTTGGTCGTGGGTTGCATCCCATTACTAAAGAGAGAAGTGGGTTTTAACCCATTAGAAAATCGAAATAAAGATTTTGGTGCTATTATACAGCTTTAAAAAATCTAGACTCTATTTTTATCTTGATATCTTGAATTCTCGATACTCGTGAGCCTTCAATCTTGAATTCTTCATATTTGTATTCTTCAACCTTGAATCTCTATACTGCACAGTCTTCAATCTCAATACTCGTCTATAAATATCTTGCATATGCATATATAACTCAACATAAAATATTAGTATACATATTTTATAATAAGTCACAAGGTTGTTATCATCAAAACCATCATCTCAGGAACTAACATATCGTATCTTACTTGTTCCATTGTAACTTTTACTGTTAGAATTCCACATTCTACGGTAAGATTTTGGTTGCATGGATTGTTGGATGATAGATGGGCTACTCGTGGATGGTAGGCATGCAGTATACATTGTTTTTTCGCGCTTGCTTGGAATATTGGGGGCTAAATTCCTAAAGCAGGAAGAATGTAATAACCCGTATTTTACGTTCCAGAGGATCGTACAATAATTCTATTTAATTCCTTTCTAGTCGTACGTTCTCAAAATTTAATATGTATTTCATGGGGATGTGAGACATATCCGTGATTTTGCCTGAATCGTTTTGTGATCATTTTACCCCTATAACTTACTCTTTTAGTTATAACTTCTGCTAAACACCAAATTAGGCGCTATAATTGGTCTCATTGGATCGGGATGGCGGTTGGTCATTCCATATAGTGGCCATGTTAATGATTCCGCATTTTAGGAGAAATCATTGTTTTAAGTTTTTGTTTATGTTGGTTCATTTAATTAGCAACTAATGGGTTGATTAGTAAGCCTATTAGACTAATGAACTGTAGCTATAAATATGGTGTTTGAGGAGAGAATTAGGGTTCTTCTCCTCATTGCATACATTATGTTGAGTGTACGTGAATCTCTAGTTCAATCTAATTCGCCTAAACCTTAATTCTCTTTCATCAATCATTCTATATTGCATCTAGAGGCAAGATATACATCAGAAAAGATTTGGTCTCACTATTTTACCTCAAATTCAAGTGTTTTCTTCATTTGTTTCTTCGCTGTCCAAATTTGGTTTCATCTATATCGCCTCAAATCTACGATTTGGTGAGTGATAGAGATCTCTCACACATATACACGCATTATATGTGTTAATTAGTTTAATCTAGCATCTCGTATGCTAATTTCACCCTAAAATCAGATCACACATGTTTAATTCAAATCTAGACACCCTAGGATAACTTAACTTAATCATATGTCATGTAGTTTGCTAGATCCATAATGTTTTATATGTATTTAGTATAAGATTATGCTAGATTTGTAATTATTATAAGATGAATCATGTTTATATGTGTTCATATGATTTTTCATGTTCTAAATTGGACGAATTGTTGTTTAATTGGTTGAATTGTAGGTCATGCGTGTTTGTTTATATAGAATTATGTTCGTAGGACATAGAATCAAAGAACAGAACAATTCAGAGGTTTATATGGTCTTATTTAGACGAAACCTAGCAGAGGAGCTCTGGAGGGTATCATAACGGTGCTTAGAAATTTTTGTCAGAAAATTCTCTAAATAATGGACAGACATAGATCCATTGCCTATGGACTAGCATCGATCCATAGCCTATGGACCGGAACCGATCCATCATGGATGGTCGAGGGAAAAACGAAACTTTGTGCATGGCTTATTAGGGTCAATAGCGGGTCAAGTGCAAAGTTTGGTGATGATTGAATGGGTCAAAGTGCAAACGCTCAAATACTCGTCAATGGACCTGTAGGTGAAGCTTCTGAAAGTAGATTCAAGATGTGAACGGACCCAAGGGATATATCCGTAGCGACAAATGAACCGGTCCAACACTTGGTCAAAAATTGGCTAAGTGTATAGATCGGTATCGATTCATGAGGGATGGACCAGTAGCTATCCATCATGGTTGATGGTTGGGTTCCTAGGATGAGAAGTTGTGGTCTTCAAAAGTATGTTGGTGGTCTCCGATATTCGATAGCATCAACAAGGTGGAGGTTATCGTCAAAATAGTGTTGATTCTTTAATTGTGAACTCCGGCGAGAGTGGTTGAAGGAAAAAGTGATGGGCAACTCAAAGTGGAATGATGCTGCGAGATACTGGACTGAACTGAGTGGGACCCGGGCTAAAAGATGGTGTCTTGGATGCCTTATATGATTGGAAGGGCTAAGGAATCATTGATAGGTCGAAGGATTCAAGCAGACTCGAAGAAGATGTATCGAGGGGACACCTGTTAGGACATGAGAGATCGAGTGCCCTGGATTGCTTGAAAAGTGATATAGTTGTCTTGGGAAGATAAATGTATGTGGGACGTATGGTATTCCGGCTAGAACCGGGTTTTCCCATTATCTCTTGATGGAAGACAACGACCTGTCATTCGATATCAGCGTATTCAAGGCTTTAGTCGGTGATATCTAGGTTATTGTTTGTTATGGATGCTATGTTTGCTTGTGTGTTCTCTTTTATTTCTCTGGGTAGGATATCACCGTAGGGTATTGAAGAGAAGTGGGAATTGAGAATCCTATTCAGACTAGTATCTATTTCTATGTGTTTGTGTAGCATATTTAACGATATTATCATGTGCTAACTCTTTGGTTGCAAGGATAAGTCAGGTAAGACTTGAATCGACTGTTATCATATTATCCTATTTAGTTGTTGATTGCCTTTTAGCACTCACACCATACTTTGTTTGACTTAAGGTTTTATGTCTCCTCTTATTACCTTGGGGTTCACATCGATGATGTTGATTAGTAGACTGAGTAGATGGTAACATGTGTGGTAAAGATGCAGTTGTACGATGAAGAGCAGGGGACTAGCGTATTGTTATTCTTGCTATATAGAATGGTTTTTGCTGTTTTTCATGTTATATACTTTGATGAGGGATGTAGTGAAGCCTAATGTATCCAGATATTCAGTTACTGAGATGCTTTGTACTTGATATTCTAAGATTTTATGGAGATGATATTTTTTGCTTTGCTGTGCTTCACTACTATATCTTGTTGTATACTTATTATTGTATATTATCCATGCATTGTGAGTTATACAACAAGTTTTGTTTCAGTTTCTCTTTCCTTGGTGATCGAACCATTTCGGCATTGCACATCATACAACACACTTCTCCTTTAGTTTATTGCGGGAGATATGGGGCGGACATCACATGTTTGATTTCTCACATTGATGCTTCACATCACCTTCACCACATTCTTAAAGTAGTATAATGACGATAGACCCTTGTTACTAGAATAATTCATGTCATCATAGTTTAATACTAGTTATTTTGTACTAAGTTAGCAGAGCTTATAGCTCCTATATAATACGGTCAACAACCACTATTAACCTTTTACTTATGCGACAAACTTCATTGCCTTTATGTCTGGATGTTTTATAGACCAATAACTATGGTGGAATACATTATTGTTTTTGTTAAAGTACATTTAATTTTGTTGTTAGGATGAAGTATTTTCGATATAGTTCAAAAATATTAACCTAGTCAACATTGCATTAGTAATGATTGTGGTATGTTGCTATCATCATAGTAACCAAGATTAATAGTTATCAACAAGGTCGACATAACATGCTCATATTTATTTAGTTTATATTACATGCTAGAAATGGATATATTAACTTAAAATGACATTTTCAACCTGGTTGACATCATATAACATTAATGTTAACTTAAATATTTTGTGCATTCATGATGTTGTATTACTGAAATAATATTATTTGATAATCAAAGAGAATGTACTTCAAATCCCTCTGTTAAGAAGACAAGCTTTGATCCCAAAGGATCTTCTCTAAGCCTACATCACTCTCACAACCATCTTGCATTAATTCTCAATCCAATATCAAATTTATCTTGGATTAGTTCAAAATTTCCAATATGGAAGTTATTCAAACTGGACCAAGTGATACTATAAGATGCTTTGCTTTTATGTGCCTATTTGGCATTAGGATTCCTTCCCCAACCAAGATTCCTTCAAGAATATGTAGATTTCTTTAAGGTTTCTCCAATCTAGATTTTAACCTATTCATATCTTGTATGTCTGGAAATTCTTTCCTGGGAGATTGTTTTTACTTCTCTTGATTCACAAATCCATTACTACATAGCGAGTCTTACGAAGAGCACCAAAGAGTAGAATCATGTGTTATATAGATTTCATGTGAAGACCCATAGAATTAGTAATGATAATAATCAGTTTATAGCTAAATTTAAGAACAAACTTTTTATAATAAGACATTATAAATAATGGAAAAAATTAGTAAAAGGAAAGTTAACATATTCTTTTATAAATAGGTGTAGAGGAGTATATAATGGTGGACTAAAGAGTGTATGTTGAGTATACATAATGGTAAAGAAAATATCCAGTTACTTTATATAAGTAGCACGTGAGAACCAAAGTCATGCCAATAGCATGAAGCATGAAAAAGGCACAAATAATACTGTTTGAAATTTAAATAAGAAAGGTCAGAATTTAGAAAGGACTAAAATAATCACTCAGGGCCACAACTATACCTAAATGATTTACTAATATGGAGAGGAAAAAATTGAACTTTCCATAAATATAGTAATACTTATAAATTGGTAGGTAGCATGCTAGGGTTAGGTTGCCTATTAGGTGCAAAATATTCAAAAGAGGAATAAGGAAAGAGTACTCAAGATCAAATACATTCTCGGGGTAAGTGAATATTAAGAATATATAAGGTGAAAATTTATTATTTATATATATATATAGAGAGGCATTAAAACCTAGTGAAGGAAGCCAGAAAGATATATATATATATATATACACACACATGTTTATTTGTTTTAAATGTAAATCAGTTGCCTTATGTGTGATTGATAGATTTTATAAATGCAGTATTATTGGCAAAAATATATTTATGGGGTTACATATGTAATGATCATGTATGAACTTGCCATAGTAATACATTGTTTAATCAAAGTAAGTTTGTTGTGAAATTGGGTTTATTTAATTAGGGATAAGCAGTATAAACAAGATGGATTATGCTTATGCTTATTCTCTAAAGTTAAGATAAATGGATCAGGAACATACATGATGATATGTTTCTCTTGGTAACATTCTTTGATTAAAGAATGTGGGTTGATGAGATACCTTATATCTCTAATCATATGTTCACAGCAAAAATAGGAGAGTTCATGACATGTACAGTAGTGACAATATGTATGCATAAACCCCAAATAGATTTTACTGAATAATGCTAGCAGAATATTATGTATGCATATAACTGAGTGGTTGTCTGAATGATTGTAATGGATGACCATGATTATTATTGACTAATATGTGTAAATAGTAGTGTATATAAATTGAAAAGCTTATTGGGTGTTATATTAGGATGGTGACAGTAATACCAGGGAATAAGGGAGGGATTGCACACTATGAAGAAATTTACAAATATAGAATTTACACATAAATGAAGGGTGACGTTACAAGGATTTTGTTGTTGATCAACTTAACCTCAGGGTGTGGAGGTTGGGTATATCATGACATATAATGCACTACAGGCCTTTGTGTTTGGGGTAACAAGTCGAGGGGTCCTCAAACAGTGTATATATAGTGTTCAAAGACAAGGGGGAGTTAGCCTGGTTAATGAAGAAAAACTGGATTAAGGGGATGGGTGGGAAAAACATGAGAAGATATAATTGTGCCCGTGCTTGCTGTTGGTTGAATGATATATTGAAATTAAGAATGCATCTCCATTTCTCCCAGTAATTAATTGTTAGAGTAATTAGTATATATATATATATACACACATGTTAAATGCTTTAACTCTCATGTATATATGCTAAATGTTCATACAAGACCTAGTGTGGCCTAGTTTGATTACCTTTGAAATCTGCAGGTGTCTCATTGATAATGAGGAAGCTAAGGGATTTATTTCAGGTTAGCAAATGAAGTACTGCTGGAATTGTTGTGTTAAAGTATTAGAGGCATCTAATATTTTAAGTAGGATAAGCTAGGAAAATGTTTAAGTTTATGAAGTAGTATTTGCTTTTGTTTTACCCAACAATGTAGTTTAAAAGAAGTTTAAGTATGTTTTGGATATGTAAGCAGTTATAACTGATGTAGTGATGATATGGTTTTTAATTCTTTTTAAGTATTCAGTTTGGTTAATATGCTTGAAAAGGGGATTCAATGCCCGATCAATGAAAACGAACACTACATATAAATAATATATGTTTGTGTAAGTGTATGATCTAATCAAAATATGTTATACAATATAGTATTGAGTTTGATAGAATTAACTGATTATATGCATAGAAAAAGGATGGTTGTTAATACTTCTTGAAAGTTAAAGTGTGCTAAAAAGAGTGACATTTATATCACGTAGATAATATCTGCATGTTTGTGTCTCTCTGATTTAACAAAAAAATTGGATATAGGGCATTTAAGTAGTCATATACCTGTCCATTTATCTATAATTCCTAAGGTATAATCATATTTATTTGACCAAACGTGATACTTACTTTGGATTCAATACCGATTTTATTCATGTATGGGAAGAGGTAGGTGAACACCTTTAGAATATCAAAGAAAATAACCCTGTTATGTACTAGTCTAGCTGCACCAAAATGAACACAAATGGTAGCTATGTAGCTAGTGAAAAAATGGGTATATTTATTAAGTTTAAACCCCTCTCTTTCGCATATATGCGACAATGTATAGACTCAACCTCTTTACCATATGCACACCCAGTAAGTAATGGATTAATTACACCAAATTAAGGATCATGATTCAATTTACAGCTCTGATTTATTCTAGTTATGTTGGGCAGATAAACAAAAATAAAAATGTCTTGTTTATTTAAAGATTTTATTCATGAAACCTATACCTAGAAGTTTATGTGCATCTTCATATCTTCACATATGCAAATGAGTGATAAATTGCATTATACTGATATATTTATATTAGTGCAATCATGGGGAAAAGATGAAATTTAGACTTGTTACTAGAAGTGACCCTAGTTGTAGAAAAAAATACCTAAGCAATATGACCATAGTAAAAGTGGTAGAAAAGTGGGTAACTTGATCAAATTTGGTATCAGATTTATATTAATAAAAACAAGGCTTTTTAAAATAATAAATTATATTTATATTTATATAATACTGATTAGATGGGATTATACAGAAATATATAACATCCAGAATATATATTTATGTCTGAATTTGGAACTAACATGATATAAAAACATATATAAGTATGGTAGGCAGAGGATCAACCAGTGCACCCCCAATGATGAACATGCAAGAATTTGTGCAAGCCTTAAGTGATGGGGTTAGCCACAGACCAGAAAATCTCCATGAAGAGTTATCAAGCTGTTGAATACATATTCAAACCTAGGAGGCAAAGATTTTGAAGGCACAGAAGGGGTGATGGGAGTTCAAACTTGGCTTAGACCCATGGAGAGAATTTGTGCTGACATGTAAGTAGATGATCAAATAAAGAGACATATAGCTTCTAGAAGGCTGAAAGGAGTGGCATTACACTGATGGGAAGTTGTTGTAGCAGGAAGGCAAGAACAAGAAATAACACGGAATCAATTTAAAGATATGCTAGAGGCTAGATTTTTACCACCATCAGCAAAAGAATCATTGTTGGAGGAATTCATTAAGCTGAAACAAGGTGCCATGAGTGTAACAGAGTACACTAAAAAAAGTCTCTCCATGTATGGAACAGTCTTGATAGAGGATGAAGTGGCTAAAAATAGCCGATATATATAAAGGGGCTAAATGCAGGTTTGAGTAGAACAATGTTGCCCTATAAGGAGAAGACTTTTGACCAGGTAATAGACCTGACCCTCACTTTTGAACAGCATGACCAAGAAATAAATTTAGAAATTTCAAGAATAATGATAACAAAAAAAGGTAAGGATAGAGCTCATCCTTATGATAAGAAAAATGCTGAAAAGAAAGGCAAGAAGAATGAGGGAGCAACAACCACAGGAGTTAAGAAGAAAGTCACTTATTATAAATGTGGAAAGGAAAGGCAAATAAAGAATAAGTGCCCAGCTCTTACATCAATTTGTTACAACTGTGGGAAAGAGGGGCATATCAAGAAAAAATGCCTAAAGCCTAGGAAGCAGCAAAAGTAGGAGCATGGGAAGGGAAAGAAAAAGCAGGGTCGGAGGGCAACACTAAAGGCACTGGACAATTGGAAGGTACACTTTATGTTAAAAATCAACCCATAATAGTAATATATGATACAGAGGCCACACACTCTTTCATATCCTATGATGTAAATGAAAAACTGGGACTCACATGTGTGATGGTTGATAGACCTTTGTTTATACGGAGTCCTATAGAGATTTCAAGCAAGTTAGGAATGAAATTGTGTGTAGTATTAAATATAGGTGGAAAATATTTGTATCAGACCTATATGTATTAAAATATGAGGGAATATGTGTCATATTAGGGGTTGATTGGTAAGGAAATTTAAAGCTATTTTAAATTTTGAAAATTTCACTATAACACTGCAACCTATAAGAGGTAATAGGATATCAATGGAGTGTGAAATGGAGAAAAATCATTATTCAGAGGGAATTTGGAGTTTGAATGAGAAGGAAGTGGACATGGAATTGGAGAAAATTCCTATAATCAATGAGTATATTGATGTGTTTTGAGAGGTTAGTGGTGTATAATAGAATAGACCAGTGGAATTTCAAATAAGATTGTTACCATGTGCAACACCAGTTATTAAAAAACCTACCAGAATGGGGCCAAATGAGTAAATATAATTGAAAAATCAATTAGAGAAACTAGAGCAAAAAGGATTTATTAGGCCTAGTAGCTCATGCTGGGGGCTCTAGTGGTGTTTGTTAAGAAGCAAGATGTAACCATGAGGATGTGTGTTGATTACAGGGAATTGAATAAGGTTACAATTAAAAACAAATATCCCTTGCCAAGGATAATTGCTCTCTTTGATCAACCCAGTGGGGAAAAGGTGTTTTCAAGGTTGGATTTGTAATTTGGATTCCATTGGATGAAGGCTGAAGAAGAGAGTGTTACGTACACTGCATTCAACACAAGGTATGTACTACATGAATTCCTGGTTATGCCATTTGGTTTGACAAATGCACTGTCTTATTTTGTGGATTTAATGAGTAGAACATTAAATGATTTCTTAGATAAATTTGTTTTAGTATTTGTTGATGATATGCTAATTTATTTTAAGATAGAAAAAGAGCATGAAAATCATCTACACTTGATTTTGTCAAGACTTAGAGAACACAACTTGAAAGCTAAATTTGCAAAGTGCACATTCTTGAGGAATGAGGTTAAATTCTTAGGTCACATAATTTCATCCAAGGGAATAGCAGCGGACCCAAGCACGATAATGGTTGTTCAGTTATGGAGGAGGCTAACAAATGTCATAGAGATCATGTCTTCTTTAGGAATGGCAGGTTATTATAGAAGATTCATAAAGGATTTTGCAAGGATAACCATACCATTAACTAAGCTAACCAGAAAAGAGAAACCATATGTTTGGACAAAGAAATGTGAAAAAGATTTTGAACAATTGAAGAAAGCATTAATTGAAGCACCCATTTTACAAGTTCCAAAAGGGAATGAAGGTTTAGTTGTGTACACTGATGCAAGTGGGTCTGGGTTGGGGGTTGTCTTTATGCAGCATAGTCAAGTTATAGCCTATGCATCTGGACAACTCAAAGTGAATGAAACAAGGTATGCTACCCATGATTTAGAAATAGATGAAGTATTATATGCTTTAAAACTATGGAGACATTATCTATTAGGGGCCAAATTTGAACTGTACACATACCACAAATCCCTTAAATACTTATTTCCTCAAAAAGATCTTAACATGAGGCATCATAGATGGGCATAATTTTTAGCTGCCTATGATTTAGACATTTTGTATACCCTTGGGAAAGCAAGCAAAGTGGCAAATGCCTTAAGTAGACATCGAGTTAAATTGGCAAGGTTGACGGTAAATGAATTTAAAGACTTGACACTTATGTGAAATGGAAGTAAAGAATGTAGAAAGATAATTCATAGAAAATTTAGTGTGAAATGGTTGAGTATGGGAGATTGAGTCTGGTTTCCATAAAGTCAATTTTAACAAATAAAATTGGGAAATTGCAAGAACAAAACAAACAATTGAAAGAAAAGAAAGAACTTTTGTTAGCCGAAGTAGTAATAGAAAACTTTGGGCTAGATGATCAAGGGTATCATAGGAAAGATAAAAGGCTTTGTGTACCTGATATTGAGATATTGAAGCAAGAAATTTTAGATGAGCACCGTAAAACTATATACATCATACACCCAGGATCAACCAAGATGTACCATGATTTAAAAAGAATTTATTGGTGGCTAGGAATGAAGGCAACAGTGGCAAGATATTTATCCAAATGTTTAACCTGCCAACAAGTAAAGGTAGATTATCAAAAGCCTTCAGGGATGCTGCACATTGGAAGTGCCTAAATTAAATGGGGGAGTAGTTCAATGGATTTTATAGATGGATTGCCAAGAACTCAAAGGGGTAATGATAGTATATGGGTGGTGGTGGATAGATTGACAAAATCTACTCAGTTTATTCCCATAAGGTCTGGTAGAAATGCAAACATATTGGCTAAATTATTTGTGAAAGAGGTGGTAAGGTTGCATGGAGTGCCTAAAACAGTCATGAGTGACATGGATTCTTTGTTCACCTCTAGGTTCTGGAGAAGCTATCAAGAAGCCATGCATGTGGAGTTATGCTTAATTACAGCATACCACCCCCAAACTGATGGTCAAACAGAAATTGTAAAAAAGATTTTCGAGGGTGCACTTAGGGCATGTGTTCTTGACTTTGGAGGAAACTGGGAGGATCACCTGTATCTAGCTGAATTTTCATATAATAATTACTTTCAGTCCATTATAGGGATGGATCCATTTGAAGTTCTTTATGGAAGACCCTGCTTATCACCAACTTGTTGGTTAGATATGGGAGAAAAAGTACTGCTTGGGCCAGAGCAGTTGAAGAGACTTCATAAAGATTGAGTTGATAAGGCACAGAATGAAAAATGCACAAGAAAGGCAAAAAGTTTATGCAGATAAGGGTAGAAGTCCAATGGAGTATAATGTTGGGGATTTTGTTTTCTTAAAGTTTCATCTACGAGAAAAATATTAAGGTTTGGAAAAGAGGGTAAGTTGTCACAAATGTATGTAGGACCTTATAAAATTATTCAGAGAATAGGAACATTAGCCTTCAACTTGTAGTTACCAAAGGAATTAGGGAATATACATGATGTATTTCATGTATCCCAGTTAAAAAGGTGGGTTTCATGATAAGGAAACTATCTTGGAATCTCCCACACAAGTTAAAGTGAAAGAAAATCTGGTGTATGAAAAAATCCAATGGGAATAGTTGCTAGAGAGGAGAAGAAATTAAGGAACAAAACTATAAGGTTGATGAAGATTCAGTGGAGTTTAGATACAAATGATTTACCTAAGAGGTTGAGGATAAAGTAAAGGCAAAGTATCCTAACCTATTCACTGAATTGAAGAAGCCTTGATAGTTGTTGCTTATGAAAAGAAAGGGCGTGTTTTCTTTTTATGTTATATATAATCAAACTATATGTAGAAACTAATTGTGGGACTCAATTCCTTTTAGAGGGAGAGTATGAGAAGACCCAGAGAATTAGTAATTATAACAACCAGTTTATAGCTAAATTTAAGTACAAAAATGTTATAATAGGAAATTATAAATAATGGAAAAATTAGTAAATGGAAAGTTAACATATTCTTTTATAAACAGGTGTATAGGAGTATGCACATATATTAATCTGGTGGACTAAAGAGTGTATGTTGAGTATTCACAATAGTAAAGAAAATATCCAGATTTTTTCAAATAAGTAGCACGTTAGAGCCAAAGTCATGCAAACAGCTTGAAGCATGAAAAAGGTGCAAATAATACTGTTTGAAATTTAAATAAGAAAAAGCAGTATTTAGAAAGGACTAAAATAATCACTCAGGATGACAACCATACCTGAATGATTTACTAATATGGAGAGGGTGAAATTTAACTTTCCTTAAATAAGAAACCATAGTAATCCTTATAAATTTGTAGGTAACAGGCTAGGGTTAGGTTGCCTATTGGGTGTAAAATATTCAGAAGAGGAATAGGGAAAGAGTAGTCAAGATCAAATACATTCTTGGGCCAAGTGAATACTAAGAATGTATAAGGTGAACGCTTATTATTTTTATATATGTAGAAGCATTAAGACCTAGTGAAAGCAGCCAGAAAGATATACATATGTTTAATTGTTTGAAATGTAAATCAGTTGCTTGATGTGTGATTGATAAATTTTATAAATGCAATGTTATTGACAAAAATATATTTATGGGGTTACATATGTAATTATCATGCATTAACATGCCATAGTACTACACTATTTAATCAAAGTAAGTTTGCTGCAAAATAGGGTTTATTTAATTATGGATATGTAGTAAAAACAAGAAGGCTTATGCTTATTCTCTAAAGTAAAGATAAATGGTTCAGGAACATACATGCCGATCTATTTCTCTTGGTAACATTCTTTGATTAAAGAATGTGGGTTGATGAGATACTGTATATCTCTAATCATATGTTCACAGCAAAAATAGGAGAGTTCATGATATGTACATTTATGGCAGTATATATACATGTACCCCCAATAAATATATTTTACTTAACAATGCTAGTAGAATACTATGTATGCATATAACTGAATGGTTGTACGAATGATTGTATTGGATGACCATGATTATTGTTGATTGATATGTGTAAATAGTAGTGTGTATAAATTGAAAAGCTTATTGGGTGTTATATCAGGATGGTGATAGGAATACCAGGGAATAAGGGAGTGAGACGACCCGAACTTCCCCGTAAAGGAAAGCCCAGATTGAATTGAGAACACGACAAATCAGAACACAAACAGAATAGCATTTCATTATTATTACAACAATTTACATCAGAATATAAGAATATACAGAGTATGAATAAATATTACACATTTACTAAATATCAGAGATTTACAAGTTACAATGCAGCGGAAAATAATACAAAACACAACTGAAAAGAATATATGGATACAGAGCTTTCCGAATATCATTCCAGCTGTAAACCAGGATCCTGTGAATATAAATCTGCAAAACCAAAACTACAAGCTGCCCATGTGGAAAATAGAGGCATCCAGAGTTTAGGTTAAAACAATAAACTCCAGGTCAGCTGTAACGATACGGATTTTCGCTCGATCCGAGTCGATCTCTAAATCGACCAAGACCGTTCGAATCCCGTATACGCTAACTCTGGGCATACAACACATCAGAACAAATAACATAAGACTTCTATAAACATCATAATAATGTTACATCAGAGTACAGAATATATCAAAGTATATCGAAATATAATACAACGGAAGATTAATTTACATCAAATGTAATACAATGCACAGCGGAAAATAAATAAAGTAACACAGCGGAGGACTAACGATGCTTTGGACGCAGCTTTAAGCTTCAATCCTACTCATATATCTACAACATAAACTACTCGACTGCCCGTGTGGAAAATAGGGGCACCCGAGTTTGCAAGGGAAAAGCAAACTACAGGTCAATCATGGGACTGGTGTGAGAAACTCTAAACAGTTATAACCTTATTTAAATCATATGGCATATCACGGGACCACGCCGCTAACGCGGAACGTGTTTACCCCCATGAATGCTAGTGTATAAACAACAATCAATATAGATATATGAATCTACTATGCATCAATCAACATGCAATATCCCAATCTACCCACTTAGATTAATCACTACACTTAGATTTTCCAAATCCAATTCAATTTACAGAAATTATTCCTTTGGACTTTATTTCCCGATTTCCATTTCAAATCATTTGAAATACATATCTAACTTTCTATATCAAAGTAGATTTCACTTCGGGATCTCAAATCAAATCGTTTGGAAATATGAATTCCAAAACATAACAATGCATACAAACAAGTATGCAACCAAATATCGGGCTCCCCCTAGACAAGGCAAAGGGCACGCACCTAAGAAACTCGATATATATATATGTGCATCTCCCTCTATGGAGTAGGCTACACCGACGATGCACCTCCCACACATGGAAACATACACCGCCCATCTCACCCATACTTTTAGTCGTCCGGGTTACCCGAATTTCTAGCCACATACCAAATCATTTCATATCCCGAAGTAGGAAAAATCATTTCTCAACAAAATAATCACAAGTACTTTCAAAATATAGTACTTCACATCAGCAGTTCACACATATGATTAGTCACTATTAATCACATAACCTTTGAGCTCGTACGTCTCAAAGAAGGGTGTTAAGCAAGAGAATAAATTCTCCGCCACCAAACAGATACAACATTAATAGCAACTAATCAAATATGTGATGAACTACAATGTAAAACCATAATACATTTCCAAATCATTTCGAAATCATCGGGTTTTAGCCCTCGAAATCCTTTCTGTTTTATAAAACATTTTTATAAAACATTCCCTGTCCAAAATCAGGAATACATTTTTTTCACTTAAGAAAAATATCATTTCACAATCATTCATTAAATTTGAAATGAACACATCGCTAAACACCTTATCATCAGATCGTGAAGTGTTTCACAAGATGTTAGCACACAGATATTCTTACCCAACCCAATGCTAATTGTAAAAGCATATTTCACTCATAAATTGGTCGAGCACAATCCAAACAATCAATCAGTCCAATCTGACATTAAATATAAGGTTTTGAATAGAGATAGTATCAACTTATATTCAACATCAAATCCTGAAACCAACAGATATCATATCGGGAATAACGATATCGATATCTTCTAGATTCCCATCACAATATCTTTAAAATTACGGCATCCAATATCGAAATATTTCGTTGATAATTTCGATTCAAATCCATTCCAATCCATATATTGGAAATTCTGGTTATTTTTAAAAACCATTTCAAACCCAATTTATTTATTCAAAAATAAATAAATAATTATTCTAGTTAATAACTAGTTCATTCCGATAAAAATATATTTTCACCTTTTCAAATGTGGAATTTTTCATCCCAATTCTTTCTAAATCATTTCTTATGATTTTACACTAATTATTGATATTTTTAATAATTTTATCAAGGCCCATACAGTTGATTTCCACAAACGGCCATAGAACTACACTTACAGTGACCTTTTCCTATTTTGATTTGGACATAATTCCAAATCCAACCGTAAGATTTCAAATTTCTAATATTCATTGGAGAGCTCTTTTCGATAACCCAATGGTTCCGGTTTCAGGAGAATCCGACGGTCGGATCTCCCGCAACGTCCATTCGAAGTCTATGGTCGAAATTCGCGAACTACCGCGGCGCGGCACGTTCTATTCAGGCCATTATATATATATATATATATATGTATATATATGTATATATGTATATTATATATTTCGTCGATTTCAATTCATACCGTATTTTAAAATTCGTTTTAAAAACGATTTTCACTTCCGTTTCAATTTCAAATCAAAATTGAATTTTCCACTACATGAAAATTTTATACATCTCATATATATGTTAAAAATAATATTTTTAACAAACCAATATTTATTTCATTCAAACTTCATATATACATGTTTTTTTTTCACCTTTCATATATATTTCATTTTCATTTCATATATATATATATTATTTTCGCTTCATATATATATCATTTTCACATCACATATATATCGTTTTCACATTTCGTATATATATCGTTTTCACATTTCCTATATATATCATTTTTACTTTATATATATATATATATATATATATATATATATATCATTTTCACTTCATATACATAATATTTTTCATTTCATATATATATATATAATTTTCACTTCTTATATATATATATAATTTATTTCACATCACGATAAATTATCACATAAAATACAATCAAACAAGTCGTCCATGGTCTGTGGACGACGGGGAGCAATTCATATATGCAGTTACAAAATAAACATCTGTACAGAAAATTTATAGTGAGAGAATTCTCACTTTATGTTTCCACTTCGTCAGTTTTATTTCTGAATTTTGGTTCTGTTCTATTCATATTTGAATTTGTTTGAAATTCTGTTTTGCCTTATTTCCATTCCAGTCTGTTGCACTGCATAGTGCTCGATCCCATGATTCCAACGCACTTCGAATCGTTCGATTTCGTTGTTGTACGAAGAAGATATTATATTTACACGCTTTTACATTAATTAAATAATAAATTAATAAATTAAACTAATTATTACATCTTCTTCATCGTTTAAAACTCTCTGGCCAAAAACCGTAACTGCTCAAAATCGCACCGCCCCTAGGGTTTCCTTGCGCCGCCACCATGGTCGTCGTGCCCCTGATCAGAGGCCACCGCTTGAACCGCCGTCGTCCACTTCCCCAACGCCGGTCGCGCCACCCAGTTCGATGGCCTCCTCCCTGCTGAAATCGAATGCGAACGGCCAGGCTTCCGGAGCCAAATTCGAACTCGCTAGTGGACGAAACTCGATCAAACCCACATCATATTGAAGATCCCCCTTAGCACTCGAATTTTCCTTTGGAAATCATGTATTAATCTCATACCGATTAGAAGAAATTGAGGGTTTTAATTTAGAACGATTTCGTCCGTTTAGAAAGGGGGAGAGGCGGCTAGGGTTAGGGGACTGAGGAAAGAGGGTTATTTATATAGATTTATAATAATATTTTATTCCTTTATTCGTTTATTTATGGAATTTTAATACCGAACTCCAAACGAAACCCAACGACTGTCGCCCCCAGCTAAATACCCTCATTCCGAACACAATGGGATATGTCTGGTAAGCCAATTTGACTGTTACGATCAGTTTTGCTTTAAATTAAATATAAAACATTCAATATTCGATTTGAACGTACATTTCAATTTGCCGAGGCCACATACTGATTCTAAAAATTCCTTAAAAATAAATCTAGCTATGTTTTGACGATACGGTCTCAACAAAACTAGTTTCGTCGAATTTTGAGACCGTTTGAAAAATGGCCCTTTTCTGGTCGATCCAGTTTAACAGAAATCGACCAAACACATTTTCCTTCGCCTCGCTTACATACTAACTTCAAAAATTATGAAATTTGAAACCTAGCAATAATTTGACATCCCGGATCCAAAAAAATTGGTTTCGTCAAATTTTGAGGTCGTTTGCAAAATGACTATTTTCACGGGCTATATAAACTCCATAGTGACCTTTCTGAAAATTCATTGGCCATAACTTTTGATTCCAGCTATGAAACTTCGATTTTTCAGATTCGTTAGAAAGATATTCACTAACAGATTTAAATATTTTTTGTAATAACCCGGAATCTGGGCCAATTTAAAATTTTTATTTTGGCAATTTTAATGAATTTTGAATATTTAAAATAAATATTTTAAATAAAAACGACGAGAAATTTATTTTGAATAGAATACAAACGTATATATTTATATAGCTCGACGTTGGAATATAAATAATTATTTATAATTATAAAAGGAATTGAAAATGGCGCGGTAGTTTGATAATTTGATTTCAAATTTCAATTGAATGTACCGGGTGCAAAATAAACCGGATTTTAGTGAAACCAAACATATTATAATCTATTTGTGAATATCTTTCCAACGAATCTGAAAGATTGGAATTTCATAGCGGAAGTAAAAAAGTTATGCCTAGTTGGAATTTCAGAATAGTCGCTATGGAATTTCGGCCCTTAAAAATGGAAATTTTGCAAACGACCTCGGATTTCGACGAAACCACTTTTGTTGGATCCGCGATGTCTAATTATTGATAGATTCCAATTTTCATAATTTTCCGATTCAATATGTGAGTGTGGCAAAGGAAAACGTGTTTGACCAGTTTTAGTTGATTTTAATCGACTGGAAAATGGCCATTTTTCAAACGGTCTCAGAATTTGATGAAATTGGTTTTGTTATGACCGTATCGTCAATACGAAGCTAGAAAATATTTTTTGGGAATTTTTCTAGTTAGTATATGGCCTTGGTAAATTGAAATGCGTGTTCAAATTCAATATATAGAGTTATATTTTGATTTTGACAAAAACTGATCGAAACGATCAAATCAGCCTACGATACATATCCCATTGTGTTCGGAATGGGGGTAATTAGCCATGGACGACAGGCGGTGGGTCTCGTTTCGAGGTCGAGAATAAAAGTTGCTTTTTTAAATTAAAATATTAATAAAATAATTTATATAACCCCCCTCCCCGTTGACTCTCTCACCTCTCCTCTCTCTACATTTAAAACCGAAATCAGAAGAAAAGAAAAAAAACCATCGCCCCCCCATCTGTCGTCGCCGCCGCCAGGACCGCACGCCTCCGCCGCCTCGCCCTCTCCTCAGACCAACGACCCTCCCCCTTCTTCTCCCTCCTTCCCCATGCCCCGTTCGAGGGACCTCGAGCTTCCCCCTCCTCTTCGATTTAGACCTAGCCGCCCGCCACCAGCATCGTCGAACCCCGCCTACGCCCTCCGACGAACAACGCCCCTCCTCCTCCCTCTTCGTACAATAACAGTAAGTTCATTTATTTGTTTGTTTTTATTTTATTTTATTTTATTTTCCTTTCTTATATATATGATTTTGTTTTCTTTTAAGCTAATAAAAATGTAGTTTTAATGGTTATAAAAATATGGTTTTCATGATAGAAGGAAGGAATGATTTATGTAAAAGAAAGATTAGTTTTTTTTAAATCAAGAAAGATTAGTTTTTTTAAATCAAGAAAGGTTAGGTTTTTATATCAAGAACGGTTAGATTTTTATATAAGGAAAGGAAATCGTTTTAAAAATATGATCTTTATAGGAAATGCCATGAGATAAAGATATGATTTTGTATACATGCATCGCATAAAAACTTGATTTTTCTTTTCATGAAGATGTGATTTTTCATTTACATGAAGATATGATTTTTCCAAAATGCAAAAATATAATCTTTGTCAAGTTAAAAATATAATTTTTGTTAAGATAAAAATAGATTTTTTTTTATATTCATGTAGCGATATAGAAATATAATTTTTATATAGAAAGAAACGTTGTAAATATATGAAGTGAAGTAAAAATCTTAACTTTATTTTATCGTGAAGTAGAGAGAATATAAAGATGTGATTTTTATATATGTAGTGAATACGGGCAACGAAAGTGACGAAAGACGAAAAGGTGAAGATTTCCTACATAAGAAGAGACGTGGCGTTTGGATTAGCTTTAGGTGAGAACTTCTCACCTTTAATTTATTTTTCTAGTTGAAATATATACTAGGATGCAGACGGTGTTTAGTAGCACCCGACACCCGTCGTCCACAGACCATGGACGGCTTGTATGCTTGTTTGTTTGATTTTGATGTGTAGTTGATTGTGTGATGTGATGTGAAATGAAATAAAATATTTATATAGTCAATAATATTATATAGTTGAAAATAGAATTTTAACGTGTATATGAAATGAAATAAAAATAAACAAATCAGACGATTTGTTTATATACACACATTTGACTGATATTGATTGGGACGATAAATTTTACACATTGCCCAACTGCACAAATAAAATCTGTGTTTGATTGATTGAAACCCCACACGGGTATTGGGATGATATATGACATACACTAATCCCAATAATTAGTGTATGTCGATCGATTGATTGACAGACTGTTATAAGCGTTGAATATTTATATTTGATGCTTATACAGTGTAGAATGCACTTTGGATGATGGTTTATTATTTGTCATTGTTGATATATACATGCTTTGTATGGAAATCCATAGAAATAAAATCTATGGAAATTGATTGGACCTCATTCCAGTTTTGAATAGAAATATTTGAATAGAAATATTTGAATAGAAATATTTGAAAAAGAAATATCTGAATAGAAATATTTGAAATAGAAATATTTGAAAATAGAAATATATGGAAATAGAATATTTGGAAATAGAATATATGAAGCCATGTTGATTAGATTGACGCCATTTTGACGTGAACGATATTTATATCGATTATATTTGTTTTTATAATGAATATTGAAAAGTGATTTCAAAATCGAATATTTTGAAATGAAATTTGAATTATATTGGAATGAATCGAAATTCGAATTAAATTGAAATGAATTGAAATTCGAATTAAATTGAAATGATTTGAAATTCGAATTAAATTGAAATGATTTGAAATTCGAATTAGATCGAATTGAATTGAATATAAAACGAATTCGAATTGAATTAAATACAAAACGAATTCGAATTGAATTGAATATAAAACGAATTTGAATTGAATTGAATTGAAAAGAAAATGAATTCAAATCGAATTAAAATCGATTTGAATTGAAATCAACTTGAAATGAACTTGAGACGAATTTATGTTGGAAAATTCAATTTTTATTTGAATTTGAGATGGAAGTTGAAATTGTTTTGAAAACGAATTTAAAACGGTTTTTAAAATACGTTTTAAAAGGAAATCGACGAAGTATATATTATATATATTATATAATGGCCTGAATGGAACGCGTCGCGCTGCGGTAGTTCGTGAATTTCGACCATTGACTTCAAATGGATATTGCGGGAGATCCGACTGTCGGATTCTCATAAAACCGGAACCGTTGGGTTCATATCGAAAAGAGCTTTCTAACGAATATTAGAAATTAGAAATCTAATGGTTGGATTTGGAATTATGTCCAAATCAAATTTGGAAAAGGTCGCTATAAGTGCAGTTCGATGGCCGTTGATGGAAATCGACTATACGGGCCTTGACAAAATTATTAAAAATAGTAATAATTTGTGTAAAATCATAATAAATGATTTGGGAAGAATTGGGATGAAAAACTCCATATTTGAAAAGATAAAAATAGATTTTTATCGAAATGAACTAGTTTTGAACTAGAATTAAAATTCTATTTATTTTTAAATAAATAAATTGGATTTGAATAGGATTTTAAAAGTAACCAGAATTTCCAATAATTGAATTGGAATGGATTTGAATTGAAATTGTCTCTGGATTATTTCGATGTTGGATTTCGTGATTATACAGATATTGTTATGGGAATTTAAAAGATATATTTATATCGTTATTTCCAATACGATATTTGTTGGTCGTAGAATTTGATATTGAATATAAGCCGAAATATTTTCTATTCAGAGCCTTGTATTTAATATCAAATGTGTTTTGGGTTTGTCGTGAATGGTTTCTTCATTAACACTGTTCTTGAACCGAGTTGAGAAAAAGATTAAATCTTTTTATTTAGATTTAATGAAGTGTACCAATTAAATAATATTTGATTGAAATTGAATTGGTATTGATATTTGGGTTTATTGTAAACAGTGTTTTATATAACACTTGTTCTTTAACCTAATAATTAATGGAATGTGATTTTGGGTTGTCGTGAGCGGTATCTTCAATAATACTATTCTTAGACCCAAAGGAGTTAAGAAAATCAGAAACTAACTGGACATTAGTTAAGTTGAATGGTTTCTGGGGGTATTGATCTGATGTTGGTTTCGGCCTTCGGGGTTAATACTTAGGGAATTGCTTGCTTGCTAATTTACGGTTAGGGACTGATTGAAATGTGATGTGATTTTGGGTTTGTCGTGAACCGTGTTTTAAATGACACTGATTCTTTAACCCAGTCAAAGATTAAAACTAAGTGGAGTTTTAATGAATCTTTAATTAGATTGAAAAGATTGAGAATGGAGTATCACCAGTTTTGCTCCAGGCGATAGTTAAATCTTTAATTAGATTTGAACGTGAAATGGTAACTGAATTTATCGATAACACTGTGGTGTTAGATATGAAGTATGACCAGTTTTACTTCATGGGATGAATAGGTTAGGATTGGGAAATTAAAACAAATGATTACTTCGGTAAGGTTCGTTAATCCCGACTAGTTGAATCGAAATTCAAAAGAAGATTAAAGAATAAATTCAAGGAATTTATCTTTGATAAAATTAATGGGAACCTTTCCCTATGAATGTGAAATTTAGAAACTAACTGTCGGTTAGCTAAGCATAATGGTTTTCTGGATATTGATTTGATGTTGGTTTCGGCCTTCGGGGTTAATATTTGGGGAATTATTCTCTTGTTAATTTACGGTTAGTGACTGATGAAATGAGGCGTATGTTGTGTTTGTGTAACACTTGTTTATAATATATGCGAGTTATTCGGAAAGACCGGGTTTATCCCATTCTGAATAACTGATACGACGATAAGTCGAAGATGAAGACGGTGGTCGAAGACCGGAGGTCTTCACGTCGTTTGGGTGATTACTGACGATCTTGATTGGGATGTACACCCAAGAAGATGGAAACAGTTGGTGATCGTCCAGACGTACTTGGAGATCGATGGATATGCGGGGTACTAGATGCCTCCGGTTTCGTTCAGACCCAGAACGGACTTGTAAATAGATGTGTGTCTGACATCGGATTTCATTCTGTGTGATTGATATCGGTTGCATAGCGTGAATTGCCCGTGTGGCATGCTAAGATGCAAATGATCAAGGCTTCTGTTGAAAAGCAAAGTCTTGTGGTTGATGATCGAAGCACGATCTTTGTGGCGTAGCTTTGTGTAACGTTTACTTCGCGAGTTTCACACCCGGTATGAACCAAAAACGGGAGACGGACCTCAGGGAGGACATGCGTTTCTTTCTAGCTAAAAGTGGCGTCAGTGGTTTTACACGCCCTAACGAGTTTGACTTATGTGGTTGTTGCTGTTGCGAGGCGCCTCGGTTTGATCGGACGATCCGGGTCCGATGGAGTCATCTGTTGGCTCATTTGCGCCCCAAAGGGCGGGGAAACACATGTTCAGGCATTTTAATCCACATCGGTGGACCGGCCCTGACGATCCAAGGGTCACTCGAGCTCTGATCCTGAGACATGGTAGGCTAGATTGTCTCGAATCGGTAGAGGACTATCTTTTGCCTCGGTTCACAGATGGAAATCCAACTTCCAAATACGTGACATTTGCGGTTTTAATTGTAGAACTAGTATGGCGACATGATATATGGTACCCATGCCGTCTATGATTGATACTTATGATTTGAAGTTGTTTTATACACTATACACTTATAATAGTATCAAATGATTTGTTTAAAACGTACTAAGCATGTTTGGCTATTATAAGGGAAAACCCTATCCCCCGGCTTGCGTTGCATTGTGTGATAGGACCTGGGTCTTATAATAGCTTCATATTTTCAAAAAGCATTGCGCTGTTTTGTTATATGCACTGGTATTCTTGGGAGGAAACCCGTTCCGTGTTATACGGCATGGTCCCTTGATTTATCTGATTTAAAGTAAAGTTTTAAATAACTGTTTTAGTTCTCACACCAGTCCCATGACTGACCTGGAGTTTATTGTTTTAACCTAAACTCTGGGTGCCCTTATTTTTGACACGGGCAGCTAGTAGTTTTGGTTTTGCAGATTTATATTCACAGGATCCTGGTTTACAGTTGGAATGATATCAGGAAAGCTTTGTATCCGTATATCTCCTTCAGTTGTGTTTGTATTATTTTCCGCTGCTATGTAATGCATTGTAATCTTTGATATTTTATAATGTGTAATATTATTCATACTCTGTATATTCTTGTATTCTGATGGAATTGTTGTAATATACAATGAAATGTTCTTCTGTTAGCGTTCCTTTGTGTGTTGTTCTCAAAGTATCCGCTCTTTCCTTACCGGGGAAGTTACGGGTCTTTACATTTTTCGTTTCACTAAAATCCGTTTTATTTTGCACCCGGTATAGTCATTCAAAGTTTGAATTGAAATTTTGAAACTACCGCGCCATTTCAGGCCTTGTTTATAATTTAAAATAATTATATTTATTGTCAAACATCGATTCAAACATATTTTTTGTTGTTATTATTTAAAATATTTTATTTAAATATTTAAAATCCACTAAAATAGCCAGATTAAAAAATTTAAACTGGCTCAGATTTTCTGGGTTGTTACAATCTCCCCCACTTAAAACTTTTCGTCCCCGAAAAGGAACAAAGTCGAAAGTGGTTTGATTAACTAACTCTACTTTCAATCTGGCTTCCATTCTTCAACTTTTCAGTTTCTAAGATTTTTCAAATTCTTCAAAAAATTGGCTAACACCCTAAATTTTCAAAAAAATTCGCCATAACCTCCTTTGTACGGGGAGGGTTTGGAAATTTATTGGGCCGTATTAGGTACCCAATAAATCCAAATAAGCATGCACATATTTATAGTGATATATTCCGGTGTCTACAGGGGAGTGTGTATAGATCATAACTCCAGAGAATAAATTCTCGTCACCCTATAAATGGTTTTTGTGCCTTAATGACCAGAGAGACGTGTTTATTGTCATCTCCAGATCCGTGTGGAGTTTTTCTTAATCTTGCAATTTACCGTTATATTTTATATGGTCCATATCAGTCCTTAGTTCAACCTGCAATATATAGTCATCGCCATACAAGCCTCTCGCTTGTATGGTAAATCTTCAACATCGTCACACAAGCTCCAATTGCTTATGTGGTATATGATGAAGTATGTCCATCCTCAAGAAGTATGCCATGTAGTTTATTTTAGAATTAATTGTTACTATCCTATGGCGACATTTATTATTACACACTGAACAACCAGCACTCCGCATCCAATGGCATTCACAGGAGTTGATATAATAATAAAATTGCGCATCCAACTCATTAAGGTTTACCTATTTGTCGGGCACGCAAATAAATTCTTTACTCAACAGCTAATCCATTTGCCTGTTCAAACTTACATAATGTACATGTATATATTTCTATCTATTTTGTGTGATTTAATTGCATAAATCTACCATTCATTCCTCTATTGATTAAATTAACTATCCTTCTAATAATTTGATTAATCAAATTCTCAATCACATAACACAAACAACAATCAATTTATTTATTAACTTTTCAAATATATCTTTTATATATTCAACAATCCTATTTTTAAAACCATATTATATATATAATCCCAAATACGTTATTTATAAACATATAACTCTCAACTCATTCTGGGGCATTTCTAACCCCATCTCTAATGAGTCACTCATTCTAGAATGCTACTGATTCTATCTCTAATGAGTTTTCTTTTATAGGATATTACTAATCCTACCTTTGATGAGTCTTTTATTATGTTCTAATGAGTTGTACTCCAAAGATTTGAGTTAACCAAAGCTCTGATACTAGCTGTAACGATACGGATTTTTGCTCGATCCGAGTCGATCGCTAAAGCGACCAAGACCATTCGAACCCCGTATACGCTTACTCCTAGCATACAACACATCAGAACAAATAACAGAAGACTTCTATAAACATCATAATAATGTTACATCAGAGTACAGAATATATCAGAGTATATCGAAATATAATATAGCAGAAGATTAATTTACATCAAATGCAATACAATGCACAGCGGAAAATAAATAAAGTAACACAGCGGAAGACTAACGATGCTCTGGACGCAGCTTTAAGCTTCAATCCATAATCCTGCTCATATATCTGCAACATAAACTACTCGACTGCCCGTGTGGAAAATAGGGGAACCCGAGTTTGCAAGGGAAAAGCAAACTACAGGTTAGTCATGGGACTGGTGTGAGAAACTCTAAACAGTTATAACCTTATATAAATCATATAGCATATCACGGGACCACGCTGCTAACGCAGAACGGGTTTACCCCCATGAATGCCAGTGTATAAACAACAATCAATGTAGATATATGGATCTACTATGAAACAATCAACATGCAATATCCCAATCTACCCACTTAGATTAATCACTACATTTAGATTTTCCAAATCTAACTCAATTTACAGAAATTATTCCTTTGGACTTTATTTCCCGATTTCCATTTCAAATCATTTGAAATACATATCTAACTTTCTGTATCAAAGTAGATTTCACTTCGGGATCTCAAATCAAATCGTTTGGAAATATGAATTCCAAAACATAACAATGCATACAAACAAGTATGCAACCAAATATCGGGCTCCCCCTAGACAAGGCAAAGGGAACGCACCTAAGCAACTCAATATATATATGTGCACCTCCCTCTATGGAGCAGGCTACACCGACGATGCACCTCCCACACATGGAAGCATACACCACCCATCTCACCCATACTTTTAGTCGTCTGGGTTACCCGAATTTCTAGCCACATACCAAATCATTTCATATCCCAAAGTGTGGAAAATCATTTCACAATATAATAATCACAAGTACTTTCAAAATATAGTACTTCACATCAGCAGTTCACACATATGATTAGTCACTATTAATCACATAACCTTTGAGCTCGTACGTCTCAAAGAAGGGTGTTAAGCAAGAGAATAAATTCTCCGCCACCAAACAGATACATCATTAATAGCAACTAATCGAATATGTGATGAACTACAATGTAAAACCATAATACATTTCCAAATCATTTCGAAGTCATCGGGTTTTAGCCCTTGAAATCCTTTCTATTTTATAAAACTTTTTTATAAAACATTCCCTGTCCAAAATCGGGAATACATTTTTTTTCACTTAAGAAAAATATCATTTCACAATCATTCATTAAATTTGAAATGAAAACATCGCCAAACACCTTATAGTCAAATCGTGAAGTGTTTCACAAGGTGTTAGCACACAGATATTCTTACCCAACCCAATGCTAATTGTAAAAGCATATTTTGCTCATAAACTGGTCGAGCACAATCCAAACAATCAATCAGTCCAATCTGACATTAAATATAAGGTTTTGAATAGAGATATTATCAACTTATATTCAACATCAAATCCTGAAACCAACAGATATCATATCGGGAATAACGATATCGATATCTTCCAAATTCCCATCACAATATCCGTATAATCACGGAATCCAATATCGAAATATTTCGACGATAATTTCGATTCAAATCCATATATTGGAAATTCTGGTTATTTTTAAAAACCATTTCAAACCCAATTTATTTATTCAAAAATAAATAAATTATTATTCTAGTTAATAACTAGTTCATTCCGATAAAAATATTTTTTGACCTTTTCAAATGTGGAATTTTTCATCCCAATTCTTTCCAAATAATTTCTTATGATTTTACACTAATTATTGATATTTCTAATAATTTTATCAAGGCCCGTACAGTCGATTTCCACAAATGGCCATCGAACTGCACTTACAGCGACCTTTTCCTATTTTGATTTGGACATAATTCCAAATCCAACCTTTAGATTTCAAATTTCTAATATTCATTGGATAGCTCTTTTCGATACGAACCCAACGGTTCCAGTTTCAGGAGAATCCGATGGTCGGATCTCCCGCAACGTCCATTCGAAGTCTATGTTCGAAATTCGCGAACTGCCACGGCGCGGCACGTTCTATTCAGGTCATTATATATATTATATATATTTCGTCGATTTCAATTCAAACCGTATTTTAAAATTCGTTTTAAAAACAATTTTCACTTCCGTTTCAATTTCAAATCAAAATTGAATTTTCCACTACATGAAAATTTTATACATCTCATATATATGTTAAAAATAATATTTTTAACAAACCAATATTTATTTCATTCACACTTCATATATACATGTTTTTTTTCACCTTTCATATATATTTCATTTTCATTTCACATATATATTATTTTCACTTCATATATATATCGTTTTCACATCACATATATATCGTTTTCACATTTCGTATATATATCGTTTTCACATTTCGTATATATACCGTTTTCACATTTCCTATATATATCATTTTCACTTCATATATATATATATATATATATATATATATCATTTTCACTTCATATATATAATATTTTTCATTTCATATATATATAATTTTCACTTCTTATATATATATAATTTATTTCACATCACGATAAATTTTCACACAAAATACAATCAAACAAGTCGTCCATGGTCTGTGGACGACAGGGAGCAGTTCATATATGCAGTTACAAAATAAATAACTGTACAGAAAATTTATAGTGAGAGAATTCTCACTTTGGGTTTCCACTTCGTCAGTTTTATTTCTGAATTTTGGTTCTGTTCTATTCTGATTTGAATTTGTCTGAAATTCTGTTTTGCCCTGTTTCCATACCAGTCTGTTGCACTGCGTAGTGCTCGATCCCATGATTCCAACGTACTTCGAATCGTTTGATTTCGTTGCTGTACGAAGGAGATATTATATTTACAAGCTTTTACATTAATTAAATAATAAATTAATAAATTAAACTAATTATTACATCTTCTTCATCGTTTAAAACTCTCTGCCCAAAAACCATAACTGCTCAAAATCGAACCGCCCCTAGGGTTTCCTTGCGCTGCCACCATGGTCGTCATGCCCCTGATCAGAGGCTACCGCTTGAACCGCCGTCGTCCACTTCCCCAACACCGGTCGCGCCACCCAGTTCGACGGCCTCCTCCCTGCTGAAATCGAATGCGAACGGTCAGGCTTCGGAAACCAAATTCGAACTCTCCAGTAGACGAAACTCGATCAAACCCACATCATATTGAAGATCCCCCTTAGCACTCGAATTTTCCTATGGAAATCAAGTATTAATCTCACACCAATTAGAAGAAATTGAGGGTTTTAATTTAGAACGATTTCGTCCGTTCAGAAAGGGGGAGAGGCGGCTAGGGTTAGGGGACTGAGGAAAGAGGGTTATTTATATAGATTTATAATAATATTTTATTCCTTTATTCGTTTAATTATGGAATTTTAATACCGAACTCCAAACGAAACCCAACGACTATCGCCCCTAGCTAAATACCCCCATTCCGAACATAATGGGATATGTCCGGTAAGCCAATTCGACTGTTACGATCAGTTTTGCTTTAAATTAAATATAGAACATTCAATATTCGATTTGAACGTACATTTCAATTTGCCGGGGCCACATACTGATTCTAAAAATTTCTGAAAAATAAATCTAGCTATGTTTTGACGATACGGTCTCAAAAAAACTAGTTTCGTCGAATTCTGAGACCGTTTGAAAAATGGCCCTTTTCTGGTCGATCCAGTTTAACAGAAACTGACCAAACACATTTTCCTTCACCTCGCTCACATACTAACTTCAAAAATTATGAAATTTGAAACCTAGCAATAATTGGACATCCCGGATCCAACAAAAGTGGTTTCGTCAAATTTTGAGGTCGTATGCAAAATGGTTATTTTCACGGGCTATATAAACTCCATAGCGACCTTTCTGAAAATTCATTGGCCATAACTTTTGATTTCCACTATGAAACTTCGATTATTCAGATTCGTAAGAAAGATATTCACTAACAGATTTAAATATTTTTCGTTTCACAAAAATCCGTTTTATTTTGCACCCGGTATAGTCATTCAAAGTTTGAATTGAAATTTTGAAACTGCCGCGCCATTTTAGGCCTTGTTTATAATTTAAAATAATTATATTTATTGTCAAACATCGGTTCAAACATACTTTTCGTTGTTATTATTTAAAATATTTTAATTTAAATATTTAAAATCCACTAAAATAGCCAGATTAAAAAATTTAAACTGGCTCAGATTTTCCGGGTTGTTACAATCTCCCCCACTTAAAACTTTTCGTCCCCGAAAAGGAACAAAGTCGAAAGTGGTTTGATTAACTAACTCTACTTTCAATCTGGCTTCCATTCTTCAACTTTTCAGTTTCTAAGAATTTTCAAATTCTTCAAAAAATTGGCTAACACCCTAAATTTTCGAAAAATTTCGCCATAACCTCCATTGTACTGGGAGGGGTTTGGAAATTTATTGGGCCGTATTAGGTACCCAATAAATCCAAATAAGCATGCACATATTTATAGTGATATATTCCGGTGTCCACAGAGAAGTGTGTATAGATCATAACTCCAGAGAATAAATTTTCGTCACCCTATAAATGGTTTTTGTGCCTTAATGACCAGAGAGATGTGTTTATTGTCATCTCCAGACCCGTGTGGGTTTTTTATTAATCTTGCAATCTACCGTTATATTTTATATGGTCCATATCAGTCCTTAGTTCAACCTATAATATGTAGTCATCGCCATACAAGACTCTCGCTCGTATGGTAAATCTTCAACCTCGTCACACAAGCTCCAATTGCTTATGTGGTATATGATGAAGTATGTCCATCTTCAAGAAGTATGCCATGTAGTTTATTTCAAAATTAATTGTTACTATCCTATGGCGACGTTTATTATTACACACAGAACAACCAGCACTCCGCATCCAATGGCATTCACAGGAGTTGATATAATAATAAAATTGCGCATCCAACTCATTAAGGTTTACCTATTTGTCGGGCACGCAAATAAATTCTTTACTCAACAGCTAATCCATTTACCTGTTCAAACTTACATAATGTACATGTATATATTTCTATCTATTTTGTGTGAATTAATTGCATAAATCTACCATTCATTCCTCTATTGATTAAATTAACTATCCTTCTAATAATTTGATTAATCAAATTCTCAATCACACAACACAAACAACAATCAATTTATTTATTAACTTTTCAAATATATCTTTTATATATTCATCAATCCTATTTTTAAAACCAGATTATATATATAATTACAAATACGTTATTTATAAACATATAACTCTCAACTCATTCTGGGGCATTTCTAACCCCATCTCTAATGAGTCACTCATTCAAGAATGCTACTGATTCTATCTCTGATGAGTTTTCTTTTATAGGATATTTCTAATCCTACCTCTGATGAGTCTTTTATTATGCTCTAATTAGTTGTACCCCAAAGATTTGAGTTAACCAAAGCTCTGATACCAGCTGTAACGATACGGATTTTCGCTCGATCCGAGTCGATCGCTAAAGCGACCAAGACCGTTCGAATCCCGTATACGCTAACTCCGGGCATACAACACATCAGAACAAATAACAGAAGACTTCTATAAACATCATATAATGTTACATCAGGGTGCAGAATATATCAGAGTATATCGAAATATAATATAGCGGAAGATTAATTTACATCAAATGTAAAACAATCACATCGGAAAATAAATAAAGTAACACAACGGAAGACTAACGATGCTCTGGACACAGCTTTAAGCTTCAATCCAGAATCCTGCTCATATATCAGCAACATAAACTACTCGACTGCCCGTGTGGAAAATAGGGGCACTCGAGTTTGCAAGGGAAAAGCAAACTACAAGTCAGTCATGGGACTAGTGTGAGAAACTCTAAACAGTTATAACCTTATATAAATCATATGGCATATCACAGGACCACTCCGCTAAAGCGGAATGGGTTTACCCCCATGAATGCCAGTGTATAAACAACAATCAATATAGATATATGGATCTACTATGCGTCAATCAACATGTAATATCCCAATCTACCCACTTAGATTAATCAATACACTTAGATTTTCCAAATCCAATTTACAGAAATTATTCCTTTGGACTTTATTTCTCGATTTCCATTTCAAATCATTTGAAATACATATCTAACTTTCTATATCAAAGTAGATTTCACTTCGGGATCTCAAATCAAATCGTTTGGAAATATGAATTCCAAAACATAACAATGCATACAAACAAGTATGCAACCAAATATCGGGCTCCCCCTAGACAAGGCAAAGGGCACGCACCTATGCAACTCGATATATATATGTGCACCTCCCTCTATGGAGCAGGCTACACCGACGATGCACCTCCCACACATGGAAGCATACACCGCCCATCTCACCCATACTTTTAGTCGTCCGGGTTACCCGAATCTCTAGCCACATACCAAATCATTTCATATCCCGAAGTAAGGAAAATCAGTTCACAACATAATAATCACAAGTACTTTCAAAATATAGTACTTCTCATCAGCAGTTCACACATATGATTAGTCACTATTAATCACGTAACCTTTGAGATCGTACGTATCAAAGAAGGGTGTTAACCAAGAGAATAAATTCTCCGCCACCAAACAGATGCATCATTAATGGAAACTAATCGAATATGTGATGAACTACAATGTAAAACCATAATACATTTCCAAATCATTTCGAAGTCATCGGGTTTTAGACCTTGAAATCCTTTCTGTTTTATAAAACATTTTTATAAAACATTCCCTATCTAAAATCGGGAATACATTTTTTTTCACTTAAGAAAAATATCATTTCACAATCATTCATTAAATTTGAAATGAACACATCGCCAAACACCTTATCGTCAAACCGTGAAGTGTTTCACAAGGTGTTAGCACACAGATATTCTTACCCAACCCAATGCTAATTGTAAAAGCATATTTTGCTCATAAACTGGTCGAGCACAATCCAAACAATCAATCAGTCCAATCTGACATTAAATATAAGGTTTTGATTAGAGATAGTATCAACTTATATTCAACATCAAATCCTGAAACCAACTGATATCATATCGGCAATAACGATATCGATATCTTCCAAATTCCCATCACAATATCCGTATAATCACGGAATCCAATATCGAAATATTTCGACGATAATTTCGATTCAAATCCATTCCAATCCATATATTGGAAATTCTGGTTATGTTTAAAAACCATTTCAAACCCAATTTATTTATTCAAAAATAAATAAATTATTATTCTAGTTAATAACTAGTTCATTTCGATAAAAATATATTTTCACCTTTTCAAACGTGGAATTTTTCATCCCAATTCTTTCCAAATCATTTCTTATGATTTTACACTAATTATTGATATTTTTAATAATTTTATCAAGGCCCGTACAGTCGATTTCCACAAACGGCCATCGAACTGCACTTACAACGACCTTTTCCTATTTTGATTTGGACATAATTCCAAATCCAACCGTTATTCATTGGAGAGCTCTTTTCGATACGAACCCAACGGTTCCGGTTTCAGGAGAATCCGATGGTCGGATGTCCCGCAATGTCCATTCGAAGTCTATGGTTGAAATTCGCGAGCTGCCGCGGCGCAGCACGTTCTATTCAGGCCATTATATATATATATATATATATATATATAATATTTCGTCGATTTCAATTCAAACCGTATTTTAAAATTCGTTTTAAAAACGATTTTCACTTCCGTTTCAATTTCAAATCAAAATTGAATTTTCCACTACATGAAAATTTTATGCATCTCATTTATATGTTAAAAATAATATTTTTAACAAACCAATATTTATTTCATTCACACTTCATATATACATGTTTGTTTTCACCTTTCATATATATTTCATTTTCGTTTCATATATATATTATTTTCACTTCATATATATATCGTTTTCACATCACATATATATCGTTTTCACATTTCGTATATATATCATTTTCACATTTCCTATATATATCATTTTCACTTCATATATATGTATCATTTTCACTTCATATATATAATATTTTTCATTTCATATATATATAATTTTCTCTTCATATATATATATATATAATTTATTTCACATCACGATAAATTTTCACACAAAATACAATCAAACAAGTCGTCCATGGTCTGTGGACGACGGGAAGCAGTTCATATATATGCAGTTACAAAATAAATAACTATACAGAAATTTATAGTGAGAGAATTCTCACTTTGGGTTTCCACTTCGTCAGTTTTATTTTTGAATTTTGGTTCTATTCTATTCAGATTTGAATTTGTCTGAAATTCTGTTTTGCCCTGTTTCCATTCCAGTCTGTTGCACTGCGTAGTGCTCGATCCCATGATTCCAACGCACTTCGAATCGTTCGATTTTGTTGCTGTACGAAGAAGATATTATATTTACAAGCTTTTACATTAATTAAATAATAAATTAATAAATTAAACTAATTATTACATCTTCTTCATCGTTTAAAACTCTCTGGCCAAAAACCGTAACTGCTCAAAATCGCACCGCCCCTAGGGTTTCCTTGCGCCGCAACCATGGTCGTCGTGCCCCTGATCAGAGGCTACCGCTTGAACCGTCGTCGTCCACTTCCCCAACGCCGGTCGCGCCACCCAGTTCGACGGCCTCCTCCCTGCTGAAATCGAATGCGAACGGTCAGGCTCCGGGAACCAAATTCGAACTCTCCAGTAGACGAAACTCGATCAAACCCACATCATATTGAAGATCTCCCTTAGCACTCGAATTTTCTTTTGGAAATCATGTATTAATCTCACACCGATTAGAAGAAATTGATGGTTTTAATTTAGAATGATTTCGTCTATTTAGAAAGGGGAGAGGCGGCTAGGTTTAGGGGACTGAGGAAAAAGGGTTATTTATATAGATTTATAATAATATTTTATTCCTTCATTCGTTTAATTATGGAATTTTAATACCGAACTCCAAACGAAACCCAACGACTGTCGCCCCTAGCTAAAGACCCCCATTCCGAACACAATGGGATATTTCCGGTAAGCTAATTCGACTGTTACGATCAGTTTTGCTTTAAATTAAATATAAAACATTCAATATTCGATTTGAATGTACATTTCAATTTGCCGGGGCCACATACTGATTCTAAAAATTCCCAAAAAATAAATCTAGCTATGTTTTGACGATACGGTCTCAATAAAACTAGTTTCGTCGAATTCTGAGACTGTTTGAAAAATGTCCCTTTTCTGGTTGATCCAATTTAACAGAAATCGACCAAACACATTTTCCTTCGCCTCGCTCACATACTAACTTCAAAAATTATGAAATTTGAAACCTAGCAATAATTTGACATCTCGGATCCAACAAAAGTGGTTTCACCGAATTCTGAGGTTGTTTGCAAGAGGCTATTTTCTCGGGCTATATAAACTCTATAGCGACCTTTCTGAAAATTCATTTGGCCATAACTTTTGAATCCCGCTATTAAACTTCGATTTTTCAGATTCGTTAGAAAGATATTCACTAACATATTTAAATATTTTTGGTTTCACTAAAATCCATTTTATTTTGCACCCGATACAGTCATTCAAAGTTCGAATTGAAATTTTGAAACTACCGCGCCATTTCAGGCCTTATTTATAATTTAAAATAATTATATTTATTGTCGAATATCGATTCAAACATAATTTTCGTCGTTATTGTTTAAAATATTTTATTTTAAATATTTAAAATCTACTAAAATAACCAGATTAAAAATTTTAAACTAGCTCAGATTTTTCGGGTTGTTACATCAGTCATGTGACTGGTGTGAGAACTAAAACAGTTATTATCTTGGTTTTAAAGTAAGATAAATCAAGGGACCACGTCGTATAACACGGAAAAGATTTCCTCCCAAGGATACCAGTGCATAAAACAACAGAGCAATGCTAAATAAAGAACAATGAAGCTATTATAAGACTCAGGTCCCATCACATAATGCAACGCAAGCCGGAGGATAGAGTTTTTACCTTATAATAGCCAAAAATGCTTGGCACGTGAAATTTCATATTTTACTATTACTATAAGTGTATAGTGTCAAAACAATTTCAAATATAAATGTATCAATCATAGACGGCATGACTGCCCCATCCCACTATGTCGCCATACTAGGCTATACAATCAAAACCGCAAAATGTCGTATTGGAAGTTGGATTTCCATCTGTGAACCAAGGCAATGGATCGTCCTTACCGCTTCGAGACTGTCTATCCCGAGCCTTAGGACCCAGACTTAGGTGGGCCCTTGGATCGTCAGGGCCGATCCACACGGAGTGGATTAAAATGCCTGAACACTGCGTTTCCCCGCCCTGTGGGGCGTAAAATGGTCATATCCCGACCAAACCATCGGCCCTGGAATGACCGATATAACCGAGGTACCTCGCTATCCATCATCCACATAAGTAAAACGTCAGGGCTTGCAAAACGCTGACACCACTCCTAGCTAGAAGGAAATGCATATCCTCCCTGATGTCCTCTCCCGTTTCTGGTTTACACCGGGGTGTGAGGCTCGCGAATCAACGCTACACAAAGCTATGTTGTATCAAAGTCGTGCTTTGATCATCAACTACAAGACTCTATTTTCAACAGAAGCCTTGATCATTTGCATCTCAGCATGCCACACAGGCAATTCATGCTATGCAACCGATGTCTATCAATCACACAGAATGAAATCCGATGTCAGACACACATCCGTTTACAAGTTCGTTCTGGGTCTGAATGAAACCGGAGGCACCTGATTCCTCGTCCCGTATGTCCAATACAGGAGAGTGGTCCTCGCATATCCGGTCGATCTCCAAGTACGTATGGACGATCCCACTTATTACCTTATCTTGGGTGTACATCCCAATCAAGACATCAATAATCATCCAAACGATGTGAAGACCTCCGATCTTCAACCACTGTCTTCATCCTCGACACATCGTCGAATCAGTTATTCAGAACGGGATAAACCCAGTCTTTCTGAATAACTCGCGTATATAACAGACAAGTGCTATAAAAGCACAACATACGCTTCATTCCAATCCAGAATATTCCTTTTTTCAAATATTCTTATACTTTGGGAAAGGTTCCCATTAATTTTATTAAAGATAAATTCTTTAAATGTATTCTTCAATCTTCCTTTTAGATTTCAATTCAATTCAAATTATGGTTTATCCAAACTGGTTGGGATTTGCGCACCTTACCGAAGTAATCATTTGTTTAATTTCCCAATCCCAACCTATTCACCCATGAAGCAAAACTTGTAATACTTCATATCTAACACCACGGTGTTTTCGGTAAAATTAATTACCATTTCATGTTCAAATCTAATTAAAGATTTAACTATCGCTTGGAGCAAAACTGGTGATACTCCATTCTCGATCATTTCTTGAATTTGATAATTTTACTTATCAAATTCACCTTTCAATCTATTTAAAGATTCATTAAAACTCTGATTCAGTTTTAATTTCCAAAAATCATTACTTAATGATTATTCAAAATTAAGAAATTAATCTTATCTTTAACTGGGTTAAAGAACGAATGTCATTTAAAATACAGCTCACGATAAACCCAAAATCACATTCCATTAATTATGGAATCTTCATGGAAAACAGATCGTATAATCGATATGAACTTCCATATCCAACCGATAGTATAAATTGAATAATGGCAAAGCCTCTTAAATTCCATATATAGTAACATCCTTCCTCCATAGAGGTCCACTTCGATTATTACCAAATCGAATTCCATTCCATTCCAATTTATTTTATTAAATTGGAAAACTTCACTTTGGAAAATCTCCTTTAAATATTAATAAAAGATTTATAAATTCCAAATCATATTTCACTGTAAATAGGGTTAATGAACGAATGCCGTTAAAACACAGTTCACGATAAACCCAATTCACAGTCCATTTTATTCCAATTATTACATATAATTGGAAACTATAACAATCTTAATTAAAAAAATTATTCTCTTCACATAGGGTTTAAGAACAGTTTTATTGAAGACACCGTTCACAGCAAACCCAAAATCCCATTTGATATTAAATACAAGGCTTCGAATAGAAAATATATCGGCATATATTCAATATCAAATTCTGAACTCAACAAACATCATATTGGAAATAACGATATAAATATTTTTTTAAATTTCCATAACAATACCTGAATAATCACGAAATCCAACATCGAAATATTCTGAAGACAATTTCGATTCAAATAATTACAATTTATATATTGGAAATCCTGGTTATTTTAAAAACCATTTCAAATCCAATTTATTTATTTAAAAATATTGGATTATAATTCTTGTTAATAACTAGTTCATTTTGATAAAAATTTATTTTTATCTTTTCAAATATGGAATTTTCATCCCAATTCTTTCCAAATCATTTCTTATGATTTTAAACTAACTATTGATATTTTAAATAATTTTATCAAGGCCCATACAGTCGATTTCCATAAACTGCCATCGAACTGCACTTACAACGACCTTTTCCAAATATGATTTGGACATAATTCCAAATCCAACTATTAGATTTCAAACCTCTAATATTCGTTAGAAATCTCTTTTCGATACGAACCCAATGGTTCTTGTTTTAGGAGAATCCGATGGTCGGATCTCCCGTAACGTCAATTCGAAGTCAATGGTCGAAATTCGTGAACTGCCATGGTGCGGTGCATTCTATTTAGGCCGTTATATAATATATATAATATATATTTCGTCGATTTCCATTTAAAACGTATTTTATAAATCGTTTTAAATTCATTTTCAAAACGATTCCAACTTCATATTCAATTTCAAATCAAAAATTGAATATTCCATATCATTAATATATAAATGATAATATTTTCAAAACATTAAATTTTGAAATCAATTCCTTTTCGATATTCATTATAGAAATGGATAAAATTGATATAAATATCGTTCACATCGAAATGGTGTTATCTAATCCACACGGCTATATATATATTTAAATATATTCGTGTCCATCCCAAATCGGACATCAAAATCACATTTTGATCCATTACTGAATATTATTTTAAAATATTCATTATTTTTGAACTAGAATCAGACACAGCCAATTACCATATAATTTGATTATATGGATTTCGTACAACACGTGTGTAATACAATAATGATAAACAATCAACCATCTTCCAGAGTGTATTCTACACTGCATAAGCATTAAATATAAATATTTTACGCTTACGACAGCCTGTCAATCAACTGATCGACATATAACTAAACAATTGGGAGTAGTGTACGTCAAATTTCATCCCAACACCCGTGTGGGGTTTCAATCAACAAACACTGAATATTATTTGTGCAGTTGGGCGATGTGTAAAATATATCATCCCAATCAATATCAGTCAAATGGGTGTACATAAACAAATCGTCTGATTCGCAAATAAATATTTATTTTATATATACCCGTTAAAAATTATATTTTTTAGTGATAAAATATTTATTGGTTCATTTACACAATAAAAATGATATTTTTATTGTTCTAACATATTTTAGAAAATTTTGGCGGCATAACGACTCGGTATAAAAATTAGGTAATGTCTAGCATTACCCCTCTCCTGATATCGGCTCGCGCCATACACACATAATAATTCTAATCAGTTCATTTCCCCCAAACAACCAGATAATCTAATTAACCAAACCAAACAATCAAACAAGTCGTCCATGGTCTATGGACGACAGGGAAACAGTTCATATATGCAGTTATAAAATAAATAACTGTATAATAAAATTATAGTGAGGAGTTCTCACCTGTGGGATCCACTCCGCCATTCTTTAATTCTGAACGATTCAGATTTGGATTTGTATTCCACCAGTTCCATCGCAATTCTTTTCACGCTGTTCATAGTAAAAATCATATTTTTATCGCTTCCTTCCAATAAATAAAAATCATATTTTTATTTCTGTTTCATATATTTTTACAACGCTTCTTTCTATATAAAAATTATATTTTTATATTTCTACTTCTTATATATAAAAATTGAATTTTTATTTAGCTAACATTATATATAAAAACAGATTTTTATATCGCTATTCAAGTAATAAAAGTCATAATTTTATAATTCTATTCATATTATAAAAATCACATTTTTATTTACTAAAAATCAAATTTTTACCTTTCTAAAAATAATTTCTTTACACGGTAAAATATCATATCTTTTTATAATGAAAAATCATATCCTTCTACAATGAATAATCATATCTTTCTACAAAGAAAAATCATATCTTTCTATAATGAAAAATCATATTTTTTACAACGAAAAATCATATCATTTTATAATGGAAAATCATATCTTTTTATAATGATAAAAATATGATCTTGTTCTATATTAAAAATATAATCTTAATCTGAATAAAAATGTAAACTTTATCTCTATAAAAATGTTTAGACTTCATGTATATATAAAAAAAATAAAATTGGATTTTATAAAAATAAAAATTATGAAGACTTACTGTAATCAGAGAAAGGGGGGTTGCCTTACGGTGGTGAGAGGCTGTGGGGTTGGCGGCGCTGCTGGGAGTGAAGGAGGAGGTGGTGGTTAAGGAAGAGGGTGGATCGCCGGTGGTGGCTCGCGAAGGGGTGCTCGCTGGTTCGATCTTCGTGACTGAAGGAAGGAGGGAGGAATCAAAGGTGCATGCGCCGGTCATCGGAGAGGAGACGGACGTGGAACGGCGGTGCGGTGGAGCTCTGAGGGTAGGTGAGCGACGGGATCGAGATCCGTATTTATCTTTTTATTTTTATTTTTTTCCGTTAAACGAGAAATGAGAAGATAAGGGAAGGGAGGGGGTTAAGTGGAATTTTTTTTATTTACTATTTTTCTCCAAAAATGTTGTTTTTCATTCGAACCCCAAATCAAACCCAATGACTATCGCCCCTATCTAATTACCCTCATTCCGAAGACAATGGGATATGTCGCGTAAGCCAATTCAATTGTTACGATCAGTTTTCATCAAAATTAAAATATAAATAAGTATATATATTAAATTTAAACGTACATTTCAAATTACCGAGGCCACATACTGATTCTAGAAATTCCAGAAAATTATTTCTAGCTTCGTATTGACGATACGGTCCTAACAAAACTAATTTCGTCAAATTTGAAGACCATTTGAAAAATTTCCATTTTCTGGTTGATCCAAACTGACTTAAACTATCAAAACACGTTTTCCCTTCGCCACGCTCACATATTGATTCGGAAAATTATGAAAATTGGAATCCAACAATAATTTGACACCACAGATCCAACAAAAGTGGTTTCGTCGAAAACGGAGGTTGCTTGCAAAATGGCTGTTTTTAAGGGCTATATTTCCATAGCGACTATTCTGAATTTTCAGTTAGGCGTAACTTTTTATTCCCACTATGAAATATTGATTTTTCAGATTCGTTGGAAAGATATCTTCAAATAGATTCTAATATTTTTGGTTTCTCTAAAATCCGGTTTATTTTGAATCATGTACATTCATTTGAAATTTAAAATCGAATTTCCAAACTACCGCGCCATTTTCAATTCATTTTATAATTAAAATATATATTTATATTCTAACATTGATTCAAATAAATGTATACGTTCTAATTATATTCAAAATAAATTTCTCGTCGTTATTATTTAAAATAAACCACTTTAAATATTCAAAATTCATTAAAATTGCTAAAATAAAATTTTTTAATTCGTTCTGATTTTCTGGGTTGTTACAATCTCCTCCACTTAAAATCTTTTCGTCCCCGAAAAGAAATGGAGCTAAAAGTTGTTTAACTAATCAACTCAACTTTCATTATTTTAATTATGGCTTAAGTTCTTCAATTTTTCAGACTCTAAGAACTTTTCAATTTTTTCAAAAATTTGGCTAACACCCTAAAATTTTGGAAAATTTCGCCATAACCTCCTTTGTACGGGAGTACTGGGAAAATCCAAAAACAGCCACACAGGCCCTCTCATCTCAAAAAGAAAAAGAAAACGCCAAGCGGCTAGTCAATAGGCTCATAAAATCATCATCACCCAAGAAATTAGTAAACACGTACCTATTTTTCGTGCATACAATTTTATTTCTCTTCTCTAGCCTCCTTTCTATGACCTATTCACACATATACATTTCTCCCCTTAGCTATTAAGTATTATAACATACATGACCCGCAGCTACTTATCCACGCACATGGCCACTTGCCAATCTAGAAGAACAGTATAGTCAGGATGCCTATACCATTAAATATATACCCTACATGCGAATGAGATACATGCGAGCATTTAATAAGGCACGTGCTAATGTTTGAAGCCTACCCTCCTTACATTTTCCATTCCTTACGCCTTAAGCTTCCCACGCCTATATAAACACAATTAGTTTTCCTCTATTTCTTTTCTTCGTTCAGAATTTCAATGGCGAACTAATAAAAAGAAAAAACATAAAATAAAAGAAAATGGAAAATTGGAAGTATGTGGCATTGGTACATTCACAAGAGCTTGCGTCCTTATCAATTGCGGAAGCAGGAGAGGACTTGCGTAAGGGAGACTTGCTGGAGTGGAGATAAAAACGATGTGCAAGTGGCGGCTTCAGTGGTGCAAACAATATGTACTCGGGGCGGGTTACATTATCAGGGAAGACGGAAAACAGCTGAGAAGGGGAAGGCTAGCAGGGGAATCAGTTTCGAAAAGGGGTAAATACGCATGGAAAGGGGGCGAAAAGAAAACGACGTGAGGAGAAGCTGGAGAAGAGGGGACTGTAAAACATGGGGCGTGAGTCTAATGTAGTATATTAATATGAAGGAGGAGGTTTGGATCAGAAAATAATGGATCGGAGAAAAATAGTTTTATGACTGGAAGTGGTTTTATTTTTCATTTTTGTGGCAATGGGAAGGTGCCATTTTTGTTTTCACAAGCCAATGAAGTACACTAGGGTGGACCCATAGTGGTGTTGAAGCTGAGTTCGTATTTTTGATGGGTGGAAAGCGTAATGTCGGAGAGTGGGTGGAGTGTTTATGTTTTGGAGCAATGGAGCAATGGTGTTGTGCATGTGTAGTATTAATGTTATGTGCGTGTGGAGCATCCATTTTCCAAAGTAGGAAAGTCATAGGTGTACAAGAGCTCACGATCATCTGAAGTTTGCGGGTCAGCATGTTCGAAGGGGCAAAGGCTCTCTGGAAAAGGGACGTAAATTTGGGGAAGATGGAGTACATGCTAGTGCAGGGCGTGGGTTTTTAAGTCCAATGATGGGCCGACATTAATATACGAATGGGTAGAGTTAGTTATTTAAATATATTAATGTTTGGAAAATGGCATGCTGTAAAGAAGAAAGTGAGCAACAACTCTTCTGTTTTGGAGAAAATGGATTTGCAGAGCGGGTACTGTCAATGTTCATGATGGTTGTCAGTTGTGCGCGGGCCGATTCTATTGAAAGCCCAACATAGATATAAAAAAATAAAGAAGATAAAAGTGATTTTGCAAATGACGTGAATGGGAATGGAGTACGGATAGTTCAAGACTTGGGATATTTTACTGGAAGCCGAGTTATTTCTTTCTCGTGACACAGGAAGGAGTACTGTTTAAATGGGAGTGGACGCATATGGAAATGGGATGAATTCTAATTGGGTGAGGCCCGCTTAAGTATAGATAATAAATTTTGTTTATTTTAATAGTACATAAACTTTTTAATGCCATAACCTGCTCACACATTATCGAAATTTAACAAAACAGGATCCGTTAGGATCATGCGATTGTAGGCTACATATTGGAATTGGTTTGGAACCATTTGGAGCACGTTATAGTTTTAGGCAGAATTAAACGTCTGATCTTAATCAAAGACTATCAATCAATATTTAATGACTAATGACCAATGTGAGTAAATCTCACTAACTCTGATCACTTTATATTTTTATAACTTATTTTCAGAATTGATAAATAATGATTGATTGTTGTGTGTTGATTGTAGGATGAAACGCAAATTGATTGGTTGAAATTTTGGATAACATATATATATATATATATATCGTTAATCAAATATCAATTCTGGTTATCAGAATATTTCATATTGAAATGAACTTGATGTTAATTATATTGTTTAATCTATGGGTGCAGGGAAATAGGTTGGAGGGATCCAACTGAATTCCTCAATATTTATAATACTGTTGTTTTATATGTTGCGATATACGATGTGATATATAATCTGTGATTGATTATAGTGACACTAGTCTTATTATTCGGTATTTTAAATACCATAAGAAATATTGGAACGTATAAAGGGAATTTTCAAAGCGTATATTGAAAATAAATTATTTATATAAAATCAATGGATTTTATAAAAAGGGAATTATTTTGGGAAATTTAATAAGAACTTCTATATAGGAAATTATTACTAGTATATGGAAGTTTTAACATGCCATTTTGGTATAAATACCGAAGGAAGGTAATAAGAGGTAAATAAATGAGTATATGGAGTTAATATAATATTTTCGGAAATTTATAGAATTATAGAAAGAGAATTTTTCATTAGAGAGGTTTAGACCCGTGCTTTGCACATAGGTGGAACATGATATTGATAAAAGGAAATATTTAGAAAATAAATAGAATTATAAAAGGAATTTATTTGGGAAATAAATAGAATTATAAAAGGAAATTGGTGAGATATAAAAGAACTATGAGATGATTTAAAGGAGATTTTTAAATAGAAATATGTTGTAACAGATAAATGGAAAAGATTAATTTATAAGTAATATTTTTATAAATTAAGTAAAATAATTTATCATGGGATAAATTGAATATATAAGTCTAGATTTATATAGAGGACTAGAAATCGGTTTTAACATTGATATTTTAAATAGAAATTGAACTTAGCATTTATAAAGGGAATTATAAATGAGACTTGCAGTGTTAGAAGCAAAAAGGAGATTTTGTAAAATCAATTTTACAAATAGAAGTATAAATAGAATTTGGAATATATTATTTTAAAATTCAAAATCAAACTGACTGATTATATAAAAGAAATATTATTCACATTCGATGTGAATAATGGATTAAAATATTATTTTTATAAATTAAAACATTTATAAAGGAAACTGGTTTTGGAATATGAATTTAAATAAGAGTGTAAATCGAATATAAGTATTCGAAAAAGAGATAATCAAATATAGTTTATTCGAAAAGGGTTATCGAATATAGTTTATTCGAAAGAGAGATTATCAAATATACGTTATTTGAAGAGAATTAATCGAATATAAGTTATTCGGAGAGAGTTAATAGAATATAAGTTATTCGAAGAGAGTTATCGAATAGAGACTATTCGAAAGAGAGTTATACGTTGAAATTCGACTATATCAAATGTAGGAAAGTACTATTTACTTTCCATTTTAAATCAAGATTTATTTATTTATTTATAAATTAGTTGTTTGTTTATTTATTAAAATTAACAAATAAAAGTTATATTCAATTTATTATATTTCGGAAGTCTGGGATTTTAACACTATTGTTATGATCAAAAGGTTTCTGTAAAAGAAGTGGATTCGTAAATAGAATCCAAGAGTTACGTAAGGAAGTTTGTTAAAGATTTAAAAGGTGAAATTTGTCTATTTCGAGGTTAATAATGTTGTTCAGTTAAGGTCTGAGAGGTAGTTATACCCCAACTTGATTGACTTCGTTTTTAACTAAATATTGGTTAAGGTTCGATAGTGAAGGTTGGTTAAGTGAATTTAGTTAATGAGTGAAATGGTTTGAGTTGACATAGCGGTGTTTTATATAAACATCTGTTTAAATCCAATGAAGAAGTTTCAGAAATGTTTTCCAAATAAGAATCAGAAATGTTTTCTAATATAGAAAATAAGAAATGAGAGTAAATATGGAAATGTTTTCCAATGATTAATAACATATATTTTCTAAATTTAGAAAATAAGAATTTACGAATATATGGAAAAACGGGAATAGGGAAATGAAATAAATTAATGATAAATTAATTTAAAGAGGTAAATGTTGATTGATGATTGATCAATAAGATTTCCATTTGGAAATACGATCGCTGTTTGTACACATGTTTTCTTTTGATAGTTAGATCACCGACTATCAAAGATTTTGACCATTTCCGTTGTCAATACGGAGAGACCAGAATCAGATATATTATCTGAAAACCACTCCGTATGGCATTAGCGTTGTAAATCAAATATGATGAAGATAATTGAAGACAGAATTATGCAAGGGATGTTCAGTAAATCCTAGGTAGAAATTGCCTAATATGGATTTACAGAATAGTGCCTTCAGGTTATCCAGTCCTAGGACAACTTGAATGGACGAATGTTTGACGGAGTATATCTGGTAGATCGCGTAAGTTGATTGTTTCAAACGTATTTACGTTGGTGGTGAAGGAATTCGTTTCTCTTAGCTTATACCCGTGGTATTTTTAGGGAAATCAATTTATGATTTGGCGGGTATGACGATATGGCATTCAAAGTAAATAAAGGAGTGGTTTGTAAAAAATACATTATGGCCTTAAGCCTCATCAACTAGGAAATGACAGAAATCAGGCTGCCAGCATGGCTAAGTGGGTTGCACCCAATTAGGGCATATTGTCACCATCTAGAGAATATTCATATTTGTTACTTCTTTCAATTCTGTATCTCTCGGGAACGGTTATGTTGGTATACCAATCGTAAGGTGATATTATATTCGGAACATTCAAGCGAAATGAATGGTCGGTCATGTGTGGCCGAGTTACAAGATGTTCTTGTTGAACTCCAGTGTATCGCTTTTAGAGTACATTGATCGAAAGGTGGTTCCATACCTTGTCATAGATGGAAATCCATTACCCAATAAGAGCCTACGGTTTTGATTGTATATTATATATGTAGAATGTGAGATGAAAACATTCTGCTAGATTTCTAAGCACTTGTATAACACTATTATAATATCAGAATAATATTGTTTTAGAAAATGTTTTGGGTTATCGCAAGGTAAAAACTGTCCACGTTTATGTGTGGATTGGTCTTTCGATTATCATTGCTTTGAAAAGAATTTGGAAAAGTTAAACCAAGTGTTTGGTGTTTACTCACACCAGTTACATGACTGACCCAGAGTTTATTTTGTTTTGTTTTCCCTAAACTCTTGGGTGCCCATATTTGTACGGGCAGTCAAGTAGTCAGGATTTTTCAGATATACCTGGAGGAGCTCAGAGCAGGAGGCTTCGGAGTTAGATACATAGGGATTTTATTTCCGCTGCGATATTATATGATAATGGTATGTGTGTACAGTTACCAGTTTGTATTTCCAAAGTTATTATATAATATATTTGATTCGTTCTGCTGTGAGATTCGTGTTTACTCTGTGATGTTGTGTTCTTCTTCTTCTTATATTCTAAATTTATTTCTTTCTATTTCTCACCCTCTAACTTCTTTCTATTAATGATATGGTATTTACGATGCTTGGATAGTCAACATGGGTTTTGTGTTTATTTTCAGGGTCGAAAATCCCTGTTCATTACAGTGGTATAAGAGATGAAGGTTGAGTAATTAACTTGGCTCTGTAGCGTCACTCGATAGAGATGGGATTAGTAATATCCTAGATTGAGTTTGAGTGTATATATATATGAGTGAACGTATTTGTAGATTTTGTAAAAATGATTTTATATTGTGGAGATTTATTGACTGAGTGGCTTATGAATCCTGGTTGATGGTGGGGCACCACAATGTCGATAGGGATTTCTAAACACTTGAATACGATGAACCGATACAGTATATTTTTAAAAGAGGGTAAATGGAATAATTTTACCCAAAATTATTTTTATATGAAATAATAATTGATATTTATATTTGATGTGTTGATTGATATTATAATCAAATAGGATTATAATCGAAATGATTATAAGTAACTAATCAGAATTCATATTAATATAATCAAATGGATTAAATCCAGATTTAAAACCAGAATTTAAATAAAATTCTGGAAAATTGGAAAAGTGTTGTAATGGTTTTTGATTTAATATATGGAAATATTAAGATCCTAAGGAAATTTTGAAATATTTTCCAAGTGTTGAAAAAGGATATTTTGAAGTGATTTTAAAAGGACGTGTTTTAAATTAATTTTTGGAAGTGATATAGTAGTGAACTCACTTCGATTGCTAGAAAATAATTCAGATGATGATCCGAACATCATCGGTGTGATTTTCGAGTTTCTAAGTGACGAATTACTACCAAAGATTTGGTTTTGAATTGTTTTGAGAAAATAAGTTGTTTAGGACTTCAAATGGTTTAAATTATTTTATATATGATTTTAAACTAATTTGAACTAAAACCCAAGAATTTGAAATTTGAAATTTGAAATTTGAAATTAATTTATGAAGTCAAATAGATCGAAATGGAAAAAGTGAATAAATAAAATAGAATTTAACTTAAAATAAAGTTAAATAAATTCGGATTGGATTAAAGAAAATCTGGAGTGAATTTGGATTTGGAATTGAGATTTGAACTTGAGTTAAAATGGATTTGGCTTGAGTATAAGCGAAGAATTTGAATTTGAGGGTAAAATTGAGTGGAAATCAATTGGGAATACGGTTGTATTTGCTGAAGTGATAGCAAATAGAAGTGATAGATTTGAATGCCCGACAAAAAGGTACGAGTTTATATTACATTGAGTATGAGATTTTTATGAGCCTGCTTGGCAAGCCGGTTGGCTACTTGATTTTCTTTGGATTGCAGAAGGCCTAGAGAGGCGAGTTGTAGTTGTACTGATTGAGCCGTAATGTAACAACCCGAAAATCTGGGCCAGTTTAAAAATTTTATTTTGGTAATTTTAGCGAATTTTGATTATTTAAAATAGATTATTTTAAATAATATCGACGAGAAATTTATTTTGAATATAATCCGAACGTATATATTATATACGTCGTCGTTAGAATATATATAAATATATATAATTATAAATAGAATTGAAAATGGCGCGGTAGTTCGATAATTCGATTTCAAACTTCAATTGAATGTACCGGGTGCAAAACAAACCGGATTTTAGTGAAACCAAAAACGATAGGATCTAATTGGGAATATCTTTCCAACGAATCCGGAAAATCAAAATTTCATAGCGGGAATCAAAAGATATGTCCAGTTGAAAATTCTGAATAGTCGCTATGGAATTCAGGCCCTTAAAAATGGAAATTTTGCAAACGACCTCGGATTTCGACGAAACCACTTTTGTTGGATCCGTGATGTAAAGTTATTGCTAGATTCCAAATTTCATAATTTTTCGAATCAATATGTGAGTGTGGCAATGGAAAACGTGTTTGACCGGTTTTAGTTGATTTTAATCGACTGGAAAATGGCCATTTTTCAAACGGTCTCAGAATTCGATGAAAGTGGTTTTGTTAGGACCGTATCGTCAATACGAAGCTAGAAAATATTTTTCGGGTATTTTTAGAGTCCGTATGTGGCCCCGGTAAATTGAAATGTACGTTGAAAATAGAATATATAGATTTATATTTTAAATTTAACGAAAACTGATTGTAACGGTCGAGATTGCCTGCGATACATATCCCATTGTGTTCAGAATGCGGATAATTAGCTAGGAGCGACAGTCGTTGGGTCTCGTTTGGGGGTCGAATTTAAAAACTGACCTTTTGAAGAATAAATAATATATTATAAAAACCCCTACCTTTTATTTTCCTTAAAACCTAAGTCAAACTCCTCTCCTGGTCAACCCTTCATAAAAATCGGGCCTCCACCCTTTCTAAAAAAAACGAACGACGATAATCATCAGCCCTTCCTCCTCCTATAACTTTCGATTCCCTCTTCCATTTGAAATACAATCATGCGAGGTTCTTCATCGCGATGAGACCCCCTCGTCCAACGGTCATGATCGACTCTGGAGGGCTGAGCTAGCCAAAATTGGCGCAGTTAGGCATCGCAGTTCATCTCGATTTTAGGGCACGGCAGGGCGTCGAACTGGAAGCTGTCACAAGCGGTGAAGGAGGGCATGGCGGCGGTCAGTCTGGTCACCGTCGATGGTGGACCGGCGGCCTGAAAGGTGGTTCACGGTGGCGATTCTTCCTGGGAGCATGGATCTTGGGGATTGCAGTCCAACAGGAAGAGGGTAACGGAAATAAAACGTTAATTACTATTTTTATTATTTATTAATTTTATTAGCATTGTAATTAAATCAAAATTAGCTTTGTCTTTAAAATCAAAATTAGCTTTGTCTTTAAAATCAAAATTAGCTTTGTCTTTAAAATCAAAATTAGCTTCGTCTTTAAAAATCAAAATTAGCATTGTAATTAAAAATAAAATTAGCATAGTTTATAAAGTTAGCATTGTTTTATAATATATACATCGTATGGAAAAATGTGATTTTTATTTATTCAAAGATTTGGTTTTTATTTTATGAAGCACTATATATATATATATATATATATATATATTTCCTTATATGAAGTAGCGAAGAAAAATATAATTTTTATATATATAGGGTATTAAAAATATAATTTTTATATAGGTAGCACAATAAAAATATGATTTTTATTGTATGAGAAGTGAAATAGAAATACGATCTTTACTATGAAGTAAGTGGTATAAAAATACGATTTTTACATATATGAAGTATCGAGCGATAAAAATTCGATTTTTACATATATGAAGTAGCGATAAAAATTCGATTTTTACATATATGAAGTAGCGATAAAAATTCAATTTTTACATATATGAATTAGCGATAAAAATTCGATTTTTACATATATGAATTAGCAATAAAAATTCGATTTTTACATATATGAAGTAGCGATAAAAATTCGATTTTTACATATATGAATTAGCGATAAAAATTCGATTTTTACATATATGAAGTAGCGATAAAAATTCGATTTTTACATATATGAATTAGCGATAAAAATTCGATTTTTACATATATGAAGTAGCGATAAAAATTCGATTTTTACATATATGAAGTAGCGATAAAAATTCGATTTTTACATATATGAAGTAGCGATAAAAATTCGATTTTTACATATATGAAGAAGCGATAAAAATATGATTCTTTCTATGAACAGCGTGAAAAAGAAGTGCGATGGAACTGGTGGAAGGCAAATCCAAATCCGTACTGTTCAAAAATAAAGAATGACGGAGTGGAACCCCAAGGTGAGAATTTCTCACCTTTCAATTTCTTTTTCTAGTTATATATATATACTAGGATGCAGACGGTGTTTAGTAGCACCCGACACAATCGTCCACAGACCATGGACTTGTTTGTTTGGTTGCATAGATTAGTTAGATGATTTGATTTGAATTTGGTTGTTTGGTGAATTTGATTGATGTGTGAATGGCGTGGGCCTTCACTAGACCGGGGATAAGGCTAGGCCTCGTCCCGTTTCTAGTATCGTGCCGTTATGCCGCCGAAATTTTCTAAAAATAATAAAGATAACATTTTATTTAATAAATGAACCGAATAGAATATTCATAGGTTGAATAAAATAGTTTGATCGTTAAAAATATAATTTTTAACGTGAATGTGAATAAATAAATATTCATTTTCAAACCGGACGGATTGTTTATGTACACCTATTTGAAGGACATTGATTGGGACGATAAATTTTACACATCTCCCAACTGCACAAATAAAAATCTGTGTTTGATTGCTTGAAACCCCACACGGGTATTGGGATGATATTTGACGTACACTAATCCCGATAGTTTAGTTGTATGTCGATCGTTTGATTGACAGGCTGTTATAAGCGTTGAATATTTATACTTGATGCTTATACAGTTGTAACAACCCGTAAAATCTGGGCCAGTTTAAAAATTTTATTTTGGCAATTTTAGCGAATTCTGATTATTTAATATGAATTATTTTAAATAATATCGGCGAGAAATTTATTTTGAATATAATTCGAACGTATATATTATACGCGTCGTCGTTAGAATATAAATATTTATATATAATTATAAATAGAATTGAAAATGGCGCGGTAGTTCGATAATTCGATTTCAAACTTCAATTGAATGTACCGGGTGCAAAACAATCCGGATTTTAGTGAAACCAAAAATAATGGAATCTAATAGTGAATATCTTTCCAACGAATCCGAGAAATCAAGATTTCATATCGGGAATCAAAAGATATGTCCAGTTGAAAATTCTAAATAGTCGCTATGGAATTCAGGCCCTTAAAAATGGACATTTTGCAAATGACCTCGGATTTCGACGAAACCAGTTTTGTTGGGTCCGTGATGTTAAGCTATTGCTAGATTCCAAATTTCATAATTTTTCGAATCAATATGTGAGCGTGGCAAAGGAAAACGCGTTTGACCAGTTTCTGTTGAATTTAATCGACTGGAAATTGGCCATTTTTCAAACGGTCTCAGAATTCGACGAAACTAGTTTTGTTAGGACCGTATCGTCAATACGAAACTAGAAAATATTTTTCTGGAATTTTTCTAGTTAGTATGTGACCCCGGTAATTTGAAATGTACGTTTAAAATTCAATATAAGAATTTTAAAACTGATTTTAATTAAGAAATAAAAACTGAAATTTTAAGGTTTTAAAAACTGTAAAATTTTGTTGATTTTAAAATAAAGAAAAAAAAAAACTGAATTTTGTTGATTGTAAAAACTGAATTTTTAGGAAGTTAAAAACTGATTTTATTTAAAGTAAAACTGAAATTTTATTTAAAGTAAAATTGAAATTTTATTTAAAGTAAAACTGAAATTTTTATAAAGTATAAAGCTGAAAATGAAAAGGTTAAAACTGATTTTAAAATAAAAGAATAAAACTGATTTTAGGAATTTTAAAAAAAAAAACTTTGATTTGCAAAAGGTAAAAATCATATTTTTATATGTGAAAGCAAAAGGTAAAAATCATATTTTTATATGTGAAAGCAAAAGGTAAAAATCATATTTTTATATGTGAAAGCAAAAGGTAAAAATCATATTTTTATATGTGAAAGCAAAAGGTAAAAATCATATTTTTATATGTGAAAGCAAAAGGTAAAAATCATATTTTTATATGTGAAAGCAAAAGGTAAAAATCATATTTTTATATGTGAAAGCAAAAGGTAAAAATCATATTTTTCAATATTGAAAGCGAAGTCAAAATCAGATTTTTATATATTGAACTTTGAAATAAAAATTCGATTTTTATTTATTGAACTTCGAAATAAAAATTCGATTTTTATATATTGAACTTTGAAATAAAAATTCGATTTTTATATATTGAACTTTGAAATAAAAATTCGATTTTTATATATTGAACTTTGAAATAAAAATTCGATTTTTATATATTGAACTTTGAAATAAAAATTCGATTTTTATATATTGAACTTTGAAATAAAAATTCGATTTTTATATATTGAACTTTGAAATAAAAATTCGATTTTTATATATTGAACTTTGAAATAAAAACTCGACTTTTATATATTGAATAGCGAAATAAAAATTCGATTTTTTTTTTTATTATATATAGTGGCTACGGACGACGAAGCTGACGAAGATGCGAAAACAATGAAGACTTCTGCAAATGAAGAGCCGTGGAGCTAGGATAGCTATATGTGAGAATTTCTCACCTTTCAATTTTATTTCTAGTTATATATATATACTAGGATGCAGACGGTGCTTAGTAGCACCCGACACAATCGTCCACAGACCATGGACTTGTTTGTTTGATTGTTTGGTGATTGATTGCGATATTGGTTTGAATGTGGTTTGTGATGTGAAAAATCGAAGCGATAAATTGGTTAGGATTAGACGTGCGCCGTTATAAGGCGAAGGAGTAAGGCTAGGTTAGACCCTTACTCCAAATTTTGTGGTTTGCATAACGAAAGTGAATTTGATTGATGTGTGAATGGCGTGGGCCTTCACTAGACCGGGGATAAGGCTAGGCCTTGTCCCGTTTCTAGTATCGTGCCGTTATGCCGCCGAAATTTTCTAAAATAAGTTAGAAAAATAAAAATAGCATTTTATTTAACGAATGAACTGAATAGAAATTCATATGTTAAAATAAAATGTGTTATCGTTAAAAATATAATTTTTAACGTGAATGTGAATAAATAGATATTCATTTACAAACCAGACGGTTTGTTTATGTACACCTATTTGAATGACGTTGATTGGGTCGATAAATTTTACACATCGCCTAACTGCACAAATAAAATATGTGTTTGATTGTTTGAAACCCCACACGGGTGTTAGGATGAAATTTGAAGTTCACTCATCCTGATTGATTAAATATGTCGATCGATTGATTGACAAGCTGCTATAAGCGTTGAATGTCTATATTTGATGCTTATACAGTGTAGTGCACTTTGGTTGATGGTTGATTATTCATCGTTGTTGATATATACATGTGTTGTAGAGAATCCATATAATTAATTTTATATGGTAATTGATTGGGCCTCATTCCAGTTTTGAAAAAGAAATATTTGAAAAGAAATATTTGAAAAAGAAATATTTGAAATAGAATATTTGAAAATAAAGGAGTATATGAAGCCGTGTTGATTAGATTGACGCCATTTTGACGTGAACGATATTTATATCGATTTTATTCATTTTAAAATGAATATTGAAAAGTGATTTCGAAATCGAATATTTTGAAATGAAATGAATTGAAAACGATTTCGAAATGAATTGAATTGAAAACGATTTCGAAATGAATTGAATTGAAAACGATTTCGAAATGAATTGAATTGAAAACGATTTCGAAATGAATTGAATTGAAAACGATTTCGAAATGAATTGAATTGAAAACGATTTCGAAATGAATTGAATTGAAAACGATTTCGAAATGAATTGAATTGAAAACGATTTCGAAATGAATTGAATTGAAAACGATTTCGAAATGAATTGAATTGAAAACGATTTCGAAATTGAATTGAATAGAAAACGAATTCGAATTGAATTGAATAGAAAATGAATTCGAATTGAATTGAATAGAAAACGAATTCGAATTGAATTGAATAGAAAATGAATTCGAAATGAATTGAATTGAAAACGAATTCGAATTGAATTGAAATTTGAATCGAATAGAAATGAATTTTAAAACGAATCTATAAAGAAAAATTCAATTGTGATTTGAATTGAAAAGGAAGTTACGGGTCTTTACATTTGGTATCAGAGCTTTGGTTTACAAAGCTCAGAGAACAAGGCACATTAGAACCGTACGAAAGAATTCATCAGATACTGGATTAGTAATATCCAACGGGAATGACTCGTTAGAGATGGGCTCAGTAGTATCCTAGAACGAGTGTGAAGAGTATATTTTTAAAAATGAAAACAAATTTTGTTTTGAAAATTTAAATAAATTGTTCGTATATGATTATTTATATTGATGTGGACAATCCAGTATATATAGATTTTGCGTATACGTCTGATCCGCGTGTATTCAAAGTTTTAATATATTGGATAGATATAGAATCACACTCTAGTCGCCCGGAGATGGTACTGATGATAGCACGTGCATCATCAGTATTTATGTTCGTGTTTCGAAGGTGTGTTTTCTATATATTTCCATTAGACTGGTGTGAGAACCAAAACTAATATAGTTAGAATATATTATTGTGATTTGAATTGAAAAGGAAGTTGAAAATGTTTTTGAAACGAATTCAAAACTATTTATATAATTCGTTTTAAATAGAAATCGACGAAATATATATTATATATATAATATAATGGCCTGAATAGAACGCGCCGCGCCGCGGCAGTTCGCGAATTTCGACCATTGACTTCGAACGGACATTACGGGAGATCCGACCGTCGGATTCTCCTGAAATCAGAACCGTTGGGTTCGTATCGAAAAGAGCTTTCTAAGGAATATTAGAAATTTGAAATCTAACGGTTGGATTTGGAGATACGTCCAAATCAAATTCGGAAAAGGGTCGCTGTAAGTGCAGTTCGATGGCCATTGATGGAAATCGACCGTACAGGCCTTGATAAAATTATTAAAAATAGTAATAATTTGTGTAAAATCATAAGAAATGATTTGGGAAGAATTGGGATGAAAAACTCCATATTTGAAAAGATAAAAATAGATTTTTATCGAAATGAACTAGTTTTGAACTAGGATTATAATTCTATTTATTTTTAAATAAATAAATTGAATTCGAAAAGGGTTTTAAAAATAACCAAAATTCCAATGATTGCATTGGAGTGGATTTGAATCGAAATTGTCTTCGGAATATTTCGATGTTGGGATTCGTGATTATACAGGTGTTGTTATGGAAATTTGAAAGATATATATATATATATCGTTATTTCCCATACGACATCTGTTAGTCGTAGAACTCGATATTGAATATAAGCCGATATATTTTCTATTCAGAGCCTTGTATTGAATATCGAATGTGATTTGGGTTTGTCGTGAATGGTGTCTTCACTAACACTGTTCTTGAACCCAGTTGAGAAAAGATTAAATCTTTTTTATTTAGATTTAATGAAGTGTACCAATTAAATAATATTTAATTGGAATTGAATTGATATTGATTTTTGGGTTTATCGTGAACAGTGTTTTTAAATAACACTCGTTCTTTAACCCGATAATTAATGGAATGTGACTTTGGGTTTATCGCGAACCGTGTTTTTAGATGACACTGATTCTTTAACCCAGTCACAGATTAAAACTAAATGGAGTTTTAATGAATCTTTAATTAGATTGAAAAGATCGAGAATGGAGTATCACCAGTTTTGCTCCAGGCGATAGTTAAATCTTTAATTAGATTTGAACGTGAAATTTAGAAACTAACTGTCGGTTAGCCAAGCAGAATGGTTTTCTGGATATTGATCTGATGTTGGTTTCGGCCTTCGGGGTTAATATTTGGGGAATTATTCTCTTGATTAATTTACGGTTAGTGACTAATGAATTGGAATGAGGCGTATGTTAAATTTGATTGATTGATGGTTTGGATTGTGCTCGACCAGTTTATGAGCAGAATATGCTTTTACATTTAGCATTGGGTTGGGTTGAAAATATCTGTGTGCTAACGCCTTGTGAAAGACTTCACGATTTGACGATAAGGTGTTTAGCGATGTTGTGTTCATTTCAAATTTAACGAATGATTGTGAAATGATATTTTTCTTAAGTGAAAAGAAATGTATTCCCGATTTTGGACAGGGAATGTTTTATAAAAATGTTTTATAAAACAGAAAGGATTTCGAGGCCCAAAACCCGATGATTTCTAAAGTGATTTAGAAATGTATTATATGATACATTGTGATTATTATGTTGTGAAATGATTTTCCCTACTTCGGGATATGAAATGATTTAGTATGTGGCTGAAGATTCGGGTAACCCTGAGACTAAAAGTATGGGTGAGAGGGCGGTGTATGCTCTCCTGAGTGGGAGGTGCATCGTCGGTGTAGCCTACTCCTATGTGGGGTAGGTGCACATATATATATCGAGTTGCGAGGTGCGTACCCTTTGCCTTGTCGATGGGGAGCACGATATTTGGTTGCATACTTGTTTGTATGCATTGTTATGTTTTGGAATTCACATTTCCAAATGATTTGATTTGAGATCCCGAAGTGAAATCTACTTTGATATAGAAAGTTAGATATGTATTTCAAATGATTTGAAATAAGAAATCGGGAATAAAATCCAAAGGAATAATTTCTGTAAATTGAATTGGATTTGGAAAATCTAAGTGTTGTGATTAATCTAAGTGGGTAGATTGGGATATTGCATGTTGTGTGATGCATAGTAGATCCATATATCTATATTGATTGTTGCTTATACACTGGCTTTCATGGGGGTAAACCCGTTCCGCGAAAGTGGCGTGGTCCCGTGATTTGCCTTATTTTTAAACAAGTTTAACAACTGTTTTTGAGTTCTCACACCAGTCCCATGACTGACCTGTAGTTTGCTTTTCCCTTGCGAACTCGGGTGCCCCTATTTTCCACACGGGCAGTCGAGTAGTTTTATTTTGCAGATGTTTTGAGCAGGATTCTGGATTGAAGCTTTAAGCTGTGTCCAGACATTTACAGTCTTCCGCTGTGTAGTTTATATTTCCGCTGTGCACTGTTTTACATTTATGTAAATTTATCTTCCGCTGTGTATTATATTTCGATACTCTGATATTCTGTACTCTGATGTAACATTGTTATGATGTTTATTGAAGTCTTCTGTTATTTGTTCTGATGTGTTGTATACCCAAAGTTAGCGTATGCGGGATTCGAACGGTCTTGGTCGGTTTAACGATCGATTAGGTCCGGGCGAAATCCGTGTCGTTACAACGTGCCATTATGCCTAATTGAATCAAATATTAAATTGTATTGAAATTTGGTCGCATCTGCTTGCATATACATGTATATCATTGAACAGGTCATAGCAAGGAGGCTAGAGCAGAGAATAAAATTTGTTTGCCCGACAAATAGGTACATGTTTACTACATAATTTCCTGTTTTGTTTGGGTGATGATGATTTTATGAGCCTATTGGCTAGCCGCTTGGCTTTTTCTTTTTCTTTTTGAGATCTGAAGGACCGGGAACGCTATTTGCAATTTCCCGATGCTCCCGGTGCAGGGGAGGTTATGGCGAAATTTTTCGAAAATTTAGGGTGTTAGCCAAATTTTTGAAATTTTAGAAATTCTCAGAAACTGAAAAGTTGGAGAATGGAAGCCAGGTCGAGCGTAGAGTTGAATTATCAAACCACTTTCGACTTTGTTCCTTTTCGGGGACGAAAAGTTTTAAGTGGGGGAGATTGTAACAACCCGTAAAATCTGGGCCAGTTTAAAATTTTTATTTTGGCAATTTTAGCGAATTCTGATTATTTAATATGAATTATTTTAAATAATATCGGCGAGAAATTTATTTTGAATATAATTCGAACGTATATATTATACGCGTCGTCGTTAGAATATAAATATTTATATATAATTATAAATAGAATTGAAAATGGCGCGGTAGTTCGATAATTCGATTTCAAACTTCAATTGAATGTACCGGGTGCAAAACAATCCGGATTTTAGTGAAACCAAAAATAATGGAATCTAATAGTGAATATCTTTCCAACGAATCCGAGAAATCAAGATTTCATATCGGGAATCAAAAGATATGTCCAGTTGAAAATTCTAAATAGTCGCTATGGAATTCAGGCCCTTAAAAATGGACATTTTGCAAATGACCTCGGATTTCGACGAAACCAGTTTTGTTGGGTCCGTGATGTTAAGCTATTGCTAGATTCCAAATTTCATAATTTTTCGAATCAATATGTGAGCGTGGCAAAGGAAAACGCGTTTGACCAGTTTCTGTTGAATTTAATCGACTGGAAATTGGCCATTTTTCAAACGGTCTCAGAATTCGACGAAACTAGTTTTGTTAGGACCGTATCGTCAATACGAAACTAGAAAATATTTTTCTGGAATTTTTCTAGTTAGTATGTGACCCCGGTAATTTGAAATGTACGTTTAAAATTCAATATAAGAATTTTAAAACTGATTTTAATTAAGAAATAAAAACTGAAATTTTAAGGTTTTAAAAACTGTAAAATTTTGTTGATTTTAAAATAAAGAAAAAAAAAACTGAATTTTGTTGATTGTAAAAACTGAATTTTTAGGAAGTTAAAAACTGATTTTATTTAAAGTAAAACTGAAATTTTATTTAAAGTAAAATTGAAATTTTATTTAAAGTAAAACTGAAATTTTTATAAAGTATAAAGCTGAAAATGAAAAGGTTAAAACTGATTTTAAAATAAAAGAATAAAACTGATTTTAGGAATTTTAAAAAAAAAAACTTTGATTTGCAAAAGGTAAAAATCATATTTTTATATGTGAAAGCAAAAGGTAAAAATCATATTTTTATATGTGAAAGCAAAAGGTAAAAATCATATTTTTATATGTGAAAGCAAAAGGTAAAAATCATATTTTTATATGTGAAAGCAAAAGGTAAAAATCATATTTTTATATGTGAAAGCAAAAGGTAAAAATCATATTTTTATATGTGAAAGCAAAAGGTAAAAATCATATTTTTATATGTGAAAGCAAAAGGTAAAAATCATATTTTTCAATATTGAAAGCGAAGTCAAAATCAGATTTTTATATATTGAACTTTGAAATAAAAATTCGATTTTTATTTATTGAACTTCGAAATAAAAATTCGATTTTTATATATTGAACTTTGAAATAAAAATTCGATTTTTATATATTGAACTTTGAAATAAAAATTCGATTTTTATATATTGAACTTTGAAATAAAAATTCGATTTTTATATATTGAACTTTGAAATAAAAATTCGATTTTTATATATTGAACTTTGAAATAAAAATTCGATTTTTATATATTGAACTTTGAAATAAAAATTCGATTTTTATATATTGAACTTTGAAATAAAAACTCGACTTTTATATATTGAATAGCGAAATAAAAATTCGATTTTTTTTTTTATTATATATAGTGGCTACGGACGACGAAGCTGACGAAGATGCGAAAACAATGAAGACTTCTGCAAATGAAGAGCCGTGGAGCTAGGATAGCTATATGTGAGAATTTCTCACCTTTCAATTTTATTTCTAGTTATATATATATACTAGGATGCAGACGGTGCTTAGTAGCACCCGACACAATCGTCCACAGACCATGGACTTGTTTGTTTGATTGTTTGGTGATTGATTGCGATATTGGTTTGAATGTGGTTTGTGATGTGAAAAATCGAAGCGATAAATTGGTTAGGATTAGACGTGCGCCGTTATAAGGCGAAGGAGTAAGGCTAGGTTAGACCCTTACTCCAAATTTTGTGGTTTGCATAACGAAAGTGAATTTGATTGATGTGTGAATGGCGTGGGCCTTCACTAGACCGGGGATAAGGCTAGGCCTTGTCCCGTTTCTAGTATCGTGCCGTTATGCCGCCGAAATTTTCTAAAATAAGTTAGAAAAATAAAAATAGCATTTTATTTAACGAATGAACTGAATAGAAATTCATATGTTAAAATAAAATGTGTTATCGTTAAAAATATAATTTTTAACGTGAATGTGAATAAATAGATATTCATTTACAAACCAGACGGTTTGTTTATGTACACCTATTTGAATGACGTTGATTGGGTCGATAAATTTTACACATCGCCTAACTGCACAAATAAAATATGTGTTTGATTGTTTGAAACCCCACACGGGTGTTAGGATGAAATTTGAAGTTCACTCATCCTGATTGATTAAATATGTCGATCGATTGATTGACAAGCTGCTATAAGCGTTGAATGTCTATATTTGATGCTTATACAGTGTAGTGCACTTTGGTTGATGGTTGATTATTCATCGTTGTTGATATATACATGTGTTGTAGAGAATCCATATAATTAATTTTATATGGTAATTGATTGGGCCTCATTCCAGTTTTGAAAAAGAAATATTTGAAAAGAAATATTTGAAAAAGAAATATTTGAAATAGAATATTTGAAAATAAAGGAGTATATGAAGCCGTGTTGATTAGATTGACGCCATTTTGACGTGAACGATATTTATATCGATTTTATTCATTTTAAAATGAATATTGAAAAGTGATTTCGAAATCGAATATTTTGAAATGAAATGAATTGAAAACGATTTCGAAATGAATTGAATTGAAAACGATTTCGAAATGAATTGAATTGAAAACGATTTCGAAATGAATTGAATTGAAAACGATTTCGAAATGAATTGAATTGAAAACGATTTCGAAATGAATTGAATTGAAAACGATTTCGAAATGAATTGAATTGAAAACGATTTCGAAATGAATTGAATTGAAAACGATTTCGAAATGAATTGAATTGAAAACGATTTCGAAATGAATTGAATTGAAAACGATTTCGAAATTGAATTGAATAGAAAACGAATTCGAATTGAATTGAATAGAAAATGAATTCGAATTGAATTGAATAGAAAACGAATTCGAATTGAATTGAATAGAAAATGAATTCGAAATGAATTGAATTGAAAACGAATTCGAATTGAATTGAAATTTGAATCGAATAGAAATGAATTTTAAAACGAATCTATAAAGAAAAATTCAATTGTGATTTGAATTGAAAAGGAAGTTACGGGTCTTTACAACAGTGTAGAATGCACTTTGGATGATGGTTGATTATTCATCGTTGTTAATATATACAGGTGTTGTAGAAAATCCATATAATTAACATTATATGGTAATTGATTGGGCCTCATTCCAGTTTTAAAATAGAAATATTTGAAAAAGAAATATTTAAAATAGAAATTTTTGAAAAGGAAATATTTGAAATAGAATATTTGAAAATAGGAATATATGAAGCCGTATTGATTAGATTGACGCCATTTTGACGTGAACGATATTTATATCGATTTTATTCATTTTATAATGAATATCGAAAGTGATTTCAAAATCTGATATTTTGAAAAGAATTGAATATAAATGAATTCGAATTGAAATTGAGTATGAATGAATTCGAATTGAAATTGAATAGAAATGAATTTGAATTGAAATTGAGTATGAATGAATTCGAATTGAAATTGAATATAAATGAATTCGAATTGAAATTGAATAGAAATGAATTCGAATTGAAATTGAATAGAAATGAATTCGAATTGAAATTGAATTGAATTGAAAATGAACTGAAATTGAATTAAAAATCAATTTGAATTGAAATCAATTTGAATTTAAATTGAAATATTCAATTTTGATTTGAGATTGAATATGAAGTTGAAACCGTTTTGAAAATGAATTTAAAACGATTTATAAAGCACGTTTTGAATTAAAATCGACGAAGTATATATTATATATATAATATAATGGCCTGAATAGAACGCGCCGCGCCGCGGCAGTTCACGAATTTCGACCATTTATTTCAAACAGACATTACGGGAGATCCGGCCGTCGGATTCTCCTGAAACCGGAACCGCTGGGTTCGTATCGAAAAGAGTTTTCTAACAAATATTAGAAATTTGAAATCTAACGGTTGGATTTGGAATTATGTCCAAATCAAATTTTAAAAAGGTCGCTGTAAGTGCAGTTCGATGGCCGTTGATGGAAATCGACTGTACAGGCCTTGATAAAATTATTAAAAATAGTAATAATTTGTGTAAAATCATAAGAAATTATTTATGAAGAATTGGGATGAAAAACTCCATATTTGAAAAGATAAAAATAGATTTTTATCGAAATGAACTAGTTTTGAACTAGAATTATAATTCTATTTGTTTTTAAGATAAATAAACTGGATTAGAAATGGTTTTGAAAATAACCAGAATTTCCAATAATTATATTGGAATGGATCTAAATCGAAATTGTCTTTGGATTATTTCGCTGTTGGATTTCGTGATGATACAGATATTGTTATGGGAATTTGAAAGATATAGATATATATATCGTTATTTCCAATACGATATTTGTTAGTCGTGGAATTTGATATTGAATATAAGCCGGTATATTTTCTATTCAGAGCCTTGTGTTTAATATCAAATGTGATTTGGGTTTGTCGTGAATGGTGTCTTCATTAACACTGTTCTTGAACCCAGTTGAGAAAAGATTAAATCTTTTTATTTAGATTTAATGAAGTGTACCAATTAAATAATATTTAATTGGAATTGAATTGATATTGATTTTTGGGTTTATCGTGAACAGTGTTTTTAAATAACACTTGTTCTTTAACCCGATAATTAATGGAATGATATTTTGGGTTTACCGTGAACCGTGTTTTAAAAGACACTGATTCTTTAACCCAGTCAAAGATTAAAACTAAGTGGAGTTTTAATGAATCTTTAATTAGATTGAAATAATCGAAATGGAGTATCACCAGTTTTGCTCCAGGCAATAGTTAAATCTTTAATTAGATTTGAACGTGAAATGGTAATTGAATTTACCGATAACACCGTGGTGTTAGATATGAAGTATAACCAGTTTTACTTCATGGGATGAATAGGTTGGGATTGGGAAATCAAAACAAATGATTACTTCGGTAAGGTTCGTTAATCCCGACTAGTTGAATCGAAATTCAAAAGAAGATTAGAGAATAAATTCAAGGAATTTATCTTGGATAAAATTAATGGGAACCTTTCCCTATGAATGTGAAATTTAGAAACTAACTGTCGGTTAGCCAAGCAGAATGGTTTTCTGGATATTGATCTGATGTTGGTTTCGGCCTTCGGGGTTAATATTTGGGGAATTATTCTCTTGATTAATTTACGGTTAGTGACTGATAAATTGGAATGAGGCGTATGTTGTGTTTGTGTAACACTTATTTAAAATATACGCGAGTTATTCGGAAAGACCGGGTTTATCCCATTTTGAATAACCGATACGATGATAAGTCGAAGATGAAGACGATGGTCGAAGACCGGAGGTCTTCACGTCGTTTGGGTGATTACCGATGATCTTGATTGGGCTGTACACCCAAGAAGATGGAAACAGTTGGTGATCGTCCAGACGTGCTTGGAGATCGATGGATATGCGGGGTAATAGGTGCCTCCGGTTTCGTTCAGACCCAGAACGGACTTGTAAATGGACTGTGTGTCTGACATTGGATTTTAGTCCGTGTGATTGATCTCTATTAAATATATATCTGTTTGGCGGCGGAGAATTTATTCTTTTGCTTAACGCCCTTCTCTGAGAAGTACGAGCTCAGGGGTTATATATTGATGGATATCAAACGCATGGAGTGAATTGCCTGTGTGGCATGCCTAAGTGGCAATTGATCGAGGCTTCTGTTGAAAAGCAAAGTCTTGTGGTGATGATCAAAGCACAGCCTGTGTGGCACAGCTTTGTGTAACGTAAATTCGCGAGCCTCACACCCCGGTGGTGAACCAAAAACGGGAGACGGACCTCAGGGAGGGCATGCATTTCTTTCTAGCTAGGGTGGTGTCAGTGACCTACCAGCCCTGACATTTATATACTTTTCACCTGTGTGGTTGTTGCTGTTGCGAGGCGCCTCGGTTTGATCGGACGATCCGGGTCCGATGGAGTCATTTTTTGGCTCATTGACGCCCCAAAGGGCGGGGAGACGTATTGTTCAGGCATAATAATCCACATCGGTGGACCGGCCCTGACGATCCAAGGGGCAGTTGCGGCTGTTCCTGAGACACGGGCTAGAGCGTCTCGAATCGGTTGAGGACTATCTTTTGCCTCGGTTCATAGACGGAAGTCCAATTTCCAAATACGTGACTTTGCGGTTTTATTTGTAAACCTATATATGGCGACATAGTGGCATGGGACGCTCATGTCGCCTATGATTGATATTTATGATTGAAGTTGTTTTATACACTATGCACTTATTATAGTACCAAATGATTTGTTTTTCAACGTATCAAGCATTCTTGGCTGTTATAAGGTAAAAACCCTATCCCCCGGCTTGCGTTGCATTGTGTGATAGGACCTGGGTCTTATAACAGCTTCATTTTTCTTTATTTAGCATTGCGCTGTTTGTTTTATGCACTGGTATTCTTGGGAGGAAACCCGTTCCGCGTTAGCGGCGTGGTCCCTTGATTTACCTGACTTTAAAGTAAAGATTAATAACTGTTTTAGTTCTCACACCAGTCACATGACTGACCTGGAGTTTATTGTTTTAACCTAAACTCTGGGTGCCCCTATTTTGACACGGGCAGCTAGTAGTTTTGGTTTTGCAGATTTATATTCACAGGATCCTGGTTTACAGCTGGAACGATATCCGGAAAGCTTTGTATCCGTATATCTCATTCTAGTTGTGTATTGTATTATTTTCCGCTGCTATGTATTTAAATGTAATTTAAATCTCTGATATTTCTGTGTAATATTCATATATACTCTGTATATTCTTGTAATCTCATGCATTGTTGTAATATACAATGAAATGTTCTTCCGTCTGCGTTCTATTTTGTCTTGTACTCAACGCCATCCGTGCTTTCCTTCACGGGGAAGTTCGGGTCGTGTCAGTTTGGTATCAGAGCTTTGGTTTACAAAGCTCGGAGAACAAGGCACAATAGAACCATACGAAAGAATTCATCAGATATTGGATTTGTAATGTCCAATGGGAATGACTCGTTAGAGATAGGATCAGTAGTATCCTAGAACGAGTGTGGAGAGTATATTTTTAAAATGAAAACCAATTTTGTTTTTAAAATTTAAATCAATGATTCATATTTGATTATTTATTTTATATTGATTAGGACAATCCAAAATATAAAGATTTTGCGTATGCGCCTAGCTAGCGTGTATTCGAAGTTTTGATATATTGGATAGATATAGAATTACACTCTAATCGCCCGGAGATGATTTTGATGATGGAGCTCCATCATTAGAATTTATATTCGAGTGACGAACGTGTAATATCTATATACTTCCTATTGACTGGTGTGAGAACCAAAAATTAGATAGGGCCTATTGTTGTGATTTGGCATCAAAAATCTGATTTTTGGCTATATATCAAAATTATGAATTTGAAACGTTAATCCACTAATTGATTGATGTTTGTGTTGTTTGTTTAATTGTTTGATAATTTTGAACCATTTTGCCTAATAGTGTCGAATATTGAATTATATTGAAAATTGGTCGCATTTGCTTGCATATACATGTACTTACATTGAACAGGTCATAGCAAGGAGGCTAGAGCAGAGAATAAAATTTGTTTGCCCGACAAATAGGTACACGTTTACTACATAATTTACTGTTTTGTTTGGGTGATGATGATTTTATGAGCCTATTGGCTAGCCGCTTGGCTTTTTCTTTTTCTTTTTGAGATCAGAAGGCCTATATGGCAATTTCGGGATTTTCACGTGGCTCCCGGTGCAGGGGAGGTTATGGCGAAATTTTTCGAAAATTTAGGGTGTTAGCCAAATTTTTGAAAATTCTCAGAAACTGAAAAGTTGGAGAATGGAAGCCAGATCGAACGTAGAGTTGATTAATCAAACCACTTTCGACTTTGTTCCTTTTCGGGGACGAAAAGTTTTAAGTGGGGGAGATTGTAACAACCCGAAAATCTGGGCCAGTTTAAAATTTTTATTTTGGTAATTTTAGCGAATTTTGATTATTTAAAATAGATTATTTTAAATAATATCGATGAGAAATTTATTTTGAATATAATTCGAACGTATATATTATATACGTCGTCGTTAGAATATATATAATTATAAATAGAATTGAAAATAGCGCGGTAGTTCGATAATTCGATTTCAAACTTCAATTGAATGTACCGGGTGCAAAACAAACCGGATTTTAGTGAAACCAAAAACGATAGGATCTAATTGGGAATATCTTTCCAACGAATCCAGAAAATCAAAATTTCATAGCGGGAATCAAAAGATATGTTCAGTCGAAAATTCTGAATAGTCGCTATGGAATTCAGGCCCTTAAAAATGGAAATTTTGCAAACAACCTCGGATTTCGACGAAACCACTTTTGTTGGATCCGTGATGTAAAGTTATTGCTAGATTCCAAATTTCATAATTTTTCGAATCAATATGTGAGCGTGGCAATGGAAAACGTGTTTGACCGGTTTTAGTTGATTTTAATCGACTGGAAAATGGCCATTTTTCAAACGGTCTCAGAATTCGATGAAAGTGGTTTTGTTAGGACCGTATCGTCAATACGAAGCTAGAAAATATTTTTCGGGTATTTTTAGAGTCCGTATGTGGCCCCGGTAAATTGAAATGTACGTTGAAAATAGAATATATAGAATATATAGATTTATATTTTAAATTTAACGAAAACTGATTTTAACGGTCGAGATGGCCTGCGATACATATCCCATTGTGTTCAGAATGCGGATAATTAGCTAGGGGCGACAGTCGTTGGGTCTCGTTTGGGGGTCGAATTTAAAAACTGACCTTTTGAAGAATAAATAATATATTATAAAAAACCCTACCTTCTATTTTCCTTAAAACCTAAGTCAAACTCCTCTCCTGGTCAACCCTTCATAAAAATCGGGCCTCCACCCTTTCTAAAAAAAACGAACGACGATAATCATCAGCCCTTCCTCCTCCTATAACTTTCTATTCCCTCTTCCATTTGAAATACAATCATGCGAGGTTCTTCATCGCGATGAGACCCCCTCGTCCAACGGTCATGATCGACTCTGGAGGGCTGAGCTAGCCAAAATTGGCGCAGTTAGGCATCGCAGTTCATCTCGATTTTAGGGCACGGCAGGGCGTCGAACTGGAAGCTGTCACAAGCGGTGAAGGAGGGCATGGCGGCGGTCAGTCTGGTCACCGTCGATGGTGGACCGGCGGCCTGAAAGGTGGTTCACGGTGGCGATTCTTCCTGGGAGCATGGATCTTGGGGATTGCAGTCCAACAGGAAGAGGGTAACGGAAATAAAACGTTAATTACTGTTTTTATTATTTATTAATTTTATTAGCATTGTAATTAAATCAAAATTAGCTTTGTCTTTAAAATCAAAATTAGCTTTGTCTTTAAAATCAAAATTAGCTTTGTCTTTAAAATCAAAATTAGCTTCGTCTTTAAAAATCAAAATTAGCATTGTAATTAAAAATAAAATTAGCATAGTTTATAAAGTTAGCATTGTTTTATAATATATACATCGTATGGAAAAATGTGATTTTTATTTAGGCGAGGAGTGATTTTTATTTATTCAAAGATTTGGTTTTTATTTTATGAAGCACTATATATATATATATATTTCCTTATATGAAGTAGCGAAGAAAAATATAATTTATATATATATAGGGTATTAAAAATATAATTTTTATATAGGTAGCACAATAAAAATATGATTTTTATTGTATGAGAAGTGAAATAGAAATACGATCTTTACTATGAAGTAAGTGGTATAAAAATACAATTTTTACATATATGAAGTAGCGATAAAAATTCGATTTTTACATATATGAAGTAGCGATAAAAATTCGATTTTTACATATATGAAGTAGCGATAAAAATTCGATTTTTACATATATGAAGTAGCGATAAAAATTCGATTTTTACATATATGAATTAGCGATAAAAATTCGATTTTTACATATATGAAGTAGCGATAAAAATTCGATTTTTACATATATGAAGTAGCGATAAAAATTCGATTTTTACATATATGAAGTAGCGATTAAAATTCGATTTTTACATATATGAATTAGCGATAAAAATTCGATTTTTACATATATGAATTAGCGATAAAAATTCGATTTTTAGATATATGAAGTAGCGATAAAAATTCGATTTTTACATATATGAAGTAGCGATAAAAATTCGATTTTTACATATATGAAGAAGCGATAAAAATATGATTCTTTCTATGAACAGCGTGAAAAAGAAGTGAGATGGAACTGGTGGAAGGCAAATCCAAATCCGTACTGTTCAAAAATAAAGAATGACGGAGTGGAACCCCAAGGTGAGAATTTCTCACCTTTCAGTTTCTTTTTCTAGTTATATATATACTAGGATGCAGACGGTGTTTAGTAGCACCCGACACAATCGTCCACAGACCATGGACTTGTTTGTTTGGTTGCATAGATTAGTTAGATGATTTGATTTGAATTTGGTTGTTTGGTGAATTTGATTGATGTGTGAATGGCGTGGGCCTTTACTAGACCGGGGATAAGGCTAGGCCTCGTCCCGTTTCTAGTATCGTGTCGTTATGCCGCCGAAATTTTTAAAAAAAAATAAAGATAACATTTTATTTAATAAATGAACCGAATAGAATATTCATAGGTTGAATAAAATAGTTTGATCGTTAAAAATATAATTTTTAACGTGAATGTGAATAAATAAATATTCATTTACAAACCAGACGGTTTGTTTATGTACACCTATTTGAAGGACATTGATTGGGACGATAAATTTTACACATCGCCCAACTGCACAAATAAAAATCTGTGTTTGATTGCTTGAAACCCCACATGGGTATTGGGATGATATTTGACGTACACTAATCCCGATTGTTTAGTTGTATGTCGATCGATTGATTGACAGGCTGTTATAAGCGTTGAATATTTATACTTGATGCTTATACAGTGTAGAATGCACTTTGGATGATGGTTGATTATTCATCGTTGTTAATATATACAGGTGTTGTAGAAAATCCATATAATTAACATTATATGGTAATTGATTGGGCCTCATTCCAGTTTTAAAATAGAAATATTTGAAAAAGAAATATTCAAAATAGAAATATTTGAAAAAGAAATATTTGAAATAGAATATTTGAAAATAGGAATATATGAAGCCGTATTGATTAGATTGACGCCATTTTGACGTGAACGATATTTATATCGATTTTATTCATTTTATAATGAATATCGAAAGTGATTTCAAAATCTGATATTTTGAAAAGAATTGAATATAAATGAATTCGAATTGAAATTGAGTATGAATGAATTCGAATTGAAATTGAATAGAAATGAATTCGAATTGAAATTGAGTATGAATGAATTCGAATTGAAATTGAATATAAATGAATTCGAATTGAAATTGAATAGAAATGAATTCGAATTGAAATTGAATAGAAATGAATTCGAATTTAAATTGAATTGAATTGAAAATGAGCTGAAATTGAATTAAAAATCAATTTGAATTGAAATCAATTTGAAATGAATTTAAAATGAATTTAAATTGAAATATTCAATTTTGATTTGAAATTGAATATGAAGTTGAAACCGTTTTGAAAATGAATTTAAAACGATTTATAAAGCACGTTTTGAATTGAAATCGACGAAGTATATATTATATATATTATATATATATATAATATAATGGCCTGAATAGAACGCGCCGCGGCAGTTCGCGAATTTCGACCATTTATTTCAAAGGGACATTACGGGAGATTCGACCGTCGGATTCTCCTGAAACCGGAACCGTTGGGTTCGTATCGAAAAGAGTTTTCTAACAAATATTAGAAATTTGAAATCTAACGGTTGGATTTGGAATTATGTCCAAATCAAATTTGAAAAAGGTCGCTGTAAGTGCAGTTCGATGGCCGTTGATGGAAATCGACTGTACAGGCCTTGATAAAATTATTAAAAATAGTAATAATTTGTGTAAAATCATAAGAAATTATTTATGAAGAATTAGGATGAAAAACTCCATATTTGAAAAGATAAAAATAGATTTTTATCGAAATGAACTAGTTTTGAACTAGAATTATAATTCTATTTGTTTTTAAGATAAATAAACTGGATTAGAAATGGTTTTGAAAATAACCAGAATTTCCAATAATTATATTGGAATGGATCTGAATCGAAATTGTCTTTGGATTATTTCTCTGTTGGATTTCGTGATGATACAGATATTGTTATGGGAATTTGAAAGATATAGATATATATATCGTTATTTCCAATACGATATTTGTTAGTCGTGGAATTTGATATTGAATATAAGTCGGTATATTTTCTATTCAGAGCCTTGTGTTTAATATCAAATGTGATTTGGGTTTGTCGTGAATGGTGTCTTCATTAACACTGTTCTTGAACCCAGTTGAGAAAAGATTAAATCTTTTTATTTAGATTTAATGAAGTGTACCAATTAAATAATATTTAATTGGAATTGAATTGATATTGATTTTTGGGTTTATCGTGAACAGTGTTTTTAAATAACACTTGTTCTTTAACCCGATAATTAATGGAATGATATTTTGGGTTTACCGTGAACCGTGTTTTAAATGACACTGATTCTTTAACCCAGTCAAAGATTAAAACTAAGTGGAGTTTTAATGAATCTTTAATTAGATTGAAATAATCGAAATGGAGTATCACCAGTTTTGCTCCAGGCGATAGTTAAATCTTTAATTAGATTTGAACGTGAAATGGTAATTGAATTTACCGATAACACCGTGGTGTTAGATATGAAGTATAACCAGTTTTACTTCATGGGATGAATAGGTTGGGATTGGGAAATCAAAACAAATGATTACTTCAGTAAGGTTCGTTAATCCCGACTAGTTGAATCGAAATTTAAAAGAAGATTAGAGAATAAATTCAAGGAATTTATCTTGGATAAAATTAATGGGAACCTTTCCCTATGAATGTGAAATTTAGAAACTAACTGCCGGTTAGCCAAGCAGAATGGTTTTCTGGATATTGATCTGATGTTGGTTTCGGCCTTTGGGGTTAATATTTAGGGAATTATTCTCTTGATTAATTTACTGTTAGTGACTGATAAATTGGTATGAGGCGTATGTTGTGTTTGTGTAACACTTATTTAAAATATACGCGAGTTATTCGGAAAGACCGGGTTTATCCCATTCTGAATAACCGATACGACGATAAGTCGAAGATGAAGACAATGGTCGAAGACCGGAGGTCTTCACGTCGTTTGGGTGATTACCGATGATCTTGATTGGGCTGTACACCCAAGAAGATGGAAACAGTTGGTGATCGTCCAGACGTGCTTGGAGATCGATGGATATGCGGGGTACTAGGTGCCTCCGGTTTCGTTCAGACCCAGAACGGACTTGTAAATGGACTGTGTGTCTGACATTGGATTTTAGTCCGTGTGATTGATCTCTATTAAATATATATCTGTTTGGCGGCGGAGAATTTATTCTTTTGCTTAACGCCCTTCTCTGAGACGTACGAGCTCAGGGGTTATATATTGATGGATATCAAACGCATGGAGTGAATTGCCTGTGTGGCATGCCTAAGTGGCAATTGATCGAGGCTTCTGTTGAAAAGCAAAGTCTTGTGGTGATGATCAAAGCACAGCCTGTGTGGCACAGCTTTGTGTAACGTAAATTCGCGAGCCTCACACCCCGGTGGTGAACCAAAAACGGGAGACGTACCTCAGGGAGGGCATGCGTTTCTTTCTAGCTAGGGTGGTGTCAGTGACCTACCAGCCCTGACATTTATATACTTTTCACCTGTGTGGTTGTTGCTGTTGCGAGGCGCCTCGGTTTGATCGGACGATCCGGGTCCGATGGAGTCATTTTTTGGCTCATTGACGCCCCAAAGAGCGGGGAGACGTATTGTTCAGGCATAATAATCCACATCGGTGGACCAGCCCTGACGATCTAAGGGGCAGTTGCGGCTGTTCCTGAGACACGGGCTAGAGCGTCTCGAATCGGTTGAGGACTATCTTTTGCCTCGGTTCATAGACGGAAGTCCAATTTCCAAATACGTGACTTTGCGGTTTTATTTGTAAACCTATATATGGCGACATAGTGGCATGGGACGCTCATGTCGCCTATGATTGATATTTATGATTGAAGTTGTTTTATACACTATGCACTTATTATAGTACCAAATGATTTGTTTTTCAACGTATCAAGCATTCTTGGCTGTTATAAGGTAAAAACCCTATCCCCCGGCTTGCGTTGCATTATGTGATAGGACCTGGGTCTTATAACAGCTTCATTTTTCTTTATTTAGCATTGCGCTGTTTGTTTTATGCACTGGTATTCTAGGGAGGAAACCCGTTCCGCGTTAGCGGCGTGGTCCCTTGATTTACCTGACTTTAAAGTAAAGATTAATAACTGTTTTAGTTCTCACACCAGTCACACGACTGACCTGGAGTTTATTGTTTTAACCTAAACTCTGGGTGCCCCTATTTTGACACGGGCAGCTAGTAGTTTTGGTTTTGCAGATTTATATTCACAGGATCCTGGTTTACAGCTGGAACGATATCCAGAAAGCTTTGTATCCGTATATCTCATTCTAGTTGTGTATTGTATTATTTTCCGCTGCTATGTATTTAAATGTAATTTAAATCTCTGATATTTCTGTGTAATATTCATTTATACTCTGTATATTCTTGTAATCTCATGCATTGTTGTAATATACAATGAAATGTTCTTCCGTCTGCGTTCTATTTTGTCTTGTACTCAACGCCATCCGTGCTTTCCTTCACGGGGAAGTTCGGGTCGTGTCGTAAAAAGGAGACGCTAGTTAAATTTTTCGAAATTTAAGTTGTTAGAAAATTTCAGGGTTTTTTGAGAATTTTCGTTAATAAGTATAATTTCATATTTTTAATTGAAATTATTTGGTTCGGGTGAATTGAAATTAAAAAGTAAAACAAATGATTTTGACCTGGTTAATAAAGATTTGCAGCATTTTACTTCCCTTAATAATTTCAGGGACGAAATTTTTTCAGGGGGAAAGAATATAACGTCACGGATTTTTAGCGATCTAATAATTAATTTATTTAATTATTTAAATAGCGGTTTAGTAATTTAAAGGATTCAAATTTGAATTATTTTGAATATTTAATTAAAATTAAATATAAACCAATTATTCCAAATTCAAATATAAAACAGTCCCTTAACTCAACTAGTCGCATGATTCCACGTTTCATGATTTTTGCATGAGCATATATGATCCTAATCTGTCAACTACTACATAAGCATACATAGGAAATAGACAATAACAACTGAAAGACGAGTCTACCATTTATTTGTAACATAAAAGAATTATACGTGGCCTACAAACATGCCATAAGGATCCGGTAATTCTACTTCTTTCCTAAGAAACCGTACACTGCAACTTTATCATTTAGCGCAATAGCTATGAAAAAACTGACGGAATAATATGAAAGGAAAAGCCGTTGTGTAGCTAACAGCTATGTATAGCCTAGTACCACCTTATTTCTACTCTCTGAGATTTGTACATGTAGGATACCTGTATACTATATGCTCCCACATACCCAAGCTTTTCACGACAGATGAGTCAACTCATGAGAATAAAAGTGAAAAGAAAACTCGAGCAAACCTATCTATCTAGACTCTTAAGACTTCATACCCAAGCTATTGTGAGATTTTATGTCCCAGAAATAGCAAATATAACATTTAAGTGACCTAGTGTCTTGGGTTATCACGAGGCCCATCTCCACCTTATTGTTATTTAATACGAGTGAAGGTCCCATAACCGGTTAATACAATTATCGTATGTTGTGTTTCAACACAAGTGTACTTAACCTATACATTTCTTCCCTTAGCTATTAAGTATTATATCATATATGACCCGCAGCTACTTATCCACGCACATGGCCATTTGCCAATCTAGAAGAACAGTATAGTCAGGATGCCTATACCATTAAATATATACCCTTCATACGAATGAGATATATGCAAGCATTTAATAAGGCACATGCTAATGTTTGAAGCCTACCCTCCCTACACTTTCCATTCCTTACTCCTTAAGCATCCCATGCCAATATAAACGCAGTTAGTTTTCATCTATTTCTTTTCTTCGTTCATAATTTCAATAGCGAAATAATAAAAAGAAAAAACATAAAATAAAAGAAAAAGGGAAATTGGAAGTAAGTGGCATTGGAAAATTCATAGGAGCTGGCATCCTTATCATTTGCGGAAGCAGGAGAGGACTTGCATAAGGGAGATTTGCTGGAGTGGAGATAAAAACGAGGTGCAAGTGGCGGCTTCAATGGTGCAAACAATATGTACTCGGGCGGGTTACATTATTAGGGAAGACGGAAAACAGTTGAGAAGGGGAAGGCTAGTAGAAGATTCAGTTTCAAAATGGGGTAAATACGCATGTAAAGGGGGAGAAAATCAAACGACGTGAGGAGAAGCTGGAGAAGAGGGGGACTGCAAAACATGGGGCTTGAGTCTAATGTAGTATATTAATGAGAAGGAGGAGGTTTGGATCAGAAAATACCGGAGTGGTGAAAAACAGTTTTATGATTGGAAGTGGTTTTATTTTTCATTTTCGTGGCAATAAGAAGGTGCCATTTTTGTTTTCACAAGCAAATGATGTACACCAGGGTGGACCCGTGGTGGTGTTGAAGCTGAGTTCGTATTTTTGATGGGTGGAAAGCGTAGTGTCGGAGAGTGGGTGGAGTGTTTATGTTCTGGAGCAATGGAGGAACGTGAGCAATGGAGCAATGGTGTTGTGCATGTGTAGTATGAATGTTATGTGCGTGTGGAGCATGCATTTTCGAAAGTAGGAAAGTCAAAGGTGTACAAGAGCTCACGGTCATTTGAAGTTTGCGGGTCAACATGTTCGAAGGGGGAGAGTCTCTCTGGAGAAGGGACGTAAATTTAGGGAAGATGGAGTACATGCTGGTGCAGGGCGTGGGCTTTTAAGTCCAATGATGGGACGACATTAATATATGAATGGGTAGGGTCGGTTATTTAAATATATTAATGTTTGGAAAATGGCATGCTGTAAAGAAGAAAGTGATCAACAACTCTTCTGTTTTGGAGAAGATGGATTTGCGGAACGGTAACTATTAAATGTTCATGATGGTCGTCAGTTGTGCGTGGGCCGATTCTATTGAAAGCCCAACATATATATAAAAAAAATGAAGAAGATAAAAGTGATTTTGCAAATGATGTGAATGGGAATGGAGTACGGATAGTTCAAGGCTTGGGATATTTTACCGGAAGCCGGGTTATTTCTTTCTTGTGACACAAGAAGGGGTATTGTTTAAATGGGAATGGACGCGTATGGAAATGGGCTGAAGTCTAATTGGGTGAGGCCCGCTTAAGTATAGATAACAAATTTAGTTTATTTTAATAGTATATAAAATTGTTAATGTCATAACTTGCTCACACATTATCGAAATCTAACAAAATAGGATCCGTTAGGATCATGGGATCGTAGGCTACATATTGGAATTAGTTTGGAACCATTTGGAGCACGTTACAATTTTAGGAAGAATTAAATGTCTGATCTGAATCAAAGACCGTTAATCATTATTTAATGACTAATGACCAATGTGAGTAATTCTCACTAACTCTAATCAGTATTTATTTTTATAACTTATTTTCTGAATTGATAAATAATGATTGATTGTTGTGTGTTGATTGTTGGACGAACTGCTAATTGATTGGAATCATTTCCAATGATGCATAATCAATTTTATAAATAGAATTTGTAAATGGGATATTATTTTAAAATACAAAATCAGACTGGCTGATTATATAAATGAAATATTATTCACATTCGATGTGAATAATGGATTAAAATAAATATTTTTATAAATTTAAACATTTATGAAGGAAACTGGTTTTGGAATAGGAATTTAAATAAGAGTGTAAATCGAATATAAGTATTCGAAGGAGAGTTATATCAAATATAAGTATTTGAAGAAGAGAGAATCGAATATAGTTTATTCGAAAGAGAGATTATTGAATATAAGTTATTCGAAGAGAATTAATCAAATATAAGTTATTCGAAGAGAGTTAATCGAATATAAGTTATTCGAAGAGAGTTATCGAATAGTGACTATTCGAAAGAGAGTTATACGTTGAGATTCAACTATATCGAATGTAGGAAAGTACTATTTACTTTCCGTTTTAAATCAAGATTTATTTATTTATAAATTAGTTGTTTGTTTATTTATTCAAATTAACAAATAAAAGTTATATTCAAGTTATTATATTTTGGAAGCCTGGGATTTTAACACTATTGTTATGATCAAAAGGTTTCTGTAAAAGAAGTGGATTCGTAAATAGAATCCGAGAGTTACGTAAGGAAGTTTTTAAAACGTTAACTTTGTCTATTTCGAGGTTAATAATGTTTTTTAGTTAAGGTCTGAGAGGTAGTATACCCCAACTTGTTTGACTTCATTTTTAACTAAAGAATGGTTAAGGTTCGATAGTGAAGGTTGGTTATGTGAAATTAGTTAATGAGTGTAATGGTTTGAGTTGACATAGCGGTGTTTTATTTCAACATCTGTTTAAATCCAATGAAGGAGTTTTGGAAATGTTTTCCAAATAAGAATCAGAAATGTTTTCTAATATAGAAAATAAGAAATGAGAGTAAATATGGAAATGTTTTCAATTTATTAATAACATATATTTTCTAAATTTAGAAAATAAGAATTTACGAATATATGGAAAAACGGGAATAGGGAAATGAAATAAATTAATTTAAAGAGATACATGTTGATTGATGATTGATCGATAAGATTTCCATTTGGAAATACGACCGTAGTTTGTAGAAATGTTTTCGTTTGATAGTTAGATCACCGACTATCAAAGATTTTGACCATTTTCGTTGTCAATACTGAGAGACCAGGATCAGATATATTATCTGAAAACCACTTCGTATGGCATTAGCGTTGCGAATCAAATATGATGAAGATAAATGAAAATGGAATTATGCAAGGGATGTTCAGTAAATCCTAGGTAGAAATTGCCTAAGATGGATTTACAGAATTGTGCCTTCGGGTTGTCCAGTCCCAGGACAACTTGAATGGACGAATGTCTGACAGAGTATATCTGGTAGATCGCGTAAGTTGATTGTTTCAAACGTATTTACGTTGGTGGCGAAGGAATTCGTTTCTCTTAGCTTATACCCGTGGTATTTTTAGGGAAATCAATTTGTGACTTGGCGGGTATGACAATGTGGCATTCAAAGTAAATGAAGGAGTGATTTGTAAAAAAATACGTTATGGCCTCAAGCCTCATCAACTAGGAAATGACAGAAATCGGGCTGGCAGCATGGCTAAGCAGGTCGCACCCAATTAGGGTATATTGTTACAATCTATAGAATATTCATATTTGTTACTTCTTTCAATTTTGTATCTCCCAGGAACGGTTATGTTGGTATACCAACCGTAAGGTGATAATATATTTGGAACATTCAAGCGAAATCAATGGCCGGTCATGTGTGGCCGAGTTACAAGATGTTCTTGTTGAACTCCAGTGTATCGCTTCTAGAGTACGTTGATCGGAAGGTGGTTCCATACCTTGTCATAGATGGAAATCCATTACCCAATAATAGCCCACAGTTTTGATTGTATATTATATATGCATAACGTGAGATGAAAATGTTCTACTATATTTCTAAGTACTTGTATTCGACACTATTATAATATCAGAATAATATTGTTTTAGAAAATGTTCTAGGTTAACGTAAGGTAAAAACCATTAGTGTTTATGTGTGGATTGGTCTTACGATTATCATTACTTTGAAAAGAATTTGGAAAAGTTAAACCAAGTGTTTGGAATTTACTTACACCAGTCACATGACTGACCCATAGTTTATTTTGTTTTGTTTTCCCTAAACTCTTGGGGGCCCATATTTGTACGGGCAGTCAAGTAGTCGGGATTTTTTAGATATACCTGGAGGAGCTCGGAACAGGAGGCTTCAGAGTTAGATATATAGGGAGTTTATTTCCGCTGTGATATTATATGATAATAGTATGTGTGTACAGTTACCAGTTTTTATTTCCAAAGTTATTATATAATATATTTGATTCGTTCCGCTGTGAGATTCATGTTTACTCTGTGATGTTGTGTTCTTCTTCTTCTTCAATTCTAAATTTCTTTCTTTCTATTTCTCACCATCTAACTTCTTTCTATTAATGATCTGATATTTACGATGCTTGGATAGTTAACATGGGTTTTTTGTTGATTTTCAGGGTCGAAAATCCTGGTTCGTTACACTATATTTATTTATAAGAACCTTAATCGGATCACTTTTTCATAGGAACATCCAAACACTCATTCCCAGTACCCTAATATACCAATATAAAAGCATAAGTAGATTCAGAAAATCCATAGTTCATATGTGCGATAATCTATAAACTCATTTCATTATTATGGAATTTTTTAGCAAAATTTAGATTACAAGATAGTTTGATTTTATTTATTACCTTGTACAAAAACAAGGGTTTCTTATTTAAAATGAAATTGTCTAAGTATAAAAGCTTGCTGGTTTTAAAGCTTATTAGCCTGGGTAATTTTCAGTCTTTCTAACCTCCTTACAGAACTGATTTTCCTTATCTAGCCATAGTTATTTTCATGCGATTTTTTTGCCTGCATCAGGGTAAATCATTGCGCTATTGGCTGTAATAACCCGGAAATCAAAACCAATTTAAAAATTTTATTTTGGCAATTTTGATGAATTTAGAATATTTAAAATGGTTTATTTTAAATAATAACGATGAGAAATTTATTTTGAATAGAATTAGAATGTATTTATTTATTTGAATCGACGCTAGAATATAAATATTTATTTTTAAATATAAAAGGAATTGAAAATGGCGCCGTAGTTCAAAAATTCGATTTCAAAATTCGAATGAATGTACAGGATTCAAAATAAACCAGATTTTAGTGAAACCAAAAATTAGAATTTATTTGAAAATATCTTTCCAACGAATCCGAAAAATTGAAATTTCATAGCGGGAATAAAAAGATATGCCTAGTTGAAAATTCAGAATAGTCGCTATGGAATTTTGGGCCCTTAAAAATGGAAATTTTGCAAACGTTCCCTGTTTTCGACGAAACCACTTTTGTTGGATCTGGGATGTCAAGCTATTGCTAGGTTTCAAAATTCATAATTTTTGAAAGCAATATGTGAGCGTGGCGAAGGAAAACGTGTTTAGACAATTTTTGTCAATTTCGATCGACCAGAAAATGGCCATTTTTCAAACGGTCTCAGATTTGACGAAATTAGTTTTGTTAGGACCGTATCGTTAATACAAAGCTAGAAACTATTTTTCAGGAATTTTCAGAGTTACTATGTGAACCCGGTAAATTGAAATGTGCGTTCAAATTCAATATATAGACTTATATTTTGATTTTAATGGAAACTGATCGAAACAGTCGAATTGGCTTACGATACATATCCCATTGTGTTCGGAATGAGGGTAATTGGCTAGGGGTGATAGTCGTTGGACCTAGTTTGGGGTTCGAATAAAAGTCAACCAAGTAGGAAAATTAAATTAATTAAATATTATAATTTATATATAGCCCCTCTCCTATTTCCTCCTCTCTCGGATCTGAAACCGATTTAGAAAAAAAAGAAAAAAAAACCACCGCTGTTATGTCGATTGATTGATTGACAAGCTGTTATAAGCATCGAGTATTCATATTTGATGCTTATACAGTGCAGAATGCACTCTGGATGTTGAATTGCTGTTTTCGTTGTTGTTATACACATTCGTTGTATAAAATCCATATAATCAAATTATATGGTAATTGCCTGTGTCTAATTCCAGTTCAGAATTATCGAATATTTTAAAATAATATTTAGTGAATATTGAAATGTGAAGTTGTGTTAAGTAGTTAAACGCCATTTTAACACTAACGGGAATTTTGTCGATTTATTCGTTTTATAATGAATATCGAAAAGTGATTTCGAAATCGAATATTTTGAAAATATTATCGTTTTGAAATTGAAATAGAATTGAAATTCGAATTAAATTAAAATAGAATTGAAATTGTTTTGAATTGAATTTAAAACGGATTGAAATTGAATTGAAATCGATTTGATGGCCGTTGATGAAAATCGACTGTACGGCCCTTGATAAAATTATTAAAAATATCAATAATTAGTGTAAAATCATAAGAAATGACTTGGAAAGAATTGGGATGAAAAATTCCATTTTTGAAAAGATAAAAATAGATTTTTTTGTCGAAATGAACTAGTTTTGAACTAGAATTATAATCCCATTTATTTTTAAAATAAATAAAGTGGATTTGAAATGGTTTTAAAAATAACCAGAATTTCCAATAGATAAAGTGGAAATGGATTTGAATCGAAATTGTCTTTGGAATATTTTGATGTTGGATTTTGTGATTATATAGATATTGTTATGGAAATCTGAAAGATATATTTATATCGTTATTTCCAATACGATATTTGTTGGCCGTAAAATTTGATATTAAATATAAGCTGATATATTTTCTATTCAGAGCTTTGTATTTAATACCAAATGGGATTTGGGTTTGTCGTGAATGGTGTCTTCATTAACCCTGTTCTTAAACCCAGTTGAGAAAAAGATTAAATCCTTTTATTTAGATTTAATGAAGTATACCAATTAAATAATATTTAATTGGTATTGAATTGGAGTTGATTTTTGGGTTTATCGTGAACGGTGATTTAAATAACACTTGTTCCTTAACCTGATAGTTAATGGAATGTGAATTGGGTTTGTCATGAACTGTGTTTTAACGACATTCATTCTTTAACCCGATTTACAGTGAAATGGGATTTGGAATTTATAAATCTTTTCGATAAGATTTAAAGGAGATTTTCCAAAGTAAAGTTTTCCAATTTAATAAAATAAATTGGAATGGAATGGAATTCGATTTGGTAATAATCGAAGTGAATTTTTGTGGAGGAAGACTGCTAATATATATGGAATTTCAAAGGCTTTGCCGTTATTCCATTTATATTATTATTCGAATATGGAAGTTTATATCGATTATTTATATTGATCTGTTTTCCATGAAAATTCCATTGTTAATGGAATGTGATTTTGGGTTTATCATGAACCGTGTTTTAAATGACATTGATTCTTTAACCCAGTTAAAGACAGGATTTATTTCCTAGATTTGAATAATCATTAAGTAATGATTTTTGGAAATTAAAACTGAATTAGAGTTTTAATGAATCTAATAACTAAAATTATCAAATTCAAGGAAATGATCGAGAATGGAGTACCACCAGTTTTACTCCAGACAATAGTTAAATCGTTAATCAGATTTGAATGTGGAATGGTAATTGAATTTACTGATAACACTGTCGTGTTAGATATGAAGTATTACTAGTTTTACTTCATGGAATGAATAGGTTGGGGTTGGGAAATTTAATAAATGATTACTTCAGTAAGGTTCGTTAATCCCGTCTAGTTTGGATAAACCATAATTTGGTTTGAATTGATATTCAAAGGAAGATTAAAGAATAAATTTAATGAATTTATCTTTGATAAAATTAATGGGAACCTTTCCCGAAGTATAAGAATATTTGAATAAAGAATATTCTGGATTGGAATGAGGCGTATGTTGTGTTTTTATAACACTTATTTATTAAATACGCGAGTTATTCAGAAAGGCCGGGTTTATCCCATTCTGAATAATTGAATCGACGATAAGTCGACGATGAAGACGGTGGTTAAAGACTGGAGGTCTTCACATCGTTTGGATAATTACTGATGATCTTGATTGGGCTGTACACCCAAGAGGAAGGAATCAGTTGTTGATCGTCCAGACGTACTCGGAGATCGATGGATATGCGAGGAATAAGGTTCCTCCGGTTTCGTTCAGACCCAGAACGGACTTGTAAATGGATGTGTGTCTGACATCGGATTCCATTCTATGTGATTGATATCGGTTGCATAGCGTGAATTGCCTATGTGGCATGCTGAGATGAAAATGATTAAGGCTTCTATTGAAAAGTAGAGTCTTGTGGTTGATGATCAAGGCGCGGCCTTTCTGGCGTAGCTTTGTGTAGCGTTATTTCGCGAGCCTCACACCCCGGTGTAAACCATAAACGGGAGAGGACTGCAGGGAAGGTATGCGTTTCCTTCTAGCTAGGGGTGGTGTTTTGGGTTTTACACGCCCGGACATTTTACTTATGTGGATGATGGATATGAGGCGCCTCGGTTATATCGGTCGATCCGGGACCGATGGAGTCATTTGGCTAATTTACGCATCATAGGGCGGGGAAACACATTGTTCAGGCATTATAATCCACATCGAGTGGACCATCCCCGAAGATCCATGGGGTAGTTGCAGCTGTTCCTGAGACATGGGCTAGATTGTCTCGAAGCGGTAAGGACGATCCCTTGCCTTGGTTTACAGAGGGGAATCCAACTTCCAATATGAGACATTTGCGGTTTTAATTGTAAACTTATATATGACGACATAATGGCATGGGGCACTTATGTCGTCTATGATTGATACTTATGATTGAAATTGTTTTGACACTATACACTTATAGTAATAATAAAAGATGAAATTTAGCGTATTAAGCATTCTTTGGCTATTATAAGGTAAAACCCTATCCTCCGGTTTGTGTTGCATTGTGTGATGGGACCTGGGTCTTATAATAGCATCATTGTTCTTTATTTAGTATTGCGCTGTTGTTTTATGCACTGGTGTTCTTGGGAGGAAACTCGTTCCGTGTTATACGGCGCGGTCCCTTGATTTACCTAACTTTAAAATAAAAATTAATAACTGTTTTAGTTCTCACACCAGTCACATGACTGACCTGGAGTCTATTGTTTTAACCTAAGCTCTGGGTGCCCCTATTTCTACGAGCAGCCAGTAGTTTTGGTTTTGCAGATTTATATTCACAGGATCCTGGTTTACAGCTGGAATGATATTCAGAAAGCTCTGTATCCGTATATTCTTCTCATTTGTGTTTTGTATAATTATTTTCTGCTGCATTGTAATTTATGAATCTATTATATTTATTGAATGTATATTATTTATTCATACTCTGTATATTCTTGTATTCTGATGAAATTGTTGTAATAAGCAATGTAATGTTGTTTTGTTTGTGTTCTGATTTTTCTTGTCCTCAATTCAATCCATGCTTTCCTTCACGGGGAAGTTTGGGTTGTTATATGTGGTATCAGAGCTTTGGTTTACAAAGCTCGAGAACAAGACATATTAGAACCATACGAAAGAATTCATCAGAGATTGGATTAATAATATCCAATGAGAATGACTCGTTAGAGATAGGATCAGTAGTATCCTAGAACGAGTGTGAAGAGTAGTGTTTTTGAAATAAAATTGAAAACAGTTTTTGTTTTGAAAATTTAAATCAATTATTCGTATTTGAATATTATTTTTTATATTGATTTGGACAATCTGGTATATAAAGATTTTGCGTATACGTCTGATCCGCGTGTATTTGAAGTTTTAATATACTGGATAAATATAGAATCACACTCTAGTCGCCCGGGGATGATTCTGATAATGCTGCAGCGTTATCAGTATTTGTGTTCGAGTTTCGAAAGTGGGATTTCTATATGATTCCAATTGACTGGTGTGAGAACCAAAATTAGATAGGGCTTATTGTTGTGATTTGGCATCAAAAATCTGATTTTTGGACTATGTATCAAAGTTATGAATTTGAAAAGCTAACCCACTAATTGATTGATGGTTGTGTTGTATGATTATTCCTTTAAACCATTATGTGAAAGAAAGGTGAATTTAGGCCAAATTGAACCAAATATTGAACTGTATTGGAAATTATTTGAAATTGCATGCATATACATGTATATACATTGAACAGGTCATAGCAATGAGGCTAGAGAAGAGGAATAAAATTGTTTGCCCGACAAATAGGTACATGTTTATTGTATTTCTTGGGGTTTTTGACGATTTTATGAGCCGACTGGCTAGCCACTTGGCTGTTTCTTTTTCTTTTTGGATTGGAAAGGCTTGTATGGCAATTTCGGAATTTTCCCGGTGCTCCCGTGCAGGGGAGGTTATGGCGAAATATTTCGAAAATTTAGGGTGTTAGCCAAATTTTTGAAGAATTTGAAAAGTTCTTAGAAACTGAAAAGTTAAAGAACTTAAGCCATACTGAAAATAATGAAAGTTGAGTTGGTTTGTAAAACAACTTTCAGCTTCGTTCCTTTTCGGGGACGTAAAGTTTTAAGTGGGGGAGATTGTAATAACCAGGAAATTAGAACCAATTTAAAACTTTTATTTTGGCAATTTTGTTGAATTTTGAATATTTAAAATGGTTTATTTTAAATAATAACGATGAGAAATTTATTTTGAATAGAATTAGAATGCATTTATTTATTTGAATCGATGTTAGAATATAAATATTTACTTTTAATTATAAAAGGAATTGAAAATGGTGTGGTAGTTCGAAAATTCGATTTCAAAATTCGAATGAATGTACAGGATTCAAAATAAACTGGATTTTAGTGAAACCAAAAATATTAGAATCTAATTGAAAATATCTTTCCAACGAATCCGAAAAATTGAGATTTCATAGCGGGAATAAAAAGATATGTCTAGTTGAAAATTCAGAATAGCAGCTATGGAATTTTGAGCCCTTAAAAATGGAAATTTCGCAAACGATCTCTGTTTTCGACGAAACCACTTTTGTTGGATCCGGGATGTCAAGTTATTGCTAGGTTTCAAAATTCATAATTTTTGAAAGCAATATGTGAGCGTGTTAAAGGAAAATGTGTTTTGACAGTTTTCGTCAATTTCGATCGACCAGAAAATGGCCATTTTTCAAACAGTCTCAGAATTTGACGAAATTTTTTGTTAGGACCATATCGTCAATACGAAGCTGGAAAATATTTTTCGGGAATTTTCAGAGTCAGTATGTGACCCCGGTAAATTGAAATGTGCGTTCAAATTCAATATATAGATTTATATTTTGATTTTGATGGAAACTGATCGAAACAGTCAAATCGGCTTACGATACATATCCCATTGTGTTCGGAATGGGGGTAATTGGCTAGGGCGACAGTCGTTGGACCTCGTTTGGGGTTCGGATAAAAGTCAACCTAGTAGGAAAATTAAATTAATTAAATATTATAATTTATATATAGCCCCTCTCCTATTTCCTCCTCTCTCAGATCTGAAACCAATTTAGAAAAAAAAAGAAAAAAACCACCGCTCGTCGCAACCGCGACGCTCAATCCTACGCCACCGCGGCCACGAATGGTGCACCCACCTCCGACGAGCCTCGCCGTAGCACCCACCTTCTCCCTCTCTTCTCCGATGCTACCAATCCCTAAACCCCCAATACCGAAGTAACTCGTTGCCGCTCCTCCCAAGCGCTGCGCCCCTCCCAATCGACGCAACCTAACCACCAAGACGTCGTCGCCTCCCTTACTGGACCCCACCTCCGATGGCGCTGCTTCCCGCCACAACAGCGCGTCAGTGGACCCCCCCACCAAAAGGATTCGATTTTGCAAAGGATGAACGGTAAGTTTTTACATTATTTTGGTTTAGTTAATTAATTTAAAAATCTGATTTTTTTTTAAATACAAGAAAGGTATGATTTTTTTACCATACAAAGAACTGATTTTTATGTTAATAAAGGTTCGATTTTTAATGTTTTAAAAATCTGATTTTTAATTTATAAAGATTTGATTCTTAGTGAGGAAAGAATATGAATTTTAAGTAGTGAAAATTAGATTTCTAAGGTAATGAAAAATATGATTTTTATATAGTAGAGATTATAACAATATGATTTTTATATAGTAGAGATTATAAAAATATGAGTTTTATAAGATAGAGAATATAAAAATACGATTTTTATATATGTTGTAGCAAAATAAAAATTCAATTTTTATATGAGTAGCGGATTGAAAATAGAATTTTTATATAATAAAGAATATAAAAAAAATGATTTTTACATATATAGCGAAATAAAAATCTGATTTTTATTATATGTATAGTGATATAAAAATGTGATTTTTATTCATATAGCGTTGGAATAAAAATGTGATTTTTACTATGAACAACGTGGAAAAGTTTGAGTTAGAATTTCAAGCAAATCCATACCGTTCAGAAATAGATAATGGAGGAGTGGAACCCAAAGGTGAGAACTTTTCACTTTTAATTTAATTTTCTAGTTAAAATATATACTAGGATGCAGACGGTGCTTAGTAGCACTCGACACCCGTCGTCCACAGACCATGGATGACTTGTATGTTTGATTGATCTGTTGTGAAAATTGATTGTGTGTTGTGGAATGAAACAAAATATTTTATAGTTAAAAATATAATTTTTAACATGTATATAAAATGAAATAAATATTCATTTACAAATCAGACGATTTGTTTATGTACACTGATTTGACTAATATTGATTGGGACGATAAATTTTACACATCGCCCAACTGCACAAATAAATCTATGTTTGTTGTTTGAAAACCCCACACGGGTATTGGGATGATATTGGGCATACACTAGTCCCAATAATTAGTTGTATGTCGATCGATTGATTGACAAGCTGTTATAAGCGTTGAATATTTATATTTGATGCTTATACTGTGCAGAATGCACTCTGGATGTTGAATTGCTATTTACATTGTTGTTATACACATTCGTTGTATAAAATACATATAATCAAATTATATGGTAATTGCCTGTGTCTGATTCCAGTTTAGAATTATCGAACATTTTAAAATAATATTTAGTGAATATTGAAATGTGAAGCCGTGTTAAGTAGTTAAACGCCATTTTAACACTAACGGGAACTTTGTCGATTTACTCGTTTTATAATGAATATCGAAAAGTGATTTCAAAATCGAATATTTTGAAAATATTATCGTTTTGAAATTGAAATAGAATTGAAATTCGAATTAAATTGAAATTGAAATTCGAATTGAATTGAAATAGAATTGAAATCGTTTTGAATTGAATTTAAAATGGATTGAAATCGATTTGAAATGAATTTAAAACGAATTTATATTACAAAATTCCATTTTGATTTGAATTTGAGATGGAAGTTGAAATCATTTTGAAAACGAATTTAAAACGATTCATAAAATACGTTTTAAATGGAAATCGTCGAAATATATATTATATATATAATATAATGGCCTGAATAGAACGCGCCACGCTACGGCAATTCGCGAATTTCCACCATTGATTTCTAATAGACATTACGGGAGATCCGACCGTCGGATTCTCCTAAAACTGGAACCGTTGGGTTCGTATCGAAAGGAGCTTTCTAAAAATACAAGAAATTAGAAATCTAACGGTTGGATTTGGAATTATGTCCAAATCAAATTTGATAAAGGTCGCTGTAAGTGCAGTTCGATGGCCGTTGATGGAAATCAACAGTACGGGCCTTGATAAAATTATTAAAAATATCAATAATTAGTGTAAAATCATAAGAAATGATTTGGAAAGAATTGGGATGAAAAACTCCATATTTTAAAAGATAAAAATAGAAATTTTTATCGAAATGAACTAGTTTTGAACTAGAATTATAATCCCATTTATTTTTAAAATAAATAAAGTGGATTTGTGGTTTTAAAAATAACCAGAATTTCCAATAGATAAAGTGGAAATGGATTTGAATCGAAATTGACTTTGGAATATTTCGATGTTGGATTTCGTGATTCTACAGATATTGTTATGGAAATTTAAAAGATATATTTATATCGTTATTTCCAATACGATATTTGTTGGTCGTAGAATTTGATATTGAATATAAGCCGATATATTTTCTATTCAGAGCTTTGTATTTAATATCAAATGGGATTTGGGTTTGTCGTGAATGGTGTCTTCATTAACCCTGTTCTTAAACCCAGTTGAGAAAAAGATTAAATCATTTTATTTAGATTTAATGAAGTATACCAATTAAATAATATTTAATTGGTATTGAATTATAATTGATTTTTGGGTTTATCGTGAACGGTGATTTAGATAACACATGTTCCTTAACCCGATAAATAATGGAATGTGGATTGGGTTTATCATGAACTGTGTTTTAACGACATTCGTTCTTTAACCCGATTTACAATGAAATGGGATTTGGAATTTATAAATCTTTTTGATAAGATTTAAAGGAGATTTTCCAAAGTAAAGTTTTCCAATTTAATAAAATAAATTGGAATGGAATGGAATTCGATTTGGTAATAATCGAAGTGAATTTCTGTGGAGGAAGACTACTAATATATATGGAATTTAAAAGGCTTTGCCGTTATTCCATTTATATTATTAGTCAGATATGGAAGTTTATATCAATTATTTATATTGATCTGTTTTCCGTGAAAATTCCATTGTTAATGGAATGTGATTTTGGATTTATCATGAACCATGTTTTAAATGACATTGGTTCTTTAACCCAGTTAAAGATAGGATTTATTTCCTGTATTTGAATAATCATTAAGTAATGATTTTTGGAAATCAAAACTGAATTAGAGTTTTAATGAATCTTTAAATAGATTGAAAGGTGAATTTGATAACTAAAATTATCAAATTCAAGGAAACGATCGAGAATGGAGTACCACCAATTTTACTCCAGATGATAATTAAATCTTTAATCAGATTTGAACGTGGAATGGTAATTGAATTTACCGATAACACTGTCATGTTAGATATGAAGTATAACCGGTTTTACTTCATGGGGTGAATAGGTTGGGGTTGGGAAATTTAACAAATGATTACTTCGGTAAGGTTCGTTAATCCCGAATAGTTTTGATAAACCATAATTTGGTTTGAATTGATATTCAAAGGAAAATTAGAGAATAAATATAAAGAATTTATCTTTGATAAAATTAATGGGAACCTTTCCCAAAGTATAAGAATATTTGAATAAAGAATATTTTGGTTTGGAATGTGGCATATGTTGTGTTTTTATAACACTTGTTTATTAAATACGCGAGTTATTCATAAAGGCCGGGTCTATCCCATTCTGAATAACTGAATCGACGACGAAGACAGTGGTTGAAGACCGAAGGTCTTCACATCGCTTGGATAATTACTGATGATCTTGATTGGGCTGTACACCCAAGAGGAGGGAATCAGTTGTTGATCGTCCAGACGTACTTGGAGATTGATGGATATGCGAGGAATAAGGTTCCTCCAGTTTCGTTCAGACCCAGAACGGACTTGTAAATGGATGTGTGTCTGACATCGGATTTCATTCTGTGTGATTGATATCAGTTGCATAGCGTGAATTGCCTATGTGGCATGCTGAGATGCAAATGATCAAGGCTTATGTTGAAAAGCAGAGTCTTGTGGTTGATGATCAAAGCACGGCCTTTGTGGCATAGCTTTGTGTAGCATTAATTCGCGAGCCTCACACCCCGATGTGAACCAGAAACGGGAGAGGACTGCAGGGAGGGCATGCGTTTCCTTCTAGCTAGGAGTGGTGTTTTTGGTTTTACACGCCCATACATTTTACTTATGTGGATGATGGATATGAGGCGCCTCGGTTATATCGGTCAATTCGGGATCGATGGAGTCATTTGGCTCATTTACGCCCATAGGGCAGGGAAACGCATTGTTCATGCATTATAATCCACATCCAGTGGACTGGCCTTAAAGATCCATGGGGCAGTTCCGGCTATTCCTGAGACATGGGCTAGATTGTCTCAAAGCGGTAAGGACGATCCCTTGCCTTGGTTCACAGATGGGAATCCAACTTCCAATACGAGACATTTGCAGTTTTAATTGTAAACTTATATATGGCGACATAGTGGTATAGGGCACTTATGCCATCTATGATTGATACTTATGATTGAAATTGTTTCGACACTATACACTTATAGTAATAATAAAAGATGATATTTAGCATATCAAGCATTCTTTGGCTATTATAAGGTAAAACCCTATCCTCCGTTTTGTGTTGCATTGTGTGATGGGACCTGGGTCTTATAATAACATCATTGTTCTTTATTTAGCATTGCACTGTTGTTTTATGCACTGGTGTTCTTGGGAGGAAACTCGTTCCGTGTTATACGGCATGGTCCCTTGATTTACCTGACTTTAAATAAAAATTAATAACTGTTTTAGTTCTCACACTAGTCACATGACTGACCTGGATTTTATTGTTTTAACCTAAACTTTGGGTGCCCCTATTTTCCACGGGCAGCTAGTAGTTTGGTTTTGCAGATTTATATTCACAGGATCATGGTTTACAGCTGGAATGATATTCGGAAAGCTCTATATCCGTATATTCTTCTCAATTGTGTTTTGTATTATTTTTTTCCGCTGCATTGTAATTTAAGAATCTCTGATATTTATTGAATGTATATTATTTATTCATACTCTGTATATTCTTGTATTCTGATGAAATTGTTGTAATAAGCAATGTAATGTTCTTCTGTTTGTGTTCTGATTTGTCTTGTCCCCAATTCAACTTGTGCTTTCCTTCACGGGGAAGTTCGGGTTGTTATATTGGCCCTTGCTAAATAGACATGCACACATGTACATAGCAGGTACCTATGCACATCTATTTATACAATATAATTTACCAATAAATTACTAAAGACAAATCATATTTCAAATCTTCTTTAACATCCCAAAATTCTGTTTCTACAACATCTTTCTATGCCTATTATTTTACTGTACATTGTGTATAAATCCTGTGTGTTTTGTGTCTAAAAATGCCTTAGCATAATGCATAACAAAGGAGCATATGCATATATCATTTTATATGCTATACCCAATTAGACATGTTATGTACAAATATAAATATGCTAATATTTCTAATGTCCAAATGCATATAAATATGCTCGTGTATTTAGCACAATATTACCCATTGTTATAGAGAAAGCCAGATCCACTTATTCTTTCAAATGGCATGACTTCCCTCTTAATTATATAACACCATTCAATTGCAGATCTTTACATGTAATACCAATATTTCCGATTTCTCAAACATACTTCGTACTATTAATATTTCAAAACATTACCATAGGTTTTTTAAAGATAACATACATTCATACATCATATAAATTTAACAAAGCTTAAAGTCCTTAAAACTAACTAAACAACAATAATACATTTTAGTCACTTTAAATATTTTAAAAAAGCAACTCTTAACCACTTTAAGATTCCCTATCACATTTTAGCTAGAAAATTTATCCCTTAAAAGTTTGTCAAAAAAATTCTAACTCAAAAAAAAATTCTTTAAAAGAAAATGATGTATACAATGGTCATATATATCCCAAATTGGAAATATTAGCACATCCTCTATATTCCATAAACAATTAATTTGGAACTTTAAATTTCAAAATAATCCTTAATATCTCAAATTTGAAATATCAGCACATCTTTTAATATTTCAAAAACAACTTCTAAGTCATGCAAACATGATAAATGGTAGATGTTGAGTGAATTACACAAACCAGTCGGGATTGACCTCGAAAATTTTGTTCATTAAGGTTAACAAAATAAATTGGAATATTTGTTAACCCCAAATGACAAAACGAGCACAAATTGGAGCTACAGGAATTGTATCCTTTCCGATCAAAAGTTGGTGAAACCCAACTGCTAAGTCTAATATGAAACGACTTTAGCCCTACTAATCTATTGAATAGACCTTTTTTTAAGGCAAGGATTTATAAAGTTTGTCGTATTTGCAAAGCTAGAACATCCCATCAGATCACTCTAAAAAGATAACTTCCCTTTGTCCTTAGTGGTCGATCACTAAGGAGGATAAACAAATAGATTGAGTCACGGAAATGAAAATCAATTTCAAACTCAGTTTAGTACACATGAGACAAAATTTGGGGGTCACACAAGATTCCCACATCCCGAAATCCCAAAGATCAAGAACAGAAATCTGAAACTAAGAGACCAAGACCAGTAAGCCAAATATAGCTTATTACCTTTCAAAAGAAGATTTGAGATAATTTGAATACTCGAATCACCCGAATTCTAGAACTCATCCAAAGAAACTTAGAGGAACATAAAATGGAAAGACTAATCATACCATATCAAGTATGTACGTATAAGCCCATACATCACAATGTGATTCACAAACGGTTCTCATGTGGAGCATGGACGTACCTAAAATTATGTCATCGAACAGTACGAAAACGCATAACTCAAGGGAACATTGATGCACCTAAAATTACATCTCTGAATCAAATACACCATAAGAAGACGGAACATCGATGCACCTGAAATTACAACTTCGAACTGAATACCACAACATCGACATATGTAAAGACATACGACACAATGAGATCTCTCATCGATGTATATAAAGATATACAACACATAAGGTTCTTGTTGATGTACATAAAGATATACAACACATGAGCTCAAATGAAAATGATCAACATCGATATATATAAAGATATAAAACACATGTGATATCTCATCGATGTGTATAAAGATATACAACACATGAGACAACTCCTTATTGATATATATAAAGATATACAACACATATGGTTCCCGTCGATGTACATAATGATATACAACACATAAGCTCAAACGAAAATGATCAACATCGATATACATAAAGATACACAACATATGTGATCTCTCATCAATTTATATAAAGATATACTACAGATAAGACAACTCCTCATCGATGCATATAAAGACATATAATACATAAGGTTCCCGTCAATGTACATAAAGATATACAACACATGAGCTCAAATGAAAATGATCAACATCGATGTATACAAATATATAAAACACACGTGATCTCTTATCGATGTATATAAAGATATAAAACACATGAGACATCTCCTTATCAATGTATATAAAGATACATAACACATAAGGTTCCCGTCGATGTACATAAAGATATACAACACACGAGCTCAAACGAAAATGATCAGCATCAATGTATATAATGATATACAATACATATGATCTCTCATTAGTGTATATAAAGATATACAACACATGAACAACTCCTTATCGATGTATATAAAGATATACAACACATAAGGTTCCCGTCGATGTACATAATTAAAGATATACAACACACGATATCAAACAAAAATGATCAACGTCGACGTATATAAAGATATACAACACATGTGATATCTCATCGATGTATATAAAGTGTACATAAAGATATACAACAAATGATAAGCAACAAAATAACCATACATGATCCTGAGATTTCATCCAAAAATGAAATAGAATCTTAACTGACTAAGTCTGGAAATAGACGACAAAGTAAACACAAATGTATCTACCCACTTGTTTTTACCAAGACAATTAATTAAATTCCTTATTCAATCGAAAAGACCAAATTACTTATTTGAAACAAGTAATACTCCAAAGCAAATGAAATATTTAATCATTACCCACAGAAAGCTAAAGACGTCTAGATAGCAAAATAAATGTGTAACAAAAACTCAAGGTAAGTACATAAATACTTAACTTGCGACATCTAAGGACAAAGTGTCCGTACGCCCTCTTGACATAAATTAAAGAAATCTAGAAAAGGATTACTGCAAAAAAATGACAATAGCGCTAATGATGGAAGCAGATGTACCTTGGTCGAAAAGGATCACTTCCTTTTCTCATTATGGAGTTCAAGACATGTCGAAATATGATGGTTCAAACTTTTGCAATTGTGACATAAGAGGGGTTTTGAACAATTACTAACAAAGTAGTAATTGAAACATGCCCAAAGACTAGGGGTAAAGGTTTTGCAGTCGAAGTTGCTTGGTCTCTTTTGTTCTTACCAACCCCATCATCAATGTTGCTCACTTTATCAGCTTCCTCAAGACGGAACGTGATATCCATGAGCACATCAAAAGGATTGACCAACTTAAGAAATAAGGCCTTCTTGAGATTTTTATTCAACCCATATACAAATCTCTAGATCTTTTTCTTGGTTGTATTAATATATTCGAGGCCGTATTTAGATACAGAATCGAGCGATGCGATATACTCTCCCACGAAAGAATTACCTTAAACAGGGTCCTCGAAGCATCGGACTAACACTATTTTTTCTCCCTCCGGTACAAACTTAGCTTCGAACCTTTCTTGGAATTTCTTCCATGTTAGATCCTTCTCTTGTATTTCAGAGATCATGAGCTCATACTAGTCAAGTGATCAATCTTGGAGCATAGTAGAAGCCACCTGAACACAATGCAATTCCTCAAGATTCATGCGAGAAAAGATGTGAACGCATGATTTAATCCAATATTGGACCTCCATGAAGCTTTTAGACCCCTTGAAATCCTCTCTACGAAGCTTCATATAATCACTGTACAAGCTAGCAAACCCAGATTTGGGATGCGTAGACACAGAATTGGTTTCTGCTGCTTGGGCATTTGTCACAAGCTCAAGGAGCTGCTGAGTTGTCATATACACTCCCCTAGTAAGGAGTGGAACTAGGTTGAGTGGTGCTCGGGCGGGCACACTTAGACATTTTTGTTCAAGAAAGGAAGAAAGAAAAATGTTTTTCTAAAAAAAAATTGATTCAATAAACAAGGGATCATAATATAAGATAGGATATGACGGGTCCTAAGACTCGATTTAAATCCTAAAACACGATGTCCTAAGAGAGGCTTAGGACAACAATCCTTGTCGTGATATCTAATATTGGTTTGAACTTTGCTCTAATACCAAGTGTAACGAACTACCTCTATGCTTCCGTTTTCCAAGGACATTGCAAGCAATGTTGTCAATTAACCTAAAGAATAAGGTCGTTGAGAAGCAACCATCTGTATAATAGCTTTGAATGAGTGTTAAACATGCCGGATAATGTGGTCTTACTTTTCAAATCTCATAAGGAAATTCGACACATCTAATTCAAGTTCAAATCTACTACACAATGGATATATATAATTCGAAATCAATATAAAATAATAATAATAAAATCAGTGTCAGACACAGATATTCACACCACTAAGGCGGAAACTGATATGAATATAACACATAAAAGTGTACACATAGATAGTGGTCAAACTTGATCCATTACATAACAAAATAATAGATACAAGGCTTCACAAAATAATATGTATATAAAGGAGTCTCAATCTTGTATACATATAACCCCAAATCTACAAATTAATGTAGTTAGCCCAAAAGTCGGGAGATGTTCCATGCTAGAAGTCATGTGAAGCACCTGTAATACCCCAGTTTGACTCGAGTATTATTTATAATAGAATAAACGAATAAGTATATTTGTACTTATAATAATAAACTGAGATAGAATAAGAGATATAAACAGATAATGACATATACACAATAAAAAACCAATGTTCACATACAAATGTGAAACCCTAAGAATGTCCATATAATAACTCAAAGAAAACTCAAAGCTACAAGATAATACCACATTCTAAATTACCTAGCTACACACAAGAAATGATGTACATTATCAAATCAATCACAAAATTGATAACACGATATCACAACACCAATATGGTCCTAGACCAAAATGATATAAAGATTATCACATACACCACACAAGATGAATCGAAGTCCTCGCGGATCCAATATGAAAGATGAAACGAAGTTCCTCAAAATGTTCTGAAGATCCACCATGAAAGATGAATCAACGTTCCTCAAAATGATCTGAAGATCCACCATGAAATATGAATCGAAGTTCCTAAAAATGATTCGAAGATCCACCACGAAAGATGAACCGAGGTTCCTTAAAATGTGGAATATATTCCACAACTCAGTGACGTCGCATAAAGCTAGTCTAAATCTCAGAAAGATCTTAACTGATCAAGTATAATGTAAATTACTCCAAGCTAGTAAATATAAGATTTAAGCTACATGTCTTCTAACCACTTGCTCTACTTGAATATTTACGAACAAGCTGTATATTCCACTAGAAACACGAAATGATTATTGCTACAGTTTTCAATCGAATGAGTCCAAGATTTAACCGTCGAAGCAAACACAAAGGTTAATAGTCCTTGTTTTTACTAAGACATTCAATTGGATTTCTCATACGAGTGAGGAAAAGGTTTATAACATATGTACTAGTAGATTGGAAAACAAATTGTAAAATAACTTCATATGATGAAGTAAGATTAAAAGACATTTTAGTATATGATTTGGTATCTACTAATATTATAAAACCCTTTATTGTTTGAAGTGGAAAATCCCATAGATTATCGATTATAATAACAACCAATCTCAAAATTCACATTTTAATAACGTAAATCAAATCCCATGAGTATCGATTATAAGTTCGTTCATCATGAATAAATCGAAAGTCCATCTTACCAAGCTGAAATACGTAGATTAGAACAATTAGAAAGTCAAAGGAAAAGAAAAACGACCCAAAATTTGGTAGGGAATAAGCCTGGAACAACTTAAACTGTTGATCGTGGTTCCACTGGTCGATAGTCGAAAACAAGATTCAGTCAGTTGAATTTATGATTCACCGGATGAATCTGTTTCCAGATACATAAGCGTCTATTCTGAACTTCAGTCGATTGAATTACCCATTCATTCGACTGAATATTATTTAGCCTGCTGAATGGAAAATTCAATTGGTTGACCTGTACACGAAACCCTTCCCAAGAGCAAACAATAATTTAGTCGGGTGAATCTGCTTAAAAGTGCTGATTTTAGTGTTTTGAAGGAAAAGTCAATATCCTACGATTCTAGACGAGCATACATGAATAGTAAAGGATTATAACATTATACAAGTGACAATGAAGCTTCTAAGGCTTGTCAAAACAACTAACATCACATGAATCAATCCTACCTAAAGATTTATATTATAATTCGTATAATCGAATTGAAAACTCAAAATTGGAATCACATACAAACAATCCAAATAACACAATGCACACACTCAATATAAACGAGCCAATGGCACACTAGCCAAGCCTAAAGGCTAGTGTCATATATGTGAGTTTGCAAGAACTCACCTTTGATAATTGGAATTAATCAGGAGATGCAAAACCAAGGTAAGTAGCTCCTTTCTCCAGTATAACTCACTAATATTCAACCTATAAAAAAATACACAATAATTCCTAAGAATTAGGTTTAGGAAATAACAAGGATTGAGGAGGAAACAAGTTGGAGAAGATGGAGATTGAGCTTACCTCTCTTCTTTTTGGATTTACCCCATATTTCTATAGGAACTGGAGCTCCTAGAATTAAACTAGGTTTGAGGAATTTTAATTTCCCATTCCCCTCTCTGTTTCTATTTTTTCTTAAGTGTGGTGAATGAATGAAGAGATTGGGAAGAAGGAGCTCTTAAGTAGGACTGAAATGGGTTATGTTGACTAACCCAAAACCCAACCAAAGTCCCAAATTTCCCTAATTCAAAACATATCGATGTTTACAGTTTTAAATATTGTAAACGACATTTTGAACTCAATGGAAGTGTTTTGAGTCCAAATTCACCTATATTCAAAAAGTGATATTTCAGACATATATTCAATTAAGGATGTTATATTTAAGTAAAATATTTAAATATATTATCGTGAAATATGCGGGTTGCTATAGCTGGCTCCCCACGAAAAGTCACCCTAAAATGTCTAAAGACACGGGTAAGAAGATGGCAATAAGGGAAATGGGCCCTTTGGGTATCCGCGAAAGGTTTTGAGAGATGAATCATCAAAACGTGCACCCAGTTGATGAATACGACACCAATTATAGCAGTGGTGTGGCTCATAGAAGGGTAGATCTGCTCCAGCCTTCCCGTCTTGGGAATAATGTTGTGTTGGATGATGCGCACAACCAAAAGGGTAATGGTTGCAAATTACTAGTGTCCCAAACATTGGTAGCTCCTACAAATATGCGAGAGAGGATCGTCATCTCAGTGTCATCCAAATTCGCTCCATCAACAAAAATGCCCAAAATCTCTGCTAGATCCTGGTCGATAAGCTCAATAGGGGTCCCCTTCACCTCGGACCGAATCAAGCTCGTTCTAAAGTCAAAGTTGATGACCATCTGGTATTCAAACAGACGGACACAACACGGACATCATTCATAATCGAAAGTGTCATGGCGTAGGATTGGTGAGAGGCCTGCGATAACGAACAGCTCCTCCAACTGAAGTTGAGCAAAATCAACAAACTTCACCTGGAATCCTTGGAGACACTCATAATTCTCTATCTCCATGAATGTCTCTATCTCCTTTAGATTGCGATCGAGTTATGCATCCTTTTGAGGCGTGAGGCTAGGGTATCGTTCAAGGAGGTCGAACTCCCGTGAAGGTGTCATTGAAGAAATCAGCAAAAATCGTTGAAATTGGCGATATTGACAAAGGAAACTACATATCTGAGGTATAGGAGGGGCTAGATCTCAGGCGCAAGAATTTTGGAAGTGATTAGAGGCAAAACGGAGCTAGGAGGCTTGGGTTTGGCGGTTGAGAAATGATGAAAATGGGTTTGATTGGAATGTAAAAGAAGAAGATGATGTAAAATCAGTTGGAAACGATATATATATATATCATTCTAACATTCGGGTCGAGGTCGGGTCGCGCCAGGGGGGAGCTGTCGACTGCAAGGCAGAAGGATAGTCGACTACCTTATTGACTACTTAATATCGACAGCTAGCCCTTTCTAAGGGGAGACCTGAACCTAGACCCAAAAATGCCAGTTCAATTTCTAAAAATTATAATAAAATCGTATCGCCTTTCCAACTCCACGAGAAATCCCATGCCGACGTTCACCATCCTCCAGTCAAGAAATAATTTTCTCAACACCTACAAATAGCTATGACCATCAAACGAACGAACTCTTCAAAAGAAAACTCATCCAGAAATATAAAATAAATTAAATCAGATCTTCACCTTACCTAGCTGGCCAACGACATGAATGATTTATGGAACCAGATACCCTGGGATGAATAGAATTCTCTTTAGCCTTTCTTTTTTTTTCGAGAGAAAATTTTCAAAAACCTTTCAATATTAATTTTTTATTTATAAACTAAGGGTCTCATAATATAAATTTATATTTATATAACTTATATTCCAGATTATATTATTAACTTGAAGAATCCTATCGTATTATGGATTGTCGAGATTTTAAATCTCTAAAAGGTTATTTGTGATAATTTCTGTAAATTATTGAAAATACTTGAAAAGAGGAATATTAAAAATCACAAGGAATGGGTAATCATAGTTTCTATGTTTCGATGCTTATTTCTTTTCATTTTAAAATTACTTCTGTTGCAAAAATGGATTATTTATTGAAATCGCACAAATCCCAATGATCCGAAACATAGTTAGCTTTAAATTTCTAAGACTTATTTTATTTACTCAAATCTTTTTCCTTATAAAACTATTTTTTGAAACATACCTTAAATTTATGAAACCCCTTTCTTATTTCAAAAATCGAAATCTTCCCAAATATATAAGACTAAGGATTCGAACGAATAAATGTATCAAAAGAATATCCGGATATATGAATGAATACGTTTCGTAATTATTTTCCAGACCATAACGACACACTGACATTAATTTCCTGTTTTAAGACCAAAATATGGTCATCGGCTAGAACTCTCAAATGAATCCCAAAAAAACAAGAAATCACGACTATCTTAGTTGTAGCTAAATTTTCATCCAGTCATCGAGCTCAAATCCACGGGATTCACCATGTTCCATCCTTATGCTCTTCAAAACAAAATCGCCAAACGTGCCGTGGGGAAAATTGGAGTTGGTCAAATACTCGAACCCAAAATACTTTTATCTCTTAGTCATTTAAAACCTATCTTAATTAAATTAGCCCACGACTATCTCATCGTCGAAGTAATTTTAAAGTCAAGTAAGAAAGACGAAATAAAATAGAAAAGAAATTCGAATATGGTTTCTGCTGACATGGAGAATTGTCATGGATTCAGCACACGCCAACCCTCGAAGGTAGGTGTATCGGCCACACAATAATCCAAATGTAAAGTAATGTGGGAGAACACAGTTTTTTATGGTGGTTCAACACTAACGCCTACGTCCACTTTATAGTAATCATTCATCGTATAATTTTTTATTATAAAGTTGTACAAGTTCAGACAATATTTGTAACACCCCGTATTTTTAATGTAATTAAAAATGTATATATATCCACAGATAGGATTAATATGGTGATGTATAATGAAAATTAATTAATATATGAAAAAAAAAGATTGGTTGCATGTGATGTAAATATGTTGCATGCACTAATTTGCAAACATAATGCATTAACATTAAAAGAAAAAGATTAATGCATTGGTTTAATTTAAGTATTGTAACTAACATGAAAAAGAGAAGTAAGGAAATAACAATAATCATCATTGTTCTAAGACTTATTAACAAAAGACTTTGTAGCTCAGTTGGTTAAGGCATTGGATTTGTAACATGGAGGTCGGGGGTTCGAACCCCGGCGGCAGCATAATTTTTATCTTTGTTTTAAAGAGGGCCAACTGAACATGCAAATATATGTACATATACAAATTCAAAATTTGAAAGGATAAGAACGTACATATAAGGAAATAAAGAAAATACATGTATATACATGAGAATATATATATATATGCAGAAATATATGTATACGAAAGATAAAATTTAAGATAAGGCTATAGTAAATGAAATATGGCAAGAATTAAATAACGGTGCAACATCGTTTGAATTTTGAAAATAAAATGAAAGTTGTGCGTATATATATATATACGCGTAAAATGGTCGTTAAAGGAATTGTATACATATAAGAATATTTCATGTGAATAAAACAGTTAAATAAATTCCAGGAATTCAAAAGTTCGAAATTCAAATTTCTGCGCCAAAACATCTTGTGGGACCCAATGCTGACTTAGCACTGCATGTACGATAAGATTTGGCTAGATTCATCTGCGAACCTGGACTATTTTCTTAACTAGGTTCAATGCTGACTCAGCGCTGCATGTACGATAAGGTCTTGAGCAACTATATAAACAACTCTGGTCTTCTTCTCTATTCACAATTCTTTTCTACCCTTATGCTGCAAAGATTCTTGTTAGTCATGGCTCCTCCTCCTCCTCTAAAATATATAAATAAAATAATATATATAAAATAAACCAAGACGAGGAAATGCCGCTAAAAGATTTTCAAGAAGAGGTTCAAGTCAAGCTAGGATTCAAGAGGAGGTTCAAACGACTTCAACGACTGTTTTTCAACGAATCTTAGCAACGCCATCTTTCTGTTCTAATCTAATCTCTGTAAGTCAGTTATTTTTAGATTTGAACGTTTTTCTTTGTTCGTGACATGAAATTAAAGGAATAAAATAATATGCCAAATTCCTCTCTCTCTATTCGAATCAGTGCCTACATTCTGGAACCTAATTAAGAACTGTTATGATTCGAGAACAAATAAGACTATGACTTTGGACATTGCCTATGACTATGAACATTGCCTATGACTTTGGACATTGCCTATGACTATGAACATTTTCTATGACTGTGACTTTGACTATGAGGATTATTTCCTTGATTAAGCCTATGCCTTTGATTAGAAAACATAAACTATTACCTTTGACATAACAAGGACATCTGTGATTAAACACCTATGATTCATGATTAGGAAAGTGTTGTTTAAGCTTTGTGATTGGGTCTAAACCCGATTATTTATTCTGCCTGTCCTTGGTTTTCTTTGGTTTTAGACCATGGGAATTTACCTATTAAGTTAGGTCTACCCATGTTCTTGAACCTACTCTGTCTATTCTTGGTTTTAGACCTTGGGAATTTACCTATTAAGTTGGGTCTACCCACGTTCTTGAACCTACGTCGTTATTCAAAACCATTTTATGCCAGTTGTTGTATCTATCCTTTTCATAGCAATCTTTGGTTCATTCCCTATTTGCTACGAATCTAGATTTATCTATAATCTAGATTGAAACACGATTGTACGAACGGTGGGAATGCGATTTGGGGCAAAATATGAAATTTACTAAAACGTAGTTTAACTTGGAAATTGGCATAAATTGGGAACATGTATTATGGCATGTTCATAGGAATGCAAATTGGATAAATTTGACATAAATTATAAGATGTGTAATTTGAATCTTGTATTGACGTGTAAATCTAGTATTTACATGAATAGTGAACTAGAGTAATAAGTCTAGTTTGACGTGAATTAGAATGTTAAATCAGAATTGGATTAGCTAATTTGGCTCGATAAGTATATTGGCATAAACTTGAAATTGGCCATAATTGGGAGTAATTGTCAGGATTAGCAAAATCATGGTTAATGACACTTGATTTGGTATGGTTTACATACAAAAAAGCATAAACATGATTTAGAGGGAAAATGGGCCATAAGAATGAATGTTGACAATTTACATTAAAAGGGGAATTAGGAAATAAGTAAATTAGGAATAATTTACTTATAGAATTTGTTCTAAATGAGAAATGTAAACTTAGACAAATTAAAGGTTTGTTAAACGGCATCTCTTTTAATGAAACACCAGAAAGTTCTAGGGTGACAGAGAGGATAGTGTCTAGGCTTGAGTTTGGAAAATACAAGTTTCCTGCTCTCCCTGGCTATCCCTAACTGATCCAACGGACGGGATGGTTAATTTCAAAACCTGATTTGAAAACTAATTAAAACCCCTTTTGAACTTAGAAAACACGAATATGCCCAACCCGAGGTTAGACTGAGTTGCGATGTAAACCTGCCCGGAACCAACCGGCACATCCAGTAGTCGCAACAATACCTGTCTAATGTGAGTGGTAGCGGCTTTAATTCATTTGATTAAAGCTAGAAAAAGAATGGTAGGGTTAAATTCACTAAGACACTTAACCAATTCAACATGACAACCAGACTGGTGAGTGGGGTTAGGGCCATACAGTTAAGCTAGAATGGGAGGGTTAAGTCCATAGGAACACTTAACCAATTTAAACACAGTTAAGCTAGAATGGGAGGGCTAAGTCCATAGAGACACTTAACCAAACTCAAGGTAGCAAAACGAGACTTGTAGGGGTTAAGTAAAGTTAATACACTTAGCCAAATTAATATGTTAACTAGACTAGAGATTGGGGTTAAGTAAAATCTAATACACTTAGCCAATTTGATATGTTAGCTGGGCTAGACCGTAGGGTTAAGTAAACTTGAACACTTAACCATCAGGTTGTGATAAAGTAATGGGGTTAAGTCTAGAACATGAAGGGATAATACTTGACCATTAATAATAACATGTTAGTTAAAACAGACGGGCAAGGTTATGTTAAAAAGGAACACTTGACCAACACAGGGTGAATGGGTAGGGTTAAGTAATAAATACTTAACCAATACAACTTGGTTTGTGGTAGGGTTAAGTCAACATGAGTTATTGACAACACTTAACCAGTTTAACAGGATAAAAAGGAGGGTTAAGATAGCTTGAATTGACTATGACACTTAACCAATCTAAACTAACGGAAAAGAGAACTAAGTAAACCTTAGTTAAGGAAACAACGATTTTGGAAACTAAGTGGTAAATCTTAGTAAAACTAAGTAGTAATTCTTAGTATAGAATGAGAAGGTGCGAACGTCCGTCTGAGTAAAAAGGAGGCTCCAACGGATTGGGTTACGAAGCCCGAGGCTTCGAGGGGACATGAGGGTACTCTTGGTATCCCTCTATGAGGCTGCAGATTATCCGCCTGGGCCCACAGAGGTTAAGGTCTGCGTAGAAGAACCAGGGGTATGCCTTGGTTGCAATACATGGCAACCTAAAGACTAGGATGGACCGGCGTGATTCGGCGAGAGAACGGTAGCCCTATGATAGCAACTCGTCGTCTACCATCCATCTTCAGTCAATCGAGATACGTGAAGCGGAAAGGCAGAGAACTCCAAAAGACCATATACTTGCTATCTAGTTATGGGTGAGGATGGCCATAGGATAGTGGGGCACCGGGGGCCGGCGTATAGTTCTCATTTTACAAGGTGTGCCTTTCATTAGTTGAGGGAGGGGTCAAGTGGGACCATAGCCACTGAAATAAAAACAGACCTTAGCATCTGCATCGACAGATATCTGAAAGCTCCCGACCGAGTTCTGTATTCCTTGATTTGCCCTGACACAGGACTCGGACCGCACATTACAGGACATGTGCATCTAGACAAGCGATAACGATTCGCGATACATGCGTGGGGAAGTATAGAAACATATACCACTCTAGGTAGTGTGTCCTAGACTTGGGGGCATCGTTCGACAGGTAGCATAATCCCTAGTTGGACTAGGTGGCATAAATCCTGAATCCGAGAAGCGTTCAGCAGATAGCGTAAACTCTAGTTGAATCTAGAAAGCACTGGATAGAAAACCCTAGATTTGATCTAGGTAACAAATAATAAATGGATGCTCGAAGGCAATGGAAAATACTGGGATTGGGATCACGTTATCATTACTAGTTGGGGCACTAGTTAGGTGGTGCAGAGATATAGAAACCAGTATAACAAGGAAATAGCGAAGCCGCGAAAGTATTAAAGCGTATCCAGTTTATCTTATCTTTGCATATCTTGTGATTACCTTGTCTAATCTTGTTGACCCTATCGTCATGGTGTAATCTTGTATTCAGTTAATTCATGTCGTTTTGTTTTCCATGTTCACATGCTAGAAGTTACTGAACTTACTCAGGCTTTATGTCTGACTCTGTTTTTCTTTCGTCTTCTTTTCTTCCGTTTCCCCCCCCCCCAAGGTAGTAAAGGAGGGAATAGTTTAGCTCAGGTTAAGTTGGACTGCCACTCTTTCCCAGCTTGAAGATTTGTCGAAGTTTGCTTGAATTCTCTTTTCAGATGCTATGGCTGGCTCTTGCTAAAATCAGGGAATATAAATGTTGTTTTTATGCTTCTTTATTTTGTAAGACAGATGATACTCTGATATTGTAAAGAAACCATTGTACAAACTATTTTATCAATAAAGCAAAGTTTTATTTTCCGCTGTTTAATTTCCGTCTGTCTTGTAATTTATCTGCATCTTTTACCCTAAATGCTCCACAGAACTTAGTGCATTCCCTTTGTAAGTGACACTAACGGATGTGGGGTGTTACACGTGGTATCAGAGCTGAAGGTTACCAGATCAGATAAAGGATTTGAAAATTTATTTTCAAACGGTTTTAAAAGAAGCATTTTCAAAAGAAGAGATTTGTTTTAAAGGCATATTCCCCAAAGCCATACGCACTATCTTCTCTTCCTCTGTTTAAATTCTTGTCTCCTTCTTTCTTGAGTCTCTGGGGCTCCTGGCTTTCTGGGAGGTAACCTCATCGAAGGGCAAAGTAGTGCCAGGCTTCCATCTATAGCCGTAGTTGTTTCATCTACGGGCAGTTTTCTTTCAAAGCTTATAAGGTTTTCCGGACGATGGATGCAGTTTTCGAGAGATTTGTCAACATGACTACACACGGAAGGGGATGAGGAGTTTGATTAAGGAGCATAACCCTAGGATGAGGAATTCATGGATGTAGACTTAGCACACGAAGGAGGAAGAAATTATAAAACCTAAGACAAGAGGAAGTATCTTTACTAGGGTATGATAGGGCATATACTTAAGGCCAAGGGCAAGAACGAGGACAAGATTTTCAGAAGGGCAAGTACATACTTTCACCACCAAGCGTACCTAGGAGAAAGGTAGTAAAATTCTGTTGGAAGTGTCTAGTTTTGCTGTTCGTACTATTTCCTTTGGTTTTAGCGCTTCGCATTTGTTCATATCCACTTCCATAGTTGAGTCTATGCACCATAGTACTTGTATAGTAGAAAGATCCCACTAGAGTCTCAAATCCCATTTGGTGGTCCGACCAGTTTATTTTTGGTTAGTAGGGATTTGGGGATAGCTATCGGGTTTGCTTATATCATCTCACGAGGATCGTCTAAATTCGGAAGAGATATTCCTTGGGTGTTTGTCTGATATTGGTTTAGGCATTTGGGGCTTGTACTTGAGGAATGTCGAGTTCAGTTTGGATGGTTTGCGTGAAAGATGAATAGTTGTGGCAGGTACTCTAAAAAGTACGGAGTGATCTTTTGACTCTCATAGTTATGGCGTGATGGATAAGCTAAGAGGGAGGCCTCTAATCATCGTAGTACATATACTTGGCGCCGTGATTGACATCTGTTTATTTTGGAAATGGAGATCCGGAACTTCACAATCGTAAAGTTAAATTAGTTAAGATACAATGGAGTAAAGCTCAAGAAGGCTAGATACTAGCGTCATACCCTTTTTCTTAAGGGTGTATCCTTGATTTCTTTGTTTAGGAGCTTTGCGCATAATTGTTTCTCTCTTTCCAAAGTATATCACCTAGGTCGTATCTTCGATCCTTAGGTAGAAGCCAATGGATGTAAACATGTATTTGAAACATGTTATGATTGATGGTTGCAAGTGGTTGCTAATGGTTGCTTGTGAATGCATATGCATACGTATTAGACATAGATCAGTTCGGACGTTTTCATATTGCATTTACAGATATGTATTTAAGTTGAGCCTGATATGTTATCATATGGATGTTGCATATGGATGAATGGCCGTGCACGCATGTAGTATTTACGTAACTAGGGATGCTTGCATACATGATTGGACGCATGGCACCGACATGATTCGCATTAAGGAGGTCGACTGAATCAGTAGACCGCTTGATTTTACAGTAGATAAAGACATATACACACACTATGCATATGAACATGAAAGCATTAGAAATCTTTTAAGGACAATGGATGCCTGTGATTGGATGATTGAGTAGATGGGTGATTGGATGGTAGGACACATTCTTCCTAACTAGAAGATTTCGGGGACGAAATCCTTTTAAGTGGGGGAGAATGTAACACCCCGTATTTTTAATGTAATTAAAAATGTATATATATCCACAGATAGGATTAATATGGTGATGTATTATGAAAATTAATTAATATATGAAAAAAAAGAAAATATTGGTTGCATGTGATGTAAATATGTTGCATGCACTGATTTGCAAACATAATGCATTAACATTAAAAGAAAAAGATTAATGCATTGGTTTAATTTAAGTATTGTAACTAACATGAAAAAGAGAAGTAAGGAAATAACAATAATTATCATTGTTCTAAGACTTATTAACAAAAGACTTTGTAGCTCAGTTGGTTAAGGCATTGGATTTGTAACATGGAGGTCGGGGGTTCGAACCCCGGCGGCAGCATAATTTTAATCTTTGTTTTAAAGAGGGCCAACTGAACATGCAAATATATGTACATATACAAATTCAAAATTTGAAAGGATAAGAACGTACATAGAAGGAAATAAAGAAAATATATGTATATACATGAGAATATATATATATATATATATGCAGAAATATATGTATACGAAAGATAAAATTTAAGATAAGGCTATAGTAAATGAAATACGGCAAGAATTAAATAACGGTGCAACATCGTTTGAATTTTGAAAAAAAAATGAAAGTTGTGCGTATATATATACGCGTAAAATGGTCGTTAAAGGAATTGTATACATATAAGAATATTTCATGTGAATAAAACAGTTAAATAAATTCCCGGAATTCAAAAGTTCGAAATTCAAATTTCTGCGCCAAAACAGCTTGTGGGACCCAATGCTGACTTAGCACTGCATGTACGATAAGATTTGGCTAGATTCATCTGCGAACCTGGACTATTTTCTTAACTAAGTTCAATGCTGACTCAGCGCTGCGTGTACGATAAGGTCTTGAGCAACTATATAAACAGCCCTGGTGTTCTTCTCTATTCACAATTCTTTTCTACCCTTATGCTGCAAAGATTCTTGTTAGTCATGGCTCCTCCTCCTCCTCTAAAATATATAAATAAAATAATATATATAAAATAAACCAAGACGAGGAAATGCTGCTAAAAGATTTTCAAGAAGAGGTTCAAGTCAAGCTAGGATTCAAGAGGAGGTTCAAACGACTTCAACGACTGTTTTTCTACGAATCTTAGCAACGCCATCTTTCTGTTCTAATCTAATCTCTGTAAGTCAGTTATTTTTAGATTTGAACGTTTTTCTTTGTTCGTGACATGAAATTAAAGGAATAAAAGAATATGCCAAATTCCTCTCTCTCTATTCGAATCAGTGCCTACATTCTTGAACCTAATTAAGAACTGTTATGATTCGAGAAAAAATAAGACTATGACTTTGGACATTGCCTATGACTATGAACATTGCCTATGACTTTGGACATTGCCTATGACTATGAACATTGCCTATGACTGTGACTATGAGGATTATTTCCATGATTAAGCCTATGCCTTTGATTAGAAAACATAAACTATTGCCTTTGACATAACAAGGACATCTGTGATTAAACACCTATGATTCATGATTAGGAAAGTGTTGTTTAAGCTTTGTGATTGGGTCTAAACCCGATTATTTATTCTGCCTGTCCTTGGTTTTCTTTGGTTTTAGACCATGGGAATTTACCTATTAAGTTAGGTCTACCCATGTTCTTGAACCTACTCTGTCTATTCTTGGTTTTAGACCTTGGGAATTTACCTATTAAGTTAGGTCTACCCACGTTCTTGAACCTACGTCGTTATTCAAAACCATTTTATGCCAGTTGTTGTATCTATCCTTTTCATAGCAATCTTTGGTTCATTCCCTATTTGCTACGAATCTAGATTTATCTATAATCTAGATTGAAACACGATTGTACGAACGGTGGGAATGCGATTTGGGGCAAAATATGAAATTTACTAAAACGTAGTTTAACTTGGAAATTGGCATAAATTGGGAACATGTATTATGGCATGTTCATAGGAATGCAAATTGGATAAATTTGACATAAATTATAAGATGTGTAATTTGAATCTTGTATTGACGTGTAAATCTAGTATTTACATGAATAGTGAACTAGATTAATAAGTCTAGTTTGACGTGAATTAGAATGTTAAATCAGAATTGGATTAGCTAATTTGGCTCGATAAGTATATTGGCATAAACTTGAAATTGGCCATAATTGGGAGTAATTGTCAGGATTAGCAAAATCATGGTTAATGACACTTGGTTTGGTATGGTTTACATACAAAAAAGCATAAACATGATTTAGAGGGAAAATGGGCCATAAGAATGAATGTTGACAATTTACATTAAAAGGGGAATTAGGAAATAAGTAAATTAGGAATAATTTACTTATAGAATTTTTTCTAAATGAGAAATGTAAACTTAGACAAATTAAAGGTTTGTTAAACGACATCTCTTTTAATGAAACACCAGAAAGTTCTAGGGTGACAGAGAGGATAGTGTCTAGGCTTGAGTTTGGAAAATACAAGTTTCCTGCTCTCCCTGGCTATCCCTAACTGATCCGACGGACGGGATGGTTACTTTCAAAACCTGATTTGAAAACTAATTAAAACCCCTTTTGAACTTAGAAAACACGAATATGCCCAACCCGAGGTTAGACTGAGTTGCGATGTAAACCTGCCCGGAACCAACCGGCACATCCAGTAGTCGCAACAATACCTGTCTAATGTGAGTGGTAGCGGCTTTAATTCATTTAATTAAAGCTAGAAAAAGAATGGTAGGGTTTAATTCACTAAGACACTTAACCAATTCAACATGACAACCAGACTGGTGAGTGGGGTTAGGGCCATACAGTTAAGCTAGAATGGGAGGGTTAAGTCCATAGGAACACTTAACCAATTTAAACACAGTTAAGCTAGAATGGGAGGGCTAAGTCCATAGAGACACTTAACTAAACTCAAGGTAGCAAAACGAGACTTGTAGGGGTTAAGTAAAGTTAATACACTTAGCCAAATTAATATGTTAACTAGACTAGAGGTTGGGGTTAAGTAAAATCTAATACACTTAGCCAATTTGATATGTTAGCTGGGCTAGACCGTAGGGTTAAGTAAACTTGAACACTTAACCATCAGGTTGTGATAAAGGAATGGGGTTAAGTCTAGAACATGAAGGGATAATACTTGACCATTAATAATAACATGTTAGTTAAAACAGACGGGCGAGGTTAAGTTAAAAAGGAACACTTGACCAACACAGGGTGAATGGGTAGGGTTAAGTAATAAATACTTAACCAATACAACTTGGTTTGTGGTAGGGTTAAGTCAACATGAGTTATTGACAACACTTAACCAGTTTAACAGGATAAATAAGGAGGGTTAAGATAGCTTGAATTGACTATGACACTTAACCAATCTAAACTAACGGGAAAGAGAACTAAGTAAACCTTAGTTAAGGAAACAACGATTCTGGAAAATAAGTGGTAAATCTTAGTAAAACTAAGTAGTAATTCTTAGTATAGAACGAGGAGGTGCGAACGTCCATCTGAGTAAAAAGGAGGCTCCAACGGATTGGGTTACGAAGCCCGAGGCTTCGAGGGGACATGAGGGTACTCTTGGTATCCCTCTGTGAGGCTGCAGATGATCCGCCTGGGCCCACAGAGGTTAAGGTCTGCGTAGAAGAACCAGGGGTATGCCTTGGTTGCAATACATGGCAACCTAAAGACTAGGATGGACCGGCGTGATTCGACGAGAGAACGGTAGCCCTGTGATAGCAACTCGTCGTCTACCATCCATCTTCAGTCAATCGAGATACGTGAAGCGGAAAGGCAGAGAACTCCAAAAGACCATATACTTGCTATCTAGTTATGGGTGAGGATGGCCATAGGATAGTGGGGCACCGGGGGTCGGCGTATAGTTCTCATTTTACAAGGTGTGCCTTTCATTAATTGAGGGAGGGGTCAAGTGGGACCATAGCCACTGAAATAAAAACAGACCTTAGCATCTGCATCGACAGATATCTGAAAGCTCCCGACCGAGTTCTGTATTCCTTGATTTGCCCTAACACAGGACTCAGACCGCACATTACAGGACATGTGCATCTAGACAAGCGATAACGATTCGCGATACATGCGTGGGGAAGTATAGGAACATATACCACTCTAGGTAGTGTGTCCTAGACTTGGGGGCATCGTTCGACAGGTAGCATAATCCCTAGTTGGACTAGGTGGCATAAATCCTGAATCCGAGAAGCGTTCAGCAGATAGCGTAAACTCTAGTTGAATCTAGAAAGCACTGGATAGAAAACCCTAGATTTGATCTAGGTAACAAATAATAAATGGATGCTCGAAGGCAATGGAAAATACTGGGATTGGGATCACGTTATCATTACTAGTTGGGGCACTAGTTAGGTGGTGCAGAGATATAGAAACCAGTATAACAAGGAAATAGCGAAGCCGCGAAAGTATTAAAGTGTATCCAGTTTATCTTATCTTTTCATATCTTGTGATTACCTTGTCTAATCTTGTTGACCCTATCGTCATGGTGTAATCTTGTATTCAGTTAATTCATGTCGTTTTGTTTTCCATGTTCACATGCTAGAAGTTACTGAACTTACTCAGGCTTTATGTCTGACTCTGTTTTTCTTTCGTCTTCTTTTCTTCCGTTTTCCCCCCAAGGTAGTAAAGGAGGGAATAGTTTAGCTCAGGTTAAGTTGGACTGCCACTCTTTCCCAGCTTGAAGATTTGTCGAAGTTTGCTTGAATTCTCTTTTCAGATGCTATGGCTGGCTCTTGCTAAAATCAGGGAATATAAATGTTGTTTTTATGCTTCTTTATTTTGTAAGACAGATGATACTCTGATATTGTAAAGAAACCATTGTACAAACTATTTTATCAATAAAGAAAAGTTTTATTTTCCGCTGTTTAATTTCCGTCTGTCTTGTAATTTATCTGCATCTTTTACCCTAAATGCTCCACAGAACTTAGTGCATTCCCTTTGTGAGTGACACTAACGGATGTGGGGTGTTACAATATTTAAGTACAAAGCATCACAATAGAACAACAAAATGTTTGTTAATTCTAAACTTTGACCAAAATGCCCTTTTTTCTTCGTTGAGTGAAAAATATGTTGACTTGGTCAACTATGTCCAAAAAATAACTTCAATGTTCAAGAAATCCAAAAATGTCCAAATCAATCTAAAAGTAGTGCAATTATCCTTGTAAATGCCCAAAAGTTGATGCAAAATGTTTGTGCAATGTTTTAGCAGTCCATGTCATGTCCAGTGGCCATGAAGAATAAGATGGAAGCCATTAATGGTGCTTGAGAGCTCCAAGAAGTCCAAAAATTCAAGGAAAAAAATCCATTTAAAGGCCAAGCTCGGGGGTATTTTTAGGTGTAAGGGTCAAGTAGGAGTACGTAGGATTTGGGGTCCACCATTAGAAAATCACATCCTACATTGCCCACACACAAAAAATGGCATCCAACATGGTGTTCGGATATGAAAAATCGCACCACGCCTTCGTCGCATCCAAAAAATTGCATCTGTGGCTTGTTGAAGTGGAAAAATCGCACCTGGACACTTTTGCCAAATCACATCACCAAAAATTGAAGAAAACACATGTGGATCCCTTGATTTTAGGTGATCCGCATGACATCTCGACCGCACCAACATTGCTTGGCATTTGCAAGCCAAACCACCTCCAAGAAAATCGCATCAGAAACACAACGCCCGACTCGTGCCAAACCTAGAAAACCTTGATGTGATCAAGTGAATCTCGCATTGTATCCCGTGCCAGAAATCAGATCCGCCTTGCCCATTTGCCAGATTGCATCCAAATATCAATCGTCTCCGCATCGTGCCAATCACCAAAATCCCCGATGCGATCACCTATTTCCTCCTATCCAGAATTTTTCCGATCTTAAGCTTGCCAAATATCACATCATGCCAGATGCAATGCAGAGACATGCATTTTTTTGCTAGGGCTAACGCTCAGCTATGGAAAAATCGTATCAGACCTGATGCGATGCGATGTGTCTAACGTGCCAAGCCATTTTGCCATGTTTCTGATCCCCGATGCGCGCATGCAGAAATAGGGTGATCAACCGTGTTGCTCAAGGGGTTTTGAGCGTGTCAAAAGTGGTGATCAACCATTTTTCCTCTGTGATTAGCCAAGGTTGAGCATGAGTTTTTGAGTGATCCACCATGTTTTTTGCCTGTCCTTCACCGTGCCAAACCCGAGCTTGCCACTTTTACCAGATAGATCGACCATGGTTTTCACCATTGTTTTTCATGATTTTCGCATGTCGATCAACTATTTTTGAGGGCGCAACACTATTTTTTTTTACCAAATCCATATATTTTTGTGCGACGAGTTCTGCCATGTGATTGAACCAACATGCTCAACAATTTTGAACTGATCGAATCGTGTCAATCATGTATTTTTACTAGCGATAGCTTTTTCAATTCCATCGACGACGATTTTACGAATCGACGCCATTCATAATCCTTTTTGAAATACATCGTGACTTTAATTGAATCAATTTATATTTTCTGATGGTATTCTTTACGTGTGACAGCTTCGACCAAAAAGCGTGACAACAATTTCTCATTAACCTTAATTCATTAATTTCTCTGATCGTCTAAACCTAAGCACTGATACCAAATGTAACACCCCATACTTTTTTGAGCCCGAATTTCGAAACAAATCGAAATTCGAACCCATCAAAGAATGGAAAGTATAAATCTAGTAACTGCATTTTATGAGCATAAGCATAATCATATTAAAATAAAAATAACTCACAATGGAAACAAAGTACGATAACTAATACCGACTAAGACTGACCACCTTAAAGCACATCATCACATCGATATCGAGCATGAGAGAACGAGAACCGAAAACCAAACAAAATACCTACTAAGACCTGTCTTCCCCGAGCTATACCTGAGAGTTATTATGACGAAGGGGGTCATAACAACAAGTCCTAGTGAGTAGAAAATATATAACAACTCCCACAATATATAAATGTAGCATGTTTGGTCAAAACCAAAACATATGTCTAACAAGGCTAGTAACTCTAACCTAACCTTGTAAGGATTGGCACAACGACGACTAACCACCATACCCGAGGTAGTAATCCCAAACGATAACGATATAGCAATAAGGACACAAAACATTTACGCATAATAATGAAGCTTATAACCACCATTCAACCAATTACCAAAAACTAAGAGTTGGGATCTCAACTGATCACTATTCCATAAGGAGGTTAGTTATTTCTATGTAGCCACTTGGGACCTCGGTACCAATAATAGATAAGGGTGGATCCCTTCGATCACTTAATACACAAGGTGGACCCGTTAGGCACTTAGTACCTTACTCGATGGTTTACTGTACACTGATATAAATTAGAGGACACTGGCTACAAGTCCTACTAATTTAAGCCTTACGTCTTTCACGTGTATACACATGCCCCACATAAGGCGAGAGATAGTAAGCAGATACTTATTATCTACAGGATATGTATCTCTATATTTATAACCTTCCCACGGCGGACCCCCGTGTTACTATCTTGCTGGCCCTACGAGATAACCCCTAGCCACATAATACTTCCTACAGGATAGGCAGATCTATGTCACCTCCCTAGCAGTCACTTAATGCCGAATCCCAAGGCAGACTTTCACCCAGTCACTTACTACCTAGAGGAGGTGAAATAACACAGAGATCATCACCTAACTCGTACCCAATATCCATTTAATACTTTTTGATTAGGGGGACGTGGATCTAACTTTTTAATACCTATAACCCAAAGCAGGCTTACGTTTATAAATTATTTCCCCTTTTTAAGGTATCCCCTTTTGGGTAGAAGGCGGGTCGTGCAACCACTTAGTACCTCACACTTGGAATAAACCTCAATTTAGGAAATAATCCATGCTATGCAATCAATTATCATCACGGGTTCCTATGTTTAATGATATCTCACATCAGTTGTCTATATACATGACTGCTGGAAAGTGCAAACTTCTGTCGATTAAGGCATTTGACCTAACATCATTAACCTATTAAGTCTAATTCTCAAACTTTATATTATTAATTCTAGATTGACTAAAATAAAATAATGAAAAATCTATAACTTCGTACCCTAGGATGTTTAATCATTTATTTCCTTATTGGACTTAGCATTTACTATGAAAAATCAATTCCCATTGATTCCCCTTTTTAATTCTATTTATTTCTATTAATTAGGTTACCTGCCATTAATGACTCTAACAATCATATTTCCTAATGCATTTATTTAACATATTTAATGTCATTCATATCAGCCTCATTTAGATTCTAATCTAATTATTATAACTCCTAAATATTACTATTACTATAATCTTTAATTCAAACGTTAAATTTCCATTTATTATAAAAGTTATTACTATATGCTTACTTCCATGTAGTGGAAATACTTCGAATACAAACGCACAATAAAAACAAACATTTGTTTAATGTATTAGCGTAATTTACGTAGATTCAGACGGGTAAAATTTATATTTATATTTATATTTATAATTTAAACGCAAAGTTGATGGAATCACTAACTTGTATTTTATTATTATTATTTATTAATTGTGTTCTGGTCTAAAACTAACGGCCAAAACAACTCTAGATCACCTTCAGCACCACCATGTAAATTACAAACTCTAAGAATCCCTCAGCATCTCCAACGTTGCACTACCAAGATTAAGGCCGGATCACCTAAACATGCTAAACTTCTCTATAACCTTGAAATCACCTATATTCCTATAGGAGGAGAAAATCAAAACCATAGTTTCGAAACTGATTTCCAAATTATTATTGTACTTTGTCAAACTGATATGTGTGTGTATCACTTCTCAATATGAGACTAATGGAGCTACTTTCATGATTTTAGGCGAGGTTGATTAGAAGATCTTAATTTTTGAACAAAAAGAATGAAGCAATTACTACTGTTAATGAAACAATAACCAGTGTGAAGAGAAAAGAAAGAGTTGGGGTCGGGTCTATTTTCAACTATAGCAAACAAGGTTTCAAAGTACTTTAATTATTTTATTCTTTTAATTATGTCATTTCAATTTCAAAAGAAATCAACGAGCGTTTCCATCCCATATGTTCAAACAACACATTCGATCATTATAAAACTTGATGGCTTGTGTAACACCCCGTATTTTCTGTGAATATTAAAAACAATGAATTAAAGAATGCTTAATTTTAAAAGTGGGAATTAAGTAAAATGGGTAGCGCCATTGCGTTCGTCTCAGTATTCTGCTTGAGATAGAGTCCGAGTTTGCGTAAAACGGATACAGTATGAAGATGTTATGGAGGTTAGAAGATTTAAGTTTAAATCAGAATTAAGTAAATAATTAATAAATCAAAATTCGAAATTCAAACCAGCGAAAAGAAGTCAGTGGGTAAATTCCTGCCACAGGGTGTCACCCCCCTTATGGGGTGTCGACACAGGTGTCGACCCCCCTGTAGGGGTCGACCCCTGTTGACTGTTCTGGACAATGACGATTTTCTGAGTTTTAGGGTTACGTGGCGACTTCTGATTGGCATGATGACGCATTTTCTTGGACTGGATGGTTTGGATGGATCCTATGTTGATCTAAAGGCTCTAATTAATCTTACACATATACATAAGCACACATAAACCTAAACCCTAACCTCATAACCATATTCTATGATGCCACCATGCGGTCCATCTCTAAACTAGCCTAGCCTCCTTCTTCTCCAAACTAGAAATCAAATTGGAGAGCTTCTAATTAAAGTAAAGGTTTTCCGCTTCAATCAACAAAGAGAGATTAGAATCGATACAATATCAAATAATTCTCATTTTCTAATCCTATCACTATAAGTTCAGTTATTTCTCAGATTTGGAACATGTAATAGAAATCATGACTTGTAATGAATCGAATCTGAAATTACCAATGCCTATGAGACTGTAGTGATTGACACAATCGAACCTATCATGTTATACATTAGACTAGTAATTTCTTTATGTTCAACCCTATTGAATCTGTATACCTATGATGTATTTTCCTTAGTTTGCTCATATTCATTGTTAATGTAAAACATGTCTATTGGAAACACAATTCTGGTATTGGGTACAACTTTACATGCCTACTTTCCATATGTCAATTCTAGTGTTTCCTCTCTGTCCCCTTTCCATTTTATTTTATGAGTACTTAGAATTTGGAAACCTTGTTGAATCTTGTTGTACATGCGATTGTAACGCGGGGAATAGGGTATAGCTTATTGGAGTAATTTTGGACATAACAAGTAAATGAGACATAACTTGAATTAACTACAATTGTGGATAATTGATATACAAAAATCTAGACTTGGACATGTATGGTAAATATGTAAATTGACTAAAAGATGAACATGCCTAACCCGAGGTTAGATTGAGTTGCGGTGTAAGGCTGCCCGGAACCGCCCGGCACATCCAGCGACCGCAACAACAGATCTAATGTGAGAGGTTAGCGCATTAAGCCTAAAACCCGAGGTTAGAATGAGTTTGCGGTAGAAGTCTGCCCGGAACCGCCCGGCACATCTAGCAACCGCAAACAACAGTTCTAATGTGAAAGGTTGGTGCATTAATGAATGAATTAATGCTAATGAACAGACATGCTAAGAATGGTAGGTTTAAGTTAACATAGGCAACACTTAACCAATGCAACATGTTAATTAAACAAATGGGTGGGGTTAGGTTGAATTGAGAACACTTAACCATTATAACATGTTGGTTAGGAAACCCTAGTAACGGGGACCCATTTCAGCAGTAACCCACATAGATGTATCATGGTACCCTGAATTATACAGGGTGGGGCACGATTATTGGGCTGATTATAAGCAGTCAAAATATCGGCAGGTGGTGCGTCAGTGTAGGTTCAAATGGAGTACGGGAGTGCACGTACTCTGGAGTGGAAAAATCAGGCTTTGGGCATCAGTAGTTATACACTGTGCATCTTGAATTGTGTCGAGTTGCCATCATGGGGATTGATACACCCCATGGTGGGACCAGCACAGGTATCTACAAACAAGCGGGGCCGAATGACACAAGTACTAAATACATGCGAGTAAAAGCCGATCGATAAAGGGATCATTTTATTATGAACACATGAGGCTAGTTGAAACAATTGTTAGTAGGTGCAGGGAAATAGAAATGGTTGCGATAGCATATTCAGTTTATCTTGCCTTATCTTGTCTTATGTTATCTTGTTACTATGGTATTGTCATAAATTCGGTTTATTCATGTCATGATCCTTTTTCTTGTTTACATGCTGAAAATCACTGGGCTTACCAGGCTTTATGTCTAACCCGTTTTTTTTCGTCTTCTTTTCTTTTGCCCCCCCCCCCCTCCAGGTCCACAGGTAGGGAATACTTCAGCTTAGTTCAGGCCTTTTCCAGCTTGAAGAGAGTATATGTATTGCTTGGATTCTCTTTTCTTGGGCTATGGCTGTGGTTACACTTTTATTGGGGATTTATGCCGCTTTACGACTTTTTATGCTCCTTTATGTATTTGGAGTTTTTAATCAAGACAGAAGTTTTATTGTAATGATTTGGAAGTTGGGTTTTGAGACAATGGTTGTAATGTTTTGACTGAAGCACGCTACTTATGAAATGATTTCAGTTTTCCCGCTGTTTGTATGTCTGTCTTATAAATTATCTGTACCTTTTACCTATAATTCTTCACCAAAATTACTGCATTCCCTTTGTGAGTGACCTTAACGGAGGTGGGGTGTTTCGCTTGGTACCAGAGCTGATGGTTACCAGATCAGGTAAAAGTTTTTGAAAACTATTTTTCAAAAAGAAGTTTAAAAGAAGCATTTTCAAGAAAAGTATTGTTTTGTTTTAAAGGCATATTCCCCAAAGCCATATGCACTATCTTTCTGTCCTTTGTTTTGAATCTTTTCGTTTTAGCATGTCTGGAGATCTTAATCTTCCAGAGGGAGTCACAATGCCCGAATGGTTCCGTAGATATTTGGAGGCTATGACACACGCCGAAGGCCAAGGAAACGTTCCTCCAGTTGTACCCGTCGTTCCTCCTCCTCCTGCTCCTCCGCGTGTGAATACTTTCTCGAAGATATGTAGAGACTTTCGAGCTATGGGTGAAAAAAACTTTAATAGGACTAAATCATTCATGGAAGCAAGAAACTGGCTCAAGGAAATGAAGATTTGTTTATTATCTTCGAAGTGAACGATAGGCAGAAGATACAGTTGGCTGTATGGTTACTTAAGGACGAAGCCTCTTTCTGGTGGGAAGTTACTAATGTTGAGAGACCGGTTGGGACTTGGGAGGATTTTAGAATGAGGTTTGAAATGAAGTTCCTCTCGCAAGCTGAACAAAGACCACAGATGGAGAAGTTCTTAGCACTCAAACAGGGAAGCCTATCGTTTAAGGAATACATCAATAAGTTCAACCAGTTGGCTAGATTTGGACTGGAGTTGGTAAACACTTCACATAAAAAGGCTCTCCGTTTCACTAAAGGGTTAAATGAGCGACTGCACGGCATAGCTATGTCCCATATACCTATGGGCGCGACCTATGAGAGATTGGTGGACATGGCACTGTTGCAGGAGGAAAGCAAGGATGGGAAGAAAGAGGCAAAGATGAAAGAACCTCTAGACAAGAAAGTGGAGGGATCGCAGAATAAGAAGACGGATTCCAAGAAGGGCGGGAAGAATAACAAACCCCATGACAAGAGGAAGTGTAACTTTTGTGGCATACCTGGACAACTGATTAAAGACTGCAGAAAGAAGAAGAGGAAGATGGGTGGTTGCTTACAGTGCGGCGAGGCAGGACGTATGGCTAAGGATTGCCCAAGAAGGCAAGGGCAAGGGAAGAGGATAGGATCTACTTCTGGAGGGCAGATCCACGCTCTCATAGCACCTACGCAAGAAAGAGGTAGAAATATTTCTGTTGAGAGTTTAGTTTATCTTTCTGATCATCCTGCTCGTACTCTTTTTGATTCTGGCGCATCGCAGTCTTTTATATCTACTGCTTTAGTTGAATCTCTGCACCTAGATACCAGTATAGTAGAGGATCCCATGGTTGTTTCAAATCCAATTGGGGGTTCGGATTATTTATCAATGATTTGTTTGGATTTGGAAATTTCTATACTAAGCGTTGGGTTTAGATGTAATGCTTACGTTTTGGGTTTCATGGGCTATGGGTTGATTCTAGGTGTGGATTGGTTATCCAGTAATGGTGCTATCCATGATTGTGAAAAGAAAGTGGTTAGACTTATGACTCGCCTCGGTAATACTCTCGAAATCTCTTGTAATCCTATGAACTCTGTTATGCTTAGCTACCTAGAATCTCTTGATGCGTCTGTTGAAAATTTGCAATCTATTAGAGTAGTCCATGAGTACTCGGATGTCTTTGAAGAAGTGAAGGGTTTACCTCCAAAGCGAGAGATAGATTCCTGCATATACCTAGTTGATAATGCAAAACCAGCTGCTTTACCCATTAGACACATGGCACCAAGGGAAAGGAAGGAGCTCAGCAAGCAAGTTAAAGAGTTTCTCGAAAAGGGGTTCATAAGGTGGAGTATTTCTGAATGGGGTGCTCCAGTAGTGTTTGCAACCAAAGCGGATAGTTCACTTCTCCTATGCGTGGATTATAAGGAGCTAAACAAGCTGACTAAGAAGAATAGACACCCACTTCCAAGAATAGACGAATTGTTCGACCAGCTCGTAGGTGCATCAGTTTTCTCCCAACTAGATCTGGCTACCGGATTTCATCAGCTAAGAGTAGCTGAAGACAACATAGATAAGACCGTGTTCAGGACCCCGGATGGTTTCTTCGAATGGCTTGTCATGCCTTTCGGAATGCACCCACCTATTTCATAGACTTGATGAGTAGGGTGGTTAGGGAGTTCCTTAATAAATTTGTAGTAGTCTTCATGGATGACAATTTGATTTTCTCAAAAAGCGAGGAAGAACATGCTTTGCATTTAAGGGAAGTTATGGATACTCTTCGAGCACATTGGCTGAAAGCAAAATTCTCCAAATGCCATTTTTGGAGAGAAGAAGTAAGGTTTCTTGGACATGTGGTGTCCAAAGAGGGGATAGATGTGGATCCCGCAAAAGTAGTTGTGGTGCAGGATTGGAAGATTCCACGGAAAGCAACCGAAGTACGAAGTTCTCTCGGACTAGCGGGCTATTACAGAAAGTTCATTAAAGATTTTGCGAAGATCTTAGCCCCACTTACTGGATTGACGAAGAAGAACCTAACTTTTTCTTGGGATTTGGACTGTGATGTTTCTTTCCAAACGTTGAAAAGGGCTCTAACAACAGCCCCAATTCTGACGTTGCCTGATGGGGATAAGATGTTTACGGTATACACAGACGCATGCGGTACAGTATTAGGTGATGTCTTGATGCAAGAAGGAAAGGTAGTTTGTTATGGGGGAAGGCAGTTAAAGGTACATGAGCAGAACTACCATACTCATGATTTAGAACTAGCTGCCATTGTTTTTGCACTTAAATCATGGCATCATTACCTACTAGGAGAAAGGTTTGAATTGTTTACTGACCATAAATCATTAAAGTACCTTTTCTCACAAAAAGATCTTAACTTAAGACAATAAAGGTGGATGGAATTTCTTGCCTCATACAATTTTGGGATCGCTTATACCCCTTGTAAGGGCAATGTGGTAGTAGACGCCTTAAGTAGAAAAAGGTTACCTTAAGTCCTCTCTTTGTGGAAAGGAAAAACTTGTAGTACATAGCAACCTTTGACTTTAGACCCTATTTTGAGTTTGTACCTAGTTTGTTAGCAACGCTAGAGGTGCGGCCTATGCTTTTGGACTTAATAGGAACCGCGCAACGTGAAGACCCGCAGATAGTTGATATGATGGATAAGTTAATTAGAGGTGAGACTTCAAGCCACCTCAATAGATACTCCATAGATGACAAGGGTTGGTTGAGACGGGATGGAAGACTATGTGTCCCACAAGCAAGGGATTTGGTGAAGACATTTCTTGAAGAAGCACACCATTCTAAGTTGACCATACACCTAGGTGGAGACATTTTGTATAAAGACATAAAAAGGGTTTTCTTTTGGAATGGCATGAAGAGGGATGTAGCTGAATTTGTTTCTAAGTGCTTTATATGCCAACAAGTAAAGGCGGAGCAGAAGAAGCCTGGTGGTCTGCTTTATCTTCTAGAGGTCCTACAGTGGAAATGGAATAGCATTTCGATGGACTTTATAGATGGGTTGCCTAGGTCAAGAAGGGGCAATACCAGTATTTGGGTAATAGTTGACAGACTCACTAAAAGCGCTCACTTTATACCTGTTAAGAGTAGGAGGACTGCCTCATCATTAGCATCCATTTATCTTAAAGAAGTAGTTTGACTGCATGGAATACCCTCTAGCATAGTAAATGATCGAGATCCTATCTTTAAGAGTGAGTTTTGGAAGAGTTTGCAAGAGGCTGTAGGCACACGGCTATGCTTAAGCACTTCCTACCACCCTCAAACCGATGGTCAGACTGAAAGGGTGAACAGAGTATTAGAAGATCTTTTGAGATTGTGCATTCTTGATTTTGGGGGAACGTGGGAAGATCATCTTCCTTTGGTGGAGTTCGCCTATAGCAATAGCAACCAAGCCACCATAGGCATGGCACCCTTTGAGGCTTTATATGGAAGACCCTTCCGATCACCAACTTGTTGGTGGGAATCTACAGAAAAGCTCGTACTTGGGCCCAAGATGATTAGAGAGACTTCGGAGAAGGTGGACATGATACGAAGACGAATGAAGACCACACAAGATTGGCAGAAGTCCTACACGGATAAAAGATGGACCGACCTTGAGTTTGGGGTTGGAGACAGGGTTTTCTTTAAAGTATCTCCTTTGAAGAATGTCGTTCGCTTTGGATCCATAGGAAAATTGGAACCAAGATTTGTAGGGCCATTTCCTATCATTGATAGGATTGGGACGATGGCTTATAGAGTTGATGTGACGGCCCCTCCCGCACCAGCCGACATTTCCAATGAAAGTGCGCTGTGTCGATGTCCAACCAGCACGGTACGGTCGCCAAAGAAAGGAATTTGAACTAATAAGGAACCTGTAGAATGTCTCACAGCGCATGGAATAAAATATAATAATAACATACTTGACATAAAACAGGCGAGACAGTGCATAAGTTGAAAACTAAACCATAATCACCATTACAGCGGAAATTCAAAATACAGCTTATGATCCATAACCATTATTACAACTTCAAAATATTATCTCTAAAGCAAAAGAAAGGAATGGTACACTACTAATGCCCAAAGCAGTGACCATCAACAAAACAGGGAGAATATATGTAGATAATAAGTAGGAGCCTCCTGCACTTCTCCGGATCAGCTACTCGTGCATAACCAGCTAACCTGTCTCTAGTCTGCTCGTTTAGGAGCACCCAGAGTAATAAGAAGAGACATAAAACTCTGGGTCAGACAAAAATCTGGTATGAGCGATAAGCAGCAAAACAGAATAATAATAGGTATACTAAACCATACCTTAACCTGGACCTGCAACCAAAGAGTTAGCACTACATATTGTACAATACTCTAAGGTGCCACTAACATATGGTGTAAAGAATACGGGGGTGGGGTGTGAATGACATAGTGATGGAAAACAATCAATCATAGCAACCATCCTCACATCTCTCACTCATTGCGTAAAGTATACGATATCTACCACTTTGACCACCCAATTCCTTGCTACGATCACTCTGCCCCATGGAGTCGTAATGACACCACTGTACTGATCCATAGCCACTAATCCTTTGCTATGTCCACTCTGCCCCATGGAGTCATGATGGCTCCACTGCACTGGCTCATAACCTTGCTACGATCACTCTACCCCATGGAGTAGTAACTACCCCACTGCAATGATACGTAGCCTAACATCCATCTTGGTGGTGAATCAAAGCTATATACGTCGATAACCCCTTAGCACACATCCCGCAGCAAAGCCCAACACATGAAGTTAATTCGTTGGTTCCCAACTGGATCCTGAATTCTACTTCCTATTTGGACTACCTTTGCATCTCGGGTTTTGGTCATCATCTCCGGATCGGTACGGAACAAGCTTCTATGCAGATCGGCTTTCTTCTTCTTGTTCAGTCCATTGTCATCAACCTCATTCGGTTCGTGATCGTTAAGTCTCAAGTCCAAGCTCCTCGATCCAGGTCTTGGTTAACCCTATCGGGTTCGTTCGTGCCCAATCACTAGCTTGTGGCACAACAGTTCGGCTCGTGACATCCTTCCTCCATCGGTTCGGATCATGAGCTCCTCTCCAGGTCGGGTCGCACTCCTCCATTGACCCGTGGGTCAGGCCTTCATCGGATCGGTTCGTGATGGAGCTCCGGATCAGGTCGGGGGCTTCAGCTGTGAGCTGTTCGTGAGCTCCTGGTCGGATCGGGTTGTGAGCTCCTGGTCGGATCGGGATCTCCAAGCGGTTCGGGGTCGATGCACTAGCTCATGGTGCAATAGTTCGGAGGAGTGGTTCGTGGGGCACAAGCGGATCGGGTCGTTCTTCCTCCCTTCGATCTGATCCGGTTCCTGCACAGTTTTCTGCAACTTTTCCAACGACTGTTTTATGCCATACGACGGTGTTTTCGACCATTCTAATTGTTCTAATCAATCACAAAGCATACCATACAGTCATAGCAACATATAGAGTTGACCACAAACATTAAAACAATAATTTGATAGGTTAAAACAGATCAAACATAGCCAAAATCCCATATTTTCCCTTAAGCATGTTAAAGCAAAACTAATGATAGGATTAGTAAAACTTAACCATACTAACCCAAATTTCTAACAAAGGTCTAAAACAATATTTCGAAATTTATAAATATTTTTCCAGAATTTAATCATGTTTAAATTCGCTAATTAACACTAATTACCCTTAATTAACCATAATTAGTGAGGAACTACGCAAATCACTCACATTTTCCACAAACAAAATACCAAATCTAAAATTATCTTCTATTTGGTGTTGTCCCCAAGGTTATATAGCAGTTCTAACCTTGCTTTGGTGCTATTTCTCCTAAATTTTATGAAGATTAGGCTAATATTCGATTAGAAAGTGATTAGAGGTGATTCTAGATGTTGGAGGCCATTACTAGGGTTCCACGAATGAAAGTGGCAGCTCAAAAAGTGTCTAAAGAAATGTTTTCTAACCCTAATCAGCCCCTATATACCCCTTTCTCGAAATCCCCCATTGGGCCTAGCTATTAACTACATAATTAAGCCCTGTTAAGCAGTTTTTCACCTTCTAAACATTGTTTCAGCCATATCTCCCAACCGGTGAGTCCGTTTGGCTAATGTGACCACTCTACGGGATTGTAAACCATCATCAAAATCCAATGAAAGTGGATTCAAGTCAAAAATCCTTACCAATCAAAAGTTATGATCGAAACAAGATCAGCTAGGGGCAAATTGGTCATTTAAAAATCGGTGAAAATCATGAACATGGGAAATGACCCCAATAGTCGTCTCCTAAAGTTACATGACCATACAACTTCGCATGAGAAAGAAATAAATATTCTACGATCCTTTGATGCGTAGAATGCGGGTCGTTACAGTTGAGTTGCCCGAAAGATTGCTGAAGTTCATATTGTTTTGTTTCTAATCTATGAAAGGGCTTACACGAGTCTACAGAAGTTGTGGAGCCAAGCATACTAGAGGAAGTAGAAGTGGAACGAGAAGCGACAGTGAGAATAGTTCCAAGTCGTATCTTTGGAACAGAAGGTAAAAAGCTACGCAATCGTGAGGTCAAGCCAGTTAAAGTACAATGGAGTGATGCTAAAGAAGATGCGACTTGGGAGACTGAAGACAAGATACGCGCTGCCTACCCTTTTCTTTTTTAGGGTACATCCTTGATCTCTTTTTCCTTAAGTTTATGCATGCTTGTAGCTATCTTTTAAGTATATCTCCTCGGTCCTATTCTTAATCTATAAGTAGAAACCAATGAATGTAAACATGTATTTGAAATTTGTTATGATTGATGGTTGAAAGTGGTTGCTAGTGGTTGCTCGTGGATGCATATACACACACATTAGGTACTAGATCGGCTCTATCACTTTCTTATTACATATGCATATATGTATTTGTATATGGATTGTAACTTGATGTGTTATCATATGGATGTTGCACTTGTACGAATGATTGTGCACTTATGTAGAAGTTATAAAGTACGATTAGGAATAATTGCATACATGATGGACTCATGGAACTGACATAATTCGCATTAAGGAGGTCAGCTAAATTAGTAGACCGCTTGATTTTGCATTAGATAAGGACATATACACACACTATGCATATAATCATGAAAGCATTAGAAATATTTTTAAGGACAATGGATGCATGTGATTGATGGTTGAGTAGATGGATGTTGAATGTTAGGATACATTCTTCTTAACTCAGAGATTTCGGGGACGAAATCCTTTAAGGAGGGGAGAATGTAACACCCGTATTTTCTGTGAATATTAAGAATAACGAATTAAAGAATGCTTAATTTTAAAAGTGGGAATTAAATAAAATGGGTAGCGCCATTGCGTTCATCTCGAAATTCTGCTTGAGATAGAGTCCGAGTTTACGTAAAAAGGATACAGTATGAAAAGTTATGGAGGTTAGAAGATTTAAGTTTAAATCAAAATTAAATAAATAATTAATAAATCAAAATTCGAAATTCAAACCAGCGAAAAGAAGTGGGCGGGAAAATTCCCGCCAGAGGGTGTCGACCCCCCTTAAGGGGTGTCGACACAGGTGTCGACCCCCCTATATGGGTGTCGACATAGGTGTCGAAACCTGCTGAATGTTCTGGACAGTGATGATTTTCTGAGTTTAAGGGCTACATGGCAACTTCTAATTGGCCTGATGATGCATTTTCTTGGAATGGATGGTTTGGATGGATTCTATGTTGATCTAAAGGCTCTAATTAATCCTACACATCTATATAAGCACACATAAACCTAAACCCTAACCTCACAACCCTATTCTATGATGCCACCATGCTGTTCATCTCTAAACTAGCCTAGCCTCCTTCTTCTCCAAACTAGAAATCAAATTGGAGAGCTTCAAATTAAAGTAAAGGTTTTCCGCTTCAATCAACAAAGAGAGATTAGACTCACTACAATGTCAAATAATACTCTTTTTCTAATCCTATCACTGTAAGTTCGGTTATTTCTCAGATTTGGAACATGTAATAGTAATCATGATTTGTAATGAATCGAATCTAGAACTATGCCTAATTGTGAGATAATCAATTCTGATTCATGCTTATCCTTTTGTCAAATCTGAAATTACCAATGCCTATGAGACTGTTGTGATTGATGCAATTGAACCTATCATGTTATACATAAGACTAGTAATTTCTGTATGTTCAATCCTATCGAATCTGTATACCTATGATGTATGTTCCTTAGTTTGCTCATATTCATTGTTAATGTACAACATGTCTATTGGAAACACGATTCTGGTATTGGGTACAACTTTACATGCCTACTTTCCTTATTTCAATTCTTGTGTTTCCTCTCTATCCCCTTTCCGTTTTATTTTATGAGTACTTGGAATTTGAAAACCTTGTTGAATCTTGTTATACGTGCGATTGTAACGCGGGGAATTGGGTATAACTTATTAGAGTAATTTTGGACATAACAAGTAAATGAGACATAACTTGAATTAACTATAATTGTGGATAATTGGCATACAAAAATCTAGACTTGGACATGTATGGTAAATATGTAAATTGACTAAAAGATGAACATGCCTAACCCGAGGTTAGATTGAGTTGCGGTGTAAGGCTGCCCGGAACCGCCCGACAAATCCAGCGACCGCAACAACAGATCAAATGTGAGAGGTTAGCGCATTAAGCCCAAAACCCGAGGTTAGAATGAGCTTGCGGTAGAAATCTGCCCCGCCCGGCACATCCAGCAACCGCAAACAACAGTTCTAATGTGATAGGTTGGTGCATTAATGTATGAATTAATGCTAATGAACGGACATGCTAAGAACAACACTTAGCCAATGCAAGATGTTAATCAAACAAATGGATAGGGTTATGTTAAATTGAGAACACTTAACCGTTATAACATGTTGGTTAGGAAACCCTAGTAACGGGGACCCATTTCAGTAGTAACCCACAAAGATGTATCATGGTACCCTAAACTAGGCAGGGTGGGGCACGATTACTGGGCTGATTATAAGCGGTCAAAATTGAGGCAGGTGGTGCGTCAGTGTAGGTTCCTATGGAGTACGGGAGTGCACCTACTCTGGAGTGGAAAAATCAGGCACTGGGCATTAGTAGTTATATACTATGCATCTTGAATTGTGTCGCATTGCCATTATATGGATTGATACACCCCATGGTGGGACCAGCACAGGTGTTTACAAACAAACGGGGTCGAATGACACAAGTAATAAATACATGCGAGTAGAAGCCGATCGATAAAGGGATCATTTTATTATAAACACATAAGGCTAGTTGAAACAATTGTCAGTAGGTGCAGAGAAATAGAAATGGGTGCGGTAGCATATTCAGTTTATCTTGCCTTATCTTGTCTTATGTTATCTTGTTACTATGGTATTGTCTTATATTCGGTTTATTCATGTCGTGATCCTTTTTCTTGTTTACATGCTGAAAATCAATGGGCTTACCAGACTTTATGTCTGACCCGTTTTCTTTCGTCTTCTTTTCTTTTGCCCCCACCCGCAGGTCCACAGGGAGGGAATACTTCAGCTTAGTTCAGGCCTTTTCCAGCTTGAAGACAGTAGATGTATTGCTTGGATTCTCTTTTCTTGGGCTGTGGCTGTGGTTACACTTTTATTGGGGATTTATGCCGCTTTACTACTTTTTATGCTCCTTTGTGTATTTGGAGTTTTTAATCAAGACAGAAGTATTATTGTAATGATTTGGAAGTTGGGTTTTGAGACAATGGTTGTAATGTTTTGACTGAACCACGCTGCTTATGAAATGATATCAGTTTTTCCGGTGTTTGTATGTCTGTCTTGTAAATTATCTGTACCTTTTACCTATAATGCTCCACCAAAGTTAATGCATTCCCTTTGTGAGTGACCTTAACAGAGGTGGTGTGTTTCAGCTTGTATCATCTCAATGATATGGTTCCAGTAGTCCAAATTTCAACGCAATATAGGACTATGCTCCAAAATGACAATTTTACGCGTATTTCTAGATGTTTTTAACCCTTAAATCATCTAATCATGAAATATAGCGATCTATATACATTTTCTTCATGTACTGAACTATTCGAACTCAATGGAGCTGATCATAGGTTTTGATTCAATCATATAATGATCAATATTTATATAAAATAATTAAATATCCGATCATTAAAATATGGGCTATTACGTTCTCGCTCGTTAAAGGATTTCGTCCCTGAAATCCTTAAGGATTGAACAACACAACCCAACACTCATAATAATGGATGATACAAAACAATTTTTCTATAGACGCTCTCAACAGCCACCTAAGAAAGCAATCATAACAAAGGAAATATGCCTCAGTCAGCATGGAACCGTAATTCTCATCCATAAGCACAACCACAATCAAAACTAGAATCATCCTGGCCAAGCAAAAAACCTAAGTTGTACATTTATTCCTAATTGAATGGGTACAGGAAAAAAAAGGTAACAACCCACTAGTTGGAACACAACACAATTTTAAAAAAAATATTGACTTTCCTTCCAACTTCAGATAAATTAACGAAAAAATCCAATAATATCTCCTTTGCGCGGCTCACTCCACAAAAACTACAACTCATCAAATATGGCTCAACCCAACAAAAAAATATAAAGGCCCAAAAGTGGACACCATATTTAGGGCATAAAACCATCAAAAATGCACCAAAGAGAAAAAATAACAATTTTGTAGAGCAAGTTTCATATTTTGGTTGTGAATAAAAGTGAGTAAGCATCCAAAAAATCAACTCTTTCTCCTTGTACATACATATGTACTCAATAAAGAGTGTTAAACACAACAATAGAAACCAAAAAGGAAAATAAACATGTAAGCATATGTGACTTAACAAATTCGGTCATCATTCCTCTAAAATGATAATAAAATCACTTATCATCGGTGAATCAAGCAAAACTCAAGTGCTATCATGCTACACCAAAATCCTTGGCAACATATCGATGTAGACCATCGAAAACCATTACAACATCTATTTGGAAGTCTCATGTAGCTATAAAGAACTTCACGGCTATTCCTGCTTAGCATTAGCTAGCTGATCATTCACTTATCAAGATATGAATGCTCGAACAACATCTCCAGTGATGTCGGGAACAACAACACCTCTTCTATACAAAACCAATCACCTTGGTATAATTCATACAACATAACTTCAAACTTTGAACCTTAGCCAGTAAAAAAATGAGAAACATCCACTAGTGGAATACTGTTCGAAAACTGGTACATCTCTAACTCGAGAACAACAGTAATAGGAGGTTAGGAACATGAACTGTCAGTGCCGAAGAAGGTTAAGATACCTCTCGGAGAGGAGAAACTCCATTATGGTAGCACCAGCAACAACTCCAACTCCATCCTAATAAATAACATCTCTAAATTTCTAAAGCAAACTCTATTGCCATCGAATCTAAACTGAGAGTCGAATATTCTTTTACGAGAAGCTTCGATCGTCGATTAGTATGCAACAACCTTCCCTTCTGGCACTACCACCATAGCTTATGCTGGATCAATAATGATCTCCTACTCTAGGCAGTATGACCTAAGTACCACACATCAACCATCCTGAAATGAAACTCCAACAAGCCAACCATCAATCGTTTTAGTCTCAACTCTGGAAACTTTTGTTTTGTCCATGAGAAGGCAAAAATGCAATCAAGTAGCACATCACAAATAATTTAAGCAAGTTCGAAATACAATACAAAAAACTCACAAAATGTGCCAACTCATCGATCAACCCGAATAACATAACCAACCAGTCAAAATCACGTAGCGTAAGGTGTTGTAATCATCATACACCATCCAACTCTCTGTTGAAAAATTACCCTTGAGAAATCCAACTAAGAGAACCTCCTCTCGCACCTTAGAGCTAAACCGACTAGCCATCACAAAACAAAAAAGGATATTGTCTCATCTCAAATATATTAGCAACATGGGCACCTTATCAAATATGTTTAGATACTCTCAAATTACAAACTCGTTTGTCGACTCACTACTAGAGAACTTGGTGTCTTATCCCACTGTCTTCTAACCGTAGGTAACTCGCTACTAATAATCAAGGTGTCTTAGCCCACTATCGCTAGATTAAGGACGACTCGCTACTGAAGTGCAGAATTTCCTAGCCCACTACCGTCATCAACATCTTCCCACTACAGTTGACATTCCTTACCGACCGAACAAGAAACTCTTAGATTCTAATACTAAACTTAAATGAGCTTAAGCAATTAACAGCAACTGAAATAACAAACAAGCAAGCATGAATCGATGGGATAAAGTTTTGACAAACTATGTATATTGCCAAGTATAGACAATCATGCTATAACACTCCCTCACCTTAAGGCTCGAAACTAAGTGCTATGGATGTTGCTATCATCTATAATATTAATCCCTGCCAATCAAACATTGAATGCTTTAAACATGCAGTCCAACTAACCCCTCAACACGGTAAGTGAGAATCAATAAAGCCAAATTAATAATCTCAAGTCCCAAAACTCATTCCATCCATCAACCTACAAGATAAGACAAAACAATAAACTTTTGACGTCAAAACAAAACACGCGTGGAAACACCATCAACACAAAGCATATCTCAATTAGTGACATTGTTTCCCGTTTTTATCTTGAGGAAGCAACCGATGAAACATAAACAATGATCAATGTATGCGCCTCCTTGATCTATCCCCATACAATAGGGCAACCATCAACACTAGGCATAGGCTTAAACATCGTGAGCTTCACTGATAAACTTCCCTGAGTCGTCATCCTGTCCAAATGAAATCATTGCTTTCCAGTTGATCACTCACCCTAGTGGAAGCTCCATCCTTTCTGTGCGAAGTAGTCATGGAAGAATAAATCATACCTCGATAGCATATCAAATTCGGCATATGCATGTCACCTAGATTGGTGAACCCTCCACATGACACTGACTTCCAAGAAGTCAAAATAATTCTCTTCATAGTGAACTGCGAACTGGTCTCGAGAAGATCAATTTATAAAAAATCGAAGCAATAAGGACTCTTAACTATTTTTGGTTCATCTTTGGAGTCTCCTAAAGGTGAACCTTAACCTTATAGCACCACCTAACTCTAAGTCATTGAAAAACCCCTACAAGATACTAAACCATACAGCTCTTGGACCATAACAGTTGTCTCCATTTAAATTAACGATTTGCTTCATTGATGCATACGTATACAAATAGCACGACATAGTAAACCTTCTGCACTTGAGTACCTGAACCAATCACGGAAATTAGGACACCCCAACAGTGATCCTCATGACCACTGAGTACATATTCTGTAGGTCAAATTTAATAATTTCGATCCTGCCTAACTCCCAATTCCAAAAAAAAGTAAGTAATAATATTTCCAATTTTTTAAATTGCCTTAAATAAATGTTAAGGATGGTCAGTCACTAATAGAGGAAACTACACCATCGCACTCTAGTGTAGAATAACCTAAATAATATATACTACTAATACGTCGTATTGAAAACCAAAATATATCACGGATATATACTATGTTGTACATATTGAATTCTGATTTTGATAGTGCTTAGGTTAAACTATGCAACCTAAGCTCTGATACTAACTGTAACAACCGTCCTACACTATCGATACAAAACGATTCCTAAAGGAAAAAAAATAAGAGAAAAGGAAGGAAATGGAAGAGAAGGGAAGAGGAAAGAAGAGAAGGAACAAAAAAAATCACAGAACCTATCGTATATCACACAACGTATAAAATAATATATAATTATAATCACAGAGATAACAGGGGAGATAGTGACAACTATATAAACCATATAATCAGAGTACAAACTCATACAATTATACAGAACAACATTAGAGTTTATACAAGATATAAATAAACTCACTGACAACTGTCTCAGATAATAGTAATAACACAGTCAATGCTTCATAGTGTCACACAGCTGACTAAACAACAATATATTGATATAATTAAAAATGTGCCACCTATTACAAATCCACCTTCGCAGCTCCAACAATTCTAATACATGTCTCCTAGCCTACTCATTAGCATCGTTGATGAGCACCAAGGTCATAATAGGGAATAAAAAACCTTAACCTAGACAATAGTCTGGTGTGAGATATAAATAAACCTCAATATATAATAAAAGCCGCTATTATATAAGGAACATAGGTATGGAAGGTCATACATGTCGTGTCCCTGCATCCATACAGTTTTCATATATAACAAGACAATATATGCTACTTAGAATAATAAATGTGGAAACTATAGTAGGATAGAAGGATCTAAATAACCTAACCCGCCCCCACTTCCCATCATCTCTACATAATCCTAGATGTGATATTCTGCTAAGAGAAGAAGGGTGAGAGCAACCATAGCAATCGTAGAATCCATCAAACAAGCCCTAGCTATCGCATCATAAAGCCATGAAAAATTATTAACCATACGGCAATTCTCACTCTGTGTAACACCCCACGTCCATTAATGTCACTCACGAAGGGAATGCATTAACTTCCATGGAGGTAATAAGTGAATACAGAACAGAAAAATTACAACAAGACAGATAGTAAATAGTACTTGGAAATCTAAAACTTCATTTTATTGCAGCGGAAATTAAACATGTTTGTTACATCATAAAACCATAGATCATAACCAAGTACAATATCCATCTTCATAAAAACAAAATACATAATCCCATTACATAAATAGCCATTAAAAAGATAACAAGCTGGACTTTACTTCAACGGTCCAAGCTTTCCAAAGAGAGATGAAGCAATTCAATCAAACTCCACTAGAGCTGGGCCCAACCTGAGGACCTGGAGGGGGAAAAAGGATAGAAATAGAGGGGGTCAGACATAAAGTCTGGCGAGTATGATAATTCTAACAATACTATTATCAAAATAACTAGGCTAAGGCATAAGCTGGAAGACAAGTAAATGTCTATGAACTCTTAGGAAGATAAAGATAGCATTTAAGATAACGTTAAAGATAACGGTAAAGGCACACCTAATTACTAACGAATGATTACTACACTGCACCGCACATTACTACACTGCACCACACCAGTCACCCTATTGTTTAATCCCACTTGCTTCACACAAAAACTTTATAAATAGCCTTACGTACCCCTAGCTGACTACATAGGTGCCATCTGCCCCTATCTCAACTAGGTGTACCCCACTACCCACTTTCGATCGGCTCCCTACTCGTAGATACCCGTGCTGGCCACACAGTGGGGTGTATCACTCCCCTAAAGTGGCAACCCGATACAACTTGAGAATGCATGGCTTATACCTACACGATGCAACAACGTCTTACCTACCAGCCCGGGTCCACACACGCATACGAAACCCGTGCGTTGCCACCGCTCCGCGTTTTGGCCTCTTACAGTCGAACCCAGCATGCGTGTCCCGTCCTCGACTTGGGTCGAGCCCACAAAGATAAGTTTGGGATACTGGTCGAAATGGGCCCCCACAAGCTACCCACCTAAGCTTGTCACTAGTAAATCCCACTTAACCCTCTTAGTCATGTTCATTTACATGTGTGTTTGGTTAAGTCTTACTAATCGTATTTCACATGCCACTAAGGGCAACCCCTAGATTCCTCATGCCACCCAAGGCACCTACTTAACCCCCATGTCCCACCTTACATGTTTATCTGGTCAAGTATTTCTTAATTCATTCAGGCCATAACCTTATAAAGACCTCTCACATTAGACTGGCATTTATGGCAGCTGGATTTGTCGGGCGGGTCCGGGCAGTCTTACACCATAAAAGAGTCTAACCTCGTGTCTTTACAACCATTATGCTTTAGTTTAGGCCTAGGACCTCTCACATTGGGCTGACATTTGTGACCACTGGATTTGCCGGGCGGGTCCGGGCAGGTTTACGTCACAAACGAGTCCAACCTCGTGTCCTAAGCATTGATTAACACTTAAAATCTTTTACGCCAGTTTTAATAATTCCCTATTCAAATTATTAATTAAGTCAACTTTTAATGATGTCCATAATTGACTCAATTATGGCCATCCACTTATGGCATGCAAAATCATATCAATTGCACCCCAACTTTTTAATATTAAATCCTTAATATTACCCCTACCCCACGTTTATACGTTCGATTATTCAACGCATAATATAGGCTAGACTTGTATAGTCTAACACCTAGAATAAAGATAAATTATCACAACATATAGACAATTAAAATAAATCTAATCATAATAGGGGTGAAACTTGCATAAACTACACATGTTAAGGATCAAAAGGTGTTAACTTGTTAAATGTCTCAATTTACATGATATGATCATAGCTCAAATCTATACGTAAACTTGCATATGGGGTTTTTAGGCAACATAATGATGGTGTGAACTAGCATAGGATATCACATATGTCATAGCATAATTCTAGATGTCATAATAGATGTCTTGGCATATATTCATAACTTTTCTAATCAATCTAACTTGCATATGTGACTTGTCATATAGATCAACATAACCCAAACATGTTGATTTAATTAATATGAACTAACTAGCATAGATGGTAACATCATGGCCTTTTTAGCATGTATGATTCATCACAACTTAGCATAGAAACTTTCAACATACATAACATCATCATAGCATGATTTACAACATATAAGATATCATCATCACATAACATTGGATTTACAATATACATGATAGCAAAAGGGGTTTACAACAACATATATGATAATTCACATCATCTACTCATAATCCATTCATAACTCAACCTAATTAAAATGATAATAATCTTGTTAAGATCATCATACTCACAATTTAGAGAAGAAAAGAGAGAGTTTTGCTTTGCTTTAGGGTTGAGAGAATTAGAATTGAATTTGCTTTTCTTCTTTCTTAGTTGGCGGCGGCTCCATTGATTTCCATGGCGATGGTATGACGGTAAGTATTCTATTTTAATTAGGTTTAGGGTTAGCATTAGGATGTATTTATAGGTGTAGGAAGTTATTTAGGACCATTAGATTAACCCTGAACCATGAGAACCAATCAAATGCAAAATCTGCATTTGAGCGAATCGGCCCACGGGTTGACAGCCAAACACCCTGGATTAACCCCTAGTCGACCCAGCGGGGCTTGGGTCGACCTAAAAAATGGGCCGGTTCGGTTATTTCCCCTCCCAATTCGCTGTTTTGAACTTTTTCGCATTTTTTTTTTTTTTAATTTATATATATATATATATCAATATATATATATATATATATTTCTCTGCGCAACCCATTTCACTTAATTCTTTTCTAAAAATTAAGTATACTTTAATTTGTGAATTTTATTGTTATAAAATTACGGGGTGTTACACTCTGGCATGGACTAATGGAAATCCTGGTTCTTGTTGAACTCCGAGTTTACACCAACATGTGTCTCCCCGGCCTAGGCTACACCGCCTAGGGTATAACACCACAATGAATAGAAATATAGCATAGCCCACGATACCCATGCTTTGAGCCAACTACAACACTCCGAGCTATCAATGATTCCTTGGCACTCCCAAATCATCATAGCTCTGCGCTCCATCATTAGTTTGAGTAAGCCCTCAAACCAATCCATCATCATGCTACTTTGTTACGCCGTGAAGTGCCATTGCTATTTTTGGATACATCCACAGGATGGATCCATCATTCCATAGTTTCGCTATGTCATGAACTACGTAGCCAACTATCATGCAACTTTGTTACATCACAAAGTGCAAATCACATCGATCCATGACCATGAAGTCTTATTGCATCACGAACTGCATAACACACTGATTCATCCAACAACCTCGCTCCCCCACAAACTGCCTAACACTGATCCATCATGCAGACATGCTACACCACAACTGCGTAACACTTATCCATCTTGCAGCATCGCTACTCCATGAGCCGCGTAACACATAGATCGATCATGTAGTATCTGTACTCCACGGATTGCCTAACATCTTAGTCAACCTACAATGTTGCTACTCCATGAACCGCTTATCATCCTGATCCATTATATAAGCTGCTACTCCACGAACTGCCTATCACATCGATTTATCTCTTACTCATGCGAGCATCAAAACCATAGATTCATAAACCCTAGTACACCCCCAAAGACTTCACCACCTTAATATATGGATTACAACATCCACCTATACTCCATGGAAAAGCACTCACTTGACTTCATATCAATATCACTGAGCGAAGAGCCACCATGTCAAATCTAGCATCAAACAGATCATCATATCCAGCTCCTCGAAATTTTATCATTGTGTATGTCAAAGTTTTTCAAAGTGACAAGCACTAATAGTAGTCGATATCGATTTCTCCCTAATAATCGCTAATGGCCACTCTGGTCATGTATTTAACCAAATTAGGTAAATACTCATCTGGTGAAAACGTCCAGCATTCGTTTCGAAATCCAGCTTTTTGTTGAGTCCATTTATTACCTCTAGGTCTGTCTACACGTCCCAAAGATTTTTTGTAAATCTACCATAGTCCTATATCACCTATGAACAGCATTTTCAACCAAACTATGCAAATAATAAATCATGCAACCAATTGTCCTATAAATGTCTACAATAGCATGTGAGCATCCATAGTAGCATCAATGGGATAAAGAAAACCCATCTAAAGAAATCAAAGTTTAATATGCATCGAAATGGCCTAAATCTAGCAATATCGATAAATGGTGTATGAACGGGAGTAAATGTGGTATTTGATTTAAAAAGATTTTAAACATTTTTTAATTCATTTCTAAAACTATTGCTAGATTTTATTATGTCAAGAATCCTATTTTATAATTCATTTATGTTCAAAAACCCCAATTTTATACTATATGAACAACTAAAGTAAACTAGTAGACAATATCACTCACTTGAACCAAAATAGCCCAAACTTGCTTCATGGTGTAAAGCTCGCCTATTCGAGTTGAATGGAAGAAACAATGTCCAAATCAATCTCGTACGCATAAGATATAAGGGATATAAATTTATGGATCAAATTGACAATAATAAAATTCACTGGTTATTAATTAAATTTTAATTACCTATTCAAACCCTTCTTCCTCAAATGCTAAAACATTGAATCAAACATGGTCGTGCACCAATTCCTATTATATGCAACAACCAAGCGTGAAGTCAAGATCTAATTACACCGTGGTGATCCCTTACGATAACTCTACCTACTAATATCTCCAAGATCAACTCGAACGCCCAATGTAAATCGCGAAATAAAGGCATCCCTCGGTATGTCTAACACCGCACCACCCAGATGAAGGATGGATCACATAAAAATGAAGTTGCATCTCGATAACCTAAACCCCCTTGTAGACTGCAAATCACCTATATCCTCTTGTAGGAGAAGCAAATCAAAACCCTAGTTTCAAACCCGATTCCCCAATTATTATCGTACTTTTCTAAACTGATATGTGTGTGTAACTCTACTCAATAATTAATGGTAGTGGTTTCATGATTTCAGCTGAAGTGGAGTAGGAGATCTAATTTTTGAATAAAAATAATGGAGCGACCACTATTGTTAATGAAACAGTAACGTGCATGAAGAGAAAAGAAAGCATTTAAGTTGGATCTATTTTCTACTGTAGAAAACAAGATTTTAAAATACTTTAATTATTTTATTCTTTTAATTGTCTCATTTAAATTTCAAAAGAAATCGACGTGCATTTATGTCCTATATGATCAAATGATCACATCCAATCGTTACCAAACTTGATGGCATATATCACCTCAATGATACGGTTCCAATGGTGCAAGTTTCATTGTAACCGAGATCGCGCTCCAAAATGACAATTTTACACGCATTTCAAGATGGTTTTAACCCTCAATTAGCCCGATCTTAAAATATAGCAACCATACACTTTTTCTTCATATAACGAAGCAATCCATATGCTTCTTTAGGTTAAGAACCACCCAAAAACTGAATGAAAGTGGTCACAAGTCCTGATTCAAATGTTTGTGAACAATTACCTTTGGAATCGTCGCTTGATTATTATTAAATATTTAGATATCCAATAATTATAATATGGGTCATTATAATTATGATTCCTTTGCTTAAAGATGGCAACCAAATACAAAGGAATCTTTATAATTATATAGTCACCAAGAAGTGCCAAAAATAAAAGTAAGAGCCAAAAGTCTTTGTCAAATTACGAACCACGAAAGGATTTAAAGAGGGAAATAATTTAAAACGAAAATCTGAAGCCGAATTCTAAGAAGCCAAGGCTCAAACCTATGAAAAAGGATTTTAAGTCCAGTTTTCCTAAGGAATGCAATTTAATCACCTAAATTGAAAATGTCTACTTTCAAACCAAGGAAGAATTAGGTTACTAGCCTTCGATGGAGAAAGTAAAGAAGTATGAATGGAATAAAGGGAGACCATATTGTTACAATCATATGATGAATGGACATGAAACAAATCACTGTGCAGTCTTAGAAGAAATGGTAATCATATTATTTAGACAAGAGAAATTAAATAGAATTGTCAAAGAGCAATCGAATGGATTCAGTAAAATTTCAATTTGAGTAAGAGAAGTACCTTTAGACAAAAAGGTATAGAAAATCTACATTATGAGTAAATGAGATAACTTCATAACTATGAGACTCTACATAATTGGGAGTGAAGTGCTTCTTCATTTTTGGATTAAGTGCTTGATGTATTCAAGGTGCTTTCTAAAAGGGAGGAAGAGTAAGCCCAGGGACATGCGCCTGGCACCCACAAAAGCCCTTGATCTCGCTGAGATTGCCTCTTCAGGGCATCTCCTAGAGGGAGCAGGGGTAAGCTGCCAGTCATGGTTATAAGCCTGGGTTAATGCACCTATAAGCTTTAGGTCCCGCCATAAATGTGGCCTGGGCAAGGTGCATTATAGAGAAGGGACATGTAACCCCTTGGTCTTGCTAGTAAGTGGCCCGGCCAAGGCTCCGAATAAAGCAAGCTCTTCCACTATTCTTTTTATAACAAGCCACACCCTTGCTTTGAATAATTAGCATGCTATGTTTCTTCTTATGCCTCATCCTGCAGATGGGAATGAAAGCTCTAAAGGAGAGCACTTACAACATGTCCCGCCTTTGTTCGAAGGAAGAATATTCCCTGCCTCTGCTTTAAGGAGAGGAACTTTTCAAAAGTCTGGAAGGGTCTCTAAATTTCTATTTCAAATACAATATAGAGATTCTGGTCTTCTATTATTTCCAAAGTGAATTTCTAGTCTTCTACTATTTAAAAACCCAAATTTGGGTTTTCAAGTTTTCTAATTATTTATGAAAGAGGTTTTGAATCTTTTAGTATTTTCAAACGTAGATTTATGGACTTCTATTATTTAAACAACCAAATATGGGATTTAGGCCTTCAAATTATTTATAAAAGAGGTTTAGGGTCTTTTATTATTTTCAAAAGTGGATTTTTGGACTTCTATTATTTAAATACCCAAATGTGGATTTTGGATTTTTTAATTATTTTTGAAAGAGGTTTCAGGACTTCTATTATTTTTGAAAGTGAATTTGTTGATTTTTGTTATTTAAGTACCAAAATATGGGTTTTGGATCTTCTAATTAATTTTGAAGAAAGTTTCTGTCTGTCATCTATAGAAGTAGATATTTGGTTTCTAAATTTGTGATACTTTAATCTAGGTTTTGAGACTTCTCATTGTGATCAAAATAAATCTTGGGTTTTTATTAATACCTAAGTTTGGGCTTCGGAAGATAAAAAAAATCATAGCCAGGCGAGGCTTTCGATATTTTGTGTTTTGAAGGAAAGATTAAGCCCTTCATTTATTTTGGACTAATATACATAAATAATGCTTTCGATGTAACCACATCAATCATCATGGACCTAATATAAGTCAATTACTTGAGTCACATATTGCCATAGTCGGTAGAATAATAGTTTACAAACTTGTTTATCGAAAGCCGAAATATAGTTTCAGATGCTTGACTTACATCATTATTATGTAAATTTATAGGCATATATGCAAATGAAATAAGCTAAAACTAAATGCAGGAAATGCAGAATAGAGGTATATTAACTCAGACGAAGATCAAAAGCTAACAACTAGCTTTCATCTATGCGATTTGTCTAGTTATTTACAAATGATACATTCGATAAGTTACAAAGGAAGTGAAATCCAATATATTTTTAAGTCGTTCTTCTAAATTCTTTGACATCGCTCAATCCAAAAGGCAGCCTTGAATGATACAAAGCATACTTTAAGATTCTTCACATTTCGATTGATTTCATCGAATTTGTTAATAGATCCAACTAGTCTTAAAGAGCATATTTAGAGGCTTTATTCTTTTCTAAAGGAGTTTATTTGTTGTCTCATATTTGCCTTTACGTCTCTTAAGTGAGCATATCTCTTTCTTTAGCATCTTAGACTGATTAACGTAACCATAAATATGATGGGATATGTAACACCAAAAAATTTAATACACCATAACCATACAGTAAAGAAAATAAAATGAATATTATATAATTAAATATTTAGGAAAAGTAAAACCGACTTTATCTTTGTGTGTCTCAGAATTCTGGTTCAGATAGACCCCGAGTTTGTGTAAATTGGATAACGTATGAAAAAATTATGGACCTAAGAAATTGTATACATATATAAAGGATACATATTAATAAAAATTAAACTAGAAAAAATAGGCATAGGAACCAACGGTCACGATATGACCCATCCCATACTTGGGTCGACCCATGTCTAAGAGGGGTCGGCCCAAGGGTCAACCCACCCGCATGTAGGTCTGAATCTGGACAATGTACTTGGACTGTTGTTACATGCTAGGCTCGTTGGATGACTTGTATGGCTAGATTTGAAAACCTAAAATCAAATGGTTAAGAATTAGCTCGGTAAACCTATAAATAGGGTGGCTCTCTCTCATTTCACTACACAAGGCTATTGTTCATTTACTCTCTTCCTTCATGGATCTATTCTAAATTAATAAAATGGGGAGACACTGTTGAAAGTTAGATCTACAGAGATAATTCAAGATCTGCAATCAACATACAACCTTTTTCCGGAACTATTTCTGAACCTAATACCTAACACTGTGAATTCAAGTTATTTTCAGATCTGATATCTAGAAATATATTATGACAGTAAATAAATTTGGATCTAAAACATACAATACTTTTAAGTTATTTTCTATATCGTTCTTTTATTGTTATTCATCTATACAGTAGTTAAAACAATATACGTTCTTTTATTGTCAGTTGATTAATCAGTTATGTTCATACATATCCGTTTTCCTTATCTCTATTCTGCTGTTTAATTTATTTACATTCTTGTTTATATGCCTATTTTATATATTTGATTTGATTCTGTTCTTCTCCTCCTAATTTTCCTTTTATTTACGCTAACCCTAAGCCATTTTTGATTTAAGATTGCGTATAGTTGAATTTTGTATAATACGAGATGACAATGAAAAGGGAGAATTTGGGTGCATAATATAAATTGAGGACTTTTGACTGTAATTTGGGCATATATCCAAAAGAAAGAATATGTATATGTGTATACATGTTAGAAGGGACTTAATATGGAGATTAAGTAAAGAACATGTTATGAAAATATAAGTACCAGATGTAAGTTAAGTAAATTGAATTCCTATAGTGTATATGTACATCTAGGTAGGTACTTGTTTTAGGGAAGGGGTTGTACACATAATAACATTTACAGAAAACTGTCATATTACAACCATGCTTACTAATGAACTTAAACCTGCTAAGTTAAAACATAATTATTAATAAGCTAAGAGGTACCTCATTCTGTTTTTGTATCGGGATTTGGGGACTCTTAAATCCTAGTTACTTGGGGGCACAAGCTTAAGGGGTTTGGCTTGTGCCAATCTTGCTATGTGGAACCTATATCAGTCAGTATCCTTGTTGGTATCTTATAAGGGGGCCTTGCACTAGGTAGGGGCTGGGGCATGCTTTATTGATTTGGATAGTAAGAGGCTCAAAAAGAGGAAGGTGGGTACGGGCGCGTTCCGGGGGAGTCATGAGTGTGCATGGGTCCGATTAGGGAAACTAAGATGCTTTAACACCCATAAATAGGTTTTTATTCTCTAAGTTGCTGGGTTAGGGAGTGATACACCCTACAACTGGGGCCGACACGGGGTATTTACGTAGTACGGAGCCGATCGCTTGGGTAGTAATTAGGGTAGCACCAAATCCTGATATGTAATTGGGGTAACACCTGATCCTGATATGTAATTAGGGTAACACCTAATCCTGATATCCAAGTATTGGTGCAGAAAAAAATTGTTCTTGGGATATAAATGAGAAGCTGTGAAGAACCGTAACTTCCCAAGTAAGGAAAGAGCAGATACTTTGAGAACAACATACAAAAGAATGCAGACAGAAGAACATTTCATTGTATATTACAACAATTCCATCAGAATACAAGAATATACAGAGTATAAATCAATATTACACAGAAAATATCAGAGATTTAAATTACATTTAAATACATCACATAGCAGCGGAAAATAATACAATACATAACTAGAAGTAATACACGGATACAGAGCTTTCCGAGTATCATTCCAGTTGTAAATCAGGATCTTGTGAATATAAATCTGCAAAACCAAAACTACTAGCTGCCTGTGTCAAAATAGGGGCACCCAGAGTTTAGGTTAAAACAATAAACTCCAGGTCAGCCATGTGACTGGTGTGAGAACTAAAACAGTTATTGATCTTTATTTTAAAGTTAGGTAAATCATGGGACCACGCCGTATAACACGGAACGGGTTTCCTCCCAAGAATACCAGTGCATAAAACAACAGCGCAATGCTAAATAAAGAACAATGAAGCTATTATAAGACCCAGGTCCCATCACACAATGCAACACAAGCCGGAGGATAGGGTTTTACCTTATAATATCCAAAGCATGCTTGATACGCTAAATTTCATCTTTTATTACTATAAGTGTACAGTGTCAAAACAATTTCAATCATAAGTATTAGTCATAGACGGCATGGGTACCATATATCATGTCGCCAATACTAGGCTCTAAAATCAAAATCGCAAATGTCACGTATTGGAAGTTGGATCTCCATCTGTGAACCAAGGCAAAAAATAGTCCTTTATCGATTCGAGAAGCTCTAGACCGCCCCTCGGGTCAGAGCTCGAGTGACCTTTGGATCGTCAGGGCCGGTCCAGTGATGTGGATTAAAATGCCTGAACACTGCGTTTCCCTATCCTTGGGGTGTCAATGAGTCCAATGACTCCATCGGCTCCACACAGTCACTGATATATCCGAGGCGCCTAGCAATAGCAACAACCACATAAGTCAATCTCGTCAGAGCGTGTAAAACCATTGACACCACTTCTAGCTAGAAGGAAACGCATGCTCTCCCTGATGTACTCTCCCGTTTCTAGTTCACAACTGGGGTGTGAGGCTCGCGAATCAACGTTACATAAAGCTATGCCACACAGGCGGTGCTTTGATCATCAACCACAAGACTTTGATTTTCAACAAAAGCCTTAATCAATTGCCACTTAGGCATGCTACACAGGCGATTCACTCCATGCGTTTGATATCCATCAATATATAACCTCTGAGCTCGTACGTCTCAGAGAAGGGCATTAAGAAAGAGAATAAATTCTCCATCTCCAAACAGATATATATATTTAATAGAAATCAATCACACAGAATAAAATCCAATGTCAGACACACAGTCCATTTACAAGTTCGTTCTGGGACTGAACGAAACCGGAGGCACCTTGTACCTCGCATATCCATCGATCTCCAAGTACGTCCGGACGATCACCAACTGATTCCCTCCTCTTGGGTGTACAGCCCAATCAAGATCATCAGTAATCACCCAAACGATGTGAAGACCTCCGGTCTTCGACCACCATCTTCATCCTCGACACCACGTCGAATCAGTTATTCAGAATGGGTAAAACCTGGTCTTTCTGAATAACTCGCGTATATAATAAACAAGTGTTACACAAACACAACATACGCCTCATTCCAATTCAGAATATTCCTTTATTCAAATATTCTCATACTTTGGGAAGGGTTCCCATTAATTTTATCAAAGATAAATTCTTTAAATTTATTCTTTAATCTTCTTTGAATATCAATTCAAACTAGTCGGGATTTGCGAACCACACCGAAGCAATCATTTGTTTTAATTTCCCAATCCCAACCTATTCATCCCATGAAGTAAAAATGGTAATACTTCATATTTAACACCACGGTGTTAAAGGTAAATTCAATTACCATTTCACGTTCAAATCTAATTAAAGATTTAACTATCGCCTGGAGCAAAACTGGTGATACCCCGTTCTCGATCACTTCAATCTAATTAAAGATTCATTAAAACTCCACTTAGTTTTAATCTTCCCAAAAATCCATATCCTGTCTTTAACTGGGTTAAAGAACCAATGTCATCTAAAACACGGTTCACGATAAACCAAAATCACATTCCATTAATTGTCGGGTTAAAGTACAAGTGTTATTTAAAACACCGTTCACGATAAACCCAAAAATCAATTCCAATTCAATTCCAATTAAATACCATTTAATTGGTACACTTCATTAAATCTAAATAAAAAGATTTAATCTCTTTCTCAACTGGGTTTAAGAACAGTGTTAATGAAGACACCATTCACGACAAACTCAAATCACATTTGATATTAAATACGAGGCTCTGAATAGAAAATATGTCGGCTTATATTCAATATCGAATTCTACGACCAACAAATATCGTATTGGAAATAACGATATTAATATATCTTTTAAATTTCCATAACAATATCTATATCATCACGAAATCCAACATCGAAATATTCCAAAGACAATTTCGATTCGAATCCATTCCAATTCAATTATTGGAAATTCTGGTTACTTTTAAAACCATTTCAAATCCAATTTATTTATTTTTAAAAAGAAATAGAATTATAATTCTAGCTCAAAACTAGTTCATTTCGATAAAAATCTATTTTTATCTTTTCAAATATGGAGTTTTTCATCTCAATTCTTCACAAATCATTTCTTATGATTTTACACAAATTATTACTATTTTTAATAATTTTATCAAGGCCCGTACAGTCGATTTCCATCAACGGCCATCAAACTGCACTTACATCGACCTTTTCCAAATTTGATTTGGACATAATTCCAAATCCAACCGTTAGATTTCAAATCTCTAATATTTGTTAGAGAGCTCTTCTCGATACGAACCCAACGGTTCCGGTATTAGGAGAATCCGAAGGTCGAATCTCTCGTAATATCCATTCGAAGTCAATGGTCGAAATTTGCGAATTGCCGCGGCGCAGCGCGTTCTATTCAGGCCATTCTATAAATTTAATATATATATTTCGTCGATTTCCTTTCAAAACTTATTTTATAAATTGTTTTAAATTCGTTTTCAAAACGATTTCAACTTCATATTAAATTTCTAATCAAAATTGAATATTCCACATCATCGATATACAAATGATAATATTTTCAAAACGTTATATTTTGAAATTATTTCCTTTTCTATATTCTTTATAAAAACGAACATAATCGATATAAATATCATTCGCGTCAAAATGGCGCATATCTAATCAACATGGCTTTATATATTTCAATAACTTTGTTAATCTGTTCAACAAATGAATATTTTCTTCAACACATGAATATATAATTTATTTCACACATGAATATATATTTTATTTCAACACATGATTATATATTTTATTTCAACACATGAATATATATTTTCTACTCAACACATGAATATATATTTTCAATTCAACACATAAATATTTATTTTCTATTCAACACATGAATATTTATTTTCTATTCAACACATGAATATATTTTTTCTATTCAACACATGAATATTTATTTTTCTATTTTCCAAATTGGAATGAGGCCCAATCAATTACCATATAACATTAATTATATGGATTCTCTACAACACATGTATATAACAGCAACGATAAATCATCAATCATCTTCCAGAGTGCACCACACAACTGCCTAAGCATTAAATATAAATAATTAACGCTTACACAGTCTGTCAATCCATCGATTGACATACAACTAAACAGTCGGGATTAGTGTATGTCAAATCTCATCCCAATACCCGTGTGGGGTTTCAAATCGACAAACACATATTTTATTTGTGCAGTTGGGCGATGTGTAAAATTTATCGTCCCAATCAATATCAATCAAATCAGTGTATATAAACAAATCGTCCGATTTGTTTATAAATATTTATTTTATATACACGTTAAAAATTATATTTTTAACCATAAAATATTTTCCACTATAAAATAATTTATTTCATTCCACATCACACAATCAAATTTCACAACACAGCAATCAAATTTCACAACACAGCAATCAAACAAACAAGTCATCCATGGTCTGTGGACGACGGGTGTCGGGTGCTGCTAAGCACCGTCTGCATCCTAGTATATATTTTAAACTAGGAATAGAAATAAAAGTGAGGAGTTCTCACTGACTAGCTAAACCAAACACCACGACTCTTCATATGTAGGAGATCTTCATCGCGTCTCCAACGAGATCTGTTTCATGTGGTATATGTTTAAAATTATATATTTAACAACGCTACTTCCTATATAAAAATTATATTTTTGTAACGTTAAAAACCGAAACTTTATAAGATTAAAAATCGAGTCTTTACATAGTTAAAAATTGAATTTTTATCTTCACTTCATATATAAAAATCGCTTCTTTATTCGATTAAAAAATCCAATCTTTTCACGATTTAAAATCTTGTCTTTCTAACTATAAAAATCAAATCTTTTATTTTTATAAAAATCTAATCTTTCTTGTTTTTTAAAAAATATAATCTTTAATTTATTAAAAATCCTAGCTTTTCATAAATAAAGATCTAATCTTTTTAAAAATAAAAATATAAACTTTTCTACATTAAAAAATCAAAACTTGATCTATTAAAAATCAGATCTTTATAACCCTAAAAATCGAATTTTTATTAACATAAAAATCAGCTTTTCATAAATAAAAATCAGTTTCTCGCATAAAAATAAAAATCAGATCCTAGTATAAATTAAAAAAAAACTCAGTTTAGTATAATTTAGAAACTCACATCATTTTTTATTGTTTGAGAATCATCGCCGGAGGGCGACGACGCTGCTGTCTCCAGCGTGGCACGACTGGCGGAGGAGCTCGTGCTCGCGATGGACTGGCAAAAGGGCTGCGAGTGTGCTGCGATTCAAGAATAGGACGAGGGGGCGGCGGCAGGGGGCGTTGATCGGCGGTGGAGCTGGACGGGGGAGGAAGAGGGGATCGAAGAGGAGGGAAGGTGGCGTGAGGGGGAGGGGTGCGGTGGGGGTTGCCAACGGCGGCGCGCAAGCGATGGTCGGGGGGTGGCGACGCGATGATTAGGGGTTTATTTCTTTTCTTTTTCTCGTGATACTAAATAGGAGAGAGATGGAAAGGGATATGAATAGAGTGGGGTATATAATATATATTATTTTATTTTATTTAATTAATTACAAAAAGAAACTTTTTATTTTGTCCACGAAATCGAACCCACCGACTATCGTCCATAGCTAATTACCCCCATTCCGAACACAATGGGATAAGTATCGCAAGCTAATTTGATCGTTTCCATCAGTTTTCGTCAAAATCAAAATATAACTCTATATATTGAATTTGAATGCGCATTTCAATTTACTTGGGTCACATACTGACTCTAAAAATTCTCAAAAAATATTTTCTAACTTCGTATTGACGATACGGTCCTAACAAAACTAATTTCATCGAATTCTGAGACCGTATGAAAAATTGCCATTTTCCAATCGATTGAAATCAACTGAAACTGGTCAAATGCGTTTTCCTTTGCCACGCTCACATATTGATTCGAAAAATTACGATTTTTAAACCTAGCAATAACTTGACACCACGGATCCAACAAAAGTGATTTCGTCGAAAACCGAGGTCGTTTGCAAAATTCTCATTTTTAAGGGCCAGAATTCCATAGCGACTATTCTGAATTTTCAACTTGGCATATCTTTTGATTCCCGCTATGAAATTTCAATTTTTCGGATTTGTTGGAAAGATATTCTCAATTAGATTGAAATATTTTTGGTTTCTCTAAAATCCGGTTTATTTTGCACCCGGTACATTCATTTGAACTTTGAAATCGAATTTTCGAACTACCGCGCCATTTTCAATTCCTTTTATAATTAAAATAAAATATTTATATTCTAACAACGATTCAAATAAATACATATGTTCTAATTCTATTCAAAATAAATTTCTCGTCATTATTATTTAAAATAATTCATTTTAAATATTCAAAATTCATCAAAATTGCCAAAATAAAAATTTTAAATTGGCTCAGATTTCCAGGTTATTACAATCTCCCCCACTTAAAACTTTTCGTCCCCAAAAAGGAACGAAGCCGAAAGTTGTTTAACTAATCAACTCAACTTCCATTATTTTAATTATGACTTAAGTTTTTCAACTTTTCAGTTTCTAAGAACTTTTCAAATTTTTCAAAAATTTGGCTAACACCCTAAATTTTCGAAAAATTTCGCCATAACCTCCCCTACACAGGGGACTTCGGGATATTTCAAATAGCCTCCCATGGCCCTCATCAATCCAAAAGGAAAAAGAAACAGCCAAGCGGCTAGCCAGTCGGCTCATAAAATCATCAAAAACCCAAGAAATACAATAAACGTGTACCTATTTATCGAGCAAACAATTTTATTCTTCTGCTCTAGCCTCCTTGCTATGACCTGTTTAATGTAAGTGCATGTATATGCATGCAAATGCGACTAATTTTCAATACAACCCAATATTTGGTTCAATATGGCTAAAGGTTCAACATTTAACTAATCAAACAATAATCAAACAACACAACCAGCAATCAATTAGTTGATTATCATTTCAAATTCATAGCTTTGATATATAGTCCAAAAATCAGATTTTTGATGCCAAATCACAACAATAAGCCCTATCTAGTTTTGGTTCTCACACCAGTCTAATGGAAACATATAGAAACCCCACTTTTGTCACTCGAACATATATCCACTTGTGATGCAGCTGCTATCATCAGTGTCATCTCCGGGCGAGTAGAATGTGATTCTATATCCATCCAGTATATTGGAGGCTTTCAATACACGTGGATCAGACGTATATTAAAATCTCCATATACCTGATAGTCCAAATCAATATAAATAAATATTCAAATACAAATAATTGAATTAAATTTTCAAAACAAAACTTGTTTTCAATTTTATTTTCAAAACATTACTCTTCACACTCGTTCTAGGATGCTACTGATCCCATCTCTAACGAGTCATTCTCATTGGATATTACTAACCCAATTTATGATGAATTCTTTCATATGGTTCTAACATGTCTTGTTCTCCGAGCTCTGTAAACCAAAGCTCTGATACCAACTGTGAAAAACCGTAACTTCCCCAGTAAGGAAAGAGCGGATACTTTGAGAACAACAAACAAAAGAATGCAGACAGAAGAACATTTCATTGTATATTACAACAATTCCATCAGAATACAAGAATATACAGAGTATAAATCAATATTACACAAAAAATATTAGAGATCTAAATTACATTTAAATACATCACATAGCAGCGAAAAATAATACAATACACAACTAGAAGTAATACACGGATACAGAGCTTTCCGAGTATCGTTCCAGCTGTAAATCAGGATCCTGTGAATATAAATCTGCAAAACCAAAACTACTAGCTGCCCGTGTCAAAATAAGGGCACCTAGAGTTTAGGTTAAAACAATAAACTCAAGGTCAGTCATGTGACTGGTGTGAGAACTAAAACAGTTATTAATCTTTATTTTAAAGTTAGGTAAATCAAGGGACCACGCCGTATAACATGGAACGGGTTTCCTTCCAAGAATACCAGTGCATAAAACAACAGCGCAATGCTAAATAAAGAACAATGAAGCTATTATAAGACCCAGGTCCCATCACACAATGCAACACAAGCCTGAGGATAGGGTTTTACCTTATAATAGCAAAAGCATGCTTGATACGCTAAATTTCATCTTTTATTACTATAAGTGTATAGTGTCAAAACAATTTCAATCATAAGTATTAATCATAGACGACATGGTTACCATATATCATGTCACCAATACTAGGCTCTACAATCAAAACCGCAAACACGTATTGGAAGTTGGATTTCCATCTGTGAACCAAGGCAAAAGATAGTCCTCTACGGATTCGAGACGCTCTAGCCTGCCCCTCAGGTCAGAACTCGAGTGACCTTTGGATCATCAGGGCCGATCCACCGATGTGGATTAAAATGCTTGAACACTGCGTTTCCCCACCCTATGGGGTGCCAATGAGTCCAATGACTCCATCGGCTCCACACAGTCACCGATATATCCGAGGTGCCTCGCAACAGCAACAACCACATAAGTCAAACTCGTCAGGGCGTGTAAAACCACTTACGCCACTTCTAGCTAGAAGGAAACGCAAGCCCTCCCTGATGTCCTCTCCTATTTCAGGTTCACAACCGGTGTGAGGCTCGTGAATCAACGTTACACAAAGCTATGCCACACAGGCGGTGCTTTGATCATCAACCACAAGACTTTGCTTTTCAACAAAAGCTTTTATCAATTGCCACTTAGGCATGCCACACAAGCGATTCACTCCTTGTGTTTGATATCCATTAATATATAACCTCTGAGCTCGTACGTCTCAGAGAAGGGCATTAAGCAAGAGAATAAATTCTCCATCTCCAAACAGATATATATATTTAATAGAAATCAATCACACAGAATAAAATCCAATGTCAGACACACAGTCCATTTACAAGTTCGTTCTGGGACTGAACGAAACCGGAGGCACCTTGTACCTCGCATATCCATCGATCTCCAAGTACGTCCGGACGATCACCAACTGATTCCCTCCTCTTGGGTGTACAGCCCAATCAAGATCATCAGTAATCACCCAAACGATGTGAAGACCTCCGGTCTTCGACCACCGTCTTCATCCTTGACACCACGTCGAATCAGTTATTCAGAATGGGTTAAACCCGGTCTTTCTGAATAACTCGTGTATATAATAAACAAGTGTTACACAAACACAACATACGCCTCATTCCAATTCAGAATATTCCTTTATTCAAATATTCTCATACTTTGGAAAAGGTTCCCATTAATTTTATCAAAGATAAATTCTTTAAATTTATTCTTTAATCTTCTTTGAATATCAATTCAAACTAGTCGGGATTCGCGAACCACACCGAAGCAATCATTTGTTTTAATTTTCCAATCCCAACCTATTCATCCCATGAAGTAAAACAGGTAATACTTCATATCTTACACCACGGTGTTATCGGTAAATTCAATTACATTTCACGTTCAAATCTAAGTAAAGATTTAACTATCGCCTGGAGCAAAACTGGTGATACCCCATTCTCGATCACTTCAATTTAATTAAAGATTCATTAAAACTCCACTTAGTTTTAATCTTCCCAAAAATCCATATCCTGTCATTAACTGGGTTAAAGAACCAATGTCATCTAAAACACGGTTCACGATAAACCCAAAATCACATTCCATTAATTGTCGGGTTAAAGAACAAGTGTTATTTAAAACTCCGTTCACGATAAACCCAAAAATCAATTCCAATTCAATTCCAATTCAATTCTAATTAAATACCATTTAATTAGTACACTTCATTAAATCTAAATAAAAAGGTTTAATCTCTTTCTCAACTAGGTTTAAGAACAGTGTTAATGAAGACACCATTCACGACAAATCACATTTGATATTAAATACGAGGCTCTGAATAGAAAAATATATCGGCTTGTATTCAATATCGAATTCTACGACCAACAAATATCGTATTGGAAATAATGATATTAATATATCTTTCAAATTCCCATAACAATATCTGTATCATCACGAAATCCAACATCGAAATATTCCAAAGACAATTTCGATTCGAATCCATTCCAATTCAATTATTGGAAATTCTGGTTACTTTTAAAACCATTTCAAATCTAATTTATTTATTTTTAAAAATAAATAGAATTATAATTCTAGTTCAAAACTAGTTCATTTTGACAAAAATCTATTTTTATCTTTTCAAATATGGAGTTTTTCATCCCAATTCTTCACAAATCATTTCTTATGATTTTACACAAATTATTACTATTTTTTTATAATTTTATCAAGGCCCATACAGTCGATTTCCATCAACGGCCATCGAACTGCACTTACAGCGACCTTTTCCAAATTTGATTTGGACATAATTCCAAATCCAACCGTTAGATTTCAAATCTCTAATATTCGTTAGAAAGCTCTTCTCGATACGAACCCAAAGGTTCTGGTTTTAGGAGAATCCGACGGTCGGATCTCCCGTAATATCCATTCGAAGTCAATTGTCGAAATTCGCGAACTGCCGCGACGCGGGGCGTTCTATTCAGGCCATTATATATATATAATATATTATATATATTTCATCGATTTCCTTTCAAAACGTATTTTATAACTCGTTTTAAATTCGTTTTCAAAACGATTTCAACTTCATATTCTGTAACACCCCGTAATTTTATAACATTAAAATTCACAAATTAAAGTATACTTAATTTTTAGAAAAGAATTAAGTGAAATGGGTTGCGCAGAGAAATATATATATATATTAATATATATATATTAAAAAATAAATAAATAAATATGCGAAAAAGTTCAAAACAGCAAATTGGGAGGGGAAATAACCGAACCTGCCCATTTTTGAGGTTGACCCAAGCCCCGCTGGGTCGACTAGGGGTTAATCCAGGGTATTTGGCTGTCAACCCGTGGGCCGATTCGCTCAAATGCAGATTTTGCATTTGATTGGTTCTCATGGTTTAGGGTTAATCTAATGGTCCTAAATAAGTTCCTACACCTATAAATACATCCTAATGCTAACCCTAAACCTAATTAAAATAGAATAGTTACCGTCATACCGTCGCCATGGAAATCAATGGAGCCACCGCCAACTAAGAAAGAAGAAAAGCAAATTCAATTCTAATTCTCTCAACCCTAAAGCAAAGCAAAACTCTCTCTTTTCTTCTCTAAATTGTGAGTATGATGATCTTAACAAGATTATTATCATTTTAATTAGGTTGAGTTATGAATGGATTATGAGTAGATGATGTGAATTATCATATATGTTGTTGTAAACCCCTTTTGCTATCATGTATATTGTAAATCCAATGTTATGTGATGATGATATCTTATATGTTGTAAATTTTTCAATGATGATGTTATTTATGTTGAAAGTTTCTATGCTAAGTTGTGATGAATCATACATGTTAAAAAGGCCATGATGTTACCATCTATGCTAGTTAGTTCATATTAATGAAATCATCATGTTTGGGTTATGTTGATCTATATGACAAGTCACATATGCAAGTTAGATTGATTAGAAAAGTTATGAGCATATGCCAAGACATCTATTATGACATCTAGAATTATGCTATGACATATGTGATATCCTATGCTAGTTCACACCATCATTATGTTGCCTAAAAACCCCATATGCAAGTTTATGTATAGATTTGGGCTATGATCATATCATGTAAATTGAGACATTTAACAGATTGACAACTTTTGATCCTTAACATGTGTAGTTTATGCAAGTTTCACCCCTATTATGATTAGATTTATTTTAATTGTCTATATGTTGTGATAATTTATCTTTTTGCTAGGTGTTAGACTATACAAGTCTAGCATATATTATGCGTTGAATAAGCGAAGGTATAAACGTGGGGTAGGGGTAATATTAAGGATTTAATATTAAAAAGTTGGGGTGCAATTGATATGATTTTGCATGCCATAAGTGGATGGCCATAATTGAGTCAATTATGGACATCATTAAAAGTTAACTTAATTAATAATTTGAATAGGGAATTATTAAAACTGGTGTGAAAGATTTTAAGTGTTAATCAATGCTTAGGACACGAGGTTGGACTCGTTTGTGACGTAAACCTGCCCGGACCCGCCCGGCAAATCCAGTGGTCACAAATGTCAGCCCACTGTGAGAGGTCCTAGGCCTAAACTAAAGCATAACGGTTGTAAAGACACGAGGTTAGACTCTTTTATGGTGTAAGACTGCCCGGACCCGCCCGGCAAATCCAGCTGCCATAAATGCCAGTCTAATGTGAGAGGTCTTTATGAGGTTATGGCCTGAATGAATTAAGAAATACTTAACCAGATAAACATGTAAAGTGGGACATGGGGGTTAAGTAGGTGCCTTGGGTGGCACGAGGAATCTAGGGGGTGCCCTTAGTGGCATATGAAATACGATCAGTAAGACTTAACCAAACACACATGTAAATGAACATGACTAAGAGGGTTAAGTGGGATATACTAGTGACAAGCTTAGGTGGGTAGCTTGTGGGGGCCCATTTCAACCAGTATCCCAAACGTATCTTTGTGGGCTCGACCCAATTCGAGGACGGGACACGCATGCTGGGTTTGACTGTAAGAGGCCAAAATGGGGAGCAGTGGCAACGCAAGTCCAACGGGTTTCATATGCGTGTGTGGACACGGGCTGGTAGGTAAGACGTTGTTGCATCGTGTAGGTATAAGCCGTGCATTCTCAAGTTGTATCGGGTTGCCACTTTAGGGGAGTGATACACCCCACTGTGGGGCCAGCATGGGTATCTACGAGTAGGGAGCCGATCGAAAGTGGGTAGTGGGGTACACCTAGTGGAGATAGGGGCAGACGACACCTATGTAGTCAGCTAGGGGTACGTAAGGCTATATATAAAGTTTCTGTGTGAAGCAAGTGGGATCAAACAATAGGGTGACTGGTGTGGTGCAGTGTAGTAATGTGCGGTGCAGTGTAGTAATCATTCGTTAGTAATTAGGTGTGCCTTTACCGTTTTCTTAAACGCTATCTTTATCTTCCTAAGAGTTCATAGACATTTACTTGTCTTCCAGCTTATGCCTTAGTCTAGTTATTTTGATAATAGTATTGTTAGAATTATCATACTCGCCGGACTTTATGTCTGACCCCCTCTATTTCTATCCTTTTTCCCCCTCTAGGTCCTCAGGTTGGGCCCAGCTCTAGTGGAGTTTGATTGAATTGCTTCATCTCTCTTTGGAAAGCTTGGACCGTTGAAGTAAAGTCCAGCTTGTTATCTTTTTAATGGCTATTTATGTAATGGGATTATGTATTTTGTTTTTATGAAGATGGATATTGTACTTGGTTATGATCTATGGTTTTATGATGTAACAAACATGTTTAATTTCCGCTGCAATAAAATGAAGTTTTAGATTTCCAAGTACTATTTACTATCTGTCTTGTTGTAATTTTTCTGTTCTATATTCACTTATAACCTCCATGGAAGTTAATGCATTCCCTTCGTGAGTGACATTAATGGACGTGGGGTGTTACACGTGGTATCAGAGCTTAAGGTTACTAGAACAGATAAAAATACTTTAGAAAAATAGTTATTTTTGGAAGAAGTGTTTTCAAAAACATGTTTTAATTAGAAATTTAAAGAGAAAAGTTTTTAAGAAAAAAAAAACATAATCCCCAGTAGCCCATATCTTTTTCTTTCGAATTCTCCATTTTGAATCTTTCCTTTTTCGTTTCTGCATGGTTGAAGATCTTAATCTACCCGACGGTGTAACGATACCAGGATGGTATAGGAGGTTATTAGAGGCTAGGGCCGCTGCAGGTCCAGCCAATGTTCCTCCACCACCAGTTGCACCCGTTCCTCCTCCTCCTCCTCGCGTAGATACTTTTGCAAAGACGTGCAAGGAATTCAAGGCTATGGGTGGAAAACCATTTCAAGGGTCAGAAACGTTTGTGGAAGCTAGAGATTGGCTTAAGGAGGTGGAAGAATTGCTAGAAATCTTTGAAGTAGAAGAAAGGAAGAGAGTTCGTTTAGCAGCTTGGTTGATGAAGGGAGAGGCCTCGTTTTGGTGGGAGGTCACTAATGGGGAGCGTCCTGTTGACTCTTGGGCGGATTTCAGACGTAGGTTCGAGGCGAAGTTTCTCTCAAGGGCGGAAGAAAATCTATATATGGAAAGGTTCTTGACATTGAAGCAAGGAAGCTCATCAGTGAAAGAATATGTCAATAAATTTAATCAGTTAGCAAGGTTTGGCTTGGACTTAGTAAACACGCCGAAGAAGAAGGCTCTAAGGTTCGTGAATGGCTTGAATGAACCATTGCAAGGGTTGGCTATAACCCACATCCCTATGGGGGCTACCTTTGAGAAGTTAGTAGAAATGGCGCTTATGCATGAGGAGAAAAGCGCTAAAGCTGAAAAGCCACCCGAGAAGAAGGGGGATCAGAAGAAACCACAACAGCAAAACAAGAAGGGTGGTAAAGACAATAACGGCAAGGGAAAGAAGAAATGTTTTAACTGTGGGACACCAGGCCATCTCAGCAAGGATTGCCGAAAGAAAAAGAAGACAGGCTGTTTTCATTGTGGCGATGTGGGAAATTTAGTGAAGGACTGCCCAAAGAAGGGGCAGAGGGCAGGAGCTACCTCGGGAGGATAGGTGCAGGCTTTATGGCACCAGGGCAGGCAAGGGGACAAGTTCAGGCTCTCGCGGTCCCACCGCTGCAAGAACGAGGTAGAACCATTTCTGTTGAAAGCTTAGTTTTTCTGTTTGATCATCATGTCCGTACCTTATTCGATTCGGGCGCATCACATTCGTTTATCTCTACATCATTAGTTGAATCACTGCACTTAAACACCAGTTTAGTAGAGGATCCCTTAGTTTTTTCAAATCCAATCGGGGGCTCAACTTATTTGTCTATGATGTGTTTGGATTTGAAAATTTCCATACTTAGCATTGAATTTAGATGTGATGCTTATGTATTGGGCTTCACGGGCTATGGGCTAATTTTAGGAATGGATTGGTTATCCAGAAATGGGGTCGTTCTTGATTGTGAAAGGAGAGTAGTTAGGCTTGTGACTCGCCTTGGCAACACTCTCGAAATCTTTTGTAATCCCATAAATTTGTTTATGCTAAGTTATCTAGAATCGCTTGACGCATCTGAGGAAAATCTACGATCTGTTAGAGTGGTCCGAGAATATTCGGATGTGTTTGAGGAGGTGAAGGGCTTGCCTCCGAAGCGGGAGATAGATTTTCGAATATATCTTGTGGATAATGCGAAACCAGTATCTTTGCCAGTACGCCACATAGCTCCACGTGAAAGGAGGGAACTCGGTAAGCAAGTGAAGGAGTTGCTTGAGAAGGGGTTCATAAGACGAAGTATATCGGAGTGGGGTGCTCCAGTAGTATTTGCCACGAAGGCGGATGGGTACCTTAGACTTTGTGTGGACTATAGAGAACTTAATAAGCTTACTAAGAAGAACAGACACCAACTGCCGAGGATTGACGATCTCTTCGATCAGTTAGTTGGCTCCTCAGTGTTTTCGCAGTTGGACTTAGCCACTGGTTTCCATCAGTTGAGAGTGGATGAGGATAGCATTGACAAGACTGCCTTTAGGACTCCGGACGGTTTCTATGAATGGCTAGTGATGCCCTTCAGTTTGACAAACGCCCCCGCATACTTTGTTGATTTGATGAGTAGGGTGTTTAGGGAGTACCTTAACAAATTTGTGGTAGTCTTTGTAGATGACATCTTGATCTTTTCTAAGGATGAAGAAGAGCATGCCCTACATCTTAGGAAAGTGTTGGAGACTCTTCGAGCGCATAAGCTTAAAGCTAAATTTTCTAAGTGTCACTTTTGGAGGAAGGAAGTACGGTTCTTAGTACACGTGGTTTCCAAAGAAGGGATAGCTGTAGATCCCGCGAAGGTGGTGGCCATCCAAGATTGGAAGGTTCCTAAAAATTCTACCGAAGTGAGAAGTTTCTTGGGGTTGGCTGGCTACTATAGGAAGTTTATTAAAGACTTTGCAAAGATATCAGCTCCATTGACACGCTTGACGAAGAAGAACCTAGTTTTCACATGGGACGTAGATTGTGATGATGCGTTCCAACGTTTGAAGAGAGCTTTGACTTCAGCCCCAATCTTAGTATTGCCAGACGGGAGTAAGCCGTTTACCGTTTATACTGACGCTTGTGGGACAGGACTAGGCGCAGTCTTAATGCAAGAGGGCAGGGTAATAGCCTATGGTGGAAGGCAGTTGAGAGCGCATGAGAAAAATTATCCTACACATGACCTAGAATTGGCCGCTATTGTTTTCGCGCTTAAGTCTTGGCGTCATTATCTTCTTGGCGAGAAATTCGAATTATTCACTGACCACAAGTCTTTAAAATGCCTATTCTCTCAAAAGGACTTGAACTTAAGGCAGCAAAGGTGGATGGAGTTCTTAGCATCCTACGACTTCGAAATAGCCTATACCCCTAGCAAGGGTAACGTGGTGGCAGACGCCTTAAGTAGAAAAAGATTATCCTTAAGTCCTTTGTTTGTTGAGCGGCAAAGTTTAGAATTCATTTCGATGTTTGACTTTAGACCTTCCGTTGACTTCGTACCCGGTTTGCTAGCATCCTTGGAGGTCAGACCTACGCTTTTGGGACGGATTGGCAAGGAACGGCGAGATGACCCGCAGTTGGTTGAGTTAGTAGAAAAACTCAAAGGAGGGGAGTCATCAAGCCATCTCCGTAGGTATACCCTATACGATAAGGGTTGGTTACGTAGGGACGGTAGACTTTGTGTACCAAAAGACGATGACCTAAGGAAGACTATTCTTGACGAAGCACATCATTCGAAGATGACCATTCATCCCGGCGGGGACAAGATGTACAAATACATGAAGAGAGTTTACTTTTGGGCCGGCATGAAGAAAGACGTGGCAGAATATGTCGCTAGATGCTTAGTGTGCCAACAAGTAAAAGCGGAGCAAAAGAAACCCGGTGGGTTGCTTCACCCATTGGAGGTTCCACTATGGAAATGGGAAAGCATCTCGATGGATTTTGTGGATGGATTACCGCGATCGAGGAAGGGTAATACGGGAATTTGGGTTATAGTAGATAGACTTACTAAGAGCGCCCATTTTATTCCCGTGAAGAGTAAGAGGACTGCTCCATGGTTAGCTTCTGTATACGTTCGAGAGATAGTTCGTTTGCACGGTGTTCCTTCTAGCATAGTGAGCGACCGCAATCCTATTTTCACTAGCGAATTTTGGAGAAGCTTACAAGAGGCGGTAGGGACTCAGTTATGTTTGAGCACCGCATATCATCCTCAGACAGACGGCCAGACCGAGAGGGTGAATCGCATTCTAGAGGATCTGTTGAGGCTATGTATCCTAGACTTTAGGGGTATGTGGGAAGAGCATCTTCCATTGGTGGAGTTCGCATATAATAACAGCTTTCAGTCCAGCATTGGTATGGCACCATTCGAAGCTCTTTATGGACGACCTTATCGTTCACCTACATGTTGGTGGGAATCTACGGATAAGATCTTACTTGGGCCCGATATGATTAGGGAGACTTCGGAGAAGATCGACTTGATTCGAAGGAGGATGAAAGCAGCGCAAGATAGGCAGAAATCTTATGCGGATAAGAGGAGGACAGATCTCGAGTTTGAAGTTGGGGACATGTTCTTTGTCAAAGTGTCTCCATTACGAAACGTTGTTCGCTTTGGGTCCGTTGGGAAATTAGCACCAAGGTTTGTAGGGTCGTTTCCTATTAAGGAGAGGATTGGACAGATGGCGTATAGAGTCGAGTTGCCTGAGAGACTTAGTGGTGTACATGACGTATTCCATGTGTCACATTTGAGGAAGTGCTTGCACGAGACCGCGGAAGTGGTAGAGCCGAGCTTGCTTAGAGAGGTGGAGATAGAGCGTGATGCGACAATTCGACGAGCTCCTACGCGCATTCTTGGATCGAAGATCAAGAGGTTGAGGAATCGAGAGGTCAGACTAGTCAAAGTGCAATGGGGAGATGATGAGAGCAACGCTACTTGGGAGACGGAAGAGAAGATGCGTTCACGATACCCTTTTCTTTTTGAGGGTATGTCCTTTAATTTCTCCTTTATCGCTTAGCTTGTACTTATCTTATCTTTAGTATATCCTTTCGCTAGTATCTTTGACCTTTAGTTAGGATAATCCTATGGTTGAAACATGTGTTTGAGACATGTTATGTATGGTGGATGCAAAGTGGATGCAAGTGTTTGCTAGTGGTTGGTCGTGGATGCATATACACACACTATTAGGCACCAGATCGGCTCAGTCACTTCATATTGCATATTTCATATATATGGATGTATTTAGTAAAAAGGATGTATAATGGTTGTATTATCATATAGTTGCTGCATTCGGGTGGATAGTTGTGCACGCATATAGAATTAATATGTATCATTAGGAATCTTTTGCATACATATTGGACGCATGGCACTATCATGAATTGCACTAAGGAGGTCGACTGAATCAGTAGACCGCCTAATTTTGCATTAGATATGGACATATACACACACTGTGCATATAAACATTAAAGCATTAGAAGTCTTTTAAGGACAATGGATGCTGGTGTTTGATGGTTGAGTAGATGGACGATTAGATGGTAGGATATACATTCTTCTTGACTTGGAGATTTCGGGGACGAAATCCTTTAAGGAGGGGAGAATGTAACACCCTGTAATTTTATAACATTAAAATTCACAAATTAAAGTATACTTAATTTATAGAAAAGAATTAAGTGAAAAGGGTTGCGTAGAGAAATATATATATATATATTGATATATATATATATATATATATATATAAATTAATAAATAAATAAATAAATATGCGAAAAAGTTCAAAACAACGAATTGGGAGGGGAAATAACCGAACCGGCCCATTTGTGAGGTCGACCCGAGCTTCGCTGGGTCGACTAGGGGTTAATCCAGGGTGTTTGGCTGTCAACCCTTGGGCCGATTCGCTCAAATGCAGATTTTTCATTTGATTGGTTCTCATGGTTCAGGGTTAATCTAATGGTCCTAAATAACTTCCTACACCTATAAATACATCCTAATGCTAACCCTAAACCTAATTAAAATAGAATAGTTACCGTCATACGGTCGCCATGGAAATCAATGGAGTCGCCGCCAACTAAGAAAGAAGAAAAGCAAATTCAATTCTAATTCTCTCAACCCTAAAGCAAAGCAGAACTCTCTCTTTTCTTCTCTAAATTGTGAGTATGATGATCTTAACAAGATTATTATCATTTTAATTAGGTTGAGTTATGAATGGATTATGAGTAGATGATGTGAATTATCATATATGTTATTGTAAACCCCTTTTGCTATCATGTATATTGTAAATCCAATGTTATGTGATGATGATATCTTACATGTTGTAAATCATGCTATGATGATGTTATGTATGTTGAAAGTTTCTATGCTAAGTTTTGATGAATCATACATGTTAAAAAGGCCATGATGTTACCATCTATGCTAGTTAGTTCATATTAATTAAATCATCATGTTTGGGTTATGTTGATCTATATGACAAGTCACATATGCAAGTTAGATTGATTAGAAAAGTTATGAACATATGCCAAGACATCTATTATGACATATGTGATATCCTATGCTAGTTCACACCATCATTATGTTGCCTAAAAACCCCATATGCAAGTTTATGTATAGATTTGGGCTATGATTATATCATGTAAATTGAGACATTTAACAAGTTGACACCTTTTGATCCTTAACATGTGTAGTTTATGCAAGTTTCACCCCTATTATGATTAGATTTATTTTAGTTGTCTATATGTTGTGATAATTTATCTTTGTGCTAGGTGTTAGACTATACAAGTCTAGCCTATATTATGCGTTGAATAAGCGAACATATAAACGTGGGGTAGGGGTGATATTAAGGATTTAATATTAAAAAGGTGGGGTGCAATTGATATGATTTTGCATGCTATAAGTGGACGGCCATAATTGAGTCAATTATGGACATCATTAAAAGTTGACTTAATTAATAATTTGAATAGGGAATTTTTAAAACTGGGGTAAAAGATTTTAAGTGTTAATCAATACTTAGGACACGAGGTTGGACTCGTTTGTGACGTAAACCTGTCGGACTCGCCCGGCAAATCCAGTGGTCATAAATGTCAGCCCAATGTGAGAGGTCCTAGGCCTAAACTAAAGCATAACGGTTGTAAAGACACGAGGTTAGACTCTTTTATGGTGTAAGACTGCCCGGACCCGCCCGGCAAATCCAGCTGCCATAAATGCCAGTCTAATGTGAGAGGTCTTTATGAGGTTATGGCCTGATTGAATTAAGAAATACTTAACCAGATAAACATTTAAAGTGGGACATGGGGGTTAAGTAGGTGCCTTGGGTGGCACGAGGAATCTAGGGGGTGCCCTTAGTGGCATGTGAAATACGATTAGTAAGACTTAACCAAACACACATGTAAATGAACATGACTAAGAGGGTTAAGTGGGATATACTAGTGACAAGCTTAGGTGGGTAGCTTGTGGGGGGCCCATTTCGACCAGTATCCCAAACGTATCTTTGTGGGCTCGACCCAAGTCGAGGACGGGACACGCCTGCTAGGTTTGACTGTAAGAGGCCAAAACGGGGAGCGGTGGCAACGCAAGTCCAACGGGTTTCATATGCGTGTGTGGACCCGGGCTGGTAGGTAAGACGTTGTTGCATCGTGTAGGTATAAGCCGTGCATTCTCAAGTTGTATCGGGTTGCCACTTTAGGGGAGTGATACACCCCACTGTGTGGCCAGCACGGGTATCTACGAGTAGGGAGCCGATCGAAAGTGGGTAGTGGGGTACACCTAGTAGAGATAGGGGCAGACGACACCTATGTAGTCAGCTAGGGGTACGTAAGGCTATTTATAAAGTTTCTGTGTGAAGCAAGTGGGATCAAACAATAGGGTGACTGGTGTGGTGCAGTGTAGTAATGTGCGGTGCAGTGTAGTAATCATTCGTTTGTAATTAGGTGTGCCTTTACCGTTATCTTTAACGTTATCTTAAACGCTATCTTTATCTTCCTAAGAGTTCATAGACATTTACTTGTCTTCTAGCTTATGCCTTAGTCTAGTTATTTTGATAATAGTATTGTTAGAATTATCATACTCGCCAGACTTTATATCTGACCCCCTCTATTTCTATCTTTTTCCCCCTCCAGGTCCTCAGGTTGGGCCCAGCTGTAGTGGAGTTTGATTGAATTGCTTCATCTCTCTCTTTGGAAAGCTTGGACCGTTGAAGTAAAGTCCATCTTGTTATCTTTTTAATGGCTATTTATGTAATGGGATTATGTATTTTGTTTTTATGAAGATGGATATTGTACTTGGTTATGATATATGGTTTTATGATGTAACAAACATGTTTAATTTCCGCTGCAATAAAATGAAGTTTTAGATTTCCAAGTACTATTTACTATCTGTCTTGTTGTAATTTTTCTGTTCTATATTCACTTATAACCTCCATGGAAGTTAATGCATTCCCTTCGTGAGTGACATTAATGGACGTGGGGTGTTACATATTCAATTTTTAATCAAAATTGAATATTCCACATCATCGATATACAAATGATAATATTTTCAAAACGTTATATTTTGAAATTATTTCCTTTTCTATATTCTTTCTAAAAAGGAATATAATCGATATAAATATCGTTCGCATCAAAATGGCGCATATCTAATCAACACGTCTTTATATATTTCAATAACTTCGTTATTCTGTTCAACAAATGAATATTTTCTTCAACATATGAATATATAGTTTATTTCACACATGAATATATATTATATTTCAACACATGAATATATATTTTATTTCAATACATGAATATATATTTTCTATTCAATACATGAATATATATTTTCTATTCAACACATGAATATTTATTTTCTATTCAACACATGAATATTTATTTTTTATTCAACACATGAATATATTTTTTCTATTCAACACATGAATATTTATTTTTCTATTTTCCAAATTGGAATGAGGCCCAATCAATTACCATATAATGTTAATTACATGGATTCTCTACAACACATGTATATAACAGCAACGATAAATCATCAACCATCTTCCAGAGTGCACTATACAACTGCCTAAGCATTAAATATAAATAATTAATGCTTACACAGTCTGTCAATCCATCGATTGACATACAACTAAACAATCGGGATTAGTGTACGTCAAATCTCATCCCAATACCCGTGTGTGGGTTTCAAAATGACAAACACAGATTTTATTTGTGCAGTTGGGCGATGTGTTATCGTCCCAATCAATATCAATCAAATCAGTGCATATAAACAAATCGTCCGATTTGTTTATAAATATTTATTTTATATACATGTTAAAAATTATATTTTTAACTATAAAATATTTTCCACTATAAAATATTTTATTTCATTCTGCATCACACAATCAAATTTCACAACACAGCAATCAAATTTCACAACACAGCAATCAAACAAACAAGTCATCCATGGTCTGTGGGCGACGGGTGTCGGGTGCTGCTAAGCACTGTCTGCATCCTAATATATATTTTAAACTAGGAATAGAAATAAAAGTGAGGAGTTCTCACCGACTAGCTAAACCAAACACCACGACTCTTCATATGTAGGAGATCTTCATCGTGTCTCCAACGAGATCTGTTTCACGCGGTATGTGTTAAAAATTATATTTTTAACAACGCTACTTCCTATATAAAGATTATATTTTTATAACGTTAAAAACCGAAACTTTATAAGATTAAAAATCGAGTCTTTACATAGTTAAAAATTGAATTTTTTATCTTCACTTCATATATAAAAATCGCTTCTTTATTCGATTAAAAAATCCAACCTTTTCACGATTAAAAATCTTGCCTTTCTAACTATAAAAATCAAATCTTTCGATTTTATAAATATCTAATCTTTCTTGTTTTTTTTTAAAATATAATCTTTCATTTATTAGAAATCCTAGCTTTTCATAAATAAAGATCTAACTTTTTACAAATAAAAATATAAACTTTTCTACATTAAAAAATCAAAACTTGATCTATTAAAAATCAGATCTTTATAACCCTAAAAATCAAATTTTTATTAACATAAAATTCAGCTCTTTCATAAATAAAAATCAGTTTCTCGCATAAAAATAAAAATCAGATCCTAGTATAAATTTAAAAACTCAGTTTAGTATAATTTAGAAACTCACATCGTTTTTGATTGTTTGAGAATAATCGCCAGAGGGCGACGACGCTGCTGTCTCCAGCGTGGCACGACTGGCGGAGGAGCTCGTGCTCGCGATGGACTGGCAAAAGGGCTGCGGGTGTGCTGCGATTCAAGAAGAGGAGGAGGGGGCGACGGTAGGGGCGATGATTGGCAGTGGAGCTAGATGGGGGAGTAAGAGGGGATCAAAGAGGAGGGAAGGCAGCGTGAGGGGGAGGGGTGCGGTGAGGTGGGGGCTGCCAACGGCGGCGCGCAGGCGGTGGTCGGGGGGGCAACGCGATGATTAGGGTTTTTTTTCTTTTATTTTTCTCGTGATACTGAATAGGAGAGAGAGGGAGAGGGATAGGAATAGAGGGGTATATAATATTTATTATTTTATTTTATTTAATTAATTTCAAAAAGCAACTTTTTACTTTGACCTCGAAATCTAACCCACCGACTATCGTCCATAGCTAATTACCCCCATTCCGAACACAATGGGATATGTATCGCAAGCTGATTCGATCGTTTCGATCAGTTTTCATCAAAATCAAAATATAACTCTATATATTTAATTTGAACGCGCATTTCAATTTACTGGGTCACATACTAACTCTAAAAATTCTCGAAAAATATTTTCTTACTTCGTATTGATGATACGGTCGTAACAAAGCTAATTTAATCGAATTCTGAGACCGTTTGAAAAATGGCCATTTTCCAGTCGATTGAAATCAACTAAGACTAGTCAAACGTGTTTTCCTTTGCCACGCTCACATATTGATTCAAAAAATTACGAATTTTTAAAGCTAGCAATAACTTGACATCACGGATCCAACAAAAGTGGTTTCGTCGAAAACCGAGGTCGTTTGCAAAATTCCAATTTTTAAGGGCCAAAATTCCATAGCGACTTTTCTGAATTTTCAACTTGGCATATCTTTTGATTCCCGCTATGAAATTTCAATTTTTTGGATTTGTTGGAAAGATATTCTCAATTAGATCCAAATATTTTTGGTTTTTCTAAAATCCGGTTTATTTTGCACTCGGTACATTCATTTGAACTTTGAAATCGAATTTTCGAACTACCGCGCCATTTTCAATTCCTTTTATAATTAAAATAAAATATTTATATTCTAACGACGATTCAAATAAATATATATGTTCTAATTCTGTTCAAAATAAATTTCTTGTCATTATTATTTAAAATAATTCATTTTAAATATTCAAAATTCATCAAAATTGCCAAAATAAAATTTTTAAATTGGCTCAGATTTCCGGGTTATTACAAAAGCTTTACTCGATCATTGCTTTATCCTGTTGTTTGGTACCTTATACTTATATGTTATTGTACTTTCTCATCCGTTCTTATTTATCTTTTGTGATAACTCTATTTTATGCATATACAGAAAATCGCTGGAACTCGCTAGGCTTTATGTCTAACCTATTTTGTTTCCTTACTTTCTCTTCCTTTCCCCCTCCCTCGGTTCCTCAAGGTGGTAGTACTCTGTAGTGGTTAGGATTTTCTTTCAGCTTGGATCAGGGCTTCTTCTGATTTGATATGCCGCTTTGATTATCTTTCTACTTTGTTATGGCTTGTTAAAAGGGATATGGTTTTGCATTATTGTACTCTGATATTTGGTATTATAAGACAAATGGTTATATTTGAAGTATTTGGTATTTGATGATGTAACTAGTTCATAACAATGTTTTAGTTTTAATAATAAAAGTAATTTTTTTGCTACTTATTTATATTTGTCTTGTGAATTTTAGTTACTGTTTACCTCTTGCGCTTCACGAAACTTAATTCATTCTCTTATGAGTGACATTAACAGAAGTAGGGTGTCATAATTGGTATCAGAGCTGAAGGTTACAAGATCAGAGAAAAGGTTTTAAAAATTGTTTTCAAAAGCAAAAGTATTTTCAGATAAAAACCTATTCTTGAAAAACATATCCCCTCAAGACATATTAGATATTCTTTTGATCTCTTTTTTAATCTTTGTTTCTTCTCTTTTCAGCATGTCTAGGGAACCCAATCTTCCTGACACTACACCAAATCAGTGATTTGGCAACATTAATATTTATAAATCTCCGACACTTATAAATGTTAAAAGCTGCCAACATAAAACGTGTTAAAATGATGATAAATGTTAGTAAAAATAAATAATCCTATTTATAAACGGCAGAACCCAGATAAGTGTTATAATGAATCGCCAAAAGCATAAATAACTATGCCCTTCCGTAATTTTCCATTGTGACGATTATCCATTGCAATCCAATTAATCAGCCGCACTTATTTCAATTTCAAAACTAGTGTTTTCTCATCTCAAGCTTCTCCCTATGTTAATGGCTCTCGTCCCGTACCGTGCGAATATATATACTTGACCCTCAGTCAAACGCCGCTTATCACATAACCTAATTTATTTCATCTCTTCTCACTCCGGTATCAAACTAAAAGAAAATGAAACCCCCAAAATTCAAACCCTAATTTACAGTGAAAGATTATTTTACCTCAACAATTGTAGGAGATCGAGAAGGACGTAAGGACGTAGAGTTGCAGGCAGCGTAGGCATGATGTTTTAGGCAACATCGAAGTATGTTCTGATGGGTTCAAATGATGGGCGACAATGGAAATAGCCGGCCACTGATGGTCGATGGTGAGCCATGTGCGTAATGGAGGCACTGTGGTGTCTGGCACGGTCTTCAAGAGTGGAAGGTAGGCATGGACACTTATGTACTTTTTTTTAAGGTATGAGCAGAAACTCATGGTGATGGGTTTTTTTTTTTTTTTTTGAGTTTACTCATTTGAATGGTTTTGATATTGCTTTTTTAAATTGAGGTATTGTGGCAATGAGCTATTTAAGAATAGTGAGTGATCCGTGAAGGTAATTCATTATTTTAAACTCTAATCTTTTTACAATGTTGCTTTACGAAGCATTAAATTATACTTCTCTAGCTTAATTTCATTTTATCTATTTTCAATTTGAGGTACTATGGCTAAGGTTTTAAATTTTTTTGTGGATGCAGTTCTTACCGTCCCCCTGCAACCCGTGATGTTGGTGAGCGGTATTAATATTACTTTCAACAGGGAATTGGTGGGACCTGCAATGATGTCATGTGAGATTCTTTGAAATCCTAAGGGCCAAACTTTAAATTAATGTTGGATTTTCGCTATGAACCATACATTCAGATTGTTCATATTTGAAAGATTTTATACGTTTGGAATGCTTTTTTCTCCTCCTTCCCATTGTTTATGAAAAAATCAATATTTTATTAATGATAAGTAGCTGTGATCACCAAAATGGCAGCATAAAACACATCTTTTGCAAATTGTTCAAATTTATCCCGTGGTACCCAATCAGTTTTGTATTAATACCAAGTATTGATTATGACGAATACACACTTGGATTACCCTTGAAGTTCTTTTAACATTGCAGTGCTTGAATATTTATTTATGTCTGCATATAACTCAATGTTTGTGTCTGTGTGCGCGTGTGCATGTTACTTCTTGCTGAAATTTTGTCTACTCACTTTTACTTGCCGTGGTTCAAAAAAAAATGAACTAGATTCTATTTTTACTTACTGTGCTATCAATTTTATCAAATTTATTGCAAGTTTATGTTGTAAGTTTGGTGGTTGACCCTGTGTTTTACTATTCAAACTTTGGATACATATATTACTCAATTACTATTGATTGTAAAAATAAAAACAATATCCTATGTGTTGTCTCGTTGTATTCCAATATCCTATGATTTCCGCACTTTCCTTGTATGTTTTTGTTAAGGTTCAAAAATATTTATAGGTTTGAATCTTTTTGTGCTAACATTTTGTTGTTCTTTTGAATTATAATCACAGGCCAATCAAAAGTTTCCAAAGTACGGACATTGGAACTATTTATTAGATGTAGTAATGTAACATCATAGTGCAAGATATACATTCAATCAAGCTAGGAATCGGGTAACATCCGACCCCGTACTATAGTCAGTGTTATTGAAATATTTGTTATTTTGACCACAAGTCATCATGGTTTGCACAAACTCAGCTTTCGAAACTTGAGTTGAAAATCAGTTTTTGAAAACTGAGTTTGCAACTCAATTTTGAAAGCACTTAAGATAAAAGTCATAGCATAAGGTTTGAGCTTTCCGGAATAGCCTCTCTTTCCTTTTCCTCCAAAAGGCACTACTGCAACTCTTTTATAAATGAGTGTTATAATATCCAATTTTCCTACCCTTCATATATGGCTTTATTATTGTTGGTTTCATTTCCTCCAAAAGGAACTGCTGCAGTTACTCTTTTATAAATGAGTTTTTGCAAAAACTGAGTCGAGCCCGTGTTTTTGCAATTCATTTGTTATAAATACACTTGTTATTTATCATTTTTGCAATGCACTTATTATAAATACACTTTGTTTTGTTGTTTATAAATACACTTGTTATTTACCAGTTTTGCAATTTGTTAGTTCTATAAAAAATGAGGGCATTTATATTTTGTAGGCACTTATTGTAGAGGAAAAAAAACAGAATTTTGAATGTAATGGCAACGAGACAGCAAATATGTGTGATCTTGACAATGATCCTATCTCCAAAGTTTTTGGTTTGATAAAAAGAAAAAATTATTGTCATGCAATTAGCTCCACTTCTTCCATAAAGCAAGTAAAGATGATACAAGCTTCAAAAGCAATTATTGTTGTGATACAGTCCACGTTTCGCCTTCGTAGTATCTAAAATTCTATGTATGATTAGTAAAACTTTGTGTTGCTTTTTATAACTTGAACATGATATTATTGTTTTTTGAAATTGGAAGCATGTAACAGATATTTGAGCATTATGCAAATGTGACATTATTAAATTTGAAATATGGAAGTGTACTAAATCTTATATTGAATTGATATGTTGAATATATATGTGATTGGAAATCATAAAGACATGTTATACTCATTTATAAATGTTAGAAATTTATGTATGCCAACATTTATAAGGGCTAGTAGGATTATAATACTGACATTTGTAGGAGTTACATTATCTTATGGTTCCAACATTTATAAGCATTAGCAATGAATATGTTTGTAACACTCATAAGTGTTACCGTATCTTATGGTTCCAACACTTAAAAGTGTTAGCAATTAATATGTTTGCAACACTTATAAGTGTTACAATATCTTATGGTTCCAACGTTTATAAGTGTTAGCAATTAGTCTGTTTGTAACACTTATAAGTGTTACAAATTTGGCTGGTCAACTCCCCACAGGCCATTAGTCACACTTAAAAAGTGTTACAAATTATCTGTAACACTTATACTCATCGGGAATCCCCTGTTTTGGTGTGGTGTGAGGACATTTCGCTACCGACATGGTTCCGTAGGTATTTAGAGGCTACGGCACCTGCTGGAGTTCAAGGAGATGCCCCAACCCTAGCTGCAGTCGCAGTGGCTCCACCTCCTCCTGTAGTCAACTTTTCTAAGCTTTGTATGGACTTCTGCACAATTGAAGGCAAGTAGTTTCATGGTACTGAGATTTTTGTTAAGGCGTGCAATTGGCTTAGAGAAACGGAGAATGTATTTGGTCTTTTCGAGCTTGACGGTCGGAGGAAGATACAGTAGGCCTCTTGGCAACTGAAGGAAGAAGCTTCATACTGGTGGGAGGTAACACAGGCAGGACAACCAGTAGCTACGTGGTAGAATTTCATACAAAGATTTGAAATGAAGTTCTTATCTAAGATAGAAGAAGGAATGCAGATGGAGAGATTTTTGGCTTGAAAACAAGAATGTATGTCTGTTAAGGAATATGTTAACAAGTTTAATCAGCTAGCGAGATTTGGTTTGGACCTGGTAAATACTCCCCATAAGAAAGCTCTTAGGTTTGCATGATGGTTGACTCAAACTCTCCAAGGACTAGCACTATCACATATACCAATGGGGCGACCTTCGAGAGTCTTGTTGACATGGCTTCGATACATGATCACAGTAAGAATGAGAAGAAAGAAGTCAAGACTAAGGAGACACGGCCTAAGGCTGAGAAAAAGAACAAGTAGGGAATGCATAAGAAAGGAGGAAAGCCTGATAAATCTCAAATCAAGAAAAAAGTTAAGTGCCATGGTTGCAGAGCTTTGGGTCATTTTGTGAAAGACTATAGAAAGACAAAGAAAGATTGTTTCAATTGTGGTCAAATTGGATATTTCACTAAGTAATCCCCTAGCAAGCAAGGACAAGGGGCAGGATCTTCTGGAGGGCAAGTGCATGCTCTTGAGGCCAGTGGACCTGATCGAGGTAGGAAAGTCACAGTTGAAGGTTTGATTTCCCTTTTTGACTATCATATTAGGACTCTCTTTGATTCTGGTGCTTCTCATTCATTTATATCCAATTCTGTGGTAGATAATCTACACCTAGATACTAGTATTGTTTCTGATCCCGTTGTAGTCTCACACCCTATAGGATGACTCATTTATCCATGATATGTTGGGGTTTAAGAATTTCTATCTTGGACGTCTAGTTTGAATGCGATGCGTATGTTCTTAGCTTTATGGATTATGGCTTGATTCTTGGAATGGATTGGTTAGCCATGTATGGTGGCATCCTAGACTATGAGAGGAGAGTTGTTAGGCTTCTAAAGTGCCAAGGAAGGACTCTCGAGATTTCGTGTCGCCCACGGGGGTCAGTTATGCTCAACTTCCTAGATTTTCTTGATGGCTCTGTTGATGATTTGCGATCAGTACCTATAGTCAGAGATTATCCGGACGTGTTTTATGAGGTTTGGGATTAACTTCGAGGCATGATACATACTTCCGGATTTACTTGGTAGAGAATACGAAGCCAGTCGCTTTACCGGTGCGCCACATGGCTCCTAGGGAGAGGAGGGAGCTCATCAATCAAGTAGGGAAGCTATCCGAAAAAGGATTCATTAGACGAAGCATATCAGCGTGGGGATCTCTAGTTGTCTTTGCAAATAAGGCAAACGGCTCACTTCGTCTATGCATGGACTATAGAGATTTGATTAAGCTCACCAAGAAGAATAGGCACCAACTTCTGAGGATTGACGACTTGTTTGATAAGCTAGTACGCGCACCCGTTTTTTCGAAAATGGATTTGGCTATGGGATTTCATCAGTTGAGGGTGGCATAGATAGTATTGATAAGACTGCTTTCAAAACTCTAGTCAGTTTCTTTGAGTGGCTAGTCATGCCTTTTGGGTTGACCAATGCACCCACATATTTTATGGACTTGATGAGTAGGGTTTTAGAGAGTTTCTGAACAAATTTGTGGTGGTCTTCATGGATGATATTCTGATCTTCTCAAGCAACGGGGATGAACATGCCCTACACTTAGGAGAGGTTCTACACACTCTCAAATCGCATCAACTTAAGGCAAAATTTTCTAACTGCCACTTTTGGAGAAAGGAAGTATGGTTCCTAGTGCATGTATTCTTCAAGGATGGGATAGCGGTGGACCCTGCTAAAGCTGTCGCAGTTTAAGAATGAAAGAAGAATGCGATGGATGTGAGGAGTTTCCTAGGGTTGGCAGGTTATCATAGGAAGTTCATTAAGGACTTTGCAAGGATATCAGCCCCACTCATCCGAGTGACGAAGAAGAACTTAGCTTTTTTTTGGAGCATTGATTATGAAGATGCTGAAAGGGATCTGACATCAGTCCCAGTTATGACTCTCCCTGATGGAAGCAAGGTGTTTACGGTCTACAAAAATGCTTGTGGCATAGGACTTGGTGTCGTATTGATGCAAGAAGGTGGGGTAGTATGCTACGGTAGCACATAATTGAGAGTTCACGAGAAGAACTATCCTACCCATGACCTAGATTTGGCTGTTATAGTGTTTGCATTGAAGTCTCGACGACATTATCTACTTGGAGAGAGATTTTAGCTATACACGGATCATAAGTCACTCAAATATTTGTTATCACAGAAGGATCTCAACCTAAGGCAGCAAAGACGGATGAAGTTCCTAGTGTCCTACGACTTTGAGATAGCTTACACCCCCATGCAAGGTTAATGTAGTGACGGAGCGTTGAGTAGGCAGAGGATGACTTCGAGTCCTCTATTCGTAAAGAGGCAAAGCTTGGAGTTTATATCGATCTTTGATTTTAGGCCATCTACAGATTTTACACCTGGTTTGTTGACATCATTGGAAGTACAGCCTACTCTTATGGAGCACATTGGATCCACACAGCGAGAGGGCCCACAGATAGCAGATATCTTGGATAGGCTTTGTAGAGGAGAGAACTCTAGTCACCTAAGTAGATACTCCATGGATGATAAAGGGTGCTACGACGAGATGGAAGGCGTTGTGTTCCCCGAGATAGAGATTTGTTGAGGACATTCCTTGAGGAGGATCATCATTCTCGGATGACTATCCATCCGGGGGAGACAAGATGTATCGAGACATGAAGAGAGTTTTCTTTTATACTGGTATAAAGAAGGACGTGGCAGAATTTATGGCCCGATGTTTGACCTGCCAGCGTGTAAAGGATGAACAAAAGAAACCTGGCAGATTACTTCAGCCCTTGGATGTCCCACAATGGAAGTGGGAGAGCGTCTCTATGGACTTCATTGATGGACTGCCCAGATCAAGGAAGGACAACACCAGTATTTAGGTGATAGTAGACAGACTTGCGAAGAGTGCTCACTTTGTTCCTATCAAGAGCAAGAGGACGGCAGCTTGGCCAGCATCGGTATACCTTCGAGAGATAGTCCGACTTCATGGGGTACCTTCCAGTATAGTAAGTGACTGTGAACCCATATTCACTAGTGAGTTTTGGAAGAGCTTACAAGAGGCACTAGGTACACAATTATGTTTGAGCACAACATACCACCCTCAAACTGATGCACAGACTGAGAAGGTGAATAGGGTTCTTAAGGATCTTCTGAGACTGTGTATCCTAAATTTCGGAGGGACTTGGGAGTAGCATCTCCCATTGGTTGAGTTTGCCTACAACAATAGTTACTATTAAAGCATAGGGATGGCACCCTTTGAGGTACTTTATGAATGACCTTATAGATCACTGACTTGTTAGTAGGGGTCTGTGGACAGACTTCTACATAGGCCTGAGATGATTCGAGAAACTTCAGAGAAGATTGATCTTTTTCGCCGAAGAATGAAAGCCGCTCATGATAGGCAGAAGTCATATGCCAATAAGAGGAGGACTGATTTGGAATTCGAAGTAGGAGATATGGTCTTCATCAAAGTATCGGCTCTAAGAAATGTAGTTCGTTTTGGCTCGGTAGGGAAGTTGGCACTGAGGTTTGTGGGGCCATTCCCCATAATGGAGAGTATAGGTCAGATGGCCTATAGTGTTAGACTACCGGGGAGGAGTACATGATGTCTTCTATGTTTCCCATTTGAGGAAATGTCTACATGATACAATAGAGATAGTAGAGCCAAGCACATTTGAAGATGTGGAGGTTGCGAAGGAGGCATCAGTGACAAGAGTTCTTACCCATATTCTTGGATCAGAGGTTAAGAAACTACGCAGCAAAGAAATCAGATTAGTGAAGATACAGTGGGGAGAAGACCGCGAAGATGCGACGTGGGAACCCGAAGGCAAGATTCGCGCTTCTTACTCTTTTCTTTTTTAAAGTACGTTCTTAATTTGTTTTCCAAGCTTTCAATTCGAATTTTCTTCTATCATTCAATTAGGTTTATCCTAGCGTTCGAATCTTTGATCCTTAGTTAGAAACCAATGATTGGAAATATGTGTTTGAGACATGTTATGATTGATGGCTGCAAGTGTTTGCTAGTAGTTTCCCGTGGATGTATACACACACACTAGGCACTAGATTGGCTTAAGCACTTACATACTGCATATGGATGTGTGCCCATTTTTTTAATTTTCAATGGATTAAAAAGATTGAATCATCATATGGATGTTGCATTTTGTTGAATGATAATGCACACATATAGAAATTATATGTTGTACTATGACTCCTTTGCATGCATATTGGATACATGGCACATACATATATTTCATTAAGGAGATCAACTGAATCAGTCGACCGCCTAATTTTCGCATTAGTGTAAGAACATAAACACACAACACTTTTGCATATGTTCATACAAGCATTAGAAATTTTTAAGTACAATGGGTGCTAGTGGATGATGGATGGGTAGATGGTTGTAGGTGGTTGTTATTAACAATCTTCTTAACTTGGAGATTTTAAGGATGAAATCCTTTAAGTAGGAGAGAATGTAACACCCCAAAATTTAATACACTATAATCATATAGTAAAGACAATAAAATGAATATAATATAATTAAATATTCAAAACTAAGTAAAACCGACTTTATCGTTGCGTTCGTCTTGGAATTTTGGTTCAGAAAGACCCTGAGTTTGCGTAAGTTGGATAACGTATGAAAAAGTTATGGACCTAAGAAGATTGTACACATATATAAAGGATATCTTTTAATAAAATTCAGATAGAAAAATTAGTCAGGAACCAATTATCATGGGACAACCCATCCCATACCCTGGTCGACCTTTGGGTTGACCCATGTCTAAGAGGGGTCGACCTAAGGGTCGACACGGTAGGTAGGGGTCGACCCACCCGCATGCAGGTCCGAATCTGGGCAGTGTACTTAGACTGTTTTTATATGCTAGGTTTGGTGGATGACTTGTATGGCTATATTTGAAACCCTAAAATCTAACAATTAAGAATTAGCTCGGTAACTCTATAAATAGGCCGGCTCTCTCCTATTTCACTACATATAACTATTCTTCATTTTCTCTCTTCCTCTATGGCTCTATTCTAAATTAATAAAATGGGGAAACGCTGGTGAAAGTAAAATCTACAGTGATAATTCAAGATATCAACATACAACCTTTTCCCAAGAAATATTTCTGAACCTAATACCTAGCACTGTGAGTTCAAGTTATTTTCAAGTCTGATATTTTGAAACGTATTATGATAGTAAATAAATTTGGATCTAAAACATATAGTACTTATAAGTTATTTTATATATTGTTCATTTATTGTTATTCGTCTATACAGTTGTTATAGTAATATATGTTCTTTTATTGTCAGTTGATTAATTAATTATGTTCATACATATCTATCTTCCTTATCCTTATTTTTCTGTTTAATTTATTTACAGTCTTGTTATATGCCTATTTTATACCGTTGATTTGAATTTGTTCTTCTCCTTCTATTTTCCCTTTTGTTTACGCTGAGCCTAGGCCATCGAGATCCCAGGCCATCGAGATTTAAGATTGCATATAGTTGAATTTGGGATAATATGAAATGACAATGAAAAAGGAGAATTTGGGGGAATATTATAAATTGAGGACTTTTGACTGTAATTTTGGAATATAATCAAAAAGAAGAATATGCAAATGTGTATATGTTAGATTGGACTTAATACAGAGATTAAGTAAAGAGCATGCTATGAAAATGTAAGTACCAGATATAAGTCAAGTAAACTGAATTACTACAGTATATATACACACACCTGGGCAGGTGCTTGTTTTGAGGAAGGGGTTGTACAAATAATAACATTTGCAGAAAAATGTCATATTATAACCATGCTTATTAATGAACCTAAACTTGCTAAGTTAAATCCTGATTATTAATAAGCTAAGAGGTCCTTAGTTCTGCTATTGTATCGGGCATTGGGGACTCTTAAATCCTAGTTACTTGGAGGCACAAGCTTAGGGGGTTTGGCTTGTGCCAATCTTGCTGTGTGGAACCGATATCAGCCAGTACCCCAGTTGGTATCTTGTTATGGGGCCTCATTGTAACGACCCGCCTTTTACGTACCCTTTGGGCCGACTAATTACACTTCCATTCAACTCAAATTTCATGAAAAAGCGGATAGTTAGTAGAAAGAAATAAGAGGGTAAGGAAAGAAATAAATAAATATTAGAACAGAAGAAGAAGAAGATCAAAGTCTCACTTCGCAACGGATAAAATATAATAAAGAGATAATCCTTAAAAATAACTCTGTATAAATACTTACATTCATCAGAGTACAACACTAAATCTGGACAGTTATAGTAATCTGTCCTCATATACAATACATAGTGGAATAATGAACCATATGTCTAGACCCCCTAAGCACATCTTCTGAAATCGTGGCTCCTAACCTAAACTTGAACCTGTATAACTCGGTCTAAACCGAGTATTACAAATGGTGAACCAGCGTGAGTAAACTCACTAAGTTTAAGGGTTTCATCCAACTTGTTTAACTTTAAAAAATCCTTTAGAAAGAAAAGGATAATAATAAGACCAGCCCACACATAAACACAGATGATTTTTACCTTATTATAATCCAAAATATTTTTGATATATCAAAATCTGGTGATATTATAGTAGTGTCTACCAAGTCATAAATAAATAACCATCTAGCAGAACGCTTGCATCTCACGCTCTATATATATATATAATATAAAATCAAAAACTGCATGGCGCTTATTGGAGATTGGATTCCAACTATGACAAGGTATGTGTGACGGCAGGGAATTTCGCTCGGTCCGAACCAGTCGCTAAACCGACCCAGACCGTTCGAAACGCCCTATCGTTTGAGAACACGACAAATCAGAACGCATACAGAAGAACATTTCATTGTATATTACAACAATGCATCAGATTACAAGAATATACAGAGTATAAATGAGTATTACACAGAAATATCAGAGATTTAAATTACATTTAAATACATAGCAGCGGAAAATAATACAATACACAACTAGAAGTAGATATACGGATACAAAGCTTTCCGGATATCATTCCAGCTGTAAACCAGGATCCTGTGAATATAAATCTGCAAAACCAAAACTACTAGCTGCCCGTGTCAAAATAAGGGCACCCAAAGTTTAGGTTAAAACAATAAACTCCAGGTCAGTCATGTGACTGGTGTGAGAACTAAAACAGTTATTATTCTTTATTTTAAATCATTAGGTAAATCAAGGGACCACGCCGTATAACACGGAACGGGTTTCCTCCCAAGAATACCAGTGCATAAAGCAAACAGCGCAATGCTAAATAATGAAAAAATGAAGCTGTTATAAGACCCAGGTCCCATCACACAATGCAACGCAGTCGAGGATAGGGTTTTCCCTTATAACAGCCAAAGAATGCTTGATACGTTTAAAACAAATCATTTGATACTATAATAAGTGCCTAGTGTATAAAACAACTTCAAATCATAAGTATCAATCATAGGCGGCATAAGCGCCCCATCCCACTATGTCGCCATATATAGGATTACAACTAAAACCGCAAATGTCGCGTATTTGGAAATTGGATTTCCATCTATGAACCGAGGCAAAAGATAGTCCTCAACCGATTCGAGACAATCTAGCCTACCATGTCTCAGGATCAGAGCTCGAGTGACCCTAGGAGCGACAGGGCCGGTCCACCGATGTGGATTAAAATGCCTGAACACTACGTTTCCCCGCCCTTTGGGGCGCAAACGAGCCAACGAATGACTCCATCGGTTCGAGAACGACCGATCAATCCGAGGCGCCTCGCAACAGCAACAACCACATAAGTCAAACTCGTCAGGGCGTGTAAAACCACTGACGCCACTTCTAGCTAGAAAGAAACGCAAGTCCTCCCTGAGGTCCGTCTCCCGTTTTTGGTTCATACCGGGTGTGAAACACGCGAGGTAAACGTTACACAAAGCTACGCCACAAAGGCCGTGCTTTGATCATCACCACAAGACTTTGCTTTTCAACAGAAGCCTTGATCATTTGCATCTTAGCATGCCACACAGGCAAACCATCCTATGCAACCGATATCAGTCACACAGAATGAAATCCGATGTCAGACACACAGTCCATTTACAAGTCCGTCCTGGGTCTGAACGAAACCGGAGGCACCTAGTACCCCGCATATCCATCGATCTCCAAGTACGTCTGGACGATCACTAACTGTTTCCATCTTCTTGGGTGTACAGCCCAATCAAGATCATCAGTTATCACCCAAACGACGTGAAGACCTCCGGTCTTCGACCATCGTCTTCATCTTCGACTTATCGTCGTATCAGTTATTCAGAATGGGATAAACCCGGTCTTTCCGAATAACTCGCGTATATATTATAAAAGTGTTACACAAACACAACATACGCCTCATTCCAACTCATTAGTCATTAACCGTAAATTAATCAAGAGAATAATTCCCCAAATATTAACCCCGAAGGCCGAAACCAACATCAGATCAATATCCAGAAAACCATTCTACTTAGCTAACCGACAGTTAGTTTCTAAATTTCACGTTCAAATCTAATTAAAGATTTAACTATCGCCTGGAGCAAAACTGGTGATACTCCATTCTCGATCTTTTCAATCTAATTAAAGATTCATTAAAACTCCCCTTAGTTTTAATCTGTGACTGGGTTAAAGAATCAGTGTCATTTAAAACACGGTTCACGATAAACCCAAAGTCACATCCCATTAATTATCGGGTTAAAGAACAAGTGTTATTTAAAACACTGTTCACGATAAACCCAAAAATCAATATCAATTCAATTCCAATTAAATATTATTTAATTGGTACACTTCATTAAATCTAAATAAAAAGATTTAATCTTTTCTCAACTGGGTTCAAGAACAGTGTTAGTGAAGACACCATTCACGACAAACCCAAATCACATTCATTAATTATCGGGTTAAAGAACAAGTGTTATTTAAAACACTGTTCACGATAAACCCAAAAATCAATATCAATTCAATTCCAATTAAATATTATTTAATTGGTACTCTTCATTAAATCTAAATAAAAAGATTTAATCTTTTCTCAACTGGGTTCAAGAACAGTGTTAGTGAAGACACCATTCACGACAAACCCAAATCACATTTGATATTCAATATAAGGCTCTGAATAGAAAATATATCGGCTTATATTCAATATCAAATTCTACGATTAACAAATGTCGTATTGGAAATAACGATATAAATATATATCTTTCAAATTTCCATAACAACACCTGTATAATCACGAATTCCAACATCGAAATATTCCGAAGACAATTTCGATTCAAATCCACTCCAATGCAATCATTGGAAATTTTGGTTATTTTCAAAACCCTTTTCAAATTCAATTTATTTATTTAAAAATAAATAGAATTATAATTCTAGTTCAAAACTAGTTCATTTCGATAAAAATCTATTTTTATCTTTTCAAATAGGGAGTTTTTCATCCCAATTCTTTCTAAATCATTTCTTATGATTTTACACAAATTATTACTATTTTTAATAATTTTATCAAGGCCCGTACAGTCGATTTCCAACAATGGCCATCGAACTGCACTTACAGCGACCTTTTTCGAATTTGATTTGGACGTATCTCCAAATCCAACCGTTAGATTTCAAATTTCTAATATTCGTTAGAAAGCTCTTTTCGATACGAACCCAACGGTTCCGGTTTTAGGAGAATCCGACGGTCGGATCTCCCGCAATGTCCGTTTGAAATAAATGGTCGAAATTCGCGAACTACCGCGGCGCGGCGCGTTCTATTCAGGCCATTATATTATATATATATAATATATATAATATATATTTCGTCGATTTCTATTCAAAACAAATTATATAAATAGTTTTAAAATCGTTTCAAAACCTATTTCAACTTCCATTTCAATTCAAAGCAAAATTGAATTCTTCTTTATAAATTCGTTTCAAAATTCATTTCTATTCAATTCGAATTTCAATTCAATTTGAATTCATTTCAATTCGCTTTCAATTCCATTTGAATTCGTTTTCAATTCAATTCATTTCGAAATCGTTTTCAATTCAATTCATTTCGAAATCGTTTTCAATTCATTTTGAATTCGTTTTCAATTCAATTCATTTCGAAATCGTTTTCAATTCATTTTGAATTCGTTTTCAATTCAATTTGAATTCGTTTTCAATTCAATTCATTTCGAAATCGTTTTCAATTCAACTCATTTCGAAATCGTTTTCAATTCATTTTGAATTCGTTTTCAATTCAATTCATTTCGAAATCGTTTTCAATTCAATTCATTTCGAAATCGTTTTCAATTCATTTTGAATTCGTTTTCAATTCAATTCATTTCGAAATCGTTTTCAATTCAATTCATTTCGAAATCGTTTTCAATTCATTTTGAATTCGTTTTCAATTCAATTCATTTCGAAATCGTTTTCAATTCATTTTGAATTCGTTTTCAATTCAATTCATTTCGAAATCGTTCTCAATTCAATTCATTTCGAAATCGTTTTCAATTCATTTTGAATTCGTTTTCAATTCATTTCATTTCGAAATATTCGATTTCGAGATTACTTTTCAATATTCATTTTAAAATGAATAAAATCGATATAAATATCGTTTACGTCAAAATGGCGTCAATCTAATCAACACGGCTTCATAAATTTCTATTTTCAAATATTCTATTTCAAATATTTCCTATTATCAAAATATTTGTTATTATCAAAATATTCTTTATTTTCACGATTGGAATGAGGCCCAATCAATTACCATATAAAATTAATTATATGGATTTTCATATTCACCTTAAAAATTATATTTTTATTGATAAAACATTTTATTTCAACTTATGAATTTCTATTCAATTCATTTACACAATAAAATGATATTTTTATTTTCTAACATATTTTAGAAAATTTCGGCGGCATAACGGCACGATACTAGAAACGGGACAAGGCCTAGCCTTATCCCCGGTCTAGTGAAGGCCCACGCCATTCACACATCAATCATATCAATTTCATTTTGCAAACCACAAAATTTGGAGTAAGGGTCTAACCTAGCCTTACTCCTACGCCTTATAACGGCGCACGTCTAATCCTAACCAATTTATCGATTCGATTTTTCACACCACAAACCACATTCAAACCAATTCGCAATCAATCACCAAACAATCAAACAAACAAGTCCATGGTCTGTGGACGATTGTGTCGGGTGCTACTAAGCACCGTCTGCATCCTAGTATATATATATATAACTAGAAAAATAAATTGAAAGGTGAGAAATTCTCACCTATAGCTATCCTAGCTCCACGGCACTTCATTGATAGAAATCTTCGCCTTTTGTCGCTTTCGCCCGTATTCTCTACATATGTAAAAGTAGAATTTTTACTATGCTATTCAATATATAAAAATCGAATTTTTATTTCAAAGTTCAATATATAAAAATCGAATTTTTAGTTCAAAGTTCTATATATAAAAATCGAATTTTTAGTTCAAAGTCCAATATATAAAAATCGAATTTTTAGTTCAAAGTCCAATATATAAAAATCGAATTTTTATTTCAAAGTTCAATATATAAAAATCGAATTTTTAGTTCAAAGTTCAATATATAAAAATCGAATTTTTAGTTCAAAGTCCAATATATAAAAATCGAATTTTCAGTTCAAAGTTCAATATATAAAAATCGAATTTTTAGTTCGCTATTCAATATATAGAAATCGAATTTTTACTTTGATGTTCAATATATAAAAATCGAATTTTTAGTTCAAAGTTCAATATATAAAAATCGAATTTTTAGTTCAAAGTTCAATATATAAAAATCGAATTTTTAGTTCAAAGTCCAATATATAAAAATCGAATTTTTAGTTCATCCAAAATAATATCTTTCTATGATAAGTATCATATTTTTACATAAGATGAAATCATACATTTCAAATCAAAGAAAACATATTTTTCTTATCACGGAAAACGTATTTCTCGAATCAAAGAAGATGGATTCTTCGAATCAAAGAAAAGGGATTCTTTCATTCACTATGATTTATAAAAACATATTTTTATCTCGAAGTTCAACATTTAAAAATCATATTTTCATTTTAAAAATTCAATCTTTTCCCATTTTAAAAATTCAATCTTTTTCATTTTAAAAATTCAATCTTTTTCATTTTAAAAATTCAATCTTTTTCATTTTAAAAATTCAATCTTTTTCATTTTAAAAATTCAATCTTTTAAAACCTTTCTTAAAATCAATTTTATTTTCTTTTAAAAAAAAACAGTTTTATATACTTAAAATAAAAGCAGTTTTATATACTTAAATAAAGCAGTTTTATATACTTAAAATAAAAGCAGTTTTATATACTTAAAATAAAAGCAGTTTTATATACTTAAAATAAAAGCAGTTTTATATACTTAAAATAAAAGCAGTTTTATATACTTAAAATAAAAGCAGTTTTATATACTTAAAATAAAAACAGAAATTATATAATAAATAAATAAATACAGAAATTATATAATAAATAAATAAAAAAAATAAAAAAAAAGAGAAAAAGAAGATGGACTTACAGAGATAGGGGGGTTCGAACTCGCGGCCGTCGAGGGGAGGGGGTTGCGACGCCGAGGGCCAGGCGGGGGTGGGGTCGGGCGCGGTCGCAGTCGGAAGGGGAGGGCGATGGGGTCTTCGCGGTTTGACTGGAGGGAAGGGGATCGGGGAAGAAGGAGGAGGAGAATAAGGGGAGGACGGTTGCTGAGGGGGGGGAGGCGCGCCTCGCGCGGCGGCGCGGTGGGCGGCGAACGCCTCTGGGCGGATCGCGATTCCTCCGAGGGGGGGGGGCAAAGGTTATAGGGGAGAAGATATTTTTTTTTTATTTATTATTTAATTATTAAAAAGTTGACTTTTACATACGACCTCGAAACGAGGCCTACCGCCTGTCGTCCACAGCGTTTTACCCCCATTCCGAACACAATAGGATATGTATCGCTAGCTGATTTGATCGTTTCGATCAGTTTCCTTTAAATCTACATTTAAATCGCTATATTGAATTTTAAACGCACATTTCAAATTACCGGGGTCACATGCTAACTCTAAAAATTCTCGAAAAATATTTTCTAGCTTCGTATTGACGATACGGTCCTAACAAAACTAGTTTCGTCGAATTCTGAGACCGTTTGAAAAATGGCCAATTTCCAGTCGATTAAAATCAACTGAAACTGGTCAAACGCGTTTTCCTTTGCCACGCTCACATATTGATTCGAAAAATTATGAAATTTGGAATCTAGCAATAACTCGACATCACGGACCCAACAAAACTGGTTTCGTCGAAATCCGAGGTCGTTTGCAAAATTGCTATTTTTAAGGGCCTTATATTATATAAAATATATATAAATTCCACAGCGACTATTCTGAATTTTCAACTGGACATATCTTTTGATTCTCGCTAAGAAATTTCGATTGGTCGGATTCGTTGGAAAGATATTCACAATTAGATCCTACCATTTTTGGTTTCACTATAATCCGGATTGTTTTGCACCCGGTACATTCAATTGAAGTTTGAAATCGAATTATCGAACTACCGCGCCATTTTCAATTCTATTTATAATTATATATAAATATTTATTTTCTAACGACGACGCGTATAAATATATACGTTCGAATTATATTCAAAATAAATTTCTCGACGATATTATTTAAAATAATTCATTTTAAATAATCTAAACTCGCTAAAATTGCCAAAATAAAAATTTTAAACTGGCCCAGAATTTCCGGGTTGTTACAGTATGGGACCAGGGACCACCTTCCAATCAGTGTACTCTAGAGATGATACGCTGGGGTTCAACAGGAACATCTTGCAACCTGACCACACATGACTGACAACTCATTTAGCTTGAGTGTATCGAATATATTGTCACCTTGCGGTTTTATGACCCACCGCACTTCTGGGAGATACGGAAACGAAAGAAGAACAAATATGAAATTTCTTTAGAACAGTGACAAATATACCCTAATGGGAATGACAAACTTAGCCATGTTGCCAGCCCGATTTTTGTCATTTCCCGGTTGATGAGGCTTGAGGTCACATTTATCTTCAAAGAGCAGCACACTAATCACTCTGAATGCCACATCATTAGATCCGTCAAATCACTAATTGATGTTCACAAATACACTTTGGGTGTTCAGCAATAGAACATCTCCGCCACCAAACTTGGTATATTTGTAAAAATCAACGTACGTGATTCTTAAGGAAATAATATGTCAGACATTCGTCCGTATAAGTCATCCAGGAACAGGATGAACTGAAGGCGCCCTCCTACCGCATCCTAGGAATTACCCCAATGATCAGTAGCGAGAAGTCCTTGCAAATCCAAAGATTTCAATCACAACAGAATCACAAGTCATCGTAACTCTAGTAGCTTGCTATAGAAATTTATCGAGTAGTTCTTCTATTCATGAAGTTCCACGGTCTTCAATTCTTTACTTGGACATCTTCTAATATCTTCAGCGTTTACATATTTGCTTGTCGGAATGGTTTTCGAATATAAATTCGATCCCGGTCTTCCCGTACCAACAATCGATAAATGGGCCAAATTTCGATACTCGGTTATTTAACTATCAGATCAAAACAACCATGCATCCATAAAGGTAAAATGTATTCACTGGCTCGGTATATAGCATCACTTGGCCCTTTTTAATCTAACTATTCGTTTAACCAAAAATTCAAAATTTACCAATATTTGAATGCAATCATTTTTACTTCTTACTGAATACAAATTTTTTGATTTAACTTCTTTAATACAATCATCAGCCAAATCTTGGGTTTTACCATGATAGTCCAATTATCATTTTCTTGAAATTTCCTTCGAGTTCAATTACCTTTTTAATTAACATTATTAAAAATCTTCCATATTTGATTATAAGTCTCTTTATAACCTTTGTTTACCACACTCGGATTTAACATAAAATCCTTATTCCAAAATCCCTTCCAAAGTTCAACTTGAAATCTTTTACAACTTGATTTTCTTTTAAATAAAGTTCATTTAAAATGATAATCACTTTAATAATCAACTTTAATATTCACTAAATTAAAAGCGATTTACCTCATCATTTAACTAAATATAAAATTAGTTGATTACCTTTAATCAGGGGTGGGCATAAACCGCACCGCTATACGGAAACCACCCGCACCGAACCACAACAACAGTGTGGAAATCCGCACTGAATTTTCCGGTTGAGGATATATATTTAACCGACCCGCATCCATACGGTTTGGTTGCGGTTTGGACGATTGGCAAACTGTATTAAACCGAATTGAACCTATAATTTACGTTAGTAACCGCATGATAAAAATATAGGCAACTCCTATCTTATTTTAGATTAAAATGATGTATTATCGTTGTCATCAAGGAAGAAGTTTTAGTTTTACTATAATGCTTTTCATCTTATTTGTTGAATAAATGTTGATTGTAATCTTATTCCAGTTCATGTTACTATATGATTATATAACTAAGAACTAATCTTTCATTTCAGTATATCATTGTAAGTTTTAAACTTTAATGCAAAAGCTTGAAATGGTTGCCTGCGAAGATTGACTTTTGATGAAGTGATTCCCTTATTTCATATTTAATACGGGTTTAAACTAGACCGAACCGAACCGTATTATATCGAAACCGAACCGTGACCAAACCATCTAAACGGTCGGTATAATGGTTTGTGTTTTTTACTAACGGTTTGATGCAGTGCGGAAGCGGTTTTTACTCTAAACCGCACCAAACCGCCTGCGTCCACCCCTACCTTTAGTAGGTCACTTAAATAATAATTGACTTTATAAATGATAAACTACTTGACTGTTAACCTTAATACAGTTAAAAGATCTATTAACTTTAAGAACATGTGTTGATTTTTAAATAATTATTCACCAAACTATTACTATAAAATAAGATAATACTTCCATTTGAAACAGACTCAGTCAACTTATAACACCGTTAACTGTTAACCCATTTCCTTCAATCATCTTATTAAATTAAAAATTAATTTAGCATAAATCGATAATTATTTTATCAAAACCAATTATCCTCCATCATTAACCCTTTGGTTAATTTCAACTTACTTCCAAGAATATTTATCAAAAACATATATAAATCGCTTAATAATATTTTATAAAACAACTTATAAACATTCCTTTATAGAATTTCTATCTTTATACAACTTATAAAATATACTTGAAAATCTAGCTTCAATTATAAAATAAATTTTTATAACTAAGCTATGTCAACTTCCCTGACGGCAAACGGCGTCTTAAAATATATAAATCTGAAAACATTTCAGATCTACTTTAAATCGGATCCATTAAAGGGTTGGATTAATGCTAAAATACCAAACTATGAAATAAGGGCTTATTTCATCCAATTTCACATCCAATCAATCATATTAACCAAATGAATTTAACATGCATGATAAATATTACCAATATTAGTAAGGAATCCTATTGGATTCCTCCAACCTGTCTTTTCCTGCATCCAAATAGGTTATTTCAAATAAAATCATTTACTTAATACAGCAATATATTTTCATCATGATAGATTGAAATAATCAGTTCAACGAATAAATTTCAGCAAACACCCAATAACAATAATCCAAGCATCCATCTATTCATTCTATATGTTTATAAAATTATAAATGTAATCAATGAGATGAGTTATCTCATTTGGAAATAATTGTTAAAATAACCATTGGGTTTCAATTAAATTAAACTAACGTTTAATTTAATTGGTTCAGTCAATATATATATAACAATCGGCAATCATCCAAAAATAATCAACCATAGCAACAAAATATTAAACCCAACTTATATTAAAGTATAAGTGGGATAAACTGAGTGAGATATACTCACAGGATTTCGTTTGACGATCTTGTTCCCATTTAATTAAACGATTGTTTAATTTAACAATTGATTCCAACAGTCTCCAGTTCTGTCCACGTCAGTCCCAACATGTAGCGTTCAACAATGCAGTCCCAGCAGCTTTTGTTTGATCAATTTCTGATAATCTATGTAAGAGTTATTAACAATATAAGTTTTACCATTCTAATCAAAAATAATTATCTCCAATTGAATAATTAATTTTCCTAATTACATGGATTATTCAAAATTAACGGCCGATTACTGTTTCTGGCATTCCTCTTTGTTCCCATATACTGCTCCTGTTCACAGCATAAAGATAATACCTGTTTTAGTATAGAACTTTAATTAAATTCCTTAATTATTAATTAACAGTTTAACTTAATTACATCTTAAGGTGAAAATTTATGCCGCTGATCCTCTTTGTTTCCCCATTCATGTTCACTGCTCATCGTTTTCATTCAAGTCTTAACCCACGCAAGACCCTACATCGTTCCAAAACAAGGCAAATTAACAATGTTCCTAAATAAATTAACTTCCTAATAACCTGAATTAATATATATTAATTACTTAATAACATTTTGATTGCTTTGGTTTACTAACTCAACATGCACGATTAAACAGGTTCTTCTGTTCATTGTTCACGCAACTGCCATCACGAACCTAGGCACGGAAGAATCATCACGATCGCATTGCCACAGGTGCATCGGACCCCTGCAACTTGCAACGTTCCCAAACATAATCTATTTACCAACAATTCCTTAATTAAAGTATAATTAAATAAATTAACTTTTTTTCTTTTAACAGAACAGGCCAATACCCTTTGTTCTCTTCATGTGATTCCTCTCTGGCCCTTTTACTACTTTATTTGTTTATGCTTACTGCTTCTCAACTTCGTCCTTCTCGTTTCCATTCACCACACAAAATAGCGCGCACAACACCCTCCATCGTTGTACGTCGTTCTCAGGTCAGTGACCACCCATGGACGCAGTCAGCCCTATTTGTTTCTTCGTTCATGTTATTCATTATGTGGTTCCCGTCCATGCACATTACCACTACTTAACGTCCACAGCCTACCAACCATGCAAAACTCCTTCAGTCACCTTCTCTCCTACTCTTTTCTTCTTCCTGGCATTCTTTTTCTCATTCCCCACAACTTGCCTGAAGCTTTAATGAACCAACTTCCCACCTTGGTCGGCAACTTCTCGATCCAATTCAAAAGCCCACCTAGTACTAAGCGCCAATGACCACAGGCGACCGGAAGACCACCTACTCCACCCAAAACGAAGCTGCCTCCCTACGTAGGCCTCACGTTCGCCTAGCTTCGACAAAAGAAAACCCATCTCTAACCCTTGTTATAAACGTTCCAGCGAAAGAGAAAATGAGCGCACCCTACAGAGGTTACGCGAGGGTGAAACCCTCCAAAGATCGAGAAGAACGAATCACCCCACACCTATTTCCCTTCAGCACTTGGTTTCTGTTCACAATATGGCAATAAGATCTTTAAATAAACATAATTACTTTTCTTAATTATTTATTAATAAATAATAACTTTAAATTACTTTGGTTGTTCACGGTCTCCTTCTCCTTCATCTACGTTGTCCCTGCTATTTCATATAGGAGCCACCATCGTCAAAACCCCATACTTGATTGAAGAAACATACAATTGTGTTGTCCTTGGCTGTCGGACCGCCATCAGCTACAACCAGCAAATGCGCCGGACTGCCCCTGACGCCCGCCCTGAACGCCATCCCGCTGGCTCCTCCGTTGATCGGCAGTACCCAAATAACCGCCAGCCCTTCGTGAGAAAATTCTAGCCCCATCAGTATTCGAAAACCAATCCTCGCCGATCAATATAATGCTCTTGTCGAGCTTGATAATTCAGTAGTTGGAAGTTTCTAGAATATGGGGACAGATCGACAAATTTTGAATTGAAGGGGATGGCAGCTAATAGGTTTTGACCACGAAATGAAATGTTGGTGCAAGATTTTGCTTTCCTGAAAGAAGAAAAAGAATAAGACAAGGGTAATATACAAATAAGAGAAAAATAGGGAGGAAGCTATCCGGTGGTGTGGCATGCAAGAAAAAGGCTGGTAGCTTCTACGTGAAGCTTTGGGCACGGTAGCTTCAACATAAAGGAATAGAGAGATTTTTATGTATTTATTTATTATAAATGGGGTAAAGCCTCAAATCTTGACCAAGTATAAACATAGTTAGACACAAATCCTGCATCCAAATCGTTGAACAAATGAGATTTTTGAGAAACATATACAAAGGCCTATCTTACTTTACTCGATAAGATTCAGGAAATTTTTATATAGGTTTATAAAAGGATACGTAAAGAATTTGTAATGATATATGTGTGTGTATGTATATATATATATATGTTGATTCAAACCGTGATTATTTCTAAGTTTTATTAATTTACGCGGTCAAACCAATAAACGTTACGAAATATGAAATCCAACAATAATTTACTATTACGAATTTAATGTAATTGGTTTCGTCAATTTTCAACGCTGTTTTTAAAATGACTATTCTTAACTGATCTAAAATTAATATAAAATTTACATTTTCATCAAAACAATACTAAACTAATATTCTTAAAACTCTATTAACTTCACTTACATTCCAATATCATATATAACTGTTCAGAAATCACTCTAAACAAATTCTAGATTAAAACAATATTTAATTCATTAAAAAATCCATTTATTTTATTAAATAATAAATCATTATAACATATAAATGATTCCATAGCGACTATTTCAAAATTTGATTTGGACATAATTAACAATCTATAACACGAAATCTGGATTTTTCTCTTTCACATGAAAATTATAATCAACAAGATTCAAACGTTTCTTATTTCACAGAATTCCGGCTTATATCAAATCTTATATATTCAATTAAAGTTCAAAACTCAATATTACAAACTACTGTGCCTTCGAGCTTGATTTATATTATATATAAATTTAACATTCAAACTTCTTTTTATAAACGAAATAAATATTAAAATCCATAAATATTCCAAATATTATATTTAAAACAAATTTCAATATTCAAACCCAAATGACGAAAAATCCGGGTCATTACACTCACATTAGGTAGGGGCCAGGGCATGCCTTACTGATCTAAGCGTACGGGCGCGTTCCGGCAGAGTCATGAGCGTGCATGGGTCCGATTAGGGAAACTAAGATGCTATAACACCTGTAAATAGATCCGTGTTCTATAAGTTACTGGGTTAGTGAGTGATACACCCTACCATCGGGATTGACACAGGGTATTTACGTAGTAGGGAGCCGATCACATATGTAGTAATTAGGGTGACAACTAATCCTGATATGTAATTATGGTAACACCTAATCTTGATATGTAATTAAGGTAACACATGATCCTGATATGTAACTAAGGTATTACCTAATCCAGATATACTAGGATTGGTGCAGAGAAAAACTTGTTCTTGGGATATAAATGAGAAGCTTTACTCGATCATTGTTTTATCCTGCTATCCTATTTACCTTGTACTTATATTCTGCTGTACTTTCTCATCCAGTCTTATATACCTCTATTTTATGCATATACTAAAAATCATAGGAACTCGCCAGGCTTTATGTCTGATCTATTTTGTTTTCCTTCTTTCTCTTCCTTCCCCCTCGGGTCTTCAAGGTGGTAGTACCCCGCAGTGATTAGGATTTTCTTTCAACTTGGATCGGGACTTCTTCCGATTTGATGTACTACTTTGATTATCTTTCTACTTTTCTATGGCTTGTTAAAAGGGATATGGTTTTGCATTATTGTATTATGATGCTTGGCATTATAAGATAGATGGTTTTATTTGAAGTATGTGGAACTTGATATGTAATTGGTTTGGAACAATGTTTTATTTTTAATAATAAAATTTATTTTTCGCTACTTATTTATATATGTCTTGTGAATTTTAGTTATTGCTTACCTATTGCACTTCACGAAACTTAATGCATTCTCTTATGAATGCCATTCATGGACATGTAGTGTCACAGGCGATGTCCTCTTTCTCCTTATTTTCGTAAGATCTCCAAACCTCGTGACTCGCCTTTTCGAGTAAGTCTCCACCAAATTTTCATTCAAACCCTTCAGAAGGTTTGTTTAATAAGGATATTTCTTAGTTGTTATCTTCTTAATCCTGATTGAGTTAAATTGATTAGACGAGATCATGGAAGGCGGAGTAGGAAAACTAGAAACACCTCCACTAAAAAAATTTAGTGATCTATATGTAGATTGACTATTTCCCAATTGAAACTAAAAATCAAAAATCTTATGATGGAGTTTTTGCACCTCATTGCTGAAGTTAACTGAAGGGTTTTCTCTTACTAGACCTCGGTGAGGGCTTCTTCTTGTTATCTCAGTCTACTCTCTAAATACCTCTTCATATCCCCAGGGTTTTGAACCAAAACACGTTGATCATTAAATTTTTTAAATGACTCCAATGCGAGTGCATTTTCGATAAATTTGGAATAAATGAAGTCATTAGAAGTTCTTCTTTATTCGTTACCCGCTATACCTTTATCTTTGATTTTTGAGAGTTGGAAAGAAAGACCTTTCGAAAAATTCATTACTGTTAGCTGAGAAGACTAATAAGAAAAGGGTGTAAATAGAGCCAATATTCAAAGGGTAAATCCCTTTATTTCATAAGAAGATTATAAGTGAATAAGGAAACACATCGGTTTATGTCGAACAACACTCAAAGTCTAGAAACAACAACTATGCCTTATATAAGAATTTACAGATAGAACAACTATTTAGTTTAAAATTTTCTTGATGGTATACAGAGTAAGAACTAGCGGGAAATAGGTCTAAAACTATCCATCTGTTGGAGGGGTGCAACGTTCATTGATCGAATTCGAATGATATGTCCCTCTTTCTGTAGAAGTTCATTTTCTCTTCTCCCATAAAGTCAAAATGAAATCAGAGTAATACAATGTGTAGTTTATATAAATTTCTAAGAAAATAGTATCATGCCAATTTTGAAGATTTAAGTAAATTAATGTTTTCTCAATAGTCCCTTTGCAACTTAACAAGTTTTAATTAAAAGTCACGGTAACCAAACCATGTTGAAAGTGTGTTTTTTATAGCAACACAATAGAATATTGCTAAGAATACAAGCATTACATATTAAAGTTTTCATATTAACATCATTTAAGAATTTACAAAATTATAATATGACTTATAGAAAATAGAGTTTTTAAATATTTTAGGAATAAATTTATCTTTGTAGAATGTGAGATTTTCAAGAGGCAGATCAATTGCGATTGAATTAACCTTTGGTTAGGGGTCCCTTCCCATCTCATTCCAATACCTTCCGTGGAAGCGCCTAAGTAGACCACCACTAAATCCTTTAAAATTTGGATAGTCCACTCTCAGGTGTCGACAACAGGCCGTCCATAGAAACTCCACCAAAAGGTTTCTTTCCTCGGTCATCATCTAGAAGAGGGTCATCAACTCTTATTTTCCTCTAATCCTTTCATTTCAAAGACTTTAACTTTTTAGGTGTGGGCCAAGTCATCAAAGCAATGGTATGTTTGTCAAATACAAAGTAATTATTATATAAGTTATTCTAATTTTGGACTTGTTTATCTGTATATTTTCACAAGAGATAAATCTATAACTACTTTACATTAAGCTTATATCTAAGAGAGGGCGAAAGCTTTCATCATGTCTAAATTTTTTTAAATAGCCATTTAACTTGTTACGAACAAAGGAATTTACTATTAAGTAAAGAATAATCGTAGTTAAGAAATAAAGAGTGAAGGATGGAGCAATAGCCCCATCCCATTGTGATCTTTGGAATCATGAGCTCTCAAAATATTAGGAAGATCAAGAGTCTCCAATTGTTCTGTGCCTCTGGTAAGAGATTTAAATTTTCCTTTATCCGAAGGCGTATCCTCTTTTAGGGGCTAAGAGTCCTTGTCTCCGTTATCATTAGAGCACTCCTCTTGACTTATTTTACTTGCACTGACATTTTGACCACTAGCGCTTCCTTCGATGTCGCTGTCACCATTGTGGTGGACATCATCTTCGTCATTCTGATGCCCTCTCATGTCATCATCACGGGAAGCGTCCTAGTCATTAAGATCTACTTCATCGTAGCTATTATCATCAATAGCGAAACTTTGAATGATAATAACTCATTATCATCAACTCCTTCTTTTTGGGAAGCAACAATTTCTTTTTAGAGACCATTGACTTTCGTTGTAAAGCTTTCAACTATCAGTTGATCAAAAGAAGGGAAGTTCATGGTAGGACATTTGTTTACATTATTTGAATAGCAGGCATAGAGAACTTTCAAGAGTGCATCCTTCTTCTTTTTAAGGCCTTTCTTGAGTTGAGAACAAAAAAAGCATACTTGGAAGCGAGATTAGACTTCTCTTAAAGAGCTTTCTCAATTGATAAATTTAAACCAATGTTTTGGTCAGAAAGGGCTATATAGACTTTTCCTTTTCTAGAACAATAGCTTTAGTTGAAAGCAGTCCATTTAAGTCTTCACTCACAGCGATCAATGTAGAGATTTGACCTGTTAAGGCTTGATTCTCCGCCTTAAGCTTCAAAATTTCAGAAGTGGTATCTTAAGAAGAGAACCAACTCTTAATAAACCAAAAAAGAAAAAGGAAAAAAAATCCAACACAAAATCGATGATGAAAAACATACAGGAAAAGTAAAAAATACCAAATGTTGTTGCACAACGATGGCTTTTTGTTCAGAAAAAGAACTGGATATAATTCTTGAAGAAGGAAATGAAGGTGACTAAACAATGGCTTTGACCATATTAGAAAATTCAGCATCCTATGGTGGAGAACTAAGGAAATAGAAATATTAGAAACAGGGGAAAGAAGAGGAAAAGAGGCCAAGGCCCTTTACATCTGACCAAGGAAGCTAGAGAGGTTAATATAAGACATGGGGTTTTCTTTAGTAAGGGGAACCACCACCGAACCCTCTCCATTGGTAGTCCATCGGGTATCGCTAGTGGATGTTTTTGAAGCCATCATAACAATTATAGTACCCTCTCCTCCTCCTTTAGATGTGGCGGTAGTTAAAGAGTCTTTCACTCAGGTTTCCTTCATGGCCGACCCTTTGGCAAGAGTATCGCTTAATACTCTTTAGGCTATGAGCCAAGATTTGTAAATGGCTTGGATAAAACCTGACTTCGAAGATAAAGAGATTGGTTTAATAGAAATTGGTGCGACAGATAATGATAATGCACTAGAGACGGCAACCAAAATCAATATGCAAATTGTTTAGTAACAGAATAATTGTCATAAGACTCGAAACTTACCAGCATTGTAATGACCCGGATATTTGACGGTGTAATAATTAACTTATTTAATTATTTAAGTAACGAATATATTATTTAATCAACGACGTTAGAACGTATAATTATATTCTAATTAAAATCAAGCTTGAAATGGCGCTGTAGTTCGTTATTTGGCGATTCAAACTTCAACTGAGTGTACAAGACTCATTTTAAATCGGATTTCTGTGAAACAAGAACGTGTGGAGCTGGTGGAGTATATCTTTCTAGTGGAAGAGAAAAATCAGGATTTCGTCGTGTAGATTTTGATTCACGTCCAAATCAAATTTTAAAATAGTCGCTATAGAATCGTTTATCGACCGTAACGGTTTATTCGATATAACTAGAGATCGGGTATGAATTTAGACAAGGTTCTTTTATGAAGTAGTGATAATTTAATTTTTAGAATTTTATGGTAATTTTTAATTAATTAAATAAGAAACTTTTTATTTGGAGTATTTGGCACCCTGTATCAACATTTCGGGGTTTCACAATATGAGTCCATCTACCGGTATTATTACATTTTTAGGACCAGAGGACATCACTCATGTCAATGGTATTTTTGTTTCTGTCCATAACAGTCCCTATGTGAACAGAATATTTCATAGTACGGTACACTATGTTTTTAACTTATAACAAACTAAACTGAATGGTTAACTGGTCAAACGAACTCGAAATTCAACGAAACAAGTTTCATACGAAACCTTAGGAAGAGGTCTAGTGAAACGTCAAGGCCTCATATTTTTAGGATTTTTTCTGTAATTTTAAGGAATTAATGCTCGGTGTTTTTCATTGATATTTTCTAAAGGATTTTCACAAACGGTGTCGGAATTCGACGGAACCTGTCCCATTGGATCCGGAATATTTTTCTATGCTAGGAATAGCTTAGTTTGTCAAAAACAGAGATCATATGAACTGGTTTTAAGGTGGTACTTCGTAGCTAAGTATAATAGAAATTAATATTCATTAAATGGTCCAAATTCCACAAACCTCTATAAATACCCTTAAGTTCTGTAAACCTAATCTCAGTCATTTTAACCCTAAACTTTGCGCCGCCACTTAAGGAAAAAACTATGGCAGAAACACTTGAATGTTCTTTCACCGATCTCTACAAATCCACAAGCTATTTCGAGAAACCCATATCTATGAAGTCCTAGAGCTCCTCGAGTGGCACGGTGGTTTGGGAGAAGGTCAGGCAGACGTAGGCGGTCATCCCGGTGGTGGCAGATCGACCGTCAGGTCAACGTGGAAGGCGCTGGGGTTGAAGACCGATTTTGTGGTGATGGTTTTATCTGGTCAGGGACGTAGTGTATACTGGGAGTTCTAAAGGGAACCGGCTGAACAAAGATGATGATGTGGAGGCTTGTATGGATGTACGTAGAGGGAACACTCTGACGTGGAGGGGAGGAGCACCAATCGACGGTGTACTGTAGGTTATATGACACATGTGGTTTAAGTTTTTGAATAGCGAGGTGAGCATTTGATTTCATGGACGAAGCGCCCACGTGAGTGTATTTTTAAAAGGGAACAGTGAAACTTTGTTTTCCTTACTTCATGTAGCTTTTTAGGTGAGGTGCCATAATGAAGAGAAAATCACTTGCGGTGAAGAAGAGAGTGAATGGTGAAGGAAAAGGACAGGATGGGTTTTTAAGGAGAAGCTTGCGAGCTGACAAATGTGATGATGACAATATTGTTTTTGAATGAGGAGGGGGTTTAACGTGGGATGTTAGGCCAAAAATGAAAAGGGGGAAGAAGCAGAAGAGGTGATTAGAGCAGGGTGTTAGTGGCATAATAAAAGGACTGGAGAAGTGTTATGGTGTTAATTAAAGGTGGAATTGGGTTTTTGTTTGTACTGATATGAAGGGAGAATAATCGGCAATGGCCATTTCAGAAATACTGGAGCGTTCCTTGTTAAGGAAGAAAGAAAGGTTTGCGGTCTTGGCTTTTGGGTAGAAGATGGGCCGGGAAAGAAGGTTAAGGCCCATAATCAGAAGCGACTGAAACCGTTGGGACCGTAACGAGGAGACCATTGTTTGGGAATTGATGCGACTGAAATCTGAGATACTGGAATTTCACAGAAATAAATGGTCGGATCCAAATCAAAGACAGTTATCGTTATTAACGATGATCGTCCAATGTGAGTAAAACTCACTAACTCTCCTCAATTTATATTTTTATATAAATTGTACTTTATCTATTGACTGCTGTATATTGATTGTTAAACTGGACTATTAAATAGATTTGATTGAAAACGTAGTTATAGTTAATCTATGTATTGTTAATCAAATATGGTTCTGTACAGCAGGATATTTCATTTCAAAATGAAATATGATATATATTATACTGTGTAACATCTGTGGATGCAGGGAGACAGGTTGGAGGAATCCGACTGGGTTCCTCAACAATTATTTTACTGTTTTCATATATTGTGATATATGTGTGATTTATATTCTATTATTGATTATGGATGTTAGAACGATATTGATCATCGTTGTTTGATATTTTGAATATCATAAGAAACCCTGAGTTGAAAAAAAAGGAATATTTCAATGTATATTGAAATAAAGAAATTTTATAAAATCAACCGATTTTATAAAAGGAAATAAATTTGAAAATAAAGCATTTATAAAATCATAGGATATTATAAAGGAGGATATTTGTTAGAAATTGTAAATAGGAAATATTTGTAACGGTAAATAGAAGTTGTAAATAGGAAATATTTGTAACGGTAAATAGAAGTTGTAAATAGGAAATATTTGTAACGGTAAATAGAAATTGTAAATAGGAAATATTTGTAACGGTAATTAGTAGTTATAATCAGGAAATATTTGTAACGGCAAGTAAACGTTATAAAAAGGAAATAGTTGTAACGGAAAACTTAGTTTATCAAAAGGAGTTAATCAAACGTAGTTTATCAAAAGGGGTTAATCGAATATAGAAATTAAGAAGTGAAGTTAAACAAAAATTAGAAACTGACTAGAGATTAGTAAGTTGAATAGTTTTCTGAGTGTTGATCTGATGTTGGTTTCGGCCTTCGGGGTTTATACTTAGAGAATTGTTCTCTTACTATTTTACAGTCAGGGACTAATAGTTGTGGAATGGTAGTGATGCGTAAATGAGGATTGGAAATGTTTTCCAATGTTGAAAACATATATTTTCTAATTTTAGAAAATAAGGAAATATGAATATATATATATGGTTGATGATTGGATCGATAATTCCATTTGGAATTTAGATCGTTGTTTGTACACCGACATATTTTCATTGATAGTTAAATCACAGACTATCAAGTTTTGACCATATTTACGTTGTTAATATGGAGAGACCGGTTGGATTATTATCCGAAGAACCACTCCGTATCGACATAAGCGTTGTGATCAAATACGATGAAGATAATTGAAGACAGAGTAAAGCGCAAGGGCTGTCCTGTTTACAGAATAGTGCCTTCGGTTTCGTTCAATCCCAGAACGAACGTAAATGGACGAATGTCTGACAAAGTAGTTCCAATGATCGAAAGAGTTGGACTATACAAATATATATGGTGGCCAACGGATTTATTCCCTTCGCATAATATCCAGAATCTATTTGTGTAGATCCAACTAATGATTAACGGATCTGATAATGTGGCATTCAAAGTGATCGTGTTATAAATGAATGGAAAGTAAGCGTAGCTTCTAGCCTCATCAACTGGTAAATGACAAAAATCGGACAGGCAGCATGGCTAAGTCGGTCGCACCGAAGTAGGGTGTATAATCACCTATCTAGAGAATATTCATTTGCTTCTTTTAATCTATCAATGTTGTCCCATATATATACGGGAAACGGTTGCTGATCCCAACCGTTGGTGATGTACATTCGATACACTCAAGCGAAATGAGTGGTCGGTCATGTGTGGCTGAGTTGCAAGATGTTCTTGTTGAACTCCAGTGTATCGTTCCTAGAGTACACTGATCGGAAGGTGTTTCCATACCTTGTCATAGTTGGAAACCCAATCATCCAATACGCACCTGCGGTTTTGATTGTATACTATATATGTAGAACGTGAGATGCAAGCGTTTCTACTAGACTGATATCTATTTGTATTTAGACATTATCATAATATCAGAATGATATTGCTTTTCAAAGATGTTTGGATTCTCATAAGGGAAAAACCCGTTCCGTATTCACGGCGTGGTCTTATGAGATATCATATACCTGTTTAAATGATTTGAGTTTACTCACACCAGTCACATGACTGACCCGGAGTTTATTTGTTTTGTCTTCCCTAAACTCTTGGGTGCCTAAATTTGTACGGGCAGTCAAGTAGTCGGGATTTACAGATGCACTTGGAGAGCTTGGAGCAGGAGGCTTCAGCAGTCGATAGCTATTATTTATCCCGCTGTGATGTTATATGTTGTACTCTGAAATTGGTATGTATGAACAGTTATAACTTTGTATTTCAAAAGTTATGTTATATTTTATTCGTTCCGCTGTGAGATTCGTGTTACTCTGATGTTGAGGATGATGTTCTTCTTCTTCTTCTTCTATTCTACTAGTTCTATCTTATCTATCCTCACCCTCTATCTTCTTTCTATTAGTTTCTTGAATTTCTAGTGCAATTTGTGGTTGGACTTGTGTTATTTAGTCAGCTCGAATTGGACCGGATTTTCGGGTCACTACAGTTGGTATCAGAGCTTAAGTTAAGTATTACCTTGGCTCTGTGGCGTGACTCCGTAGAGATGGGGTTAGTAATACCCTAGACTGAGATTGAGTGTATTTATATATGAGCGCGTATTTGTTATTTGATATGAAAATTTGTTTTATATTGTGGAGATTTATTGGTCGAGTAGTTTATGAATTCTGGTCGATACAGTAATGCAAACTGTGTTGATAAGAGTTACTAAACACTTGAATACGATGAACCGACATGGTATGTTTTGAAAAGAGGGTAAATAAAATGATTTTACCCAAGTATATATATTGGAAATATTAATGTGTTGGTTGTTATTAAAAATTGAATAAGATTATAAAGGTGAAATGGTTATAAATAACTAAACAGAATTCATATAAGTAAAGTATATGAAATAAGATGAATTAAATCTGAAATTAAAGTCAAAATTGAAATTCAAAACTGGAAATTCAGACCAGTGTTTGTAATTGAATCGGGATTAAGTATACGTGAATTTTAAAATCCTGGGAGGTTTTAAATTTGTTTTGATAAGGATATCTGGGATTGATTTCAAAATGGGAAGTGTTTAAAAGTTGTTTTGAAAGGAATATAGTATTGAACTCACTTTGATCGCTGGGAAATAATTCCGAGGATGGATCGATACATCATCGGTGTAATTTTCGAGTTGCTAAGTGACGGATTACTGCCGAAGATTTTGTTTTGAAATTGTTTTGCAAAAACAAGTTATTCAGGGATTCAAAGGATTTTGAATTGTTATTATGATTTCAAGTGATTTGAATAAACCCAGGAATTTAAATTCGGAAATTAAATTAACTTATGGGTTAAATAGATGAACTGGTAAAAGTGATTTATAAATTGGGATTTAACTTGAAATAAGTGAATATGAAATTGACTTGGTAAGTCGAGAGATTGAAATTTGAGATTAGAGTTTGAATGGAATTTTACTTGGGTACAAGCCAATAATTGTATTGAGAATAAAGACAGATTGGAGTTTGATTTGGATGGCATGATATATGCAAAGTGATAGCAGATGGTAGGGATATAATGATATACCCGACAAAAAGGTACAAGTTTATTTATATATGAGTTTGGATTTTTTGAGCCGAATTGGCAAGCCGCTTGGCTGTTTGATTTTTCTTTTGGTTGGAGATGGCCTAGAGAGGCGAGTTGAGGTTTTATAGATAGGGCTGTACAAAGGAGGTTATGGTGAAATTTTCCGAAAATTTAAAGTGTTAGAAAATTTTCAGAATTTTTCATAATTTAGGTTAGTCGGAAGGAATTAATATTTTAGTCAATATTAATTGGTTCAGTGGAAATCAGAAATAAGGGGTAAACAAATCTTAGGAATTCCAATAGATAGGGTCGTCCACTACCTTAGCAATTTCGAGGACGAAATTATTTTAAGTGGGGAAGAATGTAATGACCCGGATATTTGACGGTGTAATAATTAACTTATTTAATTATTTAAGTAACGAATATATTATTTAATCAACGACGTTAGAACGTATAATTATATTCTAATTAAAATCAAGCTTGAAATGGCGCTGCAGTTCGTTATTTGGCGATTCAAACTTCAACTGAGTGTACAAGACTCATTTTAAATCGGATTTCTGTGAAACAAGAACGTGTGGAGCTGGTGGAGTATATCTTTCTAGTGGAAGAGAAAAATCAGGATTTCGTCGTGTAGATTTTGATTCACGTCCAAATCAAATTTTAAAATAGTCGCTATAGAATCGTTTATCGACCGTAACGGTTTATTCGATATAACTAGAGATCGGGTATGAATTTAGACAAGGTTCTTTTATGAAGTAGTGATAATTTAATTTTTAGAATTTTATGGTAATTTTTAATTAATTAAATAAGAAACTTTTTATTTGGAGTATTTGGCACCCTGTATCAACATTTCGGGGTTTCACAATATGAGTCCATCTACCGGTATTATTACATTTTTAGGACCAGAGGACATCACTCATGTCAATGGTATTTTTGTTTCTGTCCATAACAGTCCCTATGTGAACAGAATATTTCATAGTACGGTACACTATGTTTTTAACTTATAACAAACTAAACTGAATGGTTAACTGGTCAAACGAACTCGAAATTCAACGAAACAAGTTTCATACGAAACCTTAGGAAGAGGTCTAGTGAAACGTCAAGGCCTCATATTTTTAGGATTTTTTCTGTAATTTTAAGGAATTAATGCTCGGTGTTTTTCATTGATATTTTCTAAAGGATTTTCGCAAACGGTGTCGGAATTCGACGGAACCTGTCCCATTGGATCCGGAATATTTTTCTATGCTAGGAATAGCTTAGTTTGTCAAAAACAGAGATCATATGAACTGGTTTTAAGGTGGTACTTCGTAGCTAAGTATAATAGAAATTAATATTCATTAAATGGTCCAAATTCCACAAACCTCTATAAATACCCTTAAGTTCTGTAAACCTAATCTCAGTCATTTTAACCCTAAACTTTGCGCCGCCACTTAAGGAAAAAACTATGGTAGAAACACTTGAATGTTCTTTCACCGATCTCTACAAATCCACAAGCTATTTCGAGAAACCCATATCTATGAAGTCCTAGAGCTCCTCGAGTGGCACGGTGGTTTGGGCGAAGGTCAGGCAGACGTAGGCGGTCATCCCGGTGGTGGCAGATCGACCGTCAGGTCAACGTGGAAGGCGCTGGGGTTGAAGACCGATTTTGTGGTGATGGTTTTATCTGGTCAGGGACGTAGTGTATACTGGGAGTTCTAAAGGGAACCGGCTGAACAAAGATGATGATGTGGAGGCTTGTATGGATGTACGTAGAGGGAACACTCTGACGTGGAGGGGAGGAGCACCAATCGACGGTGTACTGTAGGTTATATGACACATGTGGTTTAAGTTTTTGAATAGCGAGGTGAGCATTTGATTTCATGGACGAAGCGCCCACGTGAGTGTATTTTTAAAAGGGAACAGTGAAACTTTGTTTTCCTTACTTCATGTAGCTTTTTAGGTGAGGTGCCATACTGAAGAGAAAATCACTTGCGGTGAAGAAGAGAGTGAATGGTGAAGGAAAAGGACAGGATGGGGTTTTAAGGAGAAGCTTGCGAGCTGACAAATGTGATGATGACAATATTGTTTTTGAATGAGGAGGGGGTTTAACGTGGGATGTTAGGCCAAAAATGAAAAGGGGGAAGAAGCGGAAGAGGTGATTAGAGCAGGGTGTTAGTGGCATAATAAAAGGACTGGAGAAGTGTTATGGTGTTAATTAAAGGTGGAATTGGGTTTTTGTTTGTACTGATATGAAGGGAGAATAATCGGCAATGGCCATTTCAGAAATACTGGAGCGTTCCTTGTTAAGGAAGAAAGAAAGGTTTGCGGTCTTGGCTTTTGGGTAGAAGATGGGCCGGGAAAGAAGGTTAAGGCCCATAATCAGACGCGACTGAAACCGTTGGGACCGTAACGAGGAGACCGTCGTTTGGGAATTGATGCGACTGAAATCTGAGATACTGGAATTTCACAGAAATAAATGGTCGGATCCAAATCAAAGACAGTTATCGTTATTAACGATGATCGTCCAATGTGAGTAAAACTCACTAACTCTCCTCAATTTATATTTTTATATAAATTGTACTTTATCTATTGACTGCTGTATATTGATTGTTAAACTGGACTATTAAATAGATTTGATTGAAAACGTAGTTATAGTTAATCTATGTATTGTTAATCAAATATGGTTCTGTACAGCAGGATATTTCATTTCAAAATGAAATATGATATATATTATACTGTGTAACATCTGTGGATGCAGGGAGACAGGTTGGAGGAATCCGACTGGGTTCCTCAACAATTATTTTACTGTTTTCATATATTGTGATATATGTGTGATTTATATTCTGTTATTGATTATGGATGTTAGAACGATATTGATCATCGTTGTTTGATATTTTGAATATCATAAGAAACCCTGAGTTGAAAAAAAAGGAATATTTCAATGTATATTGAAATAAAGAAATTTTATAAAATCAACCGATTTTATAAAAGGAAATAAATTTGAAAATAAAGCATTTATAAAATCATAGGATATTATAAAGGAGGATATTTGTTAGAAATTGTAAATAGGAAATATTTGTAACGGTAAATAGAAGTTGTAAATAGGAAATATTTGTAACGGTAAATAGAAGTTGTAAATAGGAAATATTTGTAACGGTAAATAGAAGTTGTAAATAGGAAATATTTGTAACGGTAAATAGAAATTGTAAATAGGAAATATTTGTAACGGTAATTAGTAGTTATAATCAGGAAATATTTGTAACGGCAAGTAAACGTTATAAAAAGGAAATAGTTGTAACGGAAAACGTAGTTTATCAAAAGGAGTTAATCAAACGTAGTTTATCAAAAGGGGTTAATCGAATATAGAAATTAAGAAGTGAAGTTAAACAAAAATTAGAAACTGACTAGAGATTAGTAAGTTGAATAGTTTTCTGAGTGTTGATCTGATGTTGGTTTCGGCCTTCGGGGTTTATACTTAGAGAATTGTTCTCTTACTATTTTACAGTCAGGGACTAATAGTTGTGGAATGGTAGTGATGCGTAAATGAGGATTGGAAATGTTTTCCAATGTTGAAAACATATATTTTCTAATTTTAGAAAATAAGGAAATATGAATATATATATATGGTTGATGATTGGATCGATAATTCCATTTGGAATTTAGATCGTTGTTTGTACACCGACATATTTTCATTGATAGTTAAATCACAGACTATCAAGTTTTGACCATATTTACGTTGTTAATATGGAGAGACCGGTTGGATTATTATCCGAAGAACCACTCCGTATCGACATAAGCGTTGTGATCAAATACGATGAAGATAATTGAAGACAGAGTAAAGCGCAAGGGCTGTCCTGTTTACAGAATAGTGCCTTCGGTTTCGTTCAATCCCAGAACGAACGTAAATGGACGAATGTTTGACAAAGTAGTTCCAATGATCGAAAGAGTTGGACTATACAAATATATATGGTGGCCAACGGATTTATTCCCTTCGCATAATATCCAGAATCTATTTGTGTAGATCCAACTAATGATTAACGGATCTGATAATGTGGCATTCAAAGTGATCGTGTTATAAATGAATGGAAAGTAAGCATAGCTTCTAGCCTCATCAACCGGTAAATGACAAAAATCGGACAGGCAGCATGGCTAAGTCGGTCGCACCGAAGTAGGGTGTATAATCACCTATCTAGAGAATATTCATTTGCTTCTTTTAATCTATCAATGCTATCCCATATATATACGGGAAACGGTTGCTGATCCCAACCGTTGGTGATGTACATTCGATACACTCAAGCGAAATGAGTGGTCGGTCATGTGTGGCTGAGTTGCAAGATATTCTTGTTGAACTCCAGTGTATCGTTCCTAGAGTACACTGATCGGAAGGTGTTTCCATACCTTGTCATAGTTGGAAACCCAATCATCCAATACGCACCTGCGGTTTTGATTGTATACTATATATGTAGAACGTGAGATGCAAGCGCTTCTACTAGACTGATATCTATTTGTATTTAGACATTATCATAATATCAGAATGATATTGCTTTTCAAAGATGTTTGGATTCTCATAAGGGAAAAACCCGTTCCGTATTCACGGCGTGGTCTTATGAGATATCATATACCTGTTTAAATGATTTGAGTTTACTCACACTAGTCACATGACTGACCCGGAGTTTATTTGTTTTGTCTTCCCTAAACTCTTGGGTGCCTAAATTTGTACGGGCAGTCAAGTAGTCGGGATTTACAGATGCACTTAGAGAGCTTGGAGCAGGAGGCTTCAGCAGTCGATAGCTATTATTTATCCCGCTGTGATGTTATATGTTGTACTCTGAAATTGGTATGTATGAACAGTTATAACTTTGTATTTCAAAAGTTATGTTATATTTTATTCGTTCCGCTGTGAGATTCGTGTTACTCTGATGTTGAGGATGATGTTCTTCTTCTTCTTCTTCTATTCTACTAGTTCTATCTTATCTATCCTCACCCTCTATCTTCTTTCTATTAGTTTCTTGAATTTCTAGTGCAATTTGTGGTTGGACTTGTGTTATTTAGTCAGCTCGAATTGGACCGGATTTTCGGGTCACTACAAGCATAATCGAGGCTGATGGGAGACATAGAAGTTATCTGGGTCACCTAGCATCAAAGTACAAATTCCCTTTAAAGAATGGTTCATCGTTAGGGGTTGACCAAGAACCTTCCAACCAAGAGAAAGAATGTCACGTTTTATCAGAATATTGGAGGTAGAATTGTAGTTCTTTTCCAAGGCTTGTCATAACCACTTTCACTTTATCAATGACCTACTACATTTTGACACTAGGACTTCTTGGAATAGTGCATGTAAAATAAATAATCATAGCGAAAATAAGTTTTTGTAAGGAAATAAATTGCGAAGGATATGCAAAGACAAAAGATTGAAGGTAGTCACCATGGTTGGAGAATACTTTAGTAATGCCAAGGGCATCAGATATAGGAGAATTGGTTATCCTAGTCCTTTGACCTGTTAAAACTCTCCTTGATCAATTTTTAAAGGGGTTGGATCTAAAATTCTTGGGATTTATGTTGTTTCCTTCATCAAGTGAATCAATTGTTCATGAGTAAGGGTGCTTAGAAATGGGCCACTCGATTCCAAAGACAAAACCTCCAAGCAAAGAAGATAAGTATAGGCGTTGGCTGAGAGATGAATCATGCAATGTTAAGATGTCGACGAAATCAAGAGATGAAATTTTTGCGTGGAAAGAAGCCACCGTGCCAAATTTAAATGGCAGCGTAAGAAAAGAACCATTCAATAGGCTATTGATAGTGTCTTCCACATTGTTAGGAATAATGTCAACTCATGATATTGGAAAATCCATCAAAGTCGTGACGACCTCCTCTTAAGTAGAAATAAAGAAGCATTTCAAAGTAGTAGAAGTCTTCTTGGAGACATCTTCCAATTTAGGGGAATTAGATACATCATGATTAAAACAGTAATATCCAAACTAGATTTCTTTATCGCCTTCTTCTTATCAGCCATTATGCTGCTTGGTGATACCATTCCCATCAATGAAAAAATAGTATTAAAGTTAAAACAATTCTTTAAGGAAAGTATAGTTTCTATTTCCTATGAAAAAGCCGAAGGCTAGGAGGTAGACAGTAAGTGCATGTTATCTTGATTAATTCCACAGTTTTGAATCGGAAAAGATATATGAAAATTGATGGTTTTTGATAGAATTGAAACCATCAAAATACTTAAGAGTTTGGAATGCCCTTTGGCTAAGTTGAAACACTTTGGATACCCTCATTGATCATTCCATTAATATCAAAACCTTAGGGTAAAGGTTTTTTTAAAATAAAAGTTTGTAAATGGGTTTTGAAAAGGTCAAAAGGCAAGTCAGTTTGCAGTTTCTTGGTTATTGCAGCTAGATTTATTATACCCTGGATTTTGAATTTAAGCCTATTATCCAAAAAACTAATTATGTCAAATCTAACTACGATTTAGCGAATCAGGCCTCAATCCTAAAACTCTCTCTAACTAACAAAAATGTTTCAAATTATTAGGGAAATTCATATCGAAATCAAATAACAAGCTTAATCTCGATTAGATACATGAATATTTAAAGCATTCATGGTAAAATTTTGAATTGGTAAAAATCAAATTGGATACAAAATTCAAAATGAAAACCATAAATTTCAGACCTTGGAACTGAGGAATTTGGGACCATTGTGAAATCATGATCTAAATTAAAAATTGATGCGTACCTTAACTGCAATAGGAGTGTATTAGAACAATTTAGAGCATTTAAAAGCTTTGATTCTCGCATTTCAATTTTTTGCAAATGCAGGTAAATGGGGAAGATGAAAAGGACGAGCTACTTATAGAGAAAATTCATAATAAAGGCAGCCATCGGATCAAATCTGGTCGCCCTGATAGGAATACCAAAAGGTGGATAAATTGAATGGACTCCTGGAGAATCTAGAGCTGGAAATATTGACTTGAAAAGTGAAGAACATCCCTACTAGGACAGAAAATGTTAGTACCAAAAATTATCGTAGCAATTACGATGATAAGGTTATAATGACGTGATGTCAGAAGCAAAGATCTACTGAAGCAACCAAAGGCATTCCATCAGTATTATATTCTAGAAGAATAAAAAGAGCAAAAGACTCCTTTCGGCAAGGAAAAGCCCCTTCGATAATGTCGAAGGGCACACCTACATTTATAAACCATCAGCCTTTAAAAAAGCCTAAAGGAGAGCCAGTTCATACTCTTCAAACAAAACTCACCCTTAAATTCATTCAAAATGAAGGTTCCGACTGTGTGATCATGAAGAAAATCTCTGTTGCATATGGAGAGCTTCATCATGAAGGAAATAAACCTTCAGATCCACCAAAGCCAAAGGAGTTCGGAGGCATATTCTTCCCATAAGTACCAAGTATTTTATTCAAAGGTTTCCCTTTGATAGAATGAAGGCCTTATTGTGAGTATTTATTAAAAACACTTATAAGAACCCACCTCCGTATCCAAACGGTATCGGAGGCTCCATGACATAGAGCATTAAATCTTCCTCCACTAAGCCTTCAAACTAACTACTGCAAAGATGTCGATGCATTATCTTAAATATGGAAATTGATCAACCTAAACTTATAAATATGACTTTAGGAGTACGAACTTCAGGCCGAATTTCCCATTCTCTCACTTGTGTCTAAAATTATAAGTCCTAAATCCTAATTTCTAGATCAGTTTGCGGATTTCTAGGGATTAAGATACTTTTGAATCTATACTATTTTCAGTTATTAATAAAAGAAATTTAGTTTTGCTCAATTAAGATAATGCAAAGGTAATTATTGATATTATCCTATCTTAGCTTTTCCAAATATGGGTTTTGAATGCTCCGTAAGAAATCTCCTGGTGGAGCAGCCTCTCTTTGTTGTTGAAAGGGCTCATTGAATGGAATAAGATAACCAAAACTCTATAGAAAGATCCTAACCCATAACCATTTGATAATTGAACTCATCGAAGGTTTTCAAACACATCCGATACCCCTAGACTTAACCAAGATAAATCTATGAATGGATGACACATACCAACTTTTACCGAAGCATTATAAGAAACTCTAATCTACATGAATCTTGCCCTAATGATATGAGGGACTATATTTGGAAACTTTAAAGGAATTCAAACAAATATTTACTTACTCAGTCACTCGACCGAGAGATCAAGTATTTCTACAATAATGAAAAGATCTCATAGAAATCTACCAATTTTTGAGGTCTACCTATCTGAAACCAAGTTTACCTAAACTAAAAAAGGGAAATTTTGAATCATATAGGACTTTGTGACACCTAAGGCTAATAGGATCTAGACAATTCAAATCAAGATCTTCAGAATTAATGGGATTTCAAGGCTATACTTCAAGTTTTTTTGTTCAATAGGGATATGCTTTCAGGAAGTATTAAAAGTTGTCGACAAGATTAAAAAGAGATCTCCGAAATGGAGAATTTTTTTGAATCTTCTTAATATTATCATTTTCTTTCTAATGGATACCTTAACATGATCTAGAAATAGAAGGCCTAATTCAAGTAAATCCTACTCAATTAAGGGTTCTTTATGGAATTCTTTACTTTGGGAAGTTAATATTTTTTGTTAACAATTTTAATGTTTCGGCATCCCTGAATATGATTTTTGAAGCTAAAGTCTTTTGAAAAAGGCTTTCAAAGGAAAATTATGTTGAAAATATAAAGTATAAAAGATTTATATACCGAAAATCCCTCATATCCATCCCCCTTTCTTGTTTAATTCCATCTTTATTTCTTTTAGCTCTTAGATATCTTATGCACATATGGTCAATGTTCTTGATACTCTAGGCATCAGCATGTCAATGTGATTCCATAAGGATCTACATGCCAAGACTACCGTAGATCTACAAAATAATGTGGAAGATTACTAATCAGTAGAGCCTCTATTCATCCACAAAGTGCAGAAAACTTCCCTAAATTGTGTAATGATTTCATCAATCTTAGAAGGAATACCTTTAATGGTACTAAATCGTTTGTGGAAGAAAAATCATGGATTAAAAACTATGAGAAGATATTTGGGCTTATGGGGATGGAGGATAGAACTAGGAGGAAGCTTTCCACTTAGCACCTAAAAGGGGATGCTCTTTATTGTTGGGAGGTTCTTAAGGCTGAGCTTGAAAATATGGATTGGGAATGCTTTATAAGAAGGTTCACGATGAAATTTTTGTCTCATGTAGAAGGAGTTCAATTAAAGAATTTTACAAAACTAAAACAAGGAGATAATGGAACACATCAATTAGTTTAAGCAGTTGGCTAGGTTTGGAATAGAGCTTGTGCATACTTCACGTATAAGGCCTTGAAATCTACTAAGAGACTAAATCAACTACTTTTAGGGTTGACGATTAATCAGTGACTATAGGGGCCATGTTCGAGACCTTAGTTGAAATGGCCCTGATGGATGAAGTTGAGAAGAAGGAGGTTCCAAATGAAAATGCTAGTAAAGGTAAAGGAAATGATTTTTAGGAAGAAAATAAGAAGAAAGGAGGAGGACCACCAGTAAAAGAAAATATTTAGAAGGAATTAAATGTCACAATTACAACACCGTGGAATATTATGCCAAGTATTGTAAGTTAGAAAATATTGAAAGGGAATTGCTTTATTATTTTTTTAGCAAGCACGACATATTAGCAGAGACTGCTGTAGCACCCCTTAGTTAGGAGTGGAATAGAAGTCCCACATCGCGGAATTGAGGTATAAAGTGGGAATTTAAATAGTAATGCTCCTCGTCCTAATAGTACTGAGGCCTTTTGAGGAACAAAACCCAACTCCTATATGAGGTCTAATTTCAGATGCTATCTTGCATAAATGGAGGAGCGGATGTTATATTAGAATCAGAGCTAATACCCAGCCAGAATTATGACCTGTGCGTCGATCACATTGCCTAGGTAGTGAGAGATGATGAGCCCACAAGGGTGTTGTGCTTTGAAGGATGGGAGATTGTAACCTCCCTTAGTTAGGAGTGGAATTAGAAGTCCCACATCGTGGAATTTGGGTATAAAGTGGGAACTAAAATAGTAAAGCTCCTCCTCCTAATAGTGTCGAGGCCTTTTGGGGAATAAACCACACTCCTATATAGGGGCTTAGTTAGGGACAATACCTTGCACGAATGGAGGAGCAGGTTGTTATAATTGTCGACATAGATTCTAATTGCACCCCATGCTACTGTCCAGTCATCTCAGGTATATGCACTAAAGGTGACATCATCTACCAGTAGACGATCATACAAAAGAAAGTAGGTCATAGTGGAAGGTGTGATTTCTATTTCTGATTTTTTTTAGTGCCTTGTCTGATTTCAGAGCATCCCACTCTTTTATTTCTTGTACGTTCATTGATAGTCTGCACCTAGATGTTAGCGTACCCATAGACACAGTTGTAATTTCAAATCCCATAAAGGGATCAACTTGCTAATATATGATATTCTCGGGTTTGAAAGTAATGGTCCTATTTGTTGAATTTGACTACAATGCTTATTTTTTAACTTTCCTGGTTGTGGTTTGATATTGGGGATGGACTGGCTAGCCATATATGAGGCTATCCGGATTGCGATATGAGGGTCGTCATCTTAGGCACTATAGTGGATGCATCGTAGAGGTTTCTTGCGATCCGAGAAGATTGATTATGCTAAATTGTCCTTATTCCCTAGACCTATCTTCTAATGAGATGAGTTCCGAACCCATTGTTGGACGGTTTCCAAATGATTATAATGGGATCATTAGACATCAACTTAAGAGAGAAATAACATTGTGATATATCTTACTCATAATGCTAGACCTGTAGCATTATCGGTAAGCCATATAGCTCCAAAAGTGAGTTAAGCAAGAAGATAAAGGAGCTTCTGGAAAAGGGATTTATAAGAAGTATTTCAAAATAGAGGCACCGATCATCTTTTCCATAAAGGAGGATGATTCCATTAGGCTATGTGTTGAGTACATAGAATTGAATAAGTTAGAAAAAAAGAATCTCTATCCTTTGCCTCACATTGATGATCTTATCGATTAGTTGGTTGGAACCCAGGTTTTCTCTCAACTTGATTTAGTTATTGGTTATCACCAATTAAACATAGAAAAAGGTAGTATCTACAAGACCACTTTTAGGACATCTGATGGATTTTATGCATGGTTATTCATGCCTTTTTGACTAACTAATAATGCAGCCTATTTTGTGGACCTACTGAGTAGGGTTTTCGAGTTATTTTAAATAAGTTTATAGTGGTCCCATTGATGATATTTTGTTCTGCTCCAATGGCAAGGAGGAGCATGCTTTGCACTTGGAGGTCCTCAGCACCCTCTGGGGACATATACTTAAGGATTTTTTTTTAAAGTGCCCCTTTTGGGGAGGCAAATTGTGCAATTTATATGCATATAATTTATGAACATGGGTCGCTGGTAGATCCTACAAAGGTAGCTGCAGTGCAAGATTGGCAAGTTCCCAAGAATGCCACCGAAGTTAGAAGTTTTCTTGGTCTTGTGGGTTACTACAGTAAGTTCATTAGGGACTTTAGTTCCCTTGACCCGCTTCATGAGGAAAAAATAGTTTTTCTTGGTATGAAAATGTAAAGAAGCTTTTAGGGGGTTGAAGAGAGCCCAAACCAATGTATCGGTGTTAGTTCTTCCCGATGGTGCTAATCCTTTTACTATCTACATCATGCATGTGGTAACGAACTGGGGACAATGTTAATGCAAGAAGGCAGGGTAGTATGTTATGCCAATAGGTAACTTCAGGCCTATACCCTACCATTGACCTTGGAATTGCCATTATCTTTGCTTTTAAGTCGTGAAGACATTATGTGTTAGGGGAGAGGGTTAAGTTGTAGTCATTAAAGTATTTGTTTTTCAAAGAGATTTGAACATAAAACAAAAGAGATGGATTTAGTTCTGATCACCGTATGATTTTGAGATCTCATATACCCCTGGTAAGTGGAATGTTGTAGTAGATGCACTGAGTAGAAAGAATGTGGATTTAAGTTATTTCTTCATGGAGTGGAAGCATTGGAATATATGATGACATTTGATTTCAATCCCTTAATGGACCTTAACCCAGGATTATGTCATCTTTGAAGGTTCAACCTACTCTTTTAAAGAACACAATGGGGCATCTCTGATGCTATTCTGTAGGTTATAAAGGATGGCTAAGGAGGGACAATAGATTATGCATAATAAACTTGACAAACGCAGTGCTGACTAAGGCACATCACTCAAGAATGACCGTTCATCCCATAATAGATAAAATGTTTCAGGACATGAAGTGGTTATTCTTTTGACCGAGGTCGAAGAGATAGGAAGTATAGTTTATTGCTAAGAATGTTACTTGTTAAAGGATGAAGGTAGAGCAAAAGAAGCTCGAAGGATTGCTCCAGCATTAGACATACTACAATACAAGTAGCAAAGTATTTCAATGGATTTTGTGGATGGCTTACCTTGATCGAGGAAAGGGAAGACAAGCATTTTGGGCTGTATTTGATAGGCTGACCAAGTGTGCTCATTTCACTTGTGGTCAAAGTAAGAGGATACTGGTATATTTGGCATTTCTATATGCAAGAGAAATCATTCAACTATATGGAGTCCCCTTTAGTATAGTTAGCTATAGGGACCCACTTTTCACCAGTGTGTTTTGGAGGAGTCTTCAAAAAGTGTTAGATACCTAGTTAAATCTTAACATAGCTTATCGCCCACAAATTGATGGGAAAACGGTAAGGGTAAACATGGTTTTGTATGATCTGCTTCAGAAATGCATCTTGGACTTTGTTGGAACATGGAAGGAGCATCTACAACTACTAGGATTCACTTATAACAACAATTATATGGCCAGTATTGGAATGGCTACATTCAACGCCCTTTATGGCATGATTTGTAGATCATCTTATTGTTAGTGGGATACCAAAGATAGACTCTTACATAGGCTGGATATGGTAAGTGGTACTTCTAAGAGATAGGCTTAGTTTGAGGGAGGATGAAGGCAGTCCAAAATCATCAAAAATCATTTGCTGATAAGAGGAGATCCAACTTAGAATTTGAAATTGGGGATTTAATGTTCATTAGAGTCTCACCACTAAGGATTACAATAAGGTTAGGTACAACAGGAATATTGCTCCTAGGTTTTTGGGACCCTTTCCCATAATTGCTAGGATCAGAAAAATTACCTATATAGTAGAGCTCCTTGAGACACGATAGTTTTCATGTATCATAGTTGATAAAGTGTTTGCATGCCTATGTGATTATGGTTAAGCCCGGTCAGTTGGAAGATATTAAAGTGGAGTGTGAGTCCTTTGTTATCGTATACCTACCCATATTTTTGGATATGATGCAAGCGACTCCACAACGAGGATATTTAGCTCATCAAGATCCAATAGAGGGAGATTTCGAAGAAGCCACTTAGGAGACCAAAGAGAAGATTTACGCATACTTTCCTTATCTTGTTACTGTACACTTTGAATATTCTATCTTAAGCCTTTTCCTCTATTAGGACTTTTCTTTTTACACCTCATGGGAGGGTAGATCTTAGCGATTGATTTTATGAAAATCGTACGAATGGTTATAATCATGTCTGTAACACCCCCACGTCCATTAATGTCACTCACTAAGGGAATGCATTAACTTTCATGGAGTATTATAAGAGTATAGAATAGAATATCACAAGACAGATATATATAATAGTACTTAAGAAAATTCAAAATTTATTCATTGCAGCGGAAAATCAAAACATGTTTGGTTACAACATCAAAACCACATACTAGAGTCAAGTACATAAATATCCATCTTGAACAAACTTATTATCAGAGTACATAAAAGCATAACCATAATCCCACTCCAAATATCCAAAATGAAATGGAGATAAAGTTGAGCGTTACTTTCAACACTTCCAAGCACTTCAGGAAGAAAGAAATCCGAGTTAAGCTCCACTAATCCCACCCTGAGCACCTAGGGGGAAAGGAAAGAAAAGAGGCGAAACAAAACAGGTCAGACATAAAGTCTGGCGAGTCCAGTGACTTTAACTATATAATTAGTAAAGTAACAGGATAAGGATATAAACTGGATATAAGAAATGACTGTAACATAAGCAAGTATGAAAAGGTGAACAAGATGAACAAGGTATAACATTGATTGCGCTTCTAATCACTATAAGATAATTCCTACACCGCACCAATGCTAATTACATACTGAAAGTTGATCCGTCTCACTAATAATAATAATAATAATAATGGTAGTTTCGTGTACTCTTAGCTGCTATCATAGGTGACGCCTGCTCCTATCTCCACTAGTTGTACCCACTACCCTCCTCATTCGATCGGCTCCCTAACTCATAGATACCTGTGCTGGTCCCACAGTAGGGTGTATCACTCCCTAAAGTGGCAACCCGATACTACTAAAAAGGCACAGCATATACCTACACATGCAACAATGTCTTACCTACCAGCCCGGACCCACGCATGCACATGACTTCGTTGGACTTGAGTTGACACCGCTAACTCTTTTGACCTCTTACAGTCAAACCCAGTAAGTGTGTCCCATTCTCGACCTAATTCGAGCTCACATAGATACAGAATGGGTTACTGGTTGAAAAGGGTCCACACACTTGACACAAGCTTCCCTCCTAAGCTTGGTCCCCACTAGGAACTCCCACTTAACCCCTTCTTCTTCCCATGTCTTCTTACATGTTTCACCATGGTTAAGTGCTTCAAATTATATTTCACATGTCACCCATGTCACCCACTTAACTCCTATGTCTTACTACATGTCTTATCTTGGTTAAGTGTTTATTAATTCATTATAACCGTAATCTTGCAAGACCTCCCACATTAGATTGCCGTTTTGTGGTTGTTGGATATGCCGAGCGATTCAGGGCCGTTTTATACCGCAATCTGAATCTAACCTCGTGTCTTAGCATTATTACGTATCTAATTTCTGCCTTTGACCACTCAGATTAGATTACAAAATTGCGGTTGTTGGATGTGTCAGGCGGTTCCGGGCAGCCTTATACCGCAATTCGAATCTAACCTCGTGTCTTAGGCATTCATTATCACTTTCTTAATTCATGTTCCCAGTTTCAAATCTTGGATTATAATATATACTCATAATTTCCAATCTAAATTATGTTCATTGTTTTAATCCAAATTGTACCAATTCATGCCCCAAATCAATTACATGATTTCAAGTCTTTTTTTTGTGCCCAACTGTATATTATTCAATAATTTCCCCAAAAATTTCCCACAACGTTCCCACGTCATTTGTACGTATAATAATATGTTAGGCTCACAGTTAGTCTAATCCCATAAAAAGGAAAAGAGGAGAAGAGGGGAAGAGAACCATGACATCAAAACTGGCATAAAAATAAGCATAAGAAGTATGAACTGGCATAAAACAATAAAAAAGATCTAATTAGGCATATGGAACATAAACTGACATAGAACAATAAGATAGATCCAATAAGTATTTGGAACATAAACTGGCATAGAACAATAAGATAGATCCAATTAGCATATGGAACATAAACTGACATAGAACAATAAGATAGATCCAATTTGGCATATAGAACATGAACTTTAGGTTTGAATCTAAAAGATAAGAATTCACCCAACATGATATGATTCATCTTACAGGCATGTTTATAAAGTCCAATTCACAAACTTATCACAATTACTTTTAATTAATCATAAGTGAAAGTAACGTGGACTCACAGTGGTAGAAGAGAAAATAGATCTGAACTCTGTATTCTGAATTTAAGTAGCTAAACCGTTGTTGTAGAATTTGATTTTTATCTTCCAATATGAATACTCTACTCTGATTTGCTTTAGTGTAGAAGAAAGACTAGTTTAGGTTGTGGCAGCATGGAGGCGTATGAATTAGTGTAATGAAATTAGGGTTAGGTCTAGGTGTGTTTTTATAGGTGTATTAGGTGAATTAGGGCCTTTAGATTAGATTAGAGATCACCAGAACCACACAGCTCAAAAGACACGTCATCCAGCCAATCCCAGCAAGACACGTCATCAAAGAACTCTATAGAATTGTGTGCAGATTCAGCCTCGGCATGGGCGCACTTCCCAGGCGCGCCAGTGCATTTTTGTTTCTACGTACTTCACAAGTGCGCCAGTTGTTCTGGCCTATTTTCTGATTTTTCTACCCAACTACTATCGTCCATAACTTCTTCATACGTATGTTATCCGTTTTACGCATACTCGGACTCTATCTCAAGCAGAATTCCGAGACGAACGCAATGGCATAACCCGTTTCACCTAATTATTCTTTTAAAAATTAATTATTCTTTAATTATTTCTTATGTCATGTTTTAAAATTACGAGGTGTTACAATGTCATTAGCATGTGACGTATATGATGGATGCAAGTGTTTTCTAGTGGATGAAAATTGTCGTATTTACATACACTAGATAGGCATTATACAGATTTATCGACCAACTACATATTGACACTTGCACATCCACATGGATGTCTTATTTCATTCATTTTATATACTGCATGGTTGTCATTGGATGACTAGTATGTGGATGTTTCATTTGAGTGATGGGTTAGGCGTGCATATAGAAATTATCAGTTATCATTAAGAGTTCTGCATACATTTAGACACATGGCTTAAGCATATTTGCATAAATAAGAGATCAACTGAATCAGTAGACTGCCAAATCTATTACATTAGATAGGGACACTTGCATTTCAGAATTGCATAATAACATAAATTGCACTAGAATATACTAAGGACAATGGCTGCTATGGATGTTGTTTGAGTAGACGATTTTAAATTTTGTATATGATTGCTAATTACATTTTTCTATCCATTGAGATTTTGGGAACAAAATCATTAATGAGGGAAGAATGTAACACCCCAAAAATTACAGTAATAGGATTAATAAAGAAATGAATTAAATAAGAAATGAACTAAAAGGTAAAACTTCTATATATGTCCGATTTTGGCCATGAAAATTTCACTACTATGTCAGACGATTTTTTGGATAATTTTCACATATGGTTTATTGTGATCCGAATTAGAATAAAGAATTTATGAGTGAAAGAAAATTCAAAGAATTAAATTCAAAGGTTAAAATAATAATAATAATAATAATAATAATAATAATAAGACAAGCCAACTGCCCTAAGGCACGATTGATGGTGGTAGTTGACAGGCCCAGATATTCTTTTGGCCAGGTACATGAGGAATGAAGGTGATATTTTGGGTAGGTTCGTAATGTTCTAGTTGACTTATTTTGATGGCTAGATCTAAATCTAAGGCTTAGGTGTACAAATAGTTTTAAAGTAAAATTTAACATAGGGTTGGATTTAAATCTAAAAAATAATCGTTTTACACATTTATACATAAAAGAAAATAACGACATCAATGGAGACTTAATATTGTCTCCCTCTCGCCTCCTCAAAACCCTTCCTTTCTTCATATCGCTTCTCTTTCCCTCATAGTTTCCCATGGTCTCTTCTCGCCTCATCAAGCTTTCTCCGTTGTTGTCGACTTTATCCCTGCTCAAGTGTGACTTCATGTTGTATTTCTTCTTAGATCTATTCTTTTTTCATTTGGTTTGGCTCTAGAGCTTCGTGATTCTGCCATCTACAATGAAACAAATCTGTTATCGAATTTTATTGTCACAACTTAAAATGGGTGAGCTGCTTCTACGCTTCTTCGTTTCAACTTTTAGGCACCTTGCAAGTTTCTCTTTTCCTTCCCACCTGCCGGGTGGTCCAATATGACTTCCTATAGCTTCTTTGTGATAGTCATGTCCTATGGTATGAGTTTTCTCAACTACGTAATGTTAAGGCAAAGTCAAATTTGTGTCACATGGCTGTGGTAGTGGAATTGCAATTTGTATCCTTGTCTTGAGTTTAATGTTTTGGGGCTGTGGAGCAGGTTATCTAATTTGTTTCTTAGTTAAATGTCATCCTCTTGTAGTGCTTTTTTCAGTTTTTCAATGTGATTCTGGTTGCACTGTGTCATTGTCTTCTTATTGTTATTGTTCTTGCTACCACCTTCCATCTATTTTTTGGCCATGACGATTGCTTGCAAGGGTGGCTGGCCTGCTTAAGATAGCATTATAGTTATGTGGTTTTTCTATGGCTTTTATATAGTCTCCAGTGTTTCCTCCCCTTGTTAGATTTGTCTTTGTGATTTTAAAGTGACATTAGTCTTCTTGACTTAGCTACCCTATTTGTATGCTGGTTTATTGGAGCATCCTAGGTCTATAATTTGCTGCTTTTCTGTAGCTTGTCATTTTAATTGCTCTATGCAACTTATTGTTTCATTATTTAAGTGTTAGTTGCTAAGTTAGTGAGTACGAGACTACTTGGCAGCCTAGATATGTAAGTGGGTAGGCTCTGTGTAGTCTTTAGGTATTTTGCTTTTGCTTTTAATCTACTATGAATTGTCTTCAAGTTGCACCTTGTGTGGTGTCTATTCTTGTTATGGATTGAGAGTAGCTAGATGTCTGTAGCAGATTGGCAATCCTCTTAACTCGTATATATTACTGTAATCATTTTTTTTAATTAAAACATGTTATGGGTCACTTTAAAAATCGGTTGGCCCTGCCACAAACAAATATAAAAGTTAATCAGTTGTCTAAGCTTGAAGATGTGACATGGCTACACTAGATTAAATCAAGCTAGATCTAATGAACTGAATTCTCTATTGAACTTTGTTAGCACCAAAATCACCCTGAAGAACCAAGAGTGAAAATTCAATAAAGGGATGCCAAGTGCAAAGGGCTTCTGAACCATTCAATGCCATTTCATCACAAATTGACTCTGGATCTATGATTAAAAAGCAAAGAACACCTTTCCAGAAGGAAAAGCCCCTTTTGGTGAAACCAAAGTGCATGTAATTTTGGGCAATAATCTTCAAAAGAAAGGAACAACCAAATACACCTTTCATTTCAGTTAAAAAGAATATTTTGGCAACTTGGTCACCTAGGAAACTTCTGTAGCATAAAGAGGCACTTTATCTGGAGGAAGGAAATCCTTCAGTAATGACCAAAAGTTGGGTGCTCATTTAAACTTACTCCTCCCGCAAAAATATATGGATTAACAAAATACTTCTATAGAGTCTAGAGGCATCCCAATGGATACACATTTGCAAATATTCGGGAAGACAAACTGCTATTTCAGGCGGCATCAAAATTACAAAACATCCGCCATCGGAAGCGCCTTCACCAAACCTTCGTTTTAGCCTCTGCAGGAGCATTATGCCAAAGCACATAAGAAGTACGAAGGGTCAACCCACACCTATAAATACGACTCTCGGGAACATGAATCGGGGCCAACTTCTTTACTCCTTTAGTCGTATTGACAAAGTCTAAGTTGTAAACCCTAATTTCAGAAATGATACAGGGAAATCTGCAGTTACGATATAAAATCCTTGCAACACTCATTTTACAAAATAAAGAGATTTGCTTATGCAATTTTGGTAATAACACGATAATTTCTAAATTATTATATTATTATTGTCTCATGATTTTGCAGGTTCAATATCAAGATCTCTGGAAGGAAGTAAATATATATGAATGCCTTCAGGAGCCCAAAGGGTCACAGTCAGCTTCCTCCTGGCACCCAGAACTACATAGAACCTCAGATCCCCTCTGAAGGTGCATAAAGGCCTTCATAATCCTTTCGAAAGCCACATTTTAAATGACAGCAACGAATTAAGTAATCCATTAAGGAAATTTAAGAATCGTAGCACTAATGAAAAAAATTATAAAAAATTACTGTAAGGACTTTTACGGAACCACCTAAGAGAGAACTACAACGATTAACATATATGAAATCGGATTTTATTCCATAAAGAATTTTAAATTTCAAACTATCTATGACAAATTATTATATTTTGTTTTTGCAGGAATTCAACTTTGGAAATAACAGATGCTTGTTAACTAAATCAGCCTAAGTAAGAGAGAGTGTGACTGGAGTCGAATTTCTTCAGAGAAAAGGGCTCTACAGGGTGATAACCCATTTTTGGCTAACATTTTGGTGCCATAAGGAGGGCTTGAACCTCCGGTAACCTATCAACCTTCCTATTTAGTAAAAACACCTTCTGATGGAAGTTAAAATGTATTATAAGTATAAGAAAGTTCAACATGATTCATGAAGAAATGCTTATTTTTCAAGGAAAACTTCTTATAAACCAAAAGGTGGTAATTATGATTTTGAAGAAGATCCCATGAAACAAAAGGACATTTTCAAAGGGCTGAGCATAAGCTTGAAAGATAATATAGGACCCTGCCACAGTCTCACAAAGGAAAAGTGATCATAACCCCTTCATGTTATTGACAGGGAAATAATAAAAAAGACTAATAACAACATGGAACAAACTTCTTTAGGAAAATAAAACATTGCCTCCTTCAAGAGGATAGTTACTTAGTAAAGGATAACTCAATTCAATATGAACGAGGGTCTTCTGATCCATTTATAACAGAGCTAGCTTACGTAGATTTAAGGCTCTACTAGGAACATATGCTTAGGATGAAATCCTTAAGTATAATAAATCAGAAGAAGGTCAAAGCCTATGATCCAAAAAACTTATATGCTTAGGATGAAATCCTTCAGTATAATAAATCAGAAGAAGGTCAAAGCCTATGATCCACAAAAACTGGGCATAGACCCTTCCCATTTTGGGCTAAAACCTCTCTTCGCCTATGAAAGAATTTTGGAAAAAGACGACAAACTATCTTAAAAAAATTAGAGATGCCATTCAGAGTTATTTTAAAGGAATTAAGTTTGAAATTTAAATGGTGAAAGATTATGATGTTTTCGCGTGAAGATAGAAGCCAAACATTGGAGGAACTATATATTTCTGTGAGCACGGAGGAAGTCCAAAGAAAGGGATAGTGCTTGAAATAAGATCCATGAAAAATTAAGAAACTTAAAAGAACCTTAAAAGGAAAATAGTCATAGAAGAAAGTGAGGTGCTGCCGTCAATTTCAAAGAAGCTCAGAATTAAACCTGCTAAGGAAAAGTTTAAGTAAAAAATAATGAAGGATTTTAGTTTGACCACTTCTATTGAAAATATATACTTATTGACCAAATAAGAATTGGATTATTGGCTCACAAACAAGAAACCACCTAAGTTTGAATGAACAAAGGAAGATCTTATTACCACTAACATATGTCAATGGACACGAAACTAACCACTGAAAGCCACTTGAAAGAATGGTCACTTAATTCATTAGACAAGGAAAATTTAATGAATATATAAGGAGATGTTGAATGGATTTAACCAATCTGATCTTTGTTTTGAAATGAGATCTTCTACATGAGTTATAGGCAAAAGTCAATTTAAAATAATAAACTTCCAAACAATGTGCACTGAAGATGGCCCTATCAAATCAGATGATAGAAAATGCAATAAAGTCGAATCCCTTACATTACCAACCTTACAAAGGATCAGTAAGCTACGACCTCTACAACTCTATAAGAAAACAATCTTCATATCGCAAATAAAAATGGCCTCATAACGAAATAGTCAATCCATCCCTAAGATAAGACCATACCCTTCGAAAACTAATACATACACATCACATGAGAAATCGACAAAGTCGATATCTAGTACTAGATCTTTACAAATCATCAAGAGTTTCTTAGCTCCTCCGATAGGATTGGACACCACTATTGGACAACTAGCAAAGGATGTAAGAAGTTTAAAGAAATCAACAGTTCTTCAAGCTATGAACGAATGAAATGCTCTAGATTCAAATAAGGTACGAAAAGAAGTCCCTATAATAGAAATTATACCTTCTAAGGCTGGCTGTCTTTGGTCCTTCGATGGTTGACTGTAGAAAGGTGTTATCTCTAAAGAGTAACTTTGCCCACTCGATCCTCATTTAAGCTTGGGGAAGTTCCTGGCAAGGTGTCCTTACTCATGACAATTGTAACACTAGTCCTTAAGTTCTGGTTTCGCTAAATTGACCCTACAATCTTTGGCATCATGGCCCTTCTTATGGAATCTCCTACATACTTTAGCCTCTTTCTTAAATTTCCCATTATTCTTCTTATTTAGCCAAAATATCTTCTTCTTGTTCTTTTTAAATCCAGAAGTACCTTCGCATTTCTCACTCTTAGTCTCCCTCTTTTATATAAGATAACGGTCTCCACAAGCGCCTAAAAAGTTGCTGCAAAAGTCACTTGAGCTAACAACATCTCTCTCAAATGGGAGTCAAGTCCCTTCATAAATCTTGATGCCTTATTCATAGGCATATCCATAAGACCTCTTCCAAATTTGGATAACTCTATAAATTTTGCAATATACTTCCTCAAACTTGACTCTCCTTGCTTAAGTTGGGTAAACTTCTCCGTTTGTAGACTCACCTTAGCATTGGGTTAAAAATTAACTTCAAACTAGGCCTTAAACTCATTCAAAGTAAATATCTTGCCTATATTCTCCTCAAAAATCATATTCCATCATTCCAATGCTTCGCCTTTAAGATGCCAAGCGGCTACCCTACGTTTCAGTGAGTCCTCCCATACTATAGCCTTAAAAATGCGATCACACTCAGATATCCATGCCTTAGCTTCAAGAAATCCTTTAGTTTCAAGAAAGGATTTTCCAACAAGATTAATGAAATCCTTACAGAGATAAGGGAAATTGAGAGCCGCATCTACGGGTTGCTATGCTGGTTCTGCTAGGGCTAGTGTAACACCCCGTAATCTTAAGGAACGTTAATAAACTTAAGAATACTTAAATAAATATAGGGAATTAAGTAAATGGTACTGTATTATTGCATTTGTCCTAAAATTCTGCTTAAGGTAGACTCCGAGTTTGCATAATACGGACATCGTATAAAGAAGATATTAAGGTTTGAAGTTTGTATACGTATACGGGATATATATATATATGTGTGTGTGTTCTTCTGGTAGTTTCCACTTTAGGAAGTAATACATCCTACTATGGGGTCGAGACATGGTACTTATATGGTAGGGAGACAATCGTCGGAGGGTCGTAATTTGAGTACATTAGTCTTGTTTAGGTACATGTTATTTCTATTTAGGGTAATACCCGTTATTTCTGGTTAGGTACCTGTTATTTCTGTTTGGGGGTAAAACCCATTAATAGAAGCACACATAAGCCTACCATTTATGTTTCAGTTGGGATCATTCTGTTTTTGTTAAGTAATTGGAAAACACCTAATGTGGTATACTAGTATCGGTGCAGAAGTAATTGAGAAGAATAGTTTACTCTGTTTATCATGTACATCCAGTTCATACCAGTTATTTACTACTGTCATCTCTCATCCAGTTTATTTACTGTCATGATGCTTTTACTTATTTATATGCAAAAAGTAACTGGACTAGCCAGACTTTATATCTGATGTGTTTTGTTTCCTTTTCTCTCCCTTCCTTTCCCCCAGGTTCTCAGGGTGGGAACGCTTAGGCTTGATTAGGACTCTGTCTTCTGGTTCTGCGTGGATTTGGATTTGCTTCGATGTATCGCTTTGACTATTTGACTACTTGTTTATGGCTACTTATAAGGATTATGACTTTTTAGTTCTGTACTCTAATGGTTTTTAGCGCAAGAAAGATGTTTTTATTTGATGTATTTTATTCCAGTATTTCAGTCTGATGTCATAACTGGATTTTGGACCACGAAGTTTTCTGTTGGAAAATAAATTTTTAAATTCCGCTACTATTTTATATATCTGTCTTGTGATTTTCAGTTTCTTTTTACCTATAACGCTTCACTGAACTTAATGCATTCTGTTAAAGAGTGATATTAACGGATGTGGGGTGTCACATTTGGTATCAGAGCTAAAGGGTACAAGATCAGGTAAAAGGTTTTAGAATTTGTTTTCAAATGGTTTCAAAAAGAAAATATTTTCAAAGAAAAGTCTGTTTTTGAAAAGCATATTCCCTAAGCCATATAAATATTTTTTGGTTCTCTATTTGAATCACTTTTCTTTTCAGCATGTTTAAGGAACCGAATCTTCCTGAGGGCGTTCAGATACCAGCTTGGTTTTGTAGGTATCTTGAAGCTACGGTGCAAGCCGAGGCCAAGGAGACGCCCCTTCCCCAGCTGTAGCCGATGTTCCTTCTCCTCCGCGAGCGGATAATTTCTCTAAGATATGCAAGGATTTCTGTGCTATGGGAGGAAAGCCATCCCGAGGAACTGAGAACTTTGTGGAAGCACGAAATTGGCTTAAAGAGACGGAAGATTTGTTTGGGATTTTCGAGGTTGACGACTACAGGAAGATTTAGTTGGCCGTATGGCAGCTGAAGGACGAGGCTTCAATTTGGTGGGAAGTGACGCAAGCAGGGTGTCCAGTTGAGACTTGGGATGATTTCTGATAGAGGTTCGAGATGAAGTTTCTTCCTCAGGCAAAAGAGAGCATGCAGATGGAAAGGTTTCGGGCACTTAAGCAAGGAAACATGTCTGTCAAAGAGTATGTCAACAAGTTCAACCAGTTGGCAAGGTTCGGTCTGGATCTTTTGAATACCCCGCACAAGAAAGATTTAAGACTTGCAAGATGACTAAATCAATCCCTTCAAGCATTGGCATTATCTCACATTATGATGGGGGCTACTTTTGAGAGACTGGTTGATATGGCTTTGATGTGCGAAGATGGGAAAGAGGAAAAAAGGAGGCTAACATTGATGAGACACAAAACAAGAAAGTCTGTCCCAAGAAAGAACATAAAAAGAAGGGTGGAAAGAACTACAAAGCTCAAGGCAATAAGAAATGTCATGGTTGTGGGAGCCTGGGTCATTTGGTCAAAGATTGCAAAAAGAGGAAGAATGCTTGCTACAGCTGTGGCGAAATTGGACACTATTCTAGGGAGTGTCCGAAGAAGCAAGGACATGGCCAAAGAGAAGGATCTTATAGAGAGAAAGTGCATGCTCTCGAGGCCAGTGTACAGGATAGAGGTAGGAAAGTTTCTGTTGAAGGTTTGATTTCTCTTTCCGATCATCCTATTAAGAATCTTTTTAATTCTGGGGCTTCTCACTCTTTTATATATGATTCTGTGGTTGAGTCTCTACACCTTAGTACTAGTATTGTTTCTGATCTCGTTATTGTCTCAAACCCCATAGGGGTCACAGCTCATCTGTCTATGATTTTTCGGGGTTTGAGGATATCTGTGTTGGGCGTCGAGTTTGAGTGTGACGCATATATGCTCGGTTTTATGGGCTACAGTATGATTCTAGGAATGGATTGGCTAGCCATGTATGGTGCCATTCTAGACTATGAGAGGAGGGTCATTAGATTTTTTTACTTGCTATGGAACGACTCTCGAGATTTCATGTGACCCAAAGGGGTCTGTCGTGCTTAGTTTCCTAGAATCACATGATGCTTATATCGATGATTTGTGATCTGTACCTATTGTCTGTGACTATTCAAATGTTTTTGAGGAGGTTAGGGGATTACCTCTGAGGCGCGAGATTGATTTTCCGATATATTTGGTGGATAATACGAAGCCAGTCGCGTTGCATGTGTGCCACGTGTCTCCTAGGGAAAGGAGGGAGCTTAACGAGCAAGTAGGGGAGCTACTAGAGAAGGGGTTTATTAGGAAAGGCATATTAGAATGGGTGCTCCAGTCGTCTTTGCAACTAAGGCGGATGGCTTGCTTCGCTTATGTGTGGATAACAGGGAGTTTAACAAGCTCACTAAGAAGAATCTTCCGAGGATTGATGATTTGTTTGACCAACTTGTTGGTGCATCTGTTTTCTCTCAATTAGACTTGGCCACGGGGTTTCATCAGTTGAGAGTGGCCGAGGACAGGATAGACAAGACCATTTTCAGATCTTCAGATGATTTCTTTGAGTGGCTAGTCATGCCTTTTGGGTTGACGAATGCACCCGCGTATTTTATGGATCTGATGAGCAGGGTGTTCCGAGAGTTTCTGAATAAGTTCATTTTTGTTGATGACATTTTGATCTTCTCGAAGAGAAAGGAAGAGCATGCCCTGCATTTAGGGGAGGCTTTAAGGACTCTCTGAACGCACCAGCTTAAGGAGAAATTCTCCAAATGTCAGTTTTGGAGAGAGGAAATAAGATTTCTATGGCATGCGGTCCCCAAGGAAGGAATAGCAGTGGATCCTGCAAAAGTAGTTGCAGTTCAAGATTGGAAAGTTCCAAAGAATGCAACGGAGGTGAGGAGTTTTCTTAGTTTAGCGGGCTATTATAGGAAGTTTATCAAGGACTTCGCAAAGATATCAGCCCCACTCTCCAGATCGACGAAGAAGAATATGACCTTTTCTTGGGGCATTGATCATGAGGATGCTTTTCAGCGGTTGAAGAGGTCTCTAACAACAACACCAGTCTTGACTTTACCTGATGGGAATAAAATGTTCACAGTGTACACTGATGCATGTGGTACAGAACCCGATGCCCTCTTGATGCAAGAGGGAATGGTAGTATGTTACAGTGGTAGACAGTTGAGAGTTCATGAGAAGAACTACCCTACCCATGATTTGGAATTGGCTGCTACAGTATTTGCGCTTAAGACTTAGCGACATTATCTACTTGGAGAGAGGTTAGAGTTGTACACGGATCATAAATCTCTCAAGTATCTATTATCGTAGAAGGATCCCAACTTAAGACAACAGAGATGGATGGAGTTCCTAGCGTCCTATGATTTTGAGATTTCTTATACCCCTTACAAGGGTAATGTCGTAGCGGACGCGTTGATTAGGCAGAGGATGACTTTGAGTCTTCTATTCGTAGAGAGGCGGAGCTTGGAGTACATATCGACCTTCGATTTTAGGCCATCTATGGATTTTACACCAAGTTTGTTGGCATCCTTAGAGGTGCGACTACTCTTATGGATCAGATATTCTATGGGTGATAGAGGGTGGTTGCGACGGGATGGAAGGCTTTGTGTTCCCCGAGTTGGGAGTTTGTTGAAGACAGTCCTCGAGGAAGGCCATCGTTCTAGGATGACGATCCATTCGGGCGATGATAAGATGTATACAAATATGAAGAGGGTTTCTTTTGGGATGGGATGAAGAAAGATGTGGCGGAGTTTTTCTCTCAATATTTTGTTTGCCAGCATGTTAAATATGAGCAGAGGAAGCCTGGCGGTTTGCTTCGTCCTCTGGAGGTCCCACAATGGAAGTGGGAGAGAGTCTCTATGGATTTCATCAATGGTTTACCTAGATTGAGGAAGGGCAACATCAGTATTTGGGTTATAGTTGACAGGCTTACTAAGAGCGCTCATTTTATTTCAATTGAGAGAAAGAGAATGGCATCATTATTGGCATCAGTTTATCTTCGTGAGATAGTCCGTTTACGTGGAGTGCCTTCTAGCATAGTGAGCGATTGTGACTCCATCTTCACTAGCGAGTTCTGGAAGAGTCCGCAAGAAGCATTAGGTACACAGTTATGTTTGAACACCGCGTATCACCCTCAGACCGATGGGCAGACTGAGAAGGTGAACAGAGTTCTTGAGGATCTTTTGAGACTGTGTATCCTAGACTTTGCAGGGACTTGGGAGGATCATCTTCCGTTGGTAGAGTTCGCCTACAACAATAGTTATTAGGCTAGTATTGGCATGGCACCCTTCGAGGCATTGTATGGACGACCTTGTAGATCACCGACTTGTTGGTCGGAGTCCACAAAGAGGCTTCTACTTGGACCTGAGATGTTTAGAGAAACTTCAAAAAAGATTGATCTTATCTACAGACACATGAAGGTAGCTCAGGACAGACAGAAATATAATACAGAAAAGAGAAGGACGGATATTGAGTTTGAGGTGGGAGACATGGTTTTCATCAAGTATCACCTATGAGGAATGTGGTTTGCTTTGGATCTGTAGGGAAATTGGTGCCAAGGTTCGTAGGGCCATTTCCCATAGTAGAGAGGTTAGGTCAGATGGCATATAGAGTAAAGCTACCAGAGAGATTGGCGGGTGTTCATGATGTTTTCCACATTTCTCATTTACGGGAATGTCTGCACGATACAACAGTGGTTGTTGAGCCGAGCATGCTTGAGGAAGTAGAGGTAGAACGGGAGACGACAGTTAGACGAGTTCCTACCCGTATACTTGGATCAGAGGTTAAGAAGCTTCACAACAGAGAGGTCAAATTAATGAAAGTTCAATGGGGGGAGAAGACCACGAAGATGCAGTTTAGAAGACTGAAGATAAGATTCGCGCTCAATACCCTTTTCTCTTTAAGGGTATGTTCTTTTTTTGAAAGCAAAAATGTGTGGTCTTCTAAAAAGAAGAGAGCGCGCACGCGCACACACACACACATACATACATATATATATATAAAGAAGAATATAATCTACAAAAAACTGTCTACATGCCCATAGGTAATCAAAAGAAAAAAATACATCTCAAGATATGATTATATGTATGTATAGAATGGTATATAGATGAGCTCTGGATAAACCACCGCCCATCATACTTCAAAATCGAGTTCTGCCATGGGCACCACCCGATAGTGAAGTATATCTACTCCTATACAATACACTAGTCTCTCCAAACAAAAATAAGCAAATACATATGATCAAAACATCTCAAAAAACTCTCCAAAACTGCACTCTAATAAGCTTCATAGCATAAAGCAAATACACTCCAAATCAACTCTCCAATAAGCTCCTCAGCAAATACACTTACTTGTTTCTATCAATTGAGTATATCCTATCGATTGAATCTTCGACCTTTAGGTAGAGAACTAATGGATGTGAACATGTGTTTGAGACATGATATGTTCGATGGATGCACGTGGATGCAAGTGTTTGCTAGTGGTTGCTCGTGGATGCATATACACACACATTAGGCATTAGATCGGGTCAATCACTTACATATTGCATATGGATGTGTGTGCATTTTAAATTTTTATGGATGAAAATGATTGTATCATCATATGGGTGTTGCATTTGGATGGATGATTGTGCACACATATAGAGTTTACGTGAGATACTAGGAATATTTGCATACATGTTGGATTCATGGCACTAACATACATTGCATTAAGGAGGTCGACTGAATCAGTAGACCGCCTAATTTTTCGCATTAGCATAGTGACATATACACACACCTTTGCATATGTTCATATAAGCATCAAAAACCTTTTAAGGACAATAGATGCCTGTGATTGATGGATGAGTAAATGATTGATGTATTTTAGGATAAACATTCTTCTTAAATTAGAGATTTCAGGGAAAAAATCGTTTAAGTAGGGGAGAATGTAACACCCCGTAATTTTAAGGAACGTTAATAAACTTAAGAATACTTAAATAATTATTGGGAATTAAGTAAATCGAACTGTACCATTGATTCTGTCTCGGAATTCTGCTTAAGATAGACTCCGAGTTTGCATAAAATGGACATCGTATGAAGAAGATATTAAGGTTTGATATTTGTATACGTATAAGGGAAATATATATAAATAAAATAAGCTGCTATACCTATAAATAGGTTTGTGTCCTTCGGGTGGTTGCCACTTTAGGAAGTAATACACCCCAATGTAGGGCTGACAAATGGTATTTACGTGGTAGGGAGTCAATCGCCGGTGGTAGTAATTAGGGTACATCTAGTCATGTTTAGGTACCTATTATTTCCGTTTGGAGTAATACCCGTTATTTCTAGTAAGGTACCTGTTATTTCTGTTTGGGTTAAAACTCTCTCTAGAAATACACCAAAGTATACAATTTATGTTTTAGTTGGTATCCTTCTATTTCTATTAAGTAATTCTAAAAAAATTAACGTGGTATACTAATATTGGTGCAGAGAAAAGTAATTGAGAAGCATAATTTACTCTGTTTATCATATCCATCTAGTTCATACCTGTTATTTACTAATGTCATCTCTCATTCAGTTTATTTATTATCATGATGCTTTTACTTATTTATATTCTAAAAGTAACTGGACTCGCCAGACTTTATGTCTGACCCCTTTTTTCCTTTTATCTCCCTTCCTTTTCCCCCTGGTTCTTAGGGTGGGCACACTCAGGCTTGATTAGGATTCACTCTTCTGTTTCTGCTTAGTTTGGATTTGCTTCGATGTTTCACTTTGACTACTTTTCTACTTTTTTATGGTACTTATAGGGATTATGATTTTTCAGTTCTGTACTCTGATGGTTTTTAGTGCAAGACAGATGTTTTTATTTGATGTATTTTATTCCAGTATTTCAGTCTGATGTTGTAACTGAATTTTGGACCACGAAGTTTTCCGTTAGAAAATAAAGTTTTAAATTTCACTGTTATTTTATATATTTTTCTTGTGATGTTCTGTTTCTATTTACCTATAACGCTTCACTGAACTTAATGCTTTCTGTTAAAGAGTGACATTAACGGATGTGGGGTGTCACAGCTAGGGGCAATGGGGACATGTTTCTCGGTCCTTAAGTGCCGTTGGAACCACTCAGGAAAGTACGAAGGCCTTGCCGGATTCCCTTGCTTAGTTTGATTTTCGGCCATTTCAACTATCTAAAAAAGTAAAACCCTTCAGTTATGATTCGGAAGATAGTATTTAGCCGAAAGCAAAAAGGAAGAAAGATAGAGATTGCCTAGTATAATCGTGTATGTCTTTGGATATAGTGTGTGTGTATGTGTATTTGTATATAATTTGAAAATTCAAATAACAAGCCAGTCTCATATATATATATATATATATATATATATGTATGTATATATATATGCAATCAGGTAACCTATGCTTTGATGCCACATGTAACAAACCGCCCGGAATATGCCTAAATCCAGACCCAAAAAAGGCCCATCAGAACTTAGAGAAATTCTAAATAGGTCATTGGTTCCTATAAGAATTACATAAATAGAGCCAAACTAAAAATGAAAGCAGAGCCTCACAGTGTAAGGGATAAAATATAATAACTGAAAATAGATGTACCATTAATAATAATTTTTCATGAATATAATAATTTCAACAAGTTTCAACTGTCATACAAGGTACATCAATAATAATTTCTCATGAATATAATAAACTGCCAAACATGATAATAATAATAATAAGTTATAGAATCTCCTTCTCCAGGCTCCAGTCTTCATGACTTCATATATCAAGTGTTAGACCAAGAAATGGTCCTAACACCCAATTGATCATGTTTTCGTAGGGAATAATCGAGAATAATAATCTAAAAGCATAGAAAAGAAATCAACACATGATTTTTATAGTGGTTCGGCATTAACGAGCCTACATCCACTTTATATAATTCATTTCACTCTTCGATTACAATTATAGTGAATATAACAACTCAAACACTCGATTTCAATGAATAATTCCTTATGAATTTATTGAATTTCATGGGAAAAGGAGTTTTCTATGAAGAAATTTCAGCCATGGCAGCCTTGGAGCGACGGAGTGCCAAAAATCCTTCTCTTTTCCGCCCGAATGTGTATTTATAGGTGTATAATCGGTTAGGGGCGAGTGCCATGTGGCAGCACCTGGAGATCTCGAAGTTGTAGTGGAGAATGTGGGATAATGGTATTCAGTCCATAGGTTGCCAGGTGGGAAATTGCTCCACTTTTTAGGCGCAGGAATAGGACCACATTGTGACGTGGTGTAACTGTTTTAGAGCAGCAAGTGCAGGGCGGATCAGATAGGGGTACTCTGATCCGATCCGATCCAAAAAAAGGGGGGATCCGTTCCGACCTGAAAGGGGGGATCCGATCCGGAGACATCTGCATGTACAACTCAAGTTTTCCAACTTTCTATCACTCCATCCAAGTGATCGCCAATCAATGTAAGTTCATACTCAAGTCCCTGGCTTGGGGCAGACTGGTCACAAAGTAGGTTATCATTCTGCCACCCAAAGTATGTCTTATCGAAGATGAGGTGTGCTTTGAATATGTCGAGTTGAATATTTCTGGAAAGTCATCCGTCCTTGAGAAGGCTTTATCAAATTGTTGCACTGCTTCCATAGGTGCTAGTTAGTACAAATTCTATGGAAGGAGTTGTCGAAATGACCAGGTAACCGTTTAAACCTCGTCGAATCAAGAGGTCTAATTCCTTCATCATAAGTCATGTAGGATTGTTAGCTCAGGTGTGAAATCATACATACGCGGGTCGTCACCAAACGACATCGTTTTCCTATGCAAGTCAAGTGTGTTACTGAGTCAGACTTTCTTTTATGTATAAGTCAATGTATGAACTTGGCCATCCAAATCATGGAGTAGTGTAAGAATCTTCAGGCTTTGAGCTAGCATCTGACTATTGGGATTGACCACATCAGAATTGGTACATGAATCTTTCATTTGTGTTCGTCTTGGGACTATCCCGACATCCGGATAGTAATCAGATCATATTAAAAGAAATCCACGACCGTTCCGGGTCCTTTCATAGTCTCATGATCACATGTAAACCAGCAAAGGACATTGTTGAAATCGTGTAAACTGGTGCTCATAAGATCACTACAATCGTAAGGCAGTAGAGGAGTTCTCCGCATTCTCTATTCAATGTAGTTGCGGATCAGGTCTTTGAAGTCATGTTTGATCCATTAGTGGGCTTTCTTGAACAGTCAAGACGAATCATTTCATATTCCGGAGATACAGTTTATATGTTCTGAATCAAGCGTCGAGTCAGGATCATGTTCGAAGTTAGTTTGTCAATTGAAGCTCATGCTCCCAGTATTAATGGAGGACGAGCGTAGTTAGTGCTTATGCCCCCAGCACCATTGGGGGTTGGACTAGGTCAGTGTCCAATTTTCTAGCCTTTAAACTTTCTTTCTTCACATCGGGTTAGAGCTGCAGGTTCAATAATCTAAGTCAACCCGTGTCGTTTTGTGCTCTTTCTCGAGTCATCAAGCGTTGGGGTTTCATACACGAATAGTCGAACCATATCCGCATCGGTGTCATCCCCTCTCTTCAGTCAGGAGGCGAGGATTGCCTCACCAAGTGTCAACGAACTTAGATACACTCCTTGCATCAGTCATGGAGTTGAGTAAGCTCGTCAATCATACAAGCAAGCGAACATCGTTAGGGAGTTATTTGAGCTCCTTCATTCATGATTTGGCACAATCCGAAGTAGCCATCATAGTCTTGTTGAGTCTCTATCTCATGCTAGGTTCCATTGAGCTTGACAATCAAGATTGCAGGCTGATCAATGAAATTGGTCCTTTCCGAAATTGTACATTTCTGCCAGTCTTTTCTGGGGCTTTTCTTTTCTCTTTATCATTTCAAAGGTCAGATGGTGCTCCATTCTCTGTCATGAAAACATTGATATCATCCATCTCAACATTAATATACTCTTGTTACAAGAATTCACCAAAGCTTCTTAGTGGGTCTTGATGCAGAAAAACTTTGATGTCTGAGTTAAAGGGTTTTGATTGACATTGCTTATGTCGTCTTTGAGCATGCCGCCTCTAGTGAAGCATCAATTAATGTTGGAATCTGGCCTTCATCTTTGAGAAGTTGTCTCCAATTGTTGAATTTAACGCTGGTGCCCCCAGCATGAAGTCTTGAAGTGGGTGGAAACCGGTCACTGGCTTCTTGGTTTCGCATATTTAATAACCATTAATCATGCATCTGTCTTTTAATTCTGCATGGTGATTCTCTACTCGGATGCATGTAGGTTAGTCTTGAGAAATCATTCTTTTGGTTGCAATCAGGGATTTTGTAGAATTCCGAGAATAGTAAATGTACATGGAGTCACTGAGTAGTGGAATCATGCTCCTCGAAGCTCGTATCCTGTTCCACCATACATGGGGTTTTGCTAAGCAGTGAGCATTAAATCCATGTCTTCCCTCAATTCATATTCCCTAATCAAGTCATGAGTTACAGTTTGAAACAAAATGATTTGTTCGTGTCTAGCTCGTGTTATTCTTCAGTTTCCCATCCAAGCTATGAGAATCAGAATCGGGTGGCGATAAGGTCGAATTATAGTCACCTCGAATGCTTCTACTTTCCCCCATGCAGTAAAGAATGTGGAACTTCATACTGAAGTTGATTTGGATTTAAAGTATTCATCTGAATTGGAGCAGAAGCTGGTCGAACGCCATTTAAGTTTCCAGTGGCTCTTGCATATCCGTAGTTTTCATCCAAAATGTTACGGTCAGAAGTTGCATGCTACAAATGCCTGGGAGGAGGTTGATTGCATCTTGTTTCATTAAATATGACTATGCTAACTTGTCCTAGGATCTCATATGATCTGGACCACGGAGCAGGGAGTGTTTGTGCCAAGTTCGTTGTCTCTGGAATTCCCACGGTGCTCGCTCCTGCGAGTAAGTCGTAGTTACTCGTACTTCCATCTATTTGAGTAAAGAAGTTAACCATTATTTTATGTCGTTTCCGGAGAAGTTCATCTCGTTGAGCCATCTAAGTTTTCAAATCATCAAGGGTACCATCCATTTCATATCTAGCTTGACATGCTGAGGGATCATCGCAAGAAGAAATCCGCTGACTTTCTTCGTTCCTAGCGCCTTCTGCACCAATATCCTCAGCATGGAAGAAACTTCTATCTTCCTTCTTCTTAGCTTGTGAGTCGGAGTGTCAGGCAATTCGCTTCCTTGCAAGTTGGAAGTCAAAGTAATGGCATCCCCCTTTATATGGGGTCTTTTAATCGGGAAGTCGGTCGGGACTAGAAAATGGACGTTCACTCTGCATCCATTCTGTGGTCCTCAAGCAGCCTATCAAGATCGAGGTATAAGTTAGACACAGACGTATGAGTTATGCCATTTGTAAATATTTTCAATGGTATGCCCCCACTCCAGGGGTAATGGCGAAATATTAATAGTTGTATCACATCCCATTCAAATTTAGACATGGATGCTTGGAAAAGAGACATTGCTTTCAAAGCTTATGTGATTGAGTTATCCAAGTGCTCGAGTTATCGCAATTTCCATTCAGTGTATTTACGAGATGGCACTCATCGTTGCATTTGGGCTATAGTCAGTCACACATGGGCATGTATGTTGATTTGATATATCACTCTTAGTGCCTCCTTTCGGTCGTCGCCTTGAGCCTCCTGAGAAGTTTAGCATTGGGCATCAGCGTCAGCCTTCTGGACGTGGCCCTTTGTTTGTTTTCCACTGTCCTACTGCGGTTGTCGCGAGTGAGGCCCACGCATTCTTGTTCTGTTATCTTGTACAAGCCTGCACTCTGTAAACTAAGTGAATCTCTAAGTGATAGGTAACAAAGCATATCATAATCAAATAAAGGTTTCAATTCAGAATTCATGCAATCAAATAGTATCTAATAAATCATATAGAATTTATCTAGAGGGGGTGATGTGTGTGCGCGCCCCCAATCAATCATGAATAAATTGCCTAATCAGGGCTTGTTCGACATTTTGATGCACCCAATCCTTCTTGGGGGTGTCGGATCAGCTTTCAATCTTATCCCCAATCCTTCAGTGGGGTAGGAGCATGTTGTCTTCGGTACTTAATCTTAGCACCTTTATACTCTCCTAACATATGCCTAGGTTAGAGTGTAATCAAGGCGGTCATTAATCGTGGTGCACCATCATGCCTTGGGGATGTCGTCTTCCCGTCCTTTATACTCTCTCTCGAATCATGAGAGTTAGAGTTAATCAGGCGAACGGTCATGTCATTCGCCCCGGCATTCCTTTTACGCTCTAATCCCAAGAGTGGGATTCTGCCGGGTCGAGTGTCATTCTCGAACTCTATTTTTAGTCCGTACTCCATACTTCACTCTGGCAGATGGAGCTTTTTGGGCAAGTGGTCGGGTCACACTCGCCGAGGCGCTACCTCCTAATCTCCGATTCATGGGTAGAGGTGGCCATTCGCAATAATCAAGTTTCTCTCATCCCATCGACTCGTGGGATGGAGTTTGGTCGGACGCTGCAAATCATGAGAGCCAGAGTCACGGATCGAGTGGTCTTTAATCATGGCGCGCCCATCACACTCATTCTAGGTTTGTACTTCTATCCAATCTATGAGGATCAGAGTTAGTCAAGCAAACAGTTGGTGAATGTTTGCAGAAGCTTTGCGTTCCTCCAATCAATCTATGGGAGGAGTGATTGGCACCGAACTTCAGGTACCTGCATCATTCATACCGCATGAGTTAGTTATGTCAATAACTTAGGAAGCATGTAAAAGTAATTTGCATAATTTAAAAATAAGCATGTTAATGGGCAATGTTGCCTCCTTTATTTGGATTCATGTAATATGATGGTGTTAAACATAGGATTAAGCCATGTAGATGGTCAAACTGCATCTATCTGAAATCGGATTCCGACTTTGAATATGCAAAAGTCAATGCATAATTATCTTTAGGTCTGCAACGTATGAGCCAAGGAGTGGATGGTCATCTCGAATCCACCTTAAGCTATACAACTTCTTTTAGATGGAGGGTATGGCTTTGTAAACGAGCAGTTTAGTCAAGCTCATCATGGTATTGCTCCATAACTCTATATGCAAGTGTTAGAAGTCTGATCAGTATCAAATCCTAGGTACCTACACCATCCATATATTAATTCTCTAAGTTAATTACATCAATAACTCATAAAGCACGCAAATATAAGAGTCATGGTTAAAGAGTAATCCTATTAAAGGAATGAATATCATTCTGTACGAAAATGGCATTGCATGTTCTTCGCAGGTCCATTTTGCCTCGACAATCTCTACCGGATATGGTTGCCAAAATATTTGGCGGTGATGAACGTTTTTCAACTGTCGTGGGATGGCGGTCCCAAGAATGAACAGACCTTGATTGGGGTCTTGGAGCAATGAAGGCAGTTAGGTAAATGCTGTAAGCAAAAGACAAGGTCGCAGCTCCTTTAAATCGCCTTCTTACCCCCTTGCTAAAGGCAAGGATTGAGTGTCAGGGAGTCACGCCTGTACCGCTAATGGAAGCACATCATCATATGAGTGCTAGGACGGTAGTTGGCAGGAGAACAATAGATTTATGATTAGAGAAGCTTTGCACTCTCCATGCTAAGAGGTAGGACATGGCTGAAAATGGGTCCATGCTTACAGGAGCTCATCCCCTTCCATGTCAAGAAGTTGGTGCGAGAGCCATAAGTATAAACATGCCTCATCCGTCTGCAGATATGCCTTCGATCCGGTGCCGGAGATAAAAGCTTATACACAAACAATCAATCAGCATCCAGGCTTAAGTGTTCCAAACCCTTAACTCGCCACTCTTCGGGAAAGACTGAGGCAATCAGTCATGCAGGCTTATGATGTATCAGCATTGAATTAGATAATGTAATCACGAGCAATCCACGCTTGAATCTCCTATTGCCCCCAGCATTAGGGGCATGAGTTACTTGACTAATCCTCGATGAAGTGAGTGAAATTGTGAATCTTCACTTTCTAACTCCAAAACGTCGTTCGTCAAAAGTTTCATTCGTGTACATCTCCCATCTAGCGGTAAGTTGTTTAGTACCCTTGTGCACCATCTGTATACGACCTCGAGGTGCTTGTTTTCATCTTTCATTTTTGGGGTCCATCTTCTTCATCTAACACATCCTCTTCAGGAACGGAAAACTCAAGTCATTGCCCTCGTATGGACTTCTTTAGGAGGGAATTGGAATCAAACCGGTTCAACTCGATGTTTCATTTGAGAAATCTTCTAGATGCCTCAGGTTGTTGTAAGACCTGTCGTAGTGGCTAGTCGGTGTGTCTCACGATCAGGCGTACTTGGAAATAATGGCAGAGTTTTCTTGAAGCAACCAACATGCAGTAAGCGAGCTTTTCAATCTTTGGGCAGTTGCTTCATTAGATGTTGCCCTCCTACATCCTGAATCTTCATCCTTTCTGGGATCTATGTCTTCGGGCAGATCATCAAGAAACTCTTTCTGCGATGTCTCCCTTACTTGCTAAGCCCATGCATTCGTCACATTACATCTCCTCGAGAGGGGAAGCGTTCTTGGATTCCACGCCTTGCGTAGCATATTCCCTCTAGCCAAATAGGAGGTTCTTCAAGTGACTTGGTCATCACGGAACATTCCCTCTCTAGCATCCGTTAGGACTGGTTAGTAGACATTAAGGTGCAATGTAAGCTATGAATTTTGCTGCAGCAGGTCGGTCTAGATCTTGATCAGATAAGCTTGAATACAATAACTAGCCTATGAGACTTCAACTAATATTCATGCGTTATGTCACAACGGAAATAAGAAGTAGAGAGCTAATGGTTGATTCATATTTGCTTTAATCTCTAGCTCTCGTCACTTAACCAAGGTTGTATGGTGGCTGGTGAGCAGTCAAGTTGTTATAATCCGGGAAAGGATCCATAGGTCCAACCATGGCGTGTGGTTGTTCAACTAGTACCTAACTCTGGGCACCAAAGTAAGTTGACTCAACCCTTATTCGATGGGAATCAGTCTTCCTCGATGCGATTGACGGCAAATAGTCATCGCAAAGGTTAGGCAAGTCCTTCGGGAGGTGAAACGCATGACATATTTCATTCATCACATCATACATTTTCAGCGTAGCTTTGGGATGTTGTGATTCTTAGCTGCTTTCTAGTATCCCATTATTGACAATCACAGTCGCGAAGATCATATGGATCAATTTTGGAGTAGTGCTCAGAGTGTTCCATATAACCGTCATTTAATGCTCCGTTAATTGGACAGGTTCAAGTCACATAAATAAGGTGGTCACTACTCGTTAGGGAACAACCTCAGTTGCATCGGTGAAATCTATACACCATCAGAGCTATGGAAGAGGAAGCTGCTATGATACAATCATTGTCACGTATACTGTCGTTGATAGCAAGCTGAATCTGATCGATAGCTTCTTAGATTGGCTTACTTATGTAAGCAGATGTCATGGCTCTAGGAAGAATCCTAGTCGTTGCCATCTACTAGGATATTCACAGACTATCCATTTAATCTTCATTGATAAGCTTTGATAACTGTTGTTGGCTAAAATGTACGCCGAGCCGAAGGCGAGGCCGTCAGCGGGTCCGGGCGTAGCGCCGGTGGGGGTCCGGGGCCTTTTCTGAAATGATCTGAATCCACGCACCGCACGATTTTTTCGATTTTGGAAGATGGAGCTTTTTCTGAAATGATCTGAAAAATGTATTTTTTTCCCCAAAAACGGCTGTATCGGGTCGGATCGGAATTTTCTTTCAAGTTGCGCTTCGGAGATATCATCGGATCGGGTCGGGGGAACATCAATAGCTGGTGGTCGGTTCGGATCTCCCCTCCAGTTCGGGTCGGAGGTTCTTGTTCGGGTCGGATAGGCCCCGATCCGACCCCTCAGGTATATTGGCCTACACTTTGTCTACATCCGATCCGAGGGCTTAATCTGCATCCAACCTGGTCATTTCATCTACATCCGATCTGGTCATTTCATCTGCATCCGATCCGGAGCTCATTTGAACTGTAAACACATCCGATCCGATCTAGAAGCTTTACAGGACACTGTTTCCAATCTCTAGCGATTTCTACTATATGGCACGGAGGTAACTTCACATCTGGTGATCTCCACATTTGCAAAATCAATAGAATTTATAGGATTTCCTCATAGGACTTGGCGATCCAATAAGTAGATTGGAGAATCCTTAAACGCTGAGAATCTTCATTTCTCAGTGAAAGCACCAAAATGTTAGACCAAGAAATGGTCCTAACACCCAATTGATCATGTTTTCGTTGGGAATAATCGAGAATAATAATATAAAAGCATAGAAAAGAAATCAACACATGATTTTTATAGTGGTTCGGCATTAACGAGCCTACATCCACTTTATATAATTCATTTCACTCTTCGATTACAATTATAGTGAATATAACAACTCAAACACTCGAATTCAATGAATAATTCCTTATGAATTTATTGAATTTCATGGGAAAAGGAGTTTTTCTATGAAGAAATTTCGGCCATGGCAACCTTGGAGTGACGGAGTGCCAAAAAATCCTTCTCTTTTCTGCCCGAATGTGTATTTATAGGTGTATAATCGGTTAGGGTCCAAAGCCACGTGGCAGCACCTGGAGATCTCGAAGTTGTAGTGGAGAACGTGGGATAATGGTATTCAGTTCGTAGGTTGCCAGGTGGGAAACTGCTTCACTTTTTTAGGCGCAGGAATAGGACCACATTGTGACGTGGTGTAACTGTTTTAGAGCAGCAAGTGCAGGGCAGATTGGATAGGGGTACTCTGATCCGATCCGATCCAAAAAAATGGGGGATCCGTTCCGACCCAAAAGGGGGGATCCGATCCGGAGACATCTGCATGTACAACTCAAGTTTTCCAACTTTCTATCACTCCATCCAAGTGATCACAAATCAATGTAAGTTCATACTCAAGTCCCTGGCTTTGGGCAGCCTGGTCACAAAGCAGGTTAACATCAAGTGTTCCAGCCTACTAACTTGTTTAATTATTATGAGGATGGTAGTTTGAACAACAAGTTCTGGTGAATGAAAATCACATAAGTTTAAGGAATGTTTATTTCCTATACTTGGTAGTATGAATTCATCAAATTACGTCTATGCAAATTTAACACACAATTAAATACGTCATACATGTATTAATTTGCGAAACTACCCAATAGCCACTTAAGGTTAATATGTTTATATATGGGCAGATTTCAATTATCACTGAATACACTACGAGGCAGACTACCATTTGGTCACTTAAGGCAACTATCTCTATCTGGTTATGGGAAGATTCCAACGATCACTTAATACCCAATGGAGGACCCTAGTCTCTTAAGACCTCATCTTTTAATCGTCACCGCAATTAAATATTTTATCAGTGTAAAATGAGAGATGGTAATCTACCACTTAATACCGCCTTTTAGGTAGACAACTTATCGCCATTTACGACCCTCCCGGCGGACCCATGCATTGCTATCTAGCTCTCATTACAGATGAACTCCTAGCCACTTAATGCTTCCCTCAAACAGGATGTCATATTAAATGTTCTTTTGGACTCTTATTTACCTATCCCTAGGTATGCCCTTACGTAGCCTCTAGATAAGAAGTTGACAACTTTCAGAGAACTACCTTACTCATATGTATACCATTTTAGTTTGGACCATTTAATACCTTGTAAGAGAAAAGTGGACCCAAAAACCACTTAAAACATAATAAGGGAAGGTCCCATGACTTTGGTCTGAAACCAAGAAGTGAACCTTAGGAACGGACCTAGTCCTAACCACTTACCCAAACAAGGTAGGTCAGTCAATTAATACCTTCTCGAGGCAGGCCTACTTCACGAAACTATATGTGTGTGTGTGTATATATATACATACACACACACACCCCTACACAAAAGACATCCAACATTAAACTAACAACTTGTAGATGTTGTATTTACCGGGCAGATCCAGGCAGACTTCTACTATAAGTTTAGCTTAACCTCGTGTTTTGTTGTATCAATTATAATGGCCCATGACACCTAGACCTCTCACATTAAACCTACTTCCTTGTAGATGCTGGATATGCTAGTTAGTTCCGAGTAGGCTTTTCTACAAGTAGGGGTTAACCTTGTGTCCATGTTCCATTAATATTAATTAATAGCCATTAATACTCACACACATATAAATTTCCTACGGAGACATTTAAAATTCTAGTTTACTAATTTAACGTATTTAGTACGCATTTAATATACATTTATAATACGTTAACTACGCTATAAATGGTAATAAACAAAACGTAAATTTAGCATACGTAAAGAAATGTCCTAAAACATATAAATGTCATTCTTGACCATAAGATCAAGATTTACAAGTTTATTTTCCCTAACTTCGTCAACACAACATATAATGTTTATATTTACATTCAAATCAAACATAGGGAAATAACAACCTACACAGAATAACTTGTAACCTAGGTTTAAAAGATTACTTCAATAATAAAAGGAAGACAAGGTGTAATATGCCAAATATAAGTATAATCCCTTTTTGGTATTGCTTCACTTTCCATATGATTTTATACGGAAACAAAGACTTTGCCGAGTTGTGTTATAATACATTCAAACTATCTATTTTAAAAATAGTTGCTTTTATCTATTTAAATTACAACACCCAAATTTTTTGCTTTGCACATATATGAGACTTAAAAGAAAGTGAATTAGACCATTATCAAAATATACAAACTCAAAAATCTAACTTTTATTACATTCATAATCAAAACCCAATATACATCAAATGATTGACCATTTCCGCAATTTATAAAGTATTTGGAAGATCTGTTTAAATTTTGTTTTCTTGCAAATCCAAACCCTTTTAGGAATAAAAATCCAAATTTACACTATCAAGATAAAGAAAATTGTAAACTCATAAGATTTCCACTCAAAATAACACAAAGAGAAGGATGAAGATGCTATGTAGAATTAGTTTCTGGATTGTTTCCTCATATTTACCATTTTCTAAACTTCCTCCTAAACTAATATATACATATACGAATTCAATTAAAGTCTTATATGCACAAATATACAGACACACAGACATATACATATTCTAATTCCGGATTATTATAAGAAAAATAGATTAGAAGAGATAAGGAAATAGGTTAGAGAGGAAGAAAAATCCTAACTTGCCTAATATTTGGAATTAAGAATAATGGTGGAGAAGAAGAATGAAGGCATAGAAGAGAATGGATGTATGGTTTAGGAAGATAGGCTAACGGTTTATTTATAGTTGCTAGAATGTGTGTAGACCTTAGGATTAGTTATATAAAATTTGGACGGTCCATTTGAGCAAAGTATAATAAACCCCTTCATAAAATGAGCCTCTTCTCTCACCTCAACAAGGGGGCAGTCGACCTTCTCCCTAGGAGAGCGGTCTACCCCTCTTAAGGGGGAGTTTTTGACCCCTCTTTTGTTTTGGGTGTGAGAAGAATTGTTTTCCTTGTCGTTATATTTTAATTAATACGTTAATTAATTCCATTGATTCTTTCCATTATTTCTTTATTCTTGTCCACTCTTATTTTATATATATACACATAAATTCAAATTCCCAAGGAATATTACATTATACCCAAAACTATATTATTTTATTCCTGATTCTATATTCTTGCAGTTTGAATTTCAAATTCTATATGTATGAGATTTATGTATAACTTATTTTATTCATAATTTTTTCATACGGACTCCGTTTTCGATAAATAAAAATATAAAAACGGAGCAGAATCTCACCGCTAATGCAACGGTAATTTTTTATGGACAAATTCTCATTTTTCCAAAATTCTTATTTTATTAATATTTTATAAATTTATTATTGTTTATTATAAATTTAATTATTTATGTCTATTTGGGTGTATTTTTTTATAGGGTGTTGCAATCTTCATTATAATAAATGAAATACTTTATAAGAAGGGATAATCTCATCCATATTTAAGGTGTGTAAACCTCCAAGATGGATTGAAATTGTTAGGATAAGCATGTAAAAGGTTTTGTGGAGATTATTCAACTCAAATAAAATTAGTAAAGAAAGTAATAAGGTAAGGTTTTTACTAGCCACAAATAATTAATCAAGCAATAGATTTAGTCAAAAGATGTGATAAGTGTCAAAAGTACTAAAAAATCCTTACTTACCACCTAGATAATTGACTCCTATCATAAACCATGGCCTTTTGGCATGTGGAGAATTGACCTAATTGGCTTATTACCAATTTTAGAAGGAGGAGCATTGTATCAGTAGTATCCAATAGTCATTGATTACTTTACCAAGTAGGTAGAAGGAAATCTCTACCAAAGACTACATCAAGAAAGGAGCTAAGATTTGTCATCAAAGATATTATCACAAAATTTAGAATAACTTACAAGATCATATCCATATTGGAACACAATTCAAAAGTGAGGAACTTTCAAAGTTTTCCAATAAGATGGAATTACAAGTGCTTCTCTTCAGTTGCACATTCTGAGAAAAATGGTGCAATCGTAGCTGCTAATTAGACCATCAAAACCATCTTAAAGAAAAGGTTAGAAAAATCCAAAGGAAGTTTAGTCAAAGAATTACGATTGGCGCCAGGCATACCAAAACTACTACAGGCTATACACCTTATTCACTAACATATGGATGTGAGGCAATGTTGCCGATTGAAATTGAGTATCATCACATAGAAGAATTGCATATGCACTTGACCAAAGCAAAGAATTAAAGAAAAATCATTGTATTTTATCCCCAAATTAAGAGATGAAGCCTCCATTCGAATGGTCGAATATCAAAGAACATCCAAGTACTACAACGTGAAAGAGAAACTAAGGGGATTTTGAGAAGGAGGCTGGGTACTCTGAAGAGTAATGGAAAACACTAGGAATCCAAAAGATGGATCATTAAGGTCAAACTGGGAAGGACCACAAATTATACATACATTAGTTCCATCAAAATCTTATCGATTATGCCAATCAGATAACAACATTGTTTCAAGACCATGGAACATCGGGCACTTGCAACCGTAATTTTCTGCAATGGTTAAATAAAGTAATTTCGTATTTGAGAAATTCTGCATGATTGATCAACAAAGAAATCCTACTTGTCCGAATTGATCAAGAAATTCTACATGGCTAATATATAAGGGATTCTACACGGTTGGGAGTGAAATGCTCCTTTATTTTGGACAACCTAAAATAGTTGGAGACATAAAATGGTCGAAAGCCTTTGACCTTGATAATATAGCATAGACAAGGCAGCTCCTGGTGGGAGGAACAGTAAGCCTTTAGACCCCATTTATAAGGCCTACTGAAGCACCTACAATCCTTTGGTATGTCTAATGCGCCACTCTGGAGGGGGGACGGGTAAGCCATTGATATGCCCAAGGAACCAAATGTAGCATTCCCTTCTTTTGTTCTTTTTTGAAAAAGTCGTGCCTCTGTTCTAGATATGAGCACTCCCTACCTCTGCTAATGCCTCGGCACGTAGAAGGGTATAAAACATATTGGATAAAAATGTCCACTCCCACTACTCTAGAGATGAGCACTTAAAGCATATCTGGCTTCCACTTGAAAGAAGAGCATGCCTTACGTCTTATTTAAGGACAACACAAAGCAAAGAAAGAAGAGAAAGATAAATTTCTAATACTAGAATTTGAGTTTTGGTTCTCCAAATCATTTCCCAAAAGGGTTTAGGGTCTTCTATTGAAACAACTCGGAATTTGGAAACATTAGCTAGGAATATTTAAATTATTTTAAATACCAAAACGTGGATTAATTCCAACTAAAAAAGAAGTTCAAGGTAAGGAGCATTAATAGTAAACTTATTATTGGATAATTAGTTTGGAAAATATTACCTTAGGGAAATAATCGCAAAATGACCAAAAACGTTTTATTAATAAAATTGATTTCTATCCATAAGAATCATGAACGGACCTGGATATATATACTTATTTTCTTAATGGAGTAAGAATATGAAATAAGATGTTTTAATTTGAATCTTTGAAAACTTTATGAATTAATGATGTCATCAATAAGTATACTATATTCAATAATTGAATTATGTATTTAAATGGAGAATTTAGCAATTTGACAATTATTGAAATAATTCAAATAAAGATATAAATAATAAGATATCATTTTAGACATGTTGTCTAGTCATAACAAGTCAATTAGAAATAAGTTGTATAAAGAAATATATTTAACTCGAAAATATAAGGAAAATCGGTATCACTTTATAGATAAAATCCCGAATGTTATAAATAATGGATAAATGTTGTTTAAAGTTTTAATGACTAAATAATCATCTTTTTATTATTTAAAAATAGTAAGGAAGTCATTTTTAAATGTTGTTTAACCAGATAAATATTTCAAGTGAAAATAAAAAATGTGACCAATAAACGAGTTCCAAATTCTCAATGGCTTGAAGAACGAAAGTTGCATGGAAGTGTAAAACATATGTCCACACATATATTTACGATAAAACAACCATAATATGATAACTAAGTAACTAATTAAGCTAAGATGGGATTAGAAAAAGTAAATAGAAAAACAAAAAGAGTTTACTTTAATATAGTAATACCATTCCCCACCATAATTACGCTTAACACACCATCATTTCACTTACACATCACCTCACCATTGTATAATCACATCACAAGGGGGGTTGCATCCATGTAAGGGAAAGGAAAAGTATTTTGGTAATTTTCCACTAAGATATTTGTTCCAAGTTTTTCTTATAAATATTGTGACAACTACCATGCATTACCAACCCCCGGTGGTAAGTTGTAGTGATGTTCGGATAATGTATTAATGAAATAAGGGAAATTACCCAAAACCTATCGTATATCTCATAGCATATGGAACAAAATATACTACATAAGATAGCTATAAAATAGGGGTGACCGTATAAGTTGAAATGAATCACAGACATCAGAGTAATAGACCCATGTCACAACACAGTAGAAATAGTCAAATACAAAAACATCTCCACAATACAGTCTCTACTCAAAATACACTACTATGCCCAAAGTAGTGATCAACTAAAATAAACAGGGATAAGAGTATATTTAATACGGGGAAGCCTCCTGCTCATCTTCGGTCGGCTAAGCAAAAATACCAACAGTGTCTAGTCTGTTCACTTAGGAGCACCCAGAGTAAAAAAGAAGCAATGCATAAAACATCAAGTCAGACAAAGTCTCGTGTGAGGGATAGTAATCTCAATCACTAAATGGGGGTAATAACATAGGTGTGAAGAATCATGCCTGGCCTGTCCTTGCATCCAAAGAGTTAGCATATATGATCATGTACTCTACTCTGTGGTAATCATAATACTGAGTGTAGTGGAAAAGTGTGTGACATAATAATATCAAAGATCCAAACATAGAGTTCATCCTCAAATTCACTCACTCATTGCATTGGATATACGATCAACCTCGGTCCATATGGTACTCCAATATTTTCCACTTAGAGAGGGCTAGGAACCTAGGCATACCAAATTATATAACCCAAGATGATGATCCCGCACTAGGCCAAAGTGTGTACCCCCAGGTTTCCTAGCACTAGAAACAATCTCCCCGTACTAGGAGAAAGAGGACCCACACTAGTCAAAATGAACCACACACCTGCCATCCCTTCTTCCAGAGTACTCGTACAGGTCTTACGCATTGACGATCCCTTTTGCTTGTGTGTCCGCATCGAAGTCTAACTTGGAAGTCACCCAATGGTTCCCACCTAGATCCTTGGTGGTAATTCCCCATTTAGACTTTCCTCACATCTTAGACTTAGTCTAGTCATACTAGAGTTTTTCTTCAGAAGAACGCAATCATTGTCGTGAAGAAACACCATGCCATGCATGCTTCACCATATAGAATCCACACTACTCTTTCCCAGATTGACCCAACTTTGGTTGGACCACTTGGTCACCATATTCGGATCGACTTACTCGATACGGACTTAGTCAACATATCCAGATCGACTTAGACAATTTGTATTTGTTCAACCTGGATCCGGATTGACATAGTCAATCTGGAGTTCTCTCCTCTTCTACTCCTTAAACAAATCCACTTCCTCCTTGTCGAACCGAAGTCACTTTCGTTAGTCTAATCAGATTTGTAAGCACCATAACTTGGTCTCTGGAACTCTAAATGACTTAAAACTTAGTCTAAGGCCTTATGGAACCTTCCTTGTACCCAAAAAATATCTTGTTGATCCAAGTAATGTCGATACGGCTCGATGATCGAATCGGGAATGGCCTAACCGGAGTCTGCTACATACTTTCCCCATCCTATTTCGCTATTCGCTAGAGTTTGCATCCATTCCATTATTCCTAAGGAATATACTAACATGACAGAAAATACTCAAGCAACATTTAGATCCATAAAGCATAACAAACCACCCAAAACCTATGTTCATATGATATCTGCAACCCTTCCATAAATTTTGGGTTTCACATATCTTATTCAAATCATTCCAAACATACATATATGTCATTATATGATTAATAATGATTTATAAGCATATCTCCATATTTTTATGAGGTATCAACATGATAATCTACCCTAATTAGTGAGAAAGATAATATTTTCTCGCCTTAATCACCCAGAATTTCTTAGATCACAGTTAGAGAGGATTTGGCTTGGATTCCAATATACAACAGTTTTTGACTAGGTTTGATGTTGATTAGGCTTGATCTCCTTCTAATATTTTCTAGGCTAATTAAAGTATGGTTTTAATGTTGATTTGAGAGATGGAGCCATAAAGGATGTAGTAGTCTATTTTAGGAGTGGTGAAATGAATAGGAGATGGTTCTTCTATCCCTCCAACTCCATAAGTCACCAAACTTGAAATGGGTTGTGGGCCTCACCTACTAATGATTAAGCCCAACTGAGTCATTCCAACCTTATTCCTCCCAAATAGTAAGTCTGTTTGCTTAATGTGACCGCTCTACGAAATACGAAACCATCATCTAATCCAATGGAAGTGGTTTTTTTATCTAAATTCTTAACTAATCAAAAATGATGGGCGAAATAAGATAGGATAAGGGTAAAATGCTCACATTAAAATTCATCAAAAATAGTGAAGAGAGGAAATGACCCTATTAGTCATTTCTTAGAGTTATACAGTCATACGACCTAATATAAATAATATTAATATTCTACGATCCTCCAAAACATAGAATACAAGTCGTTACAAATACCCATCCATTTCTCTTTATTTCTTCACGTTACTTCTTCTACACTTTTTCTTTCTAAACCTTTTTAATGGTAACTACATCCTAAGACATTAATAAGTAAAGGAAATAAAATTACTTACCACTTAAACCAATATAAAAAAGCATCGAAACTATCGCTAAACCACTTCTATTTTCCTTCCAAAAGTCACCATCACTCGACGAAGATCCGAAGACCAAAACTACAGTCGCACCTACCTGGGACGTGAGAAAGATTAGGAGGAAAGGGAGGAAGAGCTCATAAAGGAGAGGAGGAGCTATCTCAAGAAGCTTCGGTACGATCGTAGCAGAGATATTGTCATGGTATGGAGCCCAGACGTTTATTATATTTTTACCTATGTAGATGATGGATAGCGAGGCGCCTCGGATATATCGGTTACTAGGGAGCTGATGGATAGGTCCTATACGACCGGGAAACGTGTGTTCAGGAATAACCAATACACTAAAGTATGTGTGGACTGACCCTGCATGATCCAAGGGTTGCCCCGTGGTGTGTAACCCTGAGGCATTTGCTAGAGTGTCTCAAAGCCGGCGAGGAGTACATCCCTTTCCTCGACTCATGACGGAAATCCAATTTCCAGTACATAGCATTGCAGTTTTAATTATAGAGCCTAGTATGGCGACATAGTGGGATGGGGCACTATGCCGTCTACGATTGATACATTTATATTTGAAGTTGATTTCTTCACTTATAGTAATAATAAAAGATGAAATTTCACGTATCAAGCATTATTTGGCTACTATAAGGTAAAACTCTATCCTCCGGCTTGCGTTGCATTGTGATGGGACCTGAGTCTTATAATAGCTTCATTGTTCTTTATTTAACATTGCGCTATTTGTTTTATGTACTGGTATTCTTGGGGGTAAACCCATTCCGTGTTATACGGCTTGGTCCCTTGATATACCTAAATTTAAAATCAAATTAATAACTGTTTTAGTTCTCACACGAGTCACATGACTGACCTGTAAATATAATATCTGCAAAAACCCAACTACTAGCTACTCGTATGGGAAATAGAGGCACCCAAAGTTTAGGCTAAAACAATAAACTCCAGGGTTTGTCGTGAATGGTGTCTTCAATAACACTGTTCTTAAACCCCGTGTGAAAAGAATAAATCTTTTAATTAAGATTAATAGAGCTTCCAGTTATATTTAGCAATTGGAATAGAATACAATGTGAATTGGGTTTATCGTGAACTATGTTTTAGCGACATTCGTTCTTTAACTCTGTTAACAGTGAAATGTGACTTGGACTTTATAAATCTTTTTATTAAGATTTAATGGAAAATTTTCCAAAGTAAAGGTTTCCAATTTAATATAATTTGCTTGGACCTGTGGGTTATGGGCCCACAGGTCCGAGCGAAATCTGTATCACTACGAATATAGCCAAATTTAGGAACTTGTATAACCAATGAAGGTGAGAAACTAATTCTTAAACAACCTTAACTACACAAAAGTAAACAGTTGTTGTTTGAATTTAAACTATTGTCATATGAATGCTAAATAATGCTTGCAAATTCTACGATGAAAGTTTGACATGTTCGGATGCTTACATATTTGATTGTACGGATATTTAAAAGGTCACGTTAAATGCTCATCGATAAATAATACAAAGGAAAGCACTTTTGGTTCATTGAATATGATAGTGAAAAATGGATTGTTTAAACTCTAAAAAATGATTTGAAATGTTTTATAAATGAAATACAAGCATTTCCAAGTGCATGAACGAAGTTTGAAAAGAATTTTAAATTTCAAGCAATTATGGTGTGATGCAAATCGATAACTCGCGATTTCACTATTTAAAAAGTGAACCTTTTGTATCTTAAGAAAAATGAATCCAAATTCTTCATTAAAAAAAAGGTTTTTACAAGTCATATAACTATAACACCCTGTAAAATGCTTAATTTAGACATAGCTCAATTTAATTTTAAAATAAACAGTAAAATATAATAATATATCAAAAGGCTAAAAATGGAATTTTTATCAATTAAGAATTAAGTTACGAAAGTATGGTAGTTGCTTTTGTGGTGAAATTTTGATCTGTTTTCAAATTTTATTTACTGAAAACGAAGTCTGTATGCAAAAGTTATTTAATTAGTTAAGTTGTACGTATATATCAATACACAAAATTTTTAATTTTAAATAAATAAATATATATATATATACAAGCTAGGAATATATTAAATAGGATAAGCATGAAAAGAATATTCCCTTTCATTTCAAACTTATGTGTATATATTCACACACGGTAGGGGACAAGAATAAATTAACTAAGGAAATAAATAAAGATAATTAATCAAGGAATGGTTAAAAAAGTAACATTTTGGAGGAATTTTCTCATGGCCTGACCCCAGATGGGGGTTGACTACCCCTCAAGGAAAGGTGTTGACCGCCCTCCTAGGGGGTATTGACCACCTTCCTGTAGGGAAGCCTAGTGAGGGTTGTTTTATGGAGGGACTTGTTTGTAATATATATTAAATGTACTATTTAGATTTAATCAAACTAATTAACAGTTTATACACATGATAGCAACTAGGGCTGTAAATGGATCGTGTCTGGTCCGGTTCGGGTCAAGTCGGGTTTGGGCCGGGTCAAGTCGGGTTCGGGTTGATTTATAAACGGGGCGGGTCAACCTGTTTATTAAACGAGTCATTTTTCCCCAACCCGAACCCGACCCGTTTATAAATAGGTTAACCCGACTAGACCCGTGTAACCCGTTTAACTAAATGGGTCATGTCGTGTTTACATGTTTGACCCATTGGAAAATATTGCCCACTAAAATAAACAGCAAAAGAATAAAATTACCAATAGGCAACAATATTATATAATCACCAACAGGCAGCAAGTTATAAAATCACCAACAGGCAACAAGTTACAAAATCACCAACAGGAAGCATAAATATAAAGCATGAAATCACCATATCAGAAATCACTTTGTATACATAAGAATATATGAGCATATTGCATACATAAAGGACTAATAGTATGGAAGAGATACATTTTTTTAAGTAAAATACAACCAACAACATACAAGAATAAATTAGTAAACTATAACAGCTTACAGAAGAATATATGAGCATCCTGATTACTGCATACATAAAAGACTAACACTAACAACATACATAAAATACTAATAATATGGAAGAGATACGACATATAATTGGGTTTAGTGGGTCAAAATTGGGTTAGCGGGTCAACCCTAAACCCATACATTTATAAATAGGTCAAATTCGGGTTGGCCCGAGAATGACCCGTTAACTAAACGAGTCGGGTTAACCTGCTAATTTCCTTTCGGGTTTCGGGTCGGGTTTCAGATCGTGCAGGAAATTGACAACCCTAATAGCAACTATAAATAGCCCCTCAAACCCTCATTCTAAACCCTACAGTTATTTCTCTCAATGCCTCCATTCTGCCTTTCTTTTATCTTAAATTCTCGAAAACTTGAAGGATTTAGGTTTCTTCTATTTCTCTAAATCTATCCTATTTATTATATCTTCTCTAGCTTGTTCTAATATTTAGATTTAAGTTTTTTCTAAAATTTAGATTCATACGTATATATAGGATTCAAATGGTGATTCTTACACACACACACACACACACACACACACATATATATATATATATATATATATATTTGAAAGGCTCGGAGCATATGTTCGTTATTGAAGGCCAAACCTAAATTCTGTACTATACAATCTTGTTCTACTCTTCCTAATAACCCTATGAGTGGAATCCATCTAATTTACCATTTTCTGTAATTTGATAGTTATGATTTGGATTATTGTGCCTTGAGGACTTGGGATATATGAAAAGAAAACATGATTAAACCCCTTAAATCCTCCGTTTATTTTACTATTCGTAGAAATGTTCATTCTAGTTATATTTGGGTTTTGGATTGTTGTAATAATAAAAGAAGAACATGATTCTTTTGTATGATTTTCTATATTATTTGGATTTTCTATATTGATTGGATTCCTTTTTATATTATTTTTATTAAATTCACATGTTTGATTTTTGGGCAAAAGTTTAAGGTTTGGATAGTTTGTGAATTTAATAGGTTTGAATATCTATTTCTCAAGATAGAGAATTTGAACATATTATTTACTATATATATAAGTATTAATGTTTTGCGTATAAACAAACATAAGAATAGGAATCAATTCAAAATAGCAACTATAAACATATATAGTTGACGCTATATTCATCTTTTATTCTTGCAATAATCAAGTAAAACCTGGGTTGCAAGTTTATATGTTGTTGTGATTGTTTTTCCATTTTATTGTCATATGCACACTTATGTTATGGTTAAGGAGAAATATGGGAAAATAACTTGTACACCTTAATAATTTAATAGGATAGACATTTCAAATACGTCGTAAGGACGTTAATCTCGATCGCTTAATTTACGTTTATATTATATATATCAATAACGGAACATATATAAATGCATATTAAGTCTGTTATAAATACGATTAAATTAAGAATTGAATTTATAAATTTCTATAGGAATTTGTATGTGTGTGAGTTAATGGCTTAATTAATATAAATGACACATAGACACGACGTTAACCGTTACTTATAGTAGAAGTCTGCCCAGAACCGACTGACATATCGAGCGTCTACAAGTAAATCTGGTTAATGTGAGAGGTCTAGGTGTCATGGGCCATTATGGTTAGTATGCTATGATGCGAGGTTAGGCCCAATTTGTAGTAGAAGTCTGCTCGGAACTACTTGGCAATTCCAGCATCTACAAGGGCAGGCTTAATGTGAGATATCTAGTGTGCATATATATATATATATATATATATATATATATATATATATATTGTGTGTGTGCAAAGTAGGCCTGACTTGGGAAAAAGGTATTAAGTGGCTAACCTATCTCTTATTGGGTATTAAGTGGTTAGGACGGGGTTCATTCCTAAGGGTCCACTGCTTCGTTTAACACCTAAGTCATTGGGCCCGCCCTTTAAGAAGTAAATGGTTATTGGGTCCGCCTTTTCCTATAAGGTATTAAATGGTCTTAGTAAACGATAGCACGGGTAGGGTAGTTCTTCAAGTAATGCCAACTTCTTATATAGGGGCTAGTGAAGGATGAACTAGGACAGATTATATATACTTTGCCTAAGGAATCACCGTCTAAGGGAAGTATTAAGTGGTTAAGAGTTCACCCGTAGGGACAACTAGATACTAACAAGAGGGTTCACCAAGGGGTTCTTCTTATAAGAAGTCGTATTCCTGATCCAAAGCCTGTAGTAAGTAGCTGTTAATATTTCTCTCCCTACAAGAGAGTTATTATTTATAATGCATTAACATTAGAATGGAGTCTTAAGTGGCTTAAGGTCCTCCATTGGGTATTAAGTGCCTAGAGGAATGTCTACCCAAAATAAATAAGGTATTAGTGACCATAGGAGGTGCCTGTCCTTAATTTAGTTCAGGCTATTAAGTGACTTTTGGAACGTCTATCCTATATGTTTGTCTTGTGTGTTTGTTATGAAGACATAACTTAAAAAGTTTACAACTACCAAATATAGGGAATAACCTTCTTAACTTACTTGTTTTTAATTCACCAAAACTTGATGTTCTGACCTCCCACCTCTTAACATTATCAGGACAACAGGTAAGACAAGTGTTTATGGATAGAGAACGATCTCTTAAAGGAGGAGCCTCTTGAAGATCTAATGGTTATTTCTTATTTACTATAATTGCTATGTAATTGGGATGAATGATGATGTATCTTGAAGTTTGAGACATGTTGTAGCTTTGAATTATGGTTTTTAAATAATTGGCACATCTTATATGTATGCTATTATATTTTTTCCTATCCGCTGTGTGAGATCTGATTTTCATTTTAGATTACTTTATATATCTGTTTAAGTTAATCCTTACAGGAGCCAACGATCCATTTAGAGTTGCTCTAAGTTTCGATAGCCCTTTTGGAGGTGAAATGTAACACCCGAATTTTTAACAACACTAAAAGAGGATAAATTAAAGTATAATTAATTTAATATTCAGAATTTAAGGAAAACTTACTGTGCCATTGCGTCCGTCTCGAAATTCTGGTCAAGATAGACATTTGGTTTGCGTAAAACGGACACCGTATGAAGAAGTAATGAGGGTTTTAAGTTTGTATATGTGTAGAAAGAACATATATACACATATGAGTCACATATGAGTCAGATATGAGTTAGAACCTATCAGAATAGTTCGAAAATCAAAAATTCATCAAGGCGGCAAATTTCCCGCTCTGGAGGGTCGACCCCCTTTAAGGGGTGTCGACCTATAGGTCGACCCACCTACAGGGGTGTCGACACCCCTAGGGCTGATGTGGCACATGGTTTCTGAAACACCCCACCTCCGCTAAGGTCACTCACAAAGGGAATGCATTAACTTTGGTGAAGCATTTTAGGTAAAAAAAACACAGATAATTTACAAGACAGACATATAAACAGCGGGAAATTGAAATCATTTCATAAATAGCGTGGTTCAGTCAAAACATTACAAGCGTTGTCTCAAAAACCAACTTCTAAATAATTACAATAAAACTCCTGTCTTGATTTAAAAACTCCAAGTACATAAAGAAGCATAAAACAGTAGTAAAGCAGCAAAAATCCCCAATAAAAGTGTAACCACAGCCATAGCCCAAGAAAAGATAATCCAAGCAATAGAGCTACTCTCTTCAAGCTGGAAAAGGTCTACACTAAGTTGAAGTATTCCCTCCCTGCGGGCCGGGGGGAACGGAAGAAAAGAAGGTGAAAGAAAACGGGTCAGACATAAGCCAGGTAAGTCCAGTGATTATTCATCATGTAAACAGGTAAAAGGATCATGACATGAATAAACTGAATATAGGACAATACCATAGCAACAAGATAACATAAGATAAGGCAAGATAAACTGAATATACTATCGCACTCATTTCCATTTCTCTGCACCTACTAACGAATGTTTCAACTATCATCATGTGTTCATAACAAATTGATCCCTTTTTCTGATCGGCTTCTACTCGCATGCATTTATTACTTGTGTCATTCGGCCCCGCTTGATCGTAGATACCTGTGCTGGTCCCGCCATAGGGTGTATCAATTCCTATGGTGGCAACCCGACACAAATTCTAGATGCACAGTGTATACTATTGATGCCCAGTGCCTGCTTTATCCACTCAGGAGTACGAGCATGCCCATACTCCACCGGAACCTACACTGCTGCACCACCCGCCGCTATTTTGACCGCTTATAATCAGCCCAGTAATCGTGCACCACCCTGCCTAGTTCAGGGTACCGTGATACATCTATGTGGTTTACTGCTAAAATGGGTCCCCATTACTACGGTTTTCTAATCATCATGTTATAACAGTTAAGTGTTCTCACATTTACCTAACCCCGCCCATTTGTTTAACTAACATGTTGTATTGGTTAAGTGTTACCTTGATTAACTTAACCCTACCATTCTCAGCCTGTCTGTTCCTTAGCTTTAATTCATTCATTAAAGCACCAACCTCTCACATTAGATCTATATTGTTGCGGTAGCTGGATGTGTCGGGTGATTCCGGGCAGCCTTACACCGCAACTCAATCTAACCTCGGGTTTTTGGGGTTAATGCGCTAACCTCTCACATTAGATCTATATTGTTGCGGTCGCTGGATGTGCCAGGCGGTTCCGGGCAGTCTTACACCGCAACTCAATCTAACCTCGGGTTAGGAATGTTCATCTTTAGCCATTTTACATATTTTTCATATGTGTCCAAGTTTTATGTCAATATTTCCCAAGTGTAGTCAGTACAAGTTTTATGCCACATTCAGATGCTATGCCAAAATTAACTCAATTAAATTATACCCAATTTTCCCACGTTATAATCGCACGTATGACGAGATTCAATCTAAGTTCTGAAGGAACTTAGTATTCACAAAAGAAAATAAAGAAAAGGAAAAATAGAGAAGGAGCATAAGAATTGACATAAGAAAAAATAGGCATGTAAAGGTATACCCAATTCAAGAATCATGTTTCAACAGGCATGTTGTACATTAATAATAAGTGTGGGCAAGCTAAGCAACCTACACCATAGGTATAAAGATTAGATAGGATTGTACTTAAGAGAATCACTAATTTTGATGTACAACATGATAAGTCCCATTATATCAATCACAATAGTCACATAAGCGTAGGATGTACAACATGATAAGTTCCATCATATCAATCACAACAGTCTCATAGGCATGATAGGTTCCATTATGTCAATTGCAACAGTCTCATAAGCATGATAGGTTTCATTACGTCAGTCATAACAGACCCATAAGCTTGATAGGTGTCATTACAGCAATCACAATAGTCTCATAGGCATAGGCAAATCATGTTTGACAAAAGGATAAGCATAAATTAGAATTAGGCATAGTTCTAAATCCGATTATTACAGTCATGATTTCTATTAGTTGTTTAAATCAGAATAATAACTGAACTTAAACAAAAAGGACGGATCTTGTATTCTGGGATCTAATTTCTGAATTTGTTAAGTTAATCCTTTGATGTAGAGTTTTGATTCGAAGTTCTTCTACTCGATTTCTAGTTTGGATTTGATTTTCTAGTTTGGAGAAGATGAAGGAGGCTATGCTAGCTTGGAGATGAACAGCATGACAGCACCATAGTTTTAGGGTTATGAGGTTATGGTTTAGGTCTAGCTACGTATATATAAATGTCTAGGATTTATTCTAGCTTTTAAATTAGTCTAGGAGAAATCAGATCCTTCCAAACCAAAGAGATGTGTCATCCAGCCAACCACAGCATGACGCATAAGCCCCAATACCTCAGAATTTGTCATCAGGCCAATCAGAGAAGGCCACATCAGCTCAGGGCTATAAAAATTTGTCACAGGAATTGGATCTCAAAGGGGTCAACTCCCTACGGGGGAGGGGGGTCGACACCTATGTCGACTCCACCGAGGGGGGGTTGACACCCCTGAGCGGGAAATTAAAATAAAAATTTGTCATAGGAATTAGATCTCAAAGGGGTCGACTCCCTACGGGGGGGGGGGGGGTCGATACCTATGTTGATACCCCTATAGGGGGTCGACACCTACGTCGACTCCCCTTGGGGGGTCGACACCCCCTGAGCGGGAAATTTCCTGCTCAACTGTTCTGACTGAATTCCGAATTTCAAACTGTTTTTCTGACTTTTAATTATTATTTTAATTTAAACTTGAAAACTTCTAACCTCCATAACTTCTTCATACGGAGTCCGATTCACTCAAACTCGGACTCTATCTCAAGCAAAATTCCGTGACAAATGCAATGGCGTGACCCATTTCCCTTGATTCCTCTTCTAAAAATTATGTATTCCTTAATTCGTTACTTTTAATATTCACAGAAAATACGGGGTGTTACATTCTCCCCTCCTTAAAGGATTTCGTCTCCGAAATCTCTAAGTTAAGAAGAATGTTTCCTAACATCCAACATCCATCTACTCAACCATTAATCATTGGCATCCATTGTCCTTAAAAATGTTTCTAATGCTTTCATAATCATATTCATAGTGTGTGCGTATGTCCTTATCTAATGCAAAATCAGGCGGTCTACTGATTCAGTTGACCTCTTTAATGTGAATCATGTCGGTGCTATGAGTCCATCATGTATGCAATTATTCCTAATAATATTTTTTAACTTCTACATGAGTGCACAATCATTCATACAAATGCAACGTCCACATGATAACATATCAAGTTTCAATCCATATATAAATACATGTGACGATCCCAAAATCCGAGGGGCGGTATTAAGGATAATCATTGGGAAATAACACATTAATCATCATAGCAGAGTACAGGTAATAGCAGAAACAATAAATAAAATAATTTTACATGGATATGACAGCGGAATCACAACATGTAGGAATATCAGAATAGCATAACGTGGGATATAACTTAGTAAATGAAAGGAAAGTGATCAGTCATCATCGCCAGAGGCGGAATACATACATGCAGTGAGACATAATAAAGGTATCAGTCTACATCGCCGAAGGCGGAATACATATACATATAGTGAGAAATACGGAAAGTAAATCAGTCTGCATCGCCAGTGGCGGAATCATAACATAAGTACAGTAATGGCGGAAAATGTCAAAGTCATCTCTGTGAAGTCAGCCTCGCCATGAGCCAAAAATGCACTCTATGTAGCAGTGCAGAACCAAAAACCACCTGTCACCTGTGTACTAGGCTGCCCGTGTGAAAATAAGGGCACCCGCGTTTGCAAAGTGAAACAAACAACGAGTCAGTCATGGGGACTGGTATGAGGAATCTATTTAACAATTAAACAACAGTATATAGCAAATCATAGGACCACGCCACTTTCGCGGAACGGGTTTACTCCAGTGATTGCTAGTGCATTTAAAATAAAGTAAGTTCTTTTAAAACAATCGCAATGCTTTTAGAAAGAATGAAGCCATTATAAGACTCAGGTCCCATCACACAATGCAACGCAAGCCGGAGGATAGAGTCTTATCTTATAATAGCCAAATATGCTTGATACGTATAAAGCAAAATCATTTGATATTATTACTAGTGCATATATGTTTCAAAAATGAATAGCATCATAAATATCAATCATAGCCGACATGAGCGTCCCATGCCACTATGTCGCCATATATAAGTTACAATCGAATTCGTTATCTCGTATTGGAAATTGGATTTCCGTCATGAGTCGAGGCAAAGGGGCAAGCTCCTCTCCGCTTCGAGACACTCTAGCAAATTCCTCGGGACTACACACTCTGGGTAACCCCTGGATCTTCAGGGCCGGTCCTCACTTACGTTAGAGGATTGGCAATTCCTGAACACACGTTTCCCGGTCCTTACAGACCTATAATCGAGGCGCCTCGCATTCCAACAACCACAAAGGTGAAAAGTAGATATATATGTCAGGGCTGGTAAGTCACTGACACCACCACAGCTAGAAAGAAACGTCGTGCTCTCCCTGCAGTCCGTATCCCGTTTTTAACTCATACCGGGGTGTGAGGTTCGCGAATCTACGAAATACACAAAGCTAGGCTACGTAGACCTTGCTTTGATCATCATCCACAAGACTTTGCTTTGCAACAGAAGCCTTGATCACAGCATCTCGGCATGCCACATAGGCAGTCCACTCCATACGATTGATTTCCATCGATATATAACCTCTAAGCTCGTACGTCTCAGAGAAGGGCGTTAAGCAAGAGAATAAATTCTCCGCCGCCAAACAGATATATATTTAACAGAGATCAATCAGTATAGAACAAAATCCAATGTCAGACACACAGTCCATTTACAAGTCCGTCCTAGGTCTGAACGAAACCGGAGGCGTCAAATTCCTCGTATATCCGTCCAATCAACACATACGTTCAGACGGCTACTACTTCCGTCCCTTTCCGGTAGCTACTCTGGTCAGGAACCTCAGTAGCGCCCATCCAACCGATACGAAGATCGTCGGTCTTGAATCGTCTTTGCATTTTCCAATTCGAATCGCTCGATAAATTATTTGAAATGAGGGTTAGCTCGGCCTTTTCAAATAATTCACGTCATTAGAATTTAAATCGATTCATTTTATGGTTATATTATTCGACATCCATCTTTCGGTTCTTTAGTATTATTTTCATGTCATACACAAACAACCATCAAATATCAAACAATTCAAGCCCAATTGGTTTATTTTCAATCAATATTGCTTGTAATATTTTATAACGATTTTTCGCCATTTTTATTTATTTAAAAATGGCCATATTTAATTTAACGACGTTTCCGGTCGTGCCGTGGCGCTGGCGCTGTTTTTCCCTTAATTTGTTTTACACATATCGGAAAATCTAACCGTTGGATTTCTACAAAGTCTATACCAGTGGGAAGATATTCCCAAAGCGAACCCAACGGTTCCAGTTTCGTGAGAATCCGACGGTCGGATCTTCCACACTAGTCGTTTGAAGTTACCGTTTCAAAATTCGAACTGCAGCGTCGTTATTCGATTTAATTTAATTATATTTATATTTATATATAAATATAAACGATTCTGGCGCTGTTTTTCTTCAGATTTGAATTAAACATTCGAGACAATCCAACCGTTGGATTTTTACAAGGTTGGTGCCGTTGGAAAGATATTTCCAAGGCGAACCTAGCGATTGCGGTTTCGGGAAAATCCGATGGTCGGATTTCTCGTACTAATCGTTTCAAATTACGATTTCGAAACCCGAACTGCACGGCCTCTATTCCTTTTAATTATAATTATATTTATATATATAAATATAGTTCAATCTATAATTTCAACTATAGCTCATTTTATAATTTCAAATTCCTTTTCACTTCAAATATTTCACTAACGCCTTAATATTTCGAAAAATTTCGCCATAACCTCCTTTGTACGGGGAGGGGTTTGGAAATTTATTGGGCCGTATTAGGTACCCAATAAATCCTAAAAAGCATTCACATATTTATAGTGATATATTCTGGTGTTTACGGGGGAGCATGTACTGATAATCACTCCAGAGAATAAATTCCCGTCACCCCGTTTCCATGTGGAAATAAATAGTCCATGTGCCGTATCTAATAACTAGAGCGACGTGATTATTGTCAACTCCAGACCCGTGTGGGGTTTTTATTAATCTGGCAATTTATCGTTATAATTTATATAGTCCATATCAGTCATCAGTTCAACATGTAGTACATAGTCATCGCCATACAAGCCTCTTGCTTATATGGTAAATCTTCCACCTCGTCACACAAGCTCCAATTGCTTATGTGGAATATGATGAAGTATGCCCATCGTCAAGAAGTATGCCATGTAGTGTAGTTCAAAATTAATTGTTACTATCCTATGGCGTTATTTATTATTTCACACAGAATAACCAGCACTCCGCATCCAAAGGCATTCACAGGAGTTGATATATAAATAAAATTGCGCAGCCAACTCATCAAGGTTTACCTATTTGTCGGGAACGCAAATAATTTCTTTACTCTACAACTAATCCATTTTTCCTGTTCAACACATGTATATATATGCAGAACAAAGCTAATAATAATATTTCTAGCAAACTATTATTTATTTCAACACGTGTGTATTTTTAACTAAGCGTATACATGATAAAAGGAATATTTTTATCATCAAAAATATTTATTCGACACCTGTGTATTTTTAACTAAGCGTATACTTGATAAAAGGAATATTTTTATCATCAAAAATATTTATTCGACACCTGTGTATTTTTAACTAAGCGTATACTTGATAAAAGGAATATTTTTATCATCAAAAATATTTATTCGACACCTGTGTATTTTTAACTCTTCATATTCACTATAAAAATATAGTTTTCATTGTCGATTCATTTTATTTTTAAAGGATGATAACATTCAACACATGAACTTCAACTCAACGAATGAATTGCAACTCAACACATGAATATTCGATATAGTTTGTATATATATAAAAATGTGATTTTTATTGCTAAAGCCATTTGTTTAAATTCAAATAATATTCAACACATGAATTTCAACTCAACGAATGAATTGCAACTCAACACATGAATATTCGATATAGTTTGTATATATATAAAAATGTGATTTTTATTGCTAAAGCCATCTGTTTAAATTCAAATAATATTCAACACATGAATTTCAACTCAACGAATGAATTGCAACTCAACACATGAATATTCGATATAGTTTGTATATATATAAAAATGTGATTTTTATTGCTAAAGCCATTTGTTTAAATTCGAATAATATTCAACACATGAATTTCAACTCAACGAATAAATTTCAACTCAACACATGAATATTCGATATAGTTTATGAAATTTATTTCAACGAATGAAAATTATTCAAACACATAAATATTTCAGAAAATTTCGGCAGCATAACGGCAGGGTAGTTAAAACCGGGACCGTCCCTAGTACGGCTCCTCGCTCTACCTTAAAACCTCGCGGTTTTTGACAATGGGGATCATGCATCTAGTTCGCACGCAGGTGGCATGTTTTATTTTCAATTCCACAATCCTATTCTATTTTGTTTCAACCACAAGAGGGTATTTTTCAACCACAAAGGTATTTTTCAACCATAATATCAACCACAAACAATTATTTCCAACCATTCGTCATACCATATAATATCATGTCAAACACAAGCAATAAATATCGTCCATGGTCTGTGGACGAGGGGAGTATATATATATAATATAATAATTCACTTGCATTTCATCACAATTCAAAGCATATATGTTTCAAACAACGCTTGTATAATTTATACATCGCTAATATAACTTATACAACACATGTACATGAGGTATACAATGCGTATATAATTTACACTTCGCTTATATAATTTATACACCGCGATTTCATTCACACAAATAGTTTAGATTCCTCACATTGGTTATTGCGGTGCTAAAAATCGTAGGAAGGTCAGAAAAATCCGCGGCTTCTTCTAGAATGTAGAGAGCCTCCTTGCGGTCACAGTGTCTCCTGTTTCATCGAATTTCGTTAAAGAACGAAAAAGATATTATTTTTCAAAGTTTTGCAACGCTTAAAAGTGTTATTTTCATTTCAGAATTTTCATCAGAAAAGTTTTTAAAACCTTCGAAACTAGGTCACAAATTTTCAGTCGATCCGTACCTCTATGCTTCGATCAGGCTACGCTGCGTCGAAGAGCTACGAAGCACCTCTAGAACGGCGGTGGTGGCGAAGGATCCGGTGGCCTGTGCTCGTCGCGGCGGCGCTCAGAAGGTCACGCCTTCCTCTTCGATTTCCGACGCCGATAGTCGATGGGAGGAGTCGTGGGTTGGTCGGATGTGGAGAGGGGACTACGGCGGTCAGAAGTCTCAACTGGGGTCGGCGGCGAAATCGCCTGAGGTGGTCGGAAAAAGGAGGTGAAGTTTCGTGCGATGTGGATCGTCCAATCGCTCTCTGGCGGCTAGGGTTTCGGAGTTTATATTTTTTTTTTTAATGAAAATTTCCTATTGGCCAGAGCTTTATAGAAATTTTTAAATAGTGTTTTTGCAAACAGACTCCTTTTTAAACCCAACGACTGTCGTCCCCAGCTAAATACCCCCATTCCGGACACAATGGGATATGTTTCGTTGGCCATTTCGACTGTTACAGTCAGTTATTTTTCAATTTAAAATATAAAACATTCGATATTTAATTTAAACGTACATTTCAATTTGCCAGGGCCACAAACTGAATCGAAAAATTCCAGAAAAATAAATCTAGCTTTGTTTTGACGATACGGTCCTAACAAAACCAGTTTCGTCGAATTCTGAGCTCGTTTGAAAAACGGCCATTTTTAGGTCGACCCATTTTAACAGAATTTGACCAAACACGTTATCTTTTGCCCCGCTCACATACTTGCTTCAAAAATTATGAAATTTGAAACTTAGCAATAATTTGACATCCCGGACCCAACAAAAGTGGTTTCGTCGAATTCCGAGGTCGTATGCAAAATCTCAATTTTCAAGGGCTATATATACTATATAGCGACCTTTCTGAAAATTCATTTGGCCATAACTTTTGATTTCCGTTATGAAATTTCGATGTTTCAGATTCGTTAGAAAGGTATTGATAAACAGATTTAAATATTTTCAGTTTCGTCAAAATCCGTTATATTTTCCACCCGGTACAGTCAGACAAAGTTTGTATTCAAAATTTCAAACTGCCATACCATACCAAATTCTATATTTTATTGAAATATGCTATTTCAACTATTCAAATTTCTTGGTAATAACCTAATTTAAAAATTTTTAATTGGTTCACATTTTCTGGGTTATTACAATCTCCCCCACTTAAAACTTTTCGTCCTCGAAAAGGAAATAACAGTTAAGCAGGAAATAAAATGTAAATGCAAAGTATTGTAAAGGTACCTTGCACCGGAGTTAGTCAGAGATGTCCACTCTGCATTTGGGATAGGCTTGTTTAATGCTTTCCTCAGTTTCCCAAGTACAGTCTCTAGGATCACTACTCCACTGCACTTTGACTAGATGAATCTTTTTCCTCCTTAGCTCTCTGGTTTCTTTGCCAACTATCTTTAATGGCTCTCTCTTGAGTGCTAATTCTGGAGTTATGTCAATATCATGTTGCGCTGCTTCTTCCACAATAAGGTCGGGATCATGAACATGTTTTCTGAGTTGAGACACGTGGAACACATCATGTATACCAGGCAACCAATTAGGTAATGAAACCCTATATGCAAGAGTTCCAATCCTTTCAAATATAGGAAAGGGACCAATAAATCTCGGTGCCAACTTCCCAGTCTTGCCAAATCTGATTACTCCTCGCATTGGAGAAACTCTTAAATAAACATAATCACCAACGGCAAACGATATATCCCTTCTTCTCGCATCAGCATAACTTTTCTGTCGGCTTTGTGCGGTTTTCAATCGCTTCTTAATGGAATCGACTTTATCCGATGCTTCTTGAATCATATCGGGCCCTAACACAAGTCTATTGCCAGGTTCTACCCAACATGCGGGAGATCTGCACGGCCTACCGTATAATGCTTCAAATGGAGACATTCCCAAACTTGCTTGATAGCTATTGTTGTAAGAGAATTCTGCTAAATGTAAATGATCTTCCCATGAACCTCCGAAATCAATAACGCAAGCCCGCAGTAAATCTTCTAGAATTCTATTCACCCGCTCAGTTTGGCCATCTGTCTGTGGGTGATAAGCGGTGCTTAGATTCAATTTGGTTCCCAATTCTTCCTGGAATGCTTCCCATATTTTGCTAGTAAACAGGGGATCTCTATCGCTGACTATATTGAGCGGCACTCCATGAAGTTTAACTATTTCTTTGAAGTAAATCTGTGCTAGACTTTGAGTCGTTCTGTTGGATCGGACAGGTATGAAATGGGCAGTCTTCGTGAAGCGATCTACGATTACCCATATACTGTCGTTTCCTTTTCTAGTTCGAGGCAGGCCATCGATAAGATCCATCGAAATTTGTTCCCACTTCCATCCTGGAATTTCTAAGGGTTGTAATAATCCCGCCAATTTCTACTGATCACTCTTAACTAGCTGACAAGTGGAGCATCTGCTAACATATATTGAAATATCTCTTTTCATCGCCTTCCACCAGAATGTGCGTTTGATATCGTTATACATTTTGCTCACACCGGGGTGGATACTTAATTTGGACTTATGGCACTCATCAAGTATTTCTCTTCTGAGCTCTGGGATTCCAGGCACACAAATTCTCCCTTTTAATCTTAGGACCCCTTGGCTATCAAGGCTAAAATCTGAGGGTTTTCCTTCTTGGATCCGCTGGCTAATCCTTTTAATGAATTCATCGTCCTTCTGCAGAATAGTAATATTATCTTGTAAGGAAGAAGTAATGATAAAACTGGCAATGATTTCATTTTTCCTGCTGAGCGCATCTGCTACAACATTGGCTTTCCCTGGAGTGTATAAAATTTCAAAATCATATGCCGCAAGGAATTCTAACCAACGCTGTTGTCTCAAGTTTAGATCTTTCTGGGTGAACAGATATTTCAAGGATTGATGATCGGTGTATAGTTCGAATTTCTCGCCCAATAAATAATGCCTCCATATTCTTAAAGCAAACACGATAGCTAATAACTCAAGATCATGAGTAGCATAGTTTCTTTCATGCGGCTTTAGTTGACGGCTGGCATAAGCGATCACTTGGCCTTTTTGCATTAGTACTGCGCCTAGCCCTCTAATAGAAGCATCTGTCCATACTGTCAAGTCTTGGTTTCCTTCTATAATTGTCAACACTGGAGCAGTTGTCAACTTCAGTTTTAGCTCTTGGAAAGCTTCTTCACATTCGGGAGTCCATTTGAATTTCTCATGCTTCTTCGTAAGCTTTGTCAAAACTCCAGATATCTTTGAAAAATCCTGAATGAATTTCCAATAGTAACTAGCCAATCCAAGGAAACTTCGAACTTCAGTGGGTGTAGTAGGTTGTTTCCAGTTCTGAATCGCTGTAATTTTGCTTGGATCTACAGCAATCCCTTCCTTTGATACGACATGGCCTAGGAATTTAACTTCATTTTGCCAGAAGACACACTTAGAAAATTTAGCTTTCAAGACATTTCTCCTTAGAATTTTCAACACTTGTTCTAAATGTTTTGCATGTTCGTCTTCCGACTTGGAGTAGATTAAAATGTCATCGATGAAGACTAGAACGAATTTATTCAATACACCACGGAACACTCTGTTCATAAGATCAATGAAGTATGCCGGAGCGTTGCACAAGCCGAACGGCATTACCAACCATTCGTAGAATAAATCGGGACCCCTGAAGGCTGTCAAAGGAACACAGTCTTCGGCTATACGCAATTGGTGGAAACCTGTAGCTAGGTCCATTCTGGAGAATACTGTTGCTCCATTTAATTGATCTAACAGATCATCTATTCGGGGCAAAGGATATTTGTTCTTCAGTGTTTGTTTATTGAGATCTCGGTAATCAACACAAAGTCTTAGAGTACCGTCTGATTTCGGGGCAAATACTACTGCGGCTCCCCAAGCTGAAAAGCTCGGTCTGATTAGACCTTTCCAAAGCAATTCTCGTGTTTGGCTACTTAGCTCTTCTTTTTCTTTCGGGGCCATTCTTCTTATTGGATGTACTACTGGTCGGGCGTTAGGAATTAGATCTATTCTAAATTCAATTTCTCTTTGCGGCGGTAAGTTTTCTACTTCTTCAAACACATCCGCATAATTTTTAACGACCGGTATCTTTTCTATCGAAGGGGGAATAACTTCTAAAGAAGACCAAAATTCTGTTCTATTTATTTCTGCACCGAGACATGGTATAGTGATATGCCCAAATTTTGTTTCAACTTTCACGATTCTTTCGGCACATCTAACTTCGGCCTTATATTTTGTCAACCAGTCCAGCCCCAGTATAATATCAAATTCGGAAAGGTCCATTACAATCGAATCAAAAGAAAACTTGTAACATGAATAAGAGATAGGCACTCTACAGTACAAACTGAGACTAACGGAACTTCCTATTGGGTTTCGAACTTTAATTGGTTCCTTAAGTTTTCTTCGTTTCAATTTTAACTTGTGAACAAGGTTACCAGAAATGAAGCTACGTGATGCACCATTATCAAAAAGTACAGAAACAGGAATATTTTTAATGGTAAGGGTACCTCCCAAGACATCAGGTTTACCTGATCCATCGGTGATAGCTGGCGGGGTCTTCCCGTCATAGACATTAGCCACTTGAGCATTCTGCTTCAGAGAACAGTTCCTGCTATAGTGCCCCTTCTTATGGCAGTTGTAGCATTCGACTGAGTCATTTGCCTTTGGTTTCCTCGGAGCTTTGCATACATTAGAAAAGTGACCTGGCTTCCCGCAATTGTAGCAATTTCCTTTCGGGATCTTTGCAGGTTTCTGAGTAGCGGCCGCGGTAATGCTAGATTTGGGTTGATCTGTTGAAGCCTTGAGCTTATTTCCTGCTTGGCTTTTAGCGCGGTCTTGGCTAGCATGCCTCTCATCCATGTCTTCGTAATTGCAAGCCATCTCCACTAGTTCTGTAAAGGAGAGTTTGATGTTGCTCATAGCTCTATCGTGGTACTTGCGCTTCAGCCCAAATATGAATCTCTTGTTCTTTGCTTTGTTGGTCGTAATCAGCTCTGGAGCATAGCGCGATAACTGAGTGAACTTATTTAGATAATCCTGAATAGAGAGGTCTCCCTGCTGGAGATTAGCAAACTGCTCTCGCATCCTCTCTAGAGCTTGTTCCGGTACAAACTTCTCATTGAACAAAGTCTTGAACTGCTCCCAAGTCCGGATAGTACCAGCGGCATCTTCTGAGGTAATGGCATCCCACCACAGCTCTGCTTCTTCCTGAAGGAGCCAAATGCCAAGTCGGGCTTTGTTGTTAGTTCCCATACCCATGCCTTCGAAGATTTTCTCACAGGTCTTCAGCCAAGCTATAGCTTCGGTCACTGTACCAGTGCCAGTAAAAGGTTTTACCCCAAGATTTCTGTACCTCTTTGCTACTTTATCTAGCTCAAAGTCTTCTGGTGCTGGTGGCCGAACAATAGGGCCTTCTACTACTACGGGGATATTCCCCCGTCCTCCTGCTGCCACTCCTCGGCCTCCACGGCCTCCTCTAGCTGCTGCTGCTCGTGTAGCCATCTAAGAGAATACTGTATAAGCAAGAAAAGAGTCAAGCTCACAGATTTGATAATTTTCATAAATGATAAAGCAGGGGAATACAAGGAAAGATAATGATGATGTACTGATCAAATTGTTTTGCTAATCTGCTTAGCTCATTCTAGGATATTACTAATCCTATCTCTAATGAGCTACTCGCATTAGAACACTACTGATTCTATTCTGACGAGGTGTTTAATGTGTTAGATCCCGGAACTAAGGTTAACCAAAGCTCTGATACCAACTGTGATGATCCCAAAATCCGAGGGGCGGTATTAAGGATAATCATTGGGAAATAACACATTAATCATCATAGCAGAGTACAGATAATAGCAGAAACAATAAATAAAATAATTTTACATGGATATGACAGCGGAATCACAACATGTAGGAATATCAGAATAGCATAACGTGGGATATAACTTAGTAAATGAAAGGAAATTGATCGGTCATCATCGCCAGAGGCGGAATACATACATGCAGTGAGACATAATAAAGGTATCAGTCTACATCGCCGAAGGCGGAATACATATACATATAGTGAGAAATACGGAAAGTAAATCAGTCTGCATCGCCAGTGGAGGAATCATAACATAAGTACAGTAATGGCGGAAAATGTCAAAGTCATCTCTGTGAAGTCAGCCTCGCCATGAGCCAAAAATGCACTCTATGTAGCAGTGCAGAACCAAAAACCACCTGTCACCTGTGTACTAGGCTGGCCGTGTGAATATAAGGGCACCCGCGTTTGCAAAGTGAAACAAACAACGAGTCAGTCATGGGGACTGGTATGAGGAATCTATTTAACAATTGAACAACAGTAAATAGCAAATCATAGGACCACGCCACTTTCGCGGAACGGGTTTACTCCAGTGATTGCTAGTGCATTTAAAATAAAGTAAGTTCTTTTAAAACAATCGCAATGCTTTTAGAAAGAATGAAGCCATTATAAGACTCAGGTCCCATCACATAATGCAACGCAAGCCGGAGGATAGAGTCTTACCTTATAATAGCCAAATATGCTTGATACGTATAAAGCAAAATCATTTGATATTATTACTAGTGCATATATGTTTCAAAAATGAATAGCATCATAAATATCAATCATAGGCGACATGAGCGTCCCATGCCACTATGTTGCCATATATAAGTTACAATCGAATCCGTTATCTCATATTGGAAATTGGATTTCCGTCATGAGTCGAGGCAAAGGGGCAAGCTCCTCTCCGCTTCGAGACACTCTAGCAAATTCCTCGGGACTACACACTCTGGGTAACCCCTGGATCTTCAGGGCCGGTCCTCACTTACGTTAGAGGATTGGCAATTCCTGAACACACGTTTCCCGGTCCTTACAGACCTATAATCGAGGCGCCTCGCATTCCAACAACCACAAAGGTGAAAAGTAGATATATATGTCAGGGCTGGTAAGTCACTGACACTACCATAGCTAGAAAGAAACGTCGTGCTCTCCCTGCAGTCCGTATCCCGTTTTTAACTCATACCGGGGTGTGAGGTTCGCTAATCTACGAAATACACAAAGCTAGGCTACGTAGACCTTGCTTTGATCATCATCCACAAGACTTTGCTTTGCAACAGAAGCCTTGATCACAGCATCTCGGCATGCCACATAGGCAGTCCACTCCATACGATTGATTTCCATCGATATATAACCTCTAAGCTTGTACGTCTCAGAGAAGGGCGTTAAGCAAGAGAATAAATTCTCCGCCGCTAAACAGATATATATTTAACAGAGATCAATCAGTATAGAACAAAATCCAATGTCAGACACACAGTCCATTTACAAGTCCGTCCTAGGTCTGAACGAAACCGGAGGCGTCAAATTCCTCGTATATCCGTCCAATCAACACATACGTTCAGACGGCTACTACTTCCGTCCCTTTCCGGTAGCTACTCCGGTCAGGAACCTCAGTAGCGCCCATCCAACCGATACGAAGATCGTCGTTCTTGAATCGTCTTTGCATTTTCCAATTCGAATCGCTCGATAAATTATTTGAAATGAGGGTTAGTTCGGCCTTTTCAAATAATTCACGTCATTAGAATTTAAATCGATTCATTTTATGGTTATATTATTCGACATCCATCTTTCGGTTCTTTAGTGTTATTTTCATGTCATACACAAACAACCATCAAATATCAAACAATTCAAGCCCAATTGGTTTATTTTCAATCAATATTGCTTGTAATATTTTATAACGATTTTTCGCCATTTTTATTTATTTAAAAATGGCCATATTTAATTTAACGACGTTTCCGGTCGTGCCGTGGCGCTGGCGCTGTTTTTCCCTTAATTTGTTTTACACATATCGGAAAATCTAACCGTTGGATTTCTACAAAGTCTATATCAGTGGGAAGATATTCCCAAAGCGAACCCAATGGTTCCAGTTTCGTGAGAATCCGACGGTCGGATCTTCCACACTAGTCGTTTGAAGTTACCGTTTCAAAATTTGAACTGCAGCGTCGTTATTCGATTTAATTTAATTATATTTATATTTATATATAAATATAAACGATTCTGGCGCTGTTTTTCTTCAGATTTGAATTAAACATTCGGGACAATCCAACCGTTGGATTTTTACAAGGTTGGTGCCGTTGGAAAGATATTTCCAAGGCGAACCCAGCGATTGCGGTTTCGGGAAAATCCGATGGTCGGATTTCTCGTACTAATCGTTTCAAATTACGATTTCGAAACCCGAACTGCACGGCCTCTATTCCTTTTAATTATAATTATATTTATATTTATAAATATAGTTCAATCTATAATTTCAACTATAGCTCATTTTATAATTTCAACTTCCTTTTCACTTCAAATATTTCACTAACGCCTTAATATTTCGAAAAATTTCGCCATAACCTCCTTTGTACGGGGAGGGGTTTGGAAATTTATTGGGCCGTACTAGGTACCCAATAAATCCTAAAAAGCATTCACATATTTATAGTGATATATTCTGGTGTTTACGGGGGAGCATGTACTGATAATCACTCCAGAGAATAAATTCCCGTCACCCCGTTTCCGTGTGGAAATAAATAGTCCATGTGCCGTATCTAATAACTAGAGCGACGTGATTATTGTCAACTCCAGACCCGTGTGGGGTTTTTATTAATCTGGCAATTTATCGTTATAATTTATATAGTCCATATCAGTCATCAGTTCAACCTGTAGTACATAGTCATCGCCATACAAGCCTCTTGCTTATATGGTAAATCTTCCACCTCGTCACACAAGCTCCAATTGCTTATATGGAATATGATGAAGTATGCCCATCGTCAAGAAGTATGCCATGTAGTGTAGTTCAAAATTAATTGTTACTATCCTATGGCGTTATTTATTATTTCACACAGAATAACCAGCACTCCGCATCCAATGGCATTTACAGGAGTTGATATATAAATAAAATTGCGCAGCCAACTCATCAAGGTTTACCTATTTGTCGGGCACGCAAATAATTTCTTTACTCTATAGCTAATCCATTTTTCCTGTTCAACACATGTATATATATGCAGAACAAAGCTAATAATAATATTTCTAGCAAACTATTATTTATTTCAACACGTGTGTATTTTTAACTAAGCGTATACATGATAAAAGGAATATTTTTATCATCAAAAATATTTATTCGACACCTGTGTATTTTTAACTAAGCGTATACTTGATAAAAGGAATATTTTTATCATCAAAAATATTTATTCGACACCTGTGTATTTTTAACTAAGGGTATACTTGATAAAAGGAATATTTTTATCATCAAAAATATTTATTCGACACCTGTGTATTTTTAACTCTTCATATTCACTATAAAAATATACTTTTCATTGTCGATTCATTTTATTTTTAAAGGATGATAACATTCAACACATGAACTTCAACTCAACGAATGAATTGCAACTCAACACATGAATATTCGATATAGTTTGTATATATATAAAAATGTGATTTTTATTGCTAAAGCCATTTGTTTAAATTCAAATAATATTCAACACATGAATTTCAACTCAATGAATGAATTGCAACTCAACACATGAATATTCGATATAGTTTGTATATATATAAAAATGTGATTTTTATTGCTAAAGCCATTTGTTTAAATTCAAATAATATTCAACACATGAATTTCAACTCAACGAATGAATTGCAACTCAACACATGAATATTCGATATAGTTTGTATATATATATAAAAATGTGATTTTTATTGCTAAAGCCATTTGTTTAAATTCGAATAATATTCAACACATGAATTTCAACTCAACGAATGAATTTCAACTCAACACATGAATATTCGATATAGTTTATGCAATTTATTTCAACGAATGAAAATTATTCTAACACATAAATATTTCAGAAAATTTCGGCAGCATAACGGCAGGGTAGTTAAAACCGGGACCGTCCCTAGTACGGCTCCTCGCTCTACCTTAAAACCTCGTGGTTTTTAACAATGGGGATCATGCATCTAGTTCACACGCAGGCGGCATGTTTTATTTTCAATTCCACAATCCTATTCTATTTTGTTTCAACCACAAGAGGGTATTTTTCAACCACAAAGGTATTTTTCAACCATAATATCAACCACAAACAATTATTTCCAACCATTCGTCATAACATATAATATCACGTCAAACACAAGCAATAAATATCGTCCATGGTCTGTGGACGAGGGGAGTATATATATATATATATATAATATAATAATTCACTTGCATTTCATCATAATTCAAAGCATATATGTTTCAAACAACGCTTGTATAATTTATACATCGCTAATATAACTTATACAACACATGTACATGAGGTATACAATGCGTATATAATTTACACTTCGCTTATATAATTTATACACCGCGATTTCATTCACACAAATAGTTTAGATTCCTCACATTGGTTATTGCGGTGCTAAAAATCGTAGGAAGGTCAGAAAAATCCGCGGCTTCTTCTAGAATGTAGAGAGCCTCCTTGCGGTCATGGTGTCTCCTGTTTCATCGAATTTCGTTAAAGAACGAAAAAGATATTATTTTTCAAAGTTTTGCAATGCTTAAAAGTGTTATTTTCATTTCAGAATTTTCATCAGAAAAGTTTTTAAAACCTTCGAAACTAGGTCACAAATTTTCAGTCGATCCGTACCTCTATGCTTCGATCAGGCTACGCTGCATCGAAGAGCTACGAAGCACCTCCAGAACGGCAGTGGTGGCGAAGGATCCGGTGGCCTGTGCTCATCGCGGCGGCGCTCAGAAGGTCGCGCCTTCCTCTTCGATTTCCGACGCTGATAGTCGATGGGAGGAGTCGTGGGTTGGTCGGATGTGGAGAGGGGACTACGGCGGTCAGAAGTCTCAACTGGGGTCGGCGGCGAAATCGCCTGAGGCGGTCGGAAAAAGGAGGAGAAGTTTCGTGCGACGTGGATCGTCCTATCGCTCTCTGGCGGCTAGGGTTTCGGAGTTTATATTTTTTTTTTTAATGAAAATTTCCTATTGGCCAGAGCTTTATAGAAATTTTTAAATAGTGTTTTTGCAAACGGACTCCTTTTTAAACCCAACGACTGTCGTCCCCAGCTAAATACCCCCATTCCGGACACAATGGGATATGTTTCGTTGGCCATTTCGACTGTTACAGTCAGTTATTTTTCAATTTAAAATATAAAACATTTGATATTTAATTTAAACGTACATTTCAATTTGCCAGGGCCACAAACTGAATCGAAAAATTCCAGAAAAATAAATCTAGCTTTGTTTTGACGATACGGTCCTAACAAAACCAGTTTCGTCGAATTCTGAGCTCGTTTCAAAAACGGCCATTTTTAGGTCGACCCATTTTAACAGAATTTGACCAAACACGTTATCTTTTTCCCCGCTCACATACTAGCTTCAAAAATTATGAAATTTGAAACTTAGCAATAATTTGACATCCCGGACCGAACAAAAGTGGTTTCGTCGAATTCCGAGGTCGTATGCAAAATCTCAATTTTCAAGGGCTATATATACTATATAGCGACCTTTCTGAAAATTCATTTGGCCATAACTTTTGATTTCCGTTATGAAATTTCGATGTTTCAGATTCGATAGAAAGGTATTGATAAACAGATTTAAATATTTTCAGTTTCGTCAAAATCCGTTATATTTTCCACCCGGTACAGTCAGACAAAGTTTGTATTCAAAATTTCAAACTGCCATACCATACCAAATTCTATATTTTATTGAAATATGCTATTTCAACTATTCAAATTTCTTGGTAATAACCTAATTTAAAAATTTTAAATTGGTTCACATTTTCCGGGTTATTACAATACATATATGCATATGCAATATGAAAGTGACTGAGCCGATCTAGTACCTAGTGTGTGTGTGTGTGTATGCATCCACGAGCGACCACTAGCAACCACTGTGATCATCAATCATAACATGTTTTCAAATACATGTTACCATTCATTGGTTTCTACCTAAGGATCAAGAATAGGACTGAGGAGATATACTTTAAAGATAGATGCAAGCGTGCATAAACTTACGGAGAAAGAGATCAAGAATGTACCCTCAAAAAGATAAGGATAGGCTGCGCGTATCTTGTCCTCAGTCTCCCAAGTCGCGTCTTCCTCAGCATTACTCCATTGTACTTTAACTAGCTTGACCTCACGATTGCGTAGCTTTTTAACTTCTGTACCCAAGATACGAGTTGGAACTCTTCTCCCCATTGCTTCTCGTTCCACTTCTGTTTCCTATAGTATGCTTGGCTCCACAACTTCTGCAGACTCATGTAAGCACTTTCGTCGATGAGAGACATGAAAGACATGATGTACTCCACCTAATCTTTCGGGTAGCTCTACTTTATAAGCCATCTTCCCAATACTCTCAATGATAGGAAATGACCTGTAATGACCCGCATTTGCAGAGATATAATAATTAATTTATTTAATTATTTAAAAGGTGAATTAAAGGATTTAATGGTCGATTAATTAAATAATGGTTAATATTTAATTAAAATAATAAATTAAATAATATATTTAATTCTGAAATAATCAGAATTTGGCGGAAATGGCGATATGGTGTGAACCGGATCATCTGTGATATTTAATTCAGCTTGGAATTGAATTTGAATAACGAATATATTATATAAACGACAGTTTGAACATAGAATTATAATATAATTAAAATCGAGCTTGAAAGGGGGCTGCAGTTCGCGATTTGGCGATTTGAACTTCAACTGAATGTACAGGATTCGTTTTAAGCCGGATTTCTGTGAAACAAGAAACGTGTGGAGCTGGTGGAGTATATCTTTCTAGTGGAAGAGAAAAATCGGAATTTCGTCGGATAGATTTTGATTTACGTCCAAATCAAATTTCAGAAAGTCGCTGTAAAATTCCTTTATAATTTGCGACGCTTTATATACGTTATAAAAGGATTTTTTATATAAACTAAATATCGATAAATCTAAAATCTGAAATATCAAGCTGTAAATTCTGATATGATATTCTAGAGCTGGACGATATCATATGTAAAGATACACGATAATATAAATTTATTTATATTTAATTTAATTATATTTAAATATATTTATATATTTAAATGGGTCATCCAGAGCTTTAAAAATAGCCACTTTTGTAAACGAAGTCGGAATTCGACGAAACTAATTTTGTTGGATCCACAATGTCAAATAGTTATTACATTTCCAATTTCGTGATTTTTAGAGTCACTGTGTGGTCGTACGGATTTTTAGAGTGAGAAACAGTCAGTATTTTGACGGTTAAAAATACGCTGTGTGAGCATACGAAGTCGGAATTCGACAAAACCAGTTTTATTGGGACCGTAATGTCGAACTCTAGCAGTATGTCCAATTTCATGATTTTTGAATATCATATGTGACTGTAAGAATTTTAGCGGTTAAATGTAAACCACGGTTGATTATAATTGAATATAAAATTAGAAAATATCTAACACAAATATCTCCTCCCCTTCTCCTATAAAATCAACTTAGCTTTCCTCCTTCTAACCTAAATTTCATCTTCTGCCTTTTTGAAATAAACGACCGCCTCCAAACGAAATCCTTCAACCAATTTTATAAAATCGAAGTAAAATCCTATAAATCAAAATTCTTATATATCTGAATTCCCCTATCTCTTCTCTTCAATACAGTATGTGTTGCGCAGAGCTCGGTGGAGTTCGCTTGAGGTTTTATTTCCAGTAAAATTAGGGTTCATCAATTTTTGTGTTTTGGAGTTTGGATCCGCGAATTTCATTGATATAGATGTATTCATGAGGTCGAATGTCAGCTTGTGAGGATACTCGGTTGGATTCCTCGACCAAAAAAACTGTCGCACTTTATAAAGCAGTGAGAAGAGCTGTTGTTGAACGCAAATATGGAGAGGCTGCGAAGAATTGAGCGATGGTGACTGGGTTTTGCGAGTCGATGAAGGATTGGGGGAGCCAAGAATCGACTTTGATTTTGGAAGGTGTTTTGAAATACTGGAGGGAGATGAGTGGTTAAAACGTTGAAGTGGTGGGTGTATACTTGTTTGAAGATGCGAAATGGCTTTGGGATACTGAGATGTTTATCGCGTGAATGAGACGAAGAAGTAGGAGATGAGCAACAGGGTAAGTCCTTAGTTGAAGTTTAAATGTTATGATTTACATAATTTTTCGTGGGTTCCGGTGGGCCATGGTTTTTGGTTTAGTCATGTTTGTGATAGTTTGGGATTAAGTAGTTCAGCGGGGTAATCAAAAAGTCGGTTTTCCTTAACATGTTGTGATGGTTAAAGGAAGGGAGGATGGTGAATGTAAGGAAGTCGTAGGATTTAAGTTTGGGAAGGACGGGATTTTCAGAAAGTAAAAGAATGGTGAAGTGGTGAATTACTGGTTTCGTTTTACTGGGGGACAGAGGTGTTTTCAGGCTTTAGGGAGAGGGTTGGTATTTTTCCATTAGTGAAATGAGGGAATAAGAAGGAGATTTCGATGTTGATTAGTTTGGTTATATTTGGTGATGTCTGAAAGAAGAGGGCAGCAGTTCAAAACGTGGAAGAAGTAGATGTGGATAAATTATCGGAGAAGAATTTATGGAGCAGGCTTAGTGTTTTGCTAAGGAAAAGAAGTGGCAGGTTGGACTGTTGGTGTGGTGGGATGATTCGAGAAGAAATAAAAGAAAACATGGGTCGACGTTTTAAAAGGTTATGGCCCAATTAAAATTAGTATTTTAAGCCTTAATTTAATTTAAATATTTGTATAACTTGTATAATGTATAACACTATCATACGATATCAGAATCCGACAAATTCAGATCCAATAGGATCGTATGGATAAGACCTACAACATGGAACCAGTTGGGAATGATTCAGAGCTTGTCCGGATTTACGACAGAATATAACGTCAGTTCTGAATCAACGACGGTTATCGTTATTCAACGATAAACCGACAATGTGAGTAAATCTAACTAACTCTGAACAGTTTATAATTTCATGTTATATTTTTAGAACTGTTAAATATTGGCTGATTGACTGTGTGTTGACTGCTTGATTGAACTGCTAGTCAGTTAGTTGAATTTCTATATTGATTCTGTTTAACATAATATATCATATAGTGATGTTGATTTTATTGTGTAACATCTGTGGATGCAGGGAAACAGGTTGGAGGAATCCGACAGGATTCCTCAACAGTTATTTTATTGTTTTTCATATATTTTGATATATGATGTGAATTATAACCTGTTGTTGATTTCGTGTGTATGGACGATATTGGACATCGAAATTTGATATGTTAAACACCATAATATACCAGAATGTTGGTAAGGGAATTTTCAAAGTGATAGTGAAAATAAAATATTTATAAATGGAATATTTATAAATAAGAAATATTTATAAATTGTAATATTTATAAATAGGAGATATTTAGAAAGGAAATGATTTCAAACAATTTTCTTTTTGAATGGAAAGGCCTGTGTGGTGGGTTTGGGGATTTTCCCGATGCTTCCGTTACAAAGGAGGTTATGGCGAATTTTTCCGGGAGTTTAAAGAGTTAGAATATATTTGTAAATCAAATATAAAAGGGAAATATATTTGTAAATCAAATATAAAGGGTAATATATTTGTAAATCAAATATAAAAGGGAAATATATTTGTAAATCAAATATAAGGGAAATATATGTGTGATAATCAAATATAAACGAAATATATTTATAAAACAACATAGAGGGAAATATTCGTAAAAACAAATATAAAGAAAAATATTTGTTAAACAAATAGAAAGAGAAATATTTGTAAACCATTTTACAAATAGGTTAAAAAGGGAATTATTTATTTAGGAAATAAATAAAGAGTTAAAGGAATTATTTATTTAGGGAATAAATAAAAGATTTAAAGGAGATATTTGTTTGATAAATAAATAGGATTAAATCAAAGGAATATTTATTTGATAAATAAATAGGATTAAATAGAATATGTACCCAACACTTGTATAAGTGAAGTAACGTTAATAAAGAGAACATTTATAAAGTGAAGAACCGTTACCAAAAGTAAATCTTTATAAATGAATAAACATTATCAAATAGGAGTTATTCGAATAAGATAATCAATTAGAGTTAGAAATGATCGATTAGAGTTAGAATAAATCAATTTGAGTTAGAATTGACCAGTTAGGGTTAATCAATTAGAATTAATCAGTTAGAATTTATCAGTTAGAGTTAATCAGTGAGGGTTGACCAGTTAAAGTTAGAGTTAACTAATTAGAGTTATTCAAATGGAGTTAATCGAGTAGAATTATCGAATATCACTTATTCGAAGTAGAGTTATCGAATATAGTGTATTCGAGAGAAGAGTAATCAAATGTTGGTTATTCGAGGTGAGTTATCGAATTTGTTATTCGAAAGGAGTTATCGAATTTAGTTATTCGAAAAGGAGTTATCGATTTGTTAAATCGAAAGGGAAGATTATCGAATATCGTTTATTTGAGAGGATATTTTCGAATATAGTTTATTCGAAGGAGTTGTTAATTATTAGTTAAATTAAAGTGAGTTATAGAATATTAGTTAAATCGAAGGAGTTATCGATTATAGTTTAATCGATAAGAGTTATTCAAATTAGTTATTCGAATAAAGTTAATCACAAGGAGTTATCGAATATAAGTATTTGAAAGTAAGTTATCGAATTAGTTATTCGAAGAAGGAGTATTGAATTAGTTATTCGAAAATAGTTATCGATTTTAGTTTAATCGAAAGGAGTTATCGAACATTGGTTATTCGAAGTTAGTTAATCCAAATGAGTTAGGCGAAGTTAGTTAATCAAAAGGAGTTATCGATCATAGTTTAATCAAAGAGAGTTATCGATTAGTTTAATCGAAGTGAGTTAATCGAATATAGTTGTTCGAATAGAACTAAAGGAGTTAGGTAAGGAGTTAAGAGGAAAGAGTTGATTGATTAGAGTTAAAAGAATGAACTTACCCTGTTTCGAGATTTGAAATGTTGTTCAGTTAAGGTCTGTGAGGTAGTTATACCCCAACTTGATCGACTTCGTTTTAATTTAGAAATGGTTAAGGTTCGAGAGTGAAAGTGGTTAAGTGAATTTAGTAAATAAGTATAGTGGTTTGAGTAGTCGTCGCGATGATGATTTAAACACCTATTTAAATCCAAGTAAAGAAGATTTGGAAATGTTTTCCAAATAGAATCAGAAACGTAATCAAATATTGAAATTGGAAATATGGATTAGAAATGGAAATGTTTTCCAGTGTTAACGTATATTTTCTAAACATAGAAAATAAGGAAAATATGAATATATATATAGAAATATATATGATTAATGATTGATTGATAGAATTTCCATTTGGAAATAATATCGTTGTTTGCACACGTGTTTTTCTTTGATAGTTAAATCACAGACTATCAAAGTTTTGACCATTTTAACGTTGTTAATATGGAGAGACTGGTTGGATTGTTATCCAAAGAACCACTCTGTATTGGCATAAGCGTTGCGAATCATATATGCCAAGGATAATTGAAGACGAAGTAAAGTGCAAGGGCTATTGTATAAGTCTTAGAACATAGTGCCTAAGATGGATGTACTGAATAGTGCCTTCGGTTCATCCTGTTCCTGGATGACTTGTATGGATGGATGTCTGACAGAGTATTTCCAGACGATCACGTATATTGATTTCTCCAACCGTACCAAGAGTAGAAGCGAAGAAGGAAACTTCTTTTAACTAACACATAATGTATTGTTGAGGACGTCAATCGGTGATTGGATGGATTTGATGATGTGGCATTCAAAGTGAATCTGATGTGATGATAAAGCGTAGCTTCTAGCCTCATCATCCGGTAAATGACAGAAATCGGGCAGGCAGCATGGCTAAGTCGGTCACACCAAAGTAGGGTGTAAAATCACCTATCTAGAGAATATTCATTTGCTTCTTTAATCTATCAATGTTGTCTCATATATATACGGGAAACGGTTGCTGATCTCAACCGTTGGTGATATACATTCGATACACTCAAGCAAAATGAGTGGTCGGTCATGTGTGGCTGAGTTACAAGATGTTCTTGTTGAACTCCAGTGTATCGTTCCTAGAGTACACTGTTCGGAAGGTGGTTCCATACGTTGTCATAGTTGGAAATCCATTACCCAATACGTGCTTGCGGTTTTGATTGTATACTATATGTAGAACGTGAGATGAAAGCGTTTCTGCTAAATGGTTATTATATTGTGGTTGATAGACATTATTATAATATCAAAAGGTTTTTGATATAAAGATATTTTGGATTCTCATAAGGGAAAAACCCGTTCCGTTATACGGCGTGGTCTTATGAGATATCGTTTACTTGTTCAAACTGTTTAAACTGTTTTACTCATACCAGTCCCATGACTGACCCGGAGTTTATTTTGTTTTGTTCCACCGAAACTCTTGGGTGCCTAAATTTGCACGGGCAGTCAAGTAGTTCAGGATTTTTCAGATCTATCAAAAGGAGCTTGGAGCAGGAGGCTTCAGCGTTAGTTATATAGAGTTTTGTTCCGCTGTGTTGTAAGTGTTGTACTCTGATAAGTGCTATTGTATACATAACTGTTATATTTCAAAGTTATGATATCTATTATATATTATTCGTTCCGCTGTGAGGTTCGTATTACTCTGATGTTGTGTTCTTCTTCTTCTATTCTAAGTTTCTATCTTATCTTTCCTCACTCTCTAATTTCTTTCATTAATTACCGGGATTTTTTGATGTTTTGGTTATCGACACCGAGCTTATGTCGATGACCAAAGTCGCTCGAAATCCGGGTCGTTACAGTTGGTATCAGAGCTTAAGTTAAGAATTACTTGGCTCTGTGGCGTGACTCGGTAGAGATAGGGTTAGTAATACCCTAGATTGAGTTTGAGTGTATATATACGAGTGCGTATTTGTATTTGAAATAAAAATGGTATTATATTGTGGAGATTCATTGGTTGAGTTGTTTATGAGTTCTGGTCGATCAGTTTGATCCACTGTATCAGTAGGAGTTACTAAACACTTAAATACGATGGGTCGTCACGATATGTTTTGAAAAGAGGGTAAATTAAAATAAGTTTACCCAAGGTATATCTTGATATAGAGAAGATATATATATCAAAATCATAATATATTGGATATATTGGTTGATAATATAATCGAATAAGATTATAAAAAGTGAAATGGTTATGTAAATAATCAGTCAGAATTCATATAAGTATAATATATGAAATCAAGATAAATTGAGCCTGAATTTAAATTAGAATTGGAATTTAAAATAAGGAAATTTTAAGTTCCTGGGAGATTTTGAAAATGCTTTTCAAACTGAAAGTGATATAGTATTGAACTCACTTTGATTGCTGGAAAATAGATTCCGATGGTGAAGCATGCCATCATCGGTGTTCATTTTCGAGTTGTAAGTGACGGATTACTACCAAAGGTTTTGTTTTCAAATTTGGTTAGCGAAAACAAGGTGTTCAGAAATTCAAAGGTTTTTGAATTGTGATTATGATTTCAAATTGATTTGAAATAAAACCCAGGGATTTAAGTTCTAGAATTTAAAATTTAACTTGTGAAGTTAAGTTGAATGAGATGTTAAAAGTTAAGTAAAACTGAAAATGATTAGAGAATAATCTGGGATGGAATCGAGGGATAAGTTAAGAATTTGGAATCGAGAATGAAACTCGAGTTTGAAATGATATCTGGCTTGGATATAAGCAAATGATTTGGTTTTGAGGATGAACTGATTGGAGATCAAGTTGGTAATGCATTGTTATATGCAGAACTGGTGACGAATGGTAGGGATATAATGATATACCCGACAAAAAGGTACAAGTTTATATTTCATATGAGTTTGGTGATTTATGAGCCGAATTGGCAAGCCGCTTGGCTGTTTGATTTTCTTTTGGGTTGGAGATGACCCAGAGAGGCGAGTTGGAGTTTGAGATATTGACCAGTACAAAGGAGGTGCTGGCGAAATTTTTAGAAAAGTTAAGGCATTAGAAAATTTTCAGGATTTTTGAAAATTTTCGTTAATAAAAATTAATTAATAATTTTGATTGAGATTAAATTAGTTCAGTTGAAACTGAAGTTAAGAAGTGAGCAAATATGTTCTAACCAGGCGATAGGGTCGTTCTCTACCTTAGCAATTTCGAGGATGAAATTATTTTAAGTGGGGAAGAATGTAATGACCCGCATTTGCAGAGGTATAATAATTAATTTATTTAATTATTTAAAAGGTGAATTAAAGGATTTAATGGTCGATTAATTAAATAATGGTGAATATTTAATTAAAATAATAAATTAAATAATATATTTAATTCTGAAATAATCAGAATTTGGCGGAAATGGCGATATGGTGTGAACCGGATCATCTGTGAAATTTAATTCAGCTTGGAATTGAATTTGAATAACGAATATATTATATAAACGACAGTTTGAACATAGAATTATAATATAATTAAAATTGAGCCTGAAAGGGCGCTGTAGTTCGCGATTTGGCGATTTGAACTTCAACTGAATGTACAAGATTCGTTTTAAGCCGGATTTCTATGAAAAAAGAAACGTGTGGAGCTGGTGGAGTATATCTTTCTAGTGGAAGAGAAAAATCGGGATTTCGTCGGGTAGATTTTGATTTACGTCCAAATCAAATTTCAGAAAAGTTGCTGTAGAATTCCTTTATAATTTGCGACGCTTTATATACATTATAAAAGGATTTTCGATATAAACTGAATATCGATAAATCTAAAATCTGAAATATCAAGCTGTAAATTCTGATATGATATTCTGGAGCTGGACGATATCATATGTGAAGATACACGATAATATAAATTTATTTATATTTGATTTAATTATATTTAAATATATTTATATATTTAAATGGGTCATCCAGAGCTTTAAAAATAGCCACTTTTGCAAACGAAGTCGGAATTCGATGAAACTAATTTTGTTGGATCTGCAATGTCAAATAGTTACTAGATTTCCAGTTTCGTGATTTTTAGAGTCACTGTGTGGTCGTACGGATTTTTAGAGTGAGAAACAGTCAGTATTTTGACAGTTAAAAATACGCTGTGTGAGCATACGAAGTCGGAATTCGATGAAACCAGTTTTGTTGGGACCGTAAGGTCGAACTCTAGCAGTATGTCCAGTTTCATGATTTCTAAATATCATATGTGACTGTAAGAATTTTAGAGGTTAAATGTAAACCACGGTTGATTATAATTGAATATAAAATTAGAAAATATCTAACACAAATATCTCCTCCCCTTCTCCTATAAAATCAACTTAGCTTTCCTCCTTCTAACCTAAATTTAATCTTCTGCCTTTTTGAAATAAACGGCCGCCTCCACACAAAATCCTTCAACCAATTTTATAAAATCGAAGTAAAATCCTATAAATCAAAATTCTTATATATCTGAATTCCCCTATCTCTTCTCTTCAATACAGTATGTGTTGCGCAGAGCTCGGTGGAGTTCTCTTGCAGTTTTGTTTCCAGTAAAATTAGGGTTCATCAATTTTTGGGTTTTGGAGTTTGGATCCGCGAATTTCATTGATATAGATGTATTCATGAGGTCGAATGCCCGCTTGTGAGGATACTCGGTTGGATTCCTCAACCAAAAAAACTGTCGCACTCTGTAAAGCAGCGAGAAGAGCTGTTGTTGAGCGCAAATATGGAGAGGCTGCGAAGAATTGAGCGATGGTGACTGGGTTTTGCGAGTCGATGAAGGATTGGGGGAGCCAAGAATCGACTTTGATTGTGGAAGGTGTTTTGAAATACTGGAGGGAGATGAGTGGTTAAAACGTTGAAGTGGTAGGTGTATACTTGGTTGAAGACGCGAAATGGCTTTGGGATACTGAGATGTTTATCGCGTGAATGAGACGAAGAAGTAGGAGATGAGCAACAGGGTAAGTCCTTAGCTGAAGTTTAAATGTTATGTTTTACATAATTTTTCGTGGGTTCCTGTTGGCCATGGTTTTGGGTTTAGTCACGTTTGTGATAATTTGGAATTAAGCAGTTCAGCGGGGTAATCAAAAAGTCGGTTTTAATTAACATGTTGTGATGGTTAAAGGAAGGGAGGATGGTGAATGTAAGGAAGCCGTAGGATTTAAGTTTGGGAAGGACGGGATTTTCAGAAAGTAAAAGAATGGTGAAGTGGTGAATTACTGGTTTCGTTTTACTGGGGTACAGAGGTGTTTTCAGGCTTCAGGGAGAGGGTTGGTATTTTTCCGTTGGTGAAATGAGGGAATAAGAAGGAGATTTCGATGTTGATTAGTTTGGTTATATTTGGTGATGTCTGAAAGAAGAGGGCAGCAGTTCAAAACGTGGAAGAAGTAGATGTGGATAAATTATCGGAGAAGAATTTGTGGAGCAGGCTTAGTGTTTTGCTAAGGAAAAGAAGTGGCGGGTTGGACTGTTGGTGTGGTGGGATGATTCGACAAGAAATAAAAGAAAACATGGGTCGACGTTTTAAAAGGTTATGGCCCAATTAAAATTAGTATTTTAAGCCTTAATTTAATTTAAATATTTGTATAACTTGTATAATGTATAACACTATCATACGATATCAGAATCCGACAAATTCAGATCCGACAGGATCGTATGGATAAGACCTACAACATGGAACCAGTTGGGAATGATTCGGAGCTTGTCCGGATTTACGATAGAATATAACGTCAGTTCTGAATCAACGACGGTTATCGTTATTCAATGATAAACCGACAATGTGAGTAAATCTCACTAACTCTGAACAGTTTATAATTTCATGTTGTATTTTTAGAACTGTTAAATATTGGCTGATTGACTGTGTGTTGACTGCTTGATTGAACTGCTAGTCAGTTAGTTGAATTTCTATATTGATTCTGCTTAACAGAATATATCATATAATGATGTTGATTTTATTGTGTAACATCTGTGGATGCAGGGAAACAGGTTGGAGGAATCCGACAGGATTCCTCAACAGTTATTTTATTGTTTTTCATATATTTTGATATATGATGTGAATTATAACCTGTTGTTGATTTTGTGTGTATGGACGATATTGGACATTGAAATTTGATATGTTAAACACCATAATATACCAGAATGTTGGTAAGGGAATTTTCAAAGTGATAGTGAAAATAAAATATTTATAAATGGAATATTTATAAATAAGAAATATTTATAAATTAGAATATTTATAAATAGGAGATATTTAGAAAGGAGATGATTTCAAAGAATTTTCTTTTTGAATGGAAAGGCCTGTGTGGTGGGTTTGGGGATTTTCCCGATGCTTCCGTTACAAAGGAGGTTATGGCGAATTTTTCCGGGAGTTTAAGAGTTAGAATATATTTGTAAATCAAATATAAAAGGGAAATATATTTTTAAATCAAATATAAAGGGTAATATATTTGTAAATCAAATATAAAAGGGAAATATATTTGTAAATCAAATATAAGGGAAATATATTTGTGATAATCAAATATAAACGAAATATATTTATAAAACAACATAGAGAGAAATATTCGTAAAAACAAATATAAAGAAAAATATTTGTTAAACAAATAGAAAGAGAAATATTTGTAAACCATTTTACAAATAGGTTAAAAAGGGAATTATTTATTTAGGAAATAAATAAAGAGTTAAAGGAATTATTTATTTAGGGAATAAATAAAAGATTTAAAGGAGATATTTATTTGATAAATAAATAGGATTAAATCAAAGGAATATTTATTTGATAAATAAATAGGATTAAATTGAATATGTACCCAACACTTGTATAGGTGAAGTAACGTTAATAAAGAGAACATTTATAAAGTGAAGAACCGTTACCAAAAGTAAATCTTTATAAATGAATAAACGTTATCAAATAGGAGTTATTCGAATAAGATAATCAATTAGAGTTAGAAATGATCGATTAGAGTTAGAATAAATCAATTTGAGTTAGAATTGATCAGTTAGGGTTAATCAGTTAGAATTAATCAGTTAGAATTTATCAGTTAGAGTTAATCAGTAAGGGTTGACCAGTTAAAGTTAGAGTTAACTAATTAGAGTTATTCAAATGGAGTTAATCGAGTAGAGTTATCGAATATCACTTATTCGAAGTAGAGTTATCGAATATAGTGTATTCGAGAGAATAGTAATCAAATGTTGGTTATTCGAGGTAAGTTATCGAATTTGTTATTCGAAAGGAGTTATCGAATTTAGTTATTCGAAAAGGAGTTATCGATTTGTTAAATCGAAAGGGAAGACTATCGAATATCGTTTATTCGAGAGGAGATTTTCGAATATAGTTTATTCGAAGGAGTTATCGATTATTAGTTAAATCAAAGTGAGTTATATAATATTAGTTAAATCGAAGGAGTTATCGATATCGATAAGAGTTATTCGAATTAGTTATTCGAATAAAGTTAAACACAAGGAGTTATCGAATATAAGTATTCGAAAGTAAGTTATCGAATTAGTTATTCGAAGAAGGAGTATTGAATTAGTTATTCGAAAATAGTTATCGATTTTAGTTTAATCGAAAGGAGTTATCGAACATTGGTTATTCGAAGTTAGTTAATCCAAAGGAGTCAGGCGAAGTTAGTTAATCAAAAGGAGTTATCGATCATAGTTTAATCGAAGAGAGTTATCAATTAGTTTAATCGAAGTGAGTTAATCGAATATAGTTGTTCGAATAGAATTAAAGGAGTTAGGTAAGGAGTTAAGTGGAAAGAGTTGATTGATTAGAGTTAAAAGAATGAACTTACCCTGTTTCGAGATTTGAAATGTTGTTCAGTTAAGGTCTGAGAGGTAGTTATACCCCAACTTGATCGACTTCGTTTTAATTTAGAAATGGTTAAGGTTCGAGAGTGAAAGTGGTTAAGTGAATTTAGTAAATAAGTATAGTGGTTTGAGTGGTCGTCGCGATGATGATTTAAACACCTGTTTAAATCCAAGTAAAGAAGATTTGGAAATGTTTTCCAAATAGAATCAGAAACGTAATCAAATATTGAAATTGGAAATATGGATTAGAAATGGAAATGTTTTCCAGTGTTAACGTATATTTTCTAAACATAGAAAATAAGGAAAATATGAATATATATATAGAAATATATATGATTGATGATTGAATGATAGAATTTCCATTTGGAAATAATATCGTTGTTTGCACACGTGTTTTTCTTTGATAGTTAAATCACAGACTATCAAAGTTTTGACCATTTTAACGTTGTTAATATGGAGAAACCGGTTGGATTGTTATCCAAAGAACCACTCTGTATTGGCATAAGCGTTACGAATCATATATGCCAAGGATAATTGAAGACGAAGTAAAGTGCAAGGGCTAATGTATAAGTCTTAGATAACAGTGCCTAAGATGGATGTACTGAATAGTGCCTTCGGTTCATCCTATTCCTGGATGACTTGTATGGATGGATGTCTGACAGAGTATTTCCAGACGATCAAGTATATTGATTTCTCCAACCGTACCAAGAGTGGAAGCAAATAAGGAAACTTCTTTTAGCTAACACATAATGTATTGTTGAGGACGTCAATCGGTGATTGGATGGATTTGATGATGTGGCATTCAAAGTGAATCTGATGTGATGATAAAGCGTAGCTTCTAGCCTCATCATCCGGTAAATGACAGAAATCGGGCAGGCAACATGGCTAAGTCGGTCGCACCGAAGTAGGGTGTATAATCACCTATCTAGATAATATTCATTTGCTTCTTTAATCTATCAATGTTGTCTCATATATATACGGGAAACGGTTGCTGATCTCAACCGTTGGTGATATACATTCGATACACTCAAGCAAAATGAGTGGTCGGTCATGTGTGGCTGAGTTACAAGATGTTCTTGTTGAACTCCAGTGTATCGTTCCTAGAGTACACTGATCGGAAGGTGGTTCCATACCTTGTCATAGTTGGAAATCCATTACCCAATACGTGCTTGCGGTTTTGATTGTATACTATATGTAGAACGTGAGATGAACGCGTTTCTGCTAGATGGTTATTATATTGTGGTTGATAGAAATTATTATAATATCAAAAGGTTTTTGATATAAAGATATTTTGGATTCTCATAAGGGAAAAACCCGTTACGTTATACGGCGTGGTCTTATGAGATATCGTTTACTTGTTCAAACTGTTTAAACTGTTTTACTCATACCAGTCCCATGACTGACCCGGAGTTTTTTTTGTTTTGTTCTACCTAAACTCTTGGGTGCCTAAATTTGTACGGGCAGTCAAGTAGTTCAGGATTTTTCAGATCTATCTAAAGGAGCTTGGAGCAGGAAGCTTCAGCATTAGTTGTATAGAGTTTTGTTCCGCTGTGTTGTAAGTGTTGTACTCTGATAAGTGCTATTGTATACATAACTGTTATATTTCAAAGTTATGATATCTATTATATGTTATTCGTTCCGCTGTGAGGTTCGTGTTACTCTGATGTTGTGTTCTTCTTCTTCTTCTATTCTAAGTTTCTATCTTATCTTTCCTCACCCTCTAATTTCTTTCATTAATTACCAGGATTTTTCGATGTTTTGGTTATCGACAACGAGCTTATGTCGATAACCAAAGTCGCTCGAAATCCGGGTCGTTACATGACCCTACAAATCTTGGTGCCAATTTTCCTACGGACCCAAAGCGAACGACATTCTTCAAAGGAGATACTTTAAGAAAAACTATATCTCCAACCTCAAACTCAAGGTCGGTCCTTCTTTTATCAGCGTAGGACTTCTGTCTATCTTGTGCGGTCTCCATTCGTCTTCGTATCAAGTCCACCTTCTCTGAAGTTTCTCTGATCATGTCAGGCCCAGGAACGAGCTTGTCTGTAGCCTCCTACTAACAAGTTGGTGATCGGCATGGTCTTCCATATAAAGCCTCAAAGGGTGCCATGCCTATGGTGGCTTGGTATCTATTGTTGTAGGCGAACTCCACCAAAGGAAGGTGATCCTCCCATGTTCCCTCAAAATCAAGAATGCACAATCTCAAGAGATCTTCTAATACTCTGTTCACCCTTTCCGTCTGACCATCGGTTTGAGGGTGATAGGCAGTGCTTAAACATAGCTGTGTGCCTACAGCCTCTTGCAAACTCTTCCAAAACTCGCTTGTAGAGATAGGGTCTTGATCACTTACTATGCTAGAGGGTATTCCATGCAGTCGAACTACCTCTTTAAGATAAATGGATGCTAACGATGAGGCAGTCCTTCTACTCTTAACAGGTATAAAGTGAGCTCTTTTAGTGAGCCTGTCTACTATTACCCAAATACTAGTATTGCCCCTTCTTGATCTAGGAAACCCATCAATAAATTCCATTGAGATGCTATTCCACTTCCACTATGGGACCTTTAGAGGATGAAGCAGACCACCAGGCTTCTTCTGCTCTGCCTTGAATTGCTGGCATATCAAGCATTTAGAGACAAACTCAGCTACATCCTTCTTCATGTCATTCCAAAAGAAAACCCTTTTATGTCTTTATACATCTTTTCCCCACCTGGGTGTATGGTCAACTTAGAATGGTGTGCTTCTTCGAAACAGTTTTCACAAACCCCTTGCTTGTGGGATGCATAGTCTTCCGTCCCGTCTCAACCAACCCTTGTCATCGATGGAGTATCTATCGAGGTGACTAGAAGTCTCACCTCTAATTAGCTTATCCATCACATCAACTAGCTGAGGGTCTTCACGTTGCGCGGTTCGTATTGAGTCCAAAAGAGTAGGCCGCACCTCTAGCGAAGCTAACAAACCAGGTACAAATTCAAAGGAGGGTCTAAAGTCAAAGATTGCCATGTACTCCAAGCTTTGCCTTTCTACAAAGAGAGGACTTAAGGTCAGCTTTTTCCTACTTAAGGCGTCTGCTACCACATAGCCCTTGCCAGGGGTATAATCAATCTTAAAATCGTATGAGGCAAGAAATTCCATCCACCTTTGTTGTCTTAAGTTAAGATCTTTCTATGAGAAAAGGTACTTTAACGATTTATGTTACGTAAACAATTCAAACATTTCTCCTAGTAGGTAATGATGCCATGACTTAAGAGCGAAAACAATGGCAGCTAGTTCTAGATCATGAGTTGGTAGTTCTTCTCATGTACTTTCAACTGCCTTCCCCCATAACAAACCACCTTGCCTTCTTGCATTAAGACAGCGCCTAGTCCGGTACCGCATGCGTCTGTGTATACCGTAAACATCTTACTTCCATCAGGCAATGTCAGAACCGGGGCTATTGTTAGAGCCCTTTTCAATCATTGGAAAGCAACATCACAATCCAAATCGCAGGCAAAAGTTAGGTTCTTCTTCGTCAACCTAGTAAGTGGGGCTGAGATCTTCGCAAAGTCCTTAATGAACTTTTTGTAAAATCCCACTAGCCTGAGAAAACTTCGTACTTTGGTTGCATTCCATGGAATCTTCCAATTTTGCACCGCAACTACTTTTGCGGGATCCACAGTTATTCCCTCTTTGGACACCACATGTCCAAGAAACCTTACTTCATCTCTCCAAAATGGCATTTGGAGGATTTTTCTTTCAGCTGATGTGCATGAAGAGTATCCATGGATTCCCTTAAATGCAAAGCATGTTCTTCCTCACTTTTTGAGAAAATCAAAATGTCGTCCACGAAGACCACTACAAATTTATTAAGGAACTCTCTGAACACCCTACTCATCAAGTCTACGAAATAGGCGGGTGGGTTTGTCAAGCCAAAAGGCATGACAAGCCATTCAAAGAAACCATCCGAGGTCCTGAATGCGGTCTTATCTATGTTTTCTTCAGCCACTCTTAGCTGATGAAATCCGGTGGCCAGATCTAGTTGGGAGAAAACCGAGGCACCTACGAGCTGGTCGAACAAGTCGTCTATTCTAGGAAGTGGGTTTCTATTCTTCTTGGTTAGCTTTTTTAGCTCCCTATAGTCCATGCACATGCGAAGTGAACCATCCTCTTTGGTTGCAAACACCAATGGAGCACCCCATTCAGAAATACTCCGCCTTATGAACCCCTTTTCAAGCAATTCTTTAACTTGCTTTCTCAGCTCTTTCCTTTCCCTTGGAGCCATGTGTCTAACAGGTAAAGCAATAGGTTTTGCATTATCAACAAGGTATATGCGGAAGTCTATCTCTCGCTTCGGAGGCAAACCCTTTACCTCTTCAAAGACATCCGAGTATACACAGACTACTCTAACAAATTGCAAATTTTCAACAGACGCATCAAGAGATTCTAGGTAGCTAAGCATAACAGAATTCATGGGATTACAAGAGATTTCGAGAGTGTTACTGAGGCAAGTCATAAGTCTAACCACTCTCTTGTCACAATCAAGGATGGCACCATTAAGGTCACTCACAAAGGGAATGCATTAACTTTGGTGAAGCATTTTAGGTAAAAGACACAGAAAATTTACAAGACAGACATATAAACAGTGGAAAACTGAAATCATTTCATAAATAGCGTGGTTCAGTCAAAACATTACAAGCATTATCTCAAAAATCAACTTCTAAATTATTACGGTAAAACATCTGTCTTGATTTAAAAATTCAAGTACATAAAGAAGCATAAAACAGTAGTAAAGCAGCATAAATCCCCAAAAAGTGTAACCATAGCCATAGCCCAAGAAAAGAGAATCCAAGCAGTACATCTACTCTCTTCAAGCTGGAAAAGGTCTGCACTAAGCTGAAGTATTCCCTCCCTGTGGAACGGGGGGGAACGAAAGAAAAGAAGGCAAAAGAAAATGGGTCAGACATAAGCCTGGTAAGTCCGGTGATTATTCAGCATGTAAACAGGTAAAAGGATCATGACATGAATAAACTGAATATAGGACAATACCATAGCAATAAGATAACATAAGATAAGGCAAGATAAACTGAATATACTATCGCACTCATTTCCATTTCTCTGCACCTACTAACGAATGTTTCAACTACCATCATGTGTTCATAACAAAGTGATCCCTTTTTCTGATCGGCTTCTACTCGCATGCATTTATTACTTGTGTCATTTGGCCCCGCTTGATTGTAGATACCTGTGTTGGTCCCGCCATAGGGTGTATCAATTCCTATGGTGGCAACCCGACACAAATTCTAGATGCACAGTGTATATTACTAATGCCCAGTGCTTGCTTTATCCACTCTGGAGTGCGTGCACGCCTATACTCCACCGGAACCTACACTGCTGCACCACCCGCCGTTATTTTGACCGCTTATAATCAGCCCAGTAATCGTGCCCCACCCTGCCTAGTTCAGGGTACTGTGATACATCTATGTGGGTTACAGCTGAAATGGATCCCCGTTACTAGGGTTTCCTAATCAACATGTTATAACGGTTAAGTGTTCTCACATTTACCTAACCCCACCCATCTATTTAACTAACATGTTGTATTGGTTAAGTGTTGCCTTAATTAACTTAACCCAACCGTTCTTAGCCTGTCTGTTCCTTAGCTTTAATTCCTTCATTAAAACACCAACCTCTTACATTAGATCTATACTGTTGCGGTCGCTGGATGTGTCGGGCGGTCCCGGGAAGTCTTACACCGCAACTCAATCTAAACTCGAGTTTTTGGGCTTAATGCGCTAACCTCTCACATTAGATCTATATTATTGCGGTCGCTGGGTGTGCCGGGTGGTTCCAGGCAGTCATACACCGCAACTCAATCTAACCTCAGATAAGGCATGTTCATCTTTAGCCATTTTCCAAATTTGTCATATGTGTCCAAGTTTTATGTCAATATTTCCCAAGTGTAGTCGGTACAAGTTTTATGCCACATTCACATGCTATGCCAAAATTTACTCAATTAAATTATACCCAATTTTCCCGCGTTATAATCGCACGTATGACGAGATTCAATCTAAGTTCCGAATGAACTTAGTATTCACAAAAGAAAATAAAAAAAGGAAAAATAGAGAAGGAGCATAAGAATTGACATAAGGAAAAATAGGCATGTAAAGGTATACCCAATTCAAGAATCATGTTTCAACAGGCATATTGTGCATTAATAATAAGTGTGGGCAAGCTAAGCAATTTACACCATAGGTATAAAGATTAGATTGGATTGGACTAAAGAAAATCACTAATTTTGATGTACAATTTGATAAGTCCCATTATATCAGTCACAATAGTCTCATAGGCATGGGATGTACAACATGATAAGTTCTGTCATATCAATCACAACAGTCTCATAGGCATGATAGGTTCCATTATGTCAATCGCAACAGTCTCATAGGCATGATAGGTTCCATTATGTCAGTCACAACAATCCCATAGGCATGATAGGTGTCATTACAGCAATCACAATAGTCTCATAGGCGTAAGCAACTCAGATTTGACAAAGGGATAAGCATGAATTAGAATTAGGCATAGTTCTAAATCCGATTATTATAGTCATGATTCTATTAGGTGTTTAAATCGGAATAATAATTGAACTTACAGAAAAAGGCGGATCTTGTATTCTGGGATGTGATTTCTGAATTTGTTAAGCCAATCTTTTGATGTAGACTTTTGATTTGAAGTTCTTCTAATCGATTTCTAGTTTGAATTTGATTTTCTAGTTTGGAGAAGATGAAGGAGGCTAGGCTGGCTTGTAGATGAACAGCATGACGGCACCATAGTTTTAGGGTTATGAGGTTAGGGTTTAGGTTTAGCTACGTATATATAAATGTCTAGGATTAATTCTAGCTTTTAAATTAGTCTAGGAGAAATCAGAGCCTTCCAAACCAAAGAGATGTGTCATCCAGCCAACCACAGCATGACGCATAAGCCCTAATACCTCAGAATTTGTCATCAGGCCAATCAGAGAAGGCTACATCAGCTCAGGGCTACAAAAATTTGTCACAGGAATTGGATCTCAAAGGGGTCGACACCTATGTCGACACCCCTATAGGGGGGTCAACACCTAAGTCGACTCCCCCTTTGGGGGTCGACACCCCTGAGCAGGAAATAAAAATAAAAATTCGTCACAGGAATTGGATCTCAAAGGGGTCGACTCCCTACAAGGGGGTCGACACATATGTCGACACCGCTATAGGGGAGTCGACACCTATATCGACTCCCCCTGGGGGGTCGACACCCCTAAGCGGGAAATTTCCCGCTTAGTTGTTTTGTCCAAATTTCGAATTTCAAACTAATTTCCTGACTTTTAATTATTATTTTAATTTAAACTTGAAAACATCTAACCTCCATAACTTCTTCATACAGAGTCTGATTCATGCAAACTCAGACTCTATCTCAAGTAAAATTCCGAGACGAACGCAATGGCATAACCCGTTTCCCTTAATTCCTCTTCTAAAAATTAAGTATTATTTAATTCGTTACGTTTAATATTCACAGAAAATACGGGGTGTTACAATTTCAGGGGGCCTAGAAGCTATATGTATGTGTCCAATTCTCCTGTTTCTTCATTGGAAATCATGGAAGCCAAATGTTGTCGGTGAGCGAACTGAGACAGATCCGATTGCTTCAAACAACTATCAGTTTTGCAAATCAAATTCTGAGATTCAAGCATAGATTCAACACCAACTTCTTTTCTATCATATTAACAATCCAAACACAGTGAGTTGGTTACTTTTAGGTTTAAATAAATAAAAGTAAATTGTGAAAGACTGTGATTGGATATGTTGCAAACTATGAATCCATGCTATTGTCAAATCATATACTATGTCATAATAGATCTACTTCTCTGGATCTAATTCAATTGTTGTTATTCTATTATGTAACCTTTTAGATCTTGATTTCTAACTATATTATGGTTAATGTAAATCTGTTAACTAGGACAACTACAACATTGGTTAGATCTAATTCTTTATGTAAATCACCTTTCACCTGCCATATTGTGATCAACTAAGATATGTTTTAAATTGGACACGTGAATCCATATTTACATCTAAACATGATATTATGTCATCCTAATGGTGTTAGATCTATTTTAACCTTTGGATCTGAATTATGTTATCTAATTTATCACCTTGTGCTTATCATGTTAGATATAAACCAATTGGACATCTAAATTGCTAGTTTATATCTCACCATGCTTATTGAGATATCATAGTTACGTTATAACCAATTGACTACCACAAGTTCATCAGTTTTATGTCCACATTGTTATGATGTTAATTACGTGTCCATGTATGTTCACCTTATCACCATGCTAATTTATGTTTATGCCAAGTTATCTTAAAATGATCACTTTAGTTATATTCCAGTTACTTTCCCTATTATTGTTTATGACTAGGCTATTGTCTATCCTAGGCATGCCGTCAATTTTATGAGTGCGCAAGTTAGGGAATGGGGGAAAAAGGGTTAATAGTGGCATAATTTGAATATGAACATTTTTGGACATACAATTCAACTTATTGGGTAGAGTGGGCATTAACACCTATAAAAGGAAAGGTTTAATTGATTAGTTAATTAATAATGGAATGTCTAGTAATTACAATTAGGAATGGTAATTGTACTTATGACACGAGGATAGGTTGCATTAGTGGTGGAAGTCTGCCCGGACCCAACCGGCATATCCAGCAGCCACTAATGTTGAACCTAATGTGGGAGGTCTAAGTATGCAAATACGAATCGGGCTATGACACGAGGTTAGGCCCAATTATGGAATAAGTCTTCCCGGACCCGACCAGCATATCCAGCATCCACACGTTGTAGTCCTAATGTGGGAGGTCTAGCCCATTATAAACCATAAATGGACATGGTAATGAATTGGACTACTTAACCAAATATAATCCATAGGTATAATATGATTGTGAACTAAGGTTAGGGTTAAGTAAATTGATTGGATAGTGGATGGGTTAAGCAAATCTGGAGGTGGTGTGTAATATTTACATATAGGCCCACAAAACTTAACTCGATAAGGTTATGTAATTAAAGACACCTAGTGCTATACATAACCGGAGGAAATAATAGAGTTATGTAATTAAAGGCACCTTTTAGGGTAAGCATAACTGGTACAGGACAAAGTAATTAAAGACACCTAATGGTATACATAGTCAGTGAAAACCTAGTGGGGGATACAAGACAAAGGGGAGAGCTTGTAGCATATTGTATGGGACCCATTCCAGTCAGTAACCCAGAGTACGTATCAAATAAAAGTACTCCGTATTAGGCGGAGAGGGGACATGCTTACTGACTGATTGTAAGAGATCCAAATGTGGAGGACGGTGTGGGCGGCGCAAACTGACCGGGCCATGTGCGTGCATGAGCCGGGCATAGGGGGATAAGACGACCGTGACACCTATAGATATGGGGCTGTGTACATCAGTAAAGGGTTGCCACTTTAGGACGTGATACATCCTATTGTGGGGTCGGCACAGAGTATCTACGGAGTAGGGAGCCAATCGATTAGGGTAGCAGCTAGGGCATATTTGGACGTATGCCCAAGTCTACCACCGAGAAGTGTAAAGGGATCATCTCATTCTGATTATACTAGTAATAGCACAGAGTTATCATTAGAAGCATATACATCTGATGCTGTCTACCTTATCACACCTGTCATTTATGTAATGATCACTCTTATCCACTTTATATGCCTATCATGTTAATTTTATTTATTTACTGGCTGAAAGTAACTAGACTCGCCAGACTTCATGCCTGACCCTTTTGTTTCTCCTTCTTTCTTCTTCTCCCCCCCCCCCCCCCCAGGTTCTCCGGGAGGAAACACTCAGGCTTAGTCAGGGCTCAGATATCATCTTGCTAGGAGCTACTTCCGAAGTATGGCTCAAGTTCTTTTCTGTACTATGGCTTAACTGTTTTATTTGGGGAATTATGCTTTTTATATACTTACGTACTCTAATGGTGCAAGACAGAAGTTATTTTATTGTAACGGTTTTTGTGACTTATGGTATTGTGGACCACGGTATTATGATTGAAATAAAAATTTAAATTTCTGCTACTATCTTATTTATATCTGCCTTTTAATTATTCTGTGTCTATTTACCTATAACGCTTCACGAAACTTAATGCATTCCCTTAGTGAGTAACATTAACGGACGTGGGGTATCACATTTGGTATCAGAGCAGAAGGTTACCAAATTAGATAAAAGTTTTTGAAAATTATTTTCAAAAAGGTTTTAAAAGAAAGCATTTTCAAAAAGAAAAGTCTATTTTGAAAAACATTCCCCAAAAAGCCATATGTAGTATCCTTCGGTCCTTTATCTAAATTTCTTGCTTTTCCTTTTTTTCAGCATGTCCGGGGAACAAAACATTCCTAATATCCCAGAGGGTGTCACAATACTCGGATGGTTCCGTAGGTATTTGGAGTCCATGGCGCCTACCGAAGGCCAAGGAAATGTTCCTCCCTCAACTGCACCAGTCATTCCTACTCCTCCTCCTCCCCCTCCAAGGGCAGATAACTTCGCCAAGATCTGCAAGGACTTCTGTGCTATGGGAGGGAAGCCATTCCATGGGAACGAGACATTCATAGAAGTTCGGAATTGGCTTTAGGAGACCGAGGACTTGTTTGTAATCTTTGAAGTAGAGGATAGAAGGAAGGTTCAGTTAGCAGCCTGGCTACTAAAGGACGAAGCCTCATTTTGGTGGGAAGTCACTCAAGCTAGACGTCTGGTGGAAACTTGGGAAGATTTTAAACAAAGGTTCGAAATGAAATTTTTTTTCCCAAGCTGAAAGCAGCATGCAGATGGAGAGGTTCTTAGCACTCAAATAAGGAAACTTGCCGGTAAAAGAGTATATGAATAAATTCAACCAGCTAGCAAGTTTTGTTTTAGAGTTGGTGGATACACCGCACAAAAGGGCCTTGCGGTTTGCTAAAGGGATGAATGAGCCTCTGCATGGTTTAGCCATGTCCCATATTCCAACGGGACCACTTTTGAAAAGCTTGTCGATATGGCCCTAATGCATGAGAAAGACAAAGGAGAAAAGAAGGTTGAGGAGACACCGCAAAATAGGAAGGTGTGGCTTAAGAAAGGGCAGTAGCAACAACAAGCACAACAGAAGAAAGGAGGGAAAAATGAGAAAGGCAAGGATAAGAGAAAATGTCACAGTTGTGGGAATAAAGGTCACTTGATTAAAGACTATAAGAGAAGGAAGAACTCTTGCTACCACTGTGGAGAGGTCAAACACTTTGCTAGAGAGTGCCCGAAGAAACAGGGATCACAGGGACAGGGACTTCTGGAGGGCAGGTGCATGCTCTCACGATCAGTGCTCCTGATAAAGGTAGAAAAAATTCTGTGGAAGGTTTAATTTCTCTTTCAAACCATCCTATTATAACACTTTTTGATTCTGGTGCCTCACATTTATTTATATCAAATTCTGTAGTTGAATCTCTGCACTTAATTACCAGTATGGTAGTGGATCCTGTAGTTGTTTCAAACCCCATTGGCAGTTCGGCTCATTTATCTATGATTTTTTGGGGTTTGAAAATATCTTTGTTAGGCATCGAGTTTGAATGTGACGCGTATGTGCTCGGGTTTATGGGCTATGGGTTGATTTTGGCAATGGATTGGCTTACCATGTATGGTGCCATTCTGGATTGTGAGAAGAGGGTTATTAGGCTTCTGACTTGTCATGGGAGAACCCTCGAGATTTCTTGTGACCCACAAGGGTCAATTATGCTTAGTTTCCTAGAGTCTCTTGATGCATCTATCGACGATCTACAATTTGTTCCAGTAGGCCGAGATTTTTCCAATGTTTTTTATGAGGTTTGGGGTTTACCTCCGAGGCGCAAGATCGACTTTCGTATATATTTGGTGGACAATGCAAAGCAAGTTGCATTGCCAGTGCGCCACACGGCTTCGAGGGAAAGGAGGGAGCTGAGTAAGCAAGTAGGGGAGCTACTTGAGAAGGGGTTTATCAGACAAAGCATATCTGAATGGGGGTGCACCAGTAGTATTCGCAACTAAGGCGGATAGTTCGCTTTGCTTGTGTGTTGACTATAGAGAGCGGAATAAACTCACTAAGAAGAATAGGTACCCGCTTCCGAGTATTGATGATTTATTTGATCAGCTTGTTGGTGCCTTGGTATTTTCTTAGTTAGACTTGGCCACGGGGTTCCATCAATTGAGGGTGGCTGAGGATAGCATAGATAAGACTGCTTTTAGGACTCAGGACGGTTTCTTTGAATGGCTAGTTATGCCTTTTGGGCTGACGAATACACCCGCCTATTTTTTTCGATCAAATGAGTGGGGTGTTTCGGGAGTTCCTAAATAAATTTGTTGTAGTCTTTGCTGATGATATTTTGATCTTCTCCAAATGCGAAGAAGAGCATGCCCAACATTTGAGAGAAGTTTTGAAAACTCTCTGTGACCATCGGCATAAAGCAAAATTCTCCAAATGCCATTTTTAGAGAAAAGAGGTGAGATTTTTAGGGCATGTGGTCTCTAAAGAAGGGATAGCTGTAGATCCCGCGAAGGTGGTTGCAGTGAAAGATTGGAAGATTCCTAAAAATGCAACCGGGGTGAGAAGCTTTCTTGGTTTGGCAGGTTACTATAGGAAGTTCATTAAGGACTTCGCAATGATATCAACTCCACTCACCAGGCTAACAAAGAAGAACTTGGCATTTTCGTGGGATATAGATTGTGTAATTGCTTTCCAACGACTGAAGAGGGCTTTGACAATAGCCCCAGTCTTGACCTTGCCTGATGGGAGTAATGTGTTCACCGTTTACACTGATGCATGTGGTACAGGGCTTGGTGCGGTTCTAATGCAAGAAGGGAAAGTAGTGCGTTATGGGGGTAGAAAGTTGAGAGTTCATGAAAAGAACTACCACACCCATGATCTAGAGCTAGCTGCCATAGTATTTGCGTTAAAGACGTGGCGTCATTATTTAGTTGGAGAGAAGTTCGAGTTATACACCGATCATAAATCTCTCAAGTATCTGTTCTCACCGAAAGAACTCAATTTAAGGCAACAACGGTGGATGGAGTTCCTAGCTTCTTATGATTTTGAGATTGCTTATACCCCTGGCAAGGGTAATGTGGTGGCAGATGCACTAAGTAGGCAGAGGGTGGCCCTGAGTCCTCTGTTTGTGGGAAGAAAGAACTTGGAGTTCGTATCATCTTTTGATTTTAGACCCTCCATCGAGATTCTGCCTGATTTGTTTGCATCCTTGGAGATACGACCGACTCTTATGGACCAGATAGGAGCTTCGCAACAAGGTGACCCATATATTCTAGACATCATGGATAAGCTCAGAAGAGAGGAGACTTCTAGTCACCTCAGTAGATATATCATAGATGAAAAGGGGTGGTTGCGACGAGATGGAAGGATTTGTGTTCCTCAAACTGGAAGCTTGATAAAGGCAGTCCTAGAAGAAGCCCACCATTCTAAGATGACCATTAAACCAGACAGTGATAAGATGTATAGGGACATGAACACGGTTTTCTTTTGGGCTGGAATGAAGAAAGATGTGGCCGAATTTGTTTCTCAATGTTTAGTTTGTCAGCAATTCAAAGATGAGCAAAAGAAACCCGGTGGATTACCTCATCCGTTGGAGGTTCCACAATGGAAATGGGAGAGCGTCTCTATGGATTTCATAGATGGTTGCTTAGATCGAAAAAAGGCAACACCAGTATCTGGGTTGTGGTAGATAGACTCACTAAGAGCGCTCACTTTATTCCAGTTAAGAGTAAGAGGACGACATCATGGTTGGCAGCAACTTATGTTCGTGAGATAGTTCGTCTTCATGGAGTACCTTCCAGCATCATGAGCGATCATGACCCTATCTTTACCAGTGAATTTTAGAGGAGCTTGCAAGAAGCATTAGGTACACAATTATGTTTGAGCACTGCTTATCATCCTCAGACCGATGGCCAGACGGAGAGGGTGAACAAGATTCTTGAAGATCTTTTGAGGCTATGTATCCTAGACTTCGGAGGGACTTGGGAAGAGAACCTTCCTTTAGTAGGTTTGCCTATAATAACAGTTATCAAGCTAGCATCGGAATGGCACCCTTCGAAGCATTGTACGAACGACCCTGTAAATCACCACCTCGTTGGTGGGAATCTACAGAAAGATTATTACTTGGATCAGATATGGTTAGGGAAACGTCCGAGAATAATGACCTTATTTGACGGCGGATGAAAAACAGCTCAAGATAGGCAGAAATCCTATGCAGACAAGAGAAGGACTGAACATCGAATTTGAAGTTGGAGGCCTAGTTTTTATCAAAGTGTCACCTCTGAGGAATTTGATTCGCTTCGGATTGGTAGGGAAGTTGGCACCTAGGTTTGTGGGACCATTTCCCATAACCGTGAGGATTGGCCAAATGGCCTATAGAGTAAAGCTTCCAGAAAATCTATCCGGTGTTCATGATGTTTTCCATGTCTCTCATCTGCGGAAGTGCTTGCATAACACCACGGAAGTTGTTGAGCCGAGTGTGTTGGAAGAAGTCGAAGTGGAATGGGAGGCGACAGTTAGACGAGCCCCTTCCCGTATTCTTGGATCAGAAGTTAAAAAGCTACGCAATAAAGAGATCAAGTTGCTAAAGGTAAAATGGAGAGATATTCCAGAGGATGCGACTTGGGAAACCGAAGACAAGATTCATGCTTCGTACCCTTTCCTTTTCGAGGGTATGTTCTTAACTCCTATTTCAAAGTTTTATCGGTGCTTCTTTCTATCATTTGGGTATATCTTATCCATAGTATTTTTCGACCTTTATATAGGAATCCTATGGGTGTAAACATGTTTACATGTTATGCTTGATGGATGCAAGTGTTTGCTAGTGGTTGCCTATGGACGCATATACACACACATTAGGCACTAAGATCGGCTCAATCACTTTCATACTGCATATGGATGTGTGTGCATTTTTTTATAATGGAAATTGATGAATTAGCATATGGATATTGCATTTGGACGAATGAGTGTGCACACATATAGAACTTATATGATTTAATAGATTTATTTTCATGTATATTGGATTCACGGCACTAACATACATTGCATTGAGGAGGTCAACTGAATCAGTAGACCGCCTTATCTTTCGCATTAGTGTTGGGACATATACACACATTGTTGCATATATTCATACAAGCATTAGATGCCTTTAAGGACAATGGATTCCAGTGGTTGAAGGATTATTAGATGGATGATGGATGGTAGGATATGCATTCTTCTCAACTTAGAGATTTCGGGGACGAAATCCTTTGAGTAGGGGAGAATGTAACACCCTGAATTTTTAACAACACTAAAGAGGATAAACTAAATTATAATTAATTTAATATCAGAATTATGGAAAACGGACTGCGCCATTGCATCCGTCTCGAAATTCTGGTCAAGATAGACATTTGGTTTGCGTAAAACAGACCACGTATGAAGATGTTATGAGGGTTTTAAGTTTGTATACACGCAGAAAGAACATATATACACAGATATGAGTCAGACCCTATCTAGAACAGTTTGAAAATCAAAAATTCATCAAGATGACAAATTTCCCGCTCTAGGGGGTCGACCCCCCTTAAGGGGTGTCGACCTATAGGTTGACCCACCCACAGAGGTATCGACACCCTTTGGGCTGATGTAGCTCTCGGTTTCAGGGGGCTTGGTAGCTATATATATATGTCCAATTCTCCAATTTTCTTCATTGGAAATCATAGGAGCCAAATACTGCCGGTGTGCGAACTGAGACGGATTCGTTTTCTTCAAACAACTGTCAGTTTTGCAAATCAAATTATGAGATTCAAGCAACTTTTTTCTATCATCTTAACAATCCAAATACAGTAAGTTGGTTATTTTTAGGTTTAAATAAATAAAAGTAAATTGTGAAAGATTGTGAATTGGATATGTTGTAAACTATGAATCCATGCTATTGTTAAATCTTATACTATGTCATAATAGATCTACTTCTCTGGATCTAATTCAATTGTTGTTATTCTATTATGTCACCTTGTAGATCTTGATTTGTAACTATATTGTGGTTAATGTAAATCTATAATTTGGATAGTTACAACATTGGTTAGATCTAATTCTTTATGTAAATCACCTTTCACATGTCACATTGTGATCAACTTAGATATGTTGTAAACTGGGCATGTGAATCCATATTTAGATCTAAACATGCTATTATGTCATCCTAATGGTGTTAGATCTATTTTAACCTTTGGATGTGAATTATGTGATCTAATTTATCACCTTGTGTTTATCATGTTATATCTAAACCAATTGGACATCTAAATTGCTAATTTAGATCTCACTGTGCTTATTGAGACATCATAGTTATGTTAGAACCAATTGACTGCCACAAGTTTATCAGTTTTATGTCCACCTTGTTATGATGTTAATTACATGTTCATGCCAGTATGTGTGTTCACCTTATCACCATGCTAGTGTATGTTTATGCCAAGTTATGTTAAAATGATCACTTTGGTTATATTCCCACTATTTTCCAATTATCGTTTATGACTAGGTTGTTGTCTAACCTAGGAATGCCATCAGTGTGCAAGTTAGGGAACGGAGGAAAAAGGGTTAATAATAACATAATTTGAATATGAACATTTTTGGACATATAATTCAAATTATTGGGTAGGGTGGGCATTAACAACTATAAAAGGAAAGGTTAATTAATTGACTAATTAATTAATAATCGAATGTCTAGTAATTACAATTAGGAATTGTAATTGTACTTATAACACGAGGTAAGGTTGCATTAGTAGTGGAAGTCTGCCAAGACCCGACCGACATATCCAGTAGCCACTACTGTTGAACCTAATGTGAGAGGTCTAAGTACGCAAATACGAATCAGGCTATGACACGAGGTTAGGCCCAACTGTGGAATAAGTCTACTCGGACCCGACCAATATATCCAGCATCCAAACGTTGTAGGCCTAATGTGGGAGGTCTGACCCATTATAAACCATAAACGGACATGGTAATGAATTGGACTACTTAACCAAGTCTATTCCATAGGGATTGTATGATTGTGAACTAAGGTTAGGGTTAAGTAAATTGATTGGATAGTGGATGGGTTAAGCAAATCTGGACGGGGTGGGTAATATTTACATATAGGCACACAAACTTAACCCGATAAGGTTATGTAATCAATGACACCTAGTGGTATACATAACCGGAGTAAATAATAGAGTTATGTAAGTCACCTTTTAGGGTAAGCATAACTGGTATAGAGCTATGTAATTAAAGACTCCTAATGGTATACATAGTCAGTGAAAACCTAGTGGGGGATACAAGACAAAGGGGAGAGCTTGTATCATATTGTGTGGGACCCATTTCAGTCAGTAACCCGGAGTAGGTATCAAATAAAAGTACTCCTTACTAGGCGGAGATGGGACACGCTTATTGACTGATTGTAAGAGATCCAAATGTGGAGGATAGTGTGGGCGGGGCAAACCGACTGGGCCATGTGCGTGCATGAGCCGGGCAGAGGGGGATAAGACAACCGTGACACTTATAGATATGGGGCTATGCACATCAGTAAAGAGTGCCACTTTAGGACGTGATACATCCTACTGTGGGGCCGGCACAAAGTATCTACGAAGTAGGGAGCCGATCGATTCGGGTATTAGCTAGGGCATATTTGGACGTATGCCCAAGTCTACCACCGTGAAGTGTAAAGGGATCATCTCATTCTGATTATATTAGTAATAGTGTAGAGTTATCATTAGAAGCATATACACCTTATCCTGTCTACCTTGTTACACCTTCCATTTATGTAATGATCTCTCTTATCCACTTTATATGCCTATCATGTTACTTTTATTTGTTTACTGGCTAAAAGTAACTAGACACACTGGACTTCATGTCTGACCCTTTTGTTTCTCCTTCTTTCTCCCCCCCCCCTCAGGTTCTCAGAGAGGAAACACTCAGGCTTAGTCAGGACTCAGATATCATCTTGCTAGGAGCTACTTTCGAAGTATGGCTCAAGTTCTTGTCTCTACTATGGCTTAACAATTTTATTTGGGGAATTATACTTTTTTATATACTTATGTACTCTGATGGTGCAAGACAGAAGTTATTCTATTGTAATGGTTTTTGTGACTTATGGTATTGTGGACCACGGTATTATGATTGAAATAAAAAATTAAATTTCTGCTGCTATCTTATTTATATCTGTCTTGTAATTATTCTGTGCATGTTTACCTATACCGCTTCACAAAAGTTAATGCATTCCCTTAGTGAATGACATTAACGGACGTGGGGTGTCACATCGAAATTTAGGCCCATTCCGGGCAAGTAGTTATAGTAACCATAGCACTCCAGTGAATCGATAAAATCCAGATTCCATTGGGTAGATTCTAAAATATGACCAAAATAAGATTTTCCAAACATCGCGGTTTTGCAATTCAAAAATCTTTAGATGCGATTGTTAAAAGATGAGATTTTTAATATTTTAAAAATATGAAATAAATCTTATAAATCATTTAAAATTTTGTGAAATTAATATAAGTTTGTTATACAAATCTTAAAAGCCGTTTGAATGAATTAAACTTAAAATGGCACTTTTGCAGCACTTTTTTCAATAACGATTGAAACTGAAAATTAAACTTAATAAATCCTCTCCCAATCTTTAATGAATGTTTATAAATGATTAATGAAGTAATTTGGAGATATTTTTTAACATATAAAAATAAATTGAAGATGTTACATAATTAAATCAAACCAAAAAGCTATAATAAGCAATCGTTTGATCTTGACTCTAGCAAACCGACGAATAAGCCTGATTTTTCTATTTTTGATGTCCAGATGTGGTTTTTTGATCAAGGAGATGTTCAGGAGAAACCAGTGCCTTAGCTCACCCAACCCTTTACTAGGCGAGGACCATATAAGGTTATAATGTTGGAAACGAGTTAAGTGTAAAAGATCTTCTTTCTCAAGATAAATAACTGGATTTCTTGGAGATGACCTTATTGTATTTACTATTAAATTCCAAGGTGGAAATCCTTACAACACATAAGAGTTAAAAAGTCGGGTTTGAACACGAAAATTGATATTGAGTAAGATAAGTGTGATTTCTTCGGATCTATTAAACTAAAACAAAACCATCCAAATGACTTAATAAAAGCGGTTTAATAATTCTGTTAATGCACCCGGAGATTATCTGAAAGTTATACATCCTTAAAAGATGTTTTATGAAGTAATGAAAAACACCCAATAACCAAAAATACTATTCCAAAACTACTTAAACAGTATTTTTAACTTGATAGATCCAAGAAGTTTGGGATCAGATTTGTGTGATTCCTATCTGAAACCCACTTCGGATAAGTTAAATTTTTTGAAATAATGAAGAATGAAGACTGAATAATAATGAAGATTGAATGAAGGGTTGTTGTCATGACCCTTGGGGGATTTATCCCGTGTTACAAATGACGGCGATTTTGTGTTTAGATCTTCGATTGGTTCGTCCAAACCTAGGACAACTTGTATGGATGAACGTATGACGTTTGTACTTCTAAAACGCCTTTATTAATCTTTACAAATATGCATCTTTTGGAGTCAGAGTAAACAACTTCCCTCATCTTAACACCCTTCTCAGAGACATAGAAGCTCAGAGGTTGTACGTTGGTGGAAATAAGTGGTATGTGTTGGATTTTGGCAACATGACATTTGAAGTGAAGGAAGTGCCCGAAGGAAAGGTAATCATAGACCTTTTGCCTCAACAACTGGTATTGGCAAAAAAGGGCATGCAGTGAGGTAAGTTTCGGTAACTCACATGAGAAGATGTTATCACCCTGCTAGATTACTCATTATATGTCGAATAAGTGGTGTATGTAGAGACCTCAGAGGTGAAAGGTCGGTTACACCGGGTAATAACGTATTCGAGAAGTGCACCACCTAGGGAAAAGGTCTGTGTAACTATTCTGGCCTTGCTAGTTAGACAGATGAGAGTGGTCAATGGTACATCCCTTTGGAGGTGTACTATTCGGAAGGTAGTCCCCTACATTTCCCTTATATGGAATCCATTTCCCAAAGATCTTGCGAATTTTATTGTAGAGCCCCATTAAGGGTGCGAAATTTAATAATGGTAATACTTTTGCTATGTCTCTTATTTATTTTAATGGGTTTTATCCTGCAAGTCATTAAAAATGATATCAGGCAATTTCCACGTAGAATGATTTGGTTACCAAAAGGTAAAAGCATGTGCCATGTTTATGTGTGGTTGTGGTCTTATGGGATACAATTTGTTTCTCAATGATTAATTTAAGTTTCTCATACCAGTTCCATGACTAACCCGAAGTCCCCTTTCTTTCCGCTTAAACTCTAGGTGCCTATATTTTCTTCGAGCAACCTAGTAACAGGTTCTGCTTGGATCCATTATGGAGCTTAAAGCTAAAGAATCAAGAGATAGTCATCTATTCCCCTTTTTTTAGTTCTTTCAGCATTATAAAGATAGGTTCTATAATTGTCCAGGCTGATATAATATCGCTTTGATAAGTGACTAAAATTTCTGTTGTAATGATTTTAAGATAATAAATAAATATACATTTTTCTGCCGGATAAAATTCTGATGTTTCTACATTCTCACCCTTTGTTTTTACACAAACAATTCGCGTCTCTAGCACTTGGCTTTTAGGTACGTGAATACCATGGATGTATTAGTGTCAATTTCGATGGATCGAGGAAGTGGGTCGTTTCATTTGGTGTCAGAGCCTTGGTTTATCGAATACCAAGGTCTGGTTATCATTTGGAGATCATATCAAATGGATTTGATTTGGTATTGATGCTTAGTTGAGCGAACACCTCTTGATCAATTAAAAGTCTCATCAACGATGGGGTTAGCAATACCCTAGGATGAGTAACTTAATATAAAAGACAAGATTAGCAATATCCTAGAATAAGTTGAAAATAATTCAAGTGTGCATCTTTAAAAATAAATAATCTTCTTGATAAAGAATAAATTTTGCCTTTTTCCCTCCGAAAATTAAGAATACATTTATAAAAAAAACAATGATAAACATCGTGAATTTCATCCTTCTTTGCCGTTAGAGATAAGAAATACATCTTATCATTAATAGTTGTCCTTTATCTTTGTATAATCCCGATAGAAACAATATTTACGAGGGAGAATCCTTTAAGACAAAAGAAGATGAAGCAATTGAGATATACAGCGGTGTAGTAAGCACTCTAGCTTTCCTTTTTCCCACTTTAGCCGGGAAAACGTGCCCTCGACCATGTGGGTCATTCCTCATTAGGAACTTAAGCTCATCATCATATACAATGATGAGGAACTGACATCGATCATCGAGATCAAAGGGTCGTTACCTATGGAAGTAGAGGAAGATGAACCCACTGAATAACTCATAGAAAAAGAAAAGGGGAAGGAAGCGGAAGAAGCTGAGGCTGAGCTCAACAGCCAGAACTCTGCTTATTATGACCAGTGGATGAATGAAGTCTCTGGGGACAATATACAGAGTAGTCATCAAGCAATGTCATCTGGTTAATAGACAACCAGAACATCGAATAGCGAGATGAGATGGAGGTTGATGAAGCCGAGGAGGCGGAAGAAGATCCGGTCCAAAGATTGGAAGAAAAGAAGAAGGGGCAACATGATAGTCATCCAAGCATGGTCACTTAACGCGATATACTCACGTATAGTAAAAGGTGATGGAAACGAAGCCGACGATGAAATAGAGGAAGATAACGAGGATCCTGACACATCCTATGAAATCGAATTTTGGTATGGAGAAAGCTCCTAAGACTTCGATGAATAGAACTTCAATTTCCCTTCCAACTTTTGTATCAATAGGCATTAGTACGTGCCTATGATGTAGTAGGGATTATCTATCGACAATCAGTAAGGATTTGGTGAAAAAGATGTAGTAATAAGCATGTATGAATAGAAGAACCTTTTATGATTATATACTTTGCACAAATCCGACCCCGAACAAAGATAAGACATCGACAGATAATTTTCACGAAAGTTAAGATAGGCTTCAAAATTTACTTTCGAAATAATAAACTAAGTCGTAACATCTCACTTGAATCGATTAAGTCAAAAACCACTACCCAATGGTTAAAAGCATAGGAAAACGTTCACTAGAGTTCCACTTAAGTTTCATTTAGTAGATTAAGTTTTATAAAATTATAATAAAAAAATTTAAATGGCTAAGTTTTAAAATTGATTCCTAAATATTGAAAATTAAGTTTTCACAAAGGAGGTTATTAAAGTAATACAAACCAAATTTTATTGAAAAGAAAATTTGTAATTGATTTTCAAGTTTTTTGAACTAACAACGTAGGAATTTGTAATAAAACTTATAAATGCTGCTAAAGCTTAGAAATGAAGATTTATGAAGTTTAGTAATCTAAAACGACAACTTATAAATAAAGTGGATTTGACTTGTGAGCTAAGTTCCAAATGATTTGAAATTCTAAAGGAAAATTTGAAGTTTCCATTATATTATACAAAACACAAATAATTTTGGGTTTTGTAAGAAACGATGTATACCATGACATTGTTTTGACCCATCTATAACATAACCCAAGAAGGATTTCATAGTGTTTTAGTAAAATTCACTCGGTAAGTTTCATCTGTTATCGAAATGATTTCACGTGGTTTCATCCAAGTTTTTTTTGTACGAAGCCTAGAAACCTTTTCATTCCGATGAGTTCATTCCATTTGGTATGAAACTTTTAAATAAACTTGAAAGACGATTGCAATGACATGTATTCTAAGATCGAATATTTAAATATTTTATTTAAATATTGATCGTTAATTATACGATTAATGATTCCAAAATGAGAGTTTTCACAAACGATCGAATCAAGACCTGGGACTAGTTCCATTGAGTTCGGATTATTCATTATGTGAAGAATAAGTATATGGATCTCGATATTTCAAATTTGGACAGCTAGATGGTCATAACGATCTCGATATACATATAAATTATTGTTTCAGAGGCACAATGTCAGATATGACGAAACTTATATTTCTGGAATCGTCATAGTGAGTTACTACACCCCTATCAAGTTTCATGGCAATCGGATGTACCCATTGGTCGTACGTAAATAAAATGTGTGTCGAATTCTATAAAAAAACTAAAATTGTATAATTCGAGGTTTAAAGGCTAACATTCATATATGATCGATTTAGGGCTTGAGACTAGTCTCATGTTTTCAGAAGGTATTTTTACATAGATGACAAAATGTAGCACGTGTCAACTGGAGTTCGAGGGTTTTTAGGCCTATTTGAGAATAAATAAACATTATATAATATAATATTATCCAAAAACCTAATTGCTACAGGCCGGGTACTGTTCATTGCCCTTCAGTCTTTTTGGTTACTTTTTTAAGATCATGACCACCCCTTTTCTTACTTCAAGATTTTAAATCAATAAATACATTCACTCAAAAATCTCTATAGCCATCTCATTATGTAACACCCGTAATTTTAAAGAACATTAATGAACTAAATAATACTTAATTTAATATTGGAAATTAAGTAAAACGGATTGTAACATTGCGTCCGTCTCGGAATTCTAGTTCAGATAAACTCCGAGTTTGCATAAAACAGACATTGTATGAAGGAGATATTAAGGTTAGAAGTTTGTATACTCAGTCCAGAATTTCAAACTATTCAAAATCGAAGCTCTGAGACCAATGCGGGATTTTGTCCCATTGAGGGTCGACCCACACCCCAGGGGGTCGACCTACCCCAGATCCAGCCAGGTTCATTTCCTGAACTTGGACTTGTTTCTAAGCGAGATTCATTGGAAAAAGTCTATATAAAGGCCAGCATTTCTATTATTTTTTGTACCTAAATCAATGGAGATAAGGAGATGTTGCCTTAGCTTGGATTGAATTAGGCTATCTTCTACAACAACAACAACCTACACATACAAGAATCTCTTCTGCAACATCAACATATTATTCTTTGTTCTTTAGATCCAATCTCTGTGAGTTCATGTTACTTTTAGATATAAAAATTTAACAGTAATCTTAACATGTTAATAAACCATATCTAAACCCATGCCTTTTAAGAAACTGATTTATATGTAAACATATCTGCTATAATGATATGTAATTTTCCATACACCTATTATGTTATTCAGTTATTACTACATGTCCATTTCTATGCCTATTTCTGCTATATATGCCTATTTCTGTTCTTCTTCCTCTCTCATTCCCTTTTTATTTTTATAGCCTAGGCTATCTTCGAGCTTAGGCCAATATCGATAAAATATGCGTACGAACGAAATTTGGATTAATTGGGAATGGTTGGAAATGATAATTTAGGGGCATATCATGCACTATCAATATGACTAAAATTTGGGGCATACCTTATATTGTGTAATATGACTGAAACTAGGGGTGTATGAACATGTAATCGGTAGGTGTGACGACCGCCCACAGCCCCCACACTATACAAGAGGAATAATACGCTGAAATGGGTGCCAGAAAGCTATGGACGATCATCAGAATAAGTAAAACACGAGCGGAACCTGTCGTGGAACCCACAGCGCAAGGATAAAGTATAGTAGAAAATATACAATAGGTAATAATAGTGAAGCATCACATAACAAACTTTTGAAACTTTCACAACATCCTGAAAGATTATCCAAACATCATAATAAATATCAAGGTTTGTACATAAAGCCTCACTACAATACTCATAAGGCACTCAACAGCAGATAGAAATACAAAATAGTAATAAAACTGTAAGCCAGCTTCCTGCTCGCCTCCGCACAGCTGCATCGTCCTCACTTATAACTTGTAACATGATACTTAGTCTGCCCATCCACAACCGGATGAACAGCCCAAGGTAATAAGAGGAGACATAAAACCTTGAGTCAGACAACAGGCTTATAGAGTGATAAAACAGCTAACAAACTTCAACAATAAAGTATATGAAAATGAATAGATAAACATGCTAATCTACCCACAACACCAGAGAAGAACTCAACCACATCTTCCCCACATCGGACAGTGATAGCCTTTACGATAAATCATTCAATCATTCATCAATGGAAACTAGAACACTCACTTAATCATGGTAAGCACTCATAACATCCAGATTGTATATCTCATGTAAATCATCCTAATCGAATTTTTCATCCCTCAAGCACAAACCCCAGAGGCCTAAACCAATATCAGACAAGCGCCCAAGGTACATCTCCTTCGACATTGGATAATCTACATGAGACGGTTCAAACAAGGCAACAAATCAACCATGACAGACTCTGGCTATCACCGCCAATCCTGCTTCGAAACCATCGTTATTCGTATAACGACCAACCTTGCCACATGTCAAGGGCTAATGGTAACCCCAGTTCTAGTATAAACTCCGTACGCCTTTCAGCGATACGTATGTATGTCCAACCTTGACAACTAGGCTTTTCAATGGTACACAGGGTACTCGACCTACAACTGGTCTTTTAGGTGTCCCAATTGTACCCCTGCTTTGAGCCTGCTAGAACTTACGACAATGATATTCTCTCAGCCTTCGCATCCCTAGTCATCCAACTCGATGACTTTTCATAGCCCATGCAACCTTCTCGAGCAACCATTATCTGCCAACTCACGACCTTTGAGTTGACACTTCATTCGTTGTCTTACACCGATCAACGAACACATTTAACACTTTGAATATTCCTACTTGAATTCTCCTCAAAGTTATCACCACCTTCAAACCAAAGAATATCAATCGTGAGGTCTGAAATAATCAACAGCATCACATCAACTTGCTAAAGGAATCGGACCACAACACTTATGCCATCCACCACAGCATATAAACACACTGCTAAAATGCTAACTCTCGGACCAATCGACTCAAGGAGGACCGACCCGACCCTTTAGGATGGAGCTCGACTGACCACCTACATGCCCGACCCAACATTGCACTTGGCTTGCTCGACCCAAGGTGCTCCTCGACCCGACCCACATCCAGACTGGATTAACCAACCTGCTCGACCGACACTCACCAAGACCGATCCAGCTACTCCAAAATCATAACTCCTAGATCTGCTCGACCGACCCTCACCAAGACCGACCCGACCCATCGTGACCGACCCGACCCAGATGAGACCGACCAACTAGGATATGGTTCTGACTTGTTCTCCAAGACATGGCTTAGGCTCGACCGACCCACTGTGCTCGACCCCCATGTTCGACCCTGGCTTGCACGACCCAAAACCTGCATCCTCCAATGCAACTCTAATTTCGACCAAACTTTGCCAAAATGGTTCGTTCGACGAAACCAACTCATCCAATTCATCCAATATGATCATAAGCATGATATGAAACCAATAATAACACCATTATGTCAATTCCATCAATAATAATGTAAAATTCACCAAAATCACCATAAATGTACATATGAACAAAATCATGGATTTAACTTGCACGTTCACATGAAATATCATAGAAATTACTTATCTAAACTTGATAAATCAGATCTTGGGGTGCTTCATATGAAAATGGACTTACCTATGCATAGATCTATGGAAAAACACTTGAACTTGATAAAAAAACTTGCACAAACACTCATATACTTTATTGAATCCATGTGAGAGATGCATATCACTCACTGATTCTCCCAAACAAGCTAAAATCAAAGTAAAATTAATTCGGACAGTGAGCACTTCGCACAAACACCTTGATCCGATGAATCCTTGCCTCAGTTGATGTAGATCAAGCCTCCAATGGTATAGATCTACGATTTCCCTCCTTGAAATATTATTTTTAATAGTGAATAGGTGTTAGAGGAAGGAGGAGCACAAGGCTACTAGGGTCGTTTGGTTGTAGAATGTTTATTTATTTTCATATGAGGTCATATGGTCGTGTAACTTTGGAGAACAACTGTTGGGGTCATTTCTCATGTTCACGATTTTGGCTGAATTTTAAATGACCGTTTTGTCCCTAACGAATCTTGTTTCGCCTATAACTTTTGATTGTTAAGAAGTTTTGACCTAAAACCACTTCCATTGGATTCAGATGATGGTTTACCTTTCCATAGAGTAGTCACATTAGCCAAACGGACTTATCGTTTGGGAGATATGGATGAAACAAGGTTTCGAAGGTGAAAAACAGCTTAATCGGGCCTAATTAGGATGATTAGCACCTAGGCCCATTAGGTATTTTGGGATTAGGGTTGCAAGGGGGCTGATATGGGCTAGAGAAGCCCTCCTTTGTCATTTTCCAGCCGCCACAAACTTTCTCTTCAAACCTAACAATGGCTTCCACCTTCGAAACCTCTTCTAAACAACTCCTAATCGCTTTCTAATCGAAGGTTAAGATAAGCTACATCAAATCAAGTCAAATCAACACCAAATCATAGTTGGAGCTACTATATTGCATAGAAATTCGACCCAAAATAGTAGAAAAGTTCAGATCTATAATTCATTTGTGGCGAAGGTGAGTGATTTGCATTGTTTTTCACTAATTACGGCTAATTAGGAATGATTAGTGATAATTATAGAAATTATGCATGCTAAAATTCTGGAAAAATATGTAAAAATTATTAAATATTATTTTAAGGCTCTGATAATAATTTGGGTTAATTTGGACATGTTTTTCTAATCGTATGGTTAAATTATGATTAAGGAGAATAAGGGGAAAACATGGTTTTGCGTAGGTTTGATCCTTATTGACATGTTAAATCGTTGTTTTGGTGTTTTTGGTTGATTATACATGCTATTAATGTTTGGAATGTTTTGTGATTTCTTAGAACTGTTAGATTGGTCTGAAATGTCGTTGTGTGGCATAAACAGTTGCTGGAAACAAGTGCAGGAAACCGGATCAGATCGGTGGAGGAGGACCGGGTCGGGTCGTGTAGTCCACCCACGAGCCGCCTCATGTACCCGAATCGGTTCGCCATCACAAGTCGTCACCCTTGGTGTGTCATGAGCCGATCTGGAGCTTGTTTGAGACCACGACCGACCCGACCCAGAGTGTTGTTCATGAACCGTGTTTGCATGTCCTCACCGACCTGATGTTGAAGAAGAAGACCGAACCGGAGTGCAACGAACTGGTAGAAGGATGCAACCCGATCTGAACCGGATCGGTGACCACGAACCAACCCGGTGCCACGAGATGACCCGAACCCAGTGAGGCACCACAACCCGAACCGCTTGGTGGCCACGAACCAGATCTACTCACGAACCGATGGAGGACCCGAGCCTATATGATGATCACGAACCGAATGGAGACCGAAACCGAGATGATGATGACCAAAACCCGAGATGCAAAGGTGGTCTAAATAGGAAGTAGAACTTAGGATCTAGATGGGAACCAACGAGTTAACTTCATGAGTTGGACTTTGCTGCGGGACGTATTTAAAGGGGTTATCGATGTCTGTAGCTTTGACTCACCACTGAGAGACGGATATTGGCTACGGATCAGTGCAGTGGAGTTGTCATGACTCCATGGGGTAGAGTGATCGCAGCAAGGCTATGATCCAGTGCAGTGGAGTTGTCATGACTCCATGGGGAAGAGTGGACATAGCAAAGGATTAGTGGCTATGGATCAGTGTAGTGGAGCCGTCATGACTCCATGGGGAAGAGTGATCATAGCAAAGAATTGGGTGATCAAAGTGGTAGATATCATATACTTTACACACTGAGTGAGAGATGTGAGGATGATTGATATGTTTAATGTTTGCTATCACCATGACATGTACACCCCCTCCCCATTATTTTCACATCATGTGCTAGTGTCGCCTTAGAGTATTGTACATCCTGTTGTGCTAACTCTTTGGTTACAGGTCCAGGTTCATGTATGGTTATGTATTCCTGTTATTGTTCTGTTTTTGCTGCTTATCGCTCATACCAGACTTTTGTCAGATCCAGTGTTTTGCGTCTCTTCTTATTACTCTGGGTGCTCCTAAACGAGCAGACTAGAGACAGGTTAGCTGGTTATACACGAGTAGCTGCCCAGAGACGAGCAGGAGGCTTACACGTATCATCCCCAGATATTCTCCCTGTATTGTTGCTAGTCACTACTTTGGGCATTAGTAGTGTACCTTCCTATCTTTCTTTAGAGACTGTTTTAAAAGTTGTAATAAAGATGGTTTTGGATCATAAGCTGTATTTTGAATTTTTCGTTGTTATGATGATTTAGTTTTCAGCTTATGCCTTATCTCACCTGTTTTATATCAAATTATGTTGTTATTATTATATTTTGTTCCATGCGCTGTGAGATATACTACAGGTTCTTTGATGATTCCCCATTCAAACCCCTTTCCTTTTCCATTTATTTGACAATCGTCCTGTGCTGGTTCGACATCGGAACGACGCGTTTCATTGGAAATGTCGGCTGGTGCGGGGTGGGTCATCACACTTGGTATCAGAGCTCTAGGTTGCGTAGTTAACCTAGGGGAAGACATCAGGGAGAGATAATATACGTATATGAGAGCGCGTATTTGTGATATTTTTGGTTTTCAAAAACTGCACATATATACTATTAGTATATCTCATGATGAAGTCGCGCTGCACTACACCACTGAAGAGATGGTTAATCGTTTTCATTTTACAGAATGAACGATGAGCCGATATACGAGGAATATGGGTTCAGAAGCCAATAATAGGAATGCTCCTGATATGAGGACGATGTTTATTACTTTCATGATAGAGATGCTTATGGATGTGCAAGGAGCAGTTCCTAATGCTGCCAACGGTGGTGGTGAAGCCGTGCAGCCACCTAGGGTTGATTTCACCAAGATTAACAAGGATTATACTAGTCTTGGTGGGAAACCGTTCCATGGAAAGGAATCGGCTACGGATGTCCAAGATTGGCTCGATAGTTGTGAGCACATCTTCGAGGACTTAGGGATCGATGATGCAATGAAGAGAAAGCTATCATCGCGTCAACTGCAAGGATGGGCTATGAAATTGTGGAATGCTATTAAAGAAGCTACTCCTGAGGATCAAGTTACTTGGAATCAGTTTAAGACCCATTTCAGTGATAAATTTATTCCAGTTGCTCAGAAATCAGAATTGTTCAGGAAATTTCTAGAGCTTAAGCAGAATGGTAGGGCGGTCTCGGAGTATATTGCTGAGTTCGATGCTTTATCGAAGTATGGATTATCCTTATTGACACTGCCGAGAAGAAGAACGAGAAGTTCATAACTGGCTTAGATGGGTACTTGGGGGAAAGGCTTATAAACCACATCGATGAGACATTTGAATCCATTATGGGAAAGGCATTGAGATCTGAGACCCTTTACCCTAAGTCAAAGACCGAGATTGCTATTGCATATACAGAAGAGCCAAAGCTGCAAGAAAGCGGTGGAGGCAAGAATAATTCTCAGAATAAGAGGAAGCAGAACCAGACCAAGGATGGTCAGAAAAAATATAAGAAAGATATCGAGTGCTTTAGCTATGGCAAGAAGGGCCACTATGCCAAAGATTATAGAGCCAAGCCAGCGGACAGGAAGTGCTTCAACTGTGGCCAAGTGGGACATCTTAAGGATAAATGTCTGCAACCTCCTAAAGAGAAGTAGATTGTGAAAGCATATGCTATCAGTGTTGTTCCTTCTTCATCGAATGCCCCAACTATGGCGGAGAAGGGAAAGAATGTCGTTATTCAAGGTATGCTTTCTGTTTATGATGTTCCTGTTCAAGTTATGTTTGATACCAGGGCTTCTCATTCCTTTATATCTAGTGACCTGGTAGATAGATTGGAATTGTAACCCTAGATAGTCGATAGACCTTTAGTTGTCACGAACCCGGTTGGTGGTTTGACTAGCCTTAGCTTGATTTGTTGTAATGTGGTCTTATCGAGTCATGGATGTATGTTTGCTTGTGATTGCTTTGTTTTGTGCTTTACTGGGTTTGGCATTATTTTGGGGTCGATTAGCTCCAAAGGTATGGGGTGGTGGTAGACTGTAAGGGATCTTCACTGACCGTTAGGGTGGATGATGGGTGGAGGGTACTGTTTGGTAGCCTACCTAGTGATAGGGTGATGGCTAGTTTTCTAAATTCCCTCGACATCCCGGATGATGAGTTGTCATATGTGCCTATTGCTGGCGTGTATCCGGACATCTTCGGGGAAGTGACCAGACTTCCACCACACCGAGAGATTGAGTTCCGTATTGATTTAGTGAAAGATGTCAGGCGTATAGTGATGCCTCTTCGTCATATGGCGCCAAGGGAGCAGCGGAAGCTCAGGGTACAAGTGAGCAATCTTTTGAAGAAGTGATTTATCAGAAGAAGTGTTTCCGAGTGGGGAGCACCAGTTGTATTTGCTACGAAGGCAGATAGTTCCCTTCGATTGTGTATGGACTACCACGAGTTGAACAAGGTAACGAGGAAGAATAAATATCCTCTTCCGCGGATAAATGATTTGTTTGATTAGTTGAATGGAGCGAGAGTGTTCTCCTAGTTGGATCTCGTGACGGGTTTTCATCAGCTCCGAGTGGCAGCTGAGAGCACAGCTAAAACGACATTTCGGATGCCGTCTGGATTTTATGAGTGGTTGGTCACGCCATTCGGGTTGACCAATGCACCAACATATTTTGTGGATCTTATGAATAGGGTATTCAAGGATCAATTAAATAAGTTTGTTCTTGTGTTCGTGGACAAAATCCTTGTTTACTCGAGAACAAAGGAAGAACACAAGGAACATTTGAGGATAGTGATGGAGGTGTTGAGAAAACACCAATTGAAAGCGAAATTTTCTAAGTGTCACTTCTCGAGGAGGGAAGTGAGATTCTTGGGCCATGTTGTTTCAGAGAATGGGATTACCTTGGACCCTGCGAAGGTGGCTATGGTACAAGATTGGTCTACACCCAAGAATGCAATAGACATAAGAAGTTTCTTGGGGATAGCTAGATACTATCGTAAGTTCATCCAGGACTTCTCCAAGATAGCGGCACCGTTAACTCAGTTGACCAAGAAGAATCAAGCTTTCGTTTAGGATGAAAGTTGCGAGAATGCATTTAAGGATCTAAAGGGGAAGTTGACGAGTGCACCAGTGTTAGTAATTCCTAAGGAGAACGAAGAGATGAAGGTATACACGGATGCTTGTGGTACCAGACTAGGTGTTGTATTGATGCAAGGAGGTAGGGTTGTAGCTTACGCTAGTCGGCAACTGAAACCGCATGAGAAAAGATATCCTACCCATGATTTGGAATTGGTAGCAATCGTATTCACGTTGAAGATGTGGAGACATTATCTCTTGGGAGAAAATTTTGAGTTGTTTACTGATCATAAGTCGTTAAAGTTCCTTTTCTCCCAGAAAGATTCAAATCCCCATCAGCAGAGATGGTTAGAATCCTTGGCTTCATATGATTTTGATATCGCATGTACACCAGGGAAGGGCAATGCGGTAGCCGATGCATTGAGTAGGAGACATGCCAGTTTAGGGGCTATGTTTCTTGAATGGTAGCAACTGGAATATATTGCGGGATATGATTTCATACTTAAGTGCGAATTGGATCCCAAAATGTTAGCAAGTTTGACTATCAGATCGGCTTTGATTGAGCGGAATGGTTCCAGTCAGAGGGAAGATCCTAATCTATTAGAAATCATCTCCAAGTTAGAAATTGGTATCGAGGGGAGATGAACAAGTATAGGCTTGATCGAGATGGACGGCTTAAAAAGAATGGGAGACTCGTTGTGCCCAATGTCAATGGATTGAGAGATGAAGTGCTTAGAGAATGTCATCACTCAGACTATACACCCTAGTGGTAACAAAATGTATCAAGACATGAAGCATACCTACTACTACAAAAGAATGAAAAGAGATGTTGGGAAGTTTATATCCAAATGCATGAACTGCCAGCTAGTTAAAGCTAAGCAGAAGAAGCCTAGTGGGTTGTTGCAACCATTAGAAATTCCCAAATGGAAATGGGAACAAGTCTCAATGGATTTCATTTATAGTTTGCCGAGGACTAGATCGGGTCATGATAGTATTTGGGTGATTGTAGATCGATTGACCAACAATGCAAGGTTCATAACGGTCAAGTCGAACAGAATGGCAGCTAAGTTAGCGGAAATGTATATGAAATGGGTAGTGAGATTTCATGGAGTACCCAAAGGCGTTGTGAGTGACCGAAATCCATTGTTTACTAGTGGGGTTTGGAAGAGCTTACAAGAGGCTTTAGGGTGAGAATTACATCTCAGTACCACATACCATCCTCAAACCGACGGTCAGACGGAGAGGGTGAATCGTGTATTAGAAGATCTCTTGAGGGCTTGTATATTGGATTTTGGAGAGTCATGGGATGACCATTTGCATCTGGTTGAGTTCGCATATAATAATAGTTATCAGTCTAGTATTGGTATGGCTCCATTTGAAGCTTTTTACGGAAGACCGTGCAACTCACCATCATGTTGGCTGGAAACCGGTGAGAAGTTTGTGCTTGGGCCAGATGTGATAAGAGAAACTTCAGACAAGATCAAGGTTATCCAATAGCGAATGAAGGCTGCTCAAGATAGGCAGAAGAGTTATGTTGATAAGAGGAGAAGTGATTTAAAATTCTCCATTGGCGACTTGGTGTTTGTCAAGATTTCTCCATTAAAGAGCGTGATTCGATTTGGCAGGAGAGGCAAGTTATCACCAAAATTTGTTGGTCCATTCCCAGTTCTCGAGCAAGTTGGGAATTTGGCATATAGGTTGGATTACTAGACAAGATGGCGGGAGTTCATAACATGTTTCATGTTTCCTAGTTAAGGAAGTTTGTGCACGACCCCGATATGGCTATTTCACCGGATCAGTTGGATGACATCGAAGTAGAACCTGAGGCGGTTGGGAACCGCAGGTCGATCCGTATTGTCGAGTATGACACAAAGCAACTTCGAAGGAAGGCGGTGAAACTGGTCAAGATTCAGTGGGGCGAGAACGAGAATGACTGTACTTGGGAAACAGAGGAGGGAAAAAGGAAGTCGTATCCAGAACTCTTTGCCTGGTAAGATTCTAATTGCAATTTAGCTATTCCGCATGCTAGGATAGACTTGTGCTTGATTATTTGTAAATGGCTGATAGGCATGCGGAACCCATTGTATGTTTTGGTTAAGGAATTTCGGGGGCGAAATTTCTTAATGGGGGAGAGCGTAATGACCCGCATTCTATGTATCGAAGGACCATAGAATATTTATTTAATTTCATATGAGGTCGCATGGTCATGTAACTTTGGGAATGACTACTGGGGTCATTTCCCATGTTCACGATTTTTACCGAATTTTAAATGACCGTTTTGTCCCTAGCGAATCTTGTTTCGCCTATAACTTTTGATTGGTAAGAAGTTTTGACCTGGAACCACTTCATTGGATTTGGATGATGGTTTACCTTTCCGTAGAGTAGTCACAATAGCCAAACAGACTTACCGTTTGGGAGATATGGCTGAAACAAGGTTTGGAAGGTGAAAAATAACTTAACCGGGCCTAATTAGGGTGATTAGCAGCTAGGCTCATTAGGTATTTCGGGATTAGGGTTGAATAAGGGCTGATAGGGGCTAGAAAAACCCTCCTTTGTCATTTTCCAGCTGCCACAAACTTTCTCTTCAACCCTAACACTGGCTTCCACCTTCTGAATCTCTTCTAAACAACTCCTAATCACTTTCTAATCGAAGATTAAGCTAAGCTACATCAAATCAAGGCAAATCAACACCAAATCAGAGTTGGGGCTGCTGTGTTGCATAGGAATTCGATCCAAAATAGTAGAAAAGTTTGGATCTATAATTCATTTGTGGCCAAGGTGAGTGATTTGCATTGTTTTTCACTAATTAGTGGTAATTAGCGAAATTATGCATGCAAAAATTCTGGAAAAATATGTAAAAATTCTTAAATATTATTTTAAGGCGTTGATAAAAATTTGGGTTAATTTGGACATGTTTTGCTAATCATATGGTTAAATCGTGATTAAGAAGATTAAGGGGAAAACATGGGTTTTGGGTAGGTTTGATCCTTATTGACATGTTTAATCGTTGTTTTGGTGTATATGGTTGATTATACATGTTGCTATTACTATTTGAAATATTGTGTGTTTACCTAGAACTTTTAGGTTGGTCGAAAACGTCGTCGTGTGGCATAAACATTTGTTGGAAATAAGTGCAGGAAACCGGATCGGATCAGTGGAGGAGGACCGGGTCGTGTAGCCCACCCACGAGCCGCCTTATGTACCCGAACTGAACCGGTTTGCCATCACAAACCGTCACCCTTGGTGTGTCACGAGCCGATCTGGTTGGAGGAGACCACGATCGAACCGACCCAGAGTGTTGTTCACCAACCGTGTTTGCATGTCCGAACCGACCTGATGTTGGAGAAGAAGATTGAACCGGGGTGCCACGAATTGATGGAAGGATGCAACCCGATCCGAACCGGATCGGTGACCACGAACCGAACCGGTGCCATAAGCCGACCCAAACACAATGAGGAACCATGACCCGAACCGGAGCTAACCATGAACCGATGGAGGACCCGAGCCTATATGATGATCACGAACCGAATGGAGACCGAACCGGGATGATGATGACCATAACCCGAAATGCAAAGGTAGTCTAAATAGGAAGTAGAACTCAGGATCTAGATGGGAACCAATGAGTTAACTTCATGAGTTGGACTTTTGTAACAACCCGGAAATTTGGGGCCAATTTTAAAATTCTATTTTTAATTTTGTTAAAAAATTAGGATCAAAATTAAAAACTTTATTCTTTTGAATAATTTATTTTAAATAAGAATGGTTGAAAATTTTAGGTTTATAATATTAATTATATTCTGAACTTGAAATGGCGCGGTAATTTCAATATTTGATTTTGAATCTTGAGAAAATTATAATTGGGAGTTAATAATAAATAAACATAATTTATTTGTAAATATGAATATAACAAAAATTTGACTGTAGCCTATATTTGCATTAATAAAGTGGACTGAGACCATAATAAACCTGAATAGTTTATATATAATATGAGCATGACTTTGACATGAAACAATTAGGCATAACATTAAAATGGGTATTAAGTTATATGCCTAAAATTTTTATTCTATGGGACCATTTGATTTGATATTATTCTATAGGGCTCTATGACCTGGCATTATTTTATGATAAATTTATGTATATACATAAAAATCCATTCTTTAATGCGAAATAATCATTAAATATGATTCATTGTTTTTGAAAATGATTGTACATTTGTATTTGTCATATGCATAGAAAATTTTATACAACTTAAATATCTCATTAACACGTACCTTTTATATTTTTTAGTAGCTTCCCCATTTGTCATATTTCAAATTGCCTCTTTATTCCCATTATTAATAATACAAATTTAAGTTTATGCTTCCATTTTCGTTATTTCATTTATCCTATTTATTTCTTTTGTTTCCTTCATTTCCTTCATTTAAGTCCATATATTCATGTGGTCCTCTTTGTTCCATTTCTATATAAACATGTGTCGTCTTTATCAATTTCCATTGTTTAATTTTTATTTATTGCATGTTAATGAATTTTTTTTTAGAGTAACTATAAGAGTATTAAAGTTAAGAATATTACTTTGTGTCCATTATTTATGTAAAACCTTTTGACACATGTTACTTAATAATATGTGTTTTGAAATTTTAAAAAAATTTGCACAACTTAAACAATTAGATAAAATAAAGCAAGCATTTAATGTGTTTGTAAATACAAGAGGCGTATGGGGAAGATAATTTGTGCATTTATTCTCTACTCTCTCTCCTCTTCTATTTATCATTCAAATTCATTTTTATATATATAAATGTTCCCTTTATTCCCCCTTTTGTTCCTTTTGTTCTCTCTTCTCTTTATATTTACAATCTTCAGACCTCAAAGATAGATAAATAAATATAAAGAAAATTGAAAAGCATGACATGATCTCCAACATCAACAGTCATGATCGAATTAAGAGAATCTAGCGCTCTAAGGCGCTGGAGTCAGAGGCGAATTGGCGGTGTCAGAGAATGGTGATGGGTTCAATTTTGCCAAACCAAACAACGATAGAAAGAGGAAGATGACGGTCTAATTTTGGGTTAAAGGTATTGAAAATAATTAGGGTATTAATTATTTTAAATTAATTAAAGTAATGTACAAGTGTTAAAACCATGTATCTTTGTCATATCAAATCAGAAATTGACGAAACTGAATCCAGTTAGAACCATATTTCCGAGATCTACAGCATGGGGCAGACCAGATTCGAAAAGGAGCATGTTGAAAATTCAGATAAAAAGCGATGTGAGAAATCCTATTTCTTTTATTTTATTTTCATATATAATTATAATTACTGAATCATGATCTGTGATCTATTCTAGAATTTATGTGTGAAATTATACGCGGCTAAATTCTATTTTACGTGATTTTATCTAGATTGATGGATGCTGTTTGGTGTGCCTTGTTTGATAAAATTGTATGTAATGAAATTGTGGAGATTTGTTATCAAATATGAAATTATCGTCTTTATGTTGCACAAATTGTCATAAAAATATCGTTTTATGTCAAACTAAATTTGTTATATATATATATATATATATCATTTGTTTCACTATCAATTCAAAAGTTCAGCAGTTTTTATTAAAATCAATTGATTTAATGGAGATTAAAGATGCTTTACTTTCAATTGATGATGAATCAAGTCCTGGACCTGATGGCATGAATTCGAAGTTTTTTAAGCTACACTGGGATAATCTAAAGGATGAGTTGTTGCTGACAATTTCTGATATTTTTTTATCAGGTAAACTTCCTAAGTCTTTAAACCACACTTTCATCACTTTAATCCCCAAAAATGATAAACCTACTGAGATAGCACACTATAGACCAATAACCTGTTGCAATGTCTACTATAAAAAAATTCTAAAATTTTATGTATTAGACTTAAACATTTTCTGCCATATCTAATCTCGGAAAACCAGAGTGCATTTATACAAGACAGATATATTGGGGATAATATATTGCTTGCTCATGAATTACTGAGGGATTTCAAGAAAAAGGGGATGCCAAAATTATGTGTTAAAGTAGATTTACAGAAAGCATATGATCGTGTCAATAGAGAATTCATATGCTACATAATGTCAAAAATGAGTTTTCCTACTCATTTGATAAATATCATATATGAATGCATGTCGACTGCTTCATACTCTATAATGATACAAGGTGTTCCTAAGGGGTTTATCACTTCCAATAGGGGTATTAGACAGGGTGACCCACTGTCCCCTTATTTATTTTCTATAGTAATGCAATATTTTACCTACATGATGGATGAAGCTACTCAAAATAAGGATTTTCTGCCCAGCAGTGCTACTTTGCCTATTATCTCTCACTTCTATATGCTAATGACTTGATGATATTTGGTAAATCATCTAATTCTAATGCTCAATCTTTAAAGAAGATTTTTCAGAATTTAAGTGAATATGCTGGTTTAAATGTCAATGCATCTAAAACCAAAGTGTTTTTCAGTACATCAGTTTCAAATTCAGAGCAGATCAGTAATATTTTGGGGTTTCAACAAGGAATCTTACCAATTAAATATTTAGGAGTACCTCTATCATCCAATTATTTACACTATTCAGAGTGCAACTCCCTCATTCAATGAGTACAAAGCAAAATTAATGGATGGGAAACTAAATTGTTAAGTTTTGCAGGAAGGGCTGAACTGATCAATTCTGTTATTAATCCTTTTATATTATATTGGATTTTCATTTATCAAATTCCAGAATATACAACAGACAAACTCAAATCAATTTGTGCTGATTTTTTTTGGGGAGGTGCATCACATAAAGTGTCATGGCAGAATCTATGTAGACCTAAAAATGAGGGAGGTGTTGGCCTAAAACTATGTTCAGATCTAAAGAAAGCAGCATGTGTGAAACTTTTGTGGAAATTCCTATCTAATAATTCACTCTGGAGTATTTGGATGCATAATAAATAATGCAAGAAGGATTATTTCTGGTCAATGGCTAAGGACAATAATGCATCTACAACTTGGAAATCTCTTCTAAGATTAAGATCAAGATCAAAACAGTTGTTCAATAAAAACATTGCAAATGGGGAGGACACCAATAAGTGGTTTGAACCTTGGGTTAATTGCCAAAGTTTAGTTGATTTACTAGGCTATAACAAACTGAACATAATAGGCAATACAGATGAAAAAGTTAGCAATATCATCAGGAATGAGAGATTTATACCTGAAATTTATCCTGCCACAAGAGAACTGCTTGAAGAAATCAATTCCATCTCCATTTATCCAAATAAAAGAAATGATGAGTATGTTTGGTGTGAAGGAGGACATTTCACATTTCACAAAGCCTGGAATTTCCTGAGACATCATGAAGAACGGGAAGCATTTTTTTCTATAATTTGGCATGCTAAAAATAGTAAAAAAAAAAAAATCTTTTATTGCTTACCTTGCTTGTCTTGACAGATTAAATACGAAGGATAGGGTTAATCGCTACAGCAACATCTCAGATCTACTTTGCCCTCTTTGCAACAACCATCCTGAAAAAATTCAACATCTGTTCTTCTCCTGTGACTTTACAGCTTTCATATGGTTGTCCCTGAAGCAAAGATTGGATCTTCCTGTCAATTTGTTAAATTTGAAGGATGAAGCGAAGCTTATACATGAAAATTTCAAGAAAAAAGACCAACTGAGAGATCTAGCATGTGCTACCTTTACTAGCGTCATCTATTTCATCTGGAAAGAGAGGAATTCCAGACTTTTCAATAGCAAAAGCTCGGAGTCTTCAACGTTACTTTGGAAAATTGAAAAGGAAATTAAGTGTTTACTTTTCAATAATGGAAGTAGAACTGTTCGTGATAGGAGAAGTGAATCAATGCTTCAACGTTGGGGCATTGAACTAAATGATACCGGATAACAGCAACATGTCATTTTTTTGAATATGGTAACTTGAAGAGGCGGTTTCCTTTTTGTGTGTTGCTGGGCCTGGTTGGGCCGCGGAGAAGTTTCTTAGTTTTAAGGCTTTGTTATGTTATGTTGTTTCATTTCTTTTATGTTTTATGTTGTATCTCTTTTGAAAACGATAGTACGTATTGTATACCAAATTTATAAGTACTCTTTTTCCTTGTAAGGTACCCAATTAGGTTAGGGGAATTACAAGGTTTTAACGAGGCTTATAGAGGAGGTTTTATTGGTTTTTAATAGAATAAAGTGAACCAATTTTCAAAAAAAAAAAAAATCATTCGTACTTGTTATGCTAACATTGAATTTGTATATAAATAGAAATAGTCATTTTATTTGTCAAGTTAACATTTAATAGTTTACTAATAAAAGGATTCATATTTATTTGTCAAATTTAACATTTAATTGTGTCATATAAAAGCATTCCTTTTATTTGGGCAAATGTATTGAATTGGGGTACAAATAAAATATTCAATTTTATTTGTCGAGTTAAGCAGTGAGTTTCTATTTTTAAAAATAAATTAAACGTTTAATTATTTATTATTAATGGAAATTCATAAATACATGTTTATGATCTTATCCGTAATGATTTGGGTTTGGATTTGTAGTTGTATGATTTGAGAAGTGTTGGAATGTTCATGCTTGTTTAGATTCATTTTATTTAGATCTATAAAACACCAAATTGTTTAGATATGGATTCAAATAAAAATATTCATTTTTACAAATTCATGATATGATATGTGGTTAATATGAAATTTATAAAATTGTTTGGATGTTATAATATGTATGTTGACACCAAATATATAAAATTGGCGTTGTATGAAATATTGAATTGGTTTGTATGTTGACACCAAATATATAAAATTGGTGTTGTATGAAATAAGATTATAAAATTGACGTCGTATGTTTTCAGGAAGTAAGATTATAAAATTAGCGTTGTGTTGAAACATGAATAAAAATTATATTTTTAGCGTTTATGGAAAACATGAAAATGCAAGTATATTTTTAGCGTTTATGAAATATAATTATATTTTTAGCGTCATGAAATATTATGAAATATGTAGATAAAGTTAGCATCATGAAATATTATGAAACATGAAGATAAAGTTAGAGTGCATTTATGCATATGAACATAAAGCATATTCTTATACATGATATTGCATATGAAGTATAATCATATTTTGTTGTAGTGATATTGCATATGAAACTAAATCATATTTTGTTGTAGCGATATTGCATATGAAATTATGTTATTTATGTTAGAAAAAAATTTGTCAATTTTGTTAGAAGCTAAATTATGTCATTTATGTTAGAAAAAAATTGTCAATTATGTTAGAAGCTAAATTATGTCATAACATAAATTTATCATTGATGTTATACATGTTGTATTAGTATAAAGTTCATCAAGTATGTTATACATGTTATATTAGTGTAAATTTGCCATGTATATTTAATTAGAGTAGATAAATCATATATGTCATGTATGTTTAATTAGAATTGATAAGTTATAAATGTCATGTATGTTGGAGTAGAAGTGACAAATCATAAATATGTGTTTAATTAGAAGCGACAAATTATAATTGTCATGTGTGCTATATTAGAGTTGACGTAATATAATTGTCATTTATGCCAAATTTGAATTGACAAAATATAATGGTCATTCTTGACAAACTTAAATAGTTAAAACATAAAATGTTATGATGAATATAAAAATGACATTTTAGTTATAAAATGTTAAAAAAAAAAGAGAATAACATTTTAGTTATAAAATGTTAGGGAGAACAAAAATAACATTTTAGTTATAAAATGTTGAGTAGATAAAATATCACTTTTTATTTGTTTCGTTGAGTTAGGATTGACAACAAAACAAATATATCACTTTTATTTGTTTTGTTGAAATGTTAGAATTGATTTAACATAAAAATATCTTTTTTATGTTAATATGAAAGGTTAGGAATGTTTACATGTAAAATACTCTTTTATATGATATTTGTTAACATAGAAAAATATTATTTTTATAATATTAGAATGCATAGTAAATGTTAACATAGAAAAATATTATTTTTTATCATATTAGAATGCATAGAAAATTGTTAACATATAGAATATACTTTTATATGCCATTAGAGTTTATAGAAAAATGATAACTTACAAAATATACCTTTTTATGTCATTAGAACCCATAGAAAATGGTACATAGGAATTATTCTTTTATATGGTAATAGAGTACGTGGAAAAGTGTTAACATAGAAATTATTCTTTTTAGATGCAAATAAAACATAGAAAAAGAATTATACTTTTTAAAGTGATTGTAAACATAAATTAGAAAAGAGAAGAAAAGATTACATTAGGGAAGATTACATTTTGCAATGTAATTAAAGAAAGAATATAAAGTTACATTTTGCAATGTAGTTATAGGTGAAATGGAAGATTTCATTTTACAATGTAAATAAAAGATTACAAAAGAAAAAAAATACATTTTATTTGCATTGTAGATGCAAATAAAAAGATGAATTTAGAAAGGATTATTTTATTCACATTTTAGTTGTGAATAAGAACATGAATTTATAAAAAAGATTATTTTATTCACATTTTAGATGTGAATAAAAGACATGAAATTTAAGAACTGAATTTTTGTTTGCCTTTTTATATGCAAATAAAAACCCATAGAAAATGAAGTACATTTTCATTTGTAAATAGTTGCAAATAAACACATTAATATATATAGTTACATTTTTATATGTAATTAGTGAAATATAGAAACTTACATTTTTTCAATGTAAATAAGGATGAAATAGAACTTTTTTTATATGTAAATAAAAGAATTTACATTTTTCAATGTAAACAAAAGAAATAAAAGAATGATTAGGAATTCACATTTTTCAATGTAAATAGAATATGAAATACAAGTTACATTTTCAATATAATTATATGTTGAAATATAAGTTTAAATTTCTCAATGTAAATAAAATAGGAATAGAAATTTACATTTTTTTTTGTAAATAAAAGGATTAGAAATTTACTTTTTAAGGATTGGGTTTTCATTAAAAAGGAATAATGAAACCAAATATACATTTGGTGTAAATTAAAAGATGGAAGAAGAAGAAAAAAATACATTGTTTGATATAGCATGTGTATGTGAAATAAAATAAACATTATTGTGTGCCATGTTATACCTCGATATTATATACACAAATAGGGATATTCGATGTTAGCAAAATATAGTGAAATGAAATGGATGATGGAATTATATATAAGTATATATATGTTAATTATAATTAAACGAATCGCGCGCAGTAGTTCGTGATTCGATAATCGTAACTGTAAATAGTTATACCGAAATATCCGACCGACGGATTTTCCCAAAACTGACATCGTTAGGATCGCCTTGGGAAGACCTTTCCAATGATATGAATTGTGTTAAATTCCAACGGTTAGATTTAGAGAAACTTGTAAAACAAATTTGGGTGAAAACAGCGCTAAGGTCGCCTATTGACATGAAGTGTTGTTAAATAAAATTCAATTATTTTTATATAAATAAAAATAGAGATTAATCGTTATAAATTAATATTAACGATAAGAAATGATTTTAAATTATATATATACGAGGATCATTTGAAAAGTCCGAGTTCAATCTCAGTTCAAATGATTATTTGTCGATCTAAGTCGAAGAGTTGAAGACGGTGATTGAAGACCGACGATCTTCACGTTGAATGGATGAGTTACCATTGACGCCTATGATTGGAGTAGCTACCTTGAAGGGGCTACAATGGTGGCCATCCAGACTACTTGTTGATTGTTCGGATATGCGAGGAATAAGGTGCCTCCGGTTTCGTTCAAACCCAGAACGGACTTGAAATGGATTGTATGTCTGACGTTGTATTCCTTTATACGGTATTCGTTGATCTCTGCTAAATATATATCTGTTTGGTGTTTAACACCCTTCTCTAAGACATACGAGCTTAGAGGTTATATATTGATGGGAATCAATGGTATGGTATGGATTGACAATGTGGCATGCTAAGATGCAAATGATCAAGGCTTTTGTTGAAAAGCAGGCCTTGTGGTTGATGATCAAAGCACAGCTTGAATAAGCATAGCTTTGTGTATTACGTAGCTTCACGAGCCTCACAACCCGGTTGGAGTCTAAAACGGGAGAAGGGAACGCAGGGAGAGCAGCACATTTCTTTCTAGCTAGAAGTGGTGTTTGGGTTTTACACGGCTCGGCATTTTACTTATGTGGATGATGGAATGAGGCACCTCGGATGATAGGTCCTATAAGACCGGGAAACGTGTGTTCAAAAACTGCCAATCCGCAAAATCGTATGTGCGGACCGGCCTTGCAGCTTTCCAAGGGTCCACTGCGGGGGATCCTGAGACATTAGCTAGAGTGTCTCGAATCGGTAAGGAGCTCCTCCCTAGCCTTGACTCATGATGGAAACCCAATTTCCAATACGACCCTACGGACTTGATTGTATTACTAGTATGGAGGCATAGTATATGGTAGCTATGCTTCCTAGGATTGTTACATTTACTTTGAAATGTTTTTGAATCATATATACACTAATAATAATATCAAATTCATTTTTATTGTACCAAGCATGTTTAATCATCATAAGGTAAAACTCTATCCTCTGGTTTGTGTTGCATTGTGTGATGGGACTTGAGTCTTACGATGATTCCATTTTTCTAAAAAGCATTGCGTTGTTTAACGATTCACGTTAATTTATGCACCGGCAATCCATTGGAATAAAACCCGTTCCGTGTTAGCGGCGTGGTCCTTGGATTTGCCTTATTGCTATTAGTTATATTAGTTAAGAATTCTCACACCAGTCCCATGACTGACTCGTAGTTTGTTTCACTTTGCAAACTCGGGTGCCCTCTTTTCAACACGGGCAGTCGAGTGGCTTTTTGCAGATATTTATCTCTTGAGAAAGATTCTGGATTGAAGCTTAAAGCTGTGTCCAGAGTATAGTTGTCTTCCGCTGCCTTAGTTATTTTATTTCCGCTGCACTGTATTGTATAATAAAATATTGTAATTTTTCTTCCGCTGTAATTTTATTCGATGTACTCTGATATTCTGTACTATGATGTATCATTATTATGATGCTTATAAAAGTCTACTGTTATTGTTCTGATGTGTTGTATTCCCAGAGTTAACATGTTCGGGTTTTGAATGGTCTTGGTCGATTTTGCGATCGGTCGGGTCGGGCGAAACCGGGTCGTTACAGTTGGTATCAGAGCTCTGGTTAGCTCAAATCTTTGTGGTACAACTCGTTAGAACTGAACAAAAGACTCATCAGAGACTGGATTAGTAATATCCAATAAGAATACTCATTAGAGATAGGATCAGTAGTATCCAAGAATGAGAAAACTCACTAGAGATGGGGTGAGTAATGCCCTAGAATGAGTAGAGAGTGCCTGGTTTATAATCGTATTTTTGATTATATATAATCCGATCTTTGGAAATATGATTTTTGAATATATAAAGTTATATATTTTAAAAGTTAATTAACAAATAAAATTATTGAAATCAATAAAAGAATGAAAGATGAGATAGTTAATTAAACAAATTTAGCTTCGTTCCTTTTCGAGGACGAAAAGTTCTTAAGTGGAGGAGATTGTAACAACCCGAAAATTTGGGGCCAATTTTAAAATTCTATTTTTAATTTTGTTAAGAAATTAGGGTCAAAATAAAAACTTAATTCTTTTAAATAATTTATTTTAAATAAGAACGGTTGAAAATTTTAGGTTTATAATATTAATTATATTCTGAACTTGAAATGGTGCGCTGATTTCAATATTTGATTTTGAATCTTGAAAAAATTATAATTGGGAGTTAATAATAAATAAACATAATTTATTTGTAAATATGAATATAACAAAAATTTGACTGTAGCCTATATTTGCATTAATAAAGTGGACTGAGAACCATAATAAACCTAAATAGTTTATTTATAAATATGAGCATGACTTTGACATGAAACAATTAGGCATAACATTAAAATGGGTATTAAGTTATATGCCTAAAAATTTTATCCTATGGGACCATTTGATTTGATATTATTCTATGGGGCTCTGTGACCTGGCATTATTTTATGATAAATTTATGTATATACATAAAAATCCATTCTTTAATGCGAAATAATCATTAAATATGATTCATTGTTTTGAAAATGATTGTACATTTGTATTTGTCATATGCATAGAAAATTTTATACAAATTAAATATCTCATTAACACATACCTTTTATATTTTTTAGTAGCTTCCCCATTTGTCATATTTCAAATTGCCTCTTTATTCCCATTATTAATAATACAAATTTAAGTTTATGCTTCCATTTTCGTTATTTCATTTATCCTATTTATTTCTTTTGTTTCCTTCATTTAAGTCCATATATTCATGTGGTCCTCTTTGTTCCATTTCTATATAAACATGTGTCGTCTTTATCAATTTCCATTGTTTAATTTTCATTTATTGCATGTTAATGAATTTTTTTTAGAGTAAGTATAAGAATATTAAAGTTAAGAATATTACTTTGTGTCCATTATTTATGTAAAACCTTTTGACACATGTTACTTAATAATATGTGTTTTGAAATTTTAAAAAAATTTGCACAACTTAAACAATTAGATAAAATAAAGCAAGCATTTAATGTGTTCGTAAATACAAGAGGCGTATGGGGAAGATAATTTGTGCATTTATTCTCTACTCTCTCTCCTCTTCTATTTATCATTCAAATTCATTTTTATACAGAAAACTATTCCCTTTATTCCCCTTTTGTTCCTTTTGTTCTCTCTTCTCTTTATATTTACAATCTTCAGACCTCAAAGATAAATAATAAATAAAAAGAAAATCGAAGAGCATGACATGATCTCCAACATCAACAGTCATGATCGAATTAAGAGAATCTAGCGCTCTAAAGCGCTGGAGTCAGAGGCGAATAGGCGGTGTCAAAGAATGGTGATGGGTTCAATTTTGCCAAACCAGACAACGATAGAAAGAGGAAGATGACGGTATAATTTTGGGTTAAGAGTAATGAAAATAATTAGGGTACTAAATATTTTAAATTAATTAAAGTAATGTACAAATGGTTAAAACCATGTATCTTTGTCATATCAAATCAGAAATTGACGAAACTGAATCCGTTAGAACCGTATTTCCGAGATCTACAGCATGGGGCAGACCAGATTTGAAAAGGAGCATGTTGAAAATTCAGATAAAAAGCAATGTGAGAAATCCTATTTCTTTTATTTTATTTTCATATATAATTATAATTACTGAATCATGATCTGTGATCTATTCTAGAATTTATTTGTGAAATTATACGCGGCTAAATTCTATTTTACGTGATTTAATTTAGATTGATGGATGTTGTTTGGTGTGCCTTGTTTGATAAAACTGTATGTAATGAAATTGTGGAGATTTGTTATCAAATACGAAATTATCATCTTTATGTTGCACTAAAATTGTCATAAAAATATCGTTTTATGTCAAACTAAATTTGTTATAATATATATATATATATATATATCATTCGTACTTGTTATGCTAACATTGAATTTGTATATAAATAGAAATAGTCATTTTATTTGTCAAGTTAACATTTAATAGTTTACTAATAAAAGTATTCATATTTATTTGTCAAATTTAACATTTAATTATATCAAATAAAAGCATTCCTTTTATTTGGGCAAATGTATTGAATTGGGGTACAAATAAAATATTCAATTTTATTTGTCGAATTAAGCAGTGAGTTTCTATTTTTTAAAATAAATTAAACGTTTAATTATTTATTATTAATGTAAATTCATAAATACATGTTTATGATCTTATCCGTAATGATTTGGGTTTGGATTTGTTGTTGTATGATTTGAGAAGTGTTGGAATGTTCATTCTTTTTTAGATTCATTTTATTTAGATCTATAAAACACCAAATTGTTTAGATATGGATTCGAGTAAAAATATTCATTTTTACAAATTCATGATATGATACGTGGTTAATATGAAATTTATAAAATTGTTTGGATGTTATAATATGTATGTTGACACCAAATATATAAAATTGGCATTGTATGAAATATTGAATTGGTTATGTATATTGACACCAAATATATAAAATTGGCATTGTATGAAATAAGATTATAAAATTGGCGTCGTATGTTTTCAGTAAGTAAGATTATAAAATTAGCGTTGTGTTCAAACATGAATAAAAATTATATTTTTAGCGTTTATGGAAAACATGAAAATGCAAGTATATTTTTAGCGTTTATGAAATATAATTATATTTTTAGCGTCATGAAATATTATGAAATATGTAGATAAAGTTAATGTCGTGAAATATTATTAAACATGAAGATAAAGTTAGAGTTGCATTTATGCATATGAACATAAAGCATATTCTTATACATGATATTGCATATGAAGTATAATTATATTTTGTTGTAGTGATATTGCATATGAAATTAAATCATATTTTATTGTACCGATATTGCATATGAAATTATGTCATTTATGTTAGAACAAAATTTGTCAATTTTGTTAGAAGCTAAATTATGTCATTTATGTTAGAACAAAATTGTTAATTATGTTAGAAGCTAAATTATGTCATAACATAAATTTATCATTGATGTTATACATGTTGTATTAGTATAAAGTTTATCAAGTATGTTATACATGTTATATTAGTGTAAATTTGCCATGTATATTTAATTAGAGTGGATATATCATATATGCCATGTATGTTTAATTAGAATTGATAAGTTATAAATGTCATGTATGTTGGAGTAGAAGTGACAAATCATAAATATGTGTTTAATTAGAGGCGACAAATTATAATTGTCATGTGTGCTAAATTATAGTTGACATAGTATGATTGTCATTTATGCCAAATTTGAATTGACAAAATATAATGGTCATTCTTGACAAACGTGAATAGTTAAAACATAAAATGTTATGATGAATACAAAAATGACATTTTAGTTATAAAATGTTAAAAAAAAAAATAGAATAACATTTTAGTTATATAATGTTAGGGAGAACAAAAATAACATTTTAGTTATAAAATGTTGAGTAGATAAAATATCACTTTTTATTTGTTTCGTTGAGTTAGGATTGACAACAAAGCAAATATATCACTTTTATTTGTTTTGTTGAAATGTTAGAATTGATTTAACATAAAAATATCTTTTTTATGTTAATATGAAAGGTTAGGAATGTTTACATGTAAAATACTCTTTTATATGATATTTGTTAACATAGAAAAATATTATTTTTATAATATTAGAATGCATAGTAAATGTTAACATAGAAAATATTAATTTTTATAACTTTAGAATGCATAGAAAATTGTTAACATATAGAATATACTTTTATATGCCATTAGAGTTTATAGAAAAATGATAACTTATAAAATATACCTTTATATATCATTAGAATCCATAGAAAATGGTACATAGGAATTATTCTTTTATATGGTAATTGAGTACGTGGAAAAGTGTTAACATAGAAATTATTCTTTTTAGATGCAAATAAAACATAGAAAAAGAATTATACTTTTTAAAGTGATATTAAACATAAATTAGAAAAGAAAAGATTACATTAGGAAAGATTACATTTTGCAATGTAATTAAAGAAAGAATATAAAAGTTACATTTTGCAATGTAGTTATAGGTGAAATGAAAGATTTCATTTTACAATGTAAATAAATGATTACAAAAGAAAAAAAATTACATCTTATTTACATTGTAGATGCAAATAAAAGGATGAATTTAGAAAGGATTATTTTATTCACATTTTAGTTGTGAATAAGAACATGAATTAAAAAAAAGATTATTTTATTCACATTTTAGATGTGAATAAAAGACATGAAATTTAAGAAGTACATTTTTATTTGCCTTTTTATATGCAAATAAAAACCCATAGAAAATGAAGTACGTTTTCATTTGTAAATTAGCTGCAAATAAACACATGAATATATATAGTTACATTTTTATATGTAATTAGTGAAATATAGAAACTTACATTTTTTCAATGTAAATAAGGATGAAATAGAATTTTTTTTATATGTAAATAAAAGAATTTACATTTTTCAATGTAAACAAAAGAAATAAAAGAATGATTAGGAATTCACATTTTTCAATGTAAATAGAATATGAAATAAAAGTTACATTTTCAATATAATAATATATTGAAATATAAGTTTACATTTCTCAATGTAAATAAAATAGGAATAAAAATTTACATTTTTTTTTGTAAATAAAAGGATTAGAAATTTACTTTTTAAGGAATGGGTTTTCATTAAAAAGGAATAATGAAACCAAATATACATTTGGTGTAAATTGAAAGATGAAAGAAGAAAAAAAATACATTGTTGGATATAGCATGTGTATGTGAAATAAAATAAACATTATTGTGTGCCATGTTATACCTCGATATTATATACACAAATAGGGATATTCGGTGTTAGCAAAATATAGTGAAATGAAAATGGATGACGGAATTATATATAAGTATATATATGTAAATTATAATTAAACGAATCACGCGCGGCAGTTCGCGATTCGACAATCGTAACTTTAAATATTTATACCGAAATATCCGACCGTCAAACTGAAACCCTTAGGTTCGCCTTTGGAGGACCTTTCCAACGATATGAATTGTGTTAAATTCCAACGGTTAGATTTAGAGAAACTTGTAAAACAAATTTGGTTGAAAACAGCGCCAAGGTCACCTATTGACATGAAGTGTTGTTAAATAAAATTCAATTACATTTATATAAATAAAAATAGAGATTAATCGTTATAAATTAATATTAATGATAAGAAATGATTTTAAATTATATATATACGAGGATCATTTGAAAAGTCCGAGTTCAATCTCATTTCAAATGATTATTCATCGATCTAAGTCGAAGAGTTGAAGACGGTGATTGAAGACCGACGATCTTCACGTCGAATGGATGAGTTACCATTGACGCCCATGATTGGAGTAGCTACCTTGAAGGGGCTACAATGGTGGCCGTCTAGACTACTTGTTGATTGTTCGGATGAATAAGGTGCCTCCGGTTACGTTCAGACCCAGAACGGACTTGAAAATGGATTGTATGTCTGACGTTGTATTCCTTTATACGGTATTCGTTGATCTATACTAAATGTGTATCTGTTTGGTGTTTAACACCATTCTTTAAGACGTACGAGCTTAGAGGTTATATATTGGTGGGAATCAATGGTATGGTATGGATGACAATGTGGCATGCTAAGATGCAAATGATCAAGACTTTTGTTGAAAAGAAGACAATGTGGTTGATGATCAAAGCACAGCTTGAATAAGCATAGCTTTGTGTATTACGTAGCTTCACGAGCCTCACAACCCGGTTGGAGTCTAAAACGGGAGAAGGAAACGCAGGGAGAGCAGCACGTTTCTTTCAAGCTAGAAGTGGTGTTTGGGTCCCGACATTTTACTTATGTGGATGATGGAATGAGGCGCCTCGGATGATAGGTCCTATAGGACCGGGAAACGTGTGTTCAGGAATTGCCAATCCGCAAAATCGTATGTGCGGACCGGCCCTGCAGCTTTCCAAGGGTTCACTGCGGGGGATCATGAGACATTAGTTAGAGTGTCTCGAATCGGTAAGCAGCTCCTCCCTAGCCTTGACTCATGATGGAAACCCAATTTCCAATACGACCCTACGGACTTGATTGTATTACTAGTATGGAGGCATAGTATATGGTAGCTATGCTTCCTAGGATTGATACATTTACTTTGAAATGTTTTTGAAACATATATACACTAATAATAATATCAAATTCGTTTTTATCGTACCAAGCATGTTTAATCATCATAAGGTAAAACTATATCCTCTGGTTTGCGTTGCATTGTGTGATGGGACTTGAGTCTTATGATGATTCCATTTTTCTAAAAAGCATTGCATTGTTTAACGATTCACTTTAATTTATGCACCGGCAATCCATTGGAATAAAACTTGTTCTGCGTTAGTGGCGTGGTCCTTGGATTTGCCTTATTGCTATTAGTTATATTAGTTAAGAATTCTCACACCAGTCCCATGACTGACTCGTAGTTTGTTTCACTTTGCAAACTCGAGTGCCCTCTTTTCCACACGGGCAATCGATTAGCTTTTTGTAGATATGTATCTCTTGAGCAGGATTCTGGTTGAAGCTTAAAGCTGTGTCCAGAGTATAGTTGTCTTCCGCTGCCTTAGTTATTTTATTTCCGCTGCACTGTATTGTATAATAAAATATTGTAATTTATCTTCCGCTGTAATTTTATTCGATGTACTCTGATATTCTGTACTCTGATGTATCATTATTATGATGTTTATAAAAGTCTGATGTTATTGTTCTGATGTGTTGTATTCCCAGAGTTAACGTGTTCGGGTTTTGAACGGTCTTGGTCGATTTTGCGATCGATCTGGTCAGGCGAAACCCGGGCCGTTACAACTTTGTTGCGGGACGTGTGCAAAGGGGTTATCAATGTCTGTAGCTTTGACTCACCACTGAGAGACGGATATTGGCTACGGATTAGTGCAGTGGAGTTGTCATGACTCTATGGGGGCAGAGTGATCGTAGCAAGGCTATGAGCCAGTGCAGTGGAGTTGTCATGACTCCATGGGGCAGAGTGGATATAACAAAAGATTAGCGGCTATGGATCAGTGTAGAGGAGACATCGTGACTCCATGGGGCAGAAAAATCGTAGCAAAGAATTGGGTGATCAAAGTGGTAGATATCATATATTTTATGCACTGAGTGAGAGACGTGAGGATGATTGCTTTGTTTAATGTTTGCTATCACCATGACATGTACACCCCCTCCCCATTATTTTCACATCATGTGTTAGTGTCGCCTTAGAGTATTGTACATCCTGTTGTGCTAACTCTTTGGTTACAGGACCAGGTCCAGGTATAGTTGTGTATACCTGTTATTATTCTGTTTTTGCTGCTTATCGCTCATACCAGACTTTTGTCTGACCCATAGTTTTATGTCTCTTCTTATTACTCTGGGTGCTCCTAAACGAGCAGACTAGAGACAGGTTAGCTGGTTATACACGAGTAGCTGTCCACAGACGAGCAGGAGGCTTACACGTATCATTTCAATATATTCTCCCTGTGTTGTTGCTTGTCACTACTTTGGGCATTATTAGTGTACCTTCCTATTTTGCTTTAGAGACAGTTTTAAAAGTTGTAATAAAGATGGTTTGGATCATAAGCTGTATTTTGAATTTTTTTGATGCTATGATGATTTAGTTTTTTGTTTATGCATTGTCTCACCTGTTTTATATCAAGTTATGTTATTATTATATTTTATTCCATGCGCTGTAAGATATACTATAGGTTCTTTGATAATTCACTGTTCAAACCCATTTCCTTTTCCATTTCTTTGACGACCGTCCCGTGCTGGTTGGACATCGGCACAACGCATTTCATTGGAAATGTCGGCTGGTGTGGGGCGGGTTGTCACACCCTCCTCGCGTGTACATCTAATCAACACCTTTTGTCCTTCCACATCCCCAACTCTCACCTCTAGCTTCTCGCAATTCACTCTTGCCGCATACCTCTTGAGCCAATCCATGCGCAAGATGATTCCAAACCCAACGAAGTTAAGAACAAAGCAATCACACACAAAAGAGCAACCATGACTCGACAACACTAGACCACGGCAAATCATGCAAAGATTGGATGATCCCCCAGCTGGATTAGTCACTATCAATGGTCTATCACAAATCTCGGGTTCCAAACCCAAGAGACACAGAAACTCATTGCAAATGAATGAATGTGATGCTCCAGTATCAAAAAGCACACGAACTGAAACACCATTATCAGAAAGAGTACCTTGCACGACGACACCCTTTACCTTTTCCTCTGCAGTAGGAGTTCTTGAAGAAGTTGGCACGGCTTCTTCCAAAGCACATGCCTTCACAACGTGCTTTCCCTTAGCTGATTTTGGATAGTATTTCTTCTCATGCCCAGGCTTCCCACACTTGAAGCACTTCTTCTCAGCTTTGGGATTCTTGCACTCATTTGTGTAATGACCCTTTTGTTGGCAGTTAAAGAAAACCACCTAACTCTTTGGATTCTTATGTCCATCCTTTCCTTTCTACTGATGTTGCTTCCGTTTCTTATTATTACCACCTTGTAGTGGTTTCTGAACTTCTTTGATTGCAGCGACAACATTTGCTTCCTTAGGAAACAAGCTCTCATGGTGAATAGCTTTCTCCACAGTATTCTCGAAAGAATCGTCAAGATGATCTACCAATGGCCTTTCAATATAGGTATCCAGACCCATAACGAACTTCTTGTTCTTCTGATAAGGTGTATCAATGTATGAACGAGCATATCTGGACAAGGCTTCGAAATCATAAATATAGTCAAGAACTGATCTGCCATTCTGCTTCAATTCTATGAACTTATTAAAGAGAATGGACTTTTGAGCAATGGAGATAAACTTTGTTTCAAACTTAGCTTGGAATTTCTCCCATGAAATCTCTTCTTTTGGAGTCTCAAGTGTGACAGAATTCCACCACTCCATGGCCCTGCCCAGCAGCTGTCTTGATGCAATCTTTCTCTTTATTGCATCCTCAATACCCAAGTCCCTAAAGATTTGGATGCATGAATCCATCCACCTCTGAACCTCTTCAGCTGGCTCAATTCCTTTAAATGATTTCCCCCTAGGGATGTAAAGTCCTTGCACGGCTTCGCAAAATCTACTACTCTAGGAACTCGCACATCTACATCTACCGTTGTTTCCACTGGAGCAGGTACCCTTCGCATAATTGCCTCTGCCATGGCTTCAAACATGGCCAATTAATTTGGTTCACCGCCATTTCCCCCTCTAGTATTAGCTCCCCTAGCAGCGTGTCTTGATTCTCGTCTACTCATTCTAAATCTGCAATTTAGAATAATTAGCCACTTCCAAGAAAAACTGCTAAAGAGATACAACTGCTAATACTATATATGTTAATATATATAGGAAGCATCTAACCGAAATCTACAAATACGTCTCTCATACATGATTACATCTTAGAACTTTGGCCACAATCGTCGACCAGAGCTCTGATACCAAATGTGACAACCGCCCACAGCCCCCACACTATACAAGAGGAATAATGCACTAAAAGGTATGCCAGGCAGATATGGACGATTATCAGAATAGGTAAACCACAAGCGGAACCTGTCGTCGAACTCACGGCATAAGGATAAAGTATAGTAGAAAATATACAACCCGTAATAATAGTGAAGTATCACATAACAAACTTTCAAAACTTTCATAACATCCTGAAAGATTATCCAAACATCATAGGAAATATCAAGGTTTGTACATAAAGCCTCACTACAACACTCATAGAGCACTCAATAGCGGAAATAGAAATACTAGCAATACTACAAAAGAGGGCATATTCGACACTAATTTGTGTGCGTTGCATGAAAAGTGTGGAGAAAGCTATGCTTTCTTTGATCTTCTGCAACATTATTCATATGTTGTTGTATTAGACATGAATGCACTATTGTAGTTTCAATTCTTTTGCGGTTAAAATTTTTGTGCTGCAACAATAGTTTAAAGCATAGCTTTACATAAATACAGTCCAGGACAGTGATCTACGTGATCCGTTTAACCAAATAAATAACCATAGATATTGATTAATCCAACAGTTCAAATCAATCTTTGTTTCCTATTTAAACATTATCTTATTATCCAATCAATGGCAGCCACCTCATTGCACTGTTTCGCTTGTGAAATTGTGGCGGGATATTTCCCTCCTTTACGAAATACCGTGTAAAATTATCCACTAATTGCTCTTATATCTTCTCTTCACTTTCCACTTTTTTTTCTATTGACCAAAATTAAACCTAAATTCATGCTAGCTACCCCCATCGAACCCCATCTTCCTCTTCACTTTCCTCTTTTCCTCCCTCTTTTCAATGTCCCCATCTTTCGCTGACCTAGTTTACCCTTTCGCTGTTAAGGATAGTGTATCCCTTTCTCTATTTAGCCCGCTTTAAATCGTATCATTCATCTCCAGATCTAGTTCGTCGAGCGTCATCTAATTCAATTGCTGGATACATTCATTTATTTTGTGTCCTTTAAATCCCTTGCCTCCCCTCTTTCGCTTGATTTCAGCTTCCATATCCTACCCATTGCCAGCCACAATAGTGAGCACTACCTTCTTCGTCAGTTAGAGACCTTGGTTTTTTGGCTTTTGATCAAGTTATCAACGTGCTAGGCTACTCTTGGCGTATTGGTACTTACTTGCACATTACCAAATTAGGCTCGGGACTGGATTTGGAATTCAGTTACATGTTTTGAGGTTTGCCTCTGATGACTTTGCTCTTTCGTCCTCCTTGGTTGATCTGTTTATATGGTAAGGCTTTTTTTCTTTTGGACAATGGTGAAGGCAATCCCTTTTAAGGATATAAATATTGGAAGCAGTTTTATGCTTATTGAAATAATTTCTATCAATGCTGCCTTGCTTGGTTCAATGCGGACTACAAATTACTTTTGTGGTAATCAAGCATCGAGTTGTGCTAATAGTATGTTCTTATAGTAAACTGTCGCATTATCTTTAGTCTGTTAAAAAAAAGTAGAAGAAAAGCAGTAGACAGTAAAATAAGAAGCTCGTTGGCTTCTTCTTCTCAGCACGAATCTCAGGGTCAAGAAGATCAGGAGGTTGAGGATGGGCTAGCGGTTCATTTCGATATGTCGGATTTTGCTGTAAGTAATTGCGTCAGCATTGGCCTTCATGGACGGATGAGTTGTTCATATTTCGGGTAGTTCCACTGCTTTTGATTTCAATTAAATGTCATGTTGATTGGTAGTCTATTAACCGGGTGATTTAATATATGAAGCGATGGTCAAAAATGAGAAGAGTCCCTTGCATAATTCGAGAGTTGTGCTTAGGGAGTTGACTAGTGTGCAATCATGGAGGAGAGGTAGAAGAGCATTAAAGGTTGGCTATTTGTCAAATTATTAATTGAATTTTGTAAAAAAGACTTGTGTTTTTCTAAAAAAAAATTTATGAAATGTTGTGATAGGTTTTGAAGAAGCTGGCATGCAGATAGATAATGTACACTCTTATGAAATGCAAGTGCATGGTTATGTGTCTCCTTTGAGCTGTGGGAACGGATCATTCATGCTGGTGCATATGGTAAGTTTGTCCTGGGCTCATAAGTAATGTTATATTTTCTGACTCAGAGAGTTTATCAGATAAACTGATGATAATGTAAGGGATATTTTGATTGATTAATCACATTCATGTATTCTTGAGTTTTGATTACTGTTCAAATGCAATAAAATAGTTTAAAACTCACTTTTAGACAATGATTACCCCTCAAAGCTCTTTGTTATTGATTGCAACTATATTATATACAAATTGTTATAACATGTGAAAATTGAAAGAATGGTAAACCAATTTATCGAATCTCTATAGTACCATGGGAGTTACTCTCTTCGCCATTGGCTTCAACCTTCAAATTTGCTGCCAACTTTAGAGGAAACTTTGACATTTGATGAAGAGTGGGTCAGGAGTGTGGGCGACGATACAATTGGAGGGTATGTTTATTTAACAATTTGCTAAATTTTGGCATTTGCAATGGATTTGCTGAACGTATGCTATTGAATCAATTTGCTAAACTCGGTTATGTTTATTTTACAATTTTAATTTTGGCTTTTGCTCAAGTTTCATAAGTATTCTTTCTTTTCCACTTGAGCACCTATGGAATGTTTTATATATAGAGACTCCCTAAGATTTTACATCAGCGGCCAATAGTGCAAGAAAACATATACTCCATATTCATGCAAAATTTTGTGACATTTTAAAACTATTTGCTAACCACTATTTCATAATCCATGTTCATGACACAAGATGAAGAATTGGTCCTTGGATATTGCATTGAATATCACATTGAATTGTCTACAACGGGCTCCTTTTCTTTCATATGTCCCTAACTAATTTCATTTCACATCGATTCCCTCTTGTACATATATATTTCCTATTGCAATTAGATTGCTGCATATATATGATTCATATATATATAGAGATATAGGATCAAAAGCACCCCAAATAGTGCAGCACCCCTTTAGCCCCTTGATTTCCACCACACATTCCCATTTCTCTCTGCTCCCACTCACTCTCTCTCCTCCCACTAACTTTTTTTACTATAAATGTGTGGTTATAAATGGGGTGCATTTGGGTTGCTCCCAAATAGGGGTGCCATGGAACCCTCCTCATATATATATTATATATATATATATATATGATTAATACATTTTACAGATGTGGACACATGTGTATATGTTCAAAATGTGCTAACGAATTGGCCAGGAATGGAGGAAAATTTCCATTATGTCATGTACCTACTCTTGAAGTAGTTCGAGCTTACTCTACACAATGAAGAAAACGGAGTGTAACGTAGTTGATTTTTGAGTTTTGATATTTGGATAATACATGAATCATTGCTTTTTCTCTTCGTACGTTGCGGTGGTTCTTTTTATGTTTACTTTGAACATATGTTTTGGATGGGTTTCTTCTATGTACAAAACTTGTATTGCAATATTTTTAATTAAAGCGTTGTATTTGCTTTCTTCTAATGTATTTGTCTTCTTCTACTATTGCATTTGCTTTTTTTAGTTGCATTTCAAGATAATAGTGTTGCATTACATAATACAGTGGTTTTGCATTAAATAAAATATTATTAATCCCATACGGCAAGTGGGTCTCACAGCTGATGTGACATGTGACATGTGGGCAAATGACGTGGATAGCTAACATGACATGTGACACATGGGTAGATGATGTGGAGATCTGACGTGGCATGTCACACATTGGCGGCTGACGTGGAAAGTTCATGTGGGTCCCACTACCATGACCTGGAAGCCAGGCTCTGACTTCTGCTTAAGGCAACGTTGTATACTATTCCATTACTTGCAAGTACTGTTGCAATAGGGTTATAATGTAATACTTTCTTGTCATGGCAGTAGATGAGCAAAAGAGTTGCATTAGAGAGCTAAGGCAACGGCCGCAGATGCCATGCCCCTCTGGTGTTGCCTATTTGAAAGAACGACCTAAGTTAACGCTTTTTCGATCTACGACCACATTAAACTAGTGTCGAATATGCCCACTTTTGTAGTAGTGTAGATAGTAATAAAACTGGTACGCCAGCCTCCTGCTTGCCTCTGCACAACTACATAGTCCTCAATAATCACCTATAACCTACTACTTAGTCTGCCCATCCACAACCGGATGAACATCCCAAGGTAATAAGAGGAGATATAAAACCTTGAGTCAGACAACAGTCCTAGTGAGTGATAAAACAGATAACGAGCTTCAATAATAAAGTATATGAAAATGGATAGAAAACATGCTAATCTACCTACAACACCAGAGAAGAACTCAACCATATCTTCCCTACATCGGACAGTGATAGCCTTTACGATAAACCATTCAACCATTCATCAATGGAAACCGGAACACTCACTTAATCATGGTAAGCACTCATAACATCCAGATTATATATATCTCATACAAACCATCCTAATCGAATTTATCATCCCTCAAGAACAAGCCCCATAGGCCTAAACCAATATCAGACAAGCGCCCAAGGAACATCTCCTTCAACGTTGGATAATCTACATGAGACAGTTCAAACAAGGCAACAAATCAACCATGACAGACTCTGGCTATCACCGCCAATCCTGCTTCGGAACCATCGTTAATCGTATAACAACCAACCTTGCCATATGTCAAGGGCTAATGGTAACCCCAGTTCTAGTATAAACTCCATACGCCTTCCAACGATACGTACGTATGTCCAACCTTGATAACAAGGCCTTTCAACAATACCCAGGGTACTCGACCTACAACCGGCCTTTTGGGTGCCCCCATCGTACCCCTGCTTTGAGCCTGCTAGAACTTACGACAACGATAATCTCTCGGCCTTCGCATCTCTAGCCATCTAACTTGATGACTTTTCATAACCCAAGCAACCTTCTCGAGCAACCATTATTCACCAACTCACGACCTTTGAGTTGTCACTTCATTCGTTGTCTTACACTGATCAACGAACACATTCAACACTTCGAATATTCCCACTTGAATTCTCCTCAAAGTTATCACCACCTTCAAACCAAAGAAGAATATCAATCATGAGGTCTGAAATAATCAATAGAATCATATCAACTTGCTAAAGGAATCAAACCACAGCATGTATGCCATCCACCACAGCGTATAAACACATTGCTGAAATCCTAACTCTCGGACCGACCAACCCAAGGAGGACCGACCCGACCCTTCAAGAGGGAGCACGACCGACCACCTACATGCCCGACCCAACATTGCACTTGGCTTGCTCGACCCAAGGTGATGCTCAACCCGGCCCATATCTAGACCGGATTAACCAACCTACTCGACCGACCCTCACCAAGACGGATCCAACTACTCCAAAATTAGAACTCCCAAATATGCTCAACCGACCCTCACCAAGACTGACCCGAGCCATATGAGACTGACCGACCAGGATATGGTTCTGACTTGTTCTCCAAGACATGGCATTGGCTTGACCGACCCATTGTGCTTGACCCACCATGTTTGACCCTGGCTTGCACGACCCAAAACCTGCATCCTCCAATGCTACTCCAATTTCGACCAAAACTTCGCCAAAATGATTCGTTCGACGAAACCAACTCACTCAATTCATCCAATATGATCACAAGCATGATATGAAACCAATAATGACACCCATATGTCAATTCCATCAATAATAATGTAAGATTAACCAAAATCACCATAAATGTACATATGAACAAAGTCATGGATTTACCTTGCACGTTCACATGAAATATCATATAAATCACTTACATAAACTTGATAAATCAGATCATGGGATGATTCATATGAAAGTGGGCTTACCAATGCATATATCTATGGAAAAACACTTGAATTTGATTTAAAAAAATGCACAAACACTCATATACTTTATTGAATCCATGTGAGAGATGCATATCACTCACCGATTCTCCCAAACAAGCTAAAATCAAAGCAAAATGAATCCGAACAGCAAGCACTTCGCACCAAACACCTTTATCCGATGAATCCTTGCCTTAATTGATGTAGATCTAGTTTCCAATGGTATAGGTCTATGATTTCCCTCCTTGGATTATGATTTTTAATGGTGGAAAGGTGTTAGAGGAAGAAGGAGCACAAGGCACCAAATGAGAGAATGGAAAACTATAAACCATTTCCCATATCCCTTACCCCCTCCTCCATTTATACCCTTCCAATAGCCCACCAATGGGCCTTCCCAAATCAGCCCATTGTGGCTCTCCAAACCTGAATAGCCAACTGAAAAACCTTAAAACAACATTTCCTCCCAAACCGCCGAGCCAAATCTTTAATGGTACCACTCTACGAAAAGGCAATCATTAATCCTTTCCAATGGCATAGGTCTCACCCTCTGATTTGACCAGAGTCAAAAGTTATGCCATGTATAAGACTAGAAGGGGCAAAATGGTCAAAAATAAAATTGGTAAAAATTATGGATATGTTTCACATCCTCATAAGCAACATATCAAAAGATGAGAATGATACGACCATCAGGGAATAAAATAAAAATATTTTATGATCCTACGATACATAAAATGCGGGTTGTTACAGTATGCTTAATTCAAAGATTAAGTGGAACATGTTAATAAAACAGTATGTCACCTATGTAACTTGTTTAATCTGTTGGGGGTTAAGTAAACTTATTTATTCTATTGGGGTTGTATGAACATTGTTAGCCCATGTAAAACTTAACCTGTTGAATTTATAGGGGGAGTTAGGCTGTAGGACTTAACCCGTGGAAATCATAGTTTATTGGGGACATAAGGTTAGGGGTTTGACTTGTGTCATCTGTTGTGCAGGACCCATATTAGTTAGTAACCCATTATGGTATTAAACGGGGACCCCGCACTAGGTAGGGGTCAGGGCACGCTTACTGAGCTAATTATAAGAGGTTCATCTAGGATGGGGTGTTCTGATGGAGCATTCCAATAGGGTCATGTGTGTGCATGGGTTCGGTCTGTCTGGGAAAATAATACGCCATAACACCTGTAAATAGGTCTGTGTCCTTCTGGTGGTTGCCACTTTAGGAAGTAATACACTCTACTGTAGGGCCGACACAGGGTATTTACGTGGTAGGGAGCCGATCACTTGGGGGTAGTAATTAGGGTACATCTAGTCTTTTTTAGGTACCTGTTATTTTTGTTTGGGGTAACACCCATTATTTCTGTTTAGGTACCTGTTATTTTCGTTGGGAGTAAAACTCGTTACTAGAAGTACACCTAAGTCTACCATTTATGTTTCTGTTGGGATCATTCTGTTCTGTTAAGTAATTGGAAAATACTTAATTCGGTATACTAGTATAGGTGCAGAGAAAGTAATTGATAAGCATAATTAATCCTATTTATTCTATTTTTCCTGTCCATCATGTTTATACCTGTTTTATACTACAGTTATCTCTCATCTAGTTTATTTACTATCTTGATACTTTTATTTCTTTATACTAAAAGTCACTGGACTTGCCAGACTTTATGTCTAACCCGTTTTGTTTCCATTTCTCTCTCTTCCTCCCCCTTCCAAGGTTCTCAGGGTGGAACGGTCAGACTTGATTAGGATTCTCTTTTTGTTTCTGCTTGGATATGGATCTTCCTTGATGTATTGCTTTAACTACTTGTCTATTTGTTTATGGCTACTTATGGGGATTATGATTTTTCATTTCAGTTCTCTGATGGTTTTCTGTGCAAGAGAGATGTTTTTATTTGACGTATTTTGTTCCAGTATTTCAGTCAGATGTCGTAACTGGATTTTGAGACCATGATGTTTTCTGTTGGAAAATAAAGTTTTAAATTTCCGCTTCTATTTTATATATCTATCTTGCGAGATTCTGCTTCTATTTACCTATAATACTTCATGGAACTTAATGCATTCTGATACAAAGTGACATTAACGGACATGGGGTGTCGCATTTGGTATCGGAGCTGAAGGTTACAAGATCGGATAAAAGTTTTGAAAACTATTTTCAAAAGAAAAGTATTTCCAAGGAAAGTCTGTAGGAAAACATATTCCCCAAATACATATAAAGTACTTTCGATTCTCTGTTTGAACCATTTTTCCTTTTCTTTTCAACATGTATGGGGAACCAAATCTTCCCGACGACATTCAGATATCGGCTTGGTTCTGTAGGTATCTTGAAGCTATGGCGCCTACCGGAGCCTAAGGAGACGCCCCTCCCCCAGTTACAGCCGTCATTCCTCCTCCTCCTCCACGAGCGGATAATTTCTCTAAGATATGGAAGGACTTCTGTGCTATGGGAGGAAAACCATTCTTTGGAACTGAAAGCTTTGTGGAAGCACAGAATTGGCTAAAAGGGACAGAGAATTTGTTTGGGCTTTTTGAGGTCGACGACCGCAGGAAGATACGGTTGGATGCATGGCAGCTTAAGGATGACCCTTCATTCTGGTGGGAAGTGATGCAAGCAGGGTGTCCAGTTGATACTTGCGATGATTTCCGATAGAGATTCGAGATGAAATTTATTTCTCAGGAAAAAAAGAGTATGCAGATGGAGAGGTTTCTGGCACTTAAGCAAGAAAGCATGTCTGTTAAAGAATATGTCAATATGTTCAATCAATAGGCAAGGTTTGGTCTGGATCTGGTGAATACCCCGCACAAGAAAGCTTTGAGGTTTGCAAGAGGATTGAATCAACCTCTTCAAGCATTGGCATTACCTCACATACCTATGGGGGCTACTTTTGAGAGACTGGTTGATATAACACTTATGCACGAAGATGGTAAGGATGAGAAAAAGAAGGCTAAGGCTGATGAGGTGCAAAAAAAGAAAATGTAGCCCAAGAAAGAACATCAAAAGAAAGGTGGAAACAACGACAAAGCTAATAATAAGAAGAAATGTCATGGTTGTGGGGGCTTGGGTCATATGGTCAAGGATTGCAGAAAAAGGAAGAATTCATGTTACAGCTATGGTGAAACCAGACACTATAGTAGGGAATGCCCGAAGAAGCAAGGACAGAGGCAAAGGACAGGACCTGCTGGAGAGCAAGTACATGCTCTCGAGGCTAGCGGACCGGACAGAGGTAGGAAAGTTTCTGTTGAAGGTTTGATTTCTCTTTCCAATCATCCAGTTAGGACTCTTTTTTATTCTAGCGCTTCTCATTCTTTTATATTTGATTATGTGGTTGAGTCTCTACACATTGGTACTAGTATTATTTCTGATCTCGTTATTGTCTCAAACCCTATTGAGGGTACAACTCATTTGTCTATGATATGTCAGGGTTTGAGGATATCTGTGTTGGGCGTCGAGTTCGAGTGCGACGCATATGTGCTTGGTTTAATGGGCTATGGTTTGATTCTAAGAATGGATTGGCTAGCCATGTATGGTTCTAGTCTAGACTGTGAGAGGAGGGTCATTGTACCTTTGGCTTACCTTGGGAGGACTCTCGAGATTTCCTGTGACCCAAGGGGGTCAGTCATGTTTAGTTTCCTAGAATCACTAGATGCTTCTATCGATGATTTGTGTAACGACCCGCATTCTACATATCATAGGATCGTAGAATATTTATTTCATCGTCATAGAGAGTCGTATGGTCATGTAACTTTGGGAGACAACTATTGGGGTCATTTCTCATGTTCATAAATTTTCCCATTTTTAAATGACCGTTTTGCCGCTAGCTGATCTTTTTTTGACTATAACTTTTGACTGAAAAGGAATTTTGACCTGAAACAACTTCCATTGGATCCGGATGATGGTTTACAATTCGGTAGAGTGGTCGCATTAGCCAAACGGACTCACCGTTTGGGAGGTATGGCTGAAACAAGTTTCAAAAGGTGAAAAACAGCTTAATTGAGCTTAACCGGGTGATTAACAGCTAGGCCCAAAGGGGAATTTCGGGATCAGGAGTTTAAAAGGGCTGTTAGGGTTTGGAGAATACCTTTTTCTCATTTTTCAGCCGTCACTATTCATTCCTCTTAACCTAGCCATGGCCTCCAACATCTAAAACACCTTCTAATCACTGTTTAATCAAGTATTGGCCTAATCTACATCAAATTGAGGCGGATTAGCAAAGAGATTGAGATAGAGCTGATATGTTGCCATGGGAACAGCGCCAAAACAGAGAATCATTTCAGATCTAAAGTTTATATGTGGCAAAGGTGAGAGATTTGCAAAGTTTCTCACTAATTACGGTTAATTAGGGGTAATTAGTGTTGATTAGTGAATCTATACATTAATAAATTCTGGAAAAATATTTATAAAAATCGAAATGATGTTTTAGACCTCTGTTAGAAATTCGAGTTGATTTGGTTAAGTTTTGCTAATCATATCATTAGATTTGCTTAAACATGCTTAAGGGAAAATATGGGGTTTTGGCTATGTTTGATCCGTTTTAACCTATCAAATTGTTGTTTTGGTGTTTATGGTCGTTTCTACATGTTGCTATGACTGTACGGTATGCTTTGTGATTGATTAGAATAGTTAGATTGGTCGAAAACGGTGTCGAATGGCGTAGAACAGGTTGCTGGAAGTCGCAGGAAAACTGTGCAGGAAACCGGATCGGATCGCACCCCCACCGAACTGACCCGATCGTGACAACCACCCACGAAACGCTCCTCTGAATTGCTGCGCCATGAGCTTGTGCATCGATCCCGTACTGCTTGGAGACCCCGAGCCGACCAGGAGTCCCAACCCGATCGGCACACAATGACCCGAGCTGATGAGGAAGGCCCAACCCGATCCAGAGCTCTCCACAATCCGAACCACTTGGAGATGTGGACCCCGACCCGAACTACTGGAGAAAGGACACCACGACCCGATCCGATGCAGGTGGCTTAAACCGATCCGAAGGAGGATGATGACCGAACTGAACTCAGGAGTTTTGAATGCGAGGCATGGGTTGCGAACCAAATGAAGACCGATCCGGGGAAGAAGGCCAAAAAACCGAGATGCAAAGGAAGTCCAAATGAGTAATTTTGACTCGGGATCCAGATGGGAACCAATGAGTGGACTTCATGATTGGGCTTTGCTGCGGGACGTGTGCTAAGGGGTTGTTGATGTCTAATACTTTGGATCACTACGTGTAGGGGGTACGTGAACGGATTCAGGGCCATAGTGGCCTAGGTACGACAAAAAGGGTATAGACCAATGAAGTGGGGTCATTTGTAAAGATTTAGTCATGGCTCCATGAGGTAAGTTTGGTGGTAGCAGTAGTTGTACAAGTCGAACTCCGTCATTACTTCGATGGGTCTAGTGTTTGACAGTGGTGGACATCGTATGCTTTACGCACTGAGTGAGAGATGTGAGGATGGTTGCTATGTTTGATTGTTTGCCTTCATTATGACATGCACACCCCTCCCCCGTTATCTTTATACCATGTTTAGTGACACCTTAGAGTATTGTACGGTATGTAGTGCTAACTCTTTGGTTGCAGGTCCAGGTTCAGGTATGGTTTAGTATACCTGTTATTGTTCTGTCTTGCTGCTTATTGCTCATACCAGACTTTTTGTCTGACCCAGAGTTTTATGTCTCTTCTTATTACTCTGGGTGCTCTCACGAGCAGACTAGAGACATGTTAGGTGGTATGCACGAGTGGCTGTACTGGAGACGAGCAGGAGGCTTCCACGTATGATATATAGATATTCTCCCTGTGTCGCTGTTGGTCACAACTTTGGGGATTAGTAGTGCACCCTTCCTTTCTTTTGCTTTAGAGACAGTTTAAAGGTTGTAATAATGATGATGTGGAACATAAGCTGTATTTGGATTTTCCACTGCTATGATGTTTAGTTTTCAGCTTATGCACTGTCTCGCCTGTTTTATGTCAAGTATGTTGTTATTATATTTTATCCCATGCGCTGTGAGACATTCTACAGGTTTTCGATTAGTTCACTCTCTTCTTTCCTTTCTTTAGCGATCGTTCCGTGCTAGTTGGGCATGTGTACAGCGCACTTTCAGAGGGAATGTCGGCTGATGCGGAGCGGGCCGTCACACTTGGTATCAGAGCTCTAGGTTGCGTAGACACTTGGGAGAGATAGTACGTATATGAGAGTGCGTATTTGTGATTATTTTGGTTTTCAAAAGCCATATATATATACCATTAGTATAGCTAAGGATGAAGTCGCACTGCACTAACACCACAAAGAGATGGTTAATCGTTTTCTCTTTGCAGATTGAACAATGAGCCGATACGCAAGAGGTGCCGGTAGAGGAGCCAAGAATGGGAATGCTACTGACATGAGGACGTTTTTTACTGACCTCATGAGGGAGATGCTTAGAGATGTTCAGGGGGTAGCTCCTAATGCTGGTAATGGTGGTGGTCTAGTGGTGCAGGCGCCTAGAGTCGATTTTGCCAAGCTATGCAAGGATTACAATAGTCTTGATGGAAAGCCGTTCCAAGGAACGGAATCGGCCACGGATGTTCAAGATTGGTTGGATAGATGTGAGCGTATCTTCGAAGACTTGGGTATCGAGGATGTGATGAAAAGAAAGCTAGCGTCCCGTCAGTTGCAAGGACGGGCAATGAATTGGTGGAATGCTATAAAGGCAGCTACTCCCAAGGATCAGATTACTTGGGATCAGTTTAAGTCTCTCTTTAGCGATAAGTTCATTCCAACTGCTCAGAAGTCAGTGTTGTTTAAGAAATTCTTGGTACTCAAGCAGAATGGCAGAGCTGTCTCGGAGTATATTGCGGAATTCGACACTTTATCGAAATATGGGTTATCTCCTATTGATACTACCGAGAAGAAGAACGAGAAGTTCATAACTGGTTTTGATGGATACTTGGGGGAAAGGCTTATTAACCACATTGATGAGATGTTTGAATCGATTGTGGGGAAAGCTTTAAGATCGGAAAGTCTTAACCCTAAGTCGAAGACTGAGGTCTCTTCTGCAGAAGAGCCAAAACTGCAAGCAAGCGTGGAGGCAAGAACGGTTCTTAGAATAAGAGGAAGCAGAACCAGAATAAGGATGGCCAGAAGAAGAAGAAAGATGTTGAGTGCTTTAGCTGTGGCAAGAAGGGCCATTATGCCAGTAATTCTCGAGCCAAGCCAGCAGACAGGAAGTGCTTCAACTGTGGCCAAGTGGGACATCACAAGGACAAGTGTCCGCAACCCCCTAAAGAAAAGCAGATGGTGAAAGCATATGCCCTTAATGTTATTCCTTCTTCGTCGAATGCCCCAACTGCGGCGGAGAAGGGAAAGAATGTCGTTATTCAAGGTATGTTTTCTATTTATGATGTTCCTGTTAGAGTTTTATTTGATACCGGAGCTTCCAGTTCTTTCATATCTAGTGACCTGGTAGATATGTTGGGATCAGAGCCCGAGATTGTCGATAGACCTTTAGTAGTGACGAACCCGATTGGTGGTTCGACTAGCCTTAGTATGATTTGCTGTAATGTGGTCTTATCGAGTCACGGATGCATGCTTGTTTGTGATTGCTTTGTTTTGGGCTTTATTGGGTATGGCATTATTTTGTGAGTCGATTGGCTCCAAAGATACGGGGTGGTGGTAGACTGTGAGGGCTTTTTGGTGACAGTTAGAGCGGATGATGGGCAGAGGGTAGTGTTTGGTGGTCTACCCAGTGAGGGGGTAATGGCTAGTTTTCTAAATTCCCTCGACATCCCGCATGATGAGTTATCAGATGTGCCCTTGATTGGCCAGTATCCGGACGTCTTCGAGGAGGTGACCGGGCTTCCACCACACCGAGAGATTGAGTTCCGTATTGATTTAGTGAAAGATGCCAGGCCTATAGTGATGCCACTTCGTTGTATGGCACCAAGGGAGCAGCGAGAGCTTGGGGTGCAAGTCAGCGACCTTTTGAAGAAGGAATTTATCAGAAGGAGTGTTTCTGAATGGGGAGCACCAGTTGTGTTTGCTACCAAGGCCGATGGTTCCCTTCGATTGTGTGTAGACTACCGCGAGTTAAATAAGGTGACGAGGAAGAAAAAGTATCCTCTACCGCGGATAGATGATTTGTTTGATCAGTTGAGTGGCGCAAGAGTATCCTCTCAGTTGGATCTCGCGACAGGTTTTCATCGACTTAAAGTGGAAGCTGAGAGTATAGCTAAAACGGCTTTTCGGACGCCGTCTGGCTTTTATGAGTGGTTGGTCATGCCATTCGGGCTGACCAATGCCCCAGCATATTTTGTGGATCTTATGAATAGGGTATTCAGAGATTAGTTGAATAAGTTTGTTCTTGTGTTCATGGATGATATTTTGGTTTACTCAGGGACAGAGGAAGAACACAAGGAACATTTGAGGATAGTGATGGTGGTGTTGAGAAAACACCAACTGAAAGCGAAGTTTTCTAAGTGTCACTTCCGGAGGAGGGAAGTGAGATTCTTAGGCCATGTTGTTTCAGAGAATGGTATTTCCGTGGACCCTGCGAAGGTGGCTACGATACAGGATTGGTCTACGCCCAAGAATGCAACGGACATAAGAAGTTTCTTGGGATTAGCTGGATATTATCGTAAGTTTATCCAAGACTTCTCCAAGATGGCAGCATCGTTGACTCGGTTGACCAAGAAGAATCAAGCTTTCGTTTGGGATGAAAAGTGCGAGAATTCATTCAAGAGTCTAAAGGAAAAGTTGACATGTGCACCAGTTTTAGTCATTCCTAAGGGGAGTGAAGAGATGACGGTATATACGGACGCTTGTGGTACCGGACTAGGTGCTGTATTGATGCAACGAGGTAAGGTTGTAGCTTATGCAAGTCAGCAACTGAAACCGCATGAGAAAAGATACCCTACCCATAATTTGGAATTGGCAGCGATCGTGTTTGCATTGAAGATGTGGAGACATTATCTCTTGGGAGAAAGATTCGAGTTGTTTACTGATCATAAGTCATTAAAGTATCTTTTCTCTCAAAAGGATCTAAATCTCCGACAACAAAGATGGTTAGAATTCTTAGCTTCCTATGATTTCGATATCGCATACACACCAGAAAAGGGCAATGCGGTAGCTGATGCATTGAGTAGAAGACATGCCAGTCTAGGGGCTATGTTTCTAGAATGGAAGCAACTGGAGTACATCATTGGGTATGATTTCAGACCGAAGTGCGAATTGGATCCAGAAATGTTAGCAAATTTGACGATCAGACCAACTTTGATTGAGCGGACTGGTACCAGTCAACGGAACGATCCTAAAATATTGGAAATCATCTCAAAGTTAGAGATGGGAATCGACAGAGAGATGAACAAGTATGGGCTTGATCGAGATGGATGGCTTAGAAAGAATGGAAGAATTGTCGTGCCCAATGTCAATGGATTGAGAGATGAAGTGCTAAGAGAATGTCATCACTCAAAACTGACTATACATCCCGGTGGTAACAAGATGTATCGAGACATGAAGCAGACCTGCTACTGGGAAGGGATGAAAAGAGACGTTGGGAAATTTATATCCAAATGCATGAATTGTCGCTAGTTAAAGCTGACCAAAAGAAGCCTAGTGGTTTGTTGCAACCATTAGAGATTCCAGAATGGAAATGGGAACAAGTCTCGATGGATTTCATTGATGGATTACCAAGGACTAGATGGGCCATGATAGCATTTGGGTGATTGTGGACCGATTGATTAAGAATGCAAGGTTTTCACCCGTCAAGTCGAATAAAACAGCAGCTAAGTTAGCTGAACTATATGTAAAGTGGGTAGTGAGAGTTCATGGAATACCCAAAGGCATTGTAAGTGACCGAGATCCGTTGTTCACTAGTGGATTTTGGAAAAGCTTACAAGAGGCGTTAGGATCAGAATTACATCTCAGTACCGCGTATCATCCTCAAACCGATGGATAGACAGAGAGGGTGAATCGAGTATTAGAGGATCTCTTGAGAGCATGCATATTAGACTTTGGTGGATCATGGGATGACCATCTACACCTAGTAGAGTTTGCATATAATAATAGTTATCAATCCAGTATTGGTATGGCTCCATTTGAAGCATTGTACGGAAGATCGTGCAACTCACCGTCATGTTGGTTAGAGACTGGTGAGAAATATGTGCTTGGACCAGAAGTAATAAGAGAAACATCAGATAAGATTAAGGTTATCCAACAGCGAATGAAGGTTGCACAGGATAGGCAGAAGAGTTATGCCGATAAAAGGAGAAGAGAATTAAAGTTCTCCATTGGCGACTTGGTGTTTGTCAAGATATCTCCGTTGAAGAGCGTGATACGATTTGGCAAGAGAGGCAAGTTAGCACCAAGATTTGTTGGTCCATTCCCAGTTCTTGAGCAAATTGGGAATTCGGCATACAAAGTTGAATTACCAGACAAGATGGCAGGAGTTCACAACGTGTCTCATGTTTCCCAGTTAAGGAATTCGTACACGACCCAGATGTGACTATTTTACCTAATCAATTGGATGTTATCGAAGTTGAACCCGAGGCGGTTGGGAACCGCAGGCCTATACGTATTGTTGGGAACGATACGAAGCAGCTTTGAAGGAAGGCGGTGAAATTAGTCAAAGTTTAGTGGGGCGAGAATGAGAATGACTGTACTTGGGAGACAGAGGAGAGCATTAGGAAGACGTATCTAGAACTCTTCGCCTGGTAAGATTTCAGTTCGATTTAGTCTTTCCACATGCTAGGATAGGTTTGTTTTATTTGTTTTGCATGTTTGATTGTTGTATATGGTTGATAGGCATGCGGGATCCTTTGTACGTTTTGGGTTAAGGAATTTCGGGGACGAAATTTCTTAAGGGGGAAGAGTGTAACGACCCGCATTCTACGTATCATAGGATCATAGAATATTTATTTAATCATCATAGAGAGAAGTATGGTCATGTAACTTTGGGAGACGACTATTGGGGTCATTTCCCATGTTCATAATTTTTCCCGATTTTTAAATGATTGTTTTGCCCCTAGTTGATCTTTTTTTGACCATAACTTTTGACTGGAAAGGAATTTTGACCTGAAACCACTTCTATTGGATCCTAATGATGGTTTACAATTCCGTAGAGTGGCCACATTAGCCAAACGGACTCACCGTTTGTGAGATATGGCTAAAACATGTTTCAAATGGTGAAAAACAGCTTAATTGGGATTAACCGGGTGATTAACAGCTAGGCCCAAAGGGGAATTTCGGGACTAGGAGTTTAAAAGGGCTGTTAAGGTTTGGAGAATACCTTTTTCTCATTTTTTAGCCAGTCACTATTCATTCCTCTTAACTAGCCATGGCCTCCAACATCTAAAACACCTTCTAATCACCGTTTAATCAAGTATTGGCCTAATCTACATCAAATTGAGGCGGATTAGCAAAGAGATTGAGATAGAGCGGCTGTGTTGCCTTGGGAATAGCGCCAAAACAGAGAATCATTTCAGATCTAAAGTTTATTTGTGGCAAAGGTGAGTGATTTGCAAAGTTTCTCACTAATTGCGGTTAATTAGGGGTAATTAGTGTTGATTAGCGAATCTATACATTAATAAATTCTGGAAAAATATTTATAAAATTCGAAATGATGTTTTAGACCTCTATTAGAAGTTTGGGTTAATTTGGTTAAGTTTTGCTAATCATATCATTAGATTTTCTTAAACATGCTTAAGGGAAAATATGAGGTTTTGGCTATGTTTGACCCATTTGAACCTATCAAATTGTTGTTTTGGTGTTTATGGTCATTTCTACATGTTGCTATGACTGTATGGTATGCTTTGTGATTGATTAGAATAGTTAGATTGGTCGAAAACGCCATCGAATGGCATAGAACAGGTTGCTGGGAGTCGTAGGAAAACTGTGCAGGAAACCGGATCGGATCGCACCCCCACTGAACCGACCAGATCGTGACAACCACCCACGAAACGCTCCTCTGAACTGCTGCGCCATGAGCTAATGCATCGATCCCGTACTACTTGGAGACCCCGATCCAACCAGGGGTCCCGACCCGATCGGCACACAATGACCCGAGCTGGTGAGGAAGGCCCGACCCGATCCGGAGCTCTCCCGATCCGAACCGCTTGGAGATGCGGACCCCGACCCGAACTGTTGGAGGAAGGACACCACGACCCGATCCGATGCAGGTGGCTCGAAACGATCCAAAGGAGGATGATGACCGAACTGAACTCAGGAGTTTTGTACGCGAGCCATGGGTTGCGAACCAAATGAAGACCGATCCGGGGAAGAAGACCAAAAACCCGAGATGCAAAGGAAGTCCAAATGAGTAGTTTTGACTCGGGATCCAGATGGGAACCAACGAGTGAACTTCATGATTGGGCTTTGCTGCGGGACGTGTGCTAAGGGGTTGTTGATGTCTATAACTTTGGATCACTACGTGTCGGGGGTATGTGAACGGATTCAGGGCCATAGTGGCCTAGGTACGACTAAAAGGGCTATAGACCAATGAAGTGGGGTCATTTGTAAAGATTTATTCATGGCTCCATGAGGTAAGCTTGGTGGTAGCAGTAGTTGTACAAGTCGAACTCTGTCACTACTTCGATGGGTCTAGTGATTGACAATGGTGGACATCGTATGCTTTACGCACTGAGTGAGAGATGTGAGGATGGTTGCTATGTTTGATTGTTTGCCTTCATTATGACATGCACACCCCTCCCTCGTTATCTTTATACCATGTTTAGTGGCACCTTAGAGTATTGTACGGTATGTAGTGCTAACTCTTTGGTTGCAGGTCCAGGTTCAAGTATGGTTTAGTATACCTGTTATTGTTCTGTCTTGCTGCTTATTGCTCATACCAGACTTTTTTTCTGACCCAGAGTTTTATGTCTCTTCTTATTACTCTGGGTGCTCTCACGAGCAGACTAGAGACAGGTTAGGTGGTATGCACGAGTGGCTGTACCGGAGATGAGCATGAGGCTTCCACGTATGATATATAGATATTCTCCCTGTGTCGTTGCTGGTCACTACTTTGGGCATTAGTAGTGCACCCTTCCTTTCTTTTGCTTTAGACACAATTTAAAAGTTGTAATAATGATGATGTGGAACATAAGTTTTATTTGGATTTTCCACTGCTATGATGTTTAGTTTTTAGCTTATGCACTGTCTCGCCTGTTTTATGTCAAGTATGTTGTTATTATATTTTATCCCATGCGATGTGAGACATTCTACAGGTTTTCGATTAGTTCACTCTCTTCTTTCCTTTCTTTAGCGACCGTTCCGTGCTAGTCGGGCATGTGTACAACGCACTTTCGGAGGAAATGCCGGTTGATGCGGAGCGGGCCGTCATAATTTGCCATCTATACATGTAGTCTATGGGTATCCGGATGTTTTTGATGAGGTTAGGGGATTACCTCCGAGGCGTGAGATTGATTTTCGGATATATTTGGTGGATAATGCAAAGCTGGTCGCATTGCCTATTCGCCACATGGCTCCTAGGGAAAGGAGGGAGCTTAGCAAGCAAGTAGGGTTGCTACTTGAGAAGGGATTTATTAGGCAAAGTATATCAGAATGGGGTGCTCCAATCGTCTTTGCAACAAACGCGAATGGTTCGCTTCGCTTATGTGTGGATTACAGAGAGTTGAATAAGCTCACTAAGAAGAATAGGCACCCACTCCCGAGGATCGACGATCAGTTTGACCAGCTTGTTGGCGCATCTGTTTTCTCGTAGTTAGATTTGGCCATGGGATTTCATCAGTTGAGGGTGGACAAAGACAGTACAGATAAGACCCCTTTCAGAACTCCAGATGGCTTCTTTAAGTGGTTACGCATACCTTTTAATTTGATGAACGCAGCAACATATATTGTGGATCTGATAAGTAGGGTGTTTAGCGAGTTTCTGAATAAATTCGTGGTCGTTTTGTTGGATGACATCTTGATTTTCTCTAACAGCGAAGAAGAGCATGCCCTACATTTAGGGGAGGTCTTGAGGACTCTCAGAGTACACCAACTTAAGGAGAAATTCTCCAAGTGTCACTTTTGGAGAAAGGAGGTGAGATTTCTAGGGCATCTGGTCTCTAAGGATGGGATAGCGGTGGATCCCACGAAAGTAGTTGCAGTTCAAGATTGGAAAGTTGTAAAGAACAAAACAGAGGTGAGAAGTTTTCTAGGTTTAGCGGGATACTATAGGAAGTTTATTAAGGACTTCGCAAGAATATCAGTCCCACTCACCAGACTAACGAAAAAGAATCTGATCTTTGCTTGGGGTATTGATTATGAGGATGCCTTTCAGCGATTAAAGAAGGCTCTGACAATAGCCCCAATTTTGACATTGCCTGACGGGAGTAAGGTGTTCACAGTGTATACTGATGCATGTGGGACAGGGCTCAGTGTCGTTATGATACAGGAGAGAAGGGTAGTATGTTATGGTAGTAGACAGTTGAAGGTTCATGAAAAAAACTACCTTACCCATGATATGGAGTTGGCTATTATAGTGTTCACACTTAAGACTTGTATCTATTATCTCTTAGGAGAAAGGTTCGAGTTATACACGAACCATAAGCCGCTCAAGTACATGTTCTCGCAGAAGGATCTCAATTTGAGACGGTAGAGATGGATTGAGTTCCTAGCATCCTATGATTTTGAGATTGCTTATATCCTTGGCAAGGGTAATGTATTGGCGGACGCATTGAGTAGGTAGAGGATGACATTGAGTCCCTTACTCGTAGAGAGGCGGGGTTTGGAGTATATATTGACCTTCGATTTTAGGCCACCTACGGATCTTGCACCTGTTTTGTTGGCATCTCTAGAGGTGCGATCTACTCTTATGGATCAAATAGGTCTTCGTAGCGAGAGGACCCACAGATAGCAGACATCTTGGATGAGCTCGATCGAGGGGAAACTTCTACTCACCTTTGTAGATATTCCGCGAACGATAAAGGGTGGCTACAAAAAGATGGTAGGCTTTGTGTTCCCTGAGTTGGAAGCTTGTTGGAGACAGTACTTGAGGAAGCCCATCATTCTAGGATGACTATCCATCTGGGCGGCGATAAGGTGTATAGAGATATGAAGAGGGTTTTCTTTTGGGCTGGGATGAAGAAAGATGTAGTGTAATTTGTAGCTCGATGTTTAATATGCTAGCAAGTTAAAGCCGAACAGAAAAAGCTTGGCGGTTTGCTTCATTCTTTGGACATTCCACAGTGGAAGTGGGAGAGCGTCTCTATGGATTTCATCGATGGTTTGCCTAGATCGAGGAAAGGCAATACCAATATCTGGGTTATAGTAGATAGTCTTACTAAGAGCACTCATTTTATTCCTGTTAAGAGCAAGAGAACAGTAGCATGGTTGGCATCAGTTTATCTTCGTGAGATAGTCCATCTACATGAAGTACCTTCTAGCATAGTGAATGATCATGATCCCATCTTCACTAGTGAGTTCGGGAAGAGCCTGCAAGAGGCATTAGGTACACAGTTATGTTTGAGCACCGCATATCACCCTCACACCGATGGACAGATTGAGAGGGTGAGTAGAGTTATTGAGGATCGTTTAAGGCTATGTATCCTAGACTTCGGAGGGACTTAGGAGGAGCAACTTCCATTGTTGGAGTTCACCTAAACAACGGTTATCAGACTAGTATTAGCATGGCACACTTCGAGGCACTATACAGATGACCTTGCAGATCACTGACTTGTTGGTGGGAGTCTATGGATAGGCTTCTACTTGGACCTGAGATGATTAGAGGGACTTTATAGAAGATTCATCTTATCCACATGCGTATGAAGATAGCTCAGGACAGGCAGAAGTCCTATGCCAATAAGAGGACTGAAATTGAGTTTGAGGTAGGAGACATGGTTTACATCAAAGTATCACCGTTGAGGAATGTGGTTCGCTTTAGATCCATAAAGAAATTGGCGCTAAGGTTTGTAGGGCCATTTCCCATAGTAGAGAGGATAAGTCAAATGGCGTATAGGGTGAAATTACCAGAGAGGTTGGCAGGTGTTCATGATGTTTTCCACGTTTCCCGTTTGAGGAAATGTCTGCACGATACGATAGAAGTAGATGAGCCGAGCATGCTCGAGGAAGTAGATTAAAAAGGGAGGCGACAGTTTGACGAGTTCCTACCTGTATACTTGGATCAGAGGTTAAGAAGTTACGTAATAGAGAGGTCAAGATGATGAAAGTGCAATGGGGAAAAGACATCGAGGATGCAACTTGGGAGACTGAAGACAAGATTCGCACTTCGTACCCTTTTCTTTTCAAGGGTATGTTGTTAACTTCTTTTTCCAAGCCTTTATTTGTACTTGTTTCTATCATTCGTATTCATCATAGCAATTGAATCTTTGACCTTTAGGTTCCAATGGGTGTAAACATGTATTTGATACATGTTATGTTTGATGGATGCAAGTGGATGCAAGTGTTCACTAGTTGCTCGGGGATGCATAAACACACACACTAGGCACTAGATCGGCTCAATCACTTACATATCGAATATGGATGTGTGTGCATTATAATTTTATACGGATAAAAATGGATGTATCATCATATGGATGTTGCATTTGGATGAATGATTATGCACACATATAGAGCTTACATGTTATGCTAGGATTATTTGCATACATTTTTGTTACATGGCACGAACATAAATTGCATTAAGGAGGTCAACTGAATCAGTAGACCGCCTGATTTCGCATTAGTGTAAGGGCATATACACACACTATTGCATGTTTTCATACAAGCATTAGAAAAATATTAAGGAAAATGGATGCTTGTGGATGTTGGATGAGTATATGGTTGTGGTTGTTAGGATAATAACATGCTTCTTAACTTGGAGTTTTCGAGGGCAAAATCTTTAAGTAGGGGAGAATGTAACACTCCGTAATTTTACAGAACATTAATAAACTAAAGAATACTTAATTCAATATTGGGAATTCAGGAAAATGGATTGTACCATTGCGTTCTTCTCGGAATTCTAGACTTCGAGTTTGCTTAAAACGCACATCGTATGGAGGAGGTATTAAGGTTAGAAGTTTGTATACATATAAGAGGAATATATATAAACAAATCAGTCCACAATTTCAAAATAGTTCAAAATCGAAGGCAGGAGACCAATGCGGGATTTTGGCCTGTTGGGGGTCGACCCAAGGTTGACCCACACCCCAAGGGGGTCGACCCATGGATCGACCCACTCAAGGGTGTGTCGACTCACCCCAGATCCAGCCAAGTCCATTTCCCGAACCTAGACTTGATTCTTAGCGAGATTCGTGGGAAAAGTCTATATAAAGGCCATCATTTCTATTGTTTTTTGTACCTAAAACAATGGAGACAAGGAGATGCTACCTCAGCATGGATTAAATTAGACTATCTTCTACAATAACAGCTTATACTTACAAGAATCTCTTCTGCAACATCAACATATTATTCTCTGTTCTTTAGATCCAATCTCTGTGAGTTCATGTTAACTTTAGATATAAATTTTAACAGTAACCTTGACATGTTAATAAACTGAATCTAAACCCATGCCTTTTAAGAAACTGATTTATATCTAAACAGATCTGCTATAATGACATGTAATTTTCCATACACTTATTTTGATATTCAGTTATTACTACATGTCTATTTCTATGTCTATTTCTGTTATATATGCCTATTTCTGTTCTTCTTCCTCTCTCATTCCTTTTTTTTATTTTTATAGCATAGGCTAACTTCGAGCCTTGGCTAATATCGCTGAAATATGCGTACGAACGAAATTGGGATTAATTGGGAATAGTTGGGAATGATAATTTGGGGGAATATCCAGTTCTATCAATATGACTAAAATTTGGGGCATATTTTATATTGTGTAATATGACTAAAATTAGGGGTGTATGAACATGTAATCGGTAGGCTTAATTCAAAGATTAAGTGGAACATGTTAATAAAACAGTTCGTCACTTATGTAACTTGTTTAATTTGTTGGGGTTTAAGTAAACTTGTTTAATCTGTTGGGGTTGTATGAACACTGTTAACCCATGAAAAACTTAACCTGTTGAATCTATGGGGGGGTTAGGCTGTAGGACTTAACCCATGGAAATCCTATTTGATTGGGGACATAAGGTTAGGGGTTTGACTTGTGTCATCTATTGTGCAGGACCCATATTAGTCAGTAACCAATTCTGGTATTAAACAGGGACCTCGCACTAGGTAGGGGTCAGGGCACGCTTACTGAGCAAATTATAAGAGGTTCACCTAGGACGGGGTGTTCTGATGGCGCGTTCCAACGGGGTCATGTGCGTACATGGGTCCGGTCTGTTTGGGAGAATAAGACGCCATAACACCTGTAAATAGGTCTGTGTCCTTCTAGTGGTTGCCACTTTAGGAAGTAATACACCCTACTATGGGGCCGACATAGGGTATTTATGTTGTAGGGAGCCAATCGCTTGGGGATAGTAATTAGGGTACATCTAGTCCTGTTTAGTACCTGTTATTTTTGTTTGGGGTAACATATGCTATTTTTGTTTAGGTATCTGTTATTTTTGTTGGAGGTAAAACCTGTTACTAGAATTACACCTAAGTCTACCATTTATGTTTCTGTTGGGATCATTCTGCTCTGTTAAGTAATTGGAAAACACTTAATTTGGTATACTAGTATTAGTGTAGAGAAAGTAATTGAGAAGCATAGTTAATCCTGTTTATTCTGTATATCATGTCCATCCCGTTTATACCTGTTTTATACTACAGTTATCCCTCATCCAGTTTATTTAGTATCTTGGTACTTTTATTTTTTTATATGCTAAAAGTCATTGGAATCGCCAGACTTTATGTCTAACCCTTTTTGTTTCCTTTTCTCTCTCTTCCTTCCCCCCCCCCCCACCTGGTTCTCAGGGTGGGAACGCTCAAGCTTGATTAGAATTCTCTCTTCTGTTTCTGCTTGGATTTGGATCTACCTTGATGTATCGCTTTGACTACTTGTCTACTTGTTTAGGGCTACTTATGGGGATTATGGTTTTTCATTTCAGTACTCTGATGGTTTTTAGCACAAGACAGCTGTTTTTATTTGATGTATTTTGTTCCAATATTTCAGTATGATGTATTAACTGGATTTTGAGACCACGATGTTTTCTGTTGGAAAATAAAGTTTTAAATTTCCGCTGCTATTTTATATATCTATCTTGGGAGATTTTGTTTCTATTTACCTATAACGCTTCAAGGAACTTAATGCATTCTGATAAAGAGTGACATTAATGGATGTGGGGTGTTACACATTACATACTTGAAGCAATTCCCTACCTCCGACCATAGTGTGGACTCAAACGATGACGGCCAGGAAGGATCATCCGATTTTAGGGTTTGATTTTTTGACATGGATGGTCGGAGTTAGGTTACACGAGGATCATAGTTGAGGAGAGGGAAGGGGGACACATGTTTGGGGGATTTTCGTAGGGTTTGATCTTGTCTAAGTAGATGCAACGTTGGTAACTTCGTCACTTTCTTACAGCCGGCCATGGTGATCGCGATATACATTGAGGCTCTGGTGGGGACATTTGGGGTGTGAGTGCATCCAATTTTGAACAAAGATCGCGACGGTGCTTTCAGATTTTGTTTTCTTCGGATTTTGCATCATATCACCTCGGATTGATGCATAGGTTGGATATATGTTTGCACGGTCTGCAATATATGTATGATTCAGGAAGCTCGGTTAAGCGAGTAATTAACTAAATAATCTGGTTAAGCTAATTATATTATCAATTTAGTTCGTGAAAACTTGTATTTATCACAATTTTCTCCTATGAGGTCAGAATTAGATGTTGTTTCTTTTTGTGGACTCGTATTGATGAGCTCTACATTTTAAAGCTAGTTTGCACTGATTTGGCTAAGGTGGGTAATATTATCTCTCACTGGACTATATTTGTTCGTATAGTATAGATTTGATGTTTTAAATTATTTTCTAATTATAAAACATAATATTTAGGATTGTTGAACCTAGTAATTAATAAATTAAAAGTTAGATAGTGATTTAAGTAGATTTAACTTAATTGTCACATTTTTACCTGTTTGCGTGCCACTACACACTATTTACCCATTTACGTGCCATTATACACTATTTTTGACTATATTGTTAGACATATGTTATTTGGACACTTATTTTACCTGGATTGCTATAGGTATGTTTTATGTTATTTATCACTACTATTATGCATATTTGTGTGCTAGTTTAAGAATTTGTATGACATTCGTGTGTAGGGTTGAATTGTTTGCTTAGTTTAGATTAATACGCCGTTCATATGTGATCTAGTATTATGGAATCCCGTTTGTTAAGTTTTAATGTGCTTTATCAAGTGCACATGCTGCAATGTGTTGGTTGAGCGCACAAGGATGGCAGACGCGAATGGATGAGATAAATGCTTGAAGGAGCTTCAGAGCGCATGGATGGACTTGGTGAGTAACATTGGAGCTTAGCAGCGGAATTGAAGATAGAGCGACAACGGAACTTGATGGACGATCTAAAGACGACGGATGGACGAATACCGTATGTTTTCCTTGGATGGGTATTTAACCAATTTTGGTTGAATATGTGACTCGATTAGTCGTTACCGATCACTATGAATTTATATTGATTACTATTTTTATTGACCATTTTTCGTCAAATTGACATGAATAATGGTACGATTTCGAGGAGCAGAATATGATGGTCGTTCTATAGCGATTTTGATACGATGACTATTCGATCAGTGGCTTGGCTTGAGAAGAGAAATGGTGATTTTATGCAGTGATTCATCATTCGACAATGACGATTCCAGGATGAAGAGCAAGGCTGCTATGACGAATTATTTTTCTCTGAGATGTAGAAGAGACGACATTAAGTCGTATTGAGGTGACTGTCAGAGAGAGGGAGATGTAAGACACAAGATATCCTATGACATGCAATGACCGTCGGGGATAGTTCTCATATTGTGATGACTTTGGATAGGAGACTTATAGACAATCTATTGATGGATTCTACTACGGAGAACGTGTGCAAAGCGATTATCGGTAACGCACGGTTTTAACGGTTACTCATAAAGAGGGTGTAGTGCGTGTGATATCCATTTGAACCAGATAGGTCCTTCTGGTTTTCGACGATGGGAGACTTATGGCATTCACCTGCTCCAAATGGTCCTTATCTTGTGGAGTACAATTGGGTACAATCTAGGTCCTGGCCGACTGAGTAGCATGGATTCGAGTATCATGGTGACCGAGCGTTATCGTGTATCCAAAGCATTGAGTCGGTGAATCTGAGGATGGACAATGGATTCTATGGATGTTTATTTATTTATCATCTTATTACTTAGACAAATATCACAACCTTTTTATATGATGTTTATCACACTATAGCATACATCGACTATTATCTACTAACTCTATGGATGGAGGGCAGGGAAAATGTGATTCTCCATACCCTCTATGCCATATATACTACAGTACTTTGAGATTTGTTTATCGTTCACACCAGACTTTTGTCTGACCCAGGGTTTTATTTCCCTCTTATTACCTTGGGTGCTCATCGACGATGCTGATGAGCAGACCAGGTGACACGTACATATATTACTCGGAGTTGAGCAAGTGGATTAACATGAGGCTACGTTTTACATATTTATACTTGTACTCTTATAATTTACTCTGTTGTGCAGCACTGTAGAGCCTTGACAGTGTTATATATTCATGTTAGAGATAGTTTAACAGTTTGAGTTTTTTTATCACTTGTATAGACTCTATTTTTGTCCTGTATAACTGTATGAGTCTATGTACTCTGATTCTGTAATTTATTGTTATTAATGTCTCGTCTGTTTTGTATATGTGATTGTTAATATTATATGTTATCTGATGCACTGTGAGATATATGACAAGTTCTGTGATTATGTTTCTCTTCTCTTATATTTTCTTCCTTTCTTTCTCTTTTCTCTTATATTTTCTTCCTTTCTTTCTCTTTTATCTTCTTTCCTACTATTTCTTTCTCTTGATGATCGTTTTACATCGAATGTGTGATTAAACATTGCAAATTTTCGGTTATAAGCACTGGCAGTATATGACAAGTCATCACATTTTGTATCAGAGCATAGGTTGTGTTGTTTAACCTAAGTAGTGCGAATTTGAGAGTTAATACATACGAGAGGTATGTATTATTAGATATTTCGGTTTTCTAATCTATATATTATCAGCATATATAGTATGGGCTAATCTGCACATGAGTGCCCTTGGAATAGTTTTCTCTATTAGCGATTAATCGTTCTAACCACTTATTTTGGACAATCTATTGAACGAAAAATACTACAAATTACTCCGTCTTTGGAGTTAAGAGTCGGACATAATCGAATAATACTAACCTCAATCTGCAGTCTTTATTTCCACTCATGGTATGATCAATTATCTTGGATACAATAATATTTCTAATTAGCTATGGTGCTCAAGTGCAGCGAGTCGACTATGCCACGTTGTGTGGATACTTATGTGTTCATGTGGAGTACTGTTCCTTGGAACAACATCAACTATGTGGTGCGAGAGTTTTTTCGGTTTGCGCTAGAGTTTTCTTCAATGACTTGGAGTTAGTGTTAAATGAATTAAGAGTTTACTCCTATGAGACTCTAAGACTGACCTTGAATTGCTTGAGAGTCATTATCATTTCGCGTTCTCAAAATCAATTTGCTCATGACCAGTTCATGATTCGCTTCAAAGAGGTTTATATTGACTTCTTAGGAGTCGATGTGAAGTTCACTGACTTAAGCGATGTGTTTGTGTTGGAAAGTGTGACCGAATTTGATGTGCTATTGAAGTACTATTATTATATCGTTTTTCGCCCTAAAGTCCAGAGTTTGCGGCTGGGTTGAGTGATTGACTCAGTGGGTGTTTATTTCATTCTGAGGAAATGGCAGTTTGGAGGATTCGATCAAGTATGCTCGCGATGTTGGAGCTTGCGCCTGATATAGAAGTTTGTCCTGCTTTGTCGGGACAAACATGGAGATGTATGTGTTGATTTTCGTTCCCATTTCGTTGAGTGCTCCCTCGATGAAGCGGGAAATGGAGACATTACTGCTCGATATGTGTTTCCATCAATGTCATTTCCATACGTATTTTAGCTTGACGTTGAGATTTCACCATTCCATTCGATCTTGTGATTCAATGGATGTAACAGTATTGGGACTTATAAATTGATTTTTCTCTCTTGATTATGACTTACCGTGTGGAGGACTTAATTGAATTATATATTTGCGTAACATCCCATGTTTGGTCAACAGAACTTAATGTTGTGGGTGACTGTTGCATCCATAATGATTAACGTCAGGCCTCGAAGTTGGGGAGTGTTATGACATAATTAATCTATACTTGGCAGTATACATGGTCCGACAAAAATTAAATTCATCGAGTCATGGTTGCATGTTTGCTAAATTGTTTACATGTTGGTTGTTGAACCTAATTGGACTTAATATTTAAGTCTAAAAGTTCAACTTCTAGTAGGATATGGAACATCAATGGTAGTGAGAGGTTGTTGGTGACAGTGGTGGTCTAGAATAAGCTATTCAGTAGTGATTCATCTTTGATTTTGTGGTAGTGGGTTGAGACTTAGATCTTTAGCAGCGAGTCGCTTATGATCGGACGATAACGGGCTAAGACAGATCTCTAATTGTGAGTTGTTACCCAAACTTATGGCTTGAGAGTATCTAGACACATTCAATGATTTGACTGGTCGCAACCATGTTTGATTCCTGTTCCGTATCGATCTAGTTATTGGTTTTCTTTCGGTTGGGAGTCCTGAGGGGATTTTAACGACCGTGGGTAGTTGGTTGGTGTGTCTAATAATTGTATCCCTTTACACGTGACATCCCAGCCAAGCTCACTGGCAAAGTGTACCGCACTCGTTTGGCTACTCTAAGGAACATTCCAGATAATATTCGGAGTGTCAAAAGATTCATCGCCGAGAGTTCCTACACCAGTTCAATTTGCTTGATGCAAATCGAACCTTAGGGGTGGGCGGTGTTCAAGATCCTACAACTATGTCACCAGTAGTTGTACCCATAGCCGGGGAGCTAACGACTATTTCCCCAGTTGGGGGTGGCGGTTGTGGAAACTTGACCCCGGGTCCGGGTCAAGCGTGCCACCAAGGGAGCAGTGGACCTTGGGTCTAGTTGGAACCAATGGAAGAGGAGAGAGAAATCTCCTGAAAAAGTAGTTGAGGAAGGGTCCAAGAGATACCCTCCAAGCCATGGAAAAGTGTCCTGCTAGAACTCCGTCTCCGGCTAAGTCACTAATCCATGGTGCTCAGTCGGGGGCACCGAGTCACCTTTTAGAGGCTTAAGTGATTTTGCGTTGTTGGACGTCATATATTCAGCTTAGAACTTGGAACCTACTACATTCTTCCTAGGATACGAAGAAGAGATAACTCCTACAAAGGCCGGGAAGACAACTCCGATAAGCCTAACTCCCAACTTTGCTCCATTGGGGGGATCACTAGGACACCCACGACACGAATACCATACATCACATCACTATTTCATCATATGCATGCCGATTTCTAACTGGATTTTTTTTAATTTAAATTACAAGCTACATGACCAAAGGGAAAAGGCATTATAAGAACTTCGACGCCAGTCTCTATAGGAGTTGTTCCCCTTAGAAGAGCTCCTCATAATGCGAATACCAAGTGAGACGCGACCGGGAGGATCGGGGCGTGAAAGAAAGAAGGAGAGAGAATGAGAGAGACTCGAGAGGGAACATGATCGGGAGAGAGAGAGCGGGACAGAGAGAAACATCACTGTGAATCTCCCCCTCGCTCTCATGACAAGACGCCAAGCGATCATTCTCAAGTCAAGGGTTCGTCGCAATCTAAGCTTCCTACTGACCTAACTGCGCAATCCCGTCATCAAAGGATTGGGGGGGCGTCATGCCCAGTAGGCGAAAGGAGAAGGAAATCCAAGCTGCGCCTACTAAAGAACAGGAAATGATGAACGGGCAGTTAAAAAAGGAGATGGAAAAGTCCTTTCCCCACCACTATTTCTTCCGAATACAGTTCTTTCCTACTCTACATCCAATTACAGAGTCTTTTGATGATAAGTCAAGAGCAGACGTTAACGACATACGTTCTTAGTACTAGGAAATGGTCAGATATTCGAGGAGGTTGTCTGAAGTCATCAGGAGTCTTGAGCTGGATATAGATAACATGAATCAGATATGGAATCACAACAAAAGTGCCTTGGAGCATATGAAGAAAGATCTAGCAAAATGCAAGGCCCAACTCACAACTAGGAAAAAATTATATGAGAAGTCCCAGGTTGAGCTTGATGGGCTTCGAGCGATATTTAATAGTAACTCAATTCGTGGTTGCTCAAAATCAAGGCTGTCGAGGATGAGATGAAACTGGTTGAGGAGAAAAACCCATCTCTCAAGGCTGAGAACGAGGCACTGAAGAAGGAAAGGAGCAGTCAGCCTAGGAAAATACATGACTTAAGGCCCAATTGGCCGCCTTTGAAGAAGGTCGAAGAAAGTGTGCATGCTGCCCTTGACTCTGCCGTTAACTCTCAAGCCTAATACTATAAAGAAATTTGGGTGCTTAAGGCTAAAGTGGTCGAGCCGAGAATATAGAGAGGTGTTCGGCTCCCAAATGTTGACTTTCTACACCCCAGTCATCAGGTATCGAGATTTGTCATGGCTCGAAGATTACCTATAAACCCTAGCCGACACTTGGGGACCGATCCTTGGAAGAGGAGAGACTGGCTTCTAAGGATGGTGCCGTGAGTGAAGAAGAATTAAGGGCCAAATTTCTGAAAGGAGATGAGCCAAAAGACGACTTCTTAAGGAGGAGAATAGAGAGCGTATCCTACTCAAAGGCAAGTCTATAGTTAAGATGGAGCCTGACATGGTTGAGGATGATCTAGCTTTTGCTTAATTGACCGGTCGACCTATCCATATTGTTGATTCACACGCATCCTGAGTGGTCGTCCCGCCTCTTCCAGCTAAGGGAACCGAAAGAGTGGAAGAGTATAACCTGGATGAATTGGGCCTCGGCCCGCACAAGCTTTTAACTCCGATCCCTGAGATCAAGACTCATGCTAACCTGGGGATGGTTCTGTCGAAGACATTCCTCTACTTTCTCCTTAGTTTCAGAAAATTATTATGGCGTGTCATCCAGTAATAGGGGTTCCAGTCGAAAGATCCATTATCCCACGAGGACTGATAGTCCTTACTCTTCCTCCTTTAGGTACATGACTAGCCAAGACTACTCCCGAGGCAGAACCAAAAGTGATGGACGAGCCTCAAGTTCCCCTTGGCGATGACACGACCTAGAAAGGTGGAGAAATAATTTAAGGAAAAGAAGAATCCTAACATGTAAAACTTCTAGAATTAAGAATAATGGTGGAGACGTAGGGTGAAGGAGCACAAGAGAATGGATGTAGGGTTTAGAGGAGAGGCTGGGGGACTATTTATAGTTGCAAGAGTGTGTGGACTGTAGGATTAGTTATATAAAATTTGGACAGTCTGTTCAAGCAAAAAGAAATAAAAACCCATAACAATAGCTTCCTCTCTCCCACCCTCAGCCAGGAGGGCGGTCGACCAGTTGGTCAACTCCGCTCTTGGGTCGAGCACGAGGAGATTTGTTTCCCTTGCATAACTATTTTATTAATTAATTCTAATTGATTCTTTCCATTATTTGTTCATTCTTGTCCCTTCATATATACTTATATATACACACAAATTCAAATCCCTAAGGAATATTCCTTTATGCCAAAAATATATTATTTTATTCCTGGTTTGTATTTTTACAGTTTGAATTTCAAATCCTATGCGTATACAATTTTCATGTGACTTGTTTTATTAATAATCTTTTCATACAGACTCTGTTTTCGACAAATAAAATATGAAAACGGACTAAAATCTCGCCACGAATACAATATTAATATTTTCATAGCCGAATTCTCAATTATCCAAAATTCTTATTTTTCATCCCATTGATATTTATTAATTTATTATTATTTATTATAAATTTAATTATTTATATATATTTGGGTATATTTTACAGGGTGTTACTGGTTTGGAACTATACTTAACTTATGGTTCAAATAATATATATAAACAACTTCAAGTTGTTAAATTTCATTCCTCCATTATACCTCAAATATTACTTTTGAACATTAATTATAATATAACTTATCACATATTAGTTTATAACTACATAAAGATATTTCTATGCATCTCTTCTGGAGAGTGCAATAAACAAATAATAAAATATACTTAAAAAATAAGCATAGCTTCTGGACACTTGGAATTTTATGAAAATATGTATTATATTTATTGCATGTACATATCTTTTCTAAACAATATTTATAACTTTCACGAAATGTATAACATGACATATAAACCATCTCTTCAGGAGAATATCTAAAGATTTTTTTTATTAAGAAATGATTATGCATATTATATTGCTTATGATATAATAACTAGAAACATGACCTTTATGATATAAATAGACACTTGGATATAAACTAATGTATTTTATAGATAACTTGATTTATTTCCTATACTGAAGGTTCAATATAACTATAATGAAATCTGTAGTATACATCACATTGCTCTCAAACTTTTAGAATCAAATCTAAACTAAATTCAAATCCTTTATAATCAAAAATTATGCGCATTTATTTGATCTAATAAAATTATTAGATATAAAAACAAATCTCTTCTAGAGATGTGTTATGACTTCCAGATATTTAGGTGGAGTTATTTTATTACCACCACTTTTAGAACAAACTTATCTCTTCCGACTACGCACACACACTATATATATGCAAAATTTTGGAATGTTGTATCAATATACAATATTTCTTTTTACAGAAATTACATAATAACCACTTTTACAATAGCATAAAATATTCCTACTAGAGATTTTTTTATTGTAACTACTTTTGAAATAACATATTAAAGGTTAGATATAGTAAAAAAAAGATGAGCTAAATAAAAGTTAGATGTAAGGAATAAACCATTACTTCAGGGGTGTAATGTTGGAATACACTTTATTTTAAAGAAAAATTATTATCACTGCTTCTGAAGTTATATATGACGTTCCTTTTATGGACATAGAGTTTTTCTTAAAGAAAATGCGATAGTAATAATAAAATCTTCTAGAGATTTAAATAACCATAAAACATTATTTCTTTTCTCTCATTAATTTTTTTATTTGTTGACTTCTTCTAGCAGAATATTTTTTTAATGATTGGAGCATGACATCTTATTACTCATTGATCTTCAGGTCAATCGAGCCATTACATTAATGGTTATTTTTGTATAACTTTGATGATATCATTGATGCTTATTTACATGTTAACTTGAGTTCCATATAATTTTGTTTTATATTCTTCTATACAAATTTTTTGCGTTTGATGATTTTCATGGAGATTATTTGATTATCTAGTTCAAGTTAATTAGCTCTACTGGAGTTTTATTCTTATCTTACATAAAGAACAAAACAAGACTTATAAGGCTATTCCCAACGTGGGAGATCATTTTGGGTCATTTCAGTAGCAACTGACCCAAGTGACCCCTCAAAGTGAAGGGGGATTGGAGGCCTTCACTAGCTTAAAATAATCCGGCTAAGGAGCTTACCTATAACCGGCTTATTTTAAGCCGGTTATGGAAGCCCCACAAACCCTTTTCCCTCCCTTCCTTCCTCTTTCTGAAAATTTGCAGCCATCTCCTCTCTACTATACTCATACTTCTCACCATAAAAAAATGAGACGAGATCTTCGTGGTAGCGAAAGAAGAAGTGCTATCATTGTAATCCAAGACGAGGAGGACGCACCACTTGAAGAAAATGTACCTACATGTTGTATCGGCGGACATCGTACAACGAACATTTAGAGAAGATGCATCACTAGAGGCGGTGATTATGCAGCTCTAGATCCTCACATCCGTGGAGGCGTCGGTATAATTTATTCAATTAATCATTTTATAGAATAATGTCTTATAAACATTCAGTAATACCCATGTTTAATATTAGGCTCATCGTGATCGAACATGAGGCTCTTGGGTTAGTATCATCCTTAAATATAGGATTATTTGTACTTACCACAAAGATGGTGTTATTCATATATATCTTTATGACATATGTTTTGGAGATTTTCTGAGTACATGTCTTTGCCAAATATACCTACCTATATATGTACTAGTTTGCGTAATCTATTTTATCAATTTTAGTATTTTAAAATTGTTTACTAGGTATCGAAAACCTATTGAATAATAATTTTCAGTTATGTGGCGCATTGGCCGCATGTTGGTGGAAAACCACTCATACATTCCACTTTAGTTTTGGTGAGTTGGGTTTTACCCCCACTAGATTTTACCATGCTTACCGACATACCCATCGATCAGGATGAGACCTACGTATGACGAGCCATATCAGCATATGACATTTTATCTAGTTTATTTCCACATCTCGACTTAGAAGGCGGAGGCCTCACATCTGGTCATCATATTAGTTGCTCGTACATTAAGCAAGCCATCCAACATTTAGTTCAAGTTTGTTCTGTAGCTCACCATTTAGAGATTTTCAACTTTTGTATAATATATGATAGGTAGTTTATTATATACAAATGCTTCGAACACATTGCCATGTGGATATGCGGCAGCTGTTGTAAGCATGTCATTTGATATAAGTCCTATTGCATACAACTGGGGTACATCTATTTTAGCTTATTTATATAGCGGTTTGGATTGTCAGCATCGTTAAGCCATGGACGTCATCGATTACAAGTTTTTGGAGATTTTGCAGTATTAGTATTATGAGTGCTTTCATAAAATGATGTGTCCTAAGATGGATCCCATATTACCACTGTTCTATCCGCAAGTCAAAGCGTAGCCACTAGATAACTGTTGGGACGTTCCAGGAGGACAGATATGTCATGTATTTGTCATGGCTCGTAATCAGATAGAGATGTGTACCACAAGAGAGTCAATTATAAGGCAATCGCATGATGATTCCCCTTTCATGACTGACCTTACGGTTTAGAGGGCTTATTTTTTTCGATAGATGCTTCTTATTGGTATCATCGCCACCCGGTTTAGGATGCTATTGGTGCTTGAGCGAGCACATTGGAGACAGATATACGATGGTGATTTTGTTCCTGATGATCCACAATCTGATACAGCTCATTTGAGGGTTTATGCCAGTGCTGATTTACAGCAGTATACAAGGGAGTGGTGGTCAGCTAATAATGTTAACATTACGCATAGGGATTACATTTATTTTTGGCATGAGTATTAGACTCCACCACATAAGGCCATGTTTGTGCATGCCGCTGCAGTTGATTTAGTCGGTCCTTCCGCTTTCAGGAGTGGGGTTGTACGCCTATTTTCCCGAACCTTTCATGGAGTACATAGGTATATTATTATCTTCAGCCTCCCCAATCTCCTCATCCACCATAGGTTACGCAGTACCCATATCCAGTTGTTTTTCCTTATGAGGAGTTGTATCATATGCATGTGGGACTTCAACAGGTAATGTACACAGACCATCATCGAAGCATTGATGAGTTGACAACTCGTATTAACGAGCTTACTGTTGCTGATGACGAGCAATATCATCCTAATTCGAGAGTCGACGACGACGACGATGACCCTAGTGGACCTGCAGTTTCTCTCTGGGATGATACGTGGCACTTTAATGAGTCATAGTTTGAGTTCTTATATTATAGATATGTAGTTGGATGTATCAGTGTTATATAGTTTTAGTTGCATATACCATTTTGTTTCTGTTTTTGGATGTATTCATGTTTATGTTGTTATTTTTTGTTGTAGATTGTACATTTCTTTTTTGGATGTATTCGTAAGCATGTATTCGTGTTATGTAACTAGTACCTTCTTGCTATATCTTCTTGATCTTGTATCTTGTGTGTTGTTTCTTGTAACTTATAACTTGTATCAGTTTATTTTTTGTCATTGATTATGTGTAAATTAATTCGTTGCAATTATTAGTTGTTCTTATACCCATTAGCAATATCTACCTAAATTGTTAAATCATACAAAATAGGATTGTAACCCGAAACATGAAATAACATAACAGAACCTCATACATAGTAAAGTGATACGAACATTTAGAATAAATAACACACAAAATACACTACATATTACGTTTGAACTGCGGTTCTTCAAAAGCACTCTGAAGTCTTTGTATCTCTACTTCCAACTCATTCACATATGTGATGCCATGTGGACATAAACGATTATCCACCATTTCGAATAGTTGCAACCATTTAGGTAACTTGGACATTTCATGATTCTATGGCCAATATTTTCTCCATCTGCCCTTACTACAAGTTCCGCTGCGCACCAACAGTGGCAAGTGACACGATAAAAGTCAATCTCTTACTCGTATGGAGTTTGTATAATTGCTAATGGGTTCGTCTCTTGTTGAATCAGAGGTGGAGCAACCAAAGCATGATCAACTAATTGTTCGTACGCTGGTTCTGTAGGCCCTTATACTGTAGTTGGTTAAGATTCGGGAACTCACGACGAACATCTTTATAGTGTTGCTCTTGATATTCTATAAGCAAGTCTTCGTTGGTGCATGGACTATTAGAAGGTCCATTGGCTGGCCACCAGTCAGAATCTACAGATGAAGGCCATGACGACATTGCTTTCTAATTGAATAGGCGTGGGGAATAAGTGAATAATTGAGTAAAGAACTAGGAAGAAGACATATATTTCAATACATATTTACATATGTAAACTTGCACTAATGTCGAGAGGGACATACTGACAACAGGCTGTTGGAATCGACAACACAACGTATTAAAAATATGTACTTACAACACCCTATTGGATTTAACAACTAGTTCGCAATATGTCTAGACAACATCATTTGGTGATGTATTCCACGTTGATTGACTCGTTGAGGCTGACAACACCATGTTGTATTTGACAACTCGTTTATCGATTCGTTGAAGTTGAACACTCGCTATAGCAAATCTTGTTTTTATAAGTTAGATTTATTGATATGTCAAAATTAAAAATTAAACTAAATCGCGGTAATGGTCTTTCCAATAATTATATGAAATAATCATATTTACTTATATTTAATTATAGAATCAAAGACATCAAATAGTTTCCTTTCTCATTCCTAACATTACACTTAAACGCATAAGGGAAAATGTTAACCAGTAATTAGTCTTCAGCCGAGTTACTTATACTTGTGGAAGCATATATTGAGTTTGATAAAAGACACGATATTATGCTGCAAAAGGGGGGCATAAGCCATGAAATATTTTGGAACTTGATCCAAGAAGCTTAAAACAATCATCTCGACTGCTCCTTGAGGAGGTCTACTGTAGAAATTCACACAACCCAGATCACTTTTGTAGATGTTTGTGCTCGTTACCGCGAGATTATCGAGCTAGTTGAACATGAGGATGTATTTAAAGAAAATTGTTCCATATATTCGCGTTACCTATTAGAACATGGATCATAATTCATCGGCCATGAAGCTTTTGAAATTTATTATAGCTAGCTAACATGCTTTAGATCTGCTTAAGCTTTAATTGTTTCTGTGATATGCATTTATGTTCACTAAATCAGGATTCCAATTACTTTTCTATAATATATCATTTAATCATCTCTAGTATTAATAATTATTCATTAACTGCAGATCAATTCCAATTAAAGGAGGATTCAAATACATAAAGAATAAAATATTACAAGAGTTAGACAACTTGGGTCGTCCCCTCGTTATTGTGTTAACAGTTAATCTGTGCTATTGTGCAGTGTCCACTCATGCCAACTAATTTAATAGTAACATGACCGTGACACTTTAAATACTGTATCAATGACAATGGTTCCACTACATCTTTCAGAATTCAAATCTTTGCAAGCTAAAAAGCATAACAATCGGCTGGTGGGTCCGACTTATATGACTATAACACTTGCAATGTTGTATCAATGATAAGGATGTATCAACCCCAAAGTTGTAACACTGACAATAAAGTAACAATGACATACTTCCAATCATTGACATAAATTTAATGTTGAAAATGACATGCACTGTATCAATTTGATTTGACCTATCAGTTCTGTCATCAACCATGGGTTTGTAAAATAACATTATTAAGTATCTTGGCCTTCTAATCTACATCATACCAATTTAACCAACAAATTATTCATTCCATTCGAAATACATTAACTCAACGAGTGCTTTAAAAAGATTATGGTGCTTCATGTCTTCTTCTTCTTCTAGTTCTGAGGAGTTTCAAGAACAATGCAACAAGCAGTAGGTAATGTTTCAAGATGAAACAAGAGTTGTGACGGAACGTGATATCGCGGAGAGCTCGGCATCAACTTTTTCGTGCCAAACCCAATATATGGAGATGTGTTATTTCGTCATAGATTTCGTATTTCAAAGACTATATTTAATCGAGTTATGGACAAGGTATCTGCATCAAACATATTTTTACGCACAGAAGAAATGGAATAAATGAACTAGGAGTTTCTTCCCTTTAAAAAGTTAATGTTGCACTTCGTATGTTATCATTCAAAAGTTCGGGCGATCCGTTGAATGACAAAATAAGAATTGGAGATTCAATGACAATCTTATGTACGAAAGAATTCTGCAAAATAGTTTTAGCGTGTTCGGTGAAGAGTATCTTAGATCTCCAATGGCGCGTGACATTGACAGATTATTAGCAATGGGTGCTCAACAAGGATTTCTAGGTACGTTGGGGAGCTTAGATTGTATGCACTAGACTTGGAAAAACTGTCCAGTTGCACTATAAGGGCAGTACAGAGGTTATGCCAAAAAGACAACGTTGGTGTTAGAAGCCATTGCTTCCTTCAATTTGTGCATATGACATGTTTTTTTGGGGTACCTGGTTCTCTGAATGATATTAATGTCCTACTACAGTCGTACTTATTTAATGACTTGTACAACGATCTGTCACCCCCATGCAACTATAAAATTGAAGACAAAGATCATTCCTTTGTTATTATCTAGCAAATAGCATTTATCTAAAATGGAAAACACTTGTGCAAGTGTATAAAAAGCCTAACAATGTCAAAGAAGCAAAATTTACCCAACAACAAGTGAGTGTAAGAAAAGACGTCGAAAGAGCATTTGGAGTACTTAAGGACGATTTCATATATTAAGAAAGGAAGTATACTTCCATGATAAAGTAATTATATCTGATATCATGTGTTGTTGTATTATATTACATAATATAATTATAGAAGAAGAAAGAGGTGGATGTGAACTTCAACTATAAACTATCCAGATATTACAGTGGAATTTAGGAGTAAAACGTACAAGGACCCAAATACTTTTGCAGAATACTAGCAATGTATTCAAGGTGTTTGATATCCTCAAGACCATCTGGATTTACGAGAAGAATTAGCGGAACACTATTGGGAGCATATGGAAAACCAGTAGTAAGTTGATTAACGTGTGTAATGACTCAAGTTAAATTACCAATGTTATGATTTTTAATATTTATGCTTTCTATATATTCTGTATCCTTTAATGATTCAGTTTCAAATAAATTTTGTATGATTATATTAATAGTTGTTATGAATTAGACAAGAAAAATAAGACTTACGCAATTATAGTAATGGCAGTATTGACTAAAACAACAAATTCAATTCATGAACTTTAACAATTATTGCCAAACTTGGCCAACTAAAATCTACAACTACCAAATGACCTAAACTTAAGAATTAGAACACGAATAATGATAAAACAACAAATAACTAAACCAAAACATGACAAACTGAAACATAAATACATCCTATCCCCCGAGGCGTTTATAGTACTCATCTATTTTCTTCTCCATACATAAATGTTGAATTGGATTTAATGCATCAAGGTTGCAACTTAAAAGAGCTATATCATCGGCTTGTTGTGGTCGAGCTAATTCCCGATTTCGTAAATCCAATTTGCGCTTTCTTAGTCCTTAAACTTTTCATGTCTTCATTGTTTTTCCAATGATCTCTCTAATCTCCAAGCTTCCTTTGTTACTACAAACAGAGTTTTCTCTTCTTCAACAGTAACCATACGGCTGTCTAGTTTTTTTTGTAGTATGGGTTATAATCTGTGGTGGTTTTTTTTTAGATTCAAAATTTTCCCACATATCTACCACCTAAATTAGTTGTAAATGTGTTGTTTTCCTAGGGATCTGAACTACCAGGGCTAGCTTCCCTCGATGGCTTTCTAGGCATAAATCTCATTGTTGAATGTTCTTGGCATACATTGCTCCATTTTTCCTCTCTTGAAAGTATGGTTTAGCAATTGTGTAATTTGAAAGCTTGGTTTTTATGTTCAGTCACATGCACTACATTTTCTTGGTTAAGTTGTATGACATGAATTCATGTAAGTTGAGAGAAAAACTGAAACTGTAAAAATAGAGAAAAAAAAAACTTAGGTAAGGAGAACTACCTATTCCATGTCGTTAGCATAACTTTGTCATCTACTTTCCCGTCCGACCATTATCTCCTTCCAACGCTGGTAGTTAGCATTGATTCTGTTCCAAGTCTGCTTCAAAAAACTAATACATGTTTAGGGGTTTTGTGGACTACGTCCATCGAACAATTTCAAAACAGAACTCCAAAATGAACTTTTACTTTGACTCGTTCGTTTTACGTTGTCTCCGGGGAATTCAACCCAACATAATATTCAGGTTGTTCATCTAGAGACCGTTTGACCATTTTCAAAGATCTAGTAGGCGGGGTATTCGTATATGAATCTGGAATTTTGGTCACATCAATTTCATTTTTTTCGTTCCTACTGTTGTTGTCTCCGAATAAACAATCTAGGTTTCGTGATAAATTCAAAGATGTATCTAACAACCCTAATTTTTAACAATAAAATAATTAATTAATGGATTAATTAATTAATTAAGGGATAAACTGGTAAAATAAAAATTATTTGGAAAAATATTGAGAACTAAATAAAATGGATATAACTGTTGCGTCCGGTATGAAATTCTGGTTCAGATAGACTTTTAGTTTACGTAAATCGGAGAAGAAATGAACAAGTTATGTTCAATCTAAGTTTGTAATTAAATTAAAGAATTTAATTAATAAACAAAAAATAAAGCAATGGTAAATGGGCAACCCATCCCTTAACTAGGTTGACCCATGTCTAAGCTGGGTCGACCCACCTTCGATCTGATTATGGATAAATGCTTATGTATTGCTGATGTGTAAAATACGTTGAACTAAGATAATAAATCTAAACGAACCTTGACTGTTTAGTGTGCTGACTCAAAATGATGTGTCTTTAATAGTTTGATTTTCAAACAAAATATCCTATGGTTTATATTATATTAACGATTCTATAAATGGCTAGCAACCTCACCATTTTTCGATAAAAACATTTATTCATCTTCCTCCCCCTCTAAGTTATGTTCTGAAATAAAATTAAGAAAATGTCAGGGTGTTGCCAATACATAGATTGAAGGGATAATTCTTGCTTTTCTTCTAAAACAACTATTTCAAAGGCTTTTTCTGGATCTACAACAACTAATGTGAGTATAATCGTGATTTTCAGATTTCTTCTAAGTTAAAGTTAAATAGATACAATAGTTGTTATAGTAATCTAAATAAAAAGAATTTTGATAGTAAAAATATATTGGATCTAAAAAGTATCAGTGTTTATAAGTTTTTTCATATATATTGTTCTTTTAATAATTGCCAATTACCTGTTCCTTTCAGTTATTATCTGTTTATATGTACATTTTTCTTCCTTATCCCCTTTCTGTCACTGTTTTATTTACAGTCATATAATGCATATTTTATCAGTTTGCTCATATCTAAGTTTGGTTATATTTCTCCTTTTGCTTTTATTTTGCGCTAAGCCTAAGCCAACAAGAGCCTAGGCTTTTTTCGTTAGAATTGCGTAAAAATTGGGATAATTGGAATAATAAGTAATGTCAATCAAAAGGAGATTTGGGCATATTGGAATATGAGAACCATTGACTGTATAATTAGGGTAATTATAAAGGAAGAATTATAAACATGTTAATCTAGATAAGTTGAACGTAATTCTATATTAAGCAGGCATGCCATAGGTAAACCGGTTATTTGACATTGATTTGGTGAACATGTTATTTGAAATTAATTTGTAGATATGTTAGTGTAACAACCCAGAATTTTGGAACCAATTTAAAATTTATTTTTAATTGATTTTAATGGAAATTTAATATTTTAAATCATTTATTTTTAGAATAAACAACTTAGAATTAATTTCAAAATGAATTTTGAATGTGTAAATTTAAAATTTAATTAAAACAAACTCGTAACGGCGCTGTAGTTCGTAAAATTCCATTTTGAACTTTAAATGAGTATATAGAATTCAATATTGGTCAGATTTCAGTAAAACAAGAAACATTAGGATCTAATTAATAATATCTTTTTAATGAATGTGAAAGTTTTAAATCTCATATTATAAATTGTAAGTTATGCCCAAATTAAAACTTAAAATAGTCGCTATGGAAATTATTAATATTTCAGTATTTTATAAGCCCTTAAAAATAGTCATTTTGCAAACGACCTCTGTTTTCGACGAAACCAATTTTGTTGGATCCGGAATATCAAATTATTGTCAAATTTAAAATTTCAAGTCAATTGGAATTTGTATGTAAGCGTGGTAAATTTAAACGCATGTTTAATTTTAGTTGTAAATTTAATGAGCTAGAAATAAGAACAATTTTCAAACGGTCTCCAAATTCAACGAAACCAGGTTCGTTAAAACTTTATTTGTGAAACATAGCTAGATTCCAAATTTCATAATTTTTGGAGTCAGTATGTGGTCATGGCAAATCAAAACGTATGTTTAAATTCAATATATTGACGTATATTTTAATTTTGGGAAAAACTGATTGAACAATTGAATCATCTTACTAAACATATCCTATTGTGTCCCCAATAGGGGTATTAGGTTAGGGATGAAAGTCGTTGGGATTTGATTGGAGTTCGGATGAAAAAACTCTGCTAATAAGTGAATATTAAAATTACATAATAATATAATTATAATATATATAATGTGATAAAACCTATCCCTAATTTTCTAAACATCAGGAGCGGCTGCCGATTATGGTTTTAACGGCCGATTTTATCCAGATTTCAATCCTTAAAATCTCCCAATTGGTTATGAATTAGTTGATCGTTCCAAAATAAAAATCGAAGATCTATTCAAGCTCTTTAAAATCATACAGTTTTGATTATATTTCACTAAGAGAATTGCGAGTTCTCTATGCTCGAACAAGTCACGTTCGAGCATGATTTTCGAGCTCGAGAGGCTGTCGAATTGGCCTACACAGCAGGTGGTGGTGGCGTGTGGGAAGCTCGACAATGTGGCGCCGTTAAATGGTCCTCCGATCAAGCATGGCAGTGGAAATTTTTAACCCTAAGGTGCGAGCTGATGTGTTTCTTCGCTATAGAGGTTTTTGTGATTGAGAGAAAGGGGTATAACAATGGGATTAAGAAAATAATTAAATTATTTATTTAAGTTTGTTTATTAATTTAACTTTATTTTAACATGTTAATTATTTCAAAATCATATTCAAATCATATCACAGTCAATCATCAATTCATCCATATGGTTATCAAATAACTAGTGATGTGAGCTAGCATATACCATATAACAATTTGTAATAATTTAATCAAACATTGCAATCACAGGCAATCAATATATACTCATTAATAAAATAGAATAACTGTACAAAATATTTGAGTGAGAGTTCTCACTTGATCGGTTTGGAATTATTATAAAACAATTTCTTGTTTAAATTAAATATGCGCTCAATTCAGTCAAAAATTGCAACAAGCTACACTTTCGTTCCAGTCAGCTCCATGGTGCGGTATTTTTCACCATGATTCCAACGCTTTTGAAATCGTTTCATTCTGTTTCCATTTGCGTAAGATATGACAGTTTTAATATTAATTACATATATTTATGGTAGTTGAAATTGGATTACAATCCATTTACAAGTCGAACAACTTGTTTATGTTCACCTATTTAAGTAATATCGATTGGAATGAATAAATAATTTATTGATTGATTATTTATTGGTTGAAAACCCCACACGGTTGTTGGGATAATAATTAATTCACACATCTCCCTTATGTTTAATTTGTATGTCAACCGATTGATTGACATACCGTGATAAGCGTTATTTAATTATTTAATGCTTATACAGTTGTAGATGCACTCTGAATGTGAATTGGATGTTTAATAGTTGTTTATAACTATTGTTCAATACATGTAATGTATGGAATCCATATAAATAAAATTATATGGTAATTGATTGAGTCACATTCCAATTCAGAAATAACGAATATTTTAATATAATATTCAGTGAAGAATCAAAATATGATTTTGAGGTCTGATTTTGGATGGACATTAAAATATTGAAATATGAAGCTGAGTTAAGTAAATAAACGCCATTTTTATTTGAGTGGATTTCTTTATCAATTTAATTCATTTTTATAATGAATGTTGAGAGAAAGGAATTTCAAAATATGATATTTTGAAAACATTATTATTTAAGATTATAATAATATGGGATATTCAATTTTGATTTTAAACTGAAATGGAAGTTGGAATCATTTTTAAAATGAATTTATAAACATTTTATAAAATACGTTTTGAATGGAAATCGATGAAATATATTATATATATTTAAATGGTTCGAATAGGATGTGTCGCTCAACAACCGTTCGCAAATTTCGACCATTAACTTCGAACTGACGTAACGGGAGATCCGACCGTCAGTTTCTCCTGAAATCGGAACTGTTGGGTTCGTATCGAAAAAATATTTCAAACGATAATAAGAGATTTAAAATTTAATGGTTAAATTTTGTGAAATGTTCAATTCAAATTTGAATAAAAACAGCGTCAGTGCAGCTAAATGACCTAAAACGTCATTTAATTGAAATGGCTTATTTTTAAATGAATAAAAATAGGAAAATTTTGTATTAAATAATAATAAATGATTTGAAAAGATTTTTGGGTGAAATATTCCAGTTTTGAAAGGCTAGTTAACTACTAGTGTAAGAATCCAATGCTTTTAAAATCAACAAATTGGATTCGCGAATGGTTTTAATATAACCAGAATTTTCCAACGAATGAATTGGAATGAATTTGAATGGAAATTGTCTTCAGATATTTTGATATCAGATTCTATGATTATACGGATATCGCTGAGGAATTTGGAAGATATTGATATCATTATTCCCAATACGATATTTGTTGGTTTCAGAATTTGATATTGAATATAAGTTAATGTGACTTCTATTCATAACCTTGTATTTAATATCAAATTAGATTTTGGGTTTGCCACGATTGTTGTATTTAATAACACTTTCTTAAACCTGGTTTAGAAAGGAATAAATCTTTTAATTAAGATTAACGAAGTTTTCCAATTAATAAATATAATTAAAATTAAATGGAAGTTGATTTTGGGTTCATTGTGAATAATGTTTTACATAACATTAGTTCTTAAACCCAATTAACAGTAAAGTTATGATTTGGAATTTTTAAATATTTTAATTAACAGCGATGTATTCGTTGATCTCTGCTTAATGTATATCTGTTTGGTGGCGGAGAATTTATTCTCTTAGCTTAACACCCTTCTCTGGGACGTACGTGCTCAGAGGTTATATATTGGTAGACATCAATGGTATGGTATAGATTGACTATGTGGCATGCTGAGATGCATGGATCAAAGCTTTTGTTGAAAAGTAGGGATTTATGGTTGATGATCTAAGCATAGCTTTAATATAGCACTTCTTTGTGTATAGCGTTAATTTGCAAGCTTCATACCCCGGTATGAACCAAAAACGGGACGAAGGACCGTAGAGAAATGGACATACATTGCTTTCTAACTACGAGTGATGTCATGGTATAGAGCCCATACATTTTACTTATGTGGATGTTGGATGATTGATAGCGAGGTACCTCAGATATGGTCGTACTAAGGCCCTTGATGGTCGACGTACTGACTAGATTTTAGGTCCGATAGGACCGACGAACGTATTGTTTATGATATAACTAATCAACGACGGCTGACCGGCTCGGCTACTCCTAAGGGTCGATGCGTTCTGTCCCTGAGGCATGTGCAAGATTATCTCGAATTCGTTTGAGGAAGATCCCTTGTCTCGGTTCATAGATGGAAACCCAATTTCCAATACGTAATTTTACGGTTTTAGTTGTAAACCTATATGGCGGCATAATATATGGTACCTGTGTCGTGTAGGATTGATGCATTTATATCCGAAATTGTTTTCTGCACTATGCACTAATAATAATAAAAGATAAATTTCGTGCATCAAGCATACTTGGCAATTATAAGGTAAAACTCTATCCTCTGGTTTGTGTTCCATTGTGTGATGGGACCCGAGTCTTATAATAGTTTCATTTTTCTTTTTAGCATTGCATTGTTTGTTTTATGGTAATCTTGGATGAAAACCTGTTCTATGTCATATGGCGTGGTCTCTTGATTTACCCAACATTAAAATAAAGTTAATAACTGTTTTAGTTTTCACACCAGTCCCATGACTGACTCGAAGTTTATTGTTACCCATATAAACTCTGGGTACCCATATTTTCCACATGGGCAGCTAGTAGTTTCGGTTTCACAGATGTTTCTCCTCACAATATTCAGGATCACGGCTGGAGCTATACTTCGGAATGCTTTATATCCGTGCATTTCTTTCAGCTGTGTTAGTTGATGTTTTTCCGCTGCACATTATGTTCATGTATTATATTTTTGTTGCTATGTAATTTAAATCTCTGATATTTTCCACTGTATATTATTTATTTGTACTTCGATATCTTTTACTCTGATGTGAATTGTTGTAATAGCAATAAAATGTTCTCTTGTTTTGTGTTCTGGTGCGTCGTGCTCTCAAAGCAATCCATCTTCTTGTTCAGTCTAGGCTGGCTGGGAAGTTCAGGTCGATTCAGTTAGTATGGCATTAATTGAAAACATGTAATTCACATTAATCTGTCTATACGTTATGTTAATTCGTCAATCATGATAATTGGCGTTAAGGAGGATATGTTAATTTGAGAAACATGGTAATTAGGCATTCATGTTAATTGACATTAATTAGTGAGAATATGTTAATTCGAGGAAGCATGAAATTTGTCATTTATGTCCAATTTGATTGAGGAAAATATGCCATCTATGTTCATGTAATGGTAATTTGGGAAAAACATGTTAATTAGGAAATTATGTACATTCGATGTTAATTTTAAAAATTACGTTAATTAGACATTCATGTTTATTTGATGTTAATTAGACAATTAGGTTCATTTGATGTTGATTTGGGAAAGCATGTTAATTAGACATTTATGTTCATTTGGAAAACATGTGATTTGACATCAAATTGTAAGCATGTTAATTTTTCACTATATTGGAAAACATGTTATATGACGTTAACTGCAAATTACGTTAATTTGACATTAATACGAAAAACACGTTAACTGTACTTAATATGACAATAAGTAATCTTATTGGAAAAACGTGTTAATTAGAATGACTTATACTTTATATGACATTAAGTAATCTGTATGGGAAAACGTGTTAATTGAAATTAATAGTATTTAATTGGAAATTAACATGGAAATGGAAAACATGTGAATTATACTTATTTTAATATTAAGTAAATATGTCATGGGAAAATACGAGGATCAAATGTAAGTTTAAGTAAAACATGTTACTATAATCTATATACATCTGAGCAGGTGCTTGTCTGTTTTTGGGAAGAATTCTACATAGAATTATATTTAATAGGAAATGTCATTTACAACCATGCTTATTAATGAATTTAAACCTACTAAGTTAATTAATTAACAAGCTAAGAGGTTGCACGTCTTGTTGTTTATACCTGGTTTGTGACATTTAAAATCCTAGTTACTTGAGGGACCAAGCCTAGGGGTGTCTTGTGTCAATCTTGCTGTTGTTTGGGACCGATATCAGTCAGTATCCATGTTGATATCATATCGGGACCTCGCACTAGGTAGGGGCCAAGACACACTTTACTGATCTAGATTGTAAGAGGTTCAAAATCTTTGAGGTGAGCACGGGGCGCGTTCTGACGGAGTCATAAGCGTGCATAGGTCCGATAGGGGAAACTAATACGCTTTAACGCCAGTGAATAGTCTATAACGATACGGATTTCGCCCGGACCTAATCGATCGCTAAACCGACCAAGACCGTTCGAATCCCGGATACGCTAACTCTGGGCATACAACACATCAAAACAAATAACAGACGACTTTTATAAACATCAAATAATGTTACATCAGAGTACAGAATATCATAGTACATCGAATCATATAATACAGCGGAAGATTAATTTACAGTAAATGTAATACAATGCAGCGGAAACAAATAAAATAACATAGCAGAAGACTATCAATACTCTAGACACAACTTTTCGCTTTGATCTAGAATCCTTCTAAACATATCTGCAAAATAAAACTACTCGACTGCCCATGTGGAAAATAGGGGCACCCGAGTTTGCAAGGGAAAAACAAACTACAGGTCAGTCATGGGACTGGTGTGAGAAACTCTAAACAGTTATAAACTTATATAAATGATAAGGCAAATCATAGGACCACGCCGCTAACGCAGAACGGGTTTACCCCCGTGAATGCCAATGTATAATCAACAATCAGTAATAGTCATATGGATCTACTATGCATCAATCAACATGCAATATCCCAATCTACCCATTTAGATTAATCACCACACTTAGATTTTCCAAATCCAATTCAATTTACAGAAATTGTTCCTTTGGACTTTATTTCAAACCATATTAAGGTTTTCCAAACTAGTCAGGATTAGCGAACCACAACGAAGTAATCACTTATTTTATTTCCCAATCCCCAACCTATTCATCCCATGGAGCAAAACTGTTATTACCCCATAACTAACACCATGGTGTTATCAATAAATTTAATTACCATTTCCCGTTCAAATCTAATTAAAGATTTAACTATCACTAGGAGCAAAATTGGCGATACTCCATTCTCGATCATTTTCCAAATTTGATAATTTTAAATTATCAATTCACCTTTCAATCTAATTAAAGATTCATTAAAATGCCCCTTGGTTTTAATCTTTCCAAAAATCAATATTAATGATTATTTAACTTTGGAAACACAAACATGCCGCATCGACAATATACACCGTACTATTGATTTATGTCGATATATAACCTCTGAGCTCGTACGTCTCAGAGAAGGGCGTTAAGCAAGAGAATAAATACTCCGCCGCCAAACAGATATATATTAAGCAGAGATCAACCATACAGTTCGAAATACAATGACAGACATGTAATCCTGTCTTTTACTGGGTTAAAGAACTAATGTCATTTAAAACACAGTTCACGACAAACCCAAATCACATTCCATTAATTATGGAATATTCACGGAAAAACAAATCAATATATAATTGATATCAATTTCCGTATCCGACCAATAATATTAATGGAATAACGACAAGCCTTTTTAAATTCCATATGTATTAACAGTCTTCCTCCACATAATTTCATTTCGATTACTATCAGATCGAATTCCATTCAATTCCAATTTAATATATTAAATTGGAAAACTTTACTTTGGAAAACCCCTGTTAAATCTTAATAAAAAGATTTACAAATTCCAAATCATATTTCACTGCAAATCGGGTTAAAGAACGAATGTCATTAAAAACACAGTTCACATTAAACCCGATTCACATTCTATTTATAATCGGGTTAAAGAACAAATGTTATTTAAAACACCGTTCACAATAAACCCAAATCACAAATTTCAATTCAATCCCAATTAAATATTAATTAATTGTTATACCTCATTAAATCCATATAAAAAGATTTAATCTTTTCTCAACTGGGTTTAAGAACGGTATTTGATGAAGACACCATTCACGACAAACCCCAATCTCATTTGATATTAAATACAAGGCTCTGAATAGAAAATATATCGGCTTATATCCAATATCAAATTCTGAAACCAACAAATATCGCTTTGCAAATAACTATATATACATACATATATATATATATATATCTTCCAAATTTTCATAACAATATTCGTATAATCCGAAATCCAACATCAAAATATTCCGATGATAATTTCGATTCAAATTCATTCCAATTCATATATTGGAAATTCTGGTTATTTTTAAAACCATTTCAAATCCAATTTATTTATTTTAAAAATATTGAATTTATAATTCTAGTTCAAAACTAGTTCGTTTTGACAAAAATACATTTTTATCTTTTCAAATATGGGATTTTTCATCCCAGTTCTTTCCAAATCATTTATTATGATTTTACACAAATTTTTGATATTTTTAATAATTTTATCAAGGCCCGTACAGTTGATTTCCATAAACGGCCATCGAACTGCACTTACAGCGACCTTTTCCAAATTTGATTTGGACATAATTCCAAATCCAACCATTAGATTTCTAATTTCTCCAATTCGTTAAAAATCTCTTTTCGATACGAACCCAACGGTTCCGGTTTTAGGAGAATCCGACGGTCGGATCTTCCGTAATGTCCGTTCGAAGTCAATGGTCAAAATTCGCGAACTGTCGCGGCGCGACGCGTTCTATTCAGGCTATATATATATATATATATATATATATATATATATATATATATATATATATTTCATCAATTTCCTTTTAAATCGTATTTTATAAATCGTTTTAAATTCGTTTTCAAAACGATTTCAACTTCATATTCAATTTCTAATCAAAATTGAATATTCCATATCATCGTTATATAAATGACAATATTTTCAAAACATTAGATTTTGAAATCAATTCCTTTTCGATATTCATTATATAAATGAATAAAATCGATAGAAATATCGTTCACGTCAAAATGGCGTCAATCTAATCAACGCGGCTTTATATATTTAAATATTTTCGTGTCCATCCCAAATCGGACATCAAAATCAGATTTTGATCTTTTACTGAATATTATTTTAAAATATTCGTTATTTTAAAATATTCGTTATTTTAAAATAATTTTTATTTTAAATTATTCATTCTTTATGAACTGGAATCAGACACAGTCAATTACCATATAATGTGATTATATGGATTTTACACAACAAATGTGTATAACAATGAAAACAACAATCCATCATCCAAAGTGCATTCTACACTGTATAAGCATTAAATATAGATATTTAACGCATACAACAGCCTGTCGATCAATCGGTTGACATACAACTAACTATTGAGATTAGTGTATGTCTAATATCATCCCAATACCCATATGGGGTTTCAATCAACAAATAATGAATTTTATTTGTGCAGTTGGGCGATGTGTAAAATTTATCGTCCCAATCAATATCAGTCAATTGTGTGTACATAAACAAATCGTCCGATTTGTTTATAAATATTTATTTAGTTCATATACACGTTAAAAATTATATTTTAACTATATAAAATATATATTCGATTCCACATCACGCAATCAACTTTCACAACAAAATCAAACAAACAAGCATACAACTCGTCCATGGTTTGTGGACGACGGGTGTCGGGTGCTGCTAAGCACCGTTTGCATCCTAGTATATATTTTTAACTAGCAAATAAAATTAAAGTGAGAAGTTCTCACCATGAAGCTAAATCAAATGCCACGACTCTCAATAACCAGAAAATCTTCGCTGTGCTCTCCTTTTGTCACTTTCGTTATTCGTATTCACTACATATATAAAAATAACATTTTTACAATGGCATTTCATATATAAAAATCATATATTTTTATCGCTTCATTCCAATAAATAAAATCATATTTTTATTTCTACTTCATAAATAAATAAAATCTAATTTTCATCTTGCTTGCATGTATATAAAAAATTTAATCTTTACATTTCTAAAAATTATATTTTTATAATTCCATCACTATTCAAACAAAGAAAAATCATATTTTTCTTTGTTAAAAATTATATATATATATATATTTTCTATGCATAAAGATCCTACCTTTCTATGAAATAAAAATCAAACCTTTCTTTAAAATACAAACAATCACTTCTTTATATTTAAAAAAATGATTTCTTTGTATTAAAAAAAATCCCTTCTAATTTCAGTAAAAAAACAGTGTTTAATTATTAAATTCATTAAATAAATTACATAAGACAAAAACAATAAACAGAAAACTCACTATCGATCGAACCAAGAGGGGGGAGGAAGGGATCGCTGGTCTGGAGAGGCGGCGCAGGTGCCTCTGGTGACTGGCGGTGGTCGGCCTGGGGGTTGTGGGTCTAGCGGCAGCCAGGGTTCCTCGGATTTGGGCATTAGGGTTTTGGGGGTGTGGTTTTTTTGAGGGAGAAGTTGCGGAGGAGCTGACGCCGATGGGGGGTTACGGCGTAGGCACGACGGCGCGGTGATGGGTGGCTTCATGTTGCAACGGGGTCTGGGTTCGATCCCCTCTTCTCTTTTTTTTAAATTTTAAAATGCTGACAGTTATGAGAGGAGAGAGGGAGAGAGGGAGTGAGAGGAGGGAGGTGTTATAAGAAAATATATATATCAATTTTATTTTTTATTTTTTCAAGAAAAGTTGACTTTTATTTCGAACTCTAAATCAAACCCAACAACTATCGTCCCTAGCTAATTACCCCCATTCCGAACGCAATGGGATATGTATCGCAAGCCGATTAACTGTTTCGATCTGTTTCCGTCAAAATCAAAATATAAATCTATATAATGAATTTGAACGCGTATTTCAAATTACCTGGGCCACGTACGGATTCTAAAAATTCCTAAAAAATATTTTCTAGCTTCGTATTGACGATACAGTCCTACTAAAACTAATTTCGTCAAATTCTGAGATCGTTTGAAAAATGGTCATTTTCTTGTCGATCGAAATTGACTGAAACTGTTAAAACATGTTTTCTTTTACCATGCTCACATATTGATTTGAAAAATTACGAATTTTGGAATCTAGCGATAATTTGACATCCCGGATCCAACAAAAGTGGTTTCGTTGAAAACGGAGGTCTTTTGCAAACTTTCCATTTTTAAGGGCCAAAATTCCATAGCGAGTATTTTGAAATTTCAACTGGATATAACTTTTTATTCCCGCTATGAAATTTTGATTTTTTGGATTCATTGGAAAGATATTCTCAAATAGATTCTAATATTTTTTGTTTCGCTAAAATCCGGTTTATTTTGAATCCTGTACATCCATTTGAAATTTGAAATCGAATTTTCAAACTACCGCTCCATTTTCAATTCCTTTTATAATTAAAAATAAAAAATTATATTCTAACGTCGGTTCAAATAAATATATACGTTCTAATTCTATTCAAAATAAATTTATCGTTGTTATTATTTAAAATAATTCATTTTAAATATTCAAAAATTCATTAAAATTGCCAAAATAAAAATTTTAAATTGGTCGGGATTTTCTGGGTAATTACAGGCTGTGTCTTTAAAGTTGACAGGTTAGGGACTGATATCTCCTACTGTCGTAGCTGGCACAGACTATTCATGTCTGTAGGGAGCCGATCGATGAGTATCATTAGTAGATATCCCTCCTTATTACTTGTTTTTGTCTGAATCTGTAGACGTGCAAAACAGTCAATCTACCTAATCTAATTTTTATTATTTTCACCATCATCATTGTCTTTTTATAAGAACAGTCAGCCCTTATTATCAGTTCATATCGGTTGTTATTCACCTTTAGATATACTCATACACCCTTTTCTGACACTAGAACAAATATTTATCTATTTTACTTAACTTAGTAAGTTGAGCTGGTAATCACAGCAGCTCACCTTATGTCTGACCCATTTCCTTTCTTCCTTTCTTTCCTTCACGTTTACAGGGAGAAAGTACATAATTTGTTCTTTCATTGTAAATTTATATTTTTGTATCTTGTGAAATCTTAGTCTTTGTAATGTTTGTGTCTTTATACCTACAATGCTTCATACTTTCTTAATAAAATCCTCATATGGGCGACATTAAGGAATGTGGGGTGTTACATTTAATATTAGGGCCTAAGGTTATCAATATCACTAGATTTTTGTTTTAAAAGAAATAGTTTTTAAAAGAAAACACATTGTTTAGAAATTAAAAGTTACTTTTAAAAATAAAACACCCTCCAAAGTCAGTTACAACATTCCTTTAACTTTTTCTAAATCTTTACCTTTTTAGTTGAGTTATAAGGCATTCTATCTAAGCTTTCCTTTATACCTTGAAATTTGAATAATGGACAAACCCATTTAGCTTAGTAGTTAGGAAGAGTCAATGTTAAAAAGGAACTTGTTGCTATACAGATATTAAAAAGGGTTAATCATGGATGGAACTACCTTTATTAGTTTAGTGATAAAAAAAGGTAGTTTAATTGATAACAAAAGCCTAAATTAATTGGTTAAAGATAGGGGGATGTATTTCCATAGTTTGGTTTGAAATTAACATAGAAAACGTCATTACAAGAATGAATGGGTTGGTACGGAATAGGAGTTTTATCATATTGCACACTAACCGCCAACTTAAAGATCATTAAAAAGAAGTACCTTGCAATCACGGATTTCTATAAAATAGATTTTTTGATACTATGGAAATATATTTTTATATGTTTTCGATAACCAATCAATTAGGGAACCTCCAAAAAGGTGAATTTATGGATGGCAAGTAAAAAGGGTCAACATGAGTATACTATTGACAAAAGGATTATAGGGAACATATAAGCAGTAATAAATTGGACATTAAGAGAGAAATGGTAAATGGCAAGGATTGGTGGAAGTAAAAATGTTATTTATCTTTAGTTCTTGCTATTTTTCCTATTTTATATAGGAATATTTTTGTCTCTTTTCCTTTGATGTATGGGTTGGGTTAGCTGCGTGGGGTCATAGCCAGATAACTTGAATCTTGTAGAGCATTTGTATTGTAGGCTTAATCGCGATCCTTTATAGATAGGGTAAATCCTTGAGGGTGTGATGACAGCACTAGTGACTGTTTTGCACTTAGGTCCAGTGGTAGTTTCTAAACCCCGCAGGGATCGGCTTGATTATCTGTTTATCTGAGGTAAGTCGAGGTTGAAACTAAAATCTTGATGTTTGGGGCATTTATGGGTATGGATTAGGTTTCCATAATTAGGCCTCATATGACATATTGATTCACAACGAGGGAGTAAACTACGAGCCAAAAATATGACGTATGCTTTAATATGACATGTGGACTTATAGGGAAAAGTTACGGGTCGAATATCTGTTAAATATTTCTAGGGGCTATTTTGACTGCAAAAAGGGGATGGTTGGGCTAAGTCATGCGATGGATTAATTTTTGCTGCTTCTTGCGACCCAAAGGATCAGTCATGTTGATATTTTTAGTGCATCTCTAGGAAATATCGATTTAGTTCACTTTGTGATATATATACATATATTCTGAATAGTAAGTGCTTGAAAGATTATCTCTAGGAGAGAGAGATTAGTTTTTGGATCTGTACTTGTGGCAATGCTAAATTTTTAGCATTTTTGGATAAAGCACATGGTGTAAGTGAGGATTGAGTTTCATGATTTTGATTGCAATCTTCCCTAGCTATGGGAATATAACATCAATGGATGGGTTGGAGGCTTAGGCAAGCTATCTGTATAATAAGTCGTCTCAGATGTTGGAAGCAAAGTGGGTTTTCTAAGGGGTACTCGAACTCGAGTGTTGACTTGTGAAGGATTGGTTTGATTGGAATATGTTACTCGATAAACCCTATCTTTTGAAGAAGAAAAATGGCGTAACTCTTATGTTAGAGCCTTCCGCATGTATTTTAAGGAACAAATTGGACTTCGGTTGTAATGAAAAAGTTTTCAGAAGAAGCCAAGTAAAGGGATATTTGAAAATATTTATGCTCCTAGACAAGAACGTAACAAGGAGGTGTTTATGGAAACTTGTGGAACCACTATGAGTCGAAATTCCATATGTATAAATTTTTAAAGAACATGAATTTTGAAGACTAATGTATTTTGATATAAAATTGTATTTTGGAAATTTCATAAAAGAAACTTTAATACCCTGCATTTTTAACTAAATAATAAAATTTGAAAAGCATTCAGAATTTGGTCACGGAATTAGCGTCATTGCGTCCGTGACGATTGTCTAATCAATTTAGAACTGTGGTTTGCAAAAAAACGGATTTAAGATGAAAAAGATATCTTTAAATAAAATATTACAACAAACATGAAAGGAAGAAATAAGAAGAACACTAAAAAGAACAATGATCACCATTGTTTTTATTCTTGTTGACAAAAGCTTATGTAGCCCAGTTGGTAGGGGCATGTCTCTCCCAGTTGAATGGTGCAAGTTCGAGTACAGCTGGCATCATATTTTTATTTTAGAGGGACGGCTAAAGAAATACATATTCTAAGAGAAAAATATGTATAAATGCACATATAATGAATCCAAAAGTAATCTGCAAACAATAAAATGGATAAGAAATAAATGATGGCATAACGCCATTTGAATTTTGAAAAAGAAATAAAGATTGCATGTATATATGTACGCATAAATTCAAATGTTGAAACAAATAAGTTAAGAGAAAAATGTAATAAATGCATAATAAATTAAAAATGGACAAGAAATTAACTACATTTGAAATTAGAATGCATTAAAAGGAATAAAACAATGAATTGATAGCATCATTAATTACATTAATTGAGCAGCTACTAATGGACACGAAATTGAAAGGTTATATGCATATATACGCGCACAAATTTGAAATTGGATATGTGCTATAAGTGGAAGATAATAATTCACATAGTGATATTTGGAAACAAAAACAAACATTATCAACAAACATTAAACAAGAATTAATATAGGCAAAAATTAACGTTAATAGCGCAGGTCATTTAACGTTATATTTTTCCACTTGTACGCTTTAGATTGTATTTTATTTTATCCGACAGACCATAATCTTCTGTGCGCCTATAAATATATTAGGAGATCCTAGCCTCCAACTCATATTTTCATAGACGACGCCAAGGCTCTGCCATTTTCTTTCTCCAAATCTTTCAGAAAATTAGAATATTAGTTTTTAGGAATTCTGACTAAAGATTTGAAGACAACGACCAAAAATCTACAATATAGGTGTTCAGATTTCTTGTCAATGTGAGGTAAATCATGTGAATCTAAATTATTTTGGTTTCTTTCATTCCTTCTTCTTTATCATCAGATTTGTAGATCCATGGTTATCTTAATATTAAATTCAGTTAGAAAGACCATGGAGTAGCAGATCTGAATCTAGTTTAAGGATTGGAAAGCGGTCAGATGAGTGAATTTAGAATTATACCTTTTGGATAACGGTATATTTGCCATTTGCATTCTCCATTATTCTTAACATGTTAAATAATTGTAATCTGTGGTAATCTGATATAATTTATTTTCAAGTATGTTAAGAATATCACTGTTGTACAAATCTATTCTATGAATCATCAATTTAGATTAAGAGCTACTGCGATACTGAAAATTATGGAATTTACAATAAACATGAATATGTTGAAAATAGAATTATAGTGAAATTGGGAATAATGGAAAAAGAATAGATACGCCTAATTTGTATGGAAAATTTACAATGATTTGGAATTGGTAAATGAAAGCAGAAATTAACATCTAACTTTGAAAATAAAAAGGAAAAAATTTGTAGTGGACCTAGTTAGATGAATTTGGGAAGATTGATACATTTCCATAGCGGTAAAATTTCTAAGAACGTAGTTGCAAGAAAAAGAGGGAAAAAATATTAGTGTGAAATAGGGATTCTTTTACCGTATTGCACACTAATCAAATAAAAAGATATATGTATGTCCACGATAAATATAAAAGAAATAACTTGCAACCACGGGTCTTGATTGATGTGCATTATTGAAATGGATCTTTACATCTTGCCACTAGTCAATCTAATGAGGTATGTGAAATATTTTCCTGAAATAATGAGAATATACAAAATGGTAAATAAATGGATGTTACAACAGTAAAATTTTTGTTAATGTTAAAGAAACCAAGGGAAAATGTGATGAAAAGGGAAAAACCTATTATAATTAATTATATGAATGGGAATGCAATATAATAGGTAGGCTTGTCCTAGGGTGTAACATCCCAAGATTTTTCGATAATTAAAAATATTAAATTTAATGTGTTTTTGAGAAAAACTGTTTAAATATTAAAATTAATGATTTATTTCGTATATTGATAATGTATGAACTAAAATTTGCATTCGTATATATTGAAATTTGTTCACAATAAACAATAGTTGATTTATAAATTTATCTGAATTTTTTTGTTTGAATAGAAATTATAAATCTTTGAATTTGATTTAATGGTGAATAAACAAAAACGAACATTTTATTATATTAATTAACTGGTCAAAAATTTGTCATTTGGCAAACAATTTCTAAATTCGATAAAATTAATTTTATTTGATCCAAATTTGTAAATTATTGTAGTATATAAAATTACATAGTTGTCGGAATTATAGTTTGATCGTAAGAAATTTAAAACACGTATAAATTTATATATACAATTCAGTTAAATAATCATGTTTTAAAAGAAAACTTCTATAGACTTTGGGATTGGGCCTTGAAACTTATCCCATTGCGTTCAGAAGGCATCAAAACCTATTGTTAGACAGTAAGCAGGCCTGATTTGGACTCATCTGAATTTTTGCTTTAAAACACGCTAAACGAGAATTATAATACTAAAATAATTTCTTAAACCCTAAATTTTTTCTATGGCCGCCACCTTATCTATTTTCTATGTCCAGAAATGTTCAGATTTCCTTCCTTTTTTTCTTCCAATCTATTCAATGAAATCAAATACTTCCTGAACGAAAATGTTAGCTCTTCGAGAGATCTTCGATTCCATAAGGTTGGATCGAATTTTTATAATCTATATTCGCCAAAATTTGATGACAAAGGCACACAGTTTAAAGGGGTTTTGGAGACTGACGGGGAGGCTAGGGGTGATCGGAATTGGGCTGCAGGCGGAGTCGACGACGACGGTTTAGGTGACAGTGGTCGATCGAGGTCCGGCTATATCTAGGGTGTGCGTGGTTCAAAGATTAGAAGTGGGTTTGGGTTCCTGAAAGAAAAACGCGAATATGAGAAGAAGGAGATAAGATCTTTTAGCTCTGACGTGACAATTGATGTATGGTGAGGGGTTTTATTTTATTTTATTATAAATTTGAAAATTCAAATGCTTAAACTCGTATAACTTTCTCATACGACCTCAGATCGACACGCGGTTTGTTGCGTTGGAATCGTATCGACGAGCTCTTCGCGATGGCATTGATTTGGATAGATTCTGAGACTATTGATTTTTGGGCTAAAAATTTGGATTTCAATCTTGTTTGAAACCAAGGTGAGTGATTAAACCCACTCACATCTAACTAAAATATTCTAATATTAGTTAAATTAATATCATGTCATGATATGATTGTATTATTTGTTGTTAGATAGTTATAATTGCATATTATGTTGATTGACACCGATAATTTAATTTAATTGGACTGTTAGTATGAAATTTTCAGTTAAGTTGAAATTCTATATAATTGCTAGTTAAAAAACACCCGACATCTGATAACTGGTAAAATTATGAACTGTTGGAATGTATGGACATGATATATGGATTGATTTTGATATATTTACATATTAATGTTTATTTATGTGAATTTACCTGTTATTCACCTTGATTTTACATGACCAGTGTTTGTATTGATTAATCCCAACCATTACCCTAGATTTTACGGGCATTAAATAAACCAGGGACTAATCATTAAAATGAATTAAGAATGTAGGTTGAAATAATAAATACCTATGACCCTGATTTAGATTGAAATTATATAATCCTTTCCCAAAATACTAAAATTAAATTTTAAGTATTACTTGGCCATAGGATAGAAAATTATATATGGACACAGGTTGGTTAAATAAAAATTGTTTTTAACCTTGAATTTTTGGAATATTGTTTTAAAGACAATACATGATATTAATAATCGAATTTCTTTAAATTTGAACTTTGAGCTTTGAAATTTAAAATTTTAAAGAATTCGTAAATGTGAACAACTGAAGTTGAAATTGAATTGAATATAAAATATAAATTTATAGAAATTGAATTGTTTATCCATCTTTGATATTTACTTTAAATTAACTTGATTTATATTAATAACAAAACTGTGAACTCGAGATTTTATTAATGAAAAATTCGAAGTGAGAATTATAATTGAAATTAAATTATTTGAATCAAGTTATTAAATCGAATTGTTTGAAATCGAACTGTTGAATTAAATTGAAATTAAATGGGAAGTCAAATCCTTTTGAACTAAGATATCGAAATTTAGTCGATTGATTTGAAACTGAAATGCAATTTCCAGTTTGGTTAAATTTTAAAGAAACGATTCTAATTCCAACCATAGTATTTTAAACCATTTTATATAATATTTTTATAATATTTATTTTCTTTATAAACTATTTACCTTATAACTATTTTATTTTATTACTTATTTTAAATAAACCATATTAATAATTTACTAATTTTTTTTATAAACTACATTGTTATTTTAACTATAGATTTTACTAAATTTGATTATTCTATTTTAATTCCAAACTATTTGTTTTTCAAACTATTTCAATTATATATCTAAACTATTTTAAATATATTTTTAACTATTTTAATATTCAAATTATTTTAACAGTTGGAATTGTTTCAAGATTTTAGTTGGTTTTAAATGGAGATTTTAATATGAAATATTCTATAACGACTATTGAAACGAGTTTTAAGCAAAATATGATATTTTGACATGAAGTATGAACATCTTTGAAATGTAAAAGAACCAACCGGTGTGAAAAATGTAAACGATTGGTTGTTAAAGAGACCGGGATTAGATATTGTCATACTCTCTACCAATATCAAAAACCACTTTAACAACTGTGTGTGCGTTGGAGTTCCAGAATGAAGTAGGATGGATTTGGAGGCGATTACTGGATTTGAAGAAAGAGAACGATGATGGATAACCTTGACCTTCGGGTCATAATTAAAATTACTAAAACAGGAGCCATACCCAGGTTAATGTGAGTTAGCTCCTCTTAGCAGACATGCTTCTTCGATACCATATATGTTACTTTGTGATTGATTGGCGCCTTTGATTTCGGGAGTATTATATGGGGTGGGCAGTAGTCGCGGTTATGCGTTACCACCGGCCTGGGTCCGCAATCCGATAGAATCCTACTAATGGGTATTGCCTCGATGCCTTGTCATATTTATCCTGATCGAGCCCCTACGACTTTGATTTGCACCGTACATATGGAGTGCACTCTGATAGCCACTACGTACTGTGGACTTTACGATATCTGTATAAACAACGGTATTATAAACAATGTAAGGGTAAAAATGTAATCCCGCTTATGCAATTTTAATATTTTAATATTTTATATTTAACCGTAGACACTATTATAATAACATATTGTGCTATATAGGATCTAGTTTAACGAATCCTTAGGAGATGGAAATTCCCGTAACGTCTCTTAAGTTATTGCACTCATATTATCACATGAATTTGATTTAACTGATATGAGAATATTTTAGTTTTGATCCGAGTATTTTTGTCTTTCATTTGTGCTCGGGTGAGCCTGAGTTTTTTAGTTATTGAAGATACCATTATGGAGACGAAGATGGAGCTCGACAGACGTATTTATTATTATTTATTCCGCTGCAAATATTGGTATGTTTATGAGGGTTAACTCTGATAATTGTTGTAAAATAAAATCAAATGTATGTTTTTAACAGCTTCATGAACTGTTATTTGTTAATTATATTTTGTCCTTCCGCTGTGAGATTCTGTGTATGTTTTCCTTCTTTCTTCCTTTTCTTAAATAAATCCCAATAACTATCTGTATTTTTGATTTGATTAAGTCGACATTGAGGATCACTGTCGATTTGAACGATCAAAAATCTTGGATGTTACATAGGGACAAGTGGAATGATAACATGGGTTATAATAAATGGAAAGAGAACTTATCAGTAAACCTTAGTTAAGAGAACTAAGTTAATAAGTAACAACAACAGGTTGTGACGACAGTGTAAAATGAGTCTATGATTACTGGAGAAAGAATAATGTAGACTTATGAAATGAAATAAGTTATACTTAATTATTAAGTAGACATGTCATATGAAAACATGGGAATTGGGGAAGGATATACTTAATTATACATTATGTAAAACATGTTATTGAACTTGTAAACATGTAATTGGACAGTAAATGACATGGTAATGAAAGGGGTTGTAGATTACTTTCGTTAATTACGATCCGGGGTAAAAGGTTGTAGATTACTATCATTAAAGTAAGCGTGCGATTGAAAGATTAGATATAAGGTCTAATAACATGTTTGCGTGACGCGCTTGGACCAGTCCACACGTACGAAGGTGAAGAACCCAACGAGGGTATATCATCATGGTGTCTGGAGACACGAGCGGAGCACGTCCATCTGATTATTCTGTTTGATATTCCGCTTTCTTGCTCTGTGGGAATGAAGGGATGTACGAGGCTTCCGAGGGCTGTAGTAGGGTACTCCATGGTCCTCTGTTGTGGTACACGTTCAAGCTATACTCGCAGAGGTTTGGCCTACGCGGTACCATCCGATGAGTATACCTTAACTGCAATGATAGTTTGGCAGTCAGAAGACTATGGCGGGTGGCGTTGGGTAATTCTGCGATTGGCCTCGTGAGAGGTTGGTCATGACTAAATTAAGGATAGTAATTGTCGGGTACCTGTCATCGACAGTTAGTGGGATGCGGAAAGATTAGAGCTAAATCAAGAGACCATCAATCTTTCACAATCAAGATGTTACTTGCGGGACACGCCAAATTGGATGTTAGATTGTTTGCTAAGGGGCACGCACTTATCTCTTGATGTAGTCTTTCACTAGTTGAGCGAGCGGTCAGGGCGGGACTATAGCCACCACGAGAATGCAGATCATACTCCACATATCTGTACTATAGGTCCTTTGTGCGGGCCTATACAGATATGGAAAGCTCCCGACTGAGCCCTGTGTATTGTATGCTACCCTATTACGGGTCTCGGGATACAATAGACAGTACGTACGTGTGAGGGTCTGAATACATGCACTGGCATAGACGTTAGGGCAATACTCCGTATTGAGACTTGATGAGTTCAGATATGGCGATGCGTATGCTTGCGCGGCATAGTGATGGTAGTTCTGTGCGGTAACCTGGTGCAGTAATATGAATTTTCGTACCTCGTTCGGCGTAGGATGAGAATTGCATATGCTTTCATGACATGACGACGGAGACCGTGCGAGGAGGATACTATGGGGGAGTACCTTGGTATGTTGGAGGTAGCTACTGGGAAGTAGATGGAAAGGGATGGGTACGACGTGAGTATAGATCCTTGAGCAAGAGTACAACGTGTGTATAGAGCCTTGAGTGTTGTTAACCCAAAAAACATAATAAATAAGAAAGCATAACTGAACGGTATAGGTAAGGTTATTTCAGAACGTATAATTTATTCAGTCACTAGAACTTTTTGTTATGACCCCTTCCTCATTACACATTCACAGATTAGGTTTTTGGTAGAGATACGATAGCTTCAAATACTGGTTAGGCAGGCAGTATTATTACTTTGGTAAGACTATATTTGATTATATTATATTATATCCATTCCATTGTGAGATGTTTAGTAAGCTATGATATGTTTATTATTTCTATCTTTTCTACAGGATACCAGACAAGCCGACTCGAACTTCGATGGATTAGTTTAAAAAAAACGGTCAGTTGAAATTTGGGTTGTTACATCCGGTATCAAAGCTTAGGTTTAGGACTCCTGTATAGATAGTGAGTGAACGTATTTATGTTTTCTTAAAATATATTATATATGTACACCTAGATCCATAAAAGAACCCAATGAGTAGGAAGAACGACATATAAAAAGAATTGGGATATCAGGCATGTACACTAACGAAACAGTTATGGAATTTTGAGAACAAGAGACGCTTAGGTGGGTTGGGTGAAAAGTGTACAATGTATTTTGTAATAAAGAAAGATGGATCCCATATGTTAGTATTTCAGATTAGTAGGTTTGGCAGCAGAGCCTTATAAATTGGGAAAGGGTAAAAAGGAAAATGGATTATATATATTTGAGAGAAATGACTTTGTGGGAATATCTAGGAAAGTCTAGGTAAGTTGAGAACCCAATTTTAGTCTAGCTCTATTGTTAACTTTCAAGAACTTTGAAAATTTAAAGGCTTCCGGGTGATAGTCATGGTGTTTTTCAAGTTTTGAGCTTAAAAGTTTACAATTTTAAAATATGTACTGGCTAAATTTATGTAGAAACAATTTTTGAAACAAAAAGAGATATTTTTGACATCTGAAGAAAAAAATATGTACGTAACATATTTGCTTTTAGGGAAAATGTGGTATATTTTGGAAACGATGATTTCTTATGAAATTTTAATCAAAAATAAATTCTTTTAAAAAAATGTGTACATCATAGAGCATGTATAGCTCAATAGTTTTAAGCTATAAAAGTATGAAAGAATTAAATAACCAAACATAGTAAAGATTGCATTTAGTCAAAAACTAAAATTTCTGCTAAGAATTTTATTGAAAATCACTATTCTTTTGACAATAATTGCTTTGACATAAACTTTCGTGTTTGTCTCAGGTCCCTAATAGGTTTGGAAATTCACGTCACATCCCTGCCTTTAATTTTCATAAATTAGGTCCCTATTTTTCGTAAATTCATCAAAAATAAAAAAAAATCACGTAAACTTATAGTTAAATTAAACAAGTAAATATCATCGAATTCATGCGTTAAAATCACCAAAAAAGCATGAAAAACAAAAAAATCATGAATCTGCAGTATATTGCATCAAACGATGCAATAATTTGCAATTATTGCATATATTTCAGCAACAATTGCAGTTATGCATCAAACTACCTTATTATTGTTGAAATATCAGCCATAATACTGCAATAATTGCATCTTTTGATGCAATAATTCATCCCCCGCCTGCTTTTTCAACAATACACCATTTTTTAGCATTGTTGCTTATATTTCAGCAATTATAAGCAATAATTGCATACATGTCAGTACATATTGATAAGCCATCATCCGTTTTAACATTGTTGCTACATTTCAGCAACAATACACGATTATTGCATACAATTCAGCAAAAATTCACCCCAGCTTGCAACTTGTTCAACTTTAATTGCATACATGTCAGAAAGAATATGCAATAATTGATGATATGTATGCAATAATTCATCCAGATTTTCAATTAAAACTCAGTATAAGTTATTGCATACATCTCAGCCACTATTGATGATTTTGACGAATTTTTTTTAGGTTACTTCTGCGATTATTTGTAACTTTTTGAATTTTTTTATATTGCAGCACTAAAAATTTGAACAAAAACACATAAGTCCCAAAAATAGGAACTCGCTTTCAATAAATACTTAGGGGGGAGGCCGTTTGTATTAAGTTTGGTTTTAGGGATGTGTGCCTAATTTTCACTTTTTAAATCATGAAGTAGGTAAGGATTAGTGCCAAGAAAAGATGGAAATTTTTTTAAGACTATAAAGTGGATAGCAAGAATTGTTTTAGAATAACAGTAAATTCCCTTTGAAGTGCATAAGTACTATAAAGCCTAGGTTGTTGCTTGAAAAAGACTGTTAGTACACAATAAGGACTAGTTGTGACAAGTGGACGGTAGAGGACACATACGTTGTTTAGATTCGAAGGTTTGGACTTTTCTTTCTACGGGGACATAGTCCAAGGATTCTTAGCCTTTGATAGTAGTTGTGTAGTGTGCTTGTTTTCTTGATTTAGTTTCAAAAGAATTAGAAGGCTTAATTAAAATCAAATTAGACCGGTGCGTTAATTTAAATAAGCTAAGGAAAAAGGTGATGACATTACTGAAAGAAAACAAACACTGATGACAACTGCAAAACAAAGAAACAAATATGACAATTGAGAAAAGAGAAAAATCCCGTGAAGTAGAAAAAGATGGATTTTTCCAAAGTAAGTTGGAAAAGAAAATTTATAACAAAGAAAATTTTATTCTGTAAACTGTGTTTGGATAGGAGGTAGGAAATCTTTATATAATAGTTGCATAAAATCCAAGTGCAGATAGAAAATGTACAAAAGAGATAAGCGGAACATGTGATGTTTTCCATTTCCACCATTTTATAACATAAGTGTAACACCCCACGTCCATTAATGTCACTCACAAAGGGAATGCATTAACTTCCATGGAGGTTATAAGTGAATATAGAACAGAAAAATTACAACAAGACAGATAATAAATAGTACTTGGAAATCTAAAACTTCATTTTATTGCAGCGGAAATTAAACATGTTTGTTACATCATAAAACCAAGTACAATATCCATCTTCTAAAAACAAAATACATAATCCCATTACATAAATAGCCATTAAAAAGATAACAAGCTGGACTTTACTTCAACGGTCCAAGCTTTCCAAGAGAGATGAAGCAATTTAATCAAACTCCACTAGAACTGGGCCCAACCTGAGGACCTGGAGGGGGGAAAAGGATAGAAATAGAGGGGGTCAGACATAAAGTCTGGCGAGTATGATAATTCTAACAATACTATTATCAAAATAACTAGACTAAGGCATAAGCTGGAAGACAAGTAAATGTCTATGAACTCTTAGGAAGATAAAGATAGCATTTAAGATAACGTTAAAGATAACGGTAAAGGCACACCTAATTACTAACGAATGATTACTACACTGCACCGCACATTACTACACTGCACCAAACCAGTCACCCTATTGTTTGATCCCACTTGCTTCACACAGAAACTTTATAAATAGCCTTACGTATCCCTAGTTGACTACATAGGTGTCGTCTGCCCCTATCTCCATTAGGCGTACCCCACTACCCACTTTCGATCGGCTCCCTACTCGTAGATACCCGTGCTGGCCCCAAGTGGGGTGTATCACTCCCCTAAAGTGGCAACCCGATACAACTTGAGAATGCACGGCTTATACCTACACGATGCAACAACGTCTTACCTACCAGCCCGGGTCCACACACGCATACGAAACCCGTTGGACTTGCGTTGCCACCGCTCCCCGTTTGGGCCTCTTACAGTCGAACCCAGCATGCGTGTCCCGTCCTCGACTTGGGTCGAGCCCACAAAGATACGTTTGGGATACTGGTCAAAATGGCCCCCCACAAGCTACCCACCTAAGCTTTTCACTAGTATATCCCACTTAACCGTCTTAGTCATGTTCATTTACATTTGTGTTCGGTTAAGTCTTACTAATCATATTTCACATGCCACTAAGGGAACCCCCTAGATTCCTCATGCCACCCAAGGCATCTACTTAACCCCCATGTCCCACCTTACATGTTTATCTGGTTAAGTATTTCTTAATTCATTCAGGCCATAACCTCATAAAGACCTCTCACATTAGACTGGCATTTATGGCAGCTGGATTTGCCGGGCGGGTCCGGGCAGTCTTACACCATAAAAGAGTCTAACCTCGTGTCTTTACAACCGTTATGCTTTAGTTTAGGCCTAGGACCTCTCACATTGGGCTGACATTTGTGACCATTGGATTTGCCGGGCGGGTCCGGGCAGGTTTACGTCACAAACGAGTCCAACCTCGTGTCCTAAGCATTGATTAACACTTAAAATCTTTTACCCCAGTTTTAATAATTCCCTATTCAAATTATTAATTAAGTCAACTTTTAATGATGTCCATAATTGACTCAATTATCGCCATCCACTTATGGCATGCAAAATCATATCAATTGAACCCCAACTTTTTAATATTAAATCCTTAATATTACCCCTACCCCACGTTTATACGTTCACTTATTCAACGCATAATATAGGCTAGACTTGTATAGTCTAACACCTAGCACAAAGATAAATTATCACAACATATAGACAATTAAAATAAATCTAATCATAATAGGGGTGAAACTTGCATAAACTACACATGTTAAGGATCAAAAGGTGTCAACTTGTTAAATGTCTCAATTTACGTGATATGATCATAGCCCAAATCTATACATAAACATGCATATGGGGTTTTTAGGCAACATAATGATGGTGTGAACTAGCATAGGACATCAATATGTCATAGCATAATTCTAGATGTCATAATAGATGTCTTGGCATATGTTCATAACTTTTCTAATCAATCTAACTTGCATATGTGACTTGTCATATAGATCAACATAACCCAAACATGATGATTTAATTAATATGAACTAACTAGCATAGATGGTAACATCATGGCCTTTTTAACATGTATGATTCGTCACAACTTAGCATATAAACTTTCAACATACATAACATCATCATAGCATGATTTACAACATATAAGATATCATCATCACATAACATTGGATTTACAATATACATGATAGCAAAAGGGGTTTACAACAACATATATGATAATTCACATCATCTACTCATAATCCATTCATAACTCAACCTAATTAAAATGATAATAATCTTGTTAAGATCATCATACTCACAATTTAGAGAAGAAAAGAGAGAGTTTTGCTTTGCTTTAGGGTTGAGAGAATTAGAATTGAATTTGCTTTTCTTCTTTCTTAGTTGGCGGCGGCTCCATTGATTTCCATGGCGACGGTATGACGGTAACTATTCAATTTTAATTAGGTTTAGGGTTAGCATTAAGATGTATTTATAGGTGTAGGAAGTTATTTAGGACCATTAGATTAACCCTGAACCATGAGAACCAATCAAATGCAAGATCTACATTTGAGCGAATCGGCCCACGGGTTGACAGCCAAACACCCTGGATTAACCCCTAGTCGACCCAGCAAGGCTCGGGTCGACCTCAAAAATGGGCCGGTTCGGTTATTTCCCCTCCCAATTCGCTGTTTTGAACTTTTTCGCATATTTATTTAATTAATTTTTAATTTATATATATATATCAATATATATATATTTCTCTGCGCAACCCATTTCACTTAATTCTTTTCTAAAAATTAAGTATACTTTAATTTGTGAATTTTAATGTTATAAAATTACGGGGTGTTACATTCTCCCCTCCTTAAAGGATTTCGTCCCCGAAATCTCCAAGTCAAGAAGAATGTATATCCTACCATCTAATCGTCCATCTACTCAACCATCAAACACCAGCATCCATTGTCCTTAAAAGACTTCTAATACTTTAATGTTTATATGCACAGTGTGCGTATATGTCCATATCTAATGCAAAATTAGGCGGTCTACTGATTTAGTCGACCTCCTTAGTGCAATTCATGATAGTGCCATGCGTCCAATATGTATGCAAAAGATTCCTAATGATACATATTAATTCTATATGCGTGCACAACCATCCACCCGAATGTAGCAACTATATGATAATACAACCATTATACATCCATTTTACTAAATACATCCATATATATGCAATATGCAATATGAAGTGACTGAGCCGATCTGGTGCCTAATAGTGTGTGTATATGCATCCACGACCAACCACTAGCAAACACTTGCATCCACTTTGCATCCACCATACATAACATGTCTCAAACACATGTTTCAACCATAGGATTATCCTAATTAAAAGTCAAAGATACTAGCGAGAGGATATACTAAAGATAAAATAAGTACAAGCTAAGCGATAAAGGAGAAATTAAAGGACATACCCTCAAAAAGAAAAGGGTATCGTGAACGCATCTTCTCTTCTGTCTCCCAAGTAGCGTTGCTCTCATCATCTCCCCATTGCACTTTGACTAGTCTGACCTCTTGATCTTCGACCCAAGAATGCGCGTAGGAGCTCGTCGAATTGTCGCATCACGCTCTATCTCCACCTCTCTAAGCAAGCTCGGCTCTACCACTTCCGCGGTCTCATGCAAGCACTTCCTCAAATGTGACACATGGAATACGTCATGTACACCACTAAGTCTCTTGGGAAACTCCACTCTATACGCCATCCGTCCAATCCTCTCCTTAATAGGAAACGGCCCTACAAACCTCGGTGCTAATTTCCCAACGGACCCAAAGCGAACAACGTTTCGTAATGGAGACACTTTGACAAAGACCATGTCCCCAACTTCAAACTCGAGATCTGTCCTCCTCTTATCCGCATAAGATTTCTGCCTATCTTGCATTGCTTTCATCCTCCTTCGAATCAAGTCGATCTTCTCCGAAGTCTCCCTAATCATATCGGGCCCAAGTAAGATCTTATCCGTAGATTCCCACCAACATGTAGGTGAACGACAAGGTCGTCCATAAAGAGCTTCGAATGGTGCCATACCAATGCTGGACTAAAAGCTGTTATTATATGCGAACTCCACCAATGGAAGATGCTCTTCCCACGTACCCCCAAAGTCTAGGATACATAGCCTCAACAGATCCTCTAGAATGCGATTCACCCTCTCGGTCTGGCCGTCCGTCTGAGGATGATATGCGGTGCTCAAACATAACTGAGTCCCTACCGCCTCTTGTAGGCTTCTCCAAAATTCGCTAGTGAAAATAGGATCGCGGTCGCTCACTATGCTAGAAGGAACACCGTGCAAACGAACTATCTCTCGAACGTATACAGAAGCTAACCATGGAGCAGTCCTCTTACTCTTCACGGGAATGAAATGGGCGCTCTTAGTAAGTCTATCTACTATAACCCAAATCCCCGTATTACCCATCCTCGATCACGGTAATCCATCCACAAAATCCATCGAGACACTCTCCCACTTCCATAGTGGAACCTCCAATGGGTGAAGCAACCCACCGGGTTTCTTTTGCTCCGCTTTTACTTGTTGGCACACCAAGCAACTAGTGACATACTCGGCCACGTCTTTCTTCATGCCGGCCCAAAAGTAAACTCTCTTCATGTCTTTGTACATCTTGTCCCCGCCGGGATGAATGGTCATCTTCGAACGATGTGCTTCGTCAAGAATAGTCTTCCTTAGGTCATCGTCTTTTGGTACACAAAGTCTACCGTCCCTACGTAACCAACCCTTATCATCTAGGGTATACCTATGGAGATAGCTTGATGACTCCCCTCCTTTGAGCTTTTCTACTAACTCAACCAACTGCGGGTCGTCTCGCTGTGCCTCGCCAATCCGTCCCAAAAGCGTAGGTCTGACCTCCAAGGATGCTAGCAAACCGGGTACGAAGTCAACGGAAGGTCTAAAATCAAACATCGAAATGAATTCTAAACCTTGCCGCTCAACAAACAAAGGACTTAAGGATAATCTTTTTCTACTTAAGGCATCGGCCACCACATTACCCTTGCCAGGGGTATATGTTATCTCAAAGTCGTAGGACGCTAAGAACTCCATCCACCTTTGCTGCCTTAAGTTCAAGTCCTTCTGAGAGAATAAGTATTTTAAAGATTTGTGGTCAGTGAATAGTTCGAATTTCTCGGCAAGAAGATAATGACGCCAAGACTTAAGCGCGAAAACAATAGCGGCCAATTCTAGGTCATGTGTAGGATAATTTTTCTCATGTGCTCTCAACTGCCTTCCACCATAGGCTATTACCCTACCCTCTTGCATTAAGACTGCGCCTAGTCCTGTCCTACAAGCGTCAGTATAAACGGTAAACGGATTACTCCCGTCTGGCAATACTAAGACTGGGGCTGAAATCAAAGCTCTCTTCAAACGTTGGAACGCATCATCACAATCTACGTCCCATGTGAAAACTAGGTTCTTCTTCGTCAAGCGTGTCAATGGAGCTGATATCTTTGCGAAGTCTTTGATAAACTTCCTATAGTAGCCAACCAACCCCAAGAAACTTCTCACTTCGGTAGCATTTTTGGGGAACCTTCCAATCTTGGATGGCCACCACTTTCGCGGGTCTACAGCTATCCCTTCTTTGGAAACCACGTGTCCTAAGAACCGTACTTCCTTCCTCCAAAAGTGACACTTAGAAAATTTAGCTTTAAGCTTATGCGCTCGAAGAGTCTCCAACACTTCCCAAAGATGTAGGGCATGCTCTTCTTCATCCTTAGAAAAGATCAAGATGTCATCTACAAAGACTACCACAAATTTGTTAAGGTACTCCCTAAACACCCTACTCATCAAATCAACAAAGTATGCGTGGGCGTTTGTCAAACCGAAGGGCATCACTAGCCATTTATAGAAACCGTCCGGAGTCCTAAAGGCAGTCTTGTCAATGCTATCCTCAGCCACTCTCAACTGATGGAAACCAGTGGCTAAGTCCAACTGCGAAAACACTGAGGCGCCAACTAACTGATCGAAGAGATCGTCAATCCTCGGCAGTGGGTGTCTGTTCTTCTTAGTAAGCTTATTAAGTTCTCTATAGTCCACACAAAGTCTAAGGGACCCATCCGCCTTCGTGGCAAATACTACTGGAGCACCCCACTCCGATATACTTCGTCTTATGAACCCCTTCTCAAGCAACTCCTTCACTTCCTTATCGAGTTCCCTCCTTTCACGTGGAGCCATGTGGCGTACTGGCAAAGATACTGGTTTCGCATTATCCACAAGATATATTCGAAAATCTATCTCCCGCTTCGGAGGCAAGCCCTTCACCTCCTCAAACACATCCGAATATTCTCGGACCACTCTAACAGATCGTAGATTTTCCTCAGACGCGTCAAGCGATTCTAGATAACTTAGCATAACCGAATTTATGGGATTACAAAAGATTTCGGGAGTGTTGCCAAGGCGAGTCACGAGCCTAACTACTCTCCTTTCACAATCAAGAACGGCCCCATTTCTGGATAACCAATCCATTCCTAAAATTAGCCCATAGCCCGTGAAGCCCAACACATAAGCATCACATCTAAATTCAACGCTAAGTATGGAAATTTTCAAATCCAAACACATCATAGACAAATAAGTTGAGCCCCCAATTGGATTCAAAACAACTAAGGGATCCTCTACTAAACTGGTGTTTAAGTGCAGTGATTCAACTAATGATGTAGAGATAAACGAATGCTATGCGCCCGAATCGAATAGGGTACGGACAGGATGATCAAACAGAAAAACTAAGCTTTCAACAGAAATGGTTCTACCTCGTTCTTGCAGCGGTGGGACCGCGAGAGCCTGAACTTGTCCCCTTGCCTGCCCTGGTGCCATAAGAGCCTGCACCTGTCCTCCCGAGGTAGCTCCTGCCCTTGAGAGAAACTTCGCCTCGAACCTACGTCTGAAATCCGCCCAAGAGTCAACAGGACGCTCCCTATTAGTGACCTCCCACCAAAACGAGGCCTCTCCCTTCATCAACCAAGCTGCTAATCGAACTCTCCTCCCTTCTTCTACTTCAAAGATTTCTAGCAATTCTTCCACCTCCTTAAGCCAATCTCTAGCTTCCACAAACGTTTCTGACCCTTGAAACGGTTTTCCACCCATAGCCTTGAATTCCTTGCACGTCTTTGCAAAAGTATCTACGCGAGGAGGAGGAGGAACGGGTGCAACTGGTGGTGGAGGAACATTGGCTGGACCTGCAGCGGCCCTAGCCTCTAATAACCTCCTATACCATCCTGGTATCGTTACACCGTCAGGTAGATTAAGATCTTCAGCCATGCTGAAACGAAAAAGGAAAGATTCAGAATGGAGAATTCGAAAGATAAAGATATGGGCTATTGGGGATTATGCTTTTTTTTCTTAAAAACTTTTCTCTTTAAATTTCTCATTAAAACATGTTTTTGAAAGCACTTCTTCCAAAAATAACTATTTTTCTAAAGTATTTTTATCTGTTCTGGTAACCTTAAGCTCTGATACCACGTGTAACACCCCACGTCCATTAATGTCACTCACAAAGGGAATGCATTAACTTCCATGGAGGTTATAAGTGAATATAGAACAGCAAAATTACAACAAGACAGATAATAAATAGTACTTGGAAATCTAAAACTTCATTTTATTGCAGCGGAAATTAAACATGTTTGTTACATCATAAAACCAAGTACAATATCCATCTTCATAAAAACAAAATACATAATCCCATTACATAAATAGCCATTAAAAAGATAACAAGCTGGACTTTACTTAAACGATCCAAGCTTTCCAAGAGAGATGAAGCAATTTAATCAAACTCCACTAGAACTGGGCCCAACCTGATGACCTGGAGGGGGAAAAAGGATAGAAATAGAGGGGGTCAGACATAAAGTCTGGCGAGTATGATAATTCTAACAATACTATTATCAAAATAACTAGACTAAGGCATAAGCTGGAAGACAAGTAAATGTCTATGAACTCTTAGGAAGATAAAGATAGCGTTTAAGATAACGTTAAAGATAACGGTAAAGGCACACCTAATTACTAACGAATGATTACTACACTGCACCGCACATTACTACACTGCCCCCACACATTACTACACTGCACCGCACATTACTACACTGCACCACACCAGTCACCCTATTGTTTGATCCCACTTGCTTCACACAGAAACTTTATAAATAGCCTTACGTACCCCTAGCTGACTATATAGGTGCCGTCTGCCCCTATCTCCACTAGGTGTACCCCACTACCCACTTTCGATCGGCTCCCTACTCGTAGATACCCGTGCTGGCCCCACAGTGGGGTGTATCATTCCCCTAAAGTGGCAACCCGATACAACTTGAGAATGCACGGCTTATACCTACACGATGCAACAACGTCTTACCTACTAGCCCGGGTCCACACACGCATACGAAACCCGTTGGACTTGCGTTGCCACCGCTCCCCGTTTTGGCCTCTTACAGTCAAACCCAACATGCGTGTCCCGTCCTCGACTTGGGTCGAGCCCACAAAGATACGTTTGGGATACTGGTCAAAATGGGCCCCCACAAGCTACCCACCTAAGCTTGTCACTAGTATATCCCACTTAACCCTCTTAGTCATGTTCATTTACATGTGTGTTTGGTTAAGTCTTACTAATCGTATTTCACATGCCACTAAGGGCAACCCCTAGATTCCTCATGCCACCCAAGGCACCTACTTAACCCCCATGTCCCACCTTACATGTTTATCTGGTTAAGTATTTCTTAATTCATTCAGGCCATAACCTCATAAAGACCTCTCACATTAGACTGACATTTATGGCAGTTGGATTTGCCGAGTGGGTCCGGGAAGTCTTACACCATAAAAGAGTCTAACCTCGTGTCTTTACAACCGTTATGCTTTAGTTTAGGCCTAGGACCTCTCACATTGGGCTGACATTTGTGACCACTGGATTTGCCGGGCGGGTCCGGGCAGGTTTACGTCACAAACGAGTCCAACTTCGTGTCCTAAGTATTGATTAACACTTAAAATCTTTTACCCCAGTTTTAATAATTCCCTATTCAAATTATTAATTAAGTCAACTTTTTATGATGTCCATAATTGACTCAATTATGGCCATCCACTTATGGCATGCAAAATCATATCAATTGCACCCCAACTTTTTAATATAAATCCTTAATATTACCCCTACCCCACGTTTATACGTTCGCTTATTCAACGCATAATATAGGCTAGACTTGTATAGTCTAACACCTAGCACAAAGATAAATTATCACAACATATAGACAATTAAAATAAATCTAATCATAATAGGGGTGAAACTTGCATAAACTACACATGTTAAGGATCAAAAGGTGTCAACTTGTTAAATGTCTCAATTTACATGATATGATCATAGCCCAAATCTGTACATAAACTTGCATATGGGGTTTTTAGGCAACATAATGATGGTGTGAACTAGCATAGGATATCACATATGTCATAGCATAATTCTAGATGTCATAATAGATGTCTTGGCATATGTTCATAACTTTTCTAATCAATCTAACTTGCATATGTGACTTGTCATATAGATCAACATAACCCAAACATGATGATTTAATTAATATGAACTAACTAGCATAGATGGTAACATCATGGCCTTTTTAACATGTATGATTCATCACAACTTAGCATAGAAACTTTCAACATACACAACATCATCATAGCATGATTTACAACATATAAGATATCATCATCACATAACATTGGATTTACAATATACATGATAGCAAAAGGGGTTTACAACAACATATATGATAATTCACATCATCTACTCATAATCCATTCATAACTCAACCTAATTAAAATGATAATAATCTTGTTAAGATCATCATACTCACAATTTAGAGAAGAAAAGAGAGAGTTTTGCTTTGCTTTAGGGTTGAGAGAATTAGAATTGAATTTGCTTTTCATCTTTCTTAGTTGGCGGCGGCTCCATTGATTTCCATGGAGACGGTATGACGGTAACTATTCTATTTTAATTAGGTTTAGGGTTAGCATTAGGATGTATTTATAGGTGTAGGAAGTTATTTAGGACCATTAGATTAACCCTGAACCATGAGAACCAATCAAATGCAAAATCTGCATTTGAGCGAATCGGCCAACGAGTTGATAGCCAAACACCCTGGATTAACCCCTAGTCGACCCAGCGAGGCTTGGGTCGACCTCAAAAATGGGCCGGTTCGGTTATTTCCCCTCCCAATTCGCTGTTTTGAACTTTTTCGCATATTTATTTATTTAATTTTTAATTTTTTATATATATATATATATCAATATATATATTTCTCTGTGCAACCCATTTCACTTAATTCTTTTCTAAAAATTAAGTATACTTTAATTTGTGAATTTTAATGTTATAAAATTACGGGGTGTTACAATAAGAAATCGAATTCAAAAAATAAGATTTTTCTGTAATCCACAAATTTAAAGTTGTTTGGTAGGGTTTGGATGCAAAAATTGGATGAACTACATTCCTGCTATGTAAGAGTATATGAAAAATTGGATGAAAAAGTATTTTGATTTTCAAAATATTGCATTCATATAGAAATTGCCGATGTATTTAGGATGTGTGCATCATATTTTCGAAAAGGATTTCAAGAAAACTTGCATTCATATAGGAGGTACAACTTAGGCATTCATTTCATTCATGTATTATTATGTTGTATCACACTTTGCACAAGTGCACAAATGGTCGCAAAATTGAATGTACACATGATGGTTGTAAATTATGCGAGGAATTACTTAATTTTACTCTTACCAAATTTCAGGGACGAAATTTTCTAACCCTTGGAAAATGTAGCACCCAGCATTTTTAATTAAATAATAAAACTAAATTTGAAAAGCTTTCAGAATTTGGTCATGGAATTAGCGTCATTGCATTCGTGGCGATTTTCCGATCAATTTAGAACTATGATTTGCAGAAAACGGATTTAAGATGAAAAAGTTATCTTTAAATGAAATATTGCAACAAACATGAAAGGAAGTATTAGAAGAACACTAAAAAGAACAATGACCACCATTGTTTTTATTCTTATTCACAAAAGCTTATGTAGCCTAGTTGGTAGGGGCATGTCTCTCCCAACTGAGTGGTGCAAGTTCGAGTCTCACTGGCACCATATTCTTATTTTAGAGGGACGACTAAAGAAGTACATATTCTAAAAGAAAAATATGTATAAATGTACATATAAGGAAAATTATACATCTAGATGAGTATAAAAATATGTGTGTGTGTGTGTATGAATGAAAAATCCAAAAGTAACCTGCAAACTATAAAATGAGTAAGAAATAAATGATGGCACAACGCCATTTAAATTTCGAAAAATAGAAAAAAAGATTGCGCATATATATATATATGCATAAATTCAAATGTTAAAATAAAAAGTGCAAGCTAAGAGTAAAAAGTAACAAATGCATAATAAATGAAAAATGGATAAGAAATTAGCTGCATTTGAAATAAGAATGCATTAAAAAGAATAAAACAACGAATTGATAGCGTCATTAATTACATTAATTGAGCAGCTATTAACGGACAAGAAACTGAAAGTTTATATGCCTATATACGTGCACAAATTTGAAATTGGATATGTGTTATAAGTGGAAGATAATAATTCACATAGCGATATTTGGCAACAAAAAGAAACGTTATCAACAAAAATTAAACAAGAAATTAATATAGGCAAAAATTAACGTTAATGGCGCAGGCCATTTAATGTTATATTTTTCCACTTGTACGCTTTGGATTTTATTTTAGGGCATTGTTATTGACACTCCAAATATTGTTAAGGGGAGAACCAATTTTTTTTCTTTCAAAAATCGTTAAGGGGAGTACCAACGAGGAAAGTAGCCCCTTAACAAATAAAGGTAATTTTACATTATTACCCATTTAGTTTGTTAACAAATAAAAGTAATTTTACCTTAACAAATATTGCAAGTGCCATAATGATTTTTTTTCGATTCGCATATATCAATTCTTTTAAACTCTAAAGGGATAAGAGTTTTCGGAGGATAGGATCAAGCTATTTTTTTATTGACATAAATATGTCGAATTTTATAATTACGGAGGCAATGCACCGAAATGATTATTAGTTTTTGACATATCACTGTCAAATACATATATAATTGATTACGTGCTACATTCGATGCAGTGGTGACGAACTGCTTATTTTAATTCGGTTTCTGAATAAGTCTTCTTTTAATCTAATTTAAAGGGGCAATTCAGGAATATTGAGTAGTGTGAAATAATATGTTTGTGTAGCCCCTTAACAATTTTTCAAAGAGTGGAGTGTTTTTAAATAATGACCCCCCTTAACAATAGTTGAAGTGTCAATAACAACATCCTTATTTTATTTAATATGACAGATCAGAATCTTCTGTACACCTACAAATTGACTAGGAGAGCCTAGCCTCCAACTCATATTTTCTAAGATAACGCCAAGGCTCTGTCATTTTCTTTCTTCCCCAAATCTTTCAAAAAATTAGAATATTAGTTTTAGGAATTCTGATTAAAGATTTGAAAACAAAGACTATAAATCTATAATATAGATATTCATATTTCTTGTCAACGTGAGGTAAATTCAGTTAGAAGGACCACGGGGTAGCAGATTTGAATCTGATTCAAAGATTAGAAAGCGATCGGGTGAGTGAATTTAGAATTATATCTTTTGAGTAACGGTATATTTACCGTTTACATTCCCCATTATTCTTAACATGTTAAATAATTGTAATTTGTGGTAATCGTAATATAATTTATTTTCAAGTATGCTAAGAATATCACTGTTGTACATATCTACTGTATGAATCTTCTATTTGGATTAAGAAATACTGAAGATTATGAAATTTACAATAAACATGAATATGTTGTAATGGAATTACAGTGAAATTAGGATTAATGTAAAAAGAATAAATGCGCCTAATTTGTATGGAAAATTTAGAGTGATTTGGAATTGGTAAATGAAAGCAGGAATTAACTTCTAATTCAGAAAATAAAAAGAGGAAATTTATAGTGCACCGAGTTAGATGGATTTGGATAAATTGATACATTTCCATAACGGTAAAAATTCTGAGAATATAGTTGCAAGAAAAAAAAGGGATTAAAGTGAAATAGGGATTCTTTTACCGTATTGCACACTAATCAAATAAAAAATTGTATGTCCACGTTGAAAATAAAAGAAATAACTTGCAGCTACGGGTTTTGATTGATGTGCGTTATGAAAATGGATCTTTATATCTTGCAACTAGTCAATCTAATGAGGTGTGTGAAATATTTTCCTGAAATAATGAGAATATACAAAACAATAAATTAATGAATGTTACAACACTAAAAGTTTGGTAAATGTTAAAGAAACCAAGGGAAAATGTGATGAATGTGGAAATACAACCTATTATAAATAATTATATGAATACGAATGTAATATAAGAGGTAGGCTTGTCCTAGGGACAAGTATAATGATAACATGCGCTATAATAAATGAGAAGAGAACTTTTCAATAAACCTTAGTTAAGAGAACTAAATTAATAAGTAACAACAACATATTGTGATGACATTGTAAAATGAGGTTATGATTAAAGAAGAAAGAATAAAGTAGTCTGATGAAATGAAATAAATTGTACTTAATTATTAAGTAGACATGTCATATGAAAACATGGGAATTGGAGAAGGATAGACTTAATTATACATTAAGTAAAACATGTTATTGAACTTGTAAATATGTAATTGGACAGTGAGTGACATGATAATTAAAGGGGTTGTAGATTACTTTTGTGAATTACAATCCGGTGAAAAAGGTTGTAGATTACTTTTGCTAAAGTAAGTGTGTGATTAAAAGATTAGACATAGGATCTAATAACACATTTGCATGACGCGCTTGGACTAGTCCGCACTTACGAAGGTGAAGTACCCACCGGGGTAGATCACCGTGGTGTCTAGAGGAACGAGAGGAGTGGTGTCTAGAGGAACGAGAGGAGTGTTGGAGAATGGAATTTTGATGACAACAACCTTGTTTCAATTAATAACATTATTGATTATAAAATATATATACTAACATCCTTGTCTAGAATATATATATATATATATATATGTATGTATGTATGTATATACGCGGAATATATATGCAGGATATAAATATTGAAGACCGTACATTTTTATAGATTCAAGATCTTTCAGGAGAATCAAGACTCATGAGTATCAAGATATCAAGATTTCAAGAACTCAAGATTATCAAAGTAATAGAGTCTAGTTTATATGTAAAACTCCAGTTAGCACTTTCAAATTCTGTTTTCAAATTCCTTTTCAAATTGATTTCAAAATTATTTCAAACTCCTTTTCTAAATAATTTCAAATTATTAAGATTTTACTTATAATATATATAACTTCACAGTATATAAAGTTTTATAATTTATATATATATATGTTTATAATATATATATATATATATGTGTGTGTGTGTGTGTGTGTGTGTGTTCTATAGTTTTATATTATATAATTTTATAAATATGTTTATATTATGTATTACTATGTTTTTATATGTTTTCCTACTTTAAAAATTCACTTGAAACACTATTTTTGATTCAAGAATTTCCAGAATATATATATTGCTTTTAACACTTGAAAAAAGATTTTAAATTCAAAAATGACACACATACGTCGACATACAATATTGCACATGTCGACATATAACTGTCACATTTTTAAATTTCAAAGGAAGTGTCTTTTCATATTTTCAAACGCCTCAGAAACGTTCAACCTTTCAAAGTCTATAAATAGGGGTTAATTTTGAATTTTGAATTTTTTTCTTCTCCATCTTCATCCTATTTCTTACCACCATTATCATACTTTAATTTCTTGGTTTCTACACTTATACTCTGCAGATTTCTACTCAAATTATATCAAACTTCTTCTCTTCTCAATCTATATCTAATACTCTCTGATTGGAAGTGGTATTGAAGAGTTCTAGGGCCATTGTAATTATTTAGGAATTGTATGGGAAAGGGTGTGTTCCTTGTAGCCTGTGAATCAAGGAAAGAGAGCGGTGTTAACCTTGTAGTCGTGAAATCAAGGATGGTGGAATTGATGTTAACCTTGTAGCCGTGAAATCAAGGTGTTGTAATTGGATTCTGATATTAATAAAACTATGCGCAATCCAACGTTGCGTGGGACTGGACATATGAGTAATCCGAACCAGTATGAAATCCGGTGTGTTCTTTCCTTTTCTGCATTCTATATTTACTTATATCTATGTCTTTGATTGTTTCTATGTTTGTGATCATTTCTGGTGTGATAATCATTGTGTAATTCATATAGTAATTCAAGTTTGTTAAATATTTCTATAAATTCCTTATAAACACTATTCACCCCCTTCAAGTGTTAATTCTTTCTTAAGATCCTTAATCTGCATCCTTAACAAGGAGCACGTCCATCTGATTATTCTGCTTGTTTGCTCTGTGGGACTGGAAGGAAGAAGGAAGCGCGCGGCTGCCGAGGGACGTGGTGGGGTACTCTATGATGGTCCTTTGTTGCGGTACATGCTCAGACTATACTCGCAGAGGTTTGATCTACGTAGTACCACCCGTTGAGTATACTTTGGCTGCAACGATAGTCTAACAATCAGAAGGCTGTGACGGATGGCGTTGGGTGATTCAGCAATTGGCCTCAAGAGAGGTTGGTCAGGACCAAATTAAGGATAGTACGTAATTGTCGGGTACCTATCATCGGCAGTCAGTGAGATGCGGAAAAACTAAAGCTAAACCAAGAGACCATCAATCTTTCACTACCAAGACGCTGGTTGCGGGACATGCCAACTTGGATGTGAGATTGTTTCCTAGGGGCACGTCACTTAGCTCTTGATGTAGTCTTTCACTAGTTGAAGGAGGGGTCAGGGTTGGACCATAACCACCGTGAAAATGCAGACCATACTCTGGATATCTGCACTATAGGTCCTTTGAGCAGACCTATACAGATATGGAAAGCTCTCGACCGAGTCTCATGCATTGAATGCAGTCCTATTACGGGACTCGGAGTACAGTATACAGTACGTACGTGTGAGGGTCTACATACACACACTGGCGTAGACGTTAGAGTATTACTCCGTGTTGAAACTTGGTTCGATCGAGCAGTTCAGATTTGGCGATCCGTACGCTTGTGAGGCGTAGCGATGGTGGTTTTGTGCAGTAACGTGACGTAGTAATTTGAATTTCCGTACATCGCTTGGCGTAGGATGAGAGTTGCATACGCTTCCATGGCGTGACGGAGGAGATCGTGCAAAGAAGGTACTATGGGGAGTCCCATGGTATGTTGAGGATAGCTACATATATACTATATTAGGTTAATCTACTGAAAAGTAGATGTGTACGCCGTGAGTATAGAGCCTTGAGTGTTGTTAACCTAAACAACCTAATAAATAAGAAAACATAATTAAACGTTATATGTAGGGTTATTTCAGAATGTATAATTTGTCCATTCACCAGAACTTTGTTTTGTGACCCCCTCCTTATAGCACACTCGTAGTTTAGGTTTGTGGCGCAGATATGATAGCTTTAGATACTGGTTAGGTAGTATTATTATTTTGGTAAGGCTATATTTGATTATATTATATTTATCCATTTTGTTGTGAGATGTTTACTAAGCTCTGATATGTTTATTATCTTTGTCTTCTCTGCAGCATACCAGACAAGCCGACTCAAGCTTCGATAGAATGTGATTTTTGAAAAAAATTCGGTCTGTCGAAATTCTGATTGTTATAACAACTATATATGTTTTAAAAAGAAATTTTTTGCAACTAAAATTTTGCCTCATTAAGATTTTGGAAAATTATATATATACATATATATATATATACATATATATATATATACATATATATATATATATATAAAAAGTGGAAAGGTAAGTAAGTCTTTATGGGGTTGGACAATATAAGTGAAATGAACCAAGGAACACAAGATGGATAAAGTAAAGACTAGAAATATAAAAGGAGGAAAAATGCGACTTGTAAGATTAAGGTGAGCTTTTGGATTGGTTCACTTGAGAATTTCTCCTCGAATTAACCAAACTAAGTAAAATGAGAGGACTAGACCGAGGGATTCAAGTTTCTTACCCACATTCTTTTGACAAGTATTTCCTCTTTGATATTCTATACGTCCCTTCTTCCTTTAATTAGCGGCTTCCCTCTGGTATGTCTTTGAGAAGTGTAGATCTTAGGATTTGAGCTTGTAAATGATAGGATATAGTTGAAACATGTGTTTGAGACATGTTATGTTTGATGGTTGCAATGGATGCAAGTGTTTGCTAGTGTTTTCCAGTGGATGCATATACACACATATTTGGCACTAGATCGGCTCAAACACTTACATATATGGATGTGTGCGCATTTTAATTTTCAATGGATGAAAATGGTTGAATCATCGCATGGATGTTGCATTTTGGTGAATGGTTATGCACACATATAGAACTTACAAGTACTATTAGGATCTTTTTGCATACATATTGGATACATGGCGCGGACATATATTGCACTAAGGAGGCCAACTGAATCAGTGGACCGCCTGATTTTCGCATTAGCTTAGGGATATATATACACAACACTTTTGCATATGTTCATACAAAACATTAGAAATTCTAAGAACAATGGATGCCAATGGATGATGGTAGAGTAGATGCGTGGTAGCAATCATAACATTCTTCCAACCTTAGAGATTTCGAGGACGAAATCTTTTAAGGAGGGGACAATGTAACAACCAAATTTTTTAACAAAACAATAATTAATTAATGGATTAATTAATTAAGGAATAAACTGATAAAATAAATATTAATCAAAAAAATATTAAAATTAAATAAAATGGATATCACCGTTGCGTCTGTTACGAAATTCTGGTAACAGTGTTTATAAGTTTTTTCTTATATATTGTTCCTTTAATAACTGCCAATTACCTGTTCATTTCCAGTTATTATCTGTTTATATGCACATTTTTCTTCCTTATCCCCTTTTTGTCACTGTTTTATTTACAGCCTTATTATGCATATTTTATCAGTTTGCCCATATATGAGTTTGATTACATTTCTCCTTTTGCTTTTATTTTGCGCTAAGCCTAGGCTAACGAGAGCCTAGGCCTTTTTCGTTAGAATTGCGTAAAAATTGGGATAATCGGAATAACAAGTAATGTCAATCAAAAGGAGATTTAGGCGTATTGGAATATGAGAACCATTGACTGTATAATTGGGGTAATTATAAAGAAAGATTATAAACATGTTAATCTGAATAGGTTGAACTCAATTCTATATTAAGTAGACATGCCATAGGTAAACCAGTTATTTGACATTGATTTGGTGAACATATTATTTGAAATTAATCTGTAGATATGTTAGTGTAACAACCCAAAATTTTGAAACCAAATTAAAATTGATTTTTAATCAATTTTAATGGAAATTTAATATTTTAAATCATTTATTTTTAGAATAAATGACTTAGAATTAATTTAAAATAAAGTTTGAACGTATAAATTTAAAATTTAATTAAAACAAACTCGTAACGGCACGGTAGTTCGTAAATTTTGTTTTGAACTTTAAATGAATATACATAATTCAATATAAGTCGGATTTCAGTAAAACAAGAACTGTTAGGATCTAATTAATAATATCTTTTTAAATAATGTGAAAATTTTAGATTTCATATTATAAATGGTAAGTTATGCCCAACTTAACATTTAAAATAATCGCTATGGAAATTATTAATATTTTAACAATATATAAGCGCTTAAAATAGTCATTTTGCAAACGATCTCTGTTTTCGACGAAACCAATATTGTGGGATTCGGAACATCGAATTATTATCAGATTTAAAATTTCAAGTCAATTAGAATTTATATGTAAGCATGGTAAATTTAAACGCATGAGTCCGATGGGGAAAACTAAGATGTTGTAACACCAGCGAATAGGGCTGCGTCTTTAAAGTTGACGGGTTAGGAACTAATATCCCCTACTGTCGTGACTGGCACAAGCTATTCGTGTATGTAGGGAGCTGATCGATGGGTAGCATTAGGAAAAAATCCCTCATAATTACTTGTTTCTGTCTAAATATGTAGAAGTGCAAAACAGTCAATCTGCCTGATCAGACTTTTATTATTGTCGCCATCATCATTGTCCTTTTATAAGAATAGCCAGTCCTTATTCTTAGTTCATATCAATTATTCTTCACCTTTATATACATTCATACACTTACCCTTTTATGACACTAGAACCACTATTTATCTGTTTTACTTAACTTAGTAAGTCGAGCTGGTAATCACAACAGCTCACCAGGCTTTATGCCTGACCCATTTCCTTTCTTCTTTTCTCTTTTCTTTCCTCCAGGCTTACATAGAGAAAGTACATAGTTCAAATTTTTTTGTTAGCTTTGTGGTGATGAATTACTGCAAGTTGGATTACTTTCTGTTCTCTTTTCAAGGTTAGGTTGTATCATTTTGAGTATATTTAGGGGATAACATTATTTTACTCTGATGTTGTTGATATGACAATTTGTAATTGTTTAGTTAAATGAAACAAAGATGGTTTTGTATTTTGTAAAATGTAAGTTTCTTCTTCCACTGTCAGTTTATATTTTTATTCCTGTGAAATATTAGTCTCTGTGATGTTTTATGTCTTTATACGTGCAATGCTCCATACTTTCTTAATGAAATCCTCATATGGGTGACATTAAGAAATGTGGAGTGCTACAATGTATTAGGCAAGACTAACCGTTGTTGGCTGCTGAGAAATGAGTAGTGGTGATCATTGTAGTTTTGTTGAAAAGAGGCATTTTGTGCAGAACCAGAATTTTGGGTATTTTGATAATGATTTGAATTTTGCTGGAAATGATAGAAATTATACTTTTGTTGGGGAAAATAACAATTTGGAGCATTCGGGAAAGTACCAAAGTTGAAAGTTTGATTTTGCTGGTAAGAGGATTGCGTAAAAAATTGATGGCATTCGGGTTGGTAGATGTGTGGATTTTGAGTGGACTGAAATAAAATCTTTGATTTTCTTTTGTTATTTCTTGACGTTGCAAATAAGATAACTAACAGGAAAATATGTTTGAAGTAGAAGAAGAATTTGAGTTGTTTAGTTTTGATATTGTTGGTGTATAAATATAGATGCAGAAAACGGTAAAACAAAAACGGTCAAAAAACGATCACTAATAAAAAAGGTCAAAAAGTAACGGCCACAAAAAATTAACGGTAGAAAAAACCCAGACAACCTTACATGGCTTATTTAAAGCTGGTTAGGGAGAAGAAGAGCTTTTTTTTTAAAAAAATACTCTGCCTCCCCAAGCCAACTTTAAATAAGCTGGCTAAGCATGGCCACCAAAGCAACTCGGCGGGTTGCCAAACCAAACCCGAATTGGCCAACTGACCCCCGATGGGATTCAGTTGATTCTCAACCGACCTTCCGTTGGAAATGATCTAAGCAATCAAATGACATGCAACTTTGCTTTTTATAGATCTTTAATAAATGACATACTATATAGTTATAAGGAAATCGTGTAAACGTATTTTGACTAAGAAAATGATAGACTTATAAGCATCATCTAATCATATCATATATATAAATATGAACAACAAATATCGTATATTTCCCTCTAATAATTTGAATTTATAATAAAATTTTCTTGGGGCTTTCAGTCCTTTACTACAAAGAAACTGAAAATTAATTATTTATGGAAGCTCGTTTTTAGCATTGTAGGAACTGCAGGTTCTCGAATCCTAATTCAAATGCTAGAAATTAAATTTATAATGTATTTTCATGCTAGGGATGATGATCAAGGATCTTAAGGAAAACTAACACTAGAGGGGGGGGGGGGGGTGAATAGTGTTTTAAAGAATTTTTAGAAATCTTAACCAATTGTCAATTACTCTAACTACTATATGAATCACATAATGAGTATAACAACAGAAACAATCACAGATGCAGATATAAACAAAAATAAGATGCAGAAAAGGAAAGAACACACTGGATTTTTATACTGGTTCGGATTGCTCCTATACCCAGTCCCACCCAACATTGGATTGCGTAGAGTTTTATTAATATCAGTATCCAATTACAATATCTTTGATTTCATGGCTACAAGGTTAACATCATTTCAACACCCTTGATTTCACGGCTACAAAGTTAACACTGTTTCAACACCCTTGATTTCACGGCTACAAGGTTAACACCGTTTCAACACCCTTGATTTCATAGCTACAAGGCTAACACCGTTCCTTTTCCTAGAAGGAACACACCTTATCCTTTTTATTACAATTGCCCTATAACTCTTGAGTAGCACTTCTAAACAAAGAGTATTTGACAGAGAATGAAAATAGAAGAAGAATGATGTAATTTGTATTGAAATCTGCAGAGTATAAGTGTAGAATCTTAGAATTTTAAGAAGAATAATGGTGGTATGTTAAGTAAGGAAGAAGGAGAAGATAAGTTATTAAATTTTTTTCGAAATTAAGGCCTCTGTATAGTGCTCCAAGAGATACAGCCGTTTCTGAAACGTTTTAAAATGAAAATACACAACTTTTAAATTTAAATAAATTGTAACGGATAACAATGTGTATGTCGACATATATATATATAATATTTTTGAATTTTAAATCAATTTTAAAGTATTTAAACCGATATATATATTCTACAAATTCCTAAAATAAAACTAGTTGTTTAAATTATAATTTTTCAAATATAAAAACATAATAAAATATTATTTAAACATATGATTAAAAAACTATATACATAAGTGATATAAAACTATATAATATAATTATAAACACACACAAACACACACACACACATAAACTATATAAAAAAGGAAAACATATAATTTAAATAAGAATATTTGAAATTATAATCAAATATAAACTTAGTATAATATATATATATATATATATATATATATATATATATATATATAAATGATTTAATACTATAAAACTATAAAAATAAGAATACTTAGGAAATATATATTTGAAATCATAAGTTTGAAATCCTTGGATGATTAAAAATCATTTGAGAGAAGTTTGAAATCAATTTGAAAAGAGATAATTAGAAATAGAGTTTGAAAAGAGATAATTTGAAAATAAAATTTGAGTGCCATTCAGAGTTTTACATAATTTCTCGACTCTATCACCCTGATAGTTTAGGACTCTTGATATTTTGATACTCGTGAGTCTTGATTCTACTTTGAAATCTTGAATCTCTTGAAAGTCTTAACTGTACCATCTTCAATATCGTATTACCTGCATATAATTCCCGCATGTATATATATTTTGGATAAAAATGTTAGTATGTATTTTATAATCAATAATAATTGAAGTAAGGTTGTTGTCATCAAAACATCATTAACATTCCATTCTCCAACAATTCATTCACTTCAGGTGTGCTGAATCATTATCAATATTGGATTTAAACTTAATACATTCTAAATTCATATTATTTTTATATATCTTTCTCCAAGAAACAATAAAAAATCTCTTATGGGAATATATATATAAAAAAATGAAATCTACAAGAAACAATATCGTTTTAAGATCTATTATCAGATTCCATTAGTGACTTTTATTCATTCAAAATATTCTTATATATTTCTATTATATCGACTCCTTGGTATATATAAACCTTGGAGTTGGTGATTAAATTTATCCCACGATTTGGGACTAAACAGAAAAATATAAAAGCAAATACATTCATATATTACAATAAATAATCATTTATTATGTAAAAGAATACAATATCCTTGTTCCCTATATGTGCTGCACACTGTCGAAAAATAATGATAAGCAGGGACATGTAAATCACGCAAATACGAATCTAACATATTTTTATCAAAAGACGCTTGTGCAACATAATGCTCCAGAAAACAAAACGAAGCCCACCGCATGATGAATTCCTGAATCCACCCTTCTATATGCCAAACACGATACCATATAACCCACCTTCTATTTAAAGCATTGTTGGAACTGCAAGTTCTTGACTCCTAATTCAAATGCTGGAAATTAAGTTTATAATGTATTTTTATTCACTTAAGGTATGCTGAATCATTATCAATATTGTATTTAAACTTAATACAATCTTCTAGATTCGTATTATTTTTATATATTTATCTCCAAGAAACAATAAAAAATTTCTTATGGGAATATAAATCAAAATGAAAAAATGAAAAAAAAATTCTTATGGGAATATAAATATTAATAAAAAAAATGAAATCTACAACGAAACAATATCATTTTGAAGATCTATTATCATATTCCATTAGTGACTTATATTCATTTAAAATATTACTTAAATATTTCTATTATATCGACTCTTTTATATATAGAGAGACCTTGGAGTTGATGGTTGAACTTATCCCACGATGTAGAACTAAACAGAAAAATATAAAAGAATATTCATTTGTATATTACAATAAATAATTATTTACTATGTAAAAGAATACAATATCCTTGTTTATTCCCAACATGTGCTGCACGCTGTCGAAAAATAAAGATGAGTAGGGACATGTTAATCACGCGAAAACGAACCTAACGTATTTTATCAAAAGACGCTTGTGCAACATAATGTTTCAGAACAAAACAAAGCCCACCACATGATGAATTCCTGTATCCACCCTTCTCTCTATGCCATAAGCGCGATACCATATTAACCCTCCACTATTTTCATCTAGTAGGTGAGCAGATCATTTGTCTGCTTTCTGCTTTTTCCTTCAAGGTTTCTGTCTGTCAAATTGTCGCCAGATTGTATACTCAAAATAAAAGCAGAGCAAATAAGGGCTAGAGGTAAATTACTCTCTTGTTTCTGATCCCCTTGATTGTCGCTCCGTTTATTTTTCTTGATCTAGCTGTATGGATTGTATCTTTTTTCTTACCTAACCGTTGGTTACTTTTGTGGTCAAGATATGGAGTAGCTTGTCTATTTTGTTTTGTTCTTACTTGTAGTTTGCATAGTGTTTTGAGTTATTATTGATTGAGTTTTTTGTTTGAGTTATTAGGGCTTGTAAGGAATATATGCTATGTTGATTTTTATTAAGTTACAGCACTTCATATTTTAGCTTCAGATTTACTAGCCAGTCCTTTAAATTCTACTGATCATCTTTAAGTTGCATGTTGCTTAACTAAGTATTCATTTTTGGTTATATTTATCTTCACTTCGTTAACAAAAGCAAGTTAACCATGGACTTGTCTAACAGATGCACAAGGATTAGGTAATTTCTAGGTGAAGCGCTACCATTCAAAGTCAAAGTGTCATGAAATAAAAAAGCAGTTAAAAACTTAAAAGCCATAATTCTGACTGGATGTGAGCCAGAGGTGACCGGCTACGAGTGTGAAAACTTCAGCAGTTGGAATTTTGTTTAGGTCAGAGAACACATTAAGTGAAAAATATATGTTATCCTTGGACCTACTTCATTGTGTTTTAATCTTGGGATAGTCAAGATTTAAGAGGTTGGGTCGCAGACATGTCACATAACGATCTTCACTAATGATATCTCATATCTCTGAATAGGAGGGCGTTTGATAACAACTTGTAATTAGCAAAAGTAACTAGAAGTTACTTTTTGTTCCTTGAAGTGTGGACAATAACTTAAATTTCTAACTTACGAGTAGCACATAAATTGATAAGTCATAGGTAACAAATATCTGCTTTTGTTTATTTAAAATTTTACAACTAAATTATATCATAATTTAAACTATTTATCCAAACACTTCCACTTTTTACTATCGCTCAAAACTATTTAAAATTTCATTTAAAACTGCTATGGAGGAGATTTGAAATTAGTTGTTGTCAAACGAACTCTAAAATGTAGGTCATGTCAGTATTAGCTTAGCTGTACATCTCAAATTGACATCTTAGACCAAATATTCATCTTTGACCATTTTGAGATGATTCATGATAGTAAATTAACTAAAAATATTAATGGAAAATGTTGGGTAAATCATATTTTAGGTTTTACTTTGTATACATTAAATCCATACAAATACTAAAAAACACTCGCCTTTTATTTTAGAACATTCTTTGTAACCACTCGAGATTAGAGTAACACAAAAGTTAGTATCACCATCGATGCTCGGTCTAATAAAGCACCAAAAGCAAGTTCTTTGTTAAAATATCAATTTACGTATATAAAACAGTGCCAGTAATCATTATAGACGGAATCTATTGTTCTTTAACACTTGCTATATTATAAAATGTAGTTATTTACAACTCACAAAGGGGTGAAGGCATTGCAAAATCTTGGCTCATTACATCATGTTTAATGTGCATCTTTTTGCAATGTGACAATTTAATATACCGAGATTTAATTTGGCATGTTGAACAGAAAAAACTCATCACAAACAAATCAAAACTAATGTTAAAGATACAACTTTCGATGAAACATACTTAATGAAGGTCTCTACACCTTTTCATAAAAATAATATCAAATATGTTATGCTACAAAACTAAATTTAAGCATAAAAGCCATCTTAATGCACAAAATTAAGTATGAGCATAAATACAATTTATTTCTGTTTACCATCCATTGAAGTTGAAGTTGAATACAAAAGGAGCATGAATTTAAGACATCAGTATATCATAAATGCTATGTTATTTTTATGCCTCCTATATATTTAAAAAAGAACGAAATTGTGAAAAAACATTCAAAATAGGCACATTTTTTCATTGTGCTTAGCACATGCTATATGAGTCATTTTATGCACTTTGTCATGTGTTGTCTCATAAGCGGCTTTATCACCATAGCATGCTTTATGACATGTCTGTACAATGTGTATTTGTATGTGTGTATGTATACGTATATATCTAAATTGTCATATGAAATCTTTTTCATATTGAGAAAATCATAGGTATATCAATTCATGACATGGAGTTGTTACGAAATTGAAATACTGATATTTTTTTGATTGCATGAAATACTTGATGTTACCTAATTTTCATTAAAACAAATAAAGTAATAGAATTAAAATTGACAAGGGAACCACATCTCTACTTATTTGTTTCAATCAACCAGACAATTAAAATGATATCAATTTACCTTTTTAGTAATAAATTTTAATGGAGATTAACTTTTGGAAAAGCATATATAACCAGATCATCACCATAATTCATGTGAACCTTTGGTCTAGTATAGTTTTTTTTTTTTACATCATCATCGAAAACTCAAATATTTTTGACATCGTGTCATATGTATTTGCAAAAATCTATTATTTCATTATTTTGTTATTCCAAAAACTGTGTTAGTAGGAATCCAAACAAGTACATGTCCAATTAGTACTGCAATGCAACATTCTACTTCTTGGTTAATCAACGAACAATGCAAAATTGCTTATCCTTTTATCATTGGCGATTACGATGAGAAATCAATAATTAATATCCTTAGGAATTTAAACATGTAAAATAAATGGGAATTTATTGGTTAGAAAAGACGTGTTATATAAATTAGGCATAAAATTCAATGATGCAATTAAATTTATGAAAAACCGAATGTTAAAAAAGCGACATACTAATACAAACTTCCGTTATCTAGTAGTAATGGAGAAATGCTAAAACAGCATGTAATAATAGTTATACACCATAAATGAGGTAATCATGGTACTTAAGAAATTGCTTTACTTATATATATATATATATATATATGCATACACACACACACACATATATATATATATATATATATATATATACGTATACACACACATATAATTATATAAATTAAATCACAAACTTTCTCACTTTCGTTGGCAACTATCATCTCCTTCATCTTGAATTTACGTTGTCAAAGCCCTCGCTTAGGTGTGCGTAGGCTCCAAAAGGCTCTAGGTCCCAGCCTGGGCCTTTTTCACCTTCCGAGGCGCTTACAATGCATGAGCGCCAATAAGACCCCAAAAGTGCCAAGGCACTCTCGCCGTGTGTTGCGCAAAAAAAAGCACGCCATTTGCAACATTTGAGCAAAAACCGAAAATCTTAGCATTTGGCCCTATGGGAGTCCGGAATCCAACATGGTAAGAAAAACGTGCTCGTTTGATTGTTGATTTAGAATGTATTCTCTAAAAAAACGCTGCTTTTTTCGTTGACATCTAGAAAAGAAAGGAAAAAACTCTATATTTCTTTCGTCGAACTGACAAAAAAACTTAGTTCATGGATGGTTAAAACTCTATATAATATTTTACGTAATGTTTGTAATTTTTATATTTTAAGTATTATGTTGTTTGTATACTTGAGTTGAATAGCTTTGTGCATTCTTAGTTTGATTTATGTTAATCATATGATGTTTTGTTTCTTATAATATTGCTTTTAATATACCCTTTATTAAAGAAAATTTGTGTTTTGTTGCTTTTTTGAATGCAATTTTTTTAGCTGAAAATTGAAAAAAAATGCCATTTAATGCTCGCAAAATATCTCTAGGTGCAAGAAAGACGCTAGGCGTGGGCCGGTGGCTTTTTCACCTTGACAACTATAGTTGAAAACAACTTTGTTCATTTATCTCAAATTTGAAACCTGATGAAGCACCATTTCATTTTTAATCACTAATAAAGGTAAGTTTTTAATTACATGCTTTTTCTCTTAAACTTCAACAAAATCTAGGTTTAGTTATGCAATAAAAAATTGATCTAATTGAAGATTAGTGATACAATTAAGTTGTTTCTTATTTGATCTAATATGCCTTAGATTATCATTTTAGTCAACTGCATTTTTATGTGTTTGTAAACCGTGTCATTTTTTGGGTTTCTACGAACTAAGTGTAAATCACACGTTTGTTTAGGTTTACAAACAAAGGTGAATTGGGTAAGGACGATCAACTGACCAATTCAAAATTTTATTTTGATACTAACCAACTGGTCTCGGTTTTAAATTGGTGGGGTTTTGTTGAATCTAAATTGTACAGTTTGAAACCTTGACCCGACCCGAGGTTCAGATCGGATCTGGTTTGGTAATTATACTTAAAATACAAAGTTATGTTTTTGGTTGGATCCTCCGATCAGATCGGTTCGGGTTTGATCATTAAATGATTATTGATATTTCTCAACACCTAGATGCTACCTAAGATTCTTCGTGCTCGCTTCTCCTTGGCTCGATTCGGTTCGGATTTGCGATTTTTGGTTCTAGTTGCTAACCATATTCAGCATTTGGCACAAAAATTTCATGCTTTGAATAATGCAGTACCTCTTTAACTTGAGCTAGTGCAATGGGGCAAGGAGAAAGCCACATCTTAGACAAAGAATTTTTCGAGGGCTTGTAAGCACGAACATTGTTTACGAACATTTTTCTAGTTTCGATGGGGTAAGGATAAAAATGTTTCTTTAGTTTCTTTTAATAAACGTGAGCATTGTAAGTACGAATGTTGTATACTGCGCTTTGCGCCATATTCTCAAATTTGTTTTATTTTAGTGGACCATGCATTGCACATCATAAATAACACTGTTCACTCATTTTTATGCTTTAACTTCAACCATTTTGTCTTAATATTAATGTTCAAGGTGTAGTGGATTTTAGGTGCCAAAAACATAGGCGATTACATTAAACAACATAACCCACAATATCATAAATATTTTGAATAAAACATAAAATTGTTAAAACAATGAAGCAACACACACATACATTAAATCCTAAACATACTCAATCAAAAATAAGAAGCAATATTTATGCGTCGAAGAACGTCTAAGAGCATCCATGAGCGTTCATTATGGTATATTTCGCTCAAAGGCATTTACGCGAACTTAACAAATAACAACTAGGTGCAGCTAAGTGATCACGTTAAAAATGAATTTCTTTTAAAATCATTCCCCCCTCGTGGTAATTTGGAAGATGGGTACTTAAAAGAAAAAAAAAGGCAAGATGATGGACGTTGTATGGTGCGACTCTTTAACGTGGATGATGTTACAATCATAGTAGTTAAGGCGCGCGCCTAGGCGCGCCTAGGCGCGCCTAAGGCGCAGGCGCAGGTCCTGCGCCTTCCTGGTAGCTGAGGCGCAACCTCTAACGGAGGCGCAAGAAAGGCGCGCCTTTGGAGCCTTTTTCTGAGGCTCCGGGGCGCAGAAAGGCACGCCTCAAATTGATTTAGGGTTTTCAACCAGGTCGACATCGAAAAAAGAAAAAAAAAACTGTCGCTGCTTTAGGGTTTTGCTTTAGGGTTTGCAAAATCGAACTCGACATTGAATTTGAGCAAGGTCGACATCCAATTCGACTTAGGATTTCGCTTTAGGGTTTGCAAAATCGAACTCGACATTGAATTTGAGCAAGGTCGACATCCAATTCGACTTAGGGTTTCAACCATTTTGTTCGATTGATCATTTTTCTGCAGTTTTTGGTTTTTGTTTTACAGCAGTTTTTTTTTTTTTTTTTATATGCAGCAGAGTTTTTTTTTTTAATATATGCAGCAGGTTTTTTTGGTTTTGCAGCATTTTTTTGTTTTTAAAATATATGCAGCAGTGTTATATATATATATATATATATATATATATATATATATATATATATATATGCAGCAGTTTTTTTTTGCAACTGTTTTTTTATTTTGCAGCAGTTTTTTATGGTTTAAAAATATATATATGCTGTATATATATGTATATATATATATATATATATATATATATATATATATATATATATATATATATGCAGCAGTTTTTTTTTTTGCAACTGTTTTTTTTTTGCAGCAGTTTTTTATGTTTTAAAAATATATATATATATGCTGCAGGATTTTTTTTTTTAAATATATGCAGTGCGCCTTTTTTTAAAAGTCCCACAAAAAAGCCCAAGGCTCAAAAAAGCCCAAGGCTCAAGCCGTGCGCCTTTTTGCGCCTTAGCGCCTTAACTACTATGGTTACAATAATGCTTTTGGATAATGGTTATGCTTAGGCTTTTATTTGGTGTGGTGCTCTAAAATTTTATAAAGATGTCTTGTTTTTGGTATTAATTGTTCATTGTGAAGGATAAGAATTAAATCTATGATGACTTATTGTGTTGTTATAGTTCTTTGAAAATTTTGTTGTAAGGATTTAAAAGAAATTTATGCGAAAGTTTTTTTGCATGGTAGCGTCCTTATAAAGCTTAAATAATGGAAAGAATTTCTCTTTGTAAGTATTCGTGTCATTTTTGATAATTATTGTGTGCACAATGTATTGATCTTTGGTTGGTTATGAGATTTAATACATCAATAACATTTCAAAATGGAAGAGTTCAAAAAACATGTTCGTTGATTGTTAAAATTTGGGTAATTCAACTTATTACTGATAACATACAAAATTGAAACTGTATCAATCATTTCCTACTGAAAAGGTTGTGCCAATGAGTAAAAAAAAGAGTTTAACCATCCGTTCCAATTCCAGCCATAACGAGACAAATTTACCTATATTTCATTTTCAATATAAATTCCAAACTGAAAAAACAACAAAAAAGGTAAAAAATCAAAAAGGTAAAAAAAATCATACAACATAATAAAAAGTTGACAAATGATCAAACGGTTTAAAAATAAGATTATGATTTTTTGTTAATTCCAATTCAAATCAACAGAAATAACATAAAATAAAAATAAATAATCAAATCAACTTTTTTAGATTTTTTTTTTTCGAATACAAGTATGAACTGCCCGTTGATGTATTTTTACCAAAAAATGTCAAATACGAAAATAGAATTATACGTGAAATTTCAAAAAATGACCCAAATTCAAAAAATTAAGTGAATAATGAAAGCGGGAGTCAAAATCTTGAACTTTAACTTGTGGAATAATTACTATAAACAATTTGTGTCAAGAACTTGAGTGATTACATGAATGGACTTAGGTTAATAGTTTTTATTAAAATTGCATATAAGTGTCGTCCAAGCATGTAAATTTATGTTAATACTAAATATGTGTCGATTCATATCCACACTTAAATTCTAGTCAATCCATCAATACATATCCATGCTTAAATTCATTTCGTATCCAATCTCTAATATTTACAAGAGTTCAAAACAACACTAAACTGTCTAAAGATTGAGTATTATAATCTAATAAAACTATGATTCCATATTTTTAAGGAAGAAAAGAACTGGAAATGAAGGATTGGACAATGTTGGAAAGTATGGACAAAATTAAATTTTTCTATGTTTATGATAATTGTAACTTGATATCCATATTTTATATAAAATAGTTGTTGCTCGCAGTTAAAATGATGTTGTGAATGACAAAAATGTCATGAATGACAACACATGTTGACATATAAAGTGAAACGTTTTAAGATACTCAACGGGAGTTGTAAATTATTGAATATTGCAACAAATCTATTATTTTCTCTTCTTCCAAACCTATTTCGATATCCTAACGGGTATCAATTTTAGGTGAAGTTCGTTTAAAATTTTAAACTTATCATCATCCAAATATATTGAATGATAATTAGGTAATGACATCATTAGCATTATTATCAAATTAGGTCAGTTTTTTGATCTGAATATTTATATTTGTTGATAAACCTTATAATAGTCAAGCAAAAAAAGATTTTTTATATTGTATACTCAAATATGCTATTGAACATTGAGCACCAAACCATAGAGATACTCCTTATTTTGCATCATTTTCCTTTGTTGCGACAAAAATCAATCATAAAATGCAATTTCACTTATTATACAAATATCCATTATAGTATCTAACAAGATATTTTAGATCTTGAAAATTTTGAATGAAACAAGATTCTAAGTCGATATGTATAACGGATGTTTTAGTTCCCTATTTATTTGTTCTAAACTTTTTTGTGCACATATTTTCCTTACATACAATGTTCTGTCCATGTAATTTTTTAGTCAATGCAACTGTGGAAGTGTTACAAGTAATGGAGTAAATTTCTCTTATTAAATGAATAAATATCCATTGTGATACCGACTTCGTAGGATCCTTCGCCTTTAAAATGAATTGATATACAAGTTGATATGGATTTTGGATGTCCGTCACTCCCCTATCAATTCAAACTAAAATTTTATTTTATTATACCAAGAGTGGTACTTATTGCAAACACTAATTTGTTGTCTTGGAGGTCCGAACCCATGACCTCCAAAACCTTTATCTATAGCCCATCCCATAGAATGGAAGCGTACATCTTGTATTAAATATTGCATTTGAATGTGCTTAGCAAATCTTTATGTCAGTTTAAAATGTCACAAACGTGTAAATTTGATTATATTTGAAATCACATCTTATTTTGTTTTTATGTATTTTGATTTAAATCTTGATACTGATCTTTTCTTCAGTCAGACCTTTACATATGGTGTTTCATTATCAGTCAAGATTTAGGACGAAACGAGGGTAACATGGATTTATTCATCAAATCAGTATCTTGGATTCATATATCATCTCAGATATATCTTGAAGGAACTTATGTTTTATGTTTCTTTTAGTAATAAAAACAAGTGGATCATTTCGGTTAATTATTGCTCTGTAGTTGTGATATAAAAATAAAATATTAAATAAGCACCAACTTAAACCCAGTTGTCTTTAAGTGCCTTTTCACATCGAATCTTTTGCTTAAGAAAATAACGAAAACTAGGTTTTCAAACCTAGAAAAATAAATATATGACAGGCGTAGGTGGGTGGAGTAAAGTGATAACACAAGATGGTGGCACAATTAAATACACAAATGGTAGGTCATTGGATTTGTTTGTCTTTACATAAGAGGGGAAATTCGGAGGGGGGGGGGATCTAATGGTCCAAATTTTGTGTCACCATTTTGTATTCATCTAGACTTTCCTATATACATATGTGTATATATATATATATATATATATATATATATATATATATATATATATATATATATGATGATGACGGTTCAATAGCACCCCAAACAGTGCGACACCCCTTTGGCCCCTAATTTCCACCACTAATTTCCCCTTCTCTCTCCTTCCACTAAACATCTCTCCTCCACTAACCGATCCCTTTCTCTCTTCTTCCACTAACCATCTCTCCTCCCACTAACTTCATTAAACGGGTGGTGGAAATTAGGGGGCCAAAGGGGTGCTGCACTGTTTTGGGTGCTATTGAACACTCCTCTCTCTCTCTCTCTATTTATATATGTATATATACATATCCATAAAGTGTGCTTTTAGATGAGATATCATGGCTGAGGTCTTAGGTTAAAGCCCTTTGAAAATGTAAGCCTCATGCAAAATAAGTACTAAATACGGTTTACTTGACAACAAATGTTCTGTCCCACGAACCACTCAATCATATATTGACAAGATTTTGAACAACTTTGAAATTTGAATCATTGGTAATTCGTTGTATTCAGAGATTAATTATTTTCCCCGTGTGCCACAATTTAGTAACATGTATATCACACAATATATGTAAATGTTATTTCCGGGACATCTAAGTGTGTATCAATTACAATGATGTGTATACCATATTTGCCTTTTTTGTTTGAATGTGCAGACCATAATATCTGGAGAGATCCTAGAAACGGTAATCAGGGGAAGGACACACATTGTAAATAACTTAAGTTGAAGGACATCCAATTTTATGTTTGGACTGAAAGACAAAGGCTAGGTATAATTAGCATTGTATTTAAATTTTCCACTACAAAATGTCAGTTATAAACTTATAATTAACATTATATCCGGTTTTACACTACAAAATGTCGGTTATAACTAGCATTATATCAAGTTTTGCACTATACTGAATGCTAGTTATAACTAGCATTGTCCGTCTAAAATGATGATATATAGTAATAACACACACACACACACACACAAACACACAAAAAGAGAGTTAAAAAAAAAAAAAAAAAAAAAAAAATCTTTTTTCTAACTTCTAATAAAACTTATTTTCTTTTCTTTGCAGTTATATGGTTTCTTTTGTTAGCTTGGTTGGACCTGTTATGTACCCGTTATAAAAATATATCCACTTTCGCTTATGTCCAGCAAAGCATTAGATAGTTTCCCCCCGCTTCTGCATCGGAGAATCAATGTGTTCCTTATATACTACCCCAGTCTGAAGAACTTCGGTTATTGGGAATCTAGAAAACAAGTCTGTCAACCCATTTAAGGAGATTTTATAGCTTTGCGTTTTGAGGCAATTTGTACCATTTCATACTTGCTCCTGCAAGATGCCCTTTATACAGAAGCTATATGATGCCTGTAAATCATCATTCTCTACTAATGGACCTATATCACCTGAAGCTCTTGACAGAGTTCGTGCACGTTTAGGTGAGTTACAATTTACTGCCATGTTATAATCTGACCATTGAGATCAATTATAAATAAACAGAAGCAACAGAGTCATTCACAATTAAATGGTGTAGCAGCCACCATATCTGTATATTAGCTTTCTTTTTCTTGATGATATGTCCTCAGCAATCTTATGCAGCTTCACCTTCTTATACGTTAATGAAACTTAGTCATTTGAACTAATGTAATTGTTTTACTACAAATCTAATGATGTGTCACGATAGCCGTGGCTTGCATGTAGATATGATCTATCAATATATACATCTACCAAATATGGGCTTTCACATGGGATGACACACTGAATTTTCTTCTTCACTGAAGATACTTGGAATGCATAAATTATTGAAAGAACTATACATTCTTCGATCAATGTGTCCACAGATGATGTACGAATTGTACGTCCCACTTTGAGGCAATTAGTAACCTAAGTTGTGTGTTTAGGAGTGTGTAAAATCGTTTGAGAAAATTTTGTGTCAGTACATGCACTGTGTTTTAATAACATACTGCATAATTTTGACGTTTAATGTATAACTTCTTTTCATCGCTCTTTCTGTGTTTTAAGTATGTCACTCATTGATTTGATGGAATAGTTATTACCAACAATACTTGATTTGCTACAGTAGCCTATCACCAACAAAACTTGAAGTATGCAAAATATAAAAGCAATCCCACGTTGTTATGGGAAACTGCTTAAACTCATCTGAGAACTTTTGTGTTAGCATATGTATTCTATGTTTTAATAACTTCCTGAATAATTTAGATGTTTAATGTATAACTTTAATCGCTGCTTTTGTGCTGTTAGTATATGTCAGTCATTGATTTGATAGAGTAACCAACAATACTTGATTTGCTAGAGTAGTCTATCACCAACAATACTTGAACTATGCAAAATGCAACAGAAATCCAACGTTGTTATGAGAAGAGCGGCACGCTAAGTGCTGAAGTTTTAAAAAGTCGAGGCCTTGATACGCAACACTCTGAAATAAAAGGTGAAATGCAATTGCACCATCATATGTTTGAGAGTCTAAACTCAAAAATAAAGTTTAGAGGCGGAACATTTGATTGCAGGGTTAAAAATCACGTTGACCCTTTGGTAGATGAAATTCTACATGGCGTTGCATGTGTTGTGGCGTTGCGTGCATTGCATATTATCTTTTGTATATGTATGTCAGTTAATTTTCCGATGCAATCCAATTTTTGTCTTTGCTCATTTTAGAAGAGCACAGCGTTTTTCAGGTTGACATGAGCTTTGTTGTTGCCTGTTGGTGTCTAATAGAGAAGAAAGCATGTTTTTTTTCTGTAAGATGACTAAATATATATGGACAAATTTTCTAAGTAGGTTAGTTTTTGAAACAATTTCACGATTGATGCTGTTTTTGAAACTTATTACCAAGTAAGGCTAATTTCAGCCCAGTAAATAACACAATCAGCTTTTTTGTCGCTGACTCCATCTAGACGCATCTGAGTTGCATCTGGGTTTTTATTGTTATTTAAACCCGAAGGGCGCAACTCATAGTTGCACCCTTTTTTGTATGTATCATGGGCGCGACTCAATGTTGCTCACTTAAATAACTGCTGCTACTTTATAACAACAACCTCATCTCTCTCCCACACTCACTTTACCAATTATTCTTCAATCTTACTTTCTCAATTCCGAAGCCATAACTCCTCAATCACGAAATTTTAATTTTTTTTTGTCAAATAAACTCAATTTCGTCTTATTTCAGCATCATTACATGTGTAGTACAAAACTACAACAATCTTTGAAAGGTAATTGAGTAAAACCCAGTGTAGAATATTTTCCTTTGTGTTGATTTGTAGTTCTTTACATTACAAATTATGCTAACTGAATAGATATGGATAGGTGGGAAATCAGTGATGATGTGTTGATAAAATATTGTGAACGATGGGAACGTGAAAATGAATTTGTTTCAAAAACTCAGTTAGATCAAGTTCCTCTGAATACTGTTCTTGAAATCTAGTTAGATTCATTTCCTACCGTTGAAAATGGTTTTGAGTATCATGTTCGTTCCTAGAAAAGAAATTGTAAGGTACGATGGACTGGGACTGTTGTTTGCTCCATGTTGCCGCTTTGGAGTTATCTGTGCAAAATTTGTGTATTTTAATAGGGAAAATACAAGATGTTATTACGGTTGTTTCCGGTATTGAGGTGAAGAGTTCAAGAGAGACACTCTTCCTTGATGTGAATTCTACCAATGGATAGATCCTGAGTTGTGTCCTAGGGGTTTCAGTATGCCCGAGAGATGCAAGTTGAAAACCACCGTTTGAAAAGAGAAAATAGAAGGCTATGTGATTATAGTCCTTGAATCCAATTACGAGAACACTATGATGGAATAATGAATGCAACTGCTATGTGTTTGCTAATTATTAGGCTCACTTAATATTAGGTGATTTTGATAGTTGATGCATTACTTTTTTGTTGTGTTTCTTGGTTGTTCTAATGATAGTGCAACGGATGATATATTACGGATGATATATTACTATCGTGTTGTTTGACTATGTTTATAAGAAAAATTGCATTCATAGAACATAGCAAATGACATCAAAGGTTGAGAGTACATAATTGTTATATGCCAATGTTACATACAAATTGAAAGTACAAGTTTTACAGTGCAGAAATGACATTAAGTAGTAAAAAATAACAATGAAACTACTGTTTTCCACACATTCTTCTCTTATAACCAATGTTACCACATTGGCCACACTATCTTGTTGTCTATTTCCCATCTCGTCCATCATCTCTTTAATTTTTGTTTATCTTGATCTTGTATTCCTGCATGTAGGTGGCAGCATTATAATCGGACCTTCATGTGCATCTTAATATATGTTGTTGGGAACGAGGTGAAAAACATGGTAGTAACTCTCGCTGTAGCTTCAACTTTATATCAGAGTGAAATAGGATCATAGTAAGCTCTATTAGCTCCTCCTCTGCATCGTACACATGCAGCTAAAACATGAGAGCATAAGGGCAAGAACATGAATATTGCTCGAACAGCTACACTTGTCATTGTCAATATTTACCGTGTAGGTTTGTGTCGGTTATATGCCACTCTTTGTGTCAGATTGCTCATACTTCGTGTTTCTGTTCTAGTCTTTTCTATCATTTTTTCGTATGATGTTGTGAGTGCGGGATGTATACTCTAGTTCATCAATACATCTTATGTAGAAGTAAATATTAAGGCGATGAAAGCTACGCGATACTAATGCCTTTATGGGTAATGATGTTGCTCCTTTTAGGACTCCATTGAAACTCTCTGAAGCATTTGTAGTCATCATACAAATTGTTCACCATTATCTTTGCAAAGAGCCCATTGTTCATCCTTCAATAATTTTTTTTTGTGAATTCATCTGTTAATTTTTAGCTGGTCTATAAGCTCTTTGTATGTTATCTCGTCTTTTGCTTCAGCACAAGCATGACACGAGTTATGCAAAATTTTACTATCAAAACCCATCTTCTTGAAGTTCGATTTCAAATGGCGAAGGTAGAAGTGATGATGATGAGGTCTTCTCCATTTCTCTTGTAAAGCAGTTGGACTTTTTTTCATCGTATCAGAAATGAATGTAATACATATTGTATTCAAACGTGAAATCGTCCCATACATGAAAAAAGATTAACTTCAAGTTTCCATTGATCTATTCGCACTATAGCAAATGCCAAAGGAAAAAACGAGCTATTTGCATCAACGCCTGTAGCCACAAGCAACATACCTTAATATTTATTGTACATATGCATTCCATCTAAAGGAAGTGCAGGATGACAATGGTGGAAACCTTTAAATGCTCGGCCTAAATGCCCAGAAAGTCCCATAAAATTGAAGGTTGTGAACATTAAAAAGCAGTGTTTGAATTGATTTTTTGGATTGCACGAAGATACTGTGACAAGTCATTTTACGATGAATCCTAATCGCTGAATATTTTCAACACAACTTTGCTTAGTTTTTTCCAAACTCTCATGTAGTTTATTTGAATTTGATATGTATTTGTCATAAGCTCTTGAACTGGTTTTGCTGAGTAACTTGGGTCCAGTCGAACATGTAAAAGTACTTTGTTCAAGGTTTCAAATCTCCCCGAGATGAGCCGAGATGAAAATCCGAGATATCAACCAAAATCCGAGATTTGGTACCTCATTTAGTTATAAGTGTTTCAAATATCGCCCGAGATGACCGATATATTTTCCTGAGATATTGGTCAAAATCCGAGATTTAAAACCATGACTTTGTTGCATATGAACTTGTCGTTGCTTACTTGTGATTGGAGTTGGTTATGCAGTTTGAGCATGTATGATCATCATCGTATTTATTTATCACTTACCATCATGCTTGATCTCTTTAAAAAACAATAGCATGAAGCCTCCATGGGCAGTTCTCGTTAATATCGTATATAGCAGTGAACTCTCTAACACGAGACTTGATGTTTCCAAATAATACTGAACATTTTATTAACCATTTACTTATATATTCAATTAGTAATTTTTTGGATTTGAAAATTATACCAACTCGAGGGACTTTCTCAACACATTCAAGTTCAAATAGTAAAATTTGTGAAAAATGTCGACTGATCCGTAGGCGCGGACGAATCATAGTGATTCGTTCCAATCCGAGACATAAACATCGGTAAATTGAACTTTTTGCATAACATATCTTTACATGATTGTGTCGTTGCATTGGACATCTTCCAACAGTTCTTCCATTTCTGTATGCTCGTCATCTTCATCAAATTCCTTTGGAATATCATCTGATGAAACACTGTTAACATTCATAGCATCTACCCATGTATCATTTTCGTCAATTGAAGCAGTGATTTCCATGCTATTGAAATGTGATACATCAATATCATAATCTTAACCTTCCGTATCATGTTTCAACGCCATCATCTTTGTTTTCTTACATGTATCAATAGAAATTTGAGTTGGAATCACTTGCCTATAATTTGGCATGAACCCATATCCAGTTGACTACGGTGGATGTCAAGAAACAGTAGTCAGATGACTGTGTATACAATTTGTAGACAAACCAATTTTTGTTAATGACATAAATAAAGGGTAGCAATAAAACTAGAATTTGAAACCATACCCTGTGGTTGTGTAAACATTCAGTGGCGGAGAGGAATAATATTTTAACTTTGCTCGATCCATATTGGTTTGACTAATCTGAGGCGTGAGCTTGCGGTTGAGATGCTTGCATGACCTACTCCTTAACGTACAATTCGATTACCTTCATACGAACATTGAAAATTTACTCGACGTTTTCATTGTCATTGACCTCAATAACAATTGGCCATCATTTGTAAATCGTTTATTTACTAGAGAGATGTTGAAAATGGATGCATTAATCTTTGTAGTTTTTTAAACAGGTGCTATCAACTCGACGTAATTACATTTGGATCTCACTTGGGATCCTTTATGATTTCCGCCAATGTAGGTTGACTACTTTTCGCGTTAATGGTAAGGTCACTGTCGTAATGACATATAATTGGTGTTATAGCCATAGATCTAGCATAATAAAACGTAGTACTTTTCAGTTTTGAATCTAAAAGAATGAGGTGATAGGGTTTCAAATCGTTACGTGTGTTCTAGATGGAAGTGAGATTTTACATTCAGCTTTGTCAATGGAATAGTATTCGAGTGAATTTGATAAGTTTTTATGTTTGCTGAAGTGATGGAAATGAGTTTAGGTTCTGAACTAATTTGAGGATGAAGAATTATGTTGAAGTGAAATTAATTATAATGTGGTATGAGCTTCTATCTGGCAGAAAAAGCAACCCTGTACAGGGCATAACTATGGGTTGTGCTCAAAGTTTTAAAATGCGAAAGGCGTACATGAGGCATTTTAGGTCTACGAGGCGAGGCGTAAGCCTTGAAACGTTGAGGCGTAAGCTTTACGGGTAAAAATAAAACGCAAAACAAATAAAGAAATTCCGACACTTTAAATTAATCAATGCAAAAAATGGAAAACTAATAATTTAAAATTCGACTTTTACCAAGTATATATTTTTATTATACATTAAGAATAAATTATCGAAACTCATATGATTCATATTTTGATTTCTTAAAATTATTTGAAGATAACATCAAACTCTAATTTTGATACATTCTATCAATTCAAATCGATTTGCAATTTTTTTTCGAGATTTAACAGAGTTTATTAAAAAACGTTTGTTAAATAACAATGAGAAAATTCATTACATTGCTCATGATCATTATTTCATAAACAATCTTACTTGATTATGTCGATATTGAAATTGAAAAGTAAAAAATGCTAATTTTTATTTTCTTAAATTTTGTCTTTTTTATTTTCATTAAATAATTAAAGTTTAATGACATTTTCCTGTGACAGTATCTGCAACTAAAGTTTAAAAGGTTTTTAAGTCATATGCCTCAGCTGTTTGAGGCGTGCGAGACGTATGCTTTATGCGCTTTGTATGCCTCAAGTTGTTGAGGCGTAAGCTTTAGAAGTAAAAAGCCTTTTGGAATAAGCCTCAAGGCGTTTTATCTCTTATTTTCTTGAGGCGAGCCATGAGGCGAGAATCGAGGTGGGTTTTTTAAAACAGTGGTTGCGTTCCATAAAAAAAAGTGGCTCAACTATCAATTGTGCCCCAACAAAAATACGAGGCACAACTATGACGCAACTATGAGTTGCACTCCATTTTTTTAAGTTGGGCGCAACTTTGAGTTGCGAAGGCAGCAACATTACAAAATAGAACAACACAAGTATATATACAAATTGCACAAAATAGAACACCACAAAATGAAGCATGAATGCAAGCGCAAATTGCACAATACATTTCAAAGAAACATATCATACTACACAACGTAACATTTCAAAGAAAAATGTCATATTATACAGCGTAAAATTAGCATTCTTACACCATTCTAGTTCAATTCCAAATTCCGTTACAAGAACAACACGAAAGAAACAAAAACATTCTAATGTCAATGGTTGAGGTAGTGGAGGTTGAGATAGTACAGCTTTAACAACGTCTTACCCCAATTGAGACAACCTAGTGCCGGCTCCTCTCCTACGTTCTCGTTCGGACGTAATACTGAACGCTTTAGGCGGATGTAGGTATATGGTGGTGGTCGATCTAGCTTATGTCTCCGAAGAATTGAGTTGATGATTTATTTGATGCTTAGGCATTTTCCTTTAGCTTGTTAACTTCAGGATCGACAAACACATCAATCTCGTTTGAAATCATGCAAGACCCTTGAACCTGTAACAATGTAAGTTTTAATAAAAGAGAGTAATGATATTTGGACATGCTAGAATTTAAAATCTAAAGTATGCATACCAGATCACAGTTCATGGATCCTCGTAGGGCATATCCAGGCAGCTGAGAAGAAGATTCCTTACAAACATAGTATCGGGTGGTATGTCAGTACCAACCGTATTAATATGCGATGATTCTTGGTTGGCGCTCTACTTGTATATAATCCAACCAGTGTTTTTAAGCTCAAGCCATCTCGGTCATGATCTCGGTTGAAGGCTAAAACGAAACAAACAAAAGATATCAGTTGATATCACATTTTGAATATATTAGCCGATATTTGCAAATATCGGTCAATATTCAAAGTGAAACGATATCCAAGATATTGACCGATTTTTTTTTTTTTTTTTTTTGAAAATATAAAACTTGTCTAAACTCTTAGCCCTTCATCAGTTGGAATATGCCTTTGTTTTGTTATCTTATTCCTCTCCTCAAAAGATCAATCTCACTCATCAAATAATCAATTCCCTCATAGGAAAAAAATGGAACTCCATGTTTCAAAATGAAAATAAAAAAAATCAAACTTCACTTTCAACTCTTTACAACATACAGTTGCTTTCGACACCTCGCTCTTATTTTTGACAAAGCAGCTTCGTTTTCTGCTCTCTATAGGTATGTTAGTTAAGTTTTCTTTCTTTCTATTTTAATGAAATTCTATTTGTCATGAGGTTATGTTTTACTTGTAGTAAAGTTTGGTTTGTTATCATTTCAAAGTTCATTTTTTTCCTATAAGTGGATTTTATTAGACTCTTTGTACGGATCAAAAATTATTTTTGTTGTATGCATCTGTAGCTTTCTTTTCACTTTATTCAGTAATTCATCAAATATTAAATATAAATTGACTACATTTTTTAGTTATAAATTTTATTGATGTGTTATTGTTTTTTTGACAAATCAGGTTGGCTTAATTTTCTATATATTTCAGTAAATCTAAATAGTATTGTGTGACCAACTTTTTTAACATAAAAAATATGGTCCTGATATGAACTTTAAGCTCTAAGATATAAATCCGATATTGTCACCCCATATGCACTCGTCTCGCCTGAGATCTCCTTCTGATACAATACCGAGACACTAAAATCTAAACATGATCAATATCCGATATTTAAAACCTTGAATCTAACCTCTGATCCCATCTGTACACACACATTGTTCAAATTTCTATTTTAACAGTGTGGGAACACTTTCTCAGCTAAATTCGGTATATACCGATAAGGCCAAACTGTGTCATCACATGATCTGTATAGTGCATGGAAACACTTTGCAAGCAAATGAAGAGAGTTCGTGCATACCAAGTTAGTTGACTATTCAAACATATATGTGACCATTCATTATAAACACTGCAATGTATGACATCCACTGAACCTGATTTTAACGTTCCACCTCGAGACCCATGCTAATAAAGAGCATTACTAGATAATACTGTCTATTAGTGCAGAGGATATTGCTTGTTAGGAGCGATCATCGGTAAGTCTTACATTAATTGAGTATCAAATACGTCGATTAGGTCTATAAATTTTCTCTCTTAACTCAAGTGGATCGACGTACTCAATTCATACAATATAAAACTACTGTGGCTAAGGATTGTATTCAGAACATAGTACAAACACAAAAGATTATAGAACAGAATACATATATACATACAGTAGAGTATAATAGATACATGTGCTACATACACAAATGGTTTTATACAATAAATACACATATTCCGATACATAAATGTACAAAAGACATGGATCTACATAACTCAGATATAATTTCAAGATAGATGTTCCAAGGAGCAGACAACTATACACGATTCTACGACAAGCTATACACCTGAAACAACTCGATCTGATTCGAGTATAAGATACACGGGTCAATCTAGCTTGAACATATCAATCAACACATGATAAATGAAATATAGTATCTCATAAGAGGTAGTTCCTTTTTATTAGAAAAGGAATATCACAGATTCATATTAACAAATAACACATGAGATAGGTTCACAAAATCAACATATAAGTTTCACACGTGAGGTAGGAATACTGACACAGACGTCACAGACGTTTCCATCAACTCGAATGACCCGAACTTTAAAGCTTGGATTTAACAAAGCATAAGTCACACAAACACATGATGGAAATCACAGAATCACAGAAATCATAAAACACATAAATCTCAGAAACCACGGAGCTCGAGAACTCGATTAAGAGTTCTAAACACATAAATGAATTCACTATAAATAAATCCTCAGACAGCCCCAACCCAGACTATGTATGTATGTATGTATGTATATATATATATATATATATATATATATATATATATAAAATTACGATCAACTCAAAATAGTGAAATCATAAAGAAAATCTTAGAATCTAGAAATATTGTGAAATAACTCAAAATGGATCCAAGACTCAGATGGCAAGCCAAAGCAACGTAGCACGTGCATAGCTCAGATGGTCGAAGCCTACCAGTACAAGTCTATATATATATATATATATATATATATATATATATATATTATGGTACCCTCCTTAGATGATCCGAAGGTCCTAAATATTTCAGATGATCCGAAGGTCTACATGCCTCAAATGGCCCGAAAGTCTAGCATTGGTAATATCTTAGAATGTGTCACAAACTCCCAACTAGTAATCTACATAGTGGAAACGCTATGTCTCATTCCATACGTTCTCACTTATCGGTTTATTACGCGTAGCTAATTCCATGTCAAAATAGCTAAATCAAATCTCAGAACAATAGCCTCAATATGATTAATCAGAAATTAGCTAATATAATGAGCCAGTGTGTCCCATATCTCACGATTTACTACATCGTTTAATTCACAACCTCGCCTTCTCGAAGATGTAAAACATGTGATTTTGGTATCGAAAATATATTTCAAGAAGACGGGTTTATAAAACGTTTTCCAAAATCATTTAGAAATTGTTTTTCGGAAAATCTCTTTATATTAGAGAATATATATATATATATATTATAGCTTTATATATATATATATACATGTTTCATGAATTAACTTGAAAACTACTTTTTTGAAAACCTGATTTTTAGTCTGAAAATTAGTTTGAAAACAGTTTATAAACTCGTGTAACATGTAAGCAAATCACGAATAATTCTCGAGATGAACACACAAGGGAGCACGTGAATAATCACCAATTCGGAATACGAATTAATGATAGTATTGACTTTTCATTTGTAGGAGCAAAGCCTAATGAAAACACCACAAGAATCATTCTAGAAATCATCAAGATTTGTTAGGAAAACACTTAGAAATCACTGGAAACAAACTGGTAAAGAGAAAATAGCTATAGGTAAAACACACACGTAGGAATCAAAACAAGGGTCCACCCTTGTTCCCCTAAGATCAACCTTAGGGTTGTCCAATACTTTGGCTTAGGTCGACCTAAGGAAAGCCATGGTCGATCTCTATCATGCGAATATGTCCAGGCTGATTTTCAGTCTCATAGTCAACTTTGACGCAATTTTAGCTTGACTTAAACAACTCTGAATGGATTGAAATTTGCATGCACAAAGTAGAACAATATGGTCACCAGTCGGAAAAGGTTCTACGCGATTCCGATATGAAACGAAGAAGTTACACATCCACAAACGTGGACTCACGCACAATTTACTGCAACTCAAAAATCGATAGAAATGTTACAGTAAACTACATATTCCATAGAAAGAAGCACATATTAACCATAGAATATTGAATTAAGCTAGAAAGTGTGAGTTGAACAACTCACCTTGACCGGATTTTAAGAAATTAGCTCGATTAGGCTGCAAGGAGAGAGCTTTTATCATCCGGATATCTGAAAATATTTGTAGGCCGACATGCAAGTCATGAATTCTTTACTGTAACTCCCTCTTCTTAATTTCAGAGATCAAATGATTGAATCTTCTAGGCACTGTTTCAGATCTCGAAAATATCGTCCGAGATCTCGATTTGGGCTCCTCCCGAGATATAACAGCAAATATCACTGTAAATCTCCTTTCAAATATATCGCTCGAGATATTGCAATTTCGAGCTATATATCGACCGAGACGAGAAACTGAAATATCATCCGAGATCTTAGTATATTTGGTTAAAATTTAATCCATTCCTAAACCAGGACGATAATTAAAAAACTCAAATCTAGCCACGATAATCTCCTACTATTTAACATTTTGCATGTTAAACGACCATATTGTATGTTCATATATGTTCTACAATGCTTATGATTTTCATATTCATCTTTTTTTACATGTGTGCTACCGATGAAATGATGTATTTTATGTTCTACTTATGTCGAACTTCTTAATATTTGGATTTTTTATGGTTTATATCTAACAATAATTCATGTTCATGGATCATATGTTGTAAGCACTAATCTCTTTGCATTGTGTTATATTTCTGTTTTAAGCATATTACGATTTAGAGTATGAACGACCTTTTGTAAATTAAGAATAACAAAATGATTTTGCAATTCAAGTTTAAGTTATTATGTTTTTAATAGTATTCATAAAAATCATTGTGTAAGAATATCATTTTTCAACGTATCATTTTCCCCGAGATTGTTCCGATATGAACTTTCAAACCCGAGATGGAAATCCGAGATGAACCCCCCGAGTTAGACTCATCTCATCTGAGATCTCCCCCGATACGAGATCAAGTCTCAAAAATTTCTGAAACAAAACACGACCGATATCCGAGATTTAAAACCTTGCTTCTAGGTATGGTTAGATTGCTGGTAGATGAGAGATTGAATAGCCCTTTATTCCGTTTTTAATTTGTATTTGAGGTTTGGGTTTGTTGAGATTTTGAAGAGAAGGAAGTCATGCTTCTTTTCTCTATCATTAACAAGGAGTACAGTAAGAGCATTCGTAACGCAGGTTTTCCCCAAGTTCTAGATATTTTCTTCCCACTCCTTATTAGCTAGTGGACTCAATTAGGCACAATAAGTCTACGTATTATTCAGTTTCTCTTAATTAAGCTCTCAACTTTGTACTACTAACACATATTTCACTCTTTAACCAAATTACACAAAATGTTCACAACTTTTAGCTTTTCAAAATATTACAAAAATTATATCAACATATTTCAGATTCCTTATAAACAATTTTAACATTATTTTTAACATAAAACACATTATAAATTGACATTTGTAATAAACATTATTTTATATTACACTTGTTCAAACTTACATTTTTAACACATAATTTACACAAAAGAATTCATTATCTTGTTCAAACAACACACAAACCAAATCAAAATATTTTCAATACTTAAATATTGATTCTCAATCAATATTTCATTTCTTTGTATTTTATTTGCAACTCACTTTGTTTTGAAATACTTCACATTTACACTAAAATTCACCGATAGCAATAATTTACAAGAATTATTCCGTTTGCCACAAATGAAACATTTTTAACACATGTTTAGATTTTAAGTAACATATAATTAAGTTTTTCCAACTTCATTACCTTTATATTTATTCAATAAACTCATTTGGAATTTAATTTCTTATTTCAATACACAAACTCAACTTATTTTCAACTCATACATATCCCCATATTCCTTCATATACACACTTAAATGATTATACGAGTTATTTATTTTTGGACTCGTATTTCATTTCCTCTAATCTTACATCATAAAATCTTATTAAAATCTATTTATCCCGGTATCCAAAACTGGGGTTGTTACGCTGATGTTGCTCCATTACATTGAGCTCATAGGATAAAGTGTTGCATAATGGATTTGATTATCTCAATGTCTATCTTCAGTCCATCTGCAAGCAATATAACAAATTAACGTGCTACCACTATACTAAACTAAATAGTTTTCAATGTGAATTAAAACTGTATTATACCTAATGTTGTAGGGTAATCGAACAGTGTCGGTGGCACGACATTTGAGCGACCAATTGAAATACGTGTCCAAGTACGAACCTACACATTATCGATGTTTAACAAGGAATTTTAAACGTTACATATAATATAAAGAAATAATACGTTATGCATGATACCTGCGAAAGAGTCAAACAACCTGCAAAATCATTGAACTTTCTCAATGCTACATTATCTGATTCTTTATATATAGCACGTATGAAAACGTGCTACTCCAAGAATAATAAAAAATTGTGTTAGTCTTGTAGCATGAACAGTCAGTTGATGCAAACACGACCCTTCGTATGATTAGAAAAAACCATGAATGTTATAAGTAGTAAAATTATAGCTCGGGTGAACTGTTTTATCTCCTCAACTGATGACTCAATAATAATCTCACAACCAGTTATAAGGTCGTTAATCCACTTAACTTCCTGCTCTTTTTCAGGAGCGACCATTTAGGATGGTGGAATTTCGCCAAGCGTTTGAAAGTAAATATCAACTACATCGACGTTGTCAAAATAGTTCACAACGACACCTTCTAAAGACAGATTAAGCAGAATACAATGTCCAGAAGAGTAATGGTCATTTCTCCCATGGAGAAATGAAACGTGCTAGTCTCTATGTATCGCATAATGCAATAAAGCGAGCTCTATCGAATTTGATGTACTTTGTCTGTATGAAATGCCTAAAGCCTGCTTGATAAAGCAACTGTTGAACACGTACAACGTCAATAATGTTCCATTAAGTCTTCAAAACTATGAGAATATCATGGTAGTCAACCGATTTTACATTGTACGAAATAAACAATTATTACATATAGTTAGTTCAAAATTTTAAAACTCATCAACTATTTACTATTTAGAAAATACACGATTTACTTTAATTAAATCTTCAAAATTTGTTCGGTGCTCAGTCTGTATAAAATGGTACCATCGACAGGTCCACTTTTCGGTTCTTCAAGTCATGCACAAATATAAAATGTTAACTACACTTTACAAGTAAAATTCAAACGAATGATGATACTTGAATTACAACATTCTAAAAAAATTATTCGACAATGTTTTATTCAAGTAGAATCATATAGCATACAAATTAGAAACTAGCATAAAAAGCTAGGGTTTAAAAATTACCAAAATTATGTCGTGTTGAATATTCGCTTCCATGCTTGCAGCTTTGTGGTATTCAAATGGCGACGAAGAAATTGTTTACCTTTGAGTGGGTTTGATTAGGATTTGGAAGATTTTGATTGTTAGGTTTTTAGATTTTGGGTAATGGAGTCGAAGGATTTGGAGTTTGGAAATACTAAGGTGGAAGGGGAAACAAGGAGGCTGTTGTGTATATGTTGCAAGTTTTTATGGGGGAGCAACTATGAGTTGCGCCCCAATAAAAAATTGATTTTCTAAAATGGGTGCAACAGTGAGTTGCACCCATCATATTTAAAAAATAAAATAGAGGCACTATATGGGTTGAACCCTTCGGGTTTAAATAATATGGGTGCAACTCATAGTTGTGCCCAGACAGAGTCAGTTACAAAAAGGCTAACTGTTGCTGACCTGGCTGAAACTAGCGGCAGTAAGTTCTAAAAACATCTTCAATTGCGAAATTGTTTCGAAAACTAGCATATTTTAAAATTTTGTCCAATATATGTAGAAGTTAAGATTTTAGATCCGCATATTGAATATCCGCTTTATAATACCTCAAGTAAAGAACGTTGTTGACGCTAAAATCCTGTCGAGTGTAGTGTGCTACACAATGAGTTGCATAATGTTATATAGTGTCCTTTTTCCTAAGCTTTAAGCTTCGGAAAAAAATGGGTCAATGTCAACCTGAGTAGTTAACATATAGTGTAATGCCAATATACTGTAAATCAAACTTCAAGCAATTTTTTTTCTTCCGAAGTGCCAATCGTAATACCTTGGAAAGATATTTTTATGTTATGTTGACAATATTTGCTGATATGTTAAGGATATTAGACATTATATGAGGTGTATATTAGTCTAAGTAGTCAAAATTGTCATATAGTAGTACGTAAATACGTCCTATTGCATTTAAACTCGAGTAAATATATGTTAAAAAAAATTCATTGATGTATGCATATTAACAGAAAAATTGAACAAATATTTAGAGCGGTAAGAAAAAATATCAGCATTTATTATACCATAATTTGTAAAATTTACCAGCGGTTATACCAATATTACTTCAATATTATTTGATATCTTTAAGTATTGCATATAGGTTCGATATTTTATCAATATCAATGTTTCACTGATCTCGATGTTAACTATTTAGATGTCAACTCAATTGGTAGTTCAGCTTGGATTTCATGACTCAGTATCTATATAAATTATTGTCAACAATGAAGGTAGGATTTTAATTTTGCACATGAAATAATAGAAAGACCCATTGAATATTCGAAGTACTATTTCAGTTACAAGAGTTTTTTTGGTTGGTAATCCGCTTAGTAGAAACTTATTGGTATTTGAAGTGATGGGATGTGCATTAGTGACACAAGTATGATTTAACACACTTATAAATAAAACTAATGCAATGTTGCTCACGGCAAATATTGCAGAATTATCATCCAGTGATAACGACTATTTAAGAGAGATTTGGTAATTAATTAATGTAATTTTGACATGATTTTGTAGTATATATAATTTATTAGATATATATCTACTTATGTAATGTAGTATTTCACTTTATTATGAAAGATTACTTCAAAAGCCATGCCAGAGCGCTGTGCATGATGCAAATTTCCCACATGTTTTCAAAAATACTGCGTATTTATTAGAAACAAAATACATATTAAATACTAATTTTGTGTCTTTCCTGTTTCATAATCACGAAAAACGATTAGAAACAAATTTCTGATTAATACTAGTTGGAAGGTGCACCTTTTTTTTCATGCATCATATGCAATTTTCTGCAAAACGTGCGTTTTTTATGTGTGCTGCACTATAAAAACAAAAGACAGTGTTGTTATGATGCACCGCACCTTGTGCCTTGGTGTGGGTCACAATGTTCTTTTCACAGCTGTGGCTGTATGTTGTGATTCAATCAGTGTACATAAATTAGAGGTTATCAAGAGATGGTGCATCCGTATACCTGTTTTGAAATCAAATTGAAAACCATGAAACCATTTTAATATTCATTTCATGTCACGGTACAACTGAAATCCAGCCTGCTGGTAGATCAGAGTTCTATTCTGTCAGATTAATATATTTGAAGTTGCACAAATAATAAAAAGTTATCCCTTTATTCTGTTGAATAGTTTTCTAGTATTTACGATGTTCCATTTCTCTATAAATATGTTGACGACTTAACAATGTTGGAATGCTTATTTAAGAAAATGTCCTTCCTTCACATTTTCATAAAAGGTTAAGGAACAGGGAAAGGTATGCCACCGAAATTAAATAGGGAAATTCAAAGATAAAGGAAAATATAGAATCATACCCCAAAAAAAGGGAAAATAAAAAAAAGCAAGTCCTGTATAATATAAATTGGAATTATAAGAAAAATGAGTGGATTTTAAGGGAGAGAACGATACTTCCATATTTGAAATGTAAAAAAGCTTGTGCGTTTTGAACTTTAATTAAGACGCCAGGAATTAGTTGTTTAAACAATGATACAATAAAGACATTTGAATTTCAATACTGATGAGACTATAAGTAATTATTTTTCTTCATATTCCTCTAGTTGAAAATGGAGGAACGGAAGTGGAACCTCGTAATAAGTGAAATTGAAGTGTTGTTTTCTTTTGCAGACGACATTAATCCTTCACATGTAGGCCTTGATCAAGATGCACAGCAAGTACGAGCATGGAAGGCTACACAAAATGGAAGTGGTAAAAAGGGTAGAAACGGGGGTACTCAGTACTTTCCCCCAATTAAATACTTGCACGTGCATGAATGTGAAAGTTTCTCCGTAAGCCCTGCCTTTGTTCCTACTTTTATATTTGCACACATATATGCATAAATTGGAAAGCTTATCTGCAAGAACTATTTTTTTCCTTTTCTAATCTTATAATTTTATTTCAGTTAATAGGCATTACCGATTGGTTTGTTTTCTTCGTATTTGTAACGTGACAATGTGTTGCTCCTTTTTTTCCCTTTCCTTATCTTCTTTCTTTCCTTTTCTTTTAATTGTTGGTTTGTTTTTTCAACAATTTGGCAGATTGGCATATTTTGCATGCCTCCATTTTCTGCTATACCTCTTCACAATCATCCAGGAATGACTGTTTTGAGCAAGCTTCTATATGGATCTTTGCATGTTAAGTCATATGATTGGGTTGACACCAGGATTCCCCTTGATCCAACAAAACGTATGCTTTCTTATTTATTGCACGTGCTATTAAACTTTCACCACTTTCAGTTAAGCTTTTAATTGTCGGATCATCCGTTGAGATGCGTCATACTTATAAGATCACAAATATGTATCTTGACACAATGGCTTAGCAATCAGCAATCAATTGCAATGTTTGACTGAATATCATACTTTATGTGTTGATGTATAACAAATATGTAAAACTTCTAAACCTGCCCATTATATCATGCCTGCTACTTCCTGTATCTAGACGGCTAAATCATATAACTTGTTACCTCCAGACAGCAATTAAGAAAACTTAAGCTGTGCTTAAATTCATTGCTAATTGGTGCTTAAAGAGAAGTGATTCCTTACTCTTAATTTTTGTTGGATAGGCCGATACGCTGAAACTCCTAAATTTTTTTGGCATGTGCCTTGTAGGCGTCTAATAAAGATGATGAAAAACCATTCAGAATTTTTCGTTATAAGAGCAGCAGTAAATGAATGTGAAGCGCGGTAGTTCTGTGTTGTGCGTTGGAGTTTCAACAAAATTAGCAATATAGGGTTTTAAATATGGTTTGAGTGTGCATCATTATATGCTATTATCGATGAATATTTGTATTATTCCTGATGTGTATTATGTTTTACGTATGGTGTTGTAGCTAGACCGGCGAAGCTTGTTAAAGACTGTGACATGTCAGCACCATGTGGGACAACTGCTCTCTATCCGACCACTGGTGGCAACATTCATTGCTTCAGAGCAATATCTCCTTGTGCTCTCCTTGACATATTAACCCCTCCTTATTCATCAGAGGATGGCCGTCATTGCTCATATTTCCGTAAAGTACCCAGAGAACACCTGCCTGGTAATAATCACTTAGTTTTCTCTATAATAAGTCAGTATAATAGCTTATGCGATGACACTCTTTTTGCTCAAGTGTTAGCCTGATAAGCTAATTAATGACCAGCCTTCAGCTTATAGGGGAAATTATAATACAATCTGAATTGGTATCAGAATTATGTTTCTCAGATGTACTGTGGTGCCTCAGATTCAGCACATAATTTTTTATGGTAGCCATCAACTTCTGTTTTATTCCATGGTCTTGATGTGGCTTCCCTCTTTTTTTAGTAATGGAAAAGGGTAAATAATGCCAAATTCTTACGAGCAAAAGCATGTTTGGCAATTGGCAACTCCTTGTAAGCAGCGAAAAATGTAGTAAACATATTTGTGCTATACTGTTTAAGATCTCAAGGTATAGAAAATAAGTTGAGTTAGAAATTTGAAAAGCAAATGCTTATACCTTTTGGGGTCCTAAGGAATTTCCCTCCGCAAGTAATTTTGATCCAACAAATGGCCAAAATAACCTTATAATTTCATGACAAATGTATGTTTCATCAGTAATTGTTTATCACTTATGTAATTTATTATACATTCTTTACAGTCATAAGCCATAGTAGTCAAACAACAAATTAACCAATTTAACATACAATCCCAAAGGACCCAAACAATTTCACTTAAATTATTATTCAAAGTTACTTATAAGTTCACATCGATCCAAAAGAATTTGTTGTCAAATTGATATGGTTTCGAAATGTTATATTCAACAATTTTAACGTGGCCATTGTACTATCAGAAGATTACGCTGAGAACATTTTAATGGACACAATGGATGCTTCTGAAGTTGTATGGCTGGAGGAATATCAGCCACCGGATAGCTTCATCATAAGGCGAGGTGCATACAAAGGTCCTGCGCTTAAAAAATGAGTGCTTCTTTAAAGATGGCAAGTTTCTCCAAAAAATGGTAGGGTATATAAGAAATTTGCTAGACGTCTAGCTATTATTATTTATGTTATTGACTTGTGAATAATTTATAAAAGTAACTAGCTTTATTCATATTTTGTGATCTTTCTATATTGTCTATTTGTTTTTTTTAGTTATTGTCCACTTTACTTTGAGAAATAACATCAACTATCAAGGTTCAGGTACTATATGCTGCTTGCTTATGCTGATGAATGTTTAATTTTTGTTATTTTGTTATGTTTGTTTCTTGTTGTTCATCGTGGTTAGAATGATTTGTAAATGGAAAGTTTCAACGCTCTTTATTCAGTGACGGTGACCTGGTCTCCTGAAGCTTTACGTACGCTAACAAATTGAAACAAATTAGCATACAGTATAGATCACCTGTACGTATTTTTGTTTTTGACAGAGTTATCCTTGGTATATATATTATTTTGTTTTTTCATTTTGAAACTTTAAATCCATTCTACCATTTTAAATAATGTAGAATTAAATCAAATGAAAATTAAACATAATATTGTTGTATCATTGTTCTTGTGTCAAATGTAAAATGTACATGAAAATGACGGGAAGATAAAAAGTGGTGGAAAAAGGTTGACTATTCGGAAAATGCTTTTAGCATAAGAATTTTTATTTCCTTCTCTATGCTTTGTTTTAATAGTTATGATTTCCATCTTTTTCTATTTTTCTTATGCCTTTTGGAGTATATACTAAAAAATTAAAAATGGAAAGCTGAAAACTCAACATGTATTTTAAAATGATATATAAAAAGGAAAGTTTTATCTTATACTTTCGAACATAAGTACATATTAAAAATGGAAAACTTAAAACTCAATATGTATCTTAAAAGGATATATAAGGTTACGTTAAATTATTTTTGTTTTTAGATGATGGGCCAAAGAAAATCCTTTGGATGTGTTTTTCTAATTTTTCACCTTGGCTTATACGTGGAGCTCAAATTGAATGTATCCCGAGTAAAATGTATACCATTAACGCAGTCATGCATAAGCTTCTTCCTTTATTGTTTCGAACTCAAATCTTGTAATAATATATTACCAAAAACATATTGTTTATTACATATTACAGTTCTCTTCTTTCAAGCCTCCTTGCTCTCTCAGAAGGTAGGGATCAAAATTGGATGAAATTTCAAGGGTTTACATAGCCGACGATCAACTTTCCAATTACTAATCGCATCGCAACTAGAAAATCGAGATATTGATCCAATGTCTTGCATGTGACAAATTAACAAAATATTTCGATTTGATTTAAGCACTCTCACATTTGACATATATTACTCATATAATCTCTATGCTTAGAAATCACGATTTGAGGAACATGTTAAGTCCGTGGACACAAGATATGCTTTTGATTCAGTGTTTGGCAATAATTAAGTTAAACTTATCCACGTTACATCAACACTCATATCTGAAGCAGACCCGATCCAACTCAAGTTTGGGCCTCGGGCGGTGACATGCATGCATGTAAAGGTTGGTAGAAGAGGGCAAAATGTTACATACATGTGAAGGCTTATTGTAGAAGAAGGCAAAAGCATGGCAAAAAGAGACGGCCTAGGAATTGAACCATGCACACATAGTTAATCATTTAAACATCTTACCACACATGCTATTTACAACTTTGCAAGCCATCCTCTGCCGGTGATACTATATATAATAAAGTTTCTATGATTGGGTCCTTCCAACTAATCAGCTTTGATTGGAACCATTTTCTTGTTGTTGGCAAGGTAATACCATGGCATCTCAAACGTGAATGATATTTAGTTAGACGTAATTTCCAAAGCTTTTGGCCCTTCCAACTGAATTTGCTCTACCAGACATCGATATTGATCTGTTGATGTTCAACAATTCAGATTTTTGACCATCTTAAGTGGGGATACTAAAATAGTTTAATTAGCCAAGAATGAGTAAGCTTGGAGTTTTAATTGAAAGCACTGAATAAATCCTGGAGAAATTGAATATGAATTTCAATAAAAGGATTATAACTAAGGGATTTAAATGGAGTGATTTGATTATTATTTATATAATTGAGTAAATGATAAGAAATCCTTTTGAATATGTTGTTAAGTGATAACATATCAATAGTGAATAAGATTTATGTTGGAATATAATTAACTTGAAAATATAAGGAAAGCCGGTATTGTTTTATCTGTATAATCTCGAAATGTTATTTAATATGGAATATATGGATTTAATATTTAAATAATCATGTTTTAATTATTTAAACATGATAAGAAACTTGTTTTCAAATTCAATTTACCAAGAAAAATAATCTGATTGAAAACTGAATATATGACCGATCAACGAATTACAGGTTCTTAACGGTTTAACAAATTGGAGTTATACAACATTGCACATAGGGGGGTGGGTGGGTTTCCGACCGAAAGTAAGGGAAGTATGAGAGGGAGTTTTCGATATTTTTCCATTACATATTTTGTTCTTTAAGTTTTTCGATAAATACCTTACCTCTTTCTCTCATTTATTCTACTCTTCTTACTCCTCTCAAACTTCAATAATGGCTTCAAAACCTTCTTAAATTAAAAACATAAGAAGAAATCAAAGGAAATGCTAGCGAAATCCCTTAGAAGATCCCCGTTTTACCAATCTCTTTCTTTACGATGATTATTATCACCATCAAGTGATCAAAGCACTTGTATAAGCATAGGCAGGACCCACAAGGGAAGGCGGAAGCCAAGAGAAAGCATCTCGGAGAAAGAATACTCAAGTTCGGGAAAATTTCGAGCATCGTAGCAAAGCTAGAACCAATATCTACAATTTTAAATAACCAACGAAAGTGTGAAATAGATTTTAAAATGGCCATAACTATTCATACGTTAATAAAAATTAGTATGCTTGTTATAATGATGTTAATGCTTGCTATGATGGGTGTTTGCCAAGTTTGATTGATAATATGTTTGTTATATGGATTATTTTACAAGTCAAGTTTAATACACATCAATAAACATAAAGAAAATCACATTCTTTTGTTTGAACGAAATGGTGTAATGGAATGATTAAACCACTTGAAAATAGTTCAAAATGTTTTAGAAATGAATTTTAAACGCTTCTAAGTGTAAATATGTATGGAAAGAATACAAAACTTGAAGAAATTTTGGTGCGTCGGTAACGACAATTCGTGATTATGCACCCTAAAAAGCGATTTTTTTGTACGAAAAAGTATAAATTTTGAATTCTTTGAAATAAGATTCTTTTTCAGACTCTTATAACTATAGTTTTCCAACATATCAAAAAAAGTCAAGATTCAGTAGAGTAGATTTTGATATATGACCAAAACAAGTTTTGAGAAACAGTGCGGTTTTGCGGTGCGAAACCTAGAAAATACGATTGTGTAAAATTGAGACTTTTTCCTCTTAAAATATGGAATAAATCTTATTATTTATTTAAACATATTTATTATTTAAGTTGAGTTTATGAAGTTTCCATTGAAGAAATGTCTTTTTATCATTAAGCTAAAATAACACTTTCTGTTGCACTTTTCAATAATGATTGAAATTGGAGTTTAAGATAAGCGAATTTTCTCAAAATCTTCGGTGAATGTTTTTAAATAATTAATGAAGTAATTAAAAGACTATCTGGAAATTCTATAAATTATTTATAGATGTTAAATAATTGAATTGAATCAAAAAACTATAATAAACATTTAATTTAATCGTGTCTGCAACAAGCCGACGAGTAAGCCTTATTTTTCTATTTGTAAGGGTTATTAAATAAGAAGATGTTCAGGAGAAATCAATTACCTGGCTCACCTGACCCTTTTACTGGACGAGGGATGTAACAACTCGGGAAATCAGAACAAATTTAATTTTTTTTATTTTGGATAATTTGAACAGAAATTTGGTCAGAATTTAAAAATTCCATTTTTAAATAATATTAAAGCCCTTGAAAATAGCAATTTTGCAAACGACCTCTGTTTTTTACGAAACCACTTTGGTTGGATCCGGGATATCAATTTATTGCTAAGTTTAAAATTCCATAATTTTTGAAATCAATATGTGAGCGTGGCAAAGGAAAACGTGTTTGGTTGATTTCAATTAAATTGGATCGACCAGAAAATGGCCATTTTTCAAACGGTCTCAGAATTCGATGAAATCGGTTTTGTTGGGACCGTATCGTCGCAACATAGCTAGATTTATTTTTCGGGAATTTTTAGTATCAGTATTTGGCTCTGGCAAATTAAAATGTACGTTCAAATCAGAATTTGAATGTTTTATACTTTAATTTGAAGAATAACTGACTGTAACAGTCGAATGGGCTTACGAAACATATTCCATTGTGACTGGAATGGGGGTATTTAGCTAGGGGCGACAGTCGTTGGGTTTGGATTGGAGTTCGTTTAGAGAAACCCTAATTTTCAAACATATATATATATATATATATATATATATATATATATATATATATGGACCAATTAAATAAATCCATTCATAAATTAATTTTATAAAAAATTCAAAAAAAAACCAGGCCTCTCGTTATCGACGACGGCTGCTTTCCAACCTTTCCGGCCAATTTCCGACCAAACCGCTCACCATTACACCTCGCCCCTTTGCAACTTTTTGAAGCTCTCCCTCCCCTCTTCAAATCAATACCTGGTACACCCCCTATCGTCGCTCCTACTTCGAGAACCACCTCTCCAAACTTCCAGTCTTTGAACCGCCGCCACGCACTCTAGCCGCCACCGAGTGGGACCCCTCCCCCACGCGCTTGGGCGCCGTTCCACGCTCTTCGAGGTGGTGTATTCCGATCTCGTCCAAGTGCAACAGATTTGCCACAAAATCGAAACTTAGTTTCGAACAATTTCTGAAAGGTGTGGCCTTTGTTTTTAAAAGCTGATTATAACACTTTTAAGTGTTGCAAATCATGATTTTTAAATAAAAATCATATCCTTTTGCTATGTTGACGAAATTCGATGAAACAGGAGACATCGGACTCATAGCGACGTCGTCCACATTCTAAAAGAAGCTAGAACGTATTCTGAGCCCGCTACAAATTTCAGAAGGATTAAAATCGATGTAAGAATTCTAAATTTAATTAAATTTAGAAATAAAATATATTAGGTTGTAGACCGAGTTTAGAAACTCCCGACACCTGTCGTCCACAAACCATGGACGACTTGTTTGAGTTGTGATTTGAAATTTGGTGAATACTACGAATGGTTGATTGTTGATTATGGTTGTTTGTGGTTGAAAACAAAATAGGATTAGTTTGTGGAAAAATTCGTCTGCGTACGAAATAGATTATTGAAATCCCCCTTGTCAAAAGCCGCAAGACTTTAAGGTAGAGCGAGGAGCCGTACATCGGGACGGTGCCGGTTTTAATTACCCTGCCGTTATGCTGCCGAAATTTTCTGAAATATTCATGTGTTGAATTATTTTCTTGTGTTGAATAAATTGTTTAGATAATAAAAATCACATTTTTATTATGTATATGAAATATTCATATGTTGAGATATTCATGTGTTGAGTAACATTCATGTGTTGAATAAATTCTTTGAAAGATAAAAATAACATTTTTATCATATATATGAACTATATAAAATACTAGTGTTTTAAATAAATTGTTTTAACAATAAAAATAACATTTTTATCTTGTATATGAAGTTCTAAAAATATTCATGTGTTGAATAAAGGAATAGGACAATAGAATTAACATTTTTATTGTGAATATGAAGTGCTAAAAATATTCATGTGTTGAATAAATATTTCGAACGATAAAAATATCATTTTTATCAAGTATACGACTCGCTAAAAATACACATGTGTTGAAACAAATGTTCGTTAGTTATAATTATTATTTTTAACATGTTTAGGAACTAAATAAAATAGTCATGGGTTGAAATATATTTTTGTTCGCAAAAAATATCATTTTTATACAATGTAGGAAGTGTTAAAAATAACCGCGTGTTGAAATAAACATATGTTCGCTAGAAATGTTATTTTTAGCTTAGTTCTGCATCTAAATACATATGTTGAACAGGAGAATGTATTAGCTGTTGAGTAAAGAATTTATTTGCGTGCCCGACAAATAGTTAAGCCTTAATGAGTTGGCTGCGCAATTTTATTATTATATAAGCTCCTGTGAATGCCATTGGATGCGGAGTGCTTGTTGTTCTGTGTGAAATCATAAACATCGCCATAGGTTAGTAACAATTAATTTTGAACTACACTACATGGCATACTTCTTGAAGATAGCATACTCTATCATATACCACATAAGCATTTGGAGCTTATGTGACGAGGTTGAAGATTTACCATACAAGCGAGAGGCTTGTATGGCGATGACTATATTTTAGGTTGAACCGAAGACTGATACGGACTATATGAAATGTAACGGTAAATTGCCAGATTAATAAAAACCCCACACGGGTCTGGAGTTGACAATAATCACATCTCTCTAGTTGGTAAGGCACAAAAACCATTTATAGGGTGACGAGAATTTATTCTTTGGAGTTATGATCTATACACGCTCCCCTGTGGACACTAGAATATATCACTATAAATATGTGTATGCTTTTTAGGATTTATTGGGTGTCTAATATGGCCCAATAAATTTCCAAACCCCTTCCCGTACAAAGGAGGTTATGGCGAAATTTTCGGAAATTTAAAGGCGTTAGTGAAATATTTGAAGTAGAAACGATTTAAAAATCGTCGAATGAATTATATTTATATATATAAATATAAATTAAATAAAACGAATCAAGCCCCTGCAGTTCGCGTTTCGAAATCATCACTTTAAACGATTATACCAAAAGATCCGACCATCGGATTTTGACGAAACTGGAACCGTTGGGTTCTCTTTTGAGAGATCTTTCCAACGATATAAATTTTGTTAAGATCCAACGGTTAGATTTTCAGATATGTGTAAAACAAATCTGAAGAAAAACAGTGCCACGACACGACCTGAAACGTCGTTTAATTAAATGGAGCTATTTTTAAACAAATAAAAATAACGATATATCGTTATAAAATATTATAAGCGATATGGAATGGAAATAAACCGATTTTACTTGGTTTGCTTGATATTTGATGGTTGAATGTGGTTGACATGAAAATTACATAAAGAACTGAAATGTGGATGTCGAATAATTTAACCAAGGAAAGAATCGATTTAAATTCTAGTATACATGAATTATTTGAAAAGGTCGAGTTAATTCACGTTTCAAATAATTGATCGACGAATAAATGTCGAAGATATGAAGACGGTGCAAGACCGGTGATCTTTACATCGTGTTGATTACTACTGATGCCTTTGAGATGGGTAGCTCCCTTGACGAGGTTACAGTGGTAGTGGTCTGGACGTACTTGTTGATCGTCCGGATGTGCGAGGGCCTCTCTTCTGCATTGGCCATGTGGAAGAGGAATAAGGTGCCTCCGGTTTCGTTCAGACCCAGAAGAGACTTGTAAATGGACTGTGTGTCTGACATCGGATTTTATTCTTTGCTGATCGATTTCTATTAAATATACATCTGCCTGGTGAAGGAGAATTTATTCTCTTACTTCACCCTTCTCTGAGACGTACGGGATCAGAGGTTGTATATCGATAGACATCAGTTGCATGGCGTGAATTGCCTGTGTGGCATGCTGAGATGCAGTGATCAAGGCTTTTGTTGAAAAGCAGAGCCTTGTGGTTGATGATCAAAGCACAGCTTTAATATAGCGCAGCTTTGTGTATAGCGTTAATTCGCGAGCCTCACCCCCGGTGTGAACAGAAACGGGAGAAGGATCCAGGGAGGACTTGCGTCTCTTTCTAGCTAGAAGTGGTGTCAGTAGTTTACAAGTCCTGACAAGTTTGACTTATGTGGATGTTGGAATGCGAGGCGCCTCAGATATATCGGTCACTTCGGTGTCGATGGTTTTACGCCCCATAGGGCGGGGAGACGTATTGTTCAGGGATTTTTAATCCACTTAAAATGTGGACCAGCCATGTGGCTCCTAAGGGTCACTCGAGCTCTGATCCTAAGGCACGTGCTAGAGTGTCTCGAAGCAGTGAGGACGATCCCTTGCCTCGGTTCACGATGGAAATCCATCTTCCAATACGACATGTGCGGTTTAGATTGTAAACCTATATTATCGACATAGTGGTATCGGGCACTTATGCCGTCTATGATTGATATTATGATTGAAATTGTTTTTGAAACATATAAACACTAGTAATAATATCAAATGATTTCGTTTTATTCGTATCAAACATATTTTGGTCAATATAAGATAAAACTCTATCCTCTGGTTTGCGTTGCATTGTGTGATGGGACTTGAGTCTTATATTGGCTTCATTTTTCAAAAAGGCATTGCATTGTTTAAATACTTTACTTTATTCATGCACTGGCAATCACTGGAGAAAACCCGTTCCGCGTTAGCGGTGTGGTCCTATGATTTGCCTTATTATTATTGTTTAACTAGTTAAGTAGATTTCTCATACTAGTCCCATGACCGACTCGTAGTTTGTTTCACTTTGCAAACTCGGGTGCCCTTATTTCTACACGGGCAGCCTTGTGTTCAGGTTTTAGCAGACTCATTCAAGATAGCTATGGAGCTGGAGATGGTTCTTTATCATTTTTTCTTTACTGTTTCAGACACTGTTATGTATATTATGTTTGATTTCGCTGCAGACATTTTATATTACTCTGAAACTGTATTTTGTGCTAAGTATGATCCTATTATGCTGTGTAACTCTGATGATTATTATTTCCAGTGTAATTTGATGTACATTATCTGGTGTAATTCTATATTTCTGTTCTGCTGTTATTTGTTTATGTGTTATATTCCAATGATTATCCTTAACACCGTCGTACGGGGTTTTGGGACCGTCACAAGGGATATATAAATACGGTTGAAATTCGGAAATAAGTTAAATATAAAAGATCAAGTTTTCTTAAGATTATATAAATCATATTACTTGGAGATGAGCTTATTGTATTTAGTATCAAATTTCGAGAAGGGAATTCTTACCATCCGTGATAATTTTAAAGGTGTTTACAACATTATTCGATTAATAGTAGAGATTGAACAAGAAAATTGATATCAAGTAGAATGAGTATGATTTCTTTGGATCTATCATACTGAATTGGATTTACCATCCACGAAGACAAAATAAAGGGGTTTAATGATTCCATATGTATACACCTGAAGAATATTTGAAGTTATACACCCTTGAAAGAGGTTTTGTGAAGAAATAAATTAAGAAATGAAGAACACCCAATGCTACTTAAATAGTATTTTGCGATGATCAATTCGAGGAAATAGAGATTATATTTAGATGATTTCTATCCCAGAAAAACTTCGGATCAGTCGACGTTTTGAAGTAAAGGAGATCAAAGGAAGAAGAATTATGGAGATTGATTGAAAGGTTGCTGTCACTAAATCTTGGGAGATTTTTCCTATATTATAGATCGGAAGCAGTTCCGCTTTCAAATCTTCAGTGCAAGGATTATCTTTACCCGATCACACGATCTAGTAAGATTAGTGCCTTGGATTTATCCAAAACAGGATGACTTGTATGATGAATGTCTGGCGTTGCACTTCTAATGCGCATGTACTGATCTGCATAGATGTACATTTTTTTGATGATGCGAATCGAAACTCTTTTTCACTATATACTCCATTTTCTAATACGTGTGAGTTGAAGATTGTACATTAGTGGGAATCAATTGCTTGTGTTGGTCTTAGCAATGTGGCATTCAAAGTGAGGAATGTGCTTGGAGAAAAAGGTAACCGGAGAGACCTTAAACATCAGCAACCGGAGTTGGTAGAAAAATGACGTGTAGTGAGGTTAAGTGGGTAGAGTCCATTAAGATAAGATCATCACCCTTTTAGATTACTCATTATGTAGAGAATTGTGGAGAAAAATATTTCTCGGATATCACAATTATGACCGAGATGATGATGTATTCGGTCAGTATACCACCCTCGGGTTTACGTAACTGATTCGGCCTTGCCATTTAGGTGGATGGAAGTTGGTCCTCAGCACATCCTTTTAGAAGTGTACTGTACAAAAGGTAATCCTTTACCTTGCCATGTATAGAGATCCATTTTCCTTTAGAGTTTGCAGTTTTGTTTGTGTTGCTTATATACGTGGAATCTAATAATGGTAACAATTTCACTAGTTGATTTGATTTATTTTAATAGGTTTTATCTAGCGAGTCATTAAAAATGATATCAAATAATTTTACGTAGTAAAGATTTGATTATCATAAGGGAAAAACTCGTGTCATGTTTATATATGATCGTGGTCTTATGGGATTCTATTTTGTTTTATAAAACTATGACTTTGAGTTTCTCGCATCAGTCCATGAATAACCTGGAGTTTGTTTCCTTAAACTTCAGGTGCCTTATTTTCTATGGGAAGCCTACTAGCTCTAGTTTTACGTGGATCAACGGGAGGGGTCTTGGAGCTGAAGATTCTGTAGACAGTTATTTGTTCCCACCTTGTCTTAGTTTATTTAGCATTTATAAGGACAAATTTTATAAACGTCCATGCTGACATTAATTACACTCTGATACGTATGATTTTTTTTGTATAATGATTATGTATGATGGAATATATAAACATTTTTGTGTTGTGCAAGATTATATTCTTTTTACTTCTTTCTATTTTCTTTCTTACGAAAAACCATTCACTTCTCCGACACTTGAACTTGCAGAACGAGAATACTGTGGATGTATTATTGTTGATTTATGAGATTCGAGGAAGTGGGTTGTTTCATTTAGTATCAAAGCTTAGATGGTAAAAGACTCATCAAAGATAAGCTGCAATACCCTGAGATAAGGATAAAGATACCCTAAAGGGAGTTGGGAGTAATATATACAAGTGCGTATTTTTTAGTATAAATGATTTCTCTTTGAAAATTAAGTAAAAAAATAACTTTACCTAAGATTTATTTTCGATAAAATAATATCTTTGAAAGGTATAATTATAAATGCTAATGGTGAGAACTATAAACGATAAACGTCTTTTGATGAGAATACTACCATTTGACTATAAGATGTTTATAAAATCATCAATAGAGATGAGTTAGGAATCCTAGCTTAAGAAATACTCAGAATTCTAGTTATGCTTGCAAGTTATCAATTATAATAGGCCATTGATAAGTTGCACTTAATCTTTGTAAAAACCCGATCGAGGAAGGTTCTACAAAGGAAAGTCCTCCAAGGCCCAGAAGAAAAGCCATCGTCTTCTCTAGCGACGATGAGAAGGCCAATGCTCAAGCATTCCCCATTCTCCTATTAGTTGGGGAAGTATTCTCGTAGACGAAATGGTAGTCCCTTCTAAGGCTCCAGAGCTTGTCATCATTTCCAATGATGGGGATTTAACAAATTTGAACCCATTGAGGAACCTATTAAGGAACCTATCGAGAAAGGGTCATGCTGAACTCAATAACGAGAACTTGGCCTTTTACGACCAATGGATGAATGACGTTCCCAATGACGATGTGAATGGTAGTCAAGATAGCAATATCGTTTGATTCGTGGGAGGCGATAACATAAAATGGAAGGATGAGACAGAGGTTGAGGAAGAAGAAGAGGCAGAAGATGAAGCCCTCATAGAGGAAGAACTAGCCCTCAGACTCGATGAAATCGAGAAGGGCAACATTATGGAAGGAATACCGATCGTCATTATCCATGCCCCACAGCTTCCTTATGTGGAAAACCCATCACAAGAAGAAGGAGACGATAATATGGCAGATAATGAAAAAACAAGGAAATATCCTTCGAAAGTGCCTCGTCATATTCTGATGAATAAGATTAAACTTTAAAGATGTGATAACTACGTAATTAGAAAGTTGTGTATGAGGAGTGAAGTTGTAGGAACATTTTTGGATTTATGAATGAGCAGTTTCCATTATTATATAGTTTGCATAAACATCTCCCTAAACTAATTAAGAAGTCTACGAATATGAAACTTTTGAGAAATATATTTGCCCAAAGATTCATACTCGGAAATTATGCGGGGAAAAGAAGAAAGAAAAGCTTTTAAAGGAAATTTTTATAGAAGAAAATGGTTAGATATAGTGAATCCACTAAACTGAGAATTTAAAGTTTCAACATGTAAGATGAAAATGTAAGCGATACATAAATCACCTAGTGTCCACGAATTATCTTATCAAACATTGAGTTCACAAATTAACCAACCCAAAAAGGGATGTATCCTTCGATGTTTGACAAAAAATATTGATTGGGCTTTACGATCGGATACTTAAGTTTTCTATAATAGCCAAGTACTATGCAAGGAAAATGTAATCTTCTGAAGCATGATCTGAATCCATGCTAAGAGATCTACGAATCTATACGGGTCGAAAGTGGGAGATGCGAGTTCAAATAAAGGATCAAATCAGATATTGCGCACCAATGATTTATATCGGGTATTAACACTTAATATGACTAGTAATTTAATGTGAATTTTTTTAAGTATGAGATAATCTAACAACCTAAATTTTTGACCACCTTAAATAGGGATATTAAAATAATTTAATTATCCGAGAATGAGTAAGCTTGGAATTTTAATAAAAAACACTGAATAAATCCTGGAGAAATCAGATAACAATTTGCAATAAAGGATTATGTATAAGAAATGGATTTAAATGAAGGTTTAAGCGATTTGATAAATATTATAATTATTTATATAATTGAGTAAACGATAAGAAATCATTTTAAATATGTTGTAAAGTGATTACATATCAACAGTGAACAAATTTTATGTAGAAATAAGGAACAAATTTTATGTAGAACAAATTACATATCAATAGTGAACAAATCATAAGGAAAACCGATATCATTTAATCGATATAATCTCGAATTTTAAAAATAAATATGGATTTAATAACTGAATAATTATTTTTTAATTCTTTAAACATGATAAGAAACTTGTTTTAAAATTTAGTTTATGAATGAAAATATTTGACTGAAAATTGAAAATATAACTGATAAAAGAATTTCAGATTCTCAACGATTTGACGAATTGGAGTTGTACAAGATTGTGTTTCACATATGTCATTCCCCCTACACATGCACGCACATAAACACAGACACACACACACACACACACACACACACACACACACACATATATATATATATATATATATATATATATATATATAAGCACATGATAACATATACACATAAGGCTAGTGAAGGGTTAAATAAAGTAAGAGAGTTTAGGTAAAAAGTAAGCAAAGTTAAATTTATTTTTGTAAAACCCCATATTTTTCAAAGTAAATAAATAATATAATTAATTAACAAACAAAAAAAAAATATTTTTGAAAGTTTTAGAATCTATCCCCAAAACTTATACCATTGCATTCGTAGTGATTTTCTGATCTATATATATATATAATATGCTTTGAACGAAGTTCATATGTAAAAGTTATTGAAATTCGAAGTTCTGTATCTGACAAATAACTGTATATGTATACGAGTGTATATGTAGAATTCTATAAAAATACGAATGTGTAAATTTCAAAAATTACGCATGTTTAAATTCGAAAAACTAACGCATGTTATAAACGAAATTAAATCATAAAATAACTAAAATTAATTGATGAATGGAGTAAAGTTGTAATTTAATCATTGGAATAATTCAAGATAAGCTGGACACGTCAAAACGCGTTTGACTCAGGAGTCGACCCATAGCATGGTCGCATCGATCTATGGGCCAACCTTAGAAAAACAGGGTGTACCCGTATGCATTTTAGATAGCGCGTGATTTCTAGCTCTGTACGTGCAGATTCAAATTGTTTCCTTTGCGGCCAATAAGATGCTTTATTGGGTATCGTTTAGGGGAGTGAAGACGCTTTGCCTGGAACACCTGAGGCATCTGCTATCCTTATCTCCTTTTCATTTATTCTTGTTTCCTCTTTTCTTATTTCCTGGTTCCTTACCATTTTTTCTGGACTTCATCATCCTTCTTGGGATCAACTACGTCTTGGTTCTGAACAATACCAACTACTCTCCCTATTGCAGATTCAGCATCCGCCAGCCTAATGAATTCATCTACCATTTGTAGAATTCTTCCAGTGAGTTAGGTTCCTTCTTCTTGACCTACCTTCCAGATTTTCTCTCTTTGTCAACAACACGTACTAAAGTCATTAAAATCATTTTCAACTCTAGATTTTCAAATTCCGTTACCATGGTTTTAAACCAATTCAGGAAGCATTTCAATGATTCTCTAGGGCCTTGAGTCATTGTTGGAGAATGGAGTTTTGATGACAACAACCTTATTTCAATATTAATTGATTATAAAATATATACCAACACATTTATCTAGAATATATATATACATATGCAGGATTTATATACAGGAATTATTACTGAAGACTGTACAGTTTAAAGATATTAGAGAATTAGAATTCGGAGATGATTCAAGACTCATGAGTATTAAAGGTTTCAAGAGTTCAAGACAAATATAGTAATAAAGTCTACTTTTATGTAAGACTCTGAATATCACTCCAGGTTCAAATTCAAATTCTATTTTTCGATTTCTGATTTCAAAATCTATTTTCAAATTCTATCTTTAATCTCTATCTTCTCTACTTTACTTTCTCTATTTTACTTTTTGCTTTTTAACTAAAGTTTTATACTTTATAAGTTTTATATATTATATATATTTTATATACTTTATATTTATATAGTTTTAAACTCTATAATTTTATAATTATGTTCATATATCTTATATTTATGTTTTCATATGATTTTCCACTTTATAATACTTATTTATAACACTATGTTTTAATTCAAGAATTTCCAGAATTATATATATATATATATATATATATCAAAACACTTGAAAATTGCTCAAAATTTAAATTTACATAGTAATATGTCGACATACATATACGTCTATGTGGACATATAACTGTCACTTTTTGAAAATTGAAAGGAAGTGTCTTTTCACTATTTGTAACGTTCCAGAAGCGTTGCAACCTTTCAAATCTTATAAATAGGGGCTGATTTCGAATTTTTTATTCATTCTTCTTCTCCATCTTCCTCTCCTTTCTTTACACTATTATATTTTCGCATTTTTATGATTTCTACACCTATATACGTCTATGCCGAATTCAATTCTATTTACATAAAACTTCTTCTCTTTTCACTTTCTTCTCATTACTGTCTGAATCGAAGTGCTATTGAAGAGTTATATGGCTATTGTAATCATTTGGGAAGTGTTTGGGTAATCGTCGTTTTCCTTATAGTCGTGAAATCAAGGAATGAGAGCGGTGTTACCCTTGTAGCCGTGAAATCAAGGAGAGTATACTTGATCAAGTATGTGGAATGTTAACTTTGTAGCTGTGAAATCAAGGGGGTTGTACTTGGATATTGATATAGTAATAAAACTCTACGCAATCTAGCGTTGCATGGGACTAGACGTAGAACTAATCCGAACTAGTATAAAATCCGGTGTGTTCTTTCCTTTTCTGCATTTTATTTCTGTTTATCTTTGTGTTTGTGTTTAATTATGTGTCTTTGATTGTTTCCGTGGTGTGTGATTCATATAGTATATCATATAAGGTTTAGATTTTGTTTAAATTCTCAAAAACACTATTCACCCCCTCTCTTGTGTTAGTTTTGCCTTAATGATCCATTCCGCAATCCCTAACAATTTGTATCATAGCATGGTCTTTCAAAAGTTCATAATTTGATTTTTGAAATTTTTAAATGGCAAATTTTGAACACTAGTTTAAATGTATGCATTGCATGAGTATTAGATGATTCTGCTTTTAATTTTATTGAAAAATCAAGTTACTATGATTTGATTTTTGAAATTTAAAATTTTGAAATTTGAAAATTTGAAAATTTTGATATGTTACAAAACCATCATGATATTATTGTTTAAAATTGTAGTAAGTTATTTGGAAAGTCATTTGATTATTTGAAAAGTTATTTGATTATCTGAAAAGTTGTTTTGTTTTGCAGGAGAAGAGTAATGATGGTTGGCGAAAAGACATAAAAAAGAAATGGATATATATAATGTAAATCAACGAAGAAATGGGTACTGGATCAGTTTAACACTTTGGATTTTCATCTACAACTTATCTTCATACTGTACTTATCTTCGTTTGCTTCATAATGTCGCTTGTTTCATGTGAATCCGTCAAGAATTGACCAAGTATTGATCAAATGAAGTTGTTGGTGAATAAAGAGAGAAGGGAACCAAAATTGTCGGCGGTTATCTTCAAATTGCATCAACGGGTTATAATATTTTGTCCCAAATCCTTTTCCAGATCGTAGTTCTCGTTCTTGTGGTCGTTTTGATTGGTAGATCGTCAAATTCCGATCAAAAATGAGTGAGATATGACTATTTAAAGTTGGCTATGCAAAACTGAAAAACTGTTACGGGATTTCATGCATCTCTCTTACTGTTTCGACTTGCTGCACCCAAATACCATCCAAATTCATCCCCAAACTGTTATTTGATCGTAGTCCTTGAATTCCTCTTCGATTTGCCGCTGATTTCGTCCAATTTCGTTAATAAACGAAGAAGTTATGCCTCTTGCAAGTTTGATTGAAAGCGAAAAACGAGAAGAAGAAGAAGAAGAAAAGAAAAGATTGTGAAGAGATAGATTTCTTTTATAATTTTAACATATAAAAGGTTCTTTATCAAATTAATATATTTTGATTTCTAAAGTTTAAATTTAAAATTGATTTGTATTAAAATATTAATAATAAATTAACTTCTAAGTCCTTTTAAAATCAGTTTTTTTTATATAATTATGAATATATGTTTACAATTTACTTCATATGATAAAATTATATATTATCTTTGAAAAGATCTTCAATTTTTTATTTAAAAAAAGCTCCGACTAAGATTATTTAACTCCACATTTCTCGTAGAACTATTCTAAATAGTTTATTATATATTATGAATATCTTTTATAAAAATATGTATCATCATCAAATCATTCTATATATTATTACCTTAATATCATTACACATCTTATTTCATATCATACATCATTATTATAAATTACCGTGCATTTTAAATTAAAATCATTCACATCATAAGTTGCATTTCATATTATTTCATATTGCTTTGCATATGACATACATTTCATACTACATTATAACAAACATACTTCACACACTGCATTACATAATAACTTTTAACTCCTCATAACAAGTATACTATATAGGAAATTATTATCTTAGATATATATATAGGATAATCAAATAAATAACATATTTACTTTGGCTTGATTAACTTGCTTGATTGGCTTGATTGACTTGTTTGGCTTGTTTGACTTGAATAACTTGATTTACTTACTTAACATGGTTAAATTTCATTAATGGTTAATAGATTTGTTAGAAAATACTTATGCATTTGTAAATAATAGGAGTTTTATAGGTTTTTAGGATAAATAGAAGTTACAAGAAATGTTTGGTTTTATGTTTTGTGACAACTAAACTTAAATTGATTGATTGTTTGGATTAAATTGCTGTACTTAACTTATATCATAATTTTAAGGATATCAAAGATATTTCTTAGTCTAGATTAAAATCTTATTATAGTTTTAAGGGAATTTGAGTTTAGGATAGGTTTAGTCTTGTATTAGATTAAGGGGGAGTTTTTTAGTTTCTAGGATTAGTTGATGGTTCAAGAAATGTTTTTAAATTAGCATATATTATTTTGGTTGATTTGGTTGTTTAGATTGATTGTTTGAATTATTTGCTTGAATTGCTTGTTTGGATTGATTATTTGATTTAATATTGATTGGATTACTTAGTTTATCCTTCTATTTAATACAATCATAACTTTAGGGGGAGTTATAATCTTTTAAGCTTAGAATCATAGATTTAGAGGGAAATATAAGGATATTATAGAATTAGGGATAATTATATTAGAAACATTTATAGCATAAATTTAGGGGGAGTTATTTATACTAGTACTTAAGAATAGAATCATATATTAAAGGATATATATAGATAGATTTAGGATTCAGGGGGAGTAATTTACTTTAGTATAGGAATTATTTAGATAGTTATCGGATTTAGGGGGAGTAGTTTTACAATTTCTTTTTGATAATGCCAAAGGGTGAGAAATTATAAAATATAGAATGAGTTTATATGATTCATATAGATAGGGGGAGTATTAGAAGGATCATCATCAACAGGTATGTGCAGGTATGATATTTTATAAACTAAGGTTGTCATCTAAGGTTGTCATCATCAAAAAGGGGAGATTGTTGGAGAATGGAGTTTTGATGACAACAACCTTATTTCAAGTATTAATTGATTATAAAATATATACTAACACTTTTATCTAAAATATATATATATATATATATATATATACACACACACACACACATACATATGTAGGATTTATATACAGGAATTATTACTGAAGACTTATAGTTTAAAGATATTATAGACAGAATTCAGAGATGATTCTCATGAGTATTCAAGATTTCAAAAGTTCAAGAGTTCAAGACAAGTATAGTAATAGAGTGTAGTTTATGTAAGACTCTAAATAGCACTCCAGGTTCAAATTCAAATTATGTTTTTCAATTTCTGATTTCAAAATATATTTTCAAGTTCTATCTTTAATCTTTATCTTTTCTACTTTACTTTCTCTATTTTTCTTTTTGATTTTTAAATAAAGTTTTACAGTTTATAAGTGTTATATATTATATATATTTTATATACTTTATATTTATATAGTTTTAAACTCTATAATTTCATAAATATGTTCATATATCTTATATTTATGTTTTCATATGATTTTCCACTTTATAATGCTTATTTATAATACTATGTTTTAGTTCAAGAATTTCCAGAATTATATATATATATATATATATATCAAAACTCTTGAAAATTGCTCAAAATTCAAATTTACATAGTGATATGTCGACATACATATATATATCTATGTTGATGTACAACTGTCACTTTTTGAAAATTGAAAGGAAGTGTCTTTTCACTATTTGTAACGTTCCAGAAGCGTTGCAACCATTCAAATCTTATAAATAAGGGCTGATTTCGATTTTTTTATTCATTCTTCTTCTCCATCTACATCTCCTTTATTTACACCATTATATTTTCTCATTTTTATGATTTCTACACCTATACTCTACCGAATTCAATTCTATTTACATAAAACTTCTTCTCTTTTCACTCTCTTCTCATTACTGTCTAAATCGAAGTGCTATTGAAGAGTTATAGGGCTATTGTAATCATTTGAGAACTGTTTGGGCAATCGGTGTTTTCCTTGTAGCAGTGAAATCAAGGAACGGGAGCGATGTTACCCTTGTAGCCATGAAATCAAGGAGAGTATACTTGATCAAGTGTGTGGAATCAGTGTTTACCTTGTAGCCGTGAAATCTAGGGGGTTGTACTTGGATATTGATATAGTAATAAAACTCTACGCAATCCAGCGTTGCATGGGACTGGACGTAGGAGTAATCCAATCCAGTAAAAAATCCAGCGTGTTCTTTCCTTTTCTGCATTTTATTTCTGTTTATCTTTGTTTTTTTATTTTATTCTTTGTCTGTGATTATTTCTGTGGTGTGTGATTCATATAGTAGATCATATAAGTTTTATATTTTGTTTAAATTCTCAAAAGCATTATTCAACCCCCCCTCTAGTGTTAATGTTGCCTTAACGATCCATTCTGCAATCCTTAACAGTCATTCCATACAGGGAGAAAATGCCCTTAGCCTTCATTGTATAGAGCCTAAATTGCATTTTAAACTTACATGTCAATTCTCCAAATTGGGTAATATATTTTGGCGAGAGTTTTGCAAAGTACATCGATGCGACCTACTCCAAATAAATAGAGAAATATCAGCACTTCAACCCGTTTATTGCTTTAGCCCCGCTCATATTCCATTCATACTTTGTGGAGATAAAAATTTGGATTAGTCGTTCCATTGTATGCCGGCATGGTCAGAGGAACGAACTTTTTAGGATGTTCAACTTCTAATTTATCTTTCGTGAAAGGAGTTAGAAAAGGAGAGAATACCTAATCATCATCGTCGTCATTCCTTGCCATGCTTTCCTTCATTATCTTCTTGATCATCCCGAAGATCTATTCCTTAATTGTGAGGAACTCTATGGGGAAACCATCAGCAGCATCCCTGAGCACTTGACTTTCAAATGATCTCGGCTAGCAAACTAAGGACGTGTTCTCCTAGTATGTGGAATTGCCTATCTGGTGGTGCTCGCTAACCTTTAAGGAGGTTGTCTCGCGGGCTGGAACAAATTTGATTAGTTTCTTCCAACCAAGTTAGCATTGACCTTAGAATCTTCCATTTTAGCATCACGATCGTCATCTGAAACTGACAATCAATCCAGGTCATTAGCAACATTGATTTGGTAATCTCGATTATTCTAACATGAAGTTTTCTAGGAAGAGCAACCTTTTTTCTTCCCGTATTAGCTTTATTCACATCTGTGATGTTCACTTATTGCATTGGACCTTAATTCCTTCTGTGGTGATCAAAGACAGATGAACGCACATTTTTCTCTAAGTCTATGCCCACTCTATTACCCTCTAAGTTGGGCCTTCTAGGAAGTAGGGCATCCAACCTTTCCGTCAAATCTTTGTTGGTGGTTTCCGTGAGTTGGTTCATAGGCGCTACCACAGTGTCCAGTTCTCTCTGTGTTATAGCCTCTCTCAGGGCATGAGCAGCAATAGGGTTGTTATTTATTAGGGAAACAAAGGTATCTTTCATTGCATTTCCAGAAGCTACTGCAGATTTGCCGATCTTCTTCTTCGAAGGAGTCATTATTCACTCAACTTCTAGGTTTGATTGCAAGTTTGTCAACAGATCTTCCTTCTAGACCGTGGGGATCTATAGTGAAATTGTAGATCTTCTCCTTTGTTCGATTTCTCAGTGAAAGCACCAAATGTTAATTTCAAAATTAGCACTAACACATGAGGGTTATGAAAGCACCACCTCTTTTAGGCGATAATAATACAAATTAAGTAGAAGTAATGAAGAATGATAGAAAATAGTAAGAAGAAAAAGAGAACACAAGGTTCGTAGTGGTTCAACTATTGATAAGGCCAACATCCACTCTCTGTTATACATGCCGAATACAGTGGTTTTGATTACTATGATTATGAGTATAAATATCAGTGAGAATATCTCCCAAGTAAGTATATAAGTATCACAAGTAATATCAACTATTGGAGTATATCACAATAATTTGTTTAAGTGAAGAGTCCTTGCTGTCCTGGGAATTTGCAATGTTTGATGATGGATTTCGACAGAGTTCCAACAGGAAGAGATTTCATCCCTGTTTTGTAGGAGAGTATAGTGTACTTATAGGAGTTCCGGAAGGTGTTAAGCTGACTCACTTCACAAGTAAGCCCACCAGAGCCCCCCTAATCCACGCATGAAATATGGCTGTGAAATGACTAGGTTCTACTATGGACTAGTGCCGGTCCATGGCCTATGGACCGGTGCCATCCATAAACTTTGTCTATAATCACACTTCGACTTTGCCAAGTGCCTCTACATGTTCTTGTGACCTTCCTTGCAAAGATAAACTTGGTTTGGCCTTCATTAACTTGTGCTTATAGGTCCATCGTCTCGACATGCACGATCTTAGTTCAGTCCATCAGGTTGTAGTGGCTAAACAAGTCCGACTACATCCAAATTTGGTAGGTAGGTCGCCGTATGATTCATTGTGGTACAAGTATTAATGTTCCAGCATGCAATGCTATGGGCCGGTGCCAATTCATAGGCATGGATCAGTGTCGGTCCATATACTTTAAGTATTTTCGCTTTATTTTTTGGACCCTGTTTATTCTTTGCCTTGAGATTTTTCATGAAGTTTCGGTTGAATCCAAGGTTGTATTGTCTTCATTCCTTATGATTTTATCCTTCAGGTTCAGAACCGGGTTAACACAATGAAGCAATATCATACATGTTTTAGTCCTTACTCCGCCATGAAGTGATATCTTAATAGGTTTAGTTCCTTACTTCACGATGAAGTGTTATAATTTTATTTATAACTTCACCATGAAGTAATATTATAGGTTTTAATATCTTTCATTCTTTTTCTTAATTATAAACCATGCCATAATTTATTTGCATGTTCCCAAAATTTTCTTATTTTAGTCCATTTCCATTTTATTATAGATGTAGAAAGTTTTATAGATGTTTTTCATAAATTTAGCATTCTTTTATTTAATTTTTATTTGATGAAAAATGTCTCTTTCCAATATTTTTCACGTAAGTTAACGGATTACATATGCTTTCACATTTACAAATTTATTTACTATGTTTAACATATGTAAATGAGATATAGAAAACTCTAAATAACTGTAGAAAATATAATAACTGTAAAGAAATAAGCTAAAAATACACTTATAGAAAATAATTTAAAAACTATAAACTACAAATATTTACAACCCAATTATTTTTATGATTCAAATTATAAGTAATAACTTCTATAAACCTATCATCCTTAGTTGAAGCCTGCGGTCCTCCTAGATCCAGGTCCTAGGTCATATACTAATTTAATTTTTAAAATCTTCTTCGAGAAAACATTTAGATTTAGGTCCCGCTTCAGTTAACAGGGAACCCATAGGAAGGAGATTTGAGTATGAGGAAATGGTTAGGCTTAACATCTTATTTATAGGTGAGTTAGAGGACCTCAAATCATTGGATTTGTCTGATTATATCTAGGTCAGCCACATCATAAGCTTAGATCTAACCATCAGATCCAAAAGCATAGACTCCAGATTTCACGAAAATAAATTTAAAATAATTGGCTCATCCTCGAACATTATTGCATCTAGGCTATTTGGCGGGTCGTCCTATCTTAATGTTGGGTTGACCTGTAGGTCGACCTAGCTACAGGTTGGGTCGACTTGACCCTATTTTTTTAACTTTGAATTATGATTTTAATCTTCCCTTCATATCTTCTTCATTTTAACTCGGATTAGGCCAAGTTATATATGAAGATTGTCCAGAAAGTCACCATGGACACAATCTAAAAGTTTCTGTAGCCAAATTCAAACATTTGTAAAAGTTATCTTTTTAATTTCTTTTCTTTATTTATTCTTATTTCCTTCTTATTAAATTCATTTTTCTTTATTAGTGATATTATTAAAATACCAGGATGTTATATTCTCCCCTCCTTAAAGGGGTTTGTCAATGAAATATCAAAAGATAAAAAAATGTAATTAACAACCACAACTGAAATCTACAATCGTCTACTAAAACGTCATCCACTGCATCCATTGTCCTTAAGATTTCTAATGCAATTTATGGTATTTTACAATCGTGTAGTGTAAATGTCCTTAGCTAATCCAAAAGATTACTCTGTCCGTTGATCCAGTCGACCTCCTATTTATGCAAATTTGCTCATGCCATGTATCCACTTGTATGCAATAAGCATAATAATGACTGTTAGTTCGAGATGCATGCTACAACAATCATCCATATTCAAGATACATAAGCTAGACATTAATTTATGACAACCATAGAACAAATAATAGACATGTGACACACATACGTATGCATATGCGTCCATTGCATCCGTTAGCAACCACTTGCATCCGTTATACATAACATATTATAACAATATGTTTATATCCATTCCTACTATCCATATGCTCAATCTTATGATCTACCCTCAATGAGGGGATTAGAAGAAAGATTCTAATAAAAGGAGAACATTACACCAAAACAGGTGATTCCCAACGAGTATAACCGTCGCAAACAATTTCAGCAACGCTTATTAGTGTTGCTGTGGAGGGTGGCAATTTAGTACCAACACTTATAAGCGTTGGTAGATTTTCTGTCCCAACGCTTATAAGCATTCAGTCGCAACACTTATAAGCGTTGGTAGATTTTCTTTAGCAACGCTTATAAGCGTTGGTAGATTTTCTTTACCAACGCTTATAAGCGTTGTAAGATTTTTGTTTGCAATGCTTATACATGTTGCAATACATTTGTTTGTAACGCCTATACATGTTACAAAATTTTAATTCACAACAAATATAAATTTTAATAATAACAGAAATATGTATTAGCAACTCGCATATTCTAACATTAATAGTCAATTAATAACCAACATGATGATAATATAGATGATATTTAATATGAATCAAAAACTAATATTAAACTCAATGCATACTAATAGATAACATTCATAATCACATAACGACATAGAATATCAATTAACAATAAAGAAGCACAATACATAATTAAGATGTCAAATTCAATACATAATTAGTTTGTTAAATTCAATACATAAATAAGATTCTACAAATACCGAGTACGAAACTCTGGCCATATAACGAAGCCTCCATCTGAAAATTCACATAACTTGTACATTCCATTTTGAGGACCATCATAAATTGGTGCATCCGGTTCAAGAACTTCAACAACCCAAATTACTTTCTCTATATTCGGTACCACTTTCCTAGAATGACAAACTGTTTGTGTTCCAAGATAACCTTTTGCTACCTCCTTCTCTAGATCATTTGACAATAGCATTACGTATTTCTTTTCCATTTTAGATGAATGAAGATCATTAAGTGACACATTTGGAGTAACGGTTACATTATTACTTATAGGATGATCAATTAGAAGCACCTTCTGTATGAGGAGTGGAAGGACTTGCAACAAGTTTTTCTTGCAAATTAGGTATAAATTTCATAAAAGTTGAAGTAATTGAATTGATGGCGTTATTAACCTGAGTAGCTACTTGCCTTTCTATCTCCAATTTCCAAATGGACAAATCCACGACTTGTTTTTTTATCAGCTACAGCTTTTACAGCTCGAGCCACCTTAACTTGTTTTATAGAAAAAGTAGAACTAATTGCTCGATAATAATTTTTCTTCATGTCAGAACCAAAAACTTCTGCAATTGGATCATTATCAAGATCATCTACTGCGCCACTAGAACTACCATCCAATTTTCTCTTTTCTTCCGCTGCCTCTAGAAGTGCCTGCAATCATTGAATATCACATTAAATTGACAATTTCAGTTTGTTGTTAAAAACAGAAAAACATGAGTTTACATCTCGCACAAAATAATATAAACTTGAAGGCTCAGAGTGATCAATAAACAGAAAAACTGAGCCATAGGCTTAGAAAAACTGAGCCATACCATAGGATCAGTTTTGCTGAGCCACAGGCTCAGCAAAACTGAGCCTTATGGCTCTGTAAAACTGAGCCACATGCTCAGTTTTTCTGAGCCACAGGCTTAGAAAAACTGAGCCATAAGGCTCAGAATTGCTGAGCCGCAGGCTCAGCAAAACTGAGCCGTATGGCTCAGAATTGCTGAGCCGCAGGCTCAGCAAAACTGAGCCTTATGGCTCAGAAAAACTGAACCATAAGGCTTAGAATTACCGAGCCACAGGCTCAGCAAAACTGAGCCGTATGGCTCAGAATTGCTGAGCCATAGGCTCGGTTTTGCGGAGCCGTATGGCTCGGCTTTGCGGACAACATATATGTTTCTGCGGCTCAGTAAACGGTGCCAATTCAGTAAACTGTGCATGTTCAGTTCAGGTAAATAATGATCAGTCAAAATAATTTAATGAGCTTAACAACATATATGAAAATCTACATATGTTTATGCGGCACATGGTAGTACTTCTTCCGATTTCCTTTTATGTCCAACCTTCCAAATCGTCGTTCATGAAATATTTGCTTCTGGATTGGTTAAGACCTACATGAAATATCAAAGTTGACAACACATAGTTAATATAACATTCTACAAACAGCCATTTACAAAAGATAATTTTATTACCATTTCATGGTGCACTCTATGTTAAGGTTTCCTTCCTAGAGTATGAGTGATTTGGTTTTTCGCTTTGTTTTTTTGCATTTTTTTTACATTGCTCCATCTTTTCATTCGTATACTCAATATCAAGGAACTTTTCCCACCACACTCTGTCTATATCATTTGGACATCTATCAATGGCAACACGTTTTGGAATCATAGTGTCATCAACTTTAAGAGGACTTTTTCTTAATGTTGACTTCATTGACCTATAGTACGGTGGGAAATGTTTCTCTAATAACGGTCGAGCTATGCTAGGATCTACATCCATGTCAAATTCTTCCTATCATGAGAAAAGAAAAAGAATAAAAGAAATCATGAACCAATCAAATATATCATAATTTAAACTTGATGATGAAATTGATATGAGTGAAAATACCAAAAGCCCTTCCCATAGTTTATCCTTGTAGAAGCTATCTACGGCCCTCCATTGTTTGTAGCCAACGGGTATATGAAAATGGATTAACTCACCACAACGTGTACTCCATTTAGCTGAATCTTCCCCTACTGCACCCTCAACACCAACCGTTATAAAGAACTTTTTACCTTTGGGTGGTTGATGTTCAATAGTCTTTGTTGTACTTACATTTGCATTTGCGCTAAAATTGTTTGTCATTTTAATGAAAAATCTACATTAAAAAACAAACAAAATGTAAAGTTAACATAACACGTGAAAGATACTTGCAAGATATGAATTAACATAACAAACTGGCAATAGTTTCAAAAGACATCAATAAAAGAAAATCATACATTTCAAAACACAACACAATTGTACAATACATCAATAAAGGTTAATGCATGATCAAAACAAGCAAAATACATGCAAAATACTTTCAATCAACATGTTGATTTCGATTGAATACATTTCAATAATGGTTCTTAATTTGGTTGTTCTTTCAAAATAGATTGATATGTTGTTGGTACTTCATAATCATCTATGTTATCCATTATGCGTTTAGGAGAGCATCGAACAATTGACCAGTCGGAATTTTGTGTATTTATGATGTAAAATACTTGACTTGCTTCGGATGCAAGAATAGCAGGCTCATCATATTCTCCATCGGTATTCTTGAGCTTCTTTAAGTTTACCATTAACAAATTTGTATCCGAGCAAACTTTACAAACCATTTGTCTTATCTGCAACATTCACCCAATCACAATAGAATACCACATGTTGAAAATCATAGTAATCAACTTCCATGATCTCTCTAATAACACCATACCAAGTCGTATCATCATCCATAGGATTTAAATCTTTTGAACTTGCAACAAATGTAGTGATCGCATCCATACAGACACCACTATCTTGCGTTGAAATGCTATCGTCATAATGTTGAGGAGAGAATGTATAGCCGTTCACTCTGTACTTAAGAAAAGTTTTGACTTCCCACTTTGGACCATTGACATACAACCATAACATTGTGTTCATGCATTTTTCGTCCACTAACTGTTAAGAATTAACAAAATTAATAGAATAACATTAGTTAAAAAGAAATACATTGCTCTCAAGTAAATTTAGCACACCTTATTGTATAGCCAATCAACAAATTCAGATTGGACTACTACTTCTGCTTTTGTGATAGTTTTCCTTTTACCACGAAGACTGTCTTCTAAAGATAAGCGGTATGCACTACGAATTCAATATTGTGATAAATATATATATATATATATATATATATATTCTTGACTAAATGTGATATACGTATTGAAAAAGGTGAAAATGTATGACCTGTAGTATTCATCTCGTTCCGATATATCAATTCTAAATAGTAACCATCGTCGAATATGTGATCGTTGCACTCTAGATAATTTTAACGGTTTACCTTCAACGATGGAACGCTCATATATATCATCACTATTCTCATCTAGAAAGGATGCTTGTTTAGAGCTATGATTTCCATCACGTGGATTTAGCATATATTCCATTGCGTATCGAACTGATTCTGAAACAAGGTATGCTTCAGAAATTGATCCTTCTATATACCTTTTGTTACTAGGTATGTTTTTGCAATCTTTCATAGCCCTAGCACACAAAAATTAATATGCATACTTACAGTTTGTTACTTCATAACCCTTAGGTAAAATAATTTGAATGCAAAAACAATATTTACCTTTCAAATGGATACATCCATATATAAGTCGATGGTCCACAAAGCAGAGCTTGATCTGCTAAATGTACCATCAAATGGATGCTTATATCAAAAAAAATCCGTTGAAACATAGTGTGCCAACACACATAATGCTTCAGCAATCATATCTTTAGCCGCTTGCACATGTTCTTGAACAAAAATTTTTGAACATATTATGTTGAAGTACAAGCTTACTTGTAGATTCCAGCCACGACAGAACCACAGTGTATCTCAAGGGGCCAACCAGAGATTATAAGCAGTTCTTCCGCTTTATGAAGATCTATGGCCTTCAATGCTCCATCTTCATTAATTCCGTATGCAACGTTGAATCGAAGTGGTTTTGGGTTTAGTTCCCATCCCGGTCTCTTCGAAACAACACGTCAAAAGGTCCAATATATCTCATCGATAGTTTGGTGTTTTAACTATCAATGTCAAACAATACGATCAAATATATTGGCAGCTCTGATTCACTTATTGATCGATTTTATCGATCTTTAGAAATCGATTTTCATATTCTCTTATCTCGAATCTCATTATTCGTTACATTGAAAATAATGATATATCTTTATTTACAAAACCCATTTCCTTTCCTTATTTCAAAACCATCATTATACATTTGCCAATCTCTTTTATTTCCTTTTCGCCTTGCGAAAATCATCTTATATTCTTAACTCAAGGTTAACGATAAATTTTCACAATCCAAACTTGAGTTAAACATCCATTAGTTCAATAACATTTCAAAATCTTGTTAATGACATCGCGATATTTCTCTTGTAGAAATAATAACCAAATTTCAACACTCCTATCGTTTCAAACTAATATCATTCTTTGATAGTAGTGAAGTCGTTCAAGTTGGGGTATTTTAGTTACCTCTCTGACCTTGATCGACAACATTCTTATCTCAGAATAGATAAAGGTTTGAAACACTAAATTTATCACTCCATTTCCATCGATTCCATTTACCATTTTATTCAAACCATGGTTTTTTTATAACGATCCCTTTTATTTGGAAAATTATTCTCACACTAGATCTCCTTACTTTTATCTAAACGTAAACTCCTTTCCTTTATCCCTTTAACATAATTAATTAACACTTAGCTTTTGTTCACAAATATGTTTACAGAGTCGTTCACCTAATTCCCTTACCTTAGAAAGTAAAAATGACTTTTGCTCAACTCAATCCCTTTTGTTAAGGCTTATTTTACAATCATTTTCCAAGTTTAAACTTCTTTATAACTTTGTTTCAAAACTCGGATTCAAAAATAACATCTCCTTATATACTTTTCTATAAATTTGTCAATCTTCTTTATTTTTGTAAATCACTTTCGCTTTACTCTGTTTACTAATTCTATAAATTTAGTAAACAAAAATCTTATTTAAATCTTTTACGACAACCCATTTCACATCCTTACTACTTTAATAATCAAGTCTTATATTTACTTTAGTACGATATAGCTTTCAGCATAATTTGATTTAAGCTTATTCCAAACTCTTGAAATAACTATGTGTATGACTATCTTATAAAACCCCTCATCATTATCAAGTTTTAAACTTCCGTTTTAAATAAAATAAAAATAAAATTTTAAAACTTTTACTTCAGTTATAATAATAGAATTATAACTGAAAATATGTCGCTTTGCCTAATGGCGAATTAATGTCATGAAACAGGGTTTAAAATTATTTGCAGCCAATAACTAAATCAAAACCGTCGATTGACTAAAAATATCACATCAATGTTGAATTTCAATTCAACGATCAGTATATAATCATCCATCAACATTCAAACAGGGTATAACGTTGTTTGGGGTGAACAGTTCATATCTGAATACATGAAGAAATAAACAACGTATAAAATATTTTGAGGAATCCGGTCGGATCCCTCCAACCTGTTCATCCCTGCATCACCGATAATACTTGATAATGATAATTATCAAAATCATCTAATACGACAATTATAATTTGTCGACAACCATTCAGTCAGCAACCAATGCATTCAATCATCCAATGGTGATCATTAACGGTGAATTATTTTTTTATATGAATTTAACACATAATAATAATCCAGAAATTGTGAGAATTAACTCATCTTTATTTCGATCGACGATTGTTGTGTCGTTTTGTTTAACTTTAAATGAGCGTTTAAAATTAAACAAGATACTGATTGCGTCTGCTTCCAATCAAACTGGCTCAACAGTGTACCCATCTGATATGATTCCAACGGCTTTCGTTTCATCGACTTCTGTTTTTGAATGGAAAAGTTATAGCTAGTTTAAGTTTGAACTTGAATTAAAATTAAATAAATCACTAACTATATTATTTCCTCTCGGCTACCGTTGTTTATCCAAAAATTGGTTAAATTAATAATTTAGAAATAATTCTCCTAATTACCTCGTTTAAACCGGTCACTTAGCCTCCATCCGCTACCCAGGCAAACCGCATTAATCCTATGATTTCCCCCACCTAAACCGTCGTCAACTATAAATGCATCCACGTCAGCACTATCCTACACTTCTCTCATCATATCGACGTAACTTCTCCTACCACTTCAGCCCTCCAAAGTAAGGTTAGAGCTACACCACTCGTTTTAGGCAATCCGTCCTACTACTCTCTTCTCCTCTCGACGTCCATCAGTTCAGCATTCAACCCTTCATCGAATACCACACCCCTCCTTAAACCCGCACTGCATCACCTGGATTGGCCACTGAACTGACCAACGACTTCACCTCACGTCCACCATACCACAAGACTGCTGCTCCCATTTTAAATCCCCATTATCCTGCCGCGCCTACTACCATGCACTTGAGTGCATCCCACGTCACCATGCTTTATCCAACCCTCCCCATGTATTACACAATGCAGCAGCCAGTTCACCTTATTTAACGTAATACTCCTTCTTTACCCCATATTTCATCCCCCTTCTACTCACGTGAAAATGAACCGATCTGCGCCGTAAGCCCAACGTCATGCAACAAATCTTTCACGTTTGTTGCATGATTCATGCAGACACCCCATACCCTCATAAACTCACCACCACCGTGCCGAACTCCCGTCCCCAGACCATCCCATGTCATGTTTAAGTAGCGGCCTACTGTTCCCAAACACCACCTTCCAGACTCACGACTGCCACTCACATTGCGGTGTAGAAGCCGGTTTCCAGAAAAGTATCGGAACCATACAAATTTGCACTGATTATATTTTATTTATAGTTTATAATATGGAAAGGAAAGGGAAGTTTTATTTTCTTTAGCAGCGGTAATGCTTGTTTTGGTTTCTGGTGCGCTGTATATATATATGGCCGCGGAGAGGATGAAGATAAGCACCGCGTCAAGTCTTACTCCCAGTAGCCATGTGCGTAGAGAGGTGCAGTGCTTCAGCTATATGCTGTTTCAGGGGTAGATGGGTAGCCTTAGCTGGTTAAGGCTGGAAGAAATATCTGTATAATCATGTTTGGAAAGGAATAGTAGTATGAAAAGAAAAGAGGAGCAATAGGTTAGGCCCAGAGAGAGTATACTTAGACCTGTTGCTATGCAGTGTATTTTCATGTGGGTTTTAAAATTTGATGGGTAGGCTTCTGCGCTTTGATGGAAGTAACATATCCAAAGAGGCACAGTGAAAAGAAGATGCAATGTATTATCATTTCTCTGATGCAAGTTAGAACGTAGGTTGGGTGTGGCTACCGTACAATTTGGGTAGAAGAACCATTCTATCCCTTTGTAGACTGAAAAGATGACAGTGAATTAGGTTGAAAAGATAATACAGGGTAGGATGGGCAGTGTCTTGTTCATTTCGGTTTTCTTTTCACTCAGGCCGTCAGTTGATGATACAAGGCAAAAGAAATATACACAGACAGTAATATATACGGTGTGGTAGCATGCTTTGATTTGATTCGATGGGTTGTCTTGATTTGAAGACTCAGAATGGAAGAGGGTAGGTTAGAATAGGTGCATGGTGCTCAGCTATGTTTGATGGAGAACATACAAGACATGCGGTGTATTCCTTCAAATCAAAGGACGTACGTAGCTACATTTAGGACTGAGTGAAGCTATCTACAACGTATTTTTATCTTGATCTCGAGTTCGTACGTTCGCTCTTATATGGTTATTAAGTTTTACCGGTATTCACCGTCATTACGTTAAACGTTTAATATTCCTACTGCCATCTAAGAAAACTATGGACAAAAATAAAAATACTGTTATGACGAGCAACGCCCCACGATCCCAAAAATATAATAATATCGGTAGGTTAACTGATATTTTGAAACCCCAAAATTCTGATATAGGGTGCAAAATACTCCAAATAAAATGTTGCATATTAAATTAATTAAAAATTACAGTAAAATTCTAAAAATTAATTTAACACTACGTCTCAAAAGAACCTTGTCTAAATTCGAACCCAGTATACAGTTATCTCAAATAAACTGTTACGGTACATGAATGATTCTATGACGACCATTTGAAAGTTTGATTTCAACATATCTTGCAATCTATATGATGAAATCTCGATGTTTCTCTTCCATCAGAAAAATATAATCTCATGAATTCGAGCGTTTCTTGTTTCACTGAAATCCGATTTATATCGGATCTTGTATATTCAATTTAAGTTCGAAATTCAATATTACGAACTGCTGCGTCGTTTCGAGCTCGTTTTTAATTATATTATAAATTATTAATATTTGAACTCCGTTTATATAATAAATTCATTATAAAATCCATTATATTTCAATATAATATGTAAAACACATTTAAATATTCCAATTTAAATGACCGAAAATCTGGGACGTTACATTCTTCCCCCCTTAAAAGAATTTCATCCTCGAAATTACAAGGTAAGAAGAATGATCCGAACTCAATAATTAATTTTGAATTATTACCAAAACAAATTCAAAATTTTTTTTTATTAAAAAAAAAATTCGAAAATTTCGCCAGCATCTCCTCTACACGGCTCGATCACAACAACTACAACTGCCACACTGGGCCTTAACTTCTCCAAGATAAAACCAAAACCAAACGGCCATCCCACTCAGGGGTATAAAATTAATCACTCCAACCAATAATATTAAGGTTCACCTGTTTGTCGGGAAACTCAATTTCAATTCCGCAGCAAATCAACAACTGCTCTTCTTCTGTACTTCAATCTCTATAATCAAGCCAATTCTCATAGCCGTCTAGTATCTGCACTTATCTCTACTTACAATGCCCGTAATAAATACAGGGTAAAATAATCCTGTTTCATAATGATCGTATTCCAAATTGGCTTCAATGAATGTTTGAATCTATACTCATGCACTCAATCATTTAACCAAACAAGGCAGAATCAACAAATCAAATCATTCTTATCCATGTTTATCTTTAATATTCACTTCAGCTTAACTTTTCACTGAAATTTTATTTTCAAATTCATATTCATCCCGAATTCTAACTCAAATCAACATTAGTTGATTAATATAATAATGATTTAAGAAAATTCCAACTTTACCGCTTGTAAAATATACCGAGCCAAAAATAATTAAAAAAAATTTTTTTGTAACAAATTACAAATACGTACACTCTTATATATACACTCATACTCAATCTAGGATATTACTAATCCTATCTCTATTGAGTTACGCCACAGAGCCAAGGTTATTGCTAAACCATACGCTCTGATACCACTGTAACGACCAGAGATTTTCGACCCTGAAAATCGACACACAAACACCATGTCGACATTCAATCATCGAAAACACCTGAACGTTATGAGGATGAAAACAGAGGATGAGGAAAGAAAGAAAGGAATGTTAGAGTAGAAGAAAAGAAGAACACATCCGAATCTCACAGCGGAACGAATAAAGTATAATATTAAATCTCTTCATATAAAAAGAAACTGTATATATACACATACCAATCATCAGAGTACATTATATATCGGACACAGCGGAAATAAACTTTGCATAACTAACGGTGAAGCCTCCTGCTTCCAGCTCTCGAATCTCCAGCGATACCTAACCTGTTAATATACTCGTTCTGACCCGAGCACATTTGATTTAAAACAAAATTCACCGGATCAGTCTGGAATACTTTCAGTGGTAAATTCATAGCACAACAACTTGTTTAACTTTGGAAATCCTTTCGAAAGAAAAAGGATAATAGTAAGACCAGTCCGCACATAAACACGGACGGTTTTTACCTTACTATGACCCAAAACATTTTTCAAATCAATATCTTTTCTGATATTATAATAGTATCTATCAAATCACAAATAAATATCAATCTAGTAGAATGCTTGCATCTCACGCTCTACATATATAGTATATAATCAAAACTGCAGGAACTTATTGGAGATTGGATTTCCAACTATGACAAGGTATGAGACCACCTGCCGATAGTGTATCTCTAGAGACCAATACACTGGGTTCAACAAGAAAGTCTTGTAACCCGGCCCACAAATGACCGACCACTCATTTCTCTTGAGTGTATCGAGTATATTGTCACCTTACGGCTTTTTGTCGCGCGACCACCGTAATCCCTGGGAGATACAGAAATGAAAAAGAAGTAACAAATATGAATATTCTCTAGATGGTGACAATACACGCTAATGGGCACGACCCACATAGCCATGCTGCCTGCCCGATTTTTGTCATTTCCCGGTTGTGAGGCTTGAGGTTATAATCGATTTTTGGACATCTGGCCACCATTCACTTTGAATTCCACATCGTCACGTCATCCAGGAACAGGATGAACCGAAGGCACTCTCCTACTGCATCCTTATATATGAATCACCCCAAGGATCAGTAGCGAGAAGTCCTTGCAATCCATAGATTCCAGCCACGACAGAACCACAATGTATCTCAAGGGGCCAACCAGAGATTATAAGCAGTTCTTCCGCTTTATGAAGATCTATGGCCTTCAATGCTCCATCTTCATTAATTCCATACGCAACGTTGAATCGAAGTGGTTTTGGGTTTAGTTCCCATCCCGGTCTCTTCGAAACAACACGTCAAAAGGTCCAATATATCTCATCGATAGTTTGGTATTTTAACTATCAATGACAAACAATACGATCAAATATATTGGCAGCTCTGATTCACTTATTGATCAATTTTATCGATCTTTAGAAATCGATTTTCATATTCTCTTATCTTGAATCTCATTATTCGTTACATTGAAAATAATGATATATCTTTATTTACAAAACCCATTTCCTTTCCTTATTTCAAAACCATCATTATACATTTTCCAATCTCTTTTATTTCCTTTTCGCCTTGCGAAAATCATCTTATATTCTTAACTCAAGGTTAACGATAAATTTTCACAATCCAAACTTGTGTTAAACATCCATTAGTTCAATAACATTTCAAAATATTTTTAATGACATCGCGATATTTCTCTTGTAGAAATAATAACCAAATTTCAACACTCCTATCGTTTCAAACTAATATCATTCCTCGATAATAGTGAAGTCGTTCAAGTTGGGGTATTTTAGTTACCTCTCAGACCTTGATCGACAACATTCTTATCTCAGAATAGATAAAGGTTTGAAACTCCAAATTTATCACTCCATTTCCATCGATTCCATTTACCATTTTATTCAAACCATGTTTTTTTTATAACGATCCCTTTTATTTGGAAAATTATTCTCACACTAGATCTCCTTACTTTTATTTAAACGTAAACTCCTTTCCTTTATCCCTTTAACATAATTAATTAACACTTAGCTTTTGTTCACAAATCTGTTTACTGAGTCGTTCAACTAATTCCCTTACCTTAGCAAGTAAAAATGACTTTTGCTCAACCCAATCGCTTTTGTTAAGGCTTATTTTAAATTCATTTTCCAAGTTTAAACTTCTTTATAACTTTGTTTCAAAACTCGGATTCAAAAATAACATCTCCTTATATACTTTTCTATAAATTTGTCAATCTTCTTTATTTTTGTAAATCACTTTCACTTTACTTTGTTTACTAATTCTATAAATTAAGTAAACAAAAATCTTATTTAAATCTTTTACGACAACCCATTTCACATCCTTACTACTTTAATAATCAAGTCTTATATTTACTTTAGTACGATATAGCTTTCAGCATAATTTGATTTAAGCTTATTCCAAACTCTTGAAATAACTATGTGTATGACTATCTTATAAAACCCCTCATCATTATCAAGTTTTAAACTTCCGTTTTAAATAAAATAAAAATAAATTTTTAAAACTTTTACTTTAGTTATAATAATAGAATTATAACTGAAAATATGTCGCTTTGCCTAATGGCGAATTAATGTCATGAAATAGGGTTTAAAATTATTTGCTGCCAATAACTAAATCAATACCGTCGATTGACTAAAAATATCACATCAATGTTAAATTTCAATTCAACGATCAGTATATAATCATCCATCAACATTCAAACAGGGTATAACGTTGTTTGGGGTGAACAGTTCATATCTGAATACATGAAGAAATAAACAACGTATAAAGTATTTTGAGGAATCCGGTCGGATCCCTCCAACCTGTTCGTCCCTGCATCACCGATAATACTTGATAATGATAATTATCAGAATCATCTAATCCGACAATTATAATTTGTCGACAACCATTCAGTCAGCAACCAATGCATTCAATCATCCAATGGTGATCATTAACGGTGAATTGATTTTTTATATGAATTTAACACATAATAATATTCCAGAAATTGTGAGAATTAACTCACCTTTATTTCGATCGACGATTGTTGTGTCGTTTTGTTTAACTTTAAATGAGCGTTTAAAGTTAAACAAGATACTGATTGCATCTGCTTCCAATCAAACCGGCTCAACAGTGTACCCATCTGATATGATTCCAACGGCTTTCGTTTCATCGACTTCTGTTTTTGAATGGAAAAGTTATAGTTAGTTTAAGTTTGAACTTAAATTAAAATTAAATAAATCACTAACTACATTATTTCCTCGCGGCTACCGTTGTTTATCCAAAAATTGGTTAGATTAATAATTTAGAAATAATTCTCCTAATTACCTCGTTTAAACCGGTCACTTAGCCTCCATCCGCTACCCAGGCAAACCGCATTAATCCCATGATTTCCCCCACCTAAACCGTCGTCAACTATAAATGCATCCACGTCAGCACTATCCTACACTTCTCTCATCATATCCACGTAACTTCTCCTACCACTTCACCCCTCCAAAGTAATGTTAGAGCTACACCACTCGTTTCATGCAATCTGTCTTACTACTCTCTTCTCGTCTCGACGTCCATCAGTTCAGCATTCAACCCTTCATCGAATACCATACCCCTCCTTAAACCCGCACTGCATCACCTGGACTGGCCACTGAACTGACCAACGACTTCACCTCACGTCGACCATACCACAAGACTGTTGCTCCCATTTTAAATCCCCATTATCCTGCCGCGCCTACTACCATGCACTTGAGTGCATCCCACGTCACCATGCTTTATCCAACCCTCCCCATGTATTACACAATGCAGCAGCTAGTTCACCTTATCTAACTTAATACTCCTTCTTTACCCCATATTTCATCCCCCTTCTACTCACGTGAAAATGAACCGATCTGCGCCGTAAGCCCAACGCCATGCAACAGATCTTTCACGTTTGTTGCATGATTCATGCAGATGCCCCCATACCCTCATAAACTCACCACCACCGTGCCGAACTCCCGTCCCCAGACCATCCCATGTCATGTTTAAGTAGCGGCCTACTGTTCCCAAACACCACCTTCCATACTCACGGCTGCCACTCACATTGCGGTGCAGAAGCTGGTTTCCAGAAAAGTATCGGAACCATAAAAATTTGCACTGATTATATTTTATTTATAGTTTATAATATGGAAAGGAAAGGGAAGTTTTATTTTCTTTAGCAGCGGTAATGCTTGTTTTGGTTTCTGGTGCGCTGTATATATATATATAGCCGCGGAGAGGATGAAGATAAGCACCGCGTCAAGTCTTACTCCCAGTAGCCATGTGCGTAGAGAGGTGCAGTGCTTCAGCTATATGCTGTTTCAGGGGTAGATGGGTAGCCTAAGCTGGTTAAGGATGGAAGAAATATCTTTATAGTCATGTTTGGAAAGGAATAGTAGTATGAAAAGAAAAGAGGAGCAATAGGTTAGGCCCAGAGAGAGTATACTTAGACCTGTTGCTATGCAGTGTATTTTCATGTGGGTTTTAAAATTTGATGGGTAGGCTTCTGCGCTTTGATGGAAGTAACATATCCAAAGAGGCACAGTGAAAAGAAGATGCAATGTATTATCATTTCTCTGATGCAAGTTAGAACGTAGGTTGGGTGTGGCTACCGTACAATTTGGGTAGAAGAACGATTCTATCCCTTCGTAGACTGAAAAGTTGACAGTAAATTGGGTTGAAAAGATAATACAGGGTAGGATGAGCAGTGTCTTGTTCATTTCGGTTTTCTTTTCACTCAGGCCGTCAGTTGATGATACAAGGCAAAAGAAATATACACAGACAGTAATATATACGGTGTGGTAGTATGCTTTGATTTAATTCGAAGGGTTGTCTTGATTTGAAGACTCAGAATGGAAGAGGGTAGGTTAGAATAGGTGCATGGTGCTCAGCTGTGTTTGATGGAGAACATACAAGACATGCGGTGTATTCCTTCAAATCATAGGACGTACATAGCTACATTTAGGACTGAGTGAAGCAATCTACAATGTATTTTTATCTTGATCTCGAGTTCGTACGTTCACTCTTATATGGTTATTAAGTTTTACCGGTATTCACCGTCATTTCGTTAAACGTTTAATAATCCTACCGCCATTTAAGAAAACTACGGACAAAAATAAAAATACTGTTATGACGAGCAACGCCCCACGATCCCAAAAATATAATAATATCGGTAGGTTAACTTATATTTTGAAACCCCAAAATTCTGATATAGGGTGCAAAATACTCCAAATAAAAAGTTGCATATTAAATTAATTAAAAATTACAGTAAAATTCTAAAAATTAATTTAACACTGCGTCTCAAAAGAACCTTGTCTAAATTCGAACCCAGTATACAGTTATTTCAAATAAACTATTACGGTACATGAATGATTCTATAGCGACTATTTGAAAGTTTGATTTGGACGTATCTTGCAATCTATATGATGAAATCTCGATTTTTCTCTTCCATCAGAAAAATATAATCTCTTGGATTCGAGCGTTTCTTGTTTCACTGAAATCCGATTTATATCGGATCTTGTATATTCAATTTAAGTTCGAAATTCAATATTACGAACTGCCGCGTCGTTTCGAGCTCGTTTTTGATTATATTATAAATTATAAATGTTCGAACTCCATTTATATAACAAATTCATTATAAAATACATTATATTTCAATATAATACGTAAAACACATTTAAATATTCCAATTTAAATGACCGAAAATCTGGGACGTTACATTCTTCCCCCCTTAAAAGAATTTCGTCCCCGAAATTACAAGGTAAGAAGAATGATCCGAACTCAATAATTAATTTTGAATTATTACCAAATAAAATTCAAACTTTTTTTTATTAAAAAAAAGAATTCGAAAATTTCGCCAGCATCTCCTCTGCACGGCTCGATCACAACAACTACAACTGCCACACTGGGCCTTAACTTCTCCAAGATAAAACCAAAACCAAACGGCCATCCCACTCAGGGGTATAAAATTAATCACTCCAACCAATAATATTAAGGTTCATCTGTTTGTCGGGAAACTCAATTTCAATTCCGCAGCAAATCAACAACTGCTCTTCTTCTGTACTTCAATCTCTTTAATCAAGCCAATTCCCATAGCCGTCTAGTATTTGTACTTATCTTTACTTACAATGCCAGTAATAAATATAGGGTAAAATTATCCTGTTTCATAATGATCGTATTCCAAATTGGCTTCAATGAATGTTTGAATCTATACTCATGCACTCAATCATTAAACCAAACAAGGCAGAATCAACAAATCAAATCATTCTTATCCATGTTTATCTTTAATATTCACTTCAGCTTAACTTTTCATTGAAATTTTATTTTCAAATTCATATTCATCCCGAATTCTAACTCAAATCAACATTAGTTGATTAATATAATAATGATTTAAGAAAATTCCAACTTTACCGCTTGTAAAATATACCGAGCCAAAAAAAAATTTAAAATTTTTTTTTGTAACAAATTACAAATACGTACACTCATATATATACACTCATACTCAATCTAGGATATTACTAATCCCATCTCTATTGATTTACGCCACAGAGCCAAGGTTATTGCTAAACCATACGCTCTGATACCACTGTAACGACCAGGGATTTTCGACCCTGAAAATCAACACACAAACACCATGTCGACATTCAATCATCGAAAACACCTGAACGTTATGAGGATGAAAACAGAGGATGAGGAAAGAAAGAAAGGAATGTTAGAGTAGAAGAAAAGAAGAACACATCAGAATCTCACAGCGGAACGAATAAAGTATAATATCAAATCTCTTCATATAAAAAGAAACTGTATATATATACATACCAATCATCAGAGTACATTATATATCAGACACAGCGGAAATAAACTTTGCATAACTAACGGTGAAGCCTCCTGCTTCCATCTCTCGAATCTCCAGCGATACCTAACCTGTTAATATACTCGGTCTGACCCGAGCACATTTGATTTAAAACAAAATTCACCGGGTCAGTCTGGAATACTTTCAGTGGTAAATTCATAGCACAACAATTTGTTTAACTTTGGAAATCCTTTCGAAAGAAAAAGGATAATAGTAAGACCAGTCCGCACATAAACACGGACGGTTTTTACCTTACTATGACCCAAAACATTTTTGAAATCAATATCTTTTATGATATTATAATAGTGTCTATCAAATCACAAATAAATATCAATCTAGTAGAACGCTTGCATCTCACGCTCTACATATATAGTATATAATCAAAACCGCAGGAGCTTATTGGAGATTGGATTTCCAACTATGAAAAGGTATGGGACCACCTGCCGATAGTGTATCTCTAGAGACGAATACACCGAGTTCAACAAGAACGTCTTGTAACCCGGCCCACACATGACCGACCACTCATTTCTCTTGAGTGTATCGAGTATATTGTCACCTTACGGCTTTTTGTCGCGCGACCACCGTAATCCCCGGGAGATACAGAAATGAAAAAGAAGTAACAAATATGAATATTCTCTAGATGGTGACAATACACCCTAATGGGCGCGACCCACATAGCCATGTTGCCTGCCCGATTTTTGTCATTTCCCGGTTGTGAGGCTTGAGGTTATAATCGACTTTTGGACATCTGGCCACCATTCACTTTGAATTCCACATCGTCACGTCATCTAGGAACAGGATGAACTGAAGGCACTCTCCTACTGCATCCTTATATAGGAATCACCCCAAGGATCAGTAGCGAGAAGTCCTTGCAATCCATAGATTCCAGCCACGACAGAACCACAGTGTATCTCAAGGGGCCAACCAGAGATTATAAGCAGTTCTTCCCCTTTATGAAGATCTATGGCCTTCAATGCTCCATCTTCATTAATTCCGTACGCAACGTTGAATCGAAGTGGTTTTGGGTTTAGTTCTCATCCCGGTCTCTTCGAAACAACACGTCAAAAGGTCCAATATATCTCATCGATAGTTTGGTGTTTTAACTATCAATGTCAAAAAATACGATCAAATATATTGGCAGCTCTGATTCACTTATTGATCAATTTTATCGATCTTTAGAAATCGATTTTCATATTCTCTTATCTCGAATCTCATTATTCGTTACATTGAAAATAATGATACATCTTTATTTACAAAACCCATTTCCTTTCCTTATTTCAAAACCATCATTATACATTTGCCAATCTCTTTTATTTCCTTTTCGCCTTGCGAAAATCATCTTATATTCATAACTCAAGGTTAACGATAAATTTTCACAATCCAAACTTGAGTTAAACATCCATTAGTTCAATAACATTTCAAAATATTGTTAATGACATCGCGATATTTCTCTTGTAGAAATAATAACCAAATTTCAGCACTCCTATCGTTTCAAAATAATATCATTCCTCGATAATAGTGAAGTCGTTCAAGTTGGGGTATTTTAGTTACCTCTCTGACCTTGATCGACAACATTCTTATCTCAGAATAGATAAAGGTTTGAAACACCAAATTTATCACTCCATTTCCATCGATTCCATTTACCATTTTATTCAAACAAACGTTTTTTTATAACGATCCCTTTTATTTGGAAAATTATTCTCACACTAGATCTCCTTACTTTTATCTAAACGTAAACTCCTTTCCTTTATCCCTTTAACATAATTAATTAACACTTAGCTTTTGTTCACAAATCTGTTTACTGAGTCGTTCAACTAATTCCCTTACCTTAGCAAGTAAAAATGACTTTTGCTCAACCCAATCCCTTTTGTTAAGTCTTATTTTAAAATCATTTTCCAAGTTTAAACTTCTTTATAACTTTGTTTCAAAACTCGGATTCAAAAATAACATCTCCTTATATACTTTTCTATAAATTTGTCAATCTTCTTTATTTTTGTAAATCACTTTCACTTTACTTTGTTTACTAATTCTATAAATTTAGTAAACAAAAATCTTATTTAAATCTTTTACGACAACCCATTTCACATCCTTACTACTTTAATAATCAAGTCTTATATTTACTTTAGTACGATATAGCTTTCAGCATAATTTGATTTAAGCTTATTCCAAACTCTTGAAATAACTATGTGTATGACTATCTTATAAAACCCCTCATCATTATCAAGTTTTAAACTTCCGTTTTAAATAAAATAAAAATAAAATTTTAAAACTTTTACTTCAGTTATAATAATAGAATTATAACTGAAAATACGTCGCTTTGCCTAATGGCGAATTAATGTCATGAAACAGGGTTTAAAATTATTTGCTGCCAATAACTAAATCAATACCGTCAATTGACTAAAAATATCACATCAATGTTGAATTTCAATTCAACGATTAGTATATAATCATCCATCAACATTCAAACAGGGTATAACGTTGTTTGGGGGTGAACAGTTCATATCTGAATACATGAAGAGATAAACAACGTATAAAGTATTTTGAGGAATCCGGTCGGATCCCTCCAACCTGTTCGTCCCTGCATCACCGATAATACTTGATAATGATAATTATCAAAATCATCTAATATGACAATTATAATTTGTCGACAACCATTCAGTCAGCAACCAATGCATTCAATCATCCAATGGTGATCATTAACGGTGAATTATTTTTTTATATGAATTTAACACATAATAATATTCCAGAAATTGTGAGAATTAACTTACCTTTATTTCGATCGACGATTGTTGTGTCGTTTTGTTTAACTTTAAACGAGCGTTTAAAGTTAAACAAGATATTGATTGCATCTGCTTCCAATCAAACCGGCTCAACAGTGTACCGATCTGATATGATTCCAACGGCTTTCGTTTCATCGACTTCTGTTTTTGAATGGAAAAGTTATAGCTAGTTTAAGTTTGAACTTAAATTAAAATTAAATAAATCACTAACTATATTATTTCCTCGTGGCTACCGTTGTTTATCCAAAAATTGGTTAAATTAATAATTTAGAAATAATTATCCTAATTACCTCGTTTAAACCGGTCACTTAGCCTCCATCTGCTACCCAGGAAAACCGCATTAATCCCATGATTTCCCCCACCTAAACCGTCGTCAACTATAAATGCATCCACATCAGCACTATCCTACACTTCTCTCATCATATCCACGTAACTTCTCCTACCACTTCACCCCTCCAAAGTAATGTTAGAGCTACACCACTCGTTTCAGGCAATCCATCTTACTACTCTCTTCTCCTCTCGACGTCCATCAGTTCAGCATTCAACCCTTCGTCGAATACCACACCCCTCCTTAAACCCGCACTGCATCACCTGGACTGGCCACTGAACTGACCAACGACTTCACCTTACGTCCATGTAAAGACCCGCAACCTCCCCGTAAGGGAAAGCGTCGGATAGTTCGAGAACAAACCACAGCAGAACGCATACAGAAGAACATTTCATTGTATATTACAACAATGCATCAGATTACAAGAATATACAGAGTATAAATCAATATTACACAGAAATATCAGAGATTTAAATTACATTTAAATACATAGCAGCGGAAAATAATACAATACACAACTAGAATGAGATATACGGATACAAAGCTTTCCGGATATCGTTCCAGCTGTAAACCAGGATCCTGTGAATATAAATCTGCAAAACCAAAACTACTAGCTGCCCGTGTCGAAAATAAGGGCACCCAGAGTTTAGGTTAAAACAATAAACTCCAGGTCAGTCATGTGACTGGTGTGAGAACTAAAACAGTTATTAATCTTTATTTTTAAAGCTAGGTAAATCAAGGGACCACGCCGTATAACACAGAATGGGTTTCCTCCCAAAAATACCAGTGCATAAAACCAGCAGCGCAATGCTAAATAAAGAAAAATGAAGCTGTTATAAGACCCAGGTCCCATCACACAATGCAACGCAGCCGAGGATAGGGTTTTCCCTTATAACAGCCAAACATGCTTGATACGTTTAAAACAAATCATTTGATACTATAATAAGTGTATAGTGTCAAAACAACTTCAATCATAAATATAAATCATAGACGACATGAGTGCCCCATCCCACTATGTCGCCATACTAGGCTCTACAAATAAAGCCGAAATACACGTATCGGAAATTGGATTTCCATCATGGTGGCTCCTGATTCGAAAGATCGCTCGCGTAGTACAAATCACCGCGGCTTACGTCTCAGCGAGAGAAAACACCGCTATGCACATCCGCACTTTTGGGGACTCAAGTATCACCGCGGCTTACGTCCCAGCAAGAGAAAACACCGCTTACTCTATCCCTCCGAGCACGAAGCTCAATATCGGTCGACCGAATCCACTACACTAAAAAAAATGTATACTGATCAAACCATCAGTTTACCACCATCCCGGGCTGTGAGGCTCGCGGATCAACGCTATACACAAAGCCATGCTATATCAGCTGCGCTTTGATCATCAACCACCAACCTTTGCTTTTCAACAAAAGTTTGGATCACTGCATCTCAGTATGCCACACTGTCAATCCATATCGTACCACTGATTTCTGCCAATATATAACCTCTGAGCTCATATGTCTCAGAGAAGGGCGTTAAGCAAGAGAATAAATTCTCCGCCGCCAAACAGATATATATTTAGCAGAGATCAACAAATACAATATAAAGGAATACAATGTCAGACACACCATCCATTTACAAGTCCGTTCCAGGTCTGAACGAAACCGGAGGCACCTAGTACCCCGCATATCCATCGATCTCCAAGTACGTCTGGACGATCACTAACTGTTTCCATCTTCTTGGGTGTACAACCCAATCAAGATCATCAGTAATTACCCAAACGACGTGAAGACCTCCGGTCTTCGACCATCGTCTTCATCTTCGACTTATCGTCGTATCAGTTATTCAGAATGGGATAAACCCGGACTTTCCGAATAACTCGCGTATATTTTAAATAAGTGTTACACAAACACAACATACGCCTCATTCCAATTCATCAGTCACTAACCGTAAATTAATCAAGAGAATAATTCCCCAAACATTAACCCCGAAGGCCGAAACCAACATCAGATCAATATTCAGAAAACCATTCTGCTTAGCTAACCGACAGTTAGTTTCTAATTTTCACATTCATAGGGAAAGGTTCCCATTAATTTTATCCAAGGTAATTTCCTGAATTTATTCTTTTATCATCCTTTGAATTTCGATTCAACTAGTCGGGATTAAGAAACTTATCGAAGTAATCATTTGTTTTAATTCCCCAATCCCAACCTATTCATCCCATGAAGTAAAACTGGTAATACTTCATATCTAACACCACAGTGTTATCGGTAAATTCAATTACCATTTCACGTTCAAATCTAATTAAAGATTTAACTATCGCCTGGAGCAAAGCTGGTGATACTCTATTTTCGATCAATTCAATCTAATTAAAGATTCATTAAAACTCCACTTAGTTTTAATCTTTGACTGGGTTAAAGAATCAGTGTCATTTAAAAACACGGTTCACGATAAACCCAAAATCACATTCATTAATCATCGGGTTAAAGAACGAGTGTTATTTAAAACACTGTTCACGATAAACCCAAAAATCAATATCGATTCAATTCCAATTAAATGTTATTTAATTGGTACACTTCATTAAATCTAAATAAAAAGATTTAATCTTTTCTCAACTGGGTTCAAGAATAGTGTTAGTAAAGACACCATTCACGACAAACCCAAATCACATTCGATATTCAATACAAGGCTCTGAATAGAAAATATATCGGCTTATATTCAATATCGAATTCTACGACTAACAAATGTCGTATTGGAAATAACGATATAAATATATATCTTTCAAATTTCCATAACAACACCTGTATAATCACGAATTCCAACATCGAAATATTCCGAGGACAATTTCGATTCAAATCCACTCCAATGCAATCATTGGATATTCTGGTTATTTTCAAAACCCTTTTCAAATTCAATTTATTTATTTAAAAATAAATAGAATTATAATTCTAGTTCAAAACTAGTTCATTTCGATAAAAATCTATTTTTATCTTTTCAAATATGGAGTTTTTCATCCCAATTCTTTCTAAATCATTTCTTATGATTTTACACAAATTATTACTATTTTTAATAATTTTATCAAGGCCCGTACAGTCGATTTCCATCAATGGCCATCGAACTGCACTTACAGCGACCTTTTTCGAATTTGATTTGGACGTATCTCCAAATCCAACCGTTAGATTTCAAATTTCTAATATTCATTAGAAAGCTCTTTTCGATACGAACCCAACGGTTCCGGTTTTAGGAGAATCCGACGGTCGGATCTCCCGTAATGCCCGTTTGAAATAAATGGTCGAAATTCACGAACTGCCGCGGCGCAGCGCGTTCTATTCAGGCCATTATATTATATATATAATATATATAATATATATTTCGTCGATTTCTATTTAAACCGAATTATATAATGAATTCGTTTCAAAAGAAATTTCAACTTCCTTTTCAATTCAAATCAAAATTGAATTCTTCTTTATAAATTCGTTTTAAAATTCATTTCTATTCAATTCCAATTTCAATTCAATTTGAATCCATTTCAATTCGCTTTCAATTCAATTTGAATTCGTTTTCAATTCAATTCATTTCGAAATCGTTTTCCATTCAATTCATTTCGAAATCGTTTTCAATTCATTTCATTTCGAAATCGTTATATATTCAATTCATTTCGAAATCGTTATATATTCAATTCATTTCGAAATCGTTATATATTCAATTCATTTCGAAATCGTTATATATTCAATTCATTTCGAAATCGTTATATATTCAATTCATTTCGAAATCGTTATATATTCAATTCATTTCGAAATCGTTTTCAATTCAATTTATTTCGAAATCGTTTTCAATTCAATTCATTTCGAAATCGTTTATATATTCAATTCATTTCGAAATCGTTATATATTTAATTCATTTCGAAATCGTTATATATTCAATTCATTTCGAAATCGTTATATATTCAATTCATTTGAAATTAGAAATCGAATTTTCGAACTACCGCGCCATTTTCAATTCCTTTTATAAATATAAATAAATATTTATATTCTAACGACGACGTATATAATATAAACGTTCGAATTATATTCAAAATAAATTTCTCGTCGATTATTATTTAAAATAATCCATTTTAAATAACCAAAATTCGCTAAAATTGCCAAAATAAAAATTTTAAACTGGCCCAGATTTTACGGGTTGTTACAATCTCCCCCACTTAAAACTTTTCGTCCCCGAAAAGGAACAAAGTCGAAAGTGGTTTGATTATTCAGCTCTACGATCGGTCAGGCTTCCGTTCTCCAACTTTTCAGTTTCTGAGAATTTCTAAAATTTCAAAAATTTGGCTAACACCCTAAATTTTCGAAAAATTTCGCCATAACCTCCCCTGCAATGGGAGCATCGGGGAATTTCAAATAGCTTCCCCGGTCCTTCAGATCTCAAAAAGAAAAAGAAAAAGCCAAGCGGCTAGCCAATAGGCTCACAAAATCATCATCACCCAAACAAAACAGGAAATTATGTAGTAAACATGTACCTATTTGTCGGGCAAACAAATTTTATTCTCTGCTCTAGCCTCCTTGCTATGACCTGTTCAAAGATATATATGTATATGCAAGCAAATGCAACCAATTTTCAATATAATCCAATATTTGGTTCAAATAGGCATAATGGTTCAAAATTAGAAAACAAATGAACAAACAACACAAACATCAATCAATTAGTGAATTTAACGTTTCAAATTCATAATTTTGATACATATACTGAAAATCTTGTTTTGATGCCAAATCACAACAATAGGCCCTATCTAATTTTGGTTCTCACACCAGTCAATAGGAAATATATAGAAAATCATACCTTCGAAACTCGAACACACACTACTGATGCTATATAGTCATTAGTAGAATCATCTCCGGGCGACTAGAGTGTGATGCTATATCTATCCAATATATTAAAACTTTGAATATACGTTTGCAAGGCGTATATGCAAATTCTTTATATACTGAATTGTCCAAAATCAATATAAACAAATAATCAAATACGAATAGTTGATTTAGATTTTCAAAACAAAGAATGTTTTCATTTGAAAAATATACTCTTCACACTCGTTCTAGGATACTACTGATCTCATCTCTAACGAGTCATTCCCATTGGATTTTACTAACCCAATATCTGATGAATTCTTTCGTATGGTTCTAATGTGCCTTGTTCTCTGAGCTTTGTAAACCAAAGCTCTGATACCACATGTAAAGACCCGCAACCTCCCCGTAAGGGAAAGCGTCGGATAGTTCGAGAACAAACCACAGCAGAACGCATACAGAAGAACATTTCATTGTATATTACAACAATGCATCAGATTACAAGAATATACAGAGTATAAATCAATATTACACAGAAATATCAGAGATTTAAATTACATTTAAATACATAGCAGCGGAAAATAATACAATACACAACTAGAATGAGATATACGGATACAAAGCTTTCCGGATATCGTTCCAGCTGTAAACCAGGATCCTGTGAATATAAATCTGCAAAACCAAAACTACTAGCTGCCCGTGTCGAAAATAAGGGCACCCAGAGTTTAGGTTAAAACAATAAACTCCAGGTCAGTCATGTGACTGGTGTGAGAACTAAAACAGTTATTAATCTTTATTTTTAAAGCTAGGTAAATCAAGGGACCACGCCGTATAACACAGAATGGGTTTCCTCCCAAAAATACCAGTGCATAAAACCAGCAGCGCAATGCTAAATAAAGAAAAATGAAGCTGTTATAAGACCCAGGTCCCATCACACAATGCAACGCAGCCGAGGATAGGGTTTTCCCTTATAACAGCCAAACATGCTTGATACGTTTAAAACAAATCATTTGATACTATAATAAGTGTATAGTGTCAAAACAACTTCAATCATAAATATAAATCATAGACGACATGAGTGCCCCATCCCACTATGTCGCCATACTAGGCTCTACAAATAAAGCCGAAATACACGTATCGGAAATTGGATTTCCATCATGGTGGCTCCTGATTCGAAAGATCGCTCGCGTAGTACAAATCACCGCGGCTTACGTCTCAGCGAGAGAAAACACCGCTATGCACATCCGCACTTTTGGGGACTCAAGTATCACCGCGGCTTACGTCCCAGCAAGAGAAAACACCGCTTACTCTATCCCTCCGAGCACGAAGCTCAATATCGGTCGACCGAATCCACTACACTAAAAAAAATGTATACTGATCAAACCATCAGTTTACCACCATCCCGGGCTGTGAGGCTCGCGGATCAACGCTATACACAAAGCCATGCTATATCAGCTGCGCTTTGATCATCAACCACCAACCTTTGCTTTTCAACAAAAGTTTGGATCACTGCATCTCAGTATGCCACACTGTCAATCCATATCGTACCACTGATTTCTGCCAATATATAACCTCTGAGCTCATATGTCTCAGAGAAGGGCGTTAAGCAAGAGAATAAATTCTCCGCCGCCAAACAGATATATATTTAGCAGAGATCAACAAATACAATATAAAGGAATACAATGTCAGACACACCATCCATTTACAAGTCCGTTCCAGGTCTGAACGAAACCGGAGGCACCTAGTACCCCGCATATCCATCGATCTCCAAGTACGTCTGGACGATCACTAACTGTTTCCATCTTCTTGGGTGTACAACCCAATCAAGATCATCAGTAATTACCCAAACGACGTGAAGACCTCCGGTCTTCGACCATCGTCTTCATCTTCGACTTATCGTCGTATCAGTTATTCAGAATGGGATAAACCCGGACTTTCCGAATAACTCGCGTATATTTTAAATAAGTGTTACACAAACACAACATACGCCTCATTCCAATTCATCAGTCACTAACCGTAAATTAATCAAGAGAATAATTCCCCAAACATTAACCCCGAAGGCCGAAACCAACATCAGATCAATATTCAGAAAACCATTCTGCTTAGCTAACCGACAGTTAGTTTCTAATTTTCACATTCATAGGGAAAGGTTCCCATTAATTTTATCCAAGGTAATTTCCTGAATTTATTCTTTTATCATCCTTTGAATTTCGATTCAACTAGTCGGGATTAAGAAACTTATCGAAGTAATCATTTGTTTTAATTCCCCAATCCCAACCTATTCATCCCATGAAGTAAAACTGGTAATACTTCATATCTAACACCACAGTGTTATCGGTAAATTCAATTACCATTTCACGTTCAAATCTAATTAAAGATTTAACTATCGCCTGGAGCAAAGCTGGTGATACTCTATTTTCGATCAATTCAATCTAATTAAAGATTCATTAAAACTCCACTTAGTTTTAATCTTTGACTGGGTTAAAGAATCAGTGTCATTTAAAAACACGGTTCACGATAAACCCAAAATCACATTCATTAATCATCGGGTTAAAGAACGAGTGTTATTTAAAACACTGTTCACGATAAACCCAAAAATCAATATCGATTCAATTCCAATTAAATGTTATTTAATTGGTACACTTCATTAAATCTAAATAAAAAGATTTAATCTTTTCTCAACTGGGTTCAAGAATAGTGTTAGTAAAGACACCATTCACGACAAACCCAAATCACATTCGATATTCAATACAAGGCTCTGAATAGAAAATATATCGGCTTATATTCAATATCGAATTCTACGACTAACAAATGTCGTATTGGAAATAACGATATAAATATATATCTTTCAAATTTCCATAACAACACCTGTATAATCACGAATTCCAACATCGAAATATTCCGAGGACAATTTCGATTCAAATCCACTCCAATGCAATCATTGGATATTCTGGTTATTTTCAAAACCCTTTTCAAATTCAATTTATTTATTTAAAAATAAATAGAATTATAATTCTAGTTCAAAACTAGTTCATTTCGATAAAAATCTATTTTTATCTTTTCAAATATGGAGTTTTTCATCCCAATTCTTTCTAAATCATTTCTTATGATTTTACACAAATTATTACTATTTTTAATAATTTTATCAAGGCCCGTACAGTCGATTTCCATCAATGGCCATCGAACTGCACTTACAGCGACCTTTTTCGAATTTGATTTGGACGTATCTCCAAATCCAACCGTTAGATTTCAAATTTCTAATATTCATTAGAAAGCTCTTTTCGATACGAACCCAACGGTTCCGGTTTTAGGAGAATCCGACGGTCGGATCTCCCGTAATGCCCGTTTGAAATAAATGGTCGAAATTCACGAACTGCCGCGGCGCAGCGCGTTCTATTCAGGCCATTATATTATATATATAATATATATAATATATATTTCGTCGATTTCTATTTAAACCGAATTATATAATGAATTCGTTTCAAAAGAAATTTCAACTTCCTTTTCAATTCAAATCAAAATTGAATTCTTCTTTATAAATTCGTTTTAAAATTCATTTCTATTCAATTCCAATTTCAATTCAATTTGAATCCATTTCAATTCGCTTTCAATTCAATTTGAATTCGTTTTCAATTCAATTCATTTCGAAATCGTTTTCCATTCAATTCATTTCGAAATCGTTTTCAATTCATTTCATTTCGAAATCGTTATATATTCAATTCATTTCGAAATCGTTATATATTCAATTCATTTCGAAATCGTTATATATTCAATTCATTTCGAAATCGTTATATATTCAATTCATTTCGAAATCGTTATATATTCAATTCATTTCGAAATCGTTATATATTCAATTCATTTCGAAATCGTTTTCAATTCAATTTATTTCGAAATCGTTTTCAATTCAATTCATTTCGAAATCGTTTATATATTCAATTCATTTCGAAATCGTTATATATTTAATTCATTTCGAAATCGTTATATATTCAATTCATTTCGAAATCGTTATATATTCAATTCATTTGAAATTAGAAATCGAATTTTCGAACTACCGCGCCATTTTCAATTCCTTTTATAAATATAAATAAATATTTATATTCTAACGACGACGTATATAATATAAACGTTCGAATTATATTCAAAATAAATTTCTCGTCGATTATTATTTAAAATAATCCATTTTAAATAACCAAAATTCGCTAAAATTGCCAAAATAAAAATTTTAAACTGGCCCAGATTTTACGGGTTGTTACAGTCCACCATACCACAAGACTGCTGCTCCCATTTTAAATCCCCATTACCCTGTCGCGCCTACACCATGCACTTGAGTGCATCCCACGTCACCATGCTTTATCCAATCCTCCCCATGTATTACACAATGCAGCAGCTAGTTCACCTTATTTAACGTAATACTCTTTACCCCATATTTCATCCCCCTTCTACTCACGTGAAAATGAACCGATCTACGCCGTAAGCCCAACGCCATGCAACAGATCTTTCACGTTTGTTGCATGATTCATGCAGACGCCCCATACCCTCATAAACTCACCACCACCATGCCGAACTCCCGTCCCCAGACCATCCCATGTCATGTTTAAGTAGCGGCCTACTGTTCCCAAACAACACCTTCCAGACTCACGGCTGCCACTCACATTGCGGTGCAGAAGCTGGTTTCCAGAAAAGTATCGGAACAATACAAATTTGCACTGATTATATTTTATTTATAGTTTATAATATGGAAAGGAAAGGAAAGTTTTATTTTCTTTAGTAGCGGTAATGCTTGTTTTGGTTTCTGGTGCGCTGTATATATATATAGCCGCGGAGAGGATGAAGATAAGCACCGCGTCAAGTCTTACTCCCAGTAGCCATGTGCGTAGAGAGGTGCAGTGCTTCAGCTATATGCTGTTTCAGGGGTAGATGGGTAGCCTAAGCTGGTTAAGGCTGGAAGAAATATCTGTATAGTCATGTTTGGAAAGGAATAGTAGTATGAAAAGAAAAGAGGAGCAATAGGTTAGGCCCAGAGAGAGTATACTTAGACCTGTTGCTATGCAGTGTATTTTCATTTGGGTTTTAAAAATTGATGGGTAGGCTTCTGCGCTTTGATGGAAGTAACATATCCAAAGAGGCACAGTGAAAAGAAGATGCAATGTATTATCATTTCTCTTATGCAAGTTAGAACGTAGGTTGGGTGTGGCTACCGTACAATTTGGGTAGAAGAACGATTCTATCCCTTCGTAGACAGAAAAGATGACAGTGAATTGGGTTGAAAAGATAATACAGGGTAGGATGAGCAGTGTCTTGTTCATTTCGGTTTTCTTTTCACTCAGGCCGTCAGTTGATAATACAAGGCAAAAGAAATATACACAGACAGTAATATATACGGTGTGGTAGTATGCTTTGATTTAATTCGATGGGTTGTCTTGATTTGAAGACTCAGAATGGAAGAGGGTAGGTTAGAATAGGTGCATGGTGCTCAGCTGTGTTTGATGGAGAACATACAAGACATGCGGTGTATTCCTTCAAATCATAGGACGTATGTAGCTACATTTAGGACTGAGTGAAGCAATCTACAACGTATTTTTACCTTGATCTCGAGTGCGTACGTTCGCTCTTATATGGTTATTAAGTTTTACCGGTATTCACCGTCATTACGTTAAACGTTTAATATTCCTACCGCCATCTAAGAAAACTATGGACAAAAATAAAAATACTGTTATGATGAGCAACGCCCCACGATCCCAAAAATATAATAATATCGGTAGGTTAACTTATATTTTGAAACCCCAAAATTCTGATCTAGGGTGCAAAATATTCCAAATAAAAAGTTACATATTAAATTAATTAAAAATTACAGTAAAATTCTAAAAATTAATTTAACACTACGTCTCAAAAGAACCTTGTCTAAATTCGAACCCAGTATACAGTTATTTCAAATAAACTGTTACGGTACATGAATGATTCTATAGCGACTATTTGAAAGTTTGATTTGGACATATCCTGCAATCTATATGATGAAATCTCGATTTTTCTCTTCCATCAGAAAAATATAATCTCATGGATTCGAGCGTTTCTTGTTTCACTGAAATTCGATTTATATCGGATCTTATATATTCAATTTAAGTTCGAAATTCAATATTACGAACTGCCGCGTCGTTTCGAGCTCGTTTTTAATTATATTATAAATTATAAATATTCGAACTCCATTTATATATTAAATTCAATATAAAATCCATTATATTTCAATATAATATGTAAAACACATTTAAATATTCTAATTTAAATGATCGAAAATCTGGGACGTTACACTATTTTTCCTTAATTTCGGCTGGATTGATAATAGAAACACCGCACAACAATCCAATTGTAAATACTAAATCAAAGACAAGAATGAAATTTCCACCCGCGAGTTGAAAGCGAGTGAATGCGAGCAAAAATCGAACAAAATCCCTAAAATTGAATGCGAACGCGAGTTGCACCCTGAAGCCACCCCTAAAATCCGATTAGAGAGGAACCTTCATCTTCGCCATGCTCAGATTTTTTTCTTTTTTCCTCTGAGAATTGTGGAATATGAGATAATGATTTAGGCGGCCGAAATGGGGAAAGCGTTGGGACAAAGGAACGTGGAAGAGGAATTAGGGTTACGCTAGTTTGTTTACATTTTTACCCCCGAATCCAGCCTTAACAACCCAAATAAGTGTTGCTAACAATAAAGTTATTATTATGTATTTTTGGCAACACTTTTTTAATATAGCAACACATACTATTGTTACCACCTTGCAACACAAATAAGTTTTGCCAATTGAAAAATAAAAGGGTTGCTAATTGGCTATTATGGTGTAGCGGAAGTTAATGATAGAACACCTAAAGTATATTTGATAAGATAATGTGAATAAGAAACTGGGATTCCCTCCGAAGACAACCATGTTGGTATATCTAAAGGTTCTTCTTATCAGTACGAATAACCATATTTCAAAATTGGTTGAAGTTGTATCCCGTAATGATGAACTAATGACTCAACACTCTTCTTTCATCAATTCAATTGAATAGCTCCAGAATTATTTATTGAGTCACTTTAGCCAAATTCTCTAGCTTACCTCCAAAAAATTCATTTGCTTTAGGCTTATCTATCCATTAATCTTCTTACCTACAATTCCATTTTATCCGTTCCACATATTCTCCAAACCCATAAGATTATGTTCCTTTTTAAAGTCTCCATATTTTCAAAATTCAATTTATTCTTTAAAGTCTTATTTGAAAAAAATATGGGAAAAACTTAGTATTTATAAAGCTATAAGAATTTCTTTTCGAAACATATAATTATTTTATGGAGCTTTCAAAAATACGAATTTAATATCAAAGCATACTAACTTTTGAAAATTTTCATTTCTAAGACCACATATATAAGTATGTGGGGTTAGACTCAAATAGGCTTTAAATTTTTTTCTTACTAAATCATCTTCTTTAAATTTCTCCCTTTGGAACATAAATGCTAATCTTGTTATTGTTACAGAATCATTATTTTCGTACTACCTACATAATATGGTTTATTCAGTCACTTTCTAAACTTATCGCTCTTTCCAAATCTATAGTCTCATAAGGACCTAAAACCCGTAGGTTCCATCAACTCGATTTGACAACTATGCACAATTTTATTTCCAAAAGTTATTATCCTATAAAAGGGGTTTCTAGGATTCTCACATTATGCACAAATGGAAAAACTTAGACAAACACAAAATTCTTAACTTCCGACGTTACTAGTGATAAGTTTCATCCTTATGTCTCATCATTATCCAATGTATACTTACAAGGTAGATCCTTTTCTTAATCATGGTATGCCAAAGATCCAAAATTTCTTCTTTTTCCCTACCGCTGGGTATTCCCAAAAGAAATAACATGTATCCCAAATTCTCTTATTTCAAGTACTCTCATAGTCAAAGTAAAGAATTTAACTTCAACTACATCCTTACTCTTACCAAGAGTGTATTAAAAGCCAAAATCATCGGGTGCTTGAAACTCTTAGGTTATGATCTCTTTGAGTGGACAAATAATCCAATGATTTATGGTCAACTGATCTATTAATATCTTAATGACCTAACTAAAAAACTAATGGTAGTTGCCTCATGGTAATCCCTCCTATAGGTCCCTATACTTATGTCAGTCTGTGACGACCCGCAGACCCTCGCCCTCTGAACCAACTATAAACCACAAAAATTCAGTCCAAAAAGTAAGCATCCACGTGATGTCCTGCGATAAACCGAATTTCTGATTTTCGATAGTCGATACTTAACACATCCACGGTGTTCATGTACCGCAAAACCAAATCTCGCAAACGCAATCCATCGGGGTTTTATCAGAGCAAACACAATGGAATAGACCAAGAGACAAGAATAGAATCTCACAGCTGAATAGAACAAATATGATATTCAATATAACTTTATAGTGGAAAAACATTTGAATAATCAGAGTGAACATACCATGGATAGTTATAAAGTATATCCTCACATGATACAAACATGACATCCAAGTATAGATAGTAGAATACGCCCTTCCCTCTGACGAAGATCACCAGCTCTTCAGGAATCGTCTGGGAACTCCTCGGATCCTGTCTAAACCTGAAATACACTCGGATCTGACTCGGGTGCCAAAATACTCGAGTTAGACTTCGATTAACCAACTTGAGAACTAGATAACAAGTCATACATATCTCAAACCATCATCAAAAAAGGGGTTTCAAAACATTGTGCATGCTTTTTGCAAATTGAAACACCATAAGACTCGCATCCCATTACACAATGCAAACACACACTATTAGGAGCAAGTTTTACCTTACGATAACCAAATATTCTTGATATGAGAAGATCATTTGATATTATCATTAATGTCTATCTTTGAAACCATTTCAAATAAATGTATCAATCCTAGCAGACGTATTACCCATATATTACGTATACATACATAGAGTACAACTAAAATCATAAAGACTCATAATGAGAGTTGGATTCCAACAATGACCAGTCAAAGGATCTTCCTTTCCACGAGTGGGTACACCTCTAGAGGGATGTCCCCGGAAGCTAACCACCCTGTGCTCACAAGCCGGTCCACCCCTTAACTAGGTGGAGTTCGGGTTACTCCCGGTACATAACATTCCAGATTGTAACTGACTTCATCCAAGGACCTTCAATCCATCATCCACATAAGTAAATTGCAAGGGATCCATACCATAGCATCACCTTCTATCTAGAAGGAACGTTACATCCATATCTTTGCCGCAAGCAACCTGTTTTGGTCATTCTCGAGTTGTGAGGCTCCGAAGTCACGTTCCACAATGCTATATTTTCAATAAAAGCTTTGATCTATCAACCATCGGCACTTAGCATACCGCATAGACAATTCACAACATATAATCGGTGTCTATTAATATATAACCCTCTAAGTACATATGTCCTAGAGGAGGGTGTTAAGCAAAGAGGATAGATCCTCCGCCACCTAGCTGATATATCATCAACAGAAACCAATTCATTATGCCGTAAAATACAACATCATACATATATCCATTTACAAGTCCGTTCTGGGTTGTGAACGAAACTGAAGGAACTTTATTCCACGACCCCGCCTAGGTGCGAAAGCACTTGCAATCCAAATTGCTTCAAATACAGTCAGACAGCTATCACAATATAACCTCATAATGAGAATTAAAGTGAGTGATCGACGAGAAATCCTTCCAATGTGAAGATTTTCAGTCTTAAATCACAGTCATCGCCATTTTCAATTTCTCTTATAACGTCGTATAGTTATTCACAATAGGTTGAAACGCGGCCTTTCCAAAAACTAGCGCATCTTTAAAAGCAATATAGATATACAAAAATATCACGAGTCTTATTCCACTTTGGAATATTCGTTTACTCAAATCATTCTTTACATTGGATATACTCATTTAAATCTTATCAAAGATTTACATAGTTTAAACTCTTGTTTAAATCTTTCCTTGGAAATCATTTCAAATGATTATAAAATCACATTTTACAATTTAAACTCAGACCAAGGATTCTATGTTTTATTGGGATGATTCAAGCTCACAAAAGGTAATTTCTCAAATCATTATCCCATTCCCATCCTATCCATTCCATGGAGCAAAATTTTCAATTCTCCATATCTAATTGCCCTCGTATTTAGGTAAGTTTAATTACCTTTTATTTCGATTCTTTCATTTCAAATATGATTAAAGATTTCAATTGTTTTTACGGGAAAACATATTTACCCAGACCCAACCCATTCGTTGATCATTGATCAGGGTAAATCACTTTATTTTTCCATGATCGTATCTTTATCCCAAAACCTGACTTATGATTTCTTATTCATATCGTTAGGGAAAACCATTCATTAACCAGAATTATTTCTCGATTGCACAATACCAAGAAACAATCTATCAAGTGTACGACCCCGAAGGCCTAAACCAACATCAGATTGAACACCCAAGAGATCACCCAATCTCAACGATAAAACAATCAAGTTCCAACTTCTTTCTTTACCCCAAAATCTTATTTAAGATTCATTCTTATGTTTACGCAAAAAAACACGCTTATCTTCTTTTAAGCGATCCTTAAACTACGTTCCCCTTATCATTTGCTAGGGGAAACTCTTTCATTAAATCTTTATATTCGAGTTTAATAATGATAACTCTTCGACTTAATTTGGGAAATCATCTTCTCCTTTAAATGGATTAAAGAACAATGCTATTTAAGACATCGTTCACGATAAACCCCAAATCATATTGTCATTTTAAATGAAATCTTTATGGAAACCATATCAGCTCACAATCAATATAAATTCCTGTATCGGACTAATACTATAAGCGGAATAACGACAAACCCTTTTAAATTCCTTAAATAGTATAGGTATTCATCCATAGAGACTCATCTCAATTATAACTAAGTCGTTTTCCATTCGACTCCAATCTAATTCGTTAATTGGAAAACTTAACTTTGTTACATATTCTTCAAATCCCAAAATATCTTAAAATCCTCATTTTAATCCTTTAGATATATATGCAAAACCTTTGGATCTCATTGGTTGTATCAAAACCATTTATTTCAACCCGTTCCAAAAACCGTTGGAAATAGCGTTGCTTAAACAACTCATTTTCATAAAATAGCTTTTTTAACTTTTCAAAACTTAGTATATTTAATCCAAATATCTTTCAAACCATTTATCACAATTTATCCCTATTTTTAATAATTTGAAAATAGCTTATTTCAATAAAATCCTATTTTGGGTCCCAAACTCCACGAGCGCTATTTTTATTCAAATTTGATTTGGACTTATCTTAAAATCTAACCATTGGATTATAAAACTTTCTTTTGCATTGGAAAGCTCTTTTCATTTCGAACCAAACGCGTTTCGTTTTAGGAAAATCCGAGGGTTGGATCTCCCGGTACGTCAATTTGAAATCAACGGTTGAAATTAGCAAACTACCGCTGCGCGACTAGTTCTATTCAGACCAAACTTCGACATATATTTCAAACTAAGTTGAATTGCTTTCAAAATAGTTTATTAATTATATAAATCATATATATTAACTTTTGGAAACTATATTTCCAATATTTAACTTTAAATTCAAATATTACATTATTTAAATATTATAATGTTATTTAAATCATTAAAATAACATTATTTTCGAACTTCATCCTTTGAAACCCAAACTTTCCTGAAGCCTATAGTAAAAATAAACAAGATAGTTTGGATAATAAAAACTAGTTAAAACTCGTTCTTGATATCCAAACCGAACTTCACTTTTTAAAGTTACTTTTCACTTTCTAATTTGAATTTAAAACATGCCTTAATTACTTAAAAAATTATACAAATTTTTTTTCCAACTTTACGAAAACTATTTATAATTACTTAAACTATCGTTCCAAATCATTTTGGATTAAGAATTCAAACTTTTATTTTTCATTTATTATTTAATTAATAAAATATTCAATTAAATTTTGAGTTGTGATAAAACTCAATCAATCACCATATAATTCAACTTATATCAGTTTAACACATCATTAACATCCATTAACAGTCATTAACAATCATTATCACAAAATGACATCATTAACATAAGCGCTAAGGTCATTAACACTTAATTACTATTTCAAATCACTTTAACTAAAGTATTAACCATCGTTAATAATTTATTTGCTATTATTAGCAAATCCAATCATATCAAATTAATGTCAATCCACATCACATCAAGTTGTCAATCAATGTCACATCAAAATTAATTGATGTCACTATTCATCCATTAACACTCCATTCATAACAACCACGTTATCAACCAAATTAACTGGTCATTTATTTATGGTTTAGCTTCATAAGCATTTAGGTGTTCACTTTAATTACTAAACTACCAAGTAATTGACTTTCTAACTTAACCATTAACATCATTATACCCAAATTTACTTAACCACTTAGCAGTTTCCAAACATAGCATAATTAACTATAAAAACTACAATAGTTATCCAAATGTGAGTGAAAGTCGCTCACCATATCTTATCCATTTCACCAAACTTTAAGTGTAGGACTCTTCTAACTTCACTACAACCTTGAACTCACTCAGCAACCAAGTTACTATCCTTTTCTACTCAACATTGCCACTAACTCAAGATTTATAGGTATATATATATACATATATTTCTTTTCATTTAAGAGAAGAAAGGTGGGATCTTTCAGCTTTTAGGCTAGGAGGCGTTGGTAGGGGATGCTACAGGGTCCAGGGGAGGAGGCGGTGGTGGTAGGGGTGGAAATGTCTTGGTAGTTGAAAAATGGGGTAAAAGAGGTAGTTTTATTCTTTTAAGGAAGAATGGAAGGGTCTTTGGCTATGAGGGGCCCACATGGGGGTGGGGGCTGCTGCGTGTAACTGGTGATGGGGGAGGAGAGGTGGAGATTAAGTGGAGAGGAAGAAGAAAAGCAGAAGAAGAAGAAAATGAAAAGGAAACGAAAATGATTTCCTTCTTTTATGCAAAGTTTGCTTAAGGAGGAGGCAAGGTGGGAAAGACTGACATGTGTAAGAGAGAGAGGGTGAGTTGTCAAATTGAGAGGAGATTTGGAAGTTGTGTATAAGTTGTCTTTGATTTAATTAAACTTAGACTTAATTAAACGATCTTTACATGTTTTCTACTCATACGATCAAACCGCAAGTCCGATTGATACAAATTTTGAAATCCTTCTATATTTCAATGATACGGATCCAATGAAACTGGTCTCGTCGAATTTTGAAACTATCTCCTAAATGGTCCATTTTTAGGCTATTATTAAATTTCAATCGATCTTTCGACACGCGTTTATATTGTGCATGCTCACATATTAACTACGACTGGCACGAAATTTGAAACTTTACCATATTTTGATGTTCCAAATTCGATGAATCCAGTTTTATCAAAATTCGAGATCATTTTCAAAATGACCTATTTCCAGGCTATTAAAATAATATTAAATTATCGAATTTTAATGTATTACTTTTAATTCAATCTTAAAAGTTCACTAACCTTATTTTAACTTCATTAAAATTTTAAATAAAATTAGATTACGTTTTCAGTTGTTTTGGGTCTAAAATCAATATTTGACCATTTAAAATCCGCTAAAAATCTATTTAAAATTTGTATTTTATATTGATTAAAAATAAGGGTTGTTACAATCTCCCCCACTAAAAAAGATCTCATCCTAGAAATCGAAGATGGAACTGAAGGTCATTTACTTAACCAACAAGACCATATGCTATCAAACTTAACTCCAAATTTATCTCCATAAGTTATATGTAGATCATTAATGAGGAATATCTGTTTCGATTCATATTCGATTACACAACTTATCTCCGAACTAGTATTGATCCCTCAATCCCTTAGTATCGACGTTGATCAGGTTACTTTGATCAGCAAACTCTAGCTTCATTACATAGATCACAACCATTATAGAAAACTCAAGCAACTAACCACAAACCCTCATCCAGGTTCGTCTTCGAACATCGAGTGATAAATCCTCTCCTTGATCGGTGTAAATAGACCTCTAAGTTCTGCACTCGAATATAATCTATTTGAAAAAATGATCCACATAAACTCACGTGGTTATTCCTATGGTTTTTCTTTCTGTAACCTATCTAACTATCTCATCTGCAACTTAAGTATACTTCAGAATTCATCGACTGTCCAAAATCATTGAGAATTCGGATTTCTTACCTTAACCCAATTTGTTTATAACTTAACTTAAGTTTTTCAGCTTTTTAGTTTCCTAAAAATTTCCCAGTTCTCGAACTTTTCTAACTCCCTAAATTTTCGGAAAATTTCACGATAACCTCCTTTATGCGGCTCAATCAGTACAATCTCAAAACACCTCTACAGGCACTCACCAATCAAAAAAGAAAATCGAAAAGCCAAACGGCTTTCCAACTAGGCTCATAAAATCATCAAACCCATTTAACACAGTTAACATGTATCTTTTGGACAAGCATTCAGTTTTATCCCCTACATTAGATTCTATTCAATAACCTATTCAATATATATGTCCAATTCCAACAAATCTCCATATCAATTCAACACTAACATTCAATTTACTAATTATTTCTTAATTAGTTCACTTTTAATTTGGCTTATTCATATTTGAATATATTCTTCTTACCTAGAAACAAGTCGGTTTTTATTTGGAATTCAAGTCTCATATTCACAACTTAACCAATTCTTTACTTCTTTCCAAAGTATACTTATACTTTTCTTAACTAGTTAGACTAATTATCACACATCACATCCAACAATCAATTGGTTGACTAACTTTTCAAACTTGTTTTTTGTGTTGTCAAACATTATATCTTTTTATATACTCAAAATATCAAAAACCAAAATCATTGGTATATCAAAATCACAAATACGTCTCTCATATATAATACTCTCAACTCATTCTAGGGCGTTACTAACGTTATCTCTAGTGAGTTACTCGTCTTAGGGTACTAATGATCCCATCCCTGACGAGTCTTTACTCCACAGAGCCAAGGTTTATTGCTAAACCAAAGCTCTGATACCACATGTGACGCCCCGCAGGCCCTCGCCTTTTGAACCAACTATAAACCACATAAGTCTAGTCCATAAATTAAGCATCCACATGATGTCCTGCGATAAACTGAATTTTCAAATTTTGATAGTCGATACTTAACACATCCCCGGTTTTCATGTACTACAAAACCAAATCTCGCAAACTCAATCCATCGGGGTTTTATCAAAGTAAACACTGTGTAACAGAACAAGAAACAAGGATAGAATCTCATAGCAGAATAGAACAGATATAATATTCGATATAACTTTACAGCGAAAAAACATTTGAATAATTAGAGTGAACATACCATGGATAGTTATAAACTCTATCCTCACATAATACAACCACGAAATCTAAGTATAGCTAGTAGAATATGCCCTGCCTTCTGACGAATATCACCAGCTCTTATGGAATCGTCTGGGAACTCTTTGAATCATGTCTAAACCTGAAATACACTCGGATCTGATCCGAGTGCCAAAACACTTGAGTCAGGCTTGGATTAACTAGCTTGGGTGCTAGATAACTAGTCATACATATCTCAAACCATCATAAAAAGGGGTTTCAAAACTTCGTGCAAGCTTTTTGAAAATGAAGCTATCATAAGACTTGCATCCCATCACACAATGCAAACATAAAACATTAGGAGCAAGTTTTACATTATGATTACCAAATATGCTTGATACATGAAGATCATTTGATATTATCATTAATGTCTATTTTTGAAAAAAAAATCAAATAAATGTATCAACCCTAGCAGACGTAGGTACCCATATATTACGTCTACATACATAGAGTAAAACTAAAACCGTAAAGGCTCGTATTGGGAATTGGATTCCAACAATGACCAGGCAAAGGATCTTCCTTCCTACGAGTAGGTACACCTCTAGAGGGATGTCCCTGGGAGCTAACCAGCACCGTGCTCATATAGTTGGTCCACTCCTTAATTGGGTGGAGTTCGGGTTACTCCTGATACATAACATTCCCAGTCGTAACCGACCTTCATCCAAGTGCCATCGATCCATCATCCACATAAGTAAATTGCTAGGGCTCCATACCATAGCATCACCTTCTATCTAGAAGGAACATTACATCCCTAACTTTGCCGCAAACATCCTGTTTTGGTCATTCCCAAGTTGTGAGGCTCCGAAGGCACGTTCCACAAAGCTCTGCTTTTCAACAAAAGCTTTGATCTATCAACCATCAGCACTTAGCATGCCACATTGTCAGTTCACAACATATAATCTATGTCTGAGAACATATTTAACCATCTGAGAACATATGTCCTAGAGGAGGGTGTTAAGCTAATAGGATAGATCCTCTGCTACCTAGCTGATATATCATCAATAGAAATCAATTCATTATGTCGTAAAATACAACGTTAGACATCCATCCATTTACAAGTATTTTTCTGGGTTGTAAACGAAATCGGAGACACTTTATTCCATGACCCCGCCAAGGTGCGAAATCCTTGCAATTCGATCGATTCAAATATGGTTAGATCGCTGGCACAATATAAACGCATAATGGGGGATCAGTCCGAGACATCGACGAGCAATCCATCCAATGTGAAGATCTCCGGTCTTCAATCACAGTCATCACCATTTTCAATTTCTCTTATCACGTCGTATAGTTATTCACAATGGTTCAAACCTGGTCTTTCTGAATAACTGGCGCATCTTTAAAAGCAATATAAATAAACAAAAATATCATGAGTCTTATTCCATTTTGGAATATTCTTTTACTCAAATCATTCTTTACATTGGGTATACTCATTTAAATCTTCTCTAAAATTTACATACTTTAAACTCTTGTTTAAATCTTTCCTTGGAAATCATTTCAAATGATTATAAAATCATATTTTACAAATTTAACTCAAAATCAAGGCTTCTACATTTTATCAGGATTATTAAACTTCACAAAAAGGTAATTTCTGAAATCATTATCCTTTTCCCATCTTATCCATCCCATAAAGCAAAACTGGCAGTACTCCATATCTAACTGCCCTCGTATTTAAGTAAGTTTAATTACCTTTTATTTCAATTCTTTCATTCCAAACAAGATTAATGATTTCAACTATCTTTACAGGAAAAAATGTTTACCCAAACCCAACACATTCATTGATCATTGATTAGGGTAAATTACTTTATCATTCCTTGATCATATCTCTTGCCCAAATTGTACTTATGATTTCTTATTCATATCATTAGGGAAAACCATCCATTAACAAGAATTATTTCTCGATTGTACAATGCCAAGAGAATAATCTATCAAGTGTATGACCTCGAAGGTCTAAACAAACATCAGAGCAAACACCCAGAAGATCACCCAATCTAAATGATAAAACAATCAAGTTCTAACTTCTTTCTTTACCCCAAAATCTTATTTAATATTCAATCTTATCTTTAAGCGAAATAAACACTTATCTTCTTTTAAGCGATCCTTAAACTTTGTTCTCCTTGTCGTTTGCTAAGGAAAACTCTTCCATTAAATCTTTATATTCAAATTTAATAAAGATAACTCTTCGACTTAACTTGGGAAATCATCTTCTCTTTAAACGGATTAAAGAACAATGCTATTTAAGACATCGTTCACGATAAACCCCAAAATCATACTTTCATTTTAAATGAAATCTTCACGGAAATTATATCAGCTAATAATCAATATAAATTCCCGTATCGTACTAACACTATAAGCAGAATAACGACAAAGCCTTCTAAATTTCTGTAATAGTAAATGTCTTCATCAATAGAGATTCATCTCAATTATAACCAAGTCGATTCCCATTTAACTCCAATTTAGTTCGTTAATTGGAAAACTTAACTTTGTTACATATTCTTCAAATCCCAAAATATATTAACATCCTCATTTTAATCCTTTAGATATGTTTGCAAAACCTTTGGATCTCATTGGTTGTACCAAAACCTTTTATTTCAACCCGTTTCAAAAACCATTGCAATTAGCGTTGCTTAAACAACTCATTTTCATAAAATAGCTTTTTAACTTTCCAAACTTAGTATATTCAATCCAAATCTTTTTCAAACCATTTATCATGATTTTTCATAATTTATCCCTATTTTTAATAATTTAAAAATAGCTTATTTCAATAAAATCCAATTTCGGATATTCAAATTTGATTTGGACTTATTTTAAAATCTAACCATTGGATTATAAAACTTTCTTTTGCAATGGAAATATATTTTCATTTTGAACCAAATGTTTTTCATTTCGGAAATATCCAATGGTCGGATCTCTCGGTACGTCAATTTGAAGTCAATAATCGAAATTCGCGAACTACCGCTGCGCGACTAGTTCTACTCAAACCAAACTTCGACTTATCTTTAAAACCAAGTTGATTTGCTTTCAAAATAGTTTATTAATTATATAAACATATATAATAACTTTTGGAAACTACACTACTAATATTTAACTTTAAATTCAAATATTCCATTATCTAAATATTATAAAGTTATTTAAATGATTAAAATAATATTATTTTTCAAACTTCATTCTTTGAAACCCATACTTTCCTGAAACCCATAATAAAAATAAACAAGATAGTTTGGATAGTAATTCCTAGTTAAAACACATTCTAGATATCCAAACCGAACTTCACTTTTTAAAGATACTATTCACTTTCAAATTAAAACATGCCTTAATTACTTGAAAACTTATTCAAATAAATTTTCCATCTTTACGAAAACTATTCGTAATTACTTAAATTCCAAATCATTTTGGATTAAGAATTCAAACTTTTAATTTTCACTTATTTTTTAATTAATAAAATATTCAATTAAATTCCGAGTTGGAATAAAGCTCGGTCAATCACCATAAAATCCAACTTATATGGGTTGAACACATCATTAACATCCATTAACAATCATTTACAGTCATTAACAATTATTATCGCAAAATGGCATATTAACATAAGCACTAAGGTCATTAAAATTTAATTACTATTTTAAGTAACTTTAACTAAAGTATTAACCATCGTTAATAATTTATTTGCTATTATTAGCAAATCCAATCATATCAAATTAATGTCAATCCACATCATATCAAGTTGTCAATCAATGTCACATCAAAATTCACTAATGTCACTATTCATCCATTAACACTCCATTCATAACAATCACGTTATCAACCAAATTAACGGATTATTTATTTACGGTTTAACTTCATAACCATTTAGGTGTTCGCTTTAATTACTAAACTTCCGAGTAATTAACTTTCTAATTTAACCATTAGCATCATTAAACCTAAATTTGCTTAACCACATAGCAATTTCCAAACATAGCACAAATAACTATCTAACTACAATAGTTAACCAAACATGAGCGAAATTCGCTCTCCATAGCTTATCCACTCCGCCAAACTTTAAGTGTAGGTCTCTTCCAACTTCATTGCAACCTTGAATCTCACTCAACAACCAAGTTACTATCTTTTTCTACTCAACATCGCCACTAACTCAAGATCTATAATTGTGTGTGTGTGTGTGTATATATATATATATTTCTTTGCATTTAAGAGAAGAATGGTGGGATCTTTAAGCTTTTACGCTAAGAGGCGTTGGTAAGGGATGCTATGGGAATGGTGTGGGTCTGGGGGAGGAGGCGATGATGATAGAGGGTGCAAATGTCTTGGGTAGTTGAAAAATGGGGTAAAAGAGGTAGTTTTAAGCTTTTAAGGATGAAAGGAAGGGTCTTTGGCTATCGAGGGGCCCACGTGGGGTGGGGGCTATTGCGTGTGGCTAGTAGGGGTGGGAGCTGCTGGTCGGCTGTGATGGGGGATGAGAGGTGGAGCTTAAGTGGAGTAGAAGAAGAAAAGTGGAAGAAAAAGAAAATGAAAAGAAACAAAATGGGAAAGAAACGATTTCCTTCTTCAATGCTAAGTTTGTTTAAGGAGGAGGCAAGGTGGGAGAGAGAGAGGGTGAGTTGTCAAATAGAGAGGAGATTTGGAAGTTGTGTATAAGTTGATTTTGATTTAATTAAACTTGGATTTAATTAAACGATCTTTACATGTTTTCTACTCGTATGATCAAACCATAAGTCTGATTGATACAAAATTAGAAATCCTACTATATTTCACCGGTAATAATCCAGTGAAACTGGTCTCACAAAATTCTGAGACTGTCTATACAATGGTTTATTTTAGGCTATTATTAAATTTCAATCGGTCTTTCAACACACGTTTATATTGCACATGCTCACAAATTTATCTCCGATTGACACGAAATTTGAAACCTTACCATATTTTAACGTTCCAGATCCGATGAATCTGGTTTCATCAAAATCCGAGATCATTTGCAAAATGGCCTATTTTCAGGCTATTAAAATAATATCAAATTATTGAATTTTAATATATTTACATTTAATTCAATTTTAAAAGTTCACTAAGATTATTTTAGCTTCAGTAGAATACGCAATAAAATTAGAATTCATTTCCAATTGTTTTCAGGTCCAGATTCAATATTTGATCATTTAAAATCTGTTAGAAATCAATTTAAAATTTATATTTTAAATTGACTAAAAATATGGGTCGTTATAATCGGTAGTATTGATACTAAAGTATTAGCCAAAACTATTTTTTGTTTTCTAAAAATATCTTCATAATTTTCGTACATAAAAGCCAAACTCTTCTTGGTAATGTAGGTTAAGGGAACTGATATGCTAGAAAATTTTCTAATAACTTTCCATTCCTCGCCTTTCGAAAGTGATTTTTAGAAAACTTGGTCTAGGGACTATGTGTCTAAAGGATATTGATTATCTCATCTAAATGCCAAGCTTATTCCTCATCACCTTTTGGTTAGACTAAAATATCACCCACAAAGACTCCTACTAACTAATTCCACAACCTCACAAAACACCCATAATCATCCAGTCAATAAAATAGGTTAAAAATAATCTAGTCCTATAAGGTATGAGTAACTATTTATAAAAATCCATTATGTGTTCTAATAGAGGCCCATATATCTTACCGTACACTAGTCATGACTGGTGGAAAACAATGACAAAAAGCTATCCAGGGAAAATCTTGATTCCTACAAATTAGTCAAAGAGACCGTCCAAATAAGGAAAAGAATAATGGTCCTTCTTATAAATCCTTTCTCTAAAAATTCGTTGAATTCTTTAATTATCTTGCATCTTCCCTTTAAAGCCCTACATCTTATTGGTGTTGCTATAGGTAAAGCATTATCAAATATATCATAAAGTCAACCTCTCTATGAGTTTGCAGACCAATGACCGACTCAATCATGTCTAGGAAACTTCTGACCATAGGTACGAGATCCAACTTACCGAAATATATGTATAGGTATACATCAAGAAAATACAAGTAACTCAACATGATTGTCCCTCTTGGATCGCAAGAAACTTTAAGGGTTCATCTGTTGCATGTACCTAGCCAGACAACCCCATTCTCGCAGTCTAAGATAGCGCAAGCAGCTAACCAGTACATCCTCAAAATTTTACCATCCCCTGAATACCCCAAAACATAATCATCACAATCTAATTTCTATCCCTAGCACCATATTTTAAAACCTCAGCATATCAGAGATAAATGTGACGATCCTCTTACGGGGATTGAGGCAATTATAGTATCTGCAACTAGGGATATATCTAAGTGCAAACAATCTGCAAATAAAGTGGGAGTAAGGGAGTTTGACGCTCCCAAATCAAAAAAAGAGTGGATAGAGAAATCGAAAATGGAAATCAAACCTTCCATGGTAACTTTTCTACCCATATCCATCCCTTCACTAGATGAAGGAACTGAATTCAAAGCCTAAATGTAAGCTGACTAAGTGCCAACTTTCTGCGCTACTTCCATTTTCAGAGGACAACCCCTGCTGAAGTGTCTTGGCTTTTCGTAAAAGAAACATTTCCCCTTCATCCGCCCTGTCCTACCATCTCTAGTGTAACGATCGAGTATCCCATAATTCTAGCACTTCTCATCTTTCTCAATCTATCCTTTTGCTCCTCAAACTTTCTTTTTTCTACCCGATTTCTTGTTCTTCTACAATGCTTTACTAGAATCTATCGCTTCCGAAACCTTCTTGAGTTGTTCCTTGGAAACCTCTAACACTATAGCAATCTCTTCTAGGGACTCAAACGCATCTTCCATCGTTACATTAGTAAGTGCCAACCCTTGAAGCGATTGGTTCAGTCCCTTGGCAAATTTTAGTGCTTTCTTGTGCTGCATATTGATCAATTCTAGCTCGAATCTCGACAACTGATTAAACTAGTTTATATATTCCTTAATTGAAAAATCTCTTTGTTTCAGGTTGATAAATCTTTCCAATTGTGCTCAATCCTCAACTTGTAATACAAAACTTCTTTCGAACCTCTTGAGAAAACTATCCTATCATTACACACTAGCCTTGGCGTATATGACCTCCCACCAATAAGAAGCTGTTGGAGAATGGAGTTTTGATGACAACAACCTTATTTCAATATTAATTGACTATAAAATATATACTAACACTTTTATCTAGAATATATATATACACACATGCAGGATTTATATACAGGAATTATTACTGAAGACTGTACAGTTAAACATATTAGAGATTCAGAATTCAGAGTTGATTCAAGACTCATGAGAAATCAAGATTTCAAGATAAATATAGTAATAGAGTCTAGTTTATGTAAGACTCTGAATAGCACTCCAGGTTCAAATTCTGTTTTTCAATTTCTGATTTCAAATTCCATCTTCAATCTCTATCTTTTCTATTTTATTACTTTACTTTTGATTTTAAACTCAAGATTTATAATTTATAAGTTTTATATATTATATACGTTAAATTTTTCAATTTCTGATTTCAAATTCCATCTTCAATCTCTATCTTTTCTATTTTATTACTTTACTTTTGATTTTAAACTCAAGATTTATAATTTACAAGTTTAATATATTATATACGTTAAATTTATATAGTTTTAAACTCTATAATTTTATAAATATGTTCATATATCTTATATTTATGTTTTTATATGTTTTTCCACTTTATAATACTTATTTATAACACTATGTTTTAATTCAAGAATTTCCAGAATTATATATATATATATATATATATATCAAAACACATGAAAAATGCTCAAAAATCAATTTTGAACTAGGTTATGTCGACATACATTTTAGCCTATGTCGACATATATCTGTCATTTTTTCAACATTGAAAGGAAGTGTCTTTTCACTATTTGTAACGTTCCAGAAGCGTTGCAACCTTTCAAATCTTATAAATAGGTGCTGATTTCAAAAAAATTCATCATTCTTCTTCTCCATCTTCATCTCCTTTCTTTACACCATTATTCTTTCTTATTTTTATGACCTCTACACCTATACTCTGCCGAATTCAATTCTATTTATATAAAACTTCTTCTCTTCTCACTCTCTACTCATTACTCTCCGAATCGAAGTGCTATTGAAGAGCTATAGGGTTATCATAATCTTTTGGGATGTGTATGTAATCGGTGTTACCCTTGTAGCCGTGAAATCAAGGAGAGTGGAATCGGTGGTATCCCTTGTAGCCGTTAAATCATGGAAAGTATACTTGATCAAGGGTGTGTGGAATCGGTGGTATCCCTTGTAGCCGTGAAATCAAGGAGGATTGAAATTGGATATTGATATAGTAATAAAACTCTGCGGAATACAGCATTGGCGGGACTGGACGTAAGAGTAATTCTGAACCAGTATAAAATCCGGTGTTTCTTCCCTTTTCTGGATTTTGTTTTTGTTTATGTTTGTGTTTGATTCTGCGTCCATGATTGTTTCTGTATTGTTTGATTCATATAGTAGATCATATAAGTTTTAGATTTTGTTTAAATTCTCAAAAACGGTATTCACCCCCCTCTATAGTGTTAGTTTTTCCTTAATGATCCATTCTGAGATCCCTAATAATTGGTATTGGAGCAAGATCTTTCAAAAAGTTCATAATCTGATTTTTGAAAATTATTAAATGGCAGATTTTAGAAATGATTTATAACACTAATTTAAACTCATATTTTGATTATTGAAAATTGATTTTTAGAATTTAAAGTTTTGAAATTTAAATTTCTTTAAATTTTGAAATATTTGATATATGGATATGTTACAAAACCATCATGATATTATTGTTTAAAATTGTAGATTAGTTAGTTTGAAAAGTCATTTGATTATTTTGAAAAATCATTTGATTATTTTGAAAAGTCATTTGATTATTTGAAAAGTTATTTGCTTATTTGAAAAGTTGTGTTGTTTTACAGGAAAAGATGCGTTATATGGCCATTGGATATTCAAACTCTGAAAAGATGGGTAAAGTGGTTTTGAAAATTCAAATTCCGAAATGGTGTGTTACATGGCTGTTGAGAATTCAAAATTGTTATGAACACATAGTAGAAATCAAAAAGAGGAGAAGAGTAACGACGGTTGGTGAAGAGATATCAAGAAGAAATGAATATATATAATGTAAATCAACAAAGAAATGGGTATTAAATCAATTTATAACCTTGGATTTTCATCTACAACTTACCTTCATACTGTACTTCTCTTCATTTTCTTTGTAATGCCTCCAGTTTCATGTGAATCCGTCAAGAATTGATCAAGTGATGATCAAATGAAGTTTTCGTGAATATAGAGAGATGGAAACCAAAACTGTCAACGGTTATCTTCAAATTGCATCCACAGCTTATAATAATTTGTCCCAAACCCTTTTTCAAATTGTAGTTCTCGTTCTTGCGGTCATTTTGATGGGTAGATCGTCAAATTCCGATCAAAATTGAGTGAAATATGACTATTTGAAGTTGGCTATGAAAAACTGAAAAACTGTTACGATATTTCATGAATCTCTCTTACTGTTTCGACTCGATGCAACCTAATACCATCCAAATTCATCCTAAACTATTACTAGATCGTAGTCCTTGAATTCCTCTTCAATTTGTCGCTGATTTCATCCAATTCCGTTTAGAAACGAATAAGTTATTCCTCCTGAAAGTTTGATTGAAAGTGAAAAAGGAGAAGAAGAAAAGAGATTGTGAAGAGACATGACTTTTGGGCCTATTTATAATGGCTGAAGTGTCTTTTCATTCAAATTCAAAATTTTGGCGCCAAGTTGGTTAAACTACTAAATCTTCAATATCTTTCTCATATGGTGCTCAAATTCTGCAAATGAAAATACTATCCTGATCAGAAAAACGAGCTCGTCGCAATAGAGCAGATCTCATCGTCAAATTATGAAAGATGTGAACGTGTGGTTCATAACAATGAAAGAATAACAAAAAGAAGGATTGCTAAAATAGGTGCGCCTTACAATTATTTCATAATTATCATAGAATTTAGGAATATATATATATATGCACATAGTTAGGTATAGAAATTAATCCCTTTTATAATCCTAGATATTTTGGTTCATATGTCAATACACTATAATATACATATCAATACACCAATTGTAACAACCCGAATTTTAATATCATGTTAAAACAAGAAATCAAGATATAATTAATTTTTAAAATGAGAATCAAGGGAAACGGGTTGCGCCATTGCATTCGTCTCAGAATTCTACATGAAATAGAGTCCGAGTTTTCGAAAATCGGAGTCCGGATGAAGAAGTTATGGCCTTCAGAAGATTCAGCAGATTTCAGGCAGCACTGAACCAGGGGGTCGACCATAGGGTCGACCTACCACCCCCCCCCCCCCCCCCAGGTCGACCATAGGGTCAACCATAGGGTCGACCTACCCCCCAGGTCGACCATAGTGTCGACCTCCCCCCTTACAGGTCGACCTGGTCGGCCTATTTCGTCCCAGAACCCATTTTTGAAGCCCGGTACGTGTTTTGATGGTCCGGATTGACTCTAGGGTTGATCTAAAGGCCCTAAATGGTTCCTACACCTATAAATACAACCTAAGTCCTAACCTAATTCATAACAAATCATTCTTACACCTAAATGCTGCTGGAATCCCTCTTGATCATGGCCGCAGCCTCTAATAAATTTCCTAAGCTTTCATACACAATCCGATTCAAAGAACGAAGCTTCAACAATGATTCAAGACAACAAATCAACAACGCCGCAACATTTCTACAACAAATTCAGTTCCTAATTCATTAGCCATGCTCTGTAAGTTCTAGTTGTTTTCAGATCTAAATATTTAATTATAATATGGCCATGAAATAAAGTGGAATTGGATCTAAGTATGTTTATCGATTCAGATCTATTTCTGTTGAATCTTGAGTTTTGAGACTTGTCTATCTTTATTCTCATGCCAAGTTTATGATCTATTCAGCAGTTTTCTTGATTCGTAATGATGTTATCATCAAGTTGTAATCTTTATGCCTATCATGATGATTTATGCTGTTTTCTTTCTAATCTTGTTCTTATTGCAACTTCTATCTTCCCCTATTTATTTTCTTTTGATGAACCTTGGTCAATTTCGGACCTAGGCCTAAACTACGATATACGTGCGATGGTATACGGGGAAATATTGGATATTGCCTATTTGGGTATATGTATTTGGTGGAATTGATGGCATAACATAAAAATTGGATCTTAGGGTATTACTACCATTAACATGAAATTGGAAATTTGGGTATTGTCAATATAATTGAAATAGCAAGTTTGGGCATTGGCATAAATAATTTGGCATGTAGTAGGCATACATGAATTGGCATGTAAATTAAATCATGAGTTTGGGACTATGTAAGTTTAAATCAAAAGATTGGGCTTATGTTAATTAGGCATATATAGAATTGGGAATTTGAACATGAAAGCAATTGTAAACTTGATAATTGCCATAAACATGTATTATGAACTTGGGCAACTGACATGTATTGTAATAAAAGGATTATAGTTTGGGATAACTACATCATGAATCATGATTTGGGTTTATTGGGTATGAAAATTGATACATGTAGTTTTGGCTAGAACTTGATATGGTAAAATGGCATAAGATTGGCATACATGTAAAACGGCATGAATTGAACATATGTAAATTTGGTATAAATTGGGCATATGTAAAACTGACATGTAATCTAGAACTTGGGCATATGTTAATTATGTAAAAATTTGGAAATACGTTTTGGGGCGAAAACGTGGATTATGAACTTGGAAAATGGGCCATAACATTAAATTGTTAGCACACTTACATATAAAGAACAAATATGTAAATTTAATACGAAATGCTTAACACGAGGTTGGATTGAGTTGTGATGTAAACCTGCCCGGACCCGCCCGGCTGTCCAGTAGTCACAACAATACCTATCCAATGTGGGAGGTTAAGGCATTGAGCCCAATAGGACCCGAGGTTAGACTGAGTTGCGGTGTAAACCAACCCGGAACCGACCGGCTGTCCAGTAACCGCAACAATACCTGTCTAATGTGAGTGGTTGGTGCTTTAATGAATAAGTTAAAGCTAAGTCAGGATTGATAGGGTTAAGTAAACTAAGAACGCTTAACTAGCATAACATGTTAACCAGAGGGTGGGTTAAGTAATATGACTAGGCTAATGACACTTAACCGATATGATATGATTGGGTGGGTTAAGTAATATGACTAGGCTAATGACACTTAACCAATATAATATGACGCGTGGCAGGGTTAAGTCAACTTGAACATATAGATAATACTTAACCAACTTGACATGATACGTGGGCGCGTTAAGTCATGAACCGCTTAAATATACTTAACCAATTTGACACGATGATTTGATAGGGTTAAGTCATGAACCGCTTGAATATACTTAACCAATTTGACACGATGATTTGATAGGGTTAAGTCATGAACCGCTTGAATATACTTAACCAATTTGACATGATGATTTGATAGGGTTAAGTCATGAACCGCTTGAATATACTTAACCAATTTGACACGATGATTTGATAGGGTTAAGTCATGAATCGCTTGAATATACTTAACCATTTTGACACGATGATTTGGTAGGGTTAAGTCATGAACCGCTTGAATATACTTAACCAATTTGACACATGATTCGTAGGGCTAAGTCATGAACTTGAACGACAACACTTAGCCAATTTGACATGACACGTAGACGGGTTAAGTCACGAACTTGAATGACCACACTTAACCAACTTGACATGCTAGACTGATGGGGTTAAGTCTCAAATTTAAATGACAACACTTAACCTGCTAGACGGAAACCCTAGTTACGCGGTCCTTTTCAGCAGTAACCCACTAAATGTATCATGGTACCTTGGAACTAGGCAGGGTGGGGCACGATTACTGGGCTGATTGTAAGCGACCAGAACGACGGCTGAGTTGGTGCACCATTGTAGGTTCAGGCGGACTATGGTCGTGCACGTAGTCCGGAGTTGAAAAAGCAGGCATTGGGCATCGGTAGGTTTACACTGTACGTGCTTGATTCGTGTCGATGGTTGGCACCCTAGGGCTTGATACACCCTAGGGTGGACCTAGCACAGGTGACTACATTTCGTGATTGGGCCGTATGACACAGACACATGAACGAGCTAGGACTTGTAGGGAGCCGATCGATTAATAGATCGTTTCGTGGGACCAAGTAATGGGTCATTTCATGACATTGGGAAAGGGACCATTTTATAGTCAACACATGACACGGGTTGGGATACTAGTACGGGTGGTGCAGAGCAAATAGATATCATAGAAATATTTTAATGGTGAAGCAGAGAAATCTTGCGATGCTTGATAGAAATCTTGCGAAATTATACTTAGTTTATCTTGAATGGGAACCTTGCGATGTTATACTTGACAAAAATCATATGAGGTTATTCTTAGTTATCTTTCCTGTAGCTTATCTTGTCATCATGCTTATGTTTACTTTCAGTTTATTCATGCCATGTTATCTTTACCTGTTTTAATGTTGAAAGTCACTAGGACTTACTCAGTCTTTATGACTGACCCGTTTTGTTTCGCCTCTTTTTCTTCTGTCCCCCCCCCCAGGTTCGTAGGGTGGGAATACAGCTTAGTTCGGATCTTACCAAGCTCCAAGGCTCTTTCTTGTACGGCTTGGATTTCCCTTGGCTATGGCTTGCTTTGCTTTATTGGGGAATATCACAATTTATTTTTGTGCTTCTTTGTTTTTGAGCAAGACAGATATTTTAGCTATGTAATTGGGTATTGGAAGTTGATGGGCTTTTATTATAAACAATTATATTTAATAAATGATTTGAAGTACTTCCACTTTACTTTCCGCTGTTTTATATATGTCTGTCTTGTAATATTTCTGTTTCAGTACCCATAATGCTCCACTGAAGTTAAGGCATTCCCTTTGTGAGTGACCTTAACGGATGTGGGGTGTTACACCAATTTAATTAAAATCTCTGCGTATTTAAAATCTAACTACTCTTTAATTTGGTTTTGAAAGGACAACTTTTCAAATACGAAAATGTCAGTTCAAACTCTAGTTATCAACTTTGATATGATTTGGTTTTGAAAGGACATCTTTTCAAATATGAAAATGTCAGTTCAAACTCTAGTTATCTATTTATGTTCATTTTATATCAAAAATATATTGAAAGTGTATATATAGTACATAGATATGGTAATAATTTAAAATTTTCATACATTTGATATTATTATAAAATATAAATATATCTTTTATATGAAATTAAAACATACGTTGTTTAACTTATATATTTTTCATAACAACTTTAGATTACATTATCACAAATACTATTTGTAACTTCATACTAATTTTGATTTCATAAAACTTGTATATCTAAATTAAAATTTTGATATAAAGAAATATATATATGTTTTTTTTAAAATGTAGTTTAATATAAGAAGTTATAGCTTTATAGGTTACTTTAAATTACCAAAAATAATTTTTTATATAACTATAGATATCTTTTAAAGTTTTAACATACAAAATGGTTTTTTATCAAATTAATTTGTTTTGATTTCTAAACTTTAAATTTAAAATTGACTTGTATCAAAATATTTATGTATATCTCATATTAAATTAAATTTTAAGTTCATTTTTAAATTAGTTTTATATATACTTATTAATATATGTTTATATCAAAATAGTTTACTTTATATGATATAATTTTTATATTCTCTTTAAATATATCTTCAATTTTTACTATAAAAAGTACCCTACTAAAATTGTCATTACTTAACTTATATTAATATCATAATTTTAAGATATCTTATCAGAGTTATTTATTAGTCTATATTAAAGTCTTATAATAGTTTTAAGGGATTAAAGTTTAGGATAGGTTTAGTCTTGTATTATATTAAGGGGGAGTTTTTTTAGTTTCTAGGATTAGTTGAAGGTTTAAGAAATGTTTTTAAATTAGCATATATTATTTTGGTTGATTTGGTTGTTTACATTGATTGTTTGAATTGTTTGCTTGAATTGATTGTTTGGATTGATTGTTGATTTAATATTGATTGGACTGCTTACTTTATTATCCTTCTATTTAGGTAGTCATAATTTTAGGGGGAGTCATAATCTTTTAGGCTTAGAATCATAGATTTAGAGGAAGATATAAGGATATAATATAGGCATGAATTTAGGGGGAGTAATTTACTTTAATATAGGAATTATTTAGATAGATACAAGATTTAGGGGGAGAAGTTTCAAAATTTCCTTTTGATAATGCCAAAGGGGGAGAAATTATAAAATATAGAATGAGTTTATAGGATTCATACAGACAAAGGGAGTACTAGAAGGATCATCATCAACAGGTATGTCCAGGTATGATATTTTATAAACTAAGGTTGTCATCATCAAAAATGGGGATATTGTTGGAGAATGGAGTTTTGATGACAAAAACCTTATTCCAATATTGATTGATTATAAAATATATACTAACATTTTTATCTAGAATATATATATACACATATGTTGGATTTGTATACAGGAATTATTACTGAAGACTGTATAGTTCAAAGATATTAGAGATTCAGAATTCAGAGATGATTCAAGACTAATGGGTAATCAGGATTTCAAGAGTTCAGGATAAATATAGTAATAGTGTCTAGTTTATGTAAGACTCTGAATAGCACTCCAGGTTCATATTCTATTTTTCAATTTCTAATTTCTAATTCTATCTTCAATCTCTATCTTTTCCATTTTACTACTTTACTTTTGATTTTAAACTCAAGATTTATAATATATAAGTTTTATATATTATATACTTTATATTTATATAGTTTTAAACTCTATAATTTTATAAATATGTTCATATATCTTAAATTTATGTTTTTATATGTTTTTCCACTTTATAATACTTATTTATAACACTATGTTTTAATTCAAGAATTTCTAGAATTATATATATCAAAACACTTGAAAAATGCTCAAAAATCAATTATGACCTAGGTTATGTCGACATACATTTTAGCCTATGTCGACATATAACTGTCATTTTTTCAAAATTGAAAGGATGTGTCTTTTCACTATTTGTAACGTTCCAGAAGCTTTGCAACCTTTCAAATCTTATAAATTGGGGCTGATTTTGAAATTTTTCATCATTCTTCTTCTTCATCTCCTTTCTTTACACCATTGTTGTTTCTTATTTTTATGATTTCTACACCTATACTCTGCCGAATTCAATTCTATTTATATAAAACTTCTTCTCTTATCACTTTCTACTCATTACTCTCTTAATCGGAGTGCTATTGAAGAGTTATAGGGTTATTGTAATCTTTTGGGAAGTGTATGTAATCGGTGTTACCCTTGTAGTCGTGAAATCAAGGAGAGTGGAATCGTGGTATCTTTCGTAGCCGTGAAAGCAAGGAGAGTATACTTGATAATGTGTGTGTGGAATCGGTGGTATCCTTTGTAGTCGTGGAATCAAGGAGAGGATTGTAATTGGATATTGCTATAGCAATAAAACTTTGCGTAATCCAGCGTTACATGGGACTGGACGTAGGAGCAATTCTGAACCAGTATAAAATCCGGTGTATTCTTTTCTTTTCTACATTTTTTTGTTTATCTTTGTGTTTGTTTTTGATTCTGTGTCTGTGATTGTTTCTGTGGTGTTTGATTCATATAGTAGATCATATAAGTTTTAGATTTTTTTTAATTCTCAAAAACACTATTCACCCCTCTCTAGTGTTAGTTTTGCCTTAATGATCCATTCCGCAATCCCTAACAGAAGCCTCTCCTTTCAGCTATCAAGAGGGAAGCTGAACTCTCCCTATCTCTAAGTCACATAAGCCCTAAAATCTTCTCGGTACTCCTTAACCGTTCCCAAGTTTCCACATAAGTCTTCGTTTTCGATAAAGTCCTTCATTCTAAATTGGAAAAATCCTTGCAAAGTATAGAGAAATCTACCGCCGTTGGTCGACAAGCGGGAGCTTTTAATGAAAGAAGTTTATAACAAATCAAAATCAATGAAAGGAGTTTATAACAAACCAAAATCAATGAAAGAGAGTGAAAGTGGAGGGAATGACAGTGTTAATACAAAGGACAGAGAAAACGAAGGGATCAATGTTTCTATTGGGAGCAAAGCTTCTTCTACCACTGCATTTAAACCAGGTTTCCTGAGCCATGGAAGCAAACCAACCGTAAAGTCGCCATCCAAAAAACAACCAGTGTCATCTCTCAAAGAAAACGTGCTGAAAAAGCCCGGCCCCGATGATCATATAAAGCTGCCACCGGGCTACAAAGCACCACCACCTAACAGCTTCATCAACTCTCCCTCTATTGGTTCATCTAAACGTAGGATTGGAAATGCTCCAATCACAAGAAGCATAAAGATTGAGCCACTGAAAGGGATTAACGACGACAAAGGCTAAAGATGTAGCCTCCTCAACGCAACATGAAGTCAAGTCAATTTAAAATGTAATGCTTCATGTAATGTACCAAGTAAAATAGAAAATCTAAAATGGGCATGTCATATGTTTACTTTTGTCTTCCCTGCGCGGAAGATCTAATTGCTGATATGTATCCTGCATATCACTAGCTCTCAAGTGTATTTTACTTTTTAACAAATAAAAGCGTGTTACAGATCACGTTAAAAATCGGTCGGCCTTGCCAATTTTTTTAAAGAATCCTGTAACTATTTGGGCACTGGTACCAAATGTAGCTCCCTATACCCCTTAACAATCCCCAAACAAGTCATACCAAGGAATATGGAGCATCAAGATATAATAAAGACTCAACAGACTAAGATTCACAAGATATAAGAATAATTACAGCGAAGACATTTAAAATAAAGAAATTTATTATTCAAAATTCAACTTTATTCAAAATAAGTCATAACCACAAATCATAACAAGCCAATTGTCTCATAATCTCAGTCATATCAGAGTACAAATGTAACACCCCACCTTTATACTCGCGTTAGCCAAGGCCATTGCAAGCAATGGTGTCGACTAACCCGAAGAATAAGGCTGCTGAGGAGTGACAATCTTTATATTAACTTTGAACGAGTGTTAAATATATTGGATAATGTGGTTCATTTTTTTAAATCTCATGAGGAAATCTGACATATCTAAATCAAGTTCAAATCTTCTACACATTGGCTATATAAAATTCAGAATAAATATAAAATACATAACAATAAAATCAGAGTCAGACACAGATATCCACATCACTAAGGCTGAAATAGATATGAATATAACACATGAGTATAAATACAAAGATAGTGGTCATAATCGATCCACTATATAACAAAAGAATCGGTACAAGTATTAGCCAAAAGAATATGCATACAAAGATGTCACTATCTCATATACGTATAAAAATCAATCACTACAACTCGAATGTAGATAGCAAAAGCCAAGAATAGTCTCCCTAGAAGTCATGAGATGTACCTGTAATACCTGGTCTGACCCAAGTATTATTTATAAGAAAATAAACAATCAACGGATCAGTCTAGCTGTACTCATCATAATAAACAACATTTATGCAAAAAAAACAATGGTCACATGAAGAAAGTGAAGGCTCAAAAAAATGTATATAATATGTCTCACAGAAATCTCGATGCTATAAAAGATTACCATACTCTAAATATAAAGCTATACATGTGAAATGACGTCACCCATCAAGTCTACATGAAAGAGAAACCGATATCAACAGATGGATATTCATGAGAAAAGATGTTACCCATCAAGTCTACATAAATAGAAAAATCGATATCAATACATGAATGCTTGCGAGAAATGATGTCACCCATCAAATCAACGCGAAATAGATAACTCAAATCGATAATATCGTATCGATAAAAACTGAAATGAATCGAAGTTCCTCAAGATGATCCGAAGATCATCGATATAATCAAATAAACCGAAGTTCCTTAAGATGATCCGAAGATCATCGATAAAACCAAATGATCCAAAGTTCCTCAAGATGATCAAAAGATCATCGATATAAAAGAATGAACCGAAGTTCCTCAAGATGATAAAATGATCATCGATATAAAAGAATGAACCGAAGTTCCTCAAGTTGATTCGAAGATCATCGATGTAATCAGATGAACCAAAGTTCCTCAAGATGATCCAAAGACCATAAATGATCAAAATTGATCAAGTATAGTGTAAACTACGCCAAGCTAGTAAATATAAGAGTCAAGCTACATGTTCCATAACCACTTGCTCTACTCGAATATTTTCGAACCAGTTGTATATTCCACTAGAAATACGAAACGATCATTGCCACGGTGTTCAATTGAACGAGTTCAAGAATTAACCGTCGAAGCAAACACAGGGGGTCATAGTCCTTGTTTTTACTAAGGCGTTTAACTAGATTTCTCATACGAATGAGAAAAAGGTTTATTAAATATATACTAGTAGATTTGTAAATCAATTTATAAATAACCCAATGAAGTCGGATTAGAAACCAATTTGGAAAATAACTTCATATAATGAAGTAGAGTTAGAAACCATATAGTAAAAGATTTGGTATCTACTAATAATTTAAAACCCTTTTATATAATTTCAAAGTGGAAGATCTCGTAAAATATCGATTGTAATAACAATTGAACTCGAAATTCACGTTTTAATAACGTAAATAAAATCCAACGAATATCGATTATAAATTCGTTTATCACGAATGAATCGAACATCCATCTAGCTGAGCTGTTGAAATCTATGAATCAAAGAAAATGAAAAGTCACCGAAAAAGGCCGAACGGGCCGAAACTCGGTTGGATTAGAGCTTGAAACAACCTACATAGTCGACCGTGGTATCCACCGGTCGACTATCAAAAAACAGCAGGACCAGTCGACTGGTCAATTTTTAACCAGTCGACTGGTCATTTTACCAATGGACGGTAAATTTAATAGAACTAGTCGACTGGTTATTTTTTGACCAGTCGACTGGTCGCTGCTGCCTGGAGAAGCACAAGGCTTGGCCTTAGGGCCAAGTCGACTTCGAGGGGTTTCAGACGATCGGTGGAGGATAAGGACTTTATCAAAGCAACAATGAGGCCTTAATGGTTCACCGAAACACTTATATCACACGAATCAAACGTACACAAAGATTTATACTCTAATTCATATAATTGAATTAAAAACTCATGAAATGGATTGTTTACTCAAATCAAACCAAATTACACACTAAATACGCAATACAAACGTGCCATAGGCACACCGTACAAGCTTAGAACTTGAGGCATAGAGGTGAGTTCTAAAAGAACTCACATTTGTTTGTTGGAAGCAAGGGATCACACTAAAACCAAGCAAGATCAACTTCTCTTCCAAGATAGCTTGCTATTCTTCAATCTAGACACATATAAATGAGTTTCCTAAGAATTAGGTCATAGGAAATTTCAGATGTTGAAGAGGAAGCAAGTAGAAGAAGATGGAGATGGAGAAGCTTACCCAAGTTTTTATGCTTGACTTCCTCTTGAATTGGATCCCTAATAGCAACTCTAGGTTTAGGAACTTTTAATTTCTTTTTCCTCTCCCCATTTCTATTTTCTTTGAAGTATTGAAAGTGAATGGGAAGGACGGGGCTGTGGGAGCTTAAGTAAGTGGGCTAGGTTAGCTAACCCAAGCCCCAACGAAAGTCCCAATTTTCATATACTCGAAATATATCGTATTTATAGTTTTTGATCACGTAAATTGCATTTTAAACTCAATCGAAGTGGTTTCGAGTCCAAATTCATCCGTATGCAAAATGTGACTTTCTGGACACACACTCGATTAACGATTAACAATGTTATATTTAAATAAATTATTTAAATATATTATCGTCAAATATGCGGGTTGTTACAACAAACAAATATCCCCTCTCTAGTAACCAACAAGATCTGTCATAGATAAAATGATGAAAATAAGATGAAAATACATTAACAGAAATAGAACAAGAACTCCAAGATCAATACGTTCAACATACCTGAGTCAATATCTACTCAGTGAGCCTAATGCGGGAAGAAAAGAAATGGAAAATTGGTCAGACGTAAAGTCTAGTGAATAGAAGTGATTACTAAGGTTTAAAAAAATAAGAGATAATAGGCTTAATAATAGTTCTGGTGGTACAAAGGTAGGATTTACACGAATTACTTATAATGATTTCATAGATTGTTTGCATAATTAATGGTTCAAGCAGATTGTTTGCACTAATTCCTACCATATCAGTATTCTAAGGATTGATTCCTAATTCTACCCAATTGATCGTCCTTCCCTATCTACCATCAAACTAGTATAGTAGCATGCCTCTTATACTTGATCAACCCTGCTCGGATGTGAAATGGACCCATTCTTTATCATTGCTCATCCATGGATTCTCCTTTAGATGGACACCTATCAAGCTCTAGGACCAACAATGTCTTATCTTCCACGATTCGATGCACAACACACTCGATCATCTCACTGATATGAATATATCGGAGATCCTTCTTCTAATTGGCCAGTTACCTACCATAGTTCGACATGTGTGTCTCCCCATGAGTATCGCTGTTTACGAGCCTAAATTAGTTATCTACCGCAGTTTCGTATGCATGTCTAATCTGCCCTGGTATGGACTCCTCCAAACAATAACCAAGTTGTGCCCTCATCCAAGTCCCTATGACTGAGCTTCGTTTATTGGCCAGTTATCTACCACGATTCGGCATCCTCGTCTAACACGCCACTGGTATGGGCCCTTTATTTTTATCTATTGGCTAGTTATCTACCATAACTCGGCATCTATGGCAGATCTGTCACTAGTATGAGTCGTCAAAATTTATAATAACGCTCCCCATCTCAGTCCCCATGACTGAGCTTATTGGACACTCACCTATCCTAAACGATACTCTTGTCTATCGCCGGTACGGGCAACCAATATGCATAATATTTATGTTTTATGATAATCCCTACTTCGCCATGAAGCAATATCACATTTGTTTTATTCCTTACTTCTCCATGAAGTGATATCTTAATAGGTTATGTTCCTTACTTCTCCATGAAGAGTTATAATTTTATTTACTACTTCATAATGAAGTAACATAATAGATTTACTTCACTATGAAGTAATATTATAGGTTTTGATATCTTTTAATTTTTTCTTAATTATAGTCTATGTCATGGTTTATATGCAAGTCTCTAAATTTTGCTTGTTTCAGTCCATTTCCTTTTTATTACAAATCTACACGTTTTACAAATGTTTTCTTTAAATTTAGCGTTCTTTTATTTAATTTGTATTTCATGAAAGCTCTCTTTCCAGTATTTTTCACATAAGTTAAAGAATTAAATCTACTTTCTAAACCTAACATTTGCAAATTCGTTAACCGTGTTTAATAGATGTAAAATAATTGTAGAAAAACGTAAATAACCATAAAAAATAAAATAACCGTAAGGAAATATGCTAAAAATATACATACATAAAATAATTGAAAAATTGTAAACTGCAACTATTTACAAGCTTATAATTTTAATTATTCAAATTCTAAGTAATAACTCCCACTCACCTGTCATCCTAAGCTGAAGCCTGTCATCCTTTAAGATCCCGCTCCAAGGTCTCTACTGTTTTTATTTTTAAAATCTTCTTCTATAAAATATTTAGATTTACGTCCTGCCTCGGTTAAGAGCGAACCTAGAGAAGGAAGATTTGACTATGAGTAAATGGTTAGGCTCGGGCTCTTATTTATTAAAGAGTTAGGGGACCTTAGACCATAGGGTTAATTTGGTTAGATCAAGACCAACCATGTCACAAGTCCAATTTAGCCATCATATCCAAAAAATAAATGCCCTAGACTTCATGAAAATAAATTTTAAAACAATCGGCTCGTACCTGGACGTTATCGTGTCTAGGCTTTTTGTCGGGTCGACCCAACACAATTTTTTTCTATTTCTTTTTATAACTTTAAATTCTTATTTTAATCTTTCCTTCATATATTCTTCAATTTAACTTGGATTTGAACAATTTATACATGAAAATTATCCAAAAAATCACCAGGGACACAATGGAAAAGTTTTTGTAGCCAAATTCGTACATCTATAAAAGTTACCTTTTTCCTTATTTACGGTTAATTCCTTCTTATTAAATTCATTTTTCTTTATTAGTATCATTATAAAAATATCGGACTCAAGTTTAAACTAAATCCTATTTAATAATATTTCAGTCCAACCTAACTCCTAATTGGACTAGCCCAAAAACATTATTTAAGTTTTAAATATTTTGCAAAACTCAAGTTCAAAACCTATCTCCACAAACACATTTAGGTTGATTAGAGATTTCAAAAACTTGAGCTCAAAGTAACTTCTAGTTTACCATATTCCAATCACACTAATTTCACAACTTGAATTTTATTTAGTAGCATCTAAAATCCATATTAAATATTTAAAACCTAAGTTCGAACTACTCCATTAAACAATCTATAAGGAACGAAATATTTCACAACTTCAGCGAGTAATTTATTTTATAACTCAAATTTAAAAACACATCAGAAACTACAACATCAAATTTTGTTTCTTAAATACTTAAGTTTATTCAAAAAAATTAGACGGCATACTTACGTTGATTACCAAATTCAAAATTAGGTTTATATTTGAGTAACGCTTTGTGATAATCTGAGAATATATATATATGAAAATTCTAGTTCTTTATTTTTCTTAAGCTAATTGTTTAACAAATTTAAATTTGGTTTCAACCTATTATTTCTCAAATTATAAGTTCAGACTTGTTTCTTAAGTTTTCACAAAACAAATCTCAATTTCCAATTCAATTTGGAAATTCCAATTATAAGAAAACCTCAGAAATTCGATTCATTTTAATAAATGGAAACTACCAAATAACTTAACCAAATGAGATGCAAAACTAGCTTACTCTAGTATGCATGCTACATACATCCATAGCACTAAATTGAAAACTTTAGAATTCATCTCTCAGATTTTATTTTAATCATTTACAAGGAATATTAACATCATATATATATATATATATATATGTATATATATATATATATATGTTTTTCATATATTAAACCATATTCGTAAGATTCAAAACAAAATTATGTTTATCCAAACAATTTTAAACAAATTCCATTGTAGCAATTCCTCACCTAGGGAGTTGAAAATAAACACCGCAAATATTGCAATCATCAACAACTTTATTTTCCAATGACTAAAATGAGTTCAATGCTTTTAAAAAATATTCAAAACTCATTTAAACCCATAAACATTTCATACAATATTTTATTCCTTTCAAGGCTTTTAAAAAAAACGCTTTTTTCAAATCCAGGATTTAATTTCTCAAATTATCAACTTACTTAAATCATTTTATATAAAAAGTAAATTTACAAACCATATATTTATTTAAGTTTCACTTCTTATATAAGACCATTTTGCAAATGGATCTCTTATTTAGATTGATTTCAATCAACTTGATTAAAAATCCAATTGCAATCCAACATTATCGCCCAATGCCTTATTGTCAAATTATGAAACTGAATTCTTAAAATGTTCGTCATCAATGTTCCCATGTTTCTAGTCTACACATTCCATGTCATAGAAGAATAAAAATTCCCCTAAATTAAATAGAATAGTCAATTCCCATAAACTGATTGTATACAACTGCTCAATTAACTAATAATACAAGTAATAAACAATATCTATTCCAAGTAGGTGAACATGACCAATCGAACAATAAATGATATTTAATATTACTATTTCTTAGTAACATCGTATTAACAATAATAATATTTTGTTTGGAAAATTTTCTTTAGATATATAATATATAAAATCATGGTAAAATAATTTCATTTACTAAATTTTTAAATAATATTTTATCTGCTAGATTTGTTCAAGTGTTCTGAAATCCTAATCAATTAGGTTAGTCACTCTTATTGATCCAAATCCAAAATTCAGACTTAACAAACCCAGCACAATACAAACTATTTTTATACACTAGTGTTACGCACTTACACATTCACATGCTCACTATCTCTTTCTTACTCATCTGAGGGTCTTGCTTACCCTATCTCAAATGAGTAATCCCAACCGAAACCTAGGCGTTTGGTAGACCTAATCTTCGATACCAAGTGTAATAGCATGCCTTCTCCATCCTTAAAAGTCAGCGCTAATACATCTATGATATTCATATGTCGAACAATTATGTGTTGAAAATACAAATTACTTGGTAGAAAGAAAGATATACAAAAAAATATCGCAGAAAAATGTATAATCTATAACATAACAACGATCTTTACACCAAAAGAAAAAAAGCATCGCTTATATTTGCACATCGAAGATCGAATAACATAATCAGCATAGAGAGTTGTAACTGCCTTCCCTTACAATTACTAAAGAATACAACAAACAGACACAACAGAAAAGCATAAAATTACGAGAATACATCTTGGTCTCCACCTCGTCTCCTAAAGCTCCATAACAATATAAACTAATCTGGAGATACACTCGATTTAACCAGAGTATTGCATTAAATAACTCTGGATCAATCTGGTAAACCAGTGTGAGAAAACTAAAATCGTAGGTATTTTAGTTCTATAGGTAATATCTTTGAAATCAAAGGTGTAACAAGCCTTTATTTTGGACCATCAAAGTCGACACAAATACATCTATGGTATTCACGTGTTAAACATATGTTGGAAAGTCAAATCGTTAAGGATTAAAGAAAAAGAAGAAAGAACAGAACATCACAATCGCAACAGATAATATATATTACATAATATGAATTTATAAAAGAAAACTGAATTCTTAATATACAAATATAACATCAGAGTAACTAACCTAATAAAAAAATCTGGACAGTTATATTAGCATGTCCTTACAAACTCTGATAACAAGAAATAAAGACATACAAGAAGGAAAGGTAAGAAATGTATTGAAGTATGTCTTCTTAAGCTCCAAGTATCTAAATCTAACCTGGAAAATATACTTGGTCTACCCCGAGCATTATTGCAAATATGTCTAGTAACTAGCATGACAAAACTCAAGAAATAAGGAAATTAATCCTTTTAACCTATAAAACCTTTTGAAATAAATGTATCTCATAAGACAACACCCCACATTAACATAGCCAAATTTTTACCTTACGATATCCAAAAGGCTTGTATCAAAATCTAGAATGATTAGGGTACTAATACTTATGAATCTAACCACGAGTTGTTACATTTATTAAATTACAACATAATAGGTTTACAACTAAAACTGTAAATGCATGTATTAGAGACTGGATTCCAAGTATGGCAAGGTGAGGGACTATCTTTTGTGATGCACCCGTATGAATTGGACTAGGATCTCAAAAGAACCTCTTGTATCCTTGCGAACCAGAGCTGGACTGCCCCTCAAACATGTCAACCCAAAATACCATATCCCTTGAAACCAAAGGGTGCTTACACCGCCTTATGATGCCTCGCACCACCAAATCGGAGAACACACCCAAATTGGGATGACGGCTCCTAATTGTGGCCCACTACACATAACTAACAAGCACACACCTATTGTTTCCATTTTCTTGGTTGATGGGGCTAAAGGCCATGCCTTTTCCTTTATTGAGCACATTTCACTTAGAATGTCTTATCGCTCTTTCCGGAAATAAACTAATTAATTTTCATAAAGATACAACCATTGAGTTCATACACCTCAAAGAAGGGTGTTAAGTACAAGAGTGGTTACCTCCAATACCACTAACAGATGTACGTTTGTGAGAATAAATGTTGATGGTCACAGGGCTAGAATGTAAGACATTCCTCTATACATGTCATTATGGGTTTGATTTAACCAAAGACACCCATTATACTACATTTAGTTGTGAATCACCTCTAGCATTAGTAACAAGAAGGCCTTGCAATATGAAGATTCCAGAACAAACTAATCTCTGCTACAATACATATCCTAGTAGCTAACGAAAGATGCTCAAGTAGAAGTCTTCTTATTCCAAAGTTCCATCCTTCAAACTCTAGTCTTTAAGTTATCCTCGAATTCACCACCTTTAGGATGTCTTCATATTCATTGCTGAACTAGATTGAACTAGTTTTCAGATAATTTAATCTAATCCTAATCTTTTTTAAATGAAAATTGATAGTTTTCATAAACTCAATCCTATTTCTTTATAAACTAAATGAACAAGGATAATAGTGTAGTTCACCTCCTAACTGTAGTGGACAAAATTCCCATCACTTTTCCTAGGAGAAAAAATTGAGGTTTTGTACACATAGTGAATCATTAACGAGGATCATTGTATTGTATAACTCATGCATTTCCTTGGTCCATATTTGCTAGTTAGTTATTTAACTATCAAATAACACACATAATACAATCAAAGATATCTTACCCATAGCTAAGTTGATTTTCATTGATTTCTTACTTTATTAAACTTCTTATATGTTATTTCCAAAACATTCGCAGATTTAATCCTCCGATATAAATATGTATCTCAAAACCACTTAAGTAAGGTTCTTTTTTAAAATTCATTTTTAGTGAGTTAATAGAATCCAAATCACTTCATTTAACTTCTAAGACTTTTCCTTTTAAATAACAAATCACTAATGGAAATAATGATTTAAACTTCAACATTAATTCTCTGTCTTTAATAATATTATCCCTTAGATAAAAATAAAGTCAATCAAGTTGGGTATTTATTTATTTCTCAGACCTTGACACAATATCACCACCATATTTGGAATAATGAAGTTTTACTATCCACTTTATAAATTTCCAACTTAAGTTTACCAAATTCCATATGTTAGTCATTCCAAAATAAGTTATAAATCTATCCTTCCATTTAAATCCTCTTTTAAAAACATATTTTACTTGATTTCTTTCGTTTAAGTTAATTCATTTATCATAATTGACTCCTTAGCTTTAAATCCATTTTCAAAATCCAATATAAAATTTAAAGCTTATTCTTAGTAAACTAATTAACTTGAACCTCACTATAAACAAAACTAATTGCCTTAAATACAATAAATAAAATGATTCATTCAAATCGAAACCTCATTATTGAATACATAGTTTAACTTTAAACCATATTTTAAAGTAATTAACAAGTCTAATCCTTCTTATTAAAAAAATTAATTATTTTAAATCCCTTATTTAAAATAATAAATCAAATTAAAAGAATTAATAATTAATAAGATAAATAACTTAAAATAAACATTTATAAAAATGAAATCATCTTAATTACCTTTAAATTAAGATAATTATGGTCTTCAACAATTATTATAAATAAAAATTAATCATTAAATAATAATTAAACAATTATTAACCCTTAAAATAAATAAATAAATATTTAGCTTTTAAATAAAATAGTAAATAATATATAATCTTTAAATTTATAATTTTTATCCTAAATGATATTATTTAATAATTAAATAATAATTTGTATCTCTATTAAAAATTAGATAGTCATTAAAAAATTAAATAATAATTAATTAATTAATTTAAATAATAATTCATAATTTAAATAATAATTAATACTTTAAATCATCAAGTAGTAACTAAAATTTATTTAATTATAATTATTGTAATTAATTCGGTAATTTAAAACCTAAGTACAACTAACATTCAGAACATCATAATTGAAATACAAGATAAATTTGAAAATTATCTATTCAACTAGGCTCAACGGTCGCAGCAACTTGATGGTTACGTCTATATCACAGAAAATCCATAATTAACCATCCATAATTAGCCTTAAGCATTAATTCCCCATATATATATATATATATATATATATATATATATATATATATTATGGAAAACTTGATAGGTCATAGTCCTACGCAATGGTTACATCACCATCCCAGCGAATCCATAGTAGACATTTGGCAATCCCTAACTAAATGAATTATGCAATCAGATTTTCTAATAGTTTATAATAATTTTTTTAAAGAAACAATTTATGACTAAAAATGTTTTTTAAGCAAGGTCTAGTGATCATAATGGAACTAAAATAAGTCACTAAATTTTTTTATATCCAAAGCGGGTTCGCATGTCAATGTCACATACGAATATGGTAAGGCTACGAAGAACGTGGCACTCAACAATTCATAATCAATAGTTAATTTACTATTCCATCCATACTATTAAGTACTTATGACAATTAATCGCAAAATTCAAACTGTCACTTAGTAAACACAGAATGAGTTTTATTTTTCTTAGAAGTTGTTCATAATGATTTGCACGATTCATGTTAACTTTAAAATATTTTATTTGTCTAAGTAAACAACATAGATTAAAGTGTGTAATTTTAAACGATTTTACTATTTAAAATGATGCTATTTTAAACTTATTCGTTTTAATATGGCATAATTTTTTCTTATCTAAAACTTGTGAATAGATTACATGATGGTTTAATGTTCGCTGTTAAGAACCCAACGTAAAAAATCGGTAGTAAATCAGATAGTATATTAGTAATAAATTTTGAACTATCACATATACATATATATTGTTAGCACCAAAATATTCATGAAGGAACCAAAAGCAAAAGCTCAGGTGAAGGGATCTAGAAGTAGGAAAAGTCCCTTTCAGAAAAGGCAGGAGGGTATATGCTCATGATTACTAATCTTCAAGCCCTAGATAAGTGCTAAATTCACCATTTATTTCACCCGAAGGAAGCACTCCGGGAGCTTAAATACCCATAAGACATTTATATAACAAGGAGGCATTCTATCTAAGGGGAGGCAATACTACAAGCGACATCAATATTCTGAAGCTCATGCAAGCTCATTTCTTCCACAAATAGCCGAGTTTATGGTTCGAATAATTATTATCGGAGAATCCAGAGGAATCCCATTGGATACTTATCTTCAAACGTCTGTGAAGGAAAAATATAATTTCAGTTGGCATAAAAACACATATCACTCGCCATTAGAAGTGCCTCCATCATACCCCTACATTAGCCTTTATGGAAGCATTAAGATGAAGCTACATGTAACACCCCGTAAATTTAAAAGCCATTGAAATGACAAATTAAAGAATACTTAATTAAATATTTGGAATTAAGTAAAACAGACTACGCCATTGTGTCCGTCTCGAAATTCTTCTTAAGATAGACACCAAGTTTGCGTAAAACGGACATCGTATGAGAAAATTATTAAGGTTAAAAGTTTGTATACGCACAAGAGAATTATATATATACAAAACCAGTCAAAATAGTTCAAATTATTTCGAAATCTGAGGCAGGAAAGTTAGGGGGAAATCGTCCTGTTAGGGGTCGCGACACCACAATAGGGGTGTCGACACCCATGTCGACCCCCCAGGTCTGGGCAAAATTCAATTTCTGAACGTGGACTCGTTTCTTGACTAGATTCGTTGACCTTAGGCTATAAATTAGACCTTAATCCCCATTGTTTTATTCATCTAAATAAATGGAGACAATGAGGTGCTACCCCAACTCAGAGTAAAATAGCCTACTCTTCTTCAACAACAAGTTATACGAATTCATAGATCTATGCTACATCATCTACGATTAATCTTCTGTTCTTTAGATCCAATCATAGTGAGTTTATGTTGCTTTTAGATATAAATCCCTAAAATGTAACCTTGCCATGTTTATAAGTTTGGATATAAGTCTATGCCTGTTAGAAACTTGAATCATAACAGATCTGCCATTACTTGCACACCTGATCTACTGATTAGTGCTTACATATGACATCCCTATTATGTTAGTTTGTATAACCATGTCACCTTGTGTCTATTATGTTAGTTTTCCTAATTATGTCATCATATGCCAGTTCTATTTACTATGCCTATTCTTATTCTCTTCTCTCCCTTTTTTCTTTTTTGTTTTTATAGCCAAGCTACCTTCGAGCCTAGGCCTATCGATGAAATACACGAACGCACGAATTTGGGAACGATTGGGAAAGATTTATTTCTGGCATAATTCATATTGTAAACATGATTCGGAAATTTAGGCATAATTTGTACCTTGAGCCAAAACTTGGGATTTGGGGGCATAATCTATATCTTGATCTAAACCTTAAACTGAGGCATAACTTGTATCGTAGACCGGACGGGGATTTGGGCATAATGAACATGATAATTGGTTAGTAATGAAAATGCCTAGATTTACGGTAATTAGAAACTGTAACCGCACTTAGACACGAGGTTAGATTACACTTGTGGTAGAAGTCTGCCCGGAACCGCCCGGCAAATCCCGCGTCCACAAGTGGTAAATCTAATGCAAGGGGTTTAAGTGCATAAACGTACATTTAACGGTGCTAAGACACGAGGTTAAGTCCGACTTGTGGAAGAAGTCTGCCCGGACCCAACCGGATATCCAGCATCCACAAGTGGCAGACTTAATGTGGGAGGTCTAGTGCATTATAACCATAAATAAATGAATGTGATAAACTTGTAATACCTAACCATTTGAATCCATAGGGATAACCTGTTTAACTTGAGTAGGGGTTAAGTAAACTTGCTTGAATCGGTAGGAGGGTTAAGTTAATTTTGTTATGTATGTGGGGACGGGTTAAACGTATGAACCCGACAAACTTAACCTGTTGGGTTATGCTGTAACGTCCAAGATTTTCGAACGTTAATTATGAATATTTAAATCCGTTTTAAATATTGATTTGGTGATACTAATGAATTATATGTCGAATTTATTATCAGGAAATGGCGTTCGAATTTATATATTTATAAATTAATTAAAACGAGCTCGAAACGAATTTTATTGGAATTCGTGTAATTATTTATTGCCATATTTCCAATTTGCAGCCCAACGGAGTTGTTTTTGTTGGTACGCGAAATATAAAGGTGAACCGATAAATTAAAATAAAGTGTAATGACCCGCATTTTCAACGGTATAATAATTAATTTATTTAATTATTTAAAAGGTGATTAAAAGGATTTCATGGTCGTGAAATTAAATAATGGTGAATATTTAATTAAAATAGTAAATTAAATAATATAATTAATTCTGAAATAATCAGAACTAGCTGAAATGGCGATATGGTGTGAACTGGATCATCTGTGATATTTAATTCAGTTTAGAATTGAATTAGAATAACGAATATATTATTTGAACGATAGTTTGAACGTATAATTATATTATAATTAAAATCGAGCTTGAAATGGCACTGAAGTTCGTAATTTGGCTATTTGAACTTCAACTGAATGTACAGGATTCGTTTTAAGCCGGATTTCTGTGAAACAAGAAACGTGTGGAGATGGTGGAGTATATCTTTCTAGTGGAAGAGAAAAATCGGGATTTCGTCGTGCAGATTTTGATTTACGTCCAAATCAAATTTTAGAAAAGCCGCTGTGGAGTTCCTTTATAATTTATAAAGGAATTATTTATATTTTAAAAAGGAATTTCAATATAAATCGCATATCGGGTTGACCCAGATTGAAATATCAAGCTAGAAATTCATATAGGAATATTCTAGAGCTGTATGGTATTCCACTGTGAATATATACGATAATATTTATTTATAAATATTTAATTCAATTATTTAAATATATTTATATATTTAAATGGGTCATCCAGAGCTTTAAAAATAGCCAGTTTTGCAAACGACCTCGGTTTTGGATGAAACCAATTTTGTTGGATCCAAAACATCAAATTATTGTTAGATTCCAAGTTCCGTGATTTTTGGGGTCACTGTGTGACCGTACGGATTTTTAGAGTGAAAAATTAGTATTTTGACGGTTAAAAATACGCTGTGTGAGCAAACGGAGTCGGAATTCGACGAAACTAGTTTCGTTGGGACCGTAATGTCGAACTGTAGCTACATGTCCAGTTTCGTGATTTTTGAATATCATATGTGATAACAGAAATTTTTAGAAGACTAATACAAGTAGCAGTTCAATATAAATGAATATAAAAATAAAATATCTAAAATAAATATCTAACTCTTTACACTATAAAATCATCTCAAGTCCTTCCTCGTTGAGACCTAATTCTCATCTTCTGTAAATCAAAAAGCAAGCCGCCATCCTCTTCAATATTTCATTCAATTAAATCCACTTCTTTTCTCCATGAAATCAATCGTTCTTGGATCCATTGGCTTCGTATAAGTGAGAGCTTATCGCTGGTGTACAAATTGTTGGTTACGATCAAGTTTGGGGTGTACGGGTAGTGACAGTGGTGAGCTAGGGCTTGGAGTGGTAAGCGATGGGATGAGGGATGGTCTACGGCAAAGACGACGTTGAACTTGGAGGGAGGAGGCACAGCTGATGGTGTGCTCAGTTGGGGGTTCGAACCTGTTTGTTGACGCTTCATATTTTGCCGCAGCGTGCTAGGGTTAAGGCACGGTTAAGCAAGGTGAAGCCAGGGAGGAAATTGAGGGCCTAGCCGAGTTTGTGGAGGCCTGACGAGTTCATTGGCACAGGTTTTGTAGGGCTCGAATCATGAGAGGTGGAATGCGACAACCTGTAGTTGTCAGTAGGGCTGAAATCGGATTTCAATGGGGAGGTTCGAATGGATTAGGATGGTGTCGGGGAAGAATCTCTCGAGTAGAGAAGCACGTTGGTGAGGTTGGTTTTTGGTTTTGTCAAGTGAAGGAAGAGAAAGATGTGGAGAGAAGTACGATAATGGGGTGGAAAAGCTTCAGGGAGGAAGCCGAATTGAAATAAAGAAGAAGAGAGGGAGAGGGCATCACGTGAGAAGGGAAGTGTTGCTGGGCTGGGTTTTTTCCAAATGGGCCGGAGGAAAAGAGGTTAAGCCCAATATAAAAATAGATTCAAGTTTATTTTAAAAATGGTATTAACTTTTAAATTATCATAACATTATCATACATTGTCAGAATTTCGAGCAGTCAGATCCGTTTGGATCGTACGGACGTCAGCTTCAACATGGAGCTGACTGGAAGTGGAGTTGAGCTCGTTTGAATTTACGGCGAAATAAACTGTTTGATTCAAATCAAACAACAGTTTATCGTTCTTCAACGATGAACTGCCAATGTGAGTAAATCTCACTAACTCTGAACAGTTTATATTTCATGTTGTATTCTTAGAACTATTAAATATTGGCTGACTGACTGTGTGTTGACTGTTTGATTGAACTGCTAGTCAGTTAGAGGAAATTATATATATATATATATATAAACCGTTAAATATATATATACAGTGATTCTATTAACAGAATATTTCATTTTGAACTAAAAGTGATGTTGATTATATTGTGTAACATCTGTGGATGCAGGGAAACAGGTTGGAGGGATCTGACTGGATTCCTCAATATTTAAAATACTGTTGTTTCATATAATTGAATATATGATGTGATATATAATCTGTAGGCGATTATATGTGTTTGGACGTTGTTGGTCATAGTGATTTGATGTGTTAAGTACCATAGAAATACCGGAATGTTGATAAGGTGATTTTCAAAGTGAATATTGAAAATAAAATAATTATAAAATCAAAAAGGATTTTATAAAAGAGAATGTTTATAAATGGGGATATTTATAAATGGAGATATTTATAAATGGAAATTAATAAATAAGAAATATTTATAAATTGGAATATTTATAAATAGGAGATATTTAGAAAGGGAATTGTTATAAAATCAAAGAATAATTAGAAAAGGGAATATTTGCAAACTTTTTGCAAATAGAATAGAAAAATGAAATATTTGCAAACCATTTGCAAATAGAGTAGGAAAAAGATGAAATGAGATATTTATTTGTTAAATAAATAGAAGATGATAAATGAGATATTTATTTGTTAAATAAATAGGAGATATTAAATGAATTATTCATTTAGTAAATAAATAGGATATGTTAAGTGAATTATTTATTTATGTAGAAAATAAGAAAAAAAGGGTTATTCATTTAGGATAAATAAATAAAGATATAAAAGGAAATATTTGGGAAAAATAGATTATAAAGGAAATATTTATCTTTTGATAAATAAATATATATAAGTCTGAACTTATATATATATATATGAAGAAGTAAACAGATAAAAGGAGCAGTTTGATTTATAAATGATATTTATAAATTAAGTTAAATATTTATCATTTGGATAGATAGAATATATAAGTCAGGACTTATATTAAAAAGTAAAAAAACCGATTTCAACATCGTTGTTTGAAACTGAATAAGGACAAAGAGTTAATCAGTTAGGGTTAACCAGTTAGAGTAAAACCATTAGGGTTAACCAGTTAGAGTAAAACCATTAAGGTTAACCAGTTAGAGTTAATCAATTAGAGTTAATCGATAGAGTTCAATTGAACTAAAGTTATTCAAATGGAGTTAATCGAATTTAGTTTATTCGAATAGAGTTGAAATGAGTTAATCAAATTTAGTTATTCGAAGAAGTGAATCGAATCAGAGATATTCGAAGTGAGATAGTCGAATCAGAAATATTCGAAAGTGAGTTGATCGAATCTAGTTATTCGACAGGAGTTAAATCGAATAAGACTTATTCGAAGAAAGAGATTATCGAATATAAGTATTCGAAAGTAAGCAAATTGAATATAAGTTATTTGAATAAGTTATTCGAATAAGAGTTAATCCAGTAAGAGTTAAATAGAATAGAGTTAATCGAATAAGAGTTATAGAATAAGAGTTATAGAATAAGAGTTAAGCAAATAGGAGTTAATAAATTTGTTGTTCGTTATTTATTCGAGTTAGGAAATGAGAGTTAGATTAAAGTTATTATATTTCAGAAGCAGGAAATTATAACACCACTGTTATAATCAAATGATTCTGTAAAGGAGTTGGACTCGTAAATTATATCCGGAAGTTACGTAAGGAAATGTTAAAGAGTTAAAAGATGAACTTACCCTATTTCGAGATTTGAAATGTTGTTCAGTTAAGGCCTGAGAGGTAGTTATACCCCAACTTGATTGACTTCGTTTTTAATTTAGAAATGGATAAGGTTCGAGAGTGAAAGTGGTTAAGTGATTTAGTAAATAAGTATAGTGGTTTGAGTTATCATCGCGATGTTGATTTAAATATCTGTTTAAATCCAAGTAAAGAAGATTTGGAAGTGTTTTCCAAATAGAATCAGAAACGTAATCAAATATTGAAATTGGAAATATGAATTAGAAAAGGAAGTGTTCATGTATAAGGGGTTAAGAAATGGAGTTAAGCTAAATCAGAATTTGGCTGGAGACTTGTTAAGTTAAATGGTTTCCTTAGCGTCTATCTGATGTTGGTTTCGACCTTCGGAATTAGTACTTAGGGAATTGTTCTTATACTAGTTTACAATCAGAGACTGATAGTTGTAGAAGAATAGTGATACGTAAATAAGTTATGGAAATGTTTCCAGCGTTAACGTATATTTTCTAAACATATAAAATAAGGAAATATATATATATATATATATATATATATATATATATATATATATGATTGATGATTGATTGATAGAATTTCCATTTGGAAATAATATCGTTGTTTGCACACGTGTTTTTCTTTGATAGTTAAATCACAGACTATCAAAGTTTTGACCATTTTAACGTTGTTAATATGGAGAGACTGGTTGGATTATTATCCAAAGAACCACTCTGTATTGGCATAAGCGTTGCGAATCATATATGCCAAAGATAATTGAAGACGGAATAAAGTGCAAGGGCTATTGACTTAGATAACAGTGCCTAAGATGGATGTACTAAATAGTGCCTTCGGTTCATCTTTTTCCTGGATGACTTGTATGGATGAATGTCTAAAAGAGTATTTCCAGAAAGGTCACGTACATTGATTTCTTCAACCATACCAAGAGTGGAAGCGGAGAAGGAAACTTCTTTAGCTAACACATAATGTACTGTTATAGACGTCAATTAGTGATTTTCGATGGATCTGACAATGTGGCATTCGAAGTGAATCTGATGTGATGATAAAGCGTAACCTCAAGCCTCATCAACCGATAAATGACAAAAATCGGGTAGGCAGCATGGCTATGTAGGTCTCACCTATTAGGGTGTATAATCACCTGATCTAGAGTTTCATTTACTTCGAAAAATCTATTTTTGATACTGTCCCATTCAGGAAACGGTTGCTGATCCCAACCGTTGGTGATATACATTCGATACACTCAAGCGAAATGAGTGGTCGGTCATGTGTGGCCGGGTTGCAAGATGTTCTTGTTGAACCCAGTGTATTCCTTTCTATAGGTATACTAGCGAAAGGTGGTTCCATACCTTGTCATAGTTGGAAATCCATTACCCAATACGTGATTGTGGTTTTGATTGTATACCATATATGTAGAACGTAAGATGAAAGCATTTCTGCTAGATGATTATTATATTGTGGTTGATTGACATTATTATAATATCAAAAAGGTTTTTGATATAAAGATATCGTTTACTTGTTCATAACTGTTTGAAACTGTTTTACTCACACCAGTCCCATGACTGACCCGAAGTTTATTTTGTTTTGTTTTCCCTAAACTCTTGGGTGCCCAATTTTGTATGGGCAGTCAAGTAGTCGGGATTTCACAGATGCACTTGGAGAGCTTGGAGCAGGAGGCTTCAGGATCATATAGCTATAGTTTATTTCCACTGTGTTGTAAGTGTTGTACTCTGATAATGTTATTGTATACATATACTGATTTTATTTCAAGGATATATTATCTATTATATGTTATTCGTTCCGCTGTGAGATTCGTGTTACTCTGATGTTGGGTTCTTCTTCTTCTTCTATTCTAAGTTTCTATCTTATCTTTCCTCACCCTCTAATTTCTTTCATTAACCATTCGGGGATTTTCGATCCTTGGATGTTCGATATGTGTTGTATATCGGATAACCAAGATCGCAAAAAATCTGGGTCGTTACAGTTGGTATCAGAGCTTAAGTTAAGTAATTACCTTGGCTCTGTGGCGTGACTCGGTAGAGATAGGGTTAGTAATAATACCCTAGATTGAGTTTGAGTGTATATAAACGAGTGCGTATTTGTAATTTGATATAAAGTGGTTTTATATTGTGGAGATTCATTGGTTGAATTGTTTATGGGTTCTGGTCGGTCAGTTTGATCCACTGTATCGGTAGGAGTTTATAAACACTCGAATACGATGGATCAACGCGATATGTTTTGAAAAGAGGGGAAATTAAAATAAGTTTACCCAAGGTATATCTTGATATAGAGAAGATATATATATATATAAAAATTATAATATAGTGGATATATTGGTTGTTATTATAATCGAGTAAGATTATAAATTAAATGGTTATGTAAATAACCAATAAGAATTCATATAAGTGAAATACGTGAAATCAGATAAGTTAAATCTGAAATTTAAACCAGAAATTGAATTAAAATTCTGGAAAATTGGATAAGTGTTTGTAAATAGATTTGGATTAAAAATAAGGAAAATTTACGATCATGGGAGATTTTAAATTGTTTTACAAGCAGTGTGAATTATATTTTGAACTGATTTCAAAATGGAAATATTCAGAAATGGTTTTGAAAGTGATATAGTATTGAACTCACTTCGATAGCTGGGAAATAACCTTGATGATGAGCTAGACATCATCGGTGTTCATTTTCGAGTTGCTGAGTGACGGATTACTACCAAAGGAATTTGTTTTTGAATTGTTTTGAGAAAAACAAAGTTGTTTAGAACTCCTAGAATTTGATTTATTTAATTTAAGACAAATTAAATAGGAATTTGAAAAAAAAACAAATTGGAATTACAGTAAAGCCAGTTAAGTGGTAGTAGAAATTGATTTGAAATGATATTGTGTTGGTGAGTTAAGGATTCGGGATCAAGAACGAAACTTGAGTTTGAAATGAAAATTTGGCTTGGTAAAAAGCGAATGGTTGTGTTGGAGATAAAAGTGATTTCATAATTTAATTGGGATAACATTGGTATATGCTGAGTTGATAGCATATGGAAGTGATAGAGTTGATATGCCCGACAAAAAGGAACAAGTTTAGATGTCATATGGTATGAGATTTTGATGAGCTGAATTGGTAAGCCGCTTGGCTGTTTGATTTTCTTTTGGATTGGAGATGGCCCAGAGAGGCGAGTTGGAGTTTGACCAATTGACCAGTACAAAGGAGGTGCTGGCGAAATTTTTCGAAAAGTTAAGGAGTTAGAAAATTTTCAGGATTTTTGAAAATTTTCGTTGATAAAAATTAATTAATATTTTAATTGAAATTAAATTGGTTCAGTTGAAACGGAAGTTATGAAGTGAACAAATATGTTCTAAACAGTCGATAGGGTCATCCTCTACCTTAGCAATTTCGAGGACGAAATTATTTTAAGTGGGGAAGAATGTAATGACCCGCATTTTCAGCGGTATAATAATTAATTTATTTAATTATTTAAAACGTGATTAAAAGGATTTCATGGTCGTGAAATTAAATAATGGTGAATATTTAATTAAAATAATAAATTAAATAATATATTTAATTCTGAAATAATCAAAACTGGCTGAAATGGAGATATGGTGTGAACTGGATCATCTGTGATATTTAATCCAGTTTAGAATTGAATTAGAATAACGAATATATTATTTGAACGACAGTTTGAACGTATAATTATATTATAATTAAAATCGAGCTTGAATTGGCGCTGCAGTTCGTAATTTGGCGATTTGAACTTCAACTGAATGTACAGGATTCATTTTAAGCCGGATTTCTATGAAACAAGAAACGTGTGGAGCTGGTGGAGTATATCTTTCTAGTGGAAGAGAAAAATCGGGATTTCGTCGTGTAGATTTTGATTTACGTCTAAATCAAATTTTAGAAAAGTCGCTGTGGAATTCCTTTATAAATTATAAAGGAATTATTTATATTTTAAAAAGGAATTTCAATATAAATCGAATATCGGGTTGACCCAGATTGAAATATCAAGCTAGAATATCATATAGGAATATTCTAGAGCTGTATGCTATTCCACTATGAATATATACGATAATATTTATTTATAAATATTTAATTTAATTATATTTATATATTTAAATGGGTCATCCAGAGCTTTAAAAATAGCCAATTTTGCAAATGACCTCGGTTTTCGACGAAACCAATTTTGTTGGATCCGCAACATCAAATTATTGTTAGATTCCAAGTTCCGTGATTTTTGGGGTCACTGTGTGGCCATACGGATTTTTGAGTGAAAAACAGTCAGTATTTTGACGGTTAGAAATACGCTGTGTGAGCAAACGGAGTCGGAATTCGATGAAACCAGTTTCGTTGGGACCGTAATGTCAAACTGTAGCTGCATGTCCAGTTTCGTGAATTTTGAATATCATATGTGATAACAGAAATTTTTAGAAGACTAATACAAGAAGCAGTTCAATATAAATGAATATAAAAATAAAATATCTAAAATAAATATCTAACTCTTTACACTATAAAATCATCTCAAGTCCTTCCTCCTTGAGATCTAATTCTCATCTTCTGTAAATCAAAAAGCAAGCCGCCATCCTCTTCAATATTTCATTCAATTAAATCCACTTCTTTTCTCCATGAAATCAATCGTTCTTGGATCCATTGGCTTCGTATAAGTGAGAGCTTCTCGCTGGTGTACAAATTGTTGGTTACGATCAAGTTTGGGGTGTACGGGTGGTGACAGTGGTGAGCTAGGGCTTGGAGTGGTAAGCGATGGGATGAGGGATGGTCTACGGCAAAGACGGCGTTGAACTTGGAGGGAGGAGGCGCAGCTGATGGTGTGCTCAGTTGGGGGTTCGAACCTGTTTGTTGTCGCTTTATATTTTGCCGCAGCGTGCTAGGGTTTAGGCACGGTTAGGCAAGGTGAAGCCAGGGAGGAAACTGAGGGTGTAGCCGAGTTTGTGGAGGGCTGACGAGTTCATTGGCACAGGTTTTGTCGGGCTCGAATCAAGAGAGGTGGAATGCGACAACCTGTAGTTGTCAGTAGGGCTGAAATCGGATTTCAATGGGGAGGTTCGAATGGATTAGGATGGTGTCGGGGAAGAATCTCTCGAGTAGAGAAGCACGTTGGTGAGGTTGGTTTTTGGTTTTGTCAAGTGAAGGAAGAGAAAGAGGTGGAGAGAAGTACGATAATGGGGTGGAAAAGCTTCAGGGAGGAAGCCGAATTGAAATAAAGAAGAAGAGAGGGAGAGGGCATCACGTGAGAAGGGAAGTGTTGGCGGGCTGGGTTTTTTCCAAATGGGCCGGAGAAAAAGAGGTAAAGCCCAATATAAAAATAGATTCAAGTTTATTTTAAAAATGGTATTAACTTTTAAATTATCATAACATTATCATACATTGTCAGAATTTCGAGCAGTCAGATCCGTTGGGATCGTACGGACGTCAGCTACAACATGGAGCTGACTGGAAGTGGAGTTGAGCTCGTTTGAATTTACGGCGAAATAAACTGTTTGATTCAAATCAAACAACAGTTTCTCGTTCTTTAACGATGAACTGCCAATGTGAGTAAATCTCACTAACTCTGAACAGTTTATATTTCATGTTGTATTCTTAGAACTGTTAAATATTGGCTGATTGACTGTGTGTTGACTGTTTGATTGAACTGCTAGTCAGTTAGTGGAAATTATATATATATATATATAAATATATATATAAACCGTTAAATATATATATATAGTGATTATGTTAACAGAATATTTCATTTTGAACTGAAAGTGATGTTGATTATATTGTGTAACATCTGCGGATGCAGGGAAACAGGTTGGAGGAATCCGACTGGATTCCTCAATATTTAAAATACTGTTGTTTCATATAATTGAATATATGATGTGATATATAATCTGTTGGAGATTATATGTGTTTGGAGGCTGTTGGTCATAGTGATTTGATGTGTTAAGTACCATAGAAATACCGGAATGTTGATAAGGTGATTTTCAAAGTGAATATTGAAAATAAAATAATTATAAAATCAAAAAGGATTTTATAAAAGAGAATGTTTATAAATGGGGATATTTATAAATGGAGATATTTATAAATGGAAATTTATAAATAAGAAATATTTATAAATTGGAATATTTATAAATAGGAGATATTTAGAAAGGGAATTATTATAAAATCAATGAATAATTTGAAAAGGGAATATTTGCAAACTATTTGCAAATAGAATAGAAAAATGGAATATTTGCAAACCATTTGCAAATAGAGTAAGAAAAAGATGAAATGAGATATTTATTTGTTAAATAAATAGAAGATAATAAATGAGATATTTATTTGTTAAATAAATAGGAGATATTAAATGAATTATTCATTTAGTAAATAAATAGGATATGTTAAGTGAATTATTTATTTATGTAGAAAATAAGAAAAAAAGGGTTATTCATTTAGGATAAATAAATAAAGATATAAAAGGAAATATTTGGGAAAATAGATTATAAAGGAAATATTTATCTTTTGATAAATAAATATATATAAGTCTGAACTTATATATATATATATATATATATATATATATATATATATATGAAGAAGTAAACAGATAAAAGGAGCAGATTGATTTATAAATGATATTTATAAATTAAGTTAAATATTTATCATTTGGATAGACAGAATATATAAGTCAGGACTTATATAAAGAAGTAAAAAAAATCAATTTCAACATTGATGTTTGAAACTGAATAAGGACAAAGAGTTAATCAGTTTGGGTTAACCAGTTAGAGTAAAACCATTATGGTTAACCAGTTAGAGTAAAACCATTAGGGTTAACCAGTTACAGTTAATCAGTTAGAGTTAATCAGTTAGAGTTAATCGATAGAGTTCAATCGAACTAGAGTTATTCAAATGGAGTTAATCGAATTTTGTTTATTCGAATAGAGTTGAAATGAGTTAATCGAATTTAGTTATTCGAAGAAGTGAATCGAATCAGAGATATTCGAAGTGAGATAGTCGAATCAGAAATATTCGAAAGTGAGCTGATCGAATCTAGTTATTCAACAGGAGTTAAATCGAATAAGATTTATTCGAAGAAAGAGATTATCGAATATAAGTATTCGAAAGTAAGCAAATCGAATATAAGTTATTTGAATAAGTTATTCGAATAAGAGTTAATCCATTAAGAATTAAATAGAATAGAGTTAATCGAATAAGAGTTATAGAATAAGAGTTAACCAAATTGGAGTTAATAAATTTGTTGTTCGTTATTTATTCGAGTTAGGAAATGAGAGTTAGATTAAAGTTATTATATTTCAGAAGCAGGAAATTATAACACCATTGTTATAATCAAATGATTCTGTAAAGGAGTTGGACTCGTAAATTATATCCGGAAGTTACGTAAGGAAATGTTAAAGAGTTAAAAGATGAACTTACCCTATTTCGAGATTTGAAATGTTGTTCAGTTAAGGTCTGAGAGGTAGTTATACCCCAACTTGATTGACTTCGTTTTTAATTTAGAAATGGTTAAGGTTCGAGAGTGAAAGTGGTTAAGTGATTTAGTAAATAAGTATAGTGGTTTGAATTATCGTCGCGATGTTGATTTAAACATCTGTTTATATCCAAGTAAAGAAGATTTGGAAGTGTTTTCCAAATAGAATCAGAAACGTAATCAAATATTGAAATTGGAAATATGAATTAGAAAAGGAAGTGTTCATGTATAAGGAGTTAAGAAATGGAGTTAAGCTAAATCAGAATTTGACTGGAGACTTGTTAAGTTGAATGGTTTCCTAAGCGTCTATCTGATGTTGGTTTCGACCTTCGGGATTGGTACTTAGGGAATTGTTCTTATACGAGTTTACAATCAGAGACTGATAGTTGTAGAAGAATAGTGATACGTAAATAAGTTACGGAAATGTTTCCAACGTTAACGTATATTTTCTAAACATAGAAAATAAGGATATATATATATATATATATATATGATTGATTGATAAAATTTCCATTTGGAAATAATATCGTTGTTTGCACACGTGTTTTTCTTTGATAGTTAAATCACAGACTATCAAAGTTTTGACCATTTTAACGTTGTTAATATGGAGAGACCGGTTGGATTATTATCCAGAGAACCACTCTGTATTGGCATAAGCGTTGCGAATCATATATGTCAAAGATAATTGAGGACGGAGTAAAGTGTAAGGGCTATTGTATAAGTCTTAGATAACAGTGCCTAAGATGGATGTACTAAATAGTGCCTTCGGTTCATCCTGTTCTTCGATGACTTGTATGGATGAATGTCTGACAGAGTATTTTCAGAAAGGTCACGTACATTGATTTCTTCAACCGTACCAAGAGTGGAAGCGGAGAAGGAAACTTCTTTAGCTATCACGTAATGTACTGTTGTAGACGTCAATTAGTGATTTTCGATGGATCTGACAATGTGGCATTCGGAGTGAATCTGATGTGATGATAAAGCGTAACCTCAAGCCTCATCAACCGGTAAATGACAAAAATCGGGCAGGCAGCATGGCTATGTAGGTTGCACCTATTAGGGTGTATAATCACCTGATCTAGAGTTTCATTTACTTCTAAAAATCTATTGTTGATACTGTCCCATTCGGGAAACGGTTTCTGATCCCAACCGTTGGTGATATACATTCGATACACTCAAGCGAAATGGGTGGTCGGTCATGTGTGGTCGGGTTGCAAGATGTTCTTGTTGAACCCAGTGTATTCCTTTCTAGAGGTACACTAGCGAAAGGTGGTTCCATACCTTGTCATAGTTGGAAATCCATTACCCAATACGTGCTTGCGGTTTTGATTGTATACCATATATGTAGAACGTGAGATGAAAGCGTTTCTGCTAGATGATTATTATATTGTGGTTGATAGACATTATTATAATATCAAAAAGGTTTTTGATATAAAGATATCGTTTACTTGTTCAAAACTGTTTTACTCACACTAGTCCCATGACTGACCCGGAGTTTATTTTGTTTTGTTTTCCCTAAACTCTTGGGTGCCCAATTTTGTACGGGCAGTCAAGTAGTCAGGATTTCACAGATGCACTTGGAGAGCTTGGAGCAAGAGGCTTCAGGATCATATAGCTATAGTTTATTTTCGCTGTGTTGTAAGTGTTGTACTCTGACAATTTTATTGTATACATATACTGATTTTATTTCAAGGATATATTATCTATTATATGTTATTCGTTCCGCTGTGAGATTCGTGTTACTCTGATGTTGGGTTCTTATTCTATTCTAAGTTTCTATCTTATCTTTCCTCACCCTCTAATTTCTTTCATTAACCATTCGGGGATTTTCGATCCCTGGATGTTCGATATGTGTTGTATGTCGGATAACCAAGATCGCAAAAATCCGGGTCGTTACATAAAGTTGTTGTGCAAACAGAGTCCGTTTTCAACGAAATAAATTTCGTTGAGACCGGAATGACCAGACGAAGCAGTGTAATTTTTTTCGTTGAGATATGGGTCGGTAATTTACGGTACGTGTATTTAAGGTTGGTGCAAATTAGTGGTAGAATTATTTATCAAATAAAAACAAAGTAAAATTATACCAAATCATAAAACGTAAGGGCTAAGCACAAGGGAAAATTTTCCAACACTATTTCTCAGCGTAGCATGTAAAGTCTAATCAAATTAAATAATACGCATCTAAATACACCCTAGCAGTAATGCGCAACCATCATCATTTCATTTCAGCATTTAATAAGTCCATACCATTGAAAGTGTTGTGAAAAGAAATCGGTCAACCTACCTCATCCCTATATGCCTGTCGGTTACGTGTGAATGTGTCCTCGTTCACATCCTTCTCTACTTATATATATATATATAATAACATGCCACTGCGTCAAAACAAATTGAACTCCCTCATTCAAAACAAACCATACAGCATATTTCTTCTCCTCCTCTTCTTGAAATCAAACTGTATAAATTAAACAAACAGCAACTCTTTTAAAAACAAAATCCCGAGCAGTAGCACCATTTAAAAATAGAAGAGGAACTAAGTGGTCGAGGCGCGACGGACTTGAAGAGATCAAAGTGAAGTAGCTTGTTCTTGCGTGGGAGGAGTTTCCTTGTAGTGGAAAGGTCTTACGGATGGTGGTGTAGTTCGAGAAGGGTTACACTGAGCTAACTCGTGGGTTTGGGTGTACGCTTTTGAGCCATTGGAACGTGGGAGATGGGAGTAAACAAAGTGGAAAAGAAATATAGGGGACGTGCTGTTCAAAAAGAAATACAAAACAAGGAAAAAGGGGTATATATAAAGGGCGAAGGGGATTACCATGGACATCTTGATGTGAAGTGGAACGTGATGCTTGCATTCTATATAAAGTCGAGAAAAATGATATAAGTAGAGGGGCAACGTTCTTCTTTGAACTAAAAGGTTGCAGGGGACTGAAAAGCATGGTGTAGTATGGGAGGAATGTTGAAAGGAAGGCACGGCAGTGGGTGTTTTCGAAACTGAAGTTTGTCTTGAAAACTAATTGGAAGAAGTTGAAGCAAGCATGGTCAACGTGACCAGCAGGGGTGTGCGGTACCTGTTAGGAGGCATGATGGGGAAAACGAATGGGAAGTTGAGTCTCGGGTTTGAACATGGCGTGAGTGCATGGAGAAGTTGTCAACAGTGGCGGTCACAGCAGCGAGTCAGTGTCGGTGATGGTTAAGGGTGGTGGAAGCGGTTGTCTGGAAATGATTTTATCTTATTAGGAGAAGGAGCGAAATAAGTTTAGGAAGGTGGCAGTTTGTTGTGTGAGCATTTCGAAGTCGAGTCAACGGGTTTATGTGATGGATGATTATCGACGAAGTATTGGAAGGTGAGGCGGATGGGAGAGAATGGGAGAGAAGCAGTATAATTTGGTGAGGAGGGAACTGATGACACAGCAACATGTTTGTTTTGAGGACAAGGCTTGGAGTGCCAAATCACGATGAAAGGAAGGTGATTAATGATTTTAAAGAGGTGGATAATTTATAGTTTAAGGTAATTAATTATTCTATAATATTTAATTCATATTATATTAAAACTGGTTAAAATTTTAAATGGTGATAATTAATTCATACGTTAACAGAATTTCATAAAATTGGGTTCGTTGGAGTCATAGTGGAGAGCGCTACACTGTTGAGCTGATTCGGGGTAATTCGGATACCGCTGGATTTTTATATAACTTCAAATGCTCATTTGAAATCATATGAACCGTCGAATCAAAATCAAGGTGAGTTAACTCTCACACTTTTCTGAAATACTATGATGTGTTAAATTCATATAAAAATAATTTATCGGTAATTGGATGATTGCATGCCTTGGTTGATTGGTTGTTTAATTATTGTCGATAATTATATTTGTCGTATTGCATGATTTTGATTTAAATAATTGTTTATACATTATTATCAAATATCATTATCTGTGATGCAGGGACGGACAGGTTGGAGGGATCCGACCGAATTCCTCAAATACATTGTATGTCGTTTATATTATTTAAATATGGAACTGTTTACCCAAATAATGATATTGATTGAATATTGAACGTTGAATTGAAATTCAATGTTGATGTGATGTTTTAAAACAATGGGCAGTATTGGTTGAGTAGTTGATAGCGGATGGCTTAAAAATCCGGTGTTTTATAAATATGGATCACCGTCCAGTGAATCAACAGAAATGAAGTTATAAATTTATTCTATAACCGAAAATAGATTTGAAACCTGATATTTTGAATTAAAGTTATTAAAAGGAAATTTATATTTATTATTTATTTAGTTAGTTATAAGAGATTGACAAATTGTTTTATTAAGTAAATTCATACGTTAATGAGTCTTAAAAACATGTGAGCAGATATGTACCTAACGACTAGTGATTGGAATTAATTGTCTTTATGAAACAACTAGATAGGGATTATATTGGGATCGATTATTACTTAGTTTATAATAATAAAAGAAAAAGGGGATGGTTTAAATTAAATTAATTATCTTATTAATCAATTTAAATGGGAGAACCAGTTAGAATGGATTAACGAGTTAATTGGGTTAAGTTGAATAAGTCGACTGCTTAAATGGTGGTGGATTATTAGATTTGTTAATGATGCGAAAACCATTGTTATAATATTGAAATTTATTATTTTTTTATGATCTTGGATTTAAAGTAATGGAAGTTAATGAAATCATAAACACTGTTATAATTAAATAAATTTCCAAGCGTATGTATATTAAAAATATATGTCTAGTTTAATTTAATTCTTTTTTAATTCTATTTATGTAAACTTCCTAAATCCTAGTTTGAGAAAGATGTTAAAAACCAAGCTTATTGGATATGATGTAAAAAGGGTTTCGATAATTGAAATGAGTTATGAAATGGATATAGAAACCTGAATTCAACTAAAAGAGTTTGGCAAGGTAAATTATAAGGATTCAATCCTAAATTGTGTATTTTAAAGCAAGAGATGGAATTTTATTAAAGATATAACTAGAGTGGATTTGAAGAAAGTTAAATAAAGTTTTTATATGGGATTTAAGTCGTATTTAAAATAAAAGTCTATTTATAAAGGATATATTAAGAGTGATGAACAATATGATGTAGTTTTAAAGAAATTAGAACTTGTTGTACATTGGTTGGTTGAGTAATTATCAAGGTGTCAATCTGATGTTGGTTTCGGCCTTCGGTGTTGATATTTAGAAATTTATTCACTTACTAATTTACGATAGGAGCTAATGAAGTAGAATGAGATGATAATTAAGTATTCTTATATTCTATAAGAAAAAGGGAAACGTTATACTAATATTGAAGATATAGAGTTTATATTCAACATTTGTTAATTATTAAAGAGGCCAGATGATGCTGATCACTGAATCAGTAAATTTATTTTCTTTTTATGGATGAATGTTTGTTTATTTGATAGTTAAATAACCGACAATCAAATCTGGCAATTTTCGATTGTTGGTTCGGAAAGACCGGGATCAAATTTATATTCGAAAACCATTCCGACCAACAGATGCGTAATCGTGGAAGAAACCAGACGATGATCGAGATGGAGCATTGAAGACCATAGATCTTCGTAAAACGGAGGAACTACTTATAATCTCTGACTTTCAACCAGAGGTAAACTGTGATTCTATCGTGGTTGGAGTCTATAGATTGCAAGGACTACTCGCTGCTAATCTATAGGGTGATACCTAGGATGTGGTAGGAGGGTGCCTTCGGTTGTCCATACCCAGGACAACATGTACGGACGATGTGGCATTCAAAGAGAATGGTGGCTAGAGATTCAAAAGACGATTATAAACTCAAGCCTCACAACCGGGAAATGACCAAAATCGGGCAGGCAGCATGGCTATGTGGGTCATTCCCATTAAGGTGTATTGTCACCATCTAGAGAAAATTCGTATTTGTTTTTCTTTCGTTTCTGTATCTTCGGATAACGGTTATGTGGGCCCAACCGTAGGTGATAATATATTCGATACACTCAAGAGAAATGAGTGGTCGTCAAGTGTGGGCCGGGTTGCAAGACATTCTTGTTGAACCTAGTGTATTCCTCTCTAGAGATACACTATCTGCAGGTGGTTCCATACCTTGTCATAGTCATAATCCAATCTCCACTAAGCGCTGCGGTTTTGATTGTATACTATATATGTGGAGCATGAGATGTAAGCGTTCTTCTAGATTCTATTTACTTGTATTTAGATATTATCATAATATCAGATAAGATATGATTTCAAAATATTTTGGGTTATAGTAAGGTATAAACCATCTGTATTTATGTGTGGACTTGTCTTATTATTATCCTTTCTTTTATAAAGGATTTCTAAGGTTAAGCAAGTTGTTTGTTGTGCATTTACCACTGAAAGTGTTCCAGACTGACCCGGTGAATTTTGCTTTGCTTTAAAAGTGCTCGGGTCAGACCGAGTATATTTCCAGGTTAGTTCCGCTGGGAGTTCAGGAGCTGGAAGTAGGAGGCTTCATCGTTAGTTATTTAGAGTTTATTTCCGCTGTGTCTGATATATGATGTACTCTGATGATTGGTATGTATATGCAGTTTTCCTTTGTATAAAGAGATTTGATATATTATATTTTATTCGTTCCGCTGTGAGATTCTGATGTGTTCTTATTCTTCTATTCTAATATTCCTTCTTTTCTCACCCGCTAATTTCTTTCTTATAACGTTCCGGTATTTTCGATGCTCGAATGTCGGCTGGTGTTTATGAAGTCGATTTTTAGGGTCGAAATCTTCGGGTCATTACAGTGGTATCAAAGCTATTGGTTGAAGAATAACCTTGGCTCTGTGGCTTAACTCAGTAGTGATGGGGTTAGCAATACCCTAGATTGTGTTTGAATATGTATACGAGAGTGCATATTTGTAATTTTAATATAAAATTGTTTTTAATTATTTTTTTAAATGGGTAAATGAACTAATTTTTCCCAAATTATATTTTTGTATAAAATGGATATAATTTTTCTATAGTATAGTATTATTGATGTTTGGTTGTTTTACTTGATTTGATTGAAATTCGAATTGAATCAGGAAATAAAAATTGAACCATAGTTAATTGAATCTGGAAAAGGAATTTAACCTAGATTAAATGGAATTAAATAATTTAATTTAACCAAACAAATTAAATTGAATTTGAATGATTAAGTCAATAGTGTGTTGTGATTGATTGGATGTTAATTTGGTCAAATAGAATTTATTAACAGTTAATTAGAAATTGAATGAAATGGGAAGCAAGGAAATGGATTCCAGTACAATGAATTGGAAATAAAATCGGTTGAGTGAAATTGAATTATTTAACCTTAGATGGTTATTTGCATTATAAACTGAGTAAAGTACACATATTAGATGGCCATGGGAGATGATTTGGTTACAGAGATTGAAGTACATATAAGAAGATGAAGAGTTGTTATTTGATTTGCTTTGGAATTGGATTTGAGTTGCCCGACAAATAGGTAAACCTTAATATATTATTGGTTTGTAATTGAGTTTATACCCCTGAGTTGGGTAGCCATTTGGTTTTGGTTTTCTTTTGGAGAAGTTGAGGCCCAGAGTGGCAGTTGTAGTTGTACCGATCGAACCACGCAGAGGAAAGGCTGGCAAAATTTTCGAAAATTTTAAAGAGTTTAAATTTATTGTGATGATAATTCTATAATAATTATTTTAAAATAATTGGTTTTAGAGCATTCTTCTTACCATGTATTTTCGGGGACGAAATTCATTTAACGGGGGAAGAATGTAACGTCCCAGATTTTTGAACATTAATTACGAATATTTAAATCCGTTTTAAATATTGATTTGGTGATACTAATGAATTATATATTAAATTTACTATCATGAAATGGCGTTCGAATTTATATATTTATAAATTAATTAAAACGAGCTCGAAACGAATTTTATTGGGATACGTATAATTAATTATTGCAATATTTCCAGTTTGAAGCCCAATAGAGTTGTTTTTGTCGGTACGCGAAATTTAAAGGTGAACCGATAAATTAAAATAAAGTTGTTGTGCAAACGGAATCCGTTTTCAACGAAATAAATTTTTTTGAGACCGGAATGACCAGGCGAAGCAGTGTAATTAATTTCGTTGAGATTGGGGTCGGTAATTTACGTTATGTGTATTTAAGGTTGATGCAAATTAGTGGTAGAATTATTTGACATATAAAAACAAAGTAAAATATACCAAATCATAAACGTAAGGGCTATGCACAAGGGAAAATTTTCCAACTCTATTTCTCAGCGCAGCATGTAAAGTCTAATCAAATTAAATACTACACATCTAAATACACCCTAGCAGTAATGCGCAACCATCATCATTTCATTTCAGCATTTAATAAGCCCATACCAATGAACGTGCTGTGAAAAGAAATCGGTCAACCTACCTCATCCCTATATGCCTGACGGTTACGTGTGAATGTGTCCTCGTTCACATCCTTCTCTACTTATATATATATATATATAATAACATGCCACTGCGTCAAAACAAATTGAACTCCCTCATTCAAAAAAAAACCATACAACATATTTCTTCTTCTCCTCTTCTTGAAATCAAACTGTATAAATTAAACAAACAACAACTCTTTTAAAAACAAAATCCTGAGCAGTAGCACCATTTAAAAACAGAAGAGGAACTAAGTGGTCGAGGCGCGACAGACTTGAAGAGATCAAAGTGAAGGTCTGTAGCTTGTTCTTGCGTGGGAGGAGTTTCCTTGCAGTGGAAAGGTCTTGCGGATGGAGGTGTAGTTCGAGAAGGGTTACGCTGAGCTAACTCGTGGGTTTGGGTGTATGCTTTTGAGCCACTGGAACGTGGGAGATGGGAGTAAACGAAGTGGAAAAGAAATATAGGGGACGTGTTGTACAAAAAGAAATACAAAACAAGGAAAAAGGGGTATATATAAAGGGCAAAGGGGATTACCATGGACATCTTGATGTGAAGTGGAACGTGATGCTTGGGTTCTATATAAAGTCGAGAAAAATGATATAAGTAGAGGGGGAACGTTCTTCTTTGAACTAAAAAGATGTAGGGATTGAAAAGCGTGGTGTAGTATGTAAGGAACGTTGAAAGAAAGGCATGACAGTGGGTGTTTTCGGAACTGAAGTTTGTCTTGAAAACTAATTGGAAGAAGCTGAAGCAAGCATGGTCAACGTGACCAGCAGGGGTGTGCGGTACCTGTTAGGAGGCATGATGGGGAAAACGAATGGGAAGTTGGGTCTCGGGTTTGAACATGGCGTGAGTGCATGGAGAAGTTGTCAATAGTGGCGGTCAAAGCAGCGAGTCAGTGTTGGTGATGGTTAAGGGTGGTGGAAGCGGTTGTCTAGAAATGGTTTTATCTTATTAGGAGAAGGAGCGAAATAAGGTTGGGAAGGTGGCAGTCTGTTGTGTGAGCATTTCGAAGTCGAGTCAACGGGTTTATGTGATGGATGCTCATCAACGAAGTACTGGAAGGTGAGGCGGATGGGAGAGAATGGGAGAGAAGCAGTATAATTTGGTGAGGAGGGAACTGATGACACAGCAGCATGTTTGTTTTGAGGACAAAGCTTGGCGTGCCAAAACACGATGAAAGGAAGGTGATTAACGATTTTAAAGAGGTGGATAATTTATAGTTTAAGGTAATTAATTATTCTATAATATTTAATTCATATTATATTAAAACTGGTTAAAATTTTAAATGGTGATAATTAATTCATACGTTATCAGAATTTCGTAAAATTGGATTCGTTGGAGTCGTAGTGGAGAGCGCTACACTGTTGAGCTGATTCGGAGTAATTTAGATACTGCTAGATTTTTATATAACTTCAAACGCTCGTTTGAAATCATCTGAACCGTCGAATCAAAATCAAGGTGATTTAACTCTCACACTTTTCTGAAATACTATGATGTGTTGAATTCATATAAAAATAATTTATCGGTAATTGGATGATTGCATGCCTTGGTTGATTGGTTGTTTAATTGTTGTCGACAATTGTATTTGTCATATTGCATGATTTTGATTTAACTAATTGTTTATACATTATTATCTAATATTATTATCTGTGATGCAGGGACGGACAGGTTGGAGGGATCCGACCGGATTCCTCAAATACATTGTATGTTGTTTATATTATTTAAATATGGAACTATTTACCCCCAAATGATGATATTGATTGAATATTGAACGTTGAATTGAAATTCAATGTTGATGTGATGTTTTAAAACAATGGGCAGTATTGGTTGAGTAGTTGATAGCGGATGGCTTAAAAATCCGGTGTTTTATAAATATGGATTCACCGTCCAGTGAATCAACAGAAATGAAGTTATAAGTTTATTCTATAACCGAAAATAGATTTGAAACCTAATATTTTGAATTAAAGTTATTAAAAGGAAATTTATATTTATTATTTATTTACTTAGTTATTAGAGATTGACAAGTTGTTTTATTAAGTAATTCATACGTTAATGAGTCTTAATAACATGTGAGCAGATATGTACCTAACGACTAGTGATTGGAATTAATTGTTTTTATGAAACAATTAGATAAGGATTATATTGGGATCGATTATTACTTTGTTCATAATAATCAAAGAAAAAGGGGATGGTTTAAATTAAATTAATTATCTTATTAATCAATTTAAATGGAAGAACTAGTTAGAATGGATTAATGAGTTAACTGGGTTAAGTTGAATGAGTCGACTGCTTAAATGGTGGTGGATTATTAGATTTGTTAATGATGCGGAAAACCATTGTTATAATATTGAATTTTTTTTTTATGATCTTGGATTTAAAGTAAGGGAAGTTAATGAAATCATAAAACACTGTTATAATTAAATAAATTTCCAAGCGTATGTATATTAAAAATATATGTCTAGTTTAATTGAATTCTTTTTTAATTCTATTTAGGTAAACTTCCTAAATCCTAGTTCGAGAAAGATGTTAAAAACCAAGCTTATTGGATATGGTGTAAAAAGGGTTTCGATAATTGAAACAAGTTATGAAATGGATATAGAAACCCGAATTCAACTAAAAGAGTTTGGCGAGGTAAATTATAAGGATTCAATCCTAAATTGTGTATTTTAAAGCAAGAGATGGAATTTTATTAAAGATATAACTAGAGTGCATTTGAAGAAAGTTAAATAAAGTTTTTATATGGGATTTAAGTCGTATTTAAAATAAAAGTCTATTTATAAAGGATATATTAAGAGTGATGAACAATATGTAGTTTTAAAGAAATTAGAACTTGTTGTACATTGGTTGGTTGAGTAATTTTCAAGGTGTCAATCTGATGTTGGTTTCGGCCTTCGGGGTTGATATTTAGAGATTTATTTACTTACTAATTTACGATAGGAGCTAATGAAGTAGAATGAGACGATAATTAAGTATTCTTATATTCTATAAGAAAAAGGGAAACGTTATACTAATATTGAAGATATAGAGTTTATATTCAACATTTGTTAATTATTAAAGAGGCCAGATGATGCTGATCACTGAATCAGTAAATTTATTTTCTTTTTGTGGATGAATGTTTGTTTATTTGATAGTTAAATAACCGACTATCAAATCTGGCAATTTTAGATTGTTGTTTCGGAAAGACTAGGATCGAATTTATATTCGAAAACCATTCCGACCAACAGATGCGTAGAAATCAGACGATGATCGAGATGGAGCATTGAAGACCATAGATCTTCGTAAAACGGAGGAACTACTTATAATCTCTGACTTGCAGCCAGAGATAAACTGTGATTATGTGGTGGTTGGAGTCTATGGATTGCAAGGACTACTTGCTGCTAATCTATAGGGTGATACCTAGGATGTGGAAGGAGGGTGCCTTCGGTTGTCCATACCCAGGACAACGTGTATGGACGATGTGGCATTCAAAGAGAATGGTGGCCAGAGATTCAAAAGACGATTATAAACTCAAGCCTCACAACCGGGAAATGACCAAAATTGGGTTGGCAGCATGGCTATGTGGGTCATTCCCATTAAGGTGTATTGTCACCATCTAGAGAAAATTCGTATTTGTTCTTCTTTCGTTTCTGTATCTTCGGATAACGGTTATGTGGGCCCAACCGTAGGTGATGATATATTCGATACACTCAAGAGAAATGAGTGGTCGGTCATGTGTGGGCCGGGTTGCAAGACGTTCTTGTTGAACCAAGTGTATTCCTCTCTAGAGATACACTATCGACAGGTGGTTCCATACCTTGTCATAGTCAGAACCCAATCTCCACTAAGCGATGCAGTTTTGATTGTATACTATATATGTGGATCGTGAGATGCAAGTGTTCTTCTAGATTTTATTTACTTGTATTTAGACATTATCATAATATCGGATAAGATATGATTTCAAAATATTTTGGGTTATAGTAAGGTAAAAACCATCCGTATTTATGTGTGGACTAGTCTTACTATTATCCTTTCTTTCATAAAGGATTTCTAAGGTTAAGCAAGTTGTTTGTTGTGAATTTACCACTGAAAGTATTCCAGACTGACCCGGTGAATTTTGTTTTGCTTCAAATGTGCTCGGGTCAGACCGAGTATATTTCCAGGTTAGTTCCGCTGGGAGTTCAGGAGCTGGAAGCAGGAGGCTTCACCGTTGGTTATTTAGATTTTATTTCCGCTGTGTCTGATATATGATGTACTCTGATGATTGGTATGCATATACAGTTTTCCTTTGTATAAAGAGATTCGATATATTATATTTTATTCGTTCCGCTGTGAGATTCTGATGTGTTCTTATTCTTCTATTCTAATATTCCTTTCTTTCTTTTCTCACCCTCTAATTTCTTTCTTATAACGTTCCGGTATTTTCGATGCTCGAATGTCGGCATGGTGTTTATGGTGTCGATTTTCGGGGTCGAAATCCCCGGGTCGTTACATATGCAATCTTGTTAAACTAGTAGGCATAACCTGTGGAAATCCTAGTAGTGTGGATGCAAGCCTAGCGGGAAGCTTGTATCATCTGGTGTGTCGGACCCGTTTTAGTCAATAACCCATCTTGGTATCAAACGGGGAACCACGAACTAGGTCGGGGTCTGGGCTCGCTTAATGAGCTGATTATAAGAGGTCACTTGAGTGATGGTGTTGACGGCGCATTCCAACAGTGTCATGTGCTTGCATGGGTCCGCTTTCTAGGGAAGATAAGACGCTGCGACATCTGTGGATATGGTTGTGCACATCTTGTAAACGAAGGGTTGCCACTTTAGGAAGTGATACATCCTACTGTGGGGCTAACACAAGGTATCTACGAGTTAGGGAGCCGATCGATTGGGGGTAGTAATCAGGGTACATCTAGTCTTGCTTGTTTAGGAGCCCGTTCTTGTCATTGGGGAATGGGGATTAACACCTATCAGTTCTATTGGGCTGCAAGTTATTGTATGGGGTACAACCTCTCAGTAGAAGTACACCTAATTCATCTTGTACTTGTTGGGATCTTCTTGTTCTTGTTATACTAGTATTGGTGCAGAGAAAAGTATTAGAGAAGCGCAATGCATGTTCTGTTCTGTTTATCCTGTTTACCTTATTATACCTGCCTTATGACACCGTTATCTCTCTCTCCAACTTATATGCATGTCATGATGATTTTACTTATTTATATGCTAAAAGTAACTGGACTCACTAGACTTTGTGTCTAATCCATTTTGTTTTCTCTTCTTTCTCTCCCCCCCCCCCTTCAAGGTTATCAGGATGGGAATACTCAAGCTTGACCAGGATTCTTCTTTTCTTCTTGGAATTGCTTAGATGTATTGCTCGTTTGCGCTTCTGCTCTACTATGGCTATGTTTTGGGGATTATGCTCTTTTTATGTATTTTTGCACTCTGATGTTGATTTTGTACAAGGCAGAAGTTTTATGTTTTATGTATTCAGGACTTATTGCGTAATTGGGTTTGAACCACGAAGCTTTTCTATTTAATAAAGTTTAATTTCCGCTGTTATTTTATATTTGTCTTGTAATGTTTATGTTTCTGTTTACCTATAACGCTTCACGAAACTTAATGCATTCTGATAAAGAGTGACATTAACGGACGTGGGGTGTCACATTTGGTATCAGAGCTGAAGGTTACCAGATCAGATAAAATATTTTGAAAACTGTTTTCAAAAAGGGTTTTAAAAGAAAGCGTTTTCAAAAGGAAAGTCTATTTCGAAAAACATATTCCCCAAAGCCGTATGAAATGCCTTTTGATTCTCTGTTTGAATTCCTTTCCTTTTATTTTTCAACATGTCTGGGGAACCTAATATTCCTGAGGGCGTACAGATACCGGCTTGGTTTCGTAGGTATCTGGAGACTACGACACCCGCCGAAGGCCAAGCAGACGCCCCTCCCCCAGCTGCAGTCGTTGTTCCTCCTCCTCCACGTGCTGATAATTTCTCTAAGATATGCAAAGATTTCTGTGCTATGGGCAGGAAGCCATTCCGAGGGACTGAAACTTTCATGGAGGCTAGGAATTGGCTTAAAGAGACGGAATATTTGTTTGGAATTTTCGAAGTTGACGATCGTAGGAAGATTCAGTTAGCCGCCTGGCAGCTGAAAGATGAGGCTTCATTCTGGTGGGAAGTGACGCAAGCAGGGTGTACAGTGGAGACTTGGGATGATTTCCGACAGAGATTTGAAATGAAGTTTCTTTCTCAAGCCGAGCAAAGTATGCAAATGGAAAGGTTTTTGGCGCTTAAGCAAGGAAGCATGTCTGTTAGAGAGTATGTTAATAAGTTTAATCAATTGGCGAGGTTTGGAACTAGTGGATACCCCGCACAAGAAGGCTTTGAGGTTTGCTAGAGGATTGAGTGAACCCCTCAATGGGTTAGCTATGTCTCATATTATGATGGGAGCAACTTTTGAGAAACTCGTTGATATGGCATTAATGCAGGAGGAAGGTAAAGGCGAAAAGAAAGAACCTAAGGTTGAGAAAACACAAAACAAGAAAATGTGGCCCAAGAAAGAACAAAAGCAACTGAAGAAGGGCGGTAAGAACGTCAAAGCTCGAGATAAGAAGAAATGTCATCATTGTGGATACGAGGGTCATCTGATCAAGAATTGCAAGAAAAGAAAGAACGCTTGTTTCCATTGTGGGGAGGTTGGACATCTTGTTAACGATTGCCCGAAGAAGCAAGGACAGATCAAAGGGCAAGATCGTCTGGGGGGGCAGGTGCATGCTCTCATGTCCAGTGCGCCGGATAGAGGTAGGAAAGTTTCTGTTGAAGGTTTGATTTCTCATTCCAATCATCCTGTTAGAACTCTTTTTGATTCTAGCGCTTCACATTCTTTTATATCTGATTCTGTGGTTGAGTCTCTACACCTTAGTACTAGTATGGTTTTGGATCCCGTTGTTGTCTCAAACTCCATTGGGGGTATGGCTCATCTGTCTATGATTTGTCGGGGTTTGAGAATATCAGTGTTGGGCGTCGAGTTTGAGTGCGACGCATATCTGCTTGGTTTCATAGGTTATGGTTTGACTCTAGGGATGGATTGGCTAGCCATGTATTGTGTCATTCTGGATTATGAGAGGAGGGTCGTTAGACTTTTGACTTGCCATGGGAGAACCCTCGAGATATCTTGTGACCCTAAGGGGTCTGTCATGTATAGTTTCCTAGAGTCACTTGATGCGTCTACCGATGATCTACGATCTGTACCAGTAGTCTGTGAGTATCCTGATGTTTTTAAGGAGGTTCGGGGCTTACCTGCGAGGCACGAGATTGATTTCTGTATATACTTGGTGGACAATGCAAAGCCAGTTGCATTGCCTGTGCGCCACATGGCTCCAAGTGAAAGGAGGGAGCTCAGCAAGTAAGTAGGGGAGCTACTTGAGAAAGGGTTTATTAGGCAAAGCATATCTGAATGGGGTGCTCCTGTGGTATTCGCCACTAAGGCGGATGGTTTGCTTTGCTTATGTGTGGATTATAGAGAGTTGAACAAACTCACTAAGAAGAATAGGCATCCACTTCCGAGGATAGATGATCTGTTTAACCAGCTTGTTGGTGCATCTGTTTTCTCTCAATTAGACTTGGCCACGGGGTTTCATCGGTTAAGGGTGCCGAAGACAGTATAGACAAGACCACATTTAGAAATCCAGATGATTTCTTCGAGTGGCTCGTCATGCCTTTTGGGTTGACGAATGCACCCGCCTATTTTGTTGATCTGATGAGTAGGGTGTTTCGGGAGTTTCTAAATAAGTTCATTGTGGTCTTTGTCGATGACATCTTGATTTTCTCGAAGAGGGAGGAATAGCATGCCCTACATTTGAGAGAGGTTATGAAAACTCTTCGTGCGTACCATCTTAAGGTGAAATTCTCCAAATGTAATTTTTGGAGAAAAGAAGTGAGATTTTTAGGGCATGTGGTCTCTAAATATAGGATAGCAGTAGATCCCGCGAAGGTAGTTGTAGTTCTAGATTGGAAGATCCAAAAGAATGCAATGGAGGTGAGGAGTTTTCTTGCATTAGCGGGCTATTATAGAAAGTTCATTAAGGACTTTGCAAAGATATCAGCCCCACTCACCAGGCTGACGAAGAAGAATCTAACGTTTTCTTGGGATATAGATTGTGATGATGCTTTTCAGCTATTGAAGAGGGCTCTGACAACAGCCCCAGTCTTGACCTTGCCTGACGGGAACAAAGTGTTCACAGTATACACTAATGCATGTGGTACAGGGCTTGATGCGGTTCTGATGCAAGAGGGGAGGGTAGTATGTTATGGAGGTAAACAACTAAGAGTCCATGAGAAGAATTACCCTACCCATGACTTGGAGTTAGCTGCCATAGTATTCGCGCTTAAGACTTGGCTCCATTATCTACAAGGAGAGAGGTTCAAGTTGTACACCTATCATAAATCTCTCAAGTACTTGTTCTCGCAGAAGGATCTTAATTTAAGGCAACAAATATGGATGGAATTCCTAGCATCCTATGACTTTAAGGTTGCTTATACCCCTGTAAAGGGTAATGTGGTGGCAAATGCGTTGAGTAGGCAGAGGATGACATTTAGTCATCTGTTTGTAGAGAGGAAAAGCTTGGAGTTTATATCGACTTTTGATTTCAGACCCTCCACCGAGTTTACACCTGGTTTATTGGCATCATTAGAGGTGCGACCTACTCTGTTGGATCAGATAGGGACTTCGCAGCGAGAGGACCCACAGCTAGTAGATTATGACTTTGAGATTGCTTATACCTCTGGCAAGGGTAATGTGGTGGCAGACGCATTGAGTAGGCATAGGATGACGTTTAGTCCTCTGTTTGTGGAGAGGAAAAGCTTGGGGTTTATATCGACTTTTGATTTCAGACCCTCCACCGAGTTTACACCTGGTTTATTAGCAACATTAGAGGTGTGACCTACTCTGTTGGATCAGATAGGGACTTTGCAGCGAGAGGACCCACAGCTAGTAGATATCTTGGATAGACTCAGTAAATGGGAGACTTCTAGTCACCTCATTAGATATTCCACGGAAGATAGAGGGTGGTTGCGATGAGATGGAAGGCTTTGTATTCCCCGAGTTGGGAGTCTGTTGAAGACAGTCCTTGAGGAAGCCCATCATTCTAGGATGACTATTCATCCAGCGGTGATATGAAGTATAGAGATATGAAGAGGGTTTTCTTTTGGGTTGGGATGAAGAAAGATGCGGCGGAGTTTGTTTCTCGATGTTTGATTTTCCAGCAAGTCAAAGTGGAGCAAAAGAAGCCCGGTGGTTTACTTCATCCTTTGGAAGTCCCACAATGGAAGTGGGAGAGTGTCTTTATGGATTTCATTGATGGTTTACCTAGATCAAGGAAAGGCAACACTAGTATTTGGGCTATAGTTGACAGGCTTACTGAGAGCGCTCATTTCATCCTTGTTAAGAGTAAGAGGACGACAACATGGTTGATAGCAGTTTCTCTTCATGAGATAGTCCATCTGCATGGAGTACCTTCCAGTATTGTGAGTGACCGTGACCCCATTTTCACCAGTGAGATTTGGAGGAGCTTGCAAGAAGCATTAGGTACACAGTTGTGTTTGAGCACCGCTTATCACCCTCAGACCGATGGACAGACGAATAGGGTGAATAAAGTTCTTGAGGATCTTTTAAAACTATGTATCCTAGACTTCAGAGGGACTTGGGAAGAGCATCTTCCTTTAGTAGAGTTCACCTACAACAACAGTTACCAGGCTAGTATTGGCATGGCACCCTTCGAAGCATTGTATGGACGACCATGTAGATCACCGACTTGTTGGTGAGAATCTACAGAAAGGCTTCTATTTGGACCTGAGATGGTTAGAGAAACTTCAAAAAGGATTGATCTCATCCGCAGGCGCATGAAGACAGCTCAGGACAGGCAAAAGTCCTAAGCAGATAGGAGAAGGACTGATATTGAGTTCGAGGTGGGAGATATGGTTTTCATCAAGGTATCGCCTTTGAGGAATGTAGTTCATTTTGGATCTGTAGGGAAATTGGCACCAAGGTTTGTAGAGCCATTTTCCATAATAGAAAGGATTGACCAAATGGCCTATATAGTAAAGCTACCAGAGAAACTGTCTGGCGTTCATGATGTTTTCCGTGTCTCTCATTTACAGAAGTGCTTACATGATACCGCGGAAGTAGTTGAGTCGAGTATGCTTAAGGAAGTAGAGGTGGAACGGGAGGCGATAGTTAGACGAGTTCCTACCTGTATTCTTGGATCAGAGATTAAGAAGCTACGCAACTGAGAGGTTAAGTTGATGAAAGTTCAGTGGGGAGATGACCAAGAGGATGCAACTTGGGAGACCGAAGACAAGATTCATGCTTCGTACCCTTTTCTTTTCAAGGGTATGTTCTTAACCTATTTTCCAAAGCTTTTATTCATGCTTGTTTTTATCGTTCAAGTATATCCTGTCGCTCGAATCTTCGACCTCTAGGTAGGAAACCCATGAATGTAAACATGTGTTTGAGACATGAAATGTTTGATGGATGCAAGTGGATGCAAGTGTTTGCTAGTGGTTACTCGTGGATGCATATACACACACATTAGGCACTAGATTGGCTCAATCACTCTCATACTACATATGAATTCGTGTGCATTTTTCTTCTTTTAATGGATGAAAGTGGATGTATCATCATATGGATGTTGCATTTGGATGAATGATTTCGCAGACATATAGAACTTACATGTTATAATAGGATTATTTGCATACATGTTGAATTCATGGCACTAACATACATTGCATTAAGGAGGTCAACTGAATCAGTAGGCCGCCTGATCTTTCGCATTAGTATAGGGACATATACACGCACCTTTTCATATGTTCATATAAGCATTAGAAATCTTTTAAGGACAACGGATGCATGTGATTGATGGAAGAGTAGATGGGTGATGGATGTTAGGATATACATTCTTCTTAACTTAGAGATTTCGGGGACTAAATTCTTTAAGTAGGGGAGAATGTAACACCCTATAATTTTAAAAGACATTGAAATGACAAACTAAAGAATACTTGATTAAATATTTGGAATTAAGTAAAACGGACTGCGACATTGCGTCCGTCTCGAAATTCTGCTTAAGATAGACACCAAGTTTGCGTAAAACGGACATCATATGAGAAAGTTATTAAGGTTAAAAGTTTGTATCACAAGAGAATTATATGTATACAAAACCAGTCAAAACAGTTCAAACTATTTTGAAATCTAAGGCGGGAAAGTTAGGGGAAATGGGTCCGTTAGGGGTCAACCCCACCCTAGGGGTGTCGACCCATGGATCGACACCCCAACAGGGGTGTCGACACCCATGTCGACCCCCATGTCGACCCCACCAGATCCGGGCAGAATTCAGTTTCTAAACGTGGACTCGTTTCTTGATTAGATTCGTCGACCTTAGGCTGTAAATAGGACCTTAATCCCATTGTATTATTCATCTAAATCAATGGTGACAACGAGGTGTTGCCCCAACTCAGAGTAAAATAGCCTATTCTTCTTCAACAACAAGTTATACGAATTCAAAGATCTATGCTACATCATCTACGATTAATCTTCTGTTCTTTTAGATCCAATCACAGTAAGTTTATGTTGCTTTTAGATATAAACACCTAAAATGTAATCTTGACATGTTTATAAGTTTGGATCTAAGCCTATGCCTGTTAGAAACTGGAATCATAACATATCTGCCATTACTTGTACACCTGATCTATTGATTAGTGCCTATATGCCTATTCATGACATCCCTATTATGTTAGTTTGCCTAATCATGTCACCTTGTGCCTATTATGTTTTTTTGCCTAATTATGTCATCATATGCCAGTTCTATTTACTATGCCTATTCTTGTTCTCTTCTCTCCCTTTTCCCCTTTTTGTTTTTATAGCTAGGCTACCTTCGAGCCTAGGCCTATCGCTGAAATACGCAAATGCATGAATTTGGGAACGATTGGGAAAAATTAATTTGGGGCATAATTCATATTGTAAACTTGATTGGAAAATTTGGGCATAATTTGTACGTTGAGCCAAAACTTGGGATTTAAGGGCATAATCTATATCTTGATCTAAACCTTAAACTGGGGCATAACTTGTATCGTAGATCGGACGGCGATTTGGGCATAATGAACATGATAATTGGTTAGTAATGAAAATGCCTAGGTTTACAGTAATTAGAAACTGTAACCGCGCTTAGACACGAGGTTAAATTACACTTGTGGTAGAAGTCTACCTGGACCCGCCAGGCAAATCCCGCGTCCACAAGTGGTAAATCTAATGCGAGGGTTTAAGTGCATAAACGTACATGTAACGGTGCTAAGACACGAGGTTAAGTCCGACTTGTGGAAGAAGTCTGCCCGGACCCAACCGGCATATCCAGCATCCACAAGTGGCAGACTTAATGTGGGAGGTCTAGCGCATTATAACCATAAATGAATGAATGGTGATAAACTTGTAATACTTAACCTATTTGAATCCATAGGGATTACATGAACCTGTTTAACTTGAGTAGGGGTTAAGTAGACTTTTTTGAATCAGTAGGAGGGTTAAGTTAATCTTATTATATATGTGGGGACGGGTTATACGTATGAACCCGACAAACTTAACCATGTAGGGGTTATGCAATCTTGTTAAACTGGTAGGCATAACCTGTGGAAATCCTAGTAGTGGGGATGCAAATCTAAGGGAAGCTTGTATCATCTGGTGTGTGGGACGCTTTTCAGTCAGTAACCCATCTTGGTATCAAACAGGGAACCCCGAACTAGGTCTGGGTCTGGGCACGCTTATTGAGATGATTATAAGAGGTCACTTGAGTGAGGGTGTTGACGGTGCGTTCCAGCTGAGTCATGTGTGTGCATGGGTCCACTTTCTAGGGAAAATTAGGCGTTGTGACATCTGTAGATATGGTTGTGCACATCTTGTAAACAAAGGGTTGCCACTTTAGGAAGTGATACATCCTACTATGGGGCCAGCACAGGGTATCTACGAGTTAGGAAACCGATCGATTGGGAGTAGTAATCAGGGTAAATCTAGTCTTGCTTGTTTAGGAGCCCATTCTTGTCGTTGGGGGATTACACCTGTCAATTCTATTGGGCTGCCTGTTATTGTATGGGGTAAAACCTCTCACTAGAAGTACACCTAAGTCTACCATCTTGTACTTGTTGGGATCATCTTGTTCTTGTTATACTAGTGCTGGTGCAGAGAAAAGTATCAGAGAAGCGCAATGCATGTTCTGTCCTATTTATCATATTTACCTTGTTATACCTGCCTTATGACACTGTTATCTCTCTCTCCAACTTATATGCCTATCATGATGCTTTTACTTATTTATATGCAAAAAGTAATTGGACTCGCCAGACTTTATGTCTGACCCATTTTGTTTTCTCTTCTTTCTCTTTCGTTCACCCCCCCCCCCCCCCTCCCCAGGTTCTCAGGGTGGGAATACTCAAGCTTGACCAGGATTCTTCTTTTTTGCTTGGAGTTGCTTAGATGTATTGCTCGTTTTTGCTTTTCCTCTACTGTGGCTATGTTTTGGGGATTATGCTCTTTTTATATATTTTTGTGCTCTGATGATGATTTTGTACAAGGCACAAGTTTTATGTTTTCAGTATTCCAGACTTATTATGTAATTGGGTTTGAACCACGAAGCTTTTCAATTTAATAAAGTTTTAATTTCGTTGTTATTTTATATCTGTCTTGTAATGTTTATGTTTACCTATAATGCTTCACGAAACTCAATGCATTCTGATAAAGAGTGACATTAACGGACGTGGGGTGTCACACTACATGTTGGAAAAGGGGTCAACCCACACCTATAAATACAACCCTAGGGTCCAGAATCAGTATCAATTTCTTTATTCACTCACTTGTACTAGAATAGTCCGAGCTGTAAACCCTAATTTCAAAATCAATTTGGGAAAATCTACGATTAAGATACAAAAGTCCTTGTAACACTCATACTTATAAAAAATGGATTTGTTTGCTTGATTAAGCAAATGATATGGTAAATTTTATATTATTATAGTCTCATAGCTTTGTAGGCTCAATATCAAGAGCTTCAAAAAGAACTAATTTGGTAAGAATGTCCTTCGAAAGCCTTGAAGGGTCACGGTTAATGGAATAAGTCAAGTGATCGCTTTGAGGATTATACTCCAGAACCACATAACTTGAACCCCGTCGAAGGTTTCCCAGGTATCCAAAACCAAGTGGAACCTCTAATTTCCCTTAAAATATAGAAATACCATCGTAATCCTTTCCTAAACCCCTTAAGTGACAACAACCTACAGGGAAATCCACCAAGGAAATTTAAGAATCCCAGCGCCTAACGAAAAGATCAAAACAACCTTGCCAAAAGACTTTCTATGGAACCACCCAAGAAAGAACGACAAGGATTAACTTACACAAGAAAATGGTTTGTTCCATAAGGGATTGCGGATTTCAACCTACATACATTTAATTATTATCTTTTGTTTCAACAAGGATCTGTCTTCGAAAAATATCAAAAGCATATTAAAGGAATCGTTTTAACTAAGCGACAATATGACATAAGTTAATCCTCTCTCCAGTAAAGGATTCTACAAAAACCATATCATTTTGGGGGTTGTTAAACAAATTTTTGGGTAACATTTTTGGTGCTAGAAGAAGAGCTTGAACATCTGGTAACCTATTAACATTCCTATTTAGTAAGAACTCCTCATAAAAAAAAAAAGGGTTACAAGTCAGCTCGAAAGAATAATAATACAAATAAAGTACAGTGTGATTTAGGAAAAACTACTTATGCTTTAAGGAAAACTCCCTATAAACCGAAAAGAAATAACTAAAGGTTAGGAAAAAATTCCTGCAACCTGAAGGGATATCTCTAAGAAACCGAGCATAAGCCCAAGAAAAGATATCGGACAACCCCACAGTCCTACAAAGGAAGAAATATAATAAACCCCTCGTACTGCTGATGCGAAGATGAAAAGAAGGGTGAATGACTATTCGAAACCAATCTCTTGATGAAAAGAGAACACTATCTCCTTCATTGAGGCCACTATCAGATAAGGATAAGAGGTCGATTCAATCTAAACAAGGGTCTTTTCAACCTTTTACAATGGAATATGTTTGTCTAGATCCAAATTTTATTGAGGAACAAGTTCTAAAAATGAAACCTGTAAACATTATCAATAAAAGAAGGTTGAGGCATACAATCTCGATAAATGGAGTATAAACCCTTTCCATACCAGAGGGACTCCCTTTTTTTGCCTTTGAACGAATACAAGAAAAAGATGATAACTTATTCTTGCAAATGAGGAATGTAGTTCAAAATTAATCCAAAAGAATAATTTTTGAGGTAAAAATAATAAAGGATCACGATACCTTTGCCCAAAAATGGTAGCCAAATTTATATAAATCTTTATTTGCTTTTAAGGACCATGAAGTATTAAAAGGAAAAGAGAAGGTCGAAAGCAAAATACCTTTTATTTACCAACCTTCGGCAATCTTGAAGAGGAAGGTAACGAAAGGGGAACCTTCAAAACCAAACCTAAAGAAGCCGAAATTTAATACTATAAAGAAGGAATTTTAGTCACGATTGTCGAAGATGTACAATCTAAGTACCTCAAAAGAAAATATCTACTTTATGACTATTGCATAATTAGACTACTGGCGTTCTAGGAAGAAATGCCAAAGTATCAATGGAACAAAGGAGGATCATATTGCTATTATCATCTTTTAAATGGACACGAGACAAACCACTACAGGGCTCTAGAAGGAAAAATTCTTGACCTCTTTAGACAAAGAAAATTGGAGAAATTTGTTGGAAAATGAATGAGAAAGCATCATAAATGATACTAATTGGAAATACTATTTTGAAAGGACAAACATACGTCAAAGATAGAAAAAATTAAATAAGAAATTCTACTTGGTTGGGGGTGAAATGACCTTTATTACGGATAAATTTAGAAGTCCTTGACGTAGTCAAGGCGCCCTCCGAAAAGGAGGAGGGTAACCCACTAAATTGCTCAGTATACCAAGATTTTTCCTCAAAAAGGGAGGAAGGTAAGCTTTTAGGACATGTGCCTTCCTCAAGACCGTAGGTATGGCCTAGGCGCCTCCTAGAGGGAAGAGGGTAAACTATCAGTTTATCTCTAAGGCCAGGCTGATGCACCACAAGCCCTTGTTCCCATCACTAGTTTGGCTTGTTCAAGGAGCACTCTGGAGGAGTGATAGGTAATCCCTTGGTCCCATCACAAAATTGGATTTTTGAAAATTCCCTATGGAGTACGCTTTTCCTTTGTTCTTTTAAGAACATGACCTGCCTCTGCTTCAGCTAAGCACACCCTACCTCCGCTTCAGTTAAGCACGCCCTACCTCTGCTCTAAGGATGAGCATGCACTGCCTCTGCTTATACTTTGTCCTGCAGAAGGACTAAAAGCTCAAAGTGAGCACTTAAAGAACGTTCTGCCTCTTTTAGTAAGAAGATCACGCCCGACCTCTGCTTTAAAAACAAGCTTGAAATAGGCATTAGAAATTTTAAAGCCAAAAGTGGTTTCGAAACTCCCATTATTTCAAGAAGAGGATTTTTAAACTTCTATTATCTTAATTCCCGAATCTTGGTTTCAAGTATTCTAAAAGCCAAAAGTGGTTCCGAAACTTCAATTATTTATAGAAGAGGATTTTTGGACTTTTATTATCTTAATACTTAAATCTGTGTTTCGAGTCTTCTAATAGCCAAAAGTTGTTTCGGGCTTCTATTATTTCTAGAAGAGGATTTATGTACTTCTATTATCTTAATATCCGAATTTGGTTTTCGGGTCTTCTAAAAGCCGAATGTGGTTTCGGGACTTCTATTATTTAAAGAAGAGGGTTTCCGGGCTTCCAATATTTTAATACCTGAATATGAGTTTCGGGTCTCCTAAAGTAGAAGGTGATTTTTTTAAACTAAATACATAAATCAGGTTTTCAAAAATACCGGATTCAATTATGATTGTGAGTCTTCTATAATTTTTAGGAACTTATTCACAATTTCGCATTATTGGTATTCAAGCATAGGTTCCAAATATCGCACTAGCGAGAAAATCCCAATCTTTTATTGTTAGAATATGATGTTCTAGTGAACAGGATAATAAAAGTATGCAAACAATGTGGATTCGTGTTACAAAAAGTCCTAAGCAGGCCTATCTGTATAAATTACAAAACATTCAAAATGATTCGACATTAGAGGTTAAAGTTTTCGAATCTTGTACATTAAATTCTTGGATGAAACCCGGTTCAAAACGCGATTAAAAATGGTGTACAACATCTCCTTGAGCTTCTTTTCCTTATATTTAACGGTTTTAGCACTATCAATGGATTCAATATGAAGTTTAAGCGCATGGTCATAGACTTTATTGGCTTTCAAGAGAAGTTGTTAGCCCTTTCGTATTCGACCTCCCGCTTCTTGAAGAAGTTTATTTTAACTTTGAGCTTTTCGGTCTGGGCCACATAATTACCAAAGAGTCGGTGAATGCCTTCTTTGTTCTTTCAGCTAAATGATCTAACAATTCAAGTATCAATTTATCGACCCATTCCAGTATGGCATTCTCATTCAAACCTCTCATAGGGTTCATCGGGAATGGAAACTTCCTTTGAGGACCCTGGGGTTTCGACTAAGTTAGATCTAAAAGGTCGAGTGGCTAATTATGAAATACCATGTAGCGCCACTATGGGTAATCGTTACTACAACTGGTATCCGAGTTTACAAAATCCCTCTCATGGAAAATTGGTCATCACATATTTCAGATGTTACAAGTATTTTTTTGATTGTTTGCTTAAAAATTAAATGATTGACCAATTGAACCATTTTGGAACTCGTCAAAAATATTTTAGATTTTTTAGATTGTGATGAGCAGTGACTATAATATATTTCATAACAAGAGAAAATATTATTTAAGATCTCATGATGATTAGACATATTTTATAATATTTTTGAATTAGTGCTTATTTCGTGATCATTTTCTTTTACTATCATCCTTCTGTCATTCATCACAATCTTATCTAATACGGAAAGTTTAATTTTGTTTTGGAAATAATGAAGTGTTTTTTAAATTATCCTAGGTATTCACTCTCACTTAAAAGTTTTCATGGTTATGCATGAGTGAATCACCTCAATCTCTGTATATGTGCTTTCATTCTCATTTAAAAGTCCTCACAGTTATGCATGGTTGAAACTCGTATAAGAGACGGATAAATGTTTAGTATGTTTCTAATCTCATTTAAAAGTCCTCATAGTTATGCATGGTTAAAAAATACTTAACAATTTTTAAGTTATTACTAATCCCATTTAAAAGTCCTAACGGTTATGTTGGTTAGAAAGTTCTTAACTTATTTAAAATTGTGCTTAAATTTATTTATTTTTAGAAAATTTTGGAATTCATATTCTTGTATTTGAAATTTAAAAGCTCTCTTCATTTTATAAAATCGATCGTAAATCCATCATTCTAAAAAGTGAAGTTTGTTTCTATTAGAGAAATATTATGATTTTTGTTTGATTAAATGCGATTTACGATATATATTTTCCTTTTTGATTTGAATTTACAATTTTAGTCTATGTTCATCACTATTTTGATTTTTGTTATTCTTATGATAATAACAAAAAGGGGAGAAAGGTTAATTGTTTGATAATGATAAATGAGTGAATAAATCAAGAATATTTTGATATTTGAAATTCAATTGAATTTAAATTTTCTCATATGGATCTATGTAGGGGGAGTTCAGTTGTAGGGGAAGTACTTAAATAGGGGGAGCATGCACATATCACGATAAACACATTCACATACACTGCAGATCTTAATATATGTTTGTCATCATCAAAAAGGGGAAATTGTTGAATATGTAAATATGATTTTTGTTTGATGATAACAAACATGTATATTCTTCTGTAAAGGTGTTTATATATGTACTATTCTATTTACACAGATAAACAAATAAATATTTGCGAGAATTTAATATTTAATTCAGAATTTACTTTTGGACAAATATATTCAAATAAATATTTAATATACTTTCGAATAGTACACATATTTGTTTCCACTCTATTACATTCACAGTCGTACAAACATTGTCTCATTACATACACTCAATCACATTTGTACAAGCACTGCCTCACTACAAAGACTCTCGTACATAATTCTCTCATACACTCAGTCACTCACTTCTTTATTCTTGATATTCAATGTGTGCTCCAATTTCTGTCCAGTCGCCCATCGAACCTATCAAATTATAAAAACATAGTAAACTGAAAAAGAAACAATTTAGCATGTAAATATAAAATTTATTTTTAAATTTTATTTACCTCGGTCATTTGGGTTGTTTCTCATCATTTTTCTAGACATGATCAATCGAGCATATATATACATTTACTTGAACAACGTATAATATTTACAGTGATGCACTTTGTATACTATAGTGCACGAGCACATAGTATATTTCCCACGGACAACTGCAAATGTCAAATCGAATGGTTCAACCCATTGTCGTGTAGCAAACTACAATTATTTTTTGCCACGATAGAAATTTATGTTAAATTTCATGTCTGCTATTCCAGGGGCTCACACATAAAAATCCCAAATTTTCACAAGCACAATACATGTGTATACATATTTGTGTGTGTGTGTGTTTATATTTAAAATGTCAGGTGCATAGGTTAGACATAAAAAATAGATGCAGAAAACAACATATTCGTGCAATCACTCAAGTACAAAGAACATGGCAACAATGGTTCATGCACAAAACAACTCAGCATGAACATGACAAAGAAAGTCGGTGCAACACAGGAACAAGCATTCCAAACAAGTTCAGGTGGTGAAATATTTCAGGGCCAAGAGAAAACGTGCACAAAGCAAAGGGTTCAATTCAACATGGCAGCAATAAGTGACCAAGAAAACAAAAGAATAAGCCATGCACAAAACAAGTCATAAGGTTGCACGAGTCCAGCATCAACCAATAAAAGCAAATGCCAAGATAAATCAGGCCTTACAGCAAGGCTATAGCCCAACCAAGGCTTAATTAACATAAACAAGTGATGCGAAAGTTCAAAATCAAGTGATCAAGGACATGAAAAAGTACAAAAGTATGAAGCAAACACAAAACATGTGCATGGCAATCAAGTGCATCATACAACTCAAGTTCAACGATCAAAGAGAAACAGACCAACAAGTATGCACAAATGCATAAAACAACACAAGCATGTGCACAACACACAGGTGCAAAAATGTCCAGGCAAATGCACATGGAATAAGTAAACAACAGAGGTCGGGAAAGAGAAAAGTGGAGCAAGAGAAATTTGGAATTATAGCATCTGTCCTTATCAGTGATATCATCAAAAAAAGGCAGAAGAAATGTCTTTTTATTTCAAACAGTGTGTACTGGTTAAAAGAAAAGGAAATCAGGAAACAAATATTTTCAAAATATTTTGAATGAGTCAAAGTATAATAACATTCAAGACTCAGTCGTTTATTCCTAGCACGATGACCAAGTCATTTACAGAATTAGAAAATATATGAAATCGTTTATTTTTAGCAAGTTGAATAATTCAAAACTTTCCAGAATCACATATTTACGCAAGCATTGTTTTCAGTAAGATGGAGTGATTCAAATCAGAAGAAATATCCAGAAATCAGAGACAACATAGGATTCAAAACCCGATAAATTAAACCCCAATCATCACAGGCAATTCGTGGATCGCAATAGAGAAAAAAATTCTAGCAGAAGCAAAATCATACTAATTTTAGCAAGGATCCCTTCGATTCATAAGCAAAATCGAAACGTTAAGCAAACTACAAGGAGCATAAACAACAAACAATCGATTGAGAAGCCAGGAAGATCAAATCTTCAAATTGTTCGAAGAATCCAACAGCCAAGTTAACTAGGGATTTAAAACCCTAGGTTTCAATTTCTTAAAAGACAACAAGACGACAGTCATTGAAGAAGAAAGGGTCGACCACAAATCATAGAGTGACAGAGCACATTAGTTAAAAAGGGGCCGACTTTGTTATATTAACATAATCTTGTTAATGTTTTTAAACCAAGGTTTCTAAATTTGGGGCTAATTTATTGTTTTTGCGTTGTATTGCTTTATTTCGAAAAACTCTAATTTTTAACTAGGATGCAAACTACAAGATTTTTAGTTTGAGAATTCCTAACTCAAGGGGTTGTGTTATGGTAGAGTTTTGAGCGTTGGGTTAGTACAATTAGTAGAGTGATAGTCGGGAGTTTACATGGTTGTTTAGGCATTGTATTGTTAACTCATAATAGAAACGTTGGGATACAAGTTTTGAGCGTAGGGTTATATCAATCAAGGGGGCGAGAGTCATGAATTTAAAGGGATTGTAAGCGAATAAATCGTCTAATTTCTAGTAGAAACCTTGGAGGCAGCGGTATGTAGGGTTTTGCCAAAGTTGGGTATTTCTGTGTGTTATTTACTTTCCGCATTTACTCTGAATATTATCTATGCTGATTTATTATTAATGATTATTCTGTGAAAAGCTATTATAAAACCTATTCACCTCTTCTAGAGTTAATTTAGATCCTACAAGCCGATGCTTCCTCTCTGGTCGATCTTGCTTATCTCTGGTCGACCTATAAATCGACCCATGGATGGTCTTCGTTGACTTGGGTCACGGGATTTTCAACTAGAGCTCGTTTTGCTCCGATTCAAAGTTTTAGGTAAGTTTTAGATAAGTTACAAAGGTTATATGGACATAAAAATTGACATGCAAATAGTTCAACAACATTACTAACATCCTAAAAATATTAAATGCAAATCCGATAAGAAATAAGAGAGATATAAGATCATAAAGATGGACTCACAACTAGAGTTTACTGTAAACATAAAAACACATTTTTTGTGTTCTCAGAGACATTTTTTACATAGAAACAATCTGAAACACAGATAAAACTTCATATACACAATTTTTAAATTAGAAGGTGAAGTTTACTCATATTTTTTGGTGATTTCGAGGCTTTGTAGCAAGGATTAGGCGTAAAATGGGAACTTTCTAAGGTTGAGGATGCTCATAAATACTGGTAGAAGACATTAGAGCAACATGCAAACCAAATATAAAGATAAAGTGAATAAAAATATGAGAAGAAGGTGAAACAAATTCTGATTTTGTAGAAAATACCCATAGCAAACAAGATTAACAACTTTCTTCTAATTTCGATTGAGTTTTGAAGTTTTACTTTGAAGTTTTAAGAGAAATTGTAAACCACTTTTTACTGTACCTTTTAGAAAGGAGGAGGAAGAAGACATTCCCAGTAACAAAATGTACATGCCTATTAATTTTGGGTTTTCCAGATCTTTCTTTTCCTTAATTTTATTAGATAATGGACATAATAAAAGCCTAATTAGTTTAAGTGTAACTAGTTTTAGGCTTTTTAGGTAAATTACACTATTTAAAACCATTTTTAACACTATGCTACATTGTTTAAAACCAACATTCATGAATTTAACATTGTTTAGCTTTAAAAAAATTTAACAAAACATGTCAAAAATCATTTTAAACACTAATTTTAACATGTTTACACTATAACTTACAATTTGAAATAAATTCTTCGTTTTACACTTTCTTTTGTTAAAACTTACATTATAACATTAAAATTATACAAAACACAATGCTTTGACACAAATAATTGTACAACCATATTAAAACTATTTTAACACCAAATATTGAATTTTCAACTATTATTTACATTTTATATTTTATTTCCAACTCAAATGAATTCAAAACACATAATTTCACATTAAAATATATTATCTATTTTAATATTGCAGTTTGTTGCAATATGACACATCAAATTTTTTCAAACACATATTTTATCAAAAATTTCACATTGTAAAGTTTTTCCAAACTTTATTCTTCTATATTTTAATTTATTTACTTTAATTTAACCACAACCTCAATTTATTCACCCAAAATTCATTAAATTACAACAAAAGTACTATTTTACAATTAAGAATTTAAAATAATTCTTAAAGTATTGCAAAAGAATCAAAGGTTTAAAAACCTATTTTAGAAAAACGTTGTAATCATTCTTCGTAGACAATGTTTCCAAGATAAACATTCTAATAAAACCAGATTGGAAACATTATTATAAAGGTAAAGTCTATATAGACTAGGGATTTTATGGTAATGGTTACCATTTGGAAAATACCGTTACTGTGCCATTTTTACTGGTAAGCCAGAATTGCTTACCGTTACCGATCGACTGGTATACCGAAGACTGGTATACCGACAACTTGTTAACTGTACACTAATAATGGTAAATTACCGTTTGTTCATCAAAGTTTATATCTTGACATATTTTTTTGTATATAGTTCATCTTTATTATACTATATGCAGTGTTAATTTATAAAAAAAAACCATAAATGAGAAAGAAAATAAGTGTACTTGAAATTATTTCACATGATTATTGAACTAAATATAATCATTTATTTGGTCTAAATGCATGTAATAAAGTATATCAGATGAGTATACTTATGTTTTGAATTAACTGGTAAAATTATTATTACCGCTGGTGTTGAAGAAATGTTACCGATAATTTACCGTTAAAATGGTAAATTTACCATTATCATACTGTTTTAACTGGTATACCGATTTCAACCAAAAATGGATACTGATCGAATGATAATGGTAAATTCATCATTACCATAACAGCCTTAATTTAGACACAACACTTGGACACAATTGATGACACAATAGTTCTTGACCATTGGATTGTCCCTTGAATTCCACCTCTTCATGTAAGGACAAAAAGATCCAACGGCTGACACTATTTGTCTCTTAATTTGTGTTTAGTTTTATATCCAAATAGCCGCCCCCTGTTATAAATATTATTAAAAATAATGTTCCTTTTGCACTATGCATATTTTATTGCTTCATAATACTTATAGGATGTTAAAATTTAGCTTTGAAAATTCATTATATTCACATTGTGTATTAAAATTCTAAAGCTTTTTATATTTTCTATTGTATTCAACATGATTTGGTGTCCAAAGCTATTTTTGCAGAATGATTTACAAATGGGATGTGCTACTATAACCGAGAAATAAGCTAATCATTGAATTTAGGGAGGGTAAGATTGTAATTTCATTGGCGGGCCTCCTACTTTTTTGTTTCTTGCTGCATAATGTAATAAAATAAAAATCGAGTATAATAGCATATTCCTTTACAAACAATGTAGTCTTGTTTCCAATCAGTCACAATTTATTATTTATTTAGTATCATATTGAAAGGTTAACTGCAAAATAAGTAGTCCCTGTATCCTTCATAATCCACATATTTGATACCTTAGGTCCCTAGCCGTTAGATAAGTTAATAATCCGTTTTTCATATTTTAATCTACTATTCTAACCATCCTTTTTTTCTCATTTCTCTTCACGCTAAAGAAAATTCGTTTACCCCTCAACTTTCCAATTTTTATATTTCTCTATACGAAAATAGGTCGTTCAGATATCAATCAGCTAGTTGCGTATGAAAATTTAATTTCTTCCATTTTAATTACTTTCTGGTAAGTGCAACGGCGTAGCCAGAAATTAATGTTGGTGAGGTCACAGATAGGAAAAGTGATGAGGGTTCAGGGGTGACAACCCCCGAAATTTATTTATTTTAGAGTAAAATATGACAGATAATATAACTTGTAGGGTTACTTACATTTCTTCTTCTGATGTACACAATGTTGTAGCTTTCTTTTCAAAAACCTGAAAAACAAAATAAAATCGAACATAATTCTTTGAATGAAAAGCTAATAATAAATGACATGATATGAACATCTACAATGAGCTTGAATCAATATAAAGCTCACAACAAACGTACTAAAAGCTATAAATAATATTCGATATTCACATAATAATATTCTATTACAAAAACGATTACTATTGCTCTTTTCAAACTAAACAACTATACAAAATGTTCTAATAATTTAAAGTTGTCCACATTGATTTCTCTTGTTTTGAAAACGATTGTGATTGATAATTGCATCATTACTAACTTGATTAAATATATCTTTCTCGATGTATGTAACACAACTATCATTTAACCATTCATCTCCCATTCGATTACGTAGATCGTTTTTCACTATATTCATTGCAGAAAATGCTTTCTCCACACTTGCATAAGAAACTAGAAGAATAAGTGACAAAGTTATGAGCTTGTATACAAATTTGTATACAACATTTTTTCTCGTTAATACCATTATCTTAGCCAAATCACTAATGCATTTTGCATCTCTAAATCTATCATTGGATTTCATATCAATCTCATAAATTTCCAGCTGATTAGAAGGATCAATGCGTTCTGCTTTGGAAAAATCATCTAAATAAAATTCGGATAAACGAACCAACTTTACTTTATCAAAAGTAGCAAATGAATCAACCGGGCTAAGTGCTGACATACAAAGTAGAAGCTCAAAAGTCACTTCATCGAAACAATTATTGAGTTCAACAATTTGCTTATCTAAACACATGTAGAACAAATCAACTCGATAATGATGTAAGTTTTTAATAATCAGACCTCTTCTTAATCTACCCAAAAGAAGATAATTGTCATCCATACTTGAAATGAAAATATTATATTTCGTGTAAAAAGATACAACCTCATCCAAAAGAATATCCCATCCACCATCTCTCATTTTGTGCAAGCGTTGTTTGGATATTTCTACCAACATCAAAGCATTTACAATATATTGATCTTTTCGTTGTAGTGCTTTGGAAAGATGATTAGTAATGGCAAGTACATTCTTCATCAAATGCAAAATAAATACGAAATCATAAGATTGTAGCACTTTTATCAAATTCAAAGGTTCTCCTTTTTTATCACCAGACATATCTTCTACAAGATTCATAAGGACATTAATAACCGAAAGAAACATAAATAATTAAGTAATGTAGCATAATGTGATCCCCAACGTGTATCACCTGATCGTTTCAAACTTCGCTCTTGATTTAATCCCAGCCCACTAGATAATTCACCACTTTCTAGCTGACTAAATATTTTACTTGCTTCTTTGTCACTAAGAATGTCTCGTCGCTTGCATGATGCTCCGGTAAGGTTAACCAAATTATTAACTAAGGAAAAAGAACTCGGAAATGTGACCTATATCTTTAGCAACATGAACGAGTGCTAACTGGAGTTGATGCGCAAAACAGTGAACATAAAATGCAGACTTGTTCTCATTCAAAATAAGTGTTTTAATCAGTAGGTTGAATCAGTTGAAATTCAACTCAACAAAATATGTTTCAGCAAATCTTCAAATCAGTAGGAATCCAATTCATTCGAATTTAATCAATTCAACTCGTTTGAATCGGATAAAAATCACTTGCCAAGTTCAAATCAATAGCCGCAATTAACTGCATAATTGATTCAACTAAAACCCTAGCATTCAAAGTGGAAGAAATTAAAATTAGGGTTTTTACCCTTCACCAAAGATTTTGAGAAAGGATGGAAGAGTGTGACGTAGAATGGAAGCGGTGCTCTGGAAGATTTGAAGAGAAACAGGAAACGATCGATTTTTTCCTTTCTTTTTTCTTCCGTCTTTTCCTTTCTTCCTTTTCCTTTTTTCTTTCTGTTGTGTTTTGCCTCTTGCCGCGTTTGGTTAGAGTCTTTTATTTATTTATTTATGGGATTTGTTATCGACAGTCCAAATCATGTTAGGGGGTTCATATTTTAAGGACACTCCACTTTTTTTAAATTGTTAAGGGGGGGTCAATGTAGGTAGTTATTTTTTTTTACTTTTTACACTTTTATCCTTACTTTTAAAAATTTACGCACCGTAAAATGATCAAACCCCTAATTTAAAAAACCCTAAATCGTTTAACTGCAAATAACGTCAAGGAATAGTTGATTTCATATGCATACGATTTAATAAACTGAAATTAGATTTTAACCCTAACAATAAGTGCATATGGTTTAATAAACTGAAATTAGATCTTACCATCTCATCACTTTGATCAACTCCAAAATAATGCTCACTCTCTTATGTCAATATCATATTGTTTTCTTTTTCGATCATGATTTTTTGCTAGAGTTTGATTTCTCTACAACTAGTAGTGTTGATTAACCATTGAAAATTAGATTAATGAACATAATAGTGAAATTAAGCCGGTAATAAGGTAAAATTACCTTTATTTGTTAAGGGGCATTGGTGCTCCCTTTAATAAAAAATTAAAAAAAAAATTGATCCTTCACTTAATAATATTTGGAATGTTAATAACAATGCCTTTATTTATTTCAGTTGCGTTTTTTTCTAGTAAGGTGACATGACCTCATCAAGCGCTCCGTCCCTGGGCAAGAGCATCTCCAACAAAGGGAGAATTCATCCCATGAATGTTGAATTGGGCCAAAAATGGTCCCCAACGGATGTTACGTTGTGTAACATTCAAGCAAATGTTACGGGTTCAATTCAGATTTCTGAATTGGGCTCGCGCGCCGACTTTATCGGCTCGTGAAGTCGCGAGCCGATTTTTTCGGAGCGCACAGGAAAAATCGGCACGCGACTTCACGCGTCGATAAAGTCGGCGTGTGACTAATTTAGATTTTAATTTTTCTTCCCTATCCTACCAATTACAAAATAAAGTCGTTATTATTTTCGTAGAATAAACTAATTTGGAACATACTAATAGCTGATTAATAACCCTTACGAATACAATAGAACGCGATGGTACAATAGAAAAGAACAGCATCATTACTGCATACACGATCGATAAGTTCAGACAAGCATAAAATAAAACACGAGTTCGGATAAGAGTGCTTCATAACTAGGTATCGCCATAGTGGTTCCATAAATGATTCATAAGATCCTTCTACAGCCGGTTATGGAGTTCTGCATCTCTAAACATAACCTGATGGGTCAAATGAATGTTGAAGTCCTCCTCTGTTAGTGGTCGGTTTTGTCGGATTACTTGGGGTGGTTGCGAAGCACCCTCGTATTCGTAGTGACGTTGCTCTTCATCCATATCTCTTTCATCTTCTATAATCATGTTGTGAAGAACGATGCAAGCAAACATGATTGTAGACATCTTTTTCCTAGACCACAACCGACATGGATTACTTATTATTGCAAATCTAGATTGTAAAACACCGAAAGCACGTTCTACATCTTTTCTTTGTGCCTCCTGCATCGCCGCGAATTTGACTTGTTTAGGAGTCAATGGATTTGGACATGTTTTAACAATGGTGCTCCATTTCGAGTAAATGCCGTCACCTAGGTAATAGCCATTCTCGTAAGTATTTTGGCCTAGGGTAAATATTAAAGGAGGTACCTGGCATTGAGCAAGATCATTGAACAGATGGGATCTTTCTATAACATTTAAGTCGTTATTCGAACCAGGGATTCCGAAGAAAGCGTGCCATATCCACAGATCGTACGATGACACAGCTTCCAAAATGATGGTTAGTCGCCTTTCCTTGCCATTGTACGTACATTGTAATCCCTTAGGACATTTCTTCCATTCCCAATGCATACAGTCCAGACTACCTAACATTCCCGGCCAACCCCTGCTTTCGTGCATCTCTCTGATTCGCACTACATCTGCTTCGTTCGGAGATCATAAGTATTCTTCTCCGTAGACGTCCACCACTGCTTGACAGAAATTTTCAAGTGTTTCAAGTGCCGAGCTCTTTGCTATGCGGCATGCATCGTCCAAAGCATCGGCTGGAGTGGCATAAGCTAACATTCTCATAGCGGCCGTCATTTTCTGTTCATCGGACAACCCCTGTGTCTTCGATGCATTTTATTTGTACTTAAAGTAAGCATTGTTACCTTGAATACCAGCCAATATCCGAGAAATTGATTTCTCCAGATCCTGTATCTTCTACGAAACATATCAGGCCCGCAAGTGCAATCATCATCGAAGTAATCTTGCATCAAAGACTTATGGTATTTAGCATGATTTCGGTTATAAACCTCCTTCCAGCAACTGATCCCCCTCTAGTTGTGGATGATGAACCATACACTTCACGGTATAGGTCCCGTATTTGTTGTATTTCTTCCGCTTCCTCTTGAAGGATTTCATCTTCCTCTGAATTGCTATCAAAAGCCAGCACGCATTTCATAAAACTGGAATCCATTTATGTTTGTGAATAAGTTTTGATTTGAGATATAAACTGCAATGTTGCTGTTATATATAAGGTATGAGGTATTGGTAAGTGGGTAGCTTTATTGGGTGGAGTGTGCTCCTTTATTGGACAAAGTGCTCCTTTATTGGACAGAGTGTTCCTCTATTGGCCAGAGTGCTCATTTATTGGACAGAGCCGCTTTTATCGACATGGTGCTCCTTTATTGGTATGAGTGCTTCTTTATTGGACAGAGTGTTCCTTTATTGGACAAAGTGCTCCTTTATTGGACAGAGTGTTCATTTATTGGACAGAGTGCTCCTTTATTGGACAGAGTGTTCCTTTATTGGACAGAGTGCACCTTTATTGGATAGAGTGCTCCTTTATTGGTACGAATGCTCTTTAATTCGACAGTAAATAGTGCATAGTGTAGATTCTCTATCATGGCTCCAGTGAACAATGACTAGTGCATAATGGAGGTTCTCCATCACAGATGTTTAGAGCGTTGGACTTTGCATTACATAACTTAGAAGCTTGCAACAACGACAATTACAACATGAAGAAATGCCAAAGTACAATCGAAGGAACTACAACAACTGAACACATAAACATCAAATTTAAAGTACAATAATAAACAATAAGATAGTTTCCACCCACACCTACCATGGATGTGGGAAAAATCCAGCTCTAGCTGCCTCAACAACATTCTTGTTCAAACGTAGTATTTCGGCTTGCGCTTCCAATGCATATTGAACTCCACGTTCGCACATCGGAGGGTCAATCCACTACTTAAAGTAATAATAATCAATTTCATCAGGAAAAACGTGTGGTCTAGGTAGGCTGCACAACCGAAAAATCGGCGACCAGCATTTTTTTCGGTCTTCTCCACAACGACGACCGATTCTTCTCCACAACGGCATACAGGGTTGGATCCACCCAGACGAAGTGGCTTGAGAACGCGCCCTTCAACGACCATTTCTTTTCCAGGTCTTTGATTTGCTATCCCCTCATCGTCATTTTCCCATTTGTCCATGTTGGAGGCTACACTTTCTTTTCCCTGTTCCGACATACTCCAAAAAGGCAATTATATTATTTTCTTATCAAGTACTAGGCTGAAATGGGGAAAGAGGAAGGAGGTGGCGGTTGGAAGAAAATAAATTGCGATTAAGGGTTTCAGAGAAACCGCTATATATAGGGAAAACCAGAGTGTGGGTACAAAGTCGTCCATTTACCCGTTTAATTTAAACATTTCAGTACACGAAGGAGTTAAAAAGGAGGGTCGTCCCCATTATATTTGATATAAATCCTTTGTTTTATATAAATAAACGCTATATTTTATAAACCAATTCCACGATGACTACTTGAAATTTTAATTTGGACGTAAAACAAAATCTACAACATGAAAACCCATTTTTTCTCTTCCACTAGAAAAATATTGTCAATTAGATGCGAACGTGTCTTATTGTGAGGAAATCCGACTTAAATTGGATCTCGTACAACCCATTGAAGTTCAGAACGTTATCTTACGAACTGCAGCGCCGCTGCTGTTCGTTTTATAATTAAATTATAAACCCTGCTTGTTTCTAACATCGTTTTATTATTAAATATTTCGAACATCGTTTAACCAGAGTTAAAAAACCAGGGTCGTCCACTTACCCGTATAATTTAAACATTTCAGTACACGAAGGAGTTAAAAAGGAGGATCGTCCCCATTATATTTGATATAAATCCTTTGTTTTATATAAATAAACACTATATTTTATAAACCAATTCCATAGCGACTATTTGAAATTTCTATTTGGACGTAAAACAAAATCTACAACATGAAAACTCATTTTTTTTCTCTTCCACTAGAAAAATATTGTCAATTAGATGCGAACGTACACATATATACATCGAGCCATACATATATGAAACGAGAAAATATTACACAGAACATATGAAAAAATAACATTACACCGAACAAATGAAACGAGCAAATATTACACAGAACATATGAAACGAGCAAACATTACACAGAACACATGAAAATATAACATAAAGTCCAAAACATCGAGATATACACATATATACATCGAGCCATACATATATATACATCGCGACATACACATATATACATCATGATAAATCTGCAGCATCATCAGCACCATCCAAATCCATGTCATCCCCGCTGTCTGTAGGGTCATAATACGGAATATCGTCCTCATCACTACCACCTCCCGAACCGCCATCACCACCTAATCCTCCACCCCACCTAATCCTCCATCCCCACCTAATCCCATAACCCCACCTCCCGAACCGCCATCACCACCTAATCCGCCACCACCTCCCAGTCCGCCATCACCACCTAATCCGCCTCCTGAACCTCCACCAGTACATGACCCTACAGCAGTACCTGATGCTCCTGTATCACCACCCCCTGCTGATAATCTGGCCTGTAAGTCAGCAATCTGCTCCTGCAAACCCTGAACTATCGCCTGGTGCTCCTGATATAAGGACTGAGAATGTAGCAGGGCCATCTTTTGAATGGCCGCAATATGTTTCCTATGCAAATATAGAACATATAAAATCAGTTTCTACAACGTGTAACATACAACGCACAACGTAAATTCACAAGTACAAATTTTACCTCATGTGGTGGATATAATCCAGCAGTAGGGACACCGTGTACCATGTGAGTAGGTGGGTAAATAATAGGGAGGGAAATCTGTGTACCGCTAAGATCAAATGCCTGAAATGTATCGGCCAGAGCGAAAACCGTAGGCGGGTCGGAGATCTGTGAAGGGGTCGGGTCAAAAGTAAACGGTGGAGGATGAACTCTCTACCACTAACCAATCGGGGACCAATGTGATCGGAGTCCACACCCCGCATATAATCCGGCAGCAAGTACCGTCTAGGAGCTATCCGAACCCAATAAGGACCAAACTCTGCATCGGGTAAGTAAAAATCGGTCGTATCAACCCATCCTGCCTGTCCATGCACGTACAGTCTCCCTATAAAATGCTGCGGCCTGAAGATATCAAGTGGCAGAGGTGGATCTCCAGGTACGCGCAACTGACCGGGACACTGGTAATAACATCGATCTCCCAAGTACCAAATAGGAAGGTGGGCCAGTGGGAACAAGAGGACACGTCAAAGAGATAAGTGACATGCAATGGCTAATGGATGGGCATCAGGTAGTGGGCCACCTACTGAAAGTAACATCCAATAAGAAGTCCAAGGTGCTCGAAATATGTTCCCCCTCTCCCTCATATCTAACTGAGTACGGCCTCCATTAAGTCATGTCCCACACCAGCAGGAGCACGCCGAACCCCGTGAGTAGTCTCCCATTTACACATGCGTGGGAAAAAGGTCTCGACAGCATGACTAGTGGTGGGCTGTATGCGTGGATGCATGTTGGTCGTGTACTCGTAGTACCAACACGACAACATATACCAAAAATCGAACATCTGCTGAACCTCTCCAAAAGCATAAGAGGCAAGAGCGGCGCATAGATAACCCAATATTGTAGAGCCCCAAATTAATCATATGAAGCTGCTCTAAGTCGGCTAGTGCTACTAGGTAGCACAGTCTAATCATACTCTGTTGGTTCGAAAAGAATGTCGAACCAAGGAGGTATAAAATGGTAGCCCTATATACTATGTCATGGAGCTCCACTACATCGATATGCGCTGTAATATACTCAAGTAAATATGTGACGGAAACGGCACCATTAGCTATAAGAGCCGCTGACAAAATTGGCAAATACTGCAGGTAGGATCGGGTGACTCATAAAGGGAATCAAATGGACAAGTGACTCTATTTGGAAGGCCAATTTCGATCCCCGTAAGCATGTAAAAATCAGCTAGGGTGATACCTAGCTCAAAATTCGGAAAGTGAAAAGTGTGTGTCGTAGGTCACCATCTCTCTAATAAGGCCTCTACCAATGGTCGATCGAAGGATTGAGGAGGTATAATACGTAAAAAGAGTCCGAACGGACTAGCTAGTAGCCTCCCCTGAATATGTAATGGTAATATGTCAAGGGTATGTGAAATAAACTTCGCCCAACTCCCGCGTAGGTAGACGTACTCAGTCTATTAAAATTATAACAGTTAAATGACTATAAAACCAACAGTTCATACTATTAAAACATATAACGTACATGCACTAAACTATAATGTAAAACAAACAGGGCATACTATTTAACAGTTCAGTAACTATAAATATTAAAAAAATTAAAATTAATAGTGGAACGGTGGCCAGCTCTGTAAAAGATCGATGAGTGAATCCCTCTGGCAGCTCGTGGAGGATCCGTAAGTTCTCAATCGTCGTCCCCGCTGGTGGAGGAAGGTGAGCTAGACCAGATGAGTCGTCTGGCATACGTGGAACTGTCCGTCTCCCCATCTTCGTTACGTGTGGCGGCATCCCGGCGTCGTAACGAAATAACAAAATTAAAAAGGAGGAAACTGAAAGGGGAGTGTGGAGTTTGCCTCTCGCGTCATTCCTTTATAGGCGCGGGGAGGTCGCGAGCCGATAAAATCGGCTTGCCGCTGCTTGGGAATATCAAAGATGTTCCCCTGAATGTTACGGATCGTAATGTTGATGGTGATGCTTTAAGTGCAAATCTAGTTCTATTTTCTTTCAGTATTTGATTTGGGTCCCCTTTGATTTTCAAAACATTGGTTCATGTCATTTCAATTTCAACGTAGGGCTTTGTTACTCTTTACTTTTCAATACCCTTTCCGATAAAATCCTATGAATTTTCATTCGTCTACAGATTCGTAAATCGTACGTTATGACTGAATTGTTTTTAGGTGTCCTATTTGATTGAAATTCCAGGATTTTTTTTCGATTTGGCCACCTTTCAGAAACTTATAACACATTTAGCCTAGTTTGAAAACTTATTACGGCCGTAGCCTGGTTTATGTCACATCAGCCAGAAACAGTTATTTAACGAAGCGTTATTTCAAATAACGCATATAGCGCTATTCAGGAAAACGCAAAGGTGCTTTTATATTTAAAACCTGTTCTGCCATCTTGAAAACAAAAGCGTTATCTTTAATAACGCTTCACGCGTTTTTCTAAATAACGCTGAAGCAATTGATATCAAACTATATGTTTTGCCACCAACGAAATTCATGTGCGTTATTCTGAATAACGCAAGTGTTATTTATTTTCCGCGCGTTATCCTAAATAATGCTACGTAATTGTTTCTTGTCTGCGTTATTTTAAATAACGCTCCACGCGTTATTTAAAATAACGCACCATCGGGCTATACAGTCAGCCGAGGCTTTCTTCTTCCTCACTTTTCTTTAGCCTCCACTTTATCAAAAACGAAAACCCATAGAGCAAACCCTATTTCGTCACCACAACATCAAATTTTAGGCTTTTTTGATCTAAATTCATCCCCATGGCAAGCTCATCAACCCAAGACGCTCAAGAAGGTAAAAAAATCCTATTTTTTTCAAAAATTTAGGTTTTGTCCACGATTGAGAAAACTTGTGAATAAGCTTGTATGTGCTTTAATGGGTTCAATGTAGTTGAAATTATATATGTTTCAACATTGATTGTGGTTTTTTTTGCTACATTTGTGTAGAGATTGTTGAGATGGAACCCGGCCCCGTAGATGCTACTGTCCTATACTTGCAAGACAGACATCGGTCGAACGATAATGCTTTGATGGCGGTATGTCTATACGGTGATTATATGTTGGCCAAATCGTGTTACTTGAATTTTTTTTGTATGTATGTCTTACGTTGTATGTTAATTTTTATTTACAGGGAAAAGACCCTGTTCGGATTATAGACCACACGGTTTCTGTTGGCACGGTGACCTCCAGTCATCCAGGCGTATTGGCCTTGCTTGAGCGTGCTGGATTCGGACTAGTACACCGGTTGGAATACGTTCAACTCGACCGTTATCCCATCACAGCTTTAGTCGATAGATGGAGACCGGATACATCGACATTCCATTTTAGAGTTGGAGAGATGACCATCACTTTGGGTGATGTGGCGGTCTTGCTGGGCGTGCCGATTGATGGAGCTCCTTTGAGGAATCCAAAGGGCGGAGATTACATGGAGATGTGCCAGCGGCTTTTAGGTATAACGCCTCCCGCGGACCAGTGGATGGGGAATGAGCAAATAATTACTGTTTGGTACAAATCGCAGTTCGTACATGACATTCCACAGAATGCCACGCAGGAGTAGATAGAACAACGTGCTAGAGCTATCATACTCTGGATCATTACACAGCGCTTGATCTGCGATCACTCTAAGACTCGGGTGTGGCTTAGATGGTTGCATTTTATTGAGGATTTTGATACTTGTTGTCAATATGCTTGGGGCAGTGCGACATTAGCATACACATATACAGAACTTACCAGGACCGTTTTGAATGAGAGCCCTTATATGGGAGGTTGTCCTTCTTTGATACAGGTACCCTATTTTCGTATGCTTATTTGCTTCTTATTTGTTTATTTCTGCATGTCTGTGTTTCTTTATCAACTTTCATTGTAGCTATGGTCGTGGACGTATCTTCCCCTTGGAAGACTTGAATTAAAACACCCCAATATTGATATTTCTTTGCCTTACGGGGCTAGGTATGTTTATTCCATCAATTACTTATCTTATATGCGTTAACTTATTTCCTCTATCTCTTATCAAGTCACAATTGCAGGTGGGTTGGAAAGAAGAGCACTGCGTCGACTCCGAGGCGTAATTTAGCTTTCTATCATAATGAGCTTGACGTGCTTAGTCCGGATGTTGTTACATGGACCCCATATGCCCAGGATCTTGGACAGCTTCCGGCCTTATGTACCGTGTCTTCCCATTTGTGGACCGCCCGTGTGCCCATCATATGTTTGAACGATGTAGCATATCACCTTCCTGACCGGGTGATGCGTCAGTTTGGATTAAGGCAACATCTTCCAGAACCAGCCCCACCTTACAGGATTAACTTACAAGTACCCGGGGAGTACCAGACGGCCATTGAGACATGGAACCATAGGCACTTGCACACGCAGCAGCAGCGGGAGTTCATATTGTCGGACGAAGAGTACTACACATGGTATTGGCAGATTACCTGACGGTATATTATTCGCAGCGTGCAACCTCTTGGTCATGTGGTGGAACCGTACATGCCTAGAGCTCCTCTGGAGAGGAATGTGGTATGAAAACTTTGCGATTAAGTTTAAATTATGTACAATTTTTTTCAACTATGAATCTTAAGCACGTTAACTAAAAATTTACAGGCAGATGGTGTTTATCGGGCTATAGAAATGGTCGATGAGCTATCACATGAGGTGTCCGAACGAAGCAAGGGAAAATGCTTTAACATCAAACGTATTTTGCAATCAATTTTGGGAAAGAACAAGCTCGCAAGACCGGCACTGTGACGGCCGGGAATTTCGCTCGATCTGAATCAGTCGTTAAACCGATATAGACCGTTCGAAACCCCTGACTGTTTGAGAACAGGAAAAATCAGAACGCAGACGGAAGAACATTTCATTGTTATTATAACAATTCCATCAGATACAAGAATATACAGAGTATAAATGAATAAATTACATTCGATAAATATCAGAGATTACAATAAATTACATAGCAGGGGAAAAATAATACAAAGCACAACTGAAGGTGATATACGGATACAGAGCTTTCCGGATATCATTCCAGCTGTAAACCAGGATCCTATGAATATAAATCTGCAAAACCAAAACTACTAGCTGCCCGTGCGGAAAATAGGGGCACCTAGAGTTTAGTTTAAAACAATAAACTCCAGGTCAGTCATGTGACTGGTGTGAGAACTAAAACAGTTATTTGAAACTTTACTTTAAAAGAGAGTGATTCAAGGGACCACGCCGTATAACACGGAACGGGCTTCCTCCCAAGAATACCAGTACATAGAATAAACAACGCAATGCTTTTTTCGAAAAATGAAGCTATTATAAGACCCAGGTCCCATCACACAATGTAACGCAAGCCGGAGGATAGGGTTTTCTCTTATAATAGCCAAACATGATTGGTACGTTTAAAACAAATCATTTGATACTATAATAAGTGTATAGTGTCAAAACAATTTCAATCATAAATATAAATCATAGACGGCATAACATCCCATGCTACTATGTCGCCATACTAGTTCTACAATTAAAACCGCAATACACGTATTGGAAATTGGATTTCCGTCATGAGTCGAGGCAAGGGGCAAGCTCCTCTCCGCGCTCGAGACACTCTAGCAAATATCTCAGGACTACACACTCTGGGCAATCCTGGGATCTTCAGGGCCGGTCCTCACTTACGTTAGAGGATTAATTATGCCTGAACACACGTTTCCCGGTCCTTACAGACCTATAATCGAGGCGCCTCATTCCAACAACCACATAGGTGAAAAGTATATAAATGTCAGGGCTGGTAAGTCACTGACACCACCAAAGCTAGAAAGAAACGTCGTGCTCTCCCTGCAGTCTGTATCCCGTTTTTGACTCATACCGAGGTGTGAGGCTCGCGAAATCACGTTATACACAAAGCTACGCCACAAAGTCCGTGCTTTGATCATCAACCACAAGACTCTGCTTTTCAACAAAAGCCTTGATCATTGCATCTTAGCGTGCCACACAGGCAATTCATGCCGTGCGATTGATATCTATCGATATATAACCTATAAGCTCGTACGTCTCAGAGAAGGGCGTTAAGCAAAAGAATAAATTCTCCGCCGCAAAACAGATGTATATTTAATAGAAATCAATCAACACAGAATAAAATCCAATGTCAGACACACAATCCATTTACAAGTCCGTTCTGGGTCTGAACGAAACCGGAGGCACTTTCCTCGCATATCCATCCATCTCCAAGTACGTTTGGACGACCACCAACTATTTCCATCCTCTTGGGTGTACAGCCCAATTAGGATCGTCAGTAATTATCCAAACGATGTGAAGACTTCCGGTCTTCAACCACCATCTTCATCTTCGACTTATCGTCGAATCGGTTATTCAGAATGGGTATAAACCCGGCCTTTCCGAACAACCCGCGTATATTAAAACAAATGTTACATAAACACAACATACGCCTCATTCCAATTCAGAATATTCTTTTATTCACAAAATCACATTTTTAGGGAAAGGTTCCCATTAATTTTATCCAAGATAAATTCTTTAAAATTTATCCTTTAATCTTCCATTGGATGTCATTTAAAACCAAATTATGGTTTTTCCAACTAGTCGAGATTAGCGAACCACACCGAAGTAATTATTTATTTTATTTCCCAATCCCAACCTATTCATCCCATGAAGCAAAACTGGTAATACTCCATATCTAATACTATGGTGTTACCGGTAAAATTAATTACCATTTCACGTTCAAATCTAATTAAAGATTTAACTATCGCTTTGGAGCAAAACTGGTGATACTCCATTCTCGCTCACTTTCTAAATTTGATAATTTAGATTATAGATTTACATTTCAATCTAATTGCAGATTCGTTAAAACTCCTTTTACTGGGCTAAAGAACTAATGTCATTTAAAACACAGTTCACGACAAACCCAAATCACATTCTATTGATTATCGGGTTAAAGAACTAGTGTTATTTAAAACACAGTTCACGATAAACCCATGAATCAATTCTATTTAATTCAAATCAAATATATTAGGAATCCCAATTATTTAAAACCCCTTTTTAAATCTAATTTATTTATTTAAAAACAAATCGGGTTTTAAATTTAGTTCAAACTAGTTCATTTTGATAAAATCTATTTTTATCTTTTCAAATATGGAGTTTTTCACCCCAATTTTCCCAAATCATTTCTTCTGATTTTACTCAAATTATTACTATTTTTAATAATTTTATTAAGGCCCGTACAATCGATTTCCAACAATGGCCATCGAACTGCACTTACAACGACCTTTTTCGTATTTGATTTGGACGTATCTCCAAATCCAACCGTTAGATTTTGAATTTCTAATATTCGTTAGAAAGCTCTTTTCGATACGAACCCAACGGTTCCGGTTTTAGGAGAATCCGAAGGTCGGATCTCCCGTAATGTCCGTTTGAAATAAATGGTCGAAATTTACGAACTGCCGCGGCGCGGCGCGTTCTATTCAGGCCATTATATTATATATATAATATATATTTCGTCGATTTCTATTTAAACGAATTTTATAAATCGTTTTAATTTCGTTTCAAAAACAATTTCAACTTCCATCTCAATTCAAATCAAAATTGAATCTTTCCTTATAAATTCGTTTTAAAGTTCATTTCTATTCAATTCAAGTTTCAATTCAACTTGAATTCATTTCACTTCGTTTTAAATTCAATTCGAATTCGTTTTCAATTCGATTCAATTCAAAGTGGTTTTCTATTCGATTCAATTCAAATTGGTTTTCAATTCGATTCAATTCAAATTGGTTTTCTATTCGATTCAATTCAAATTGGTTTTCTATTCGATTCAATTCAAATTGGTTTTCAATTCGATTCAATTCAAATTGGTTTTCTATTCGATTCAATTCAAATTGGTTTCAAATCAAATTCATTTCGAAATCGTTTTATATTCAATTCATTTCGAAATCGTTTTATATTCAATTCATTTCGAAATCGTTTTCAATTCAATTCAAATGTCATTTCAAAATATTCGATTTCGAAATTACTTTTCAATATTCATTTTAAAATGGATAAAATCGATATAAATATCGTTCATGTCAAAATGGCGTCAATCTAATCAACACGGCTTCATATATTTCTATTTTCAAATATTCTATTTCAAATATTTCTATTTCAAATATCTCGTTCAACACATGACTAATCTCAACGGATGAGTACAGTCAACACATGAACCTTTATTTTATATTGATAAAGATGTAAATTTTTATTATTAAAATATTTCGTTCAACACATGACTAATCTCAACGGATGAGTACTGTCAACACATGAACCTTTATTTTATATTGTCCTTTATTTTCTAAATGGGAATGAGGCCCAATCAATCACCATATAAAATTAATTATATGGATTTTCATACAACACATGTATATAATAGCATTGAAAAATAATCAACCATCAACCAAAGTGCACTACACTGTATAAGCATCAAATATAGATATCTAACGCTTATAACAGCCTGTCAATCAATCGATCGACATATTTAATCAATCAGGATGAGTGAACTTCAAATTTCATCCCAACACCCGTGTGGGGTTTCAAGCAATCAAACACAGATTTTATTTGTGTAGTTGGGCGATGTGTAAAATTTATCGTCCCAATCAATGTCATTCAAATAGGTGTACATAAACAAACCGTCTGGTTTGTAAATGAATATTTTAATTTATTCACATTCACGTTAAAAATTATATTTTTAACGATAAAATATTTTATTTCAACACATGAATTTTTATTCAGTTCATTTACACAATGAAAATGATATTTTTTTTATTTTTCTAACATATTTTAGAAAATTTCGGCGGCATAACGGCACGATACTAGAAACGGGACAAGGCCTAGCCTTATCCCCGGTCTAGTGAAGGCCCACGCCATTCACACATCAATCAAATCAATTTTGTTTCACCAAACAATCAAATTTCAATCAAATAATCTAACTAATTTTTGCAATCAAACAAACAAGTCCATGGTCTGTGGACGATTGTGTCGGGTGCTACTAAACACCGTCTGCATCCTAGTATATATATAACTAGAAAAAGAAATTGAAGAGTGAGAAATTCTCACCAATAGCTATCCAATACCACGACTCTTCATTGATGGAAATCTTCAACGTTCTCGCCTTTTTGTCACCTTCGTTTGCCCGTAGCCACTACATATATAAAAATCACACATTTTTATATTTTGATGTCTTTAAAATAAAAATCACATTTTTATTTGTTCACTTTCAATTTAAAAATCATATTTTTATAATCGCTTCATACATTTAAAAATCGAATTTTCACTTCGCTATACTCTATATAAAAATCGATTTTTTACCTTGCTATTCAATATATAAAAATCGAATTTTTACTTTGCTATTCAATATATAAAAATCGAATTTTTACTACAATGTCATATAGATAAAAATTCCATTTCAAAAATATAGATTTCGCCTTTATAAAAATAAAGATTTCGCCTTTATAAAAATAAAGATTTCGCCTTTATAAAAATAAAGATTTCGCCTTTTCAATCCCATCACTATAAAAATCACATTTTTATTTCAACGTATATATAATAAAAATCAGATTTTTATTTCTCTACATACACAAGGATGATATTTTTATTCTATCTACAATATAAAAATCATATTTTTCATCATCAAAATTTCGACCTTTATACTATTAAAAATCTAACTTTTGATGATAAAAAGAAATCAAACCCCTTTTTTATGATAAACGTGAAACCTTTTTCTTCTACAATGTTTTTATAACCAAAATTATATTCAAACATCATATTTTTATAAAACTGGTTTTAATCTAAGTAATTACATTTTCAAAACTGATTTCAAACTAAGCGGTTACCTTAAACTAACTATTTAAAATAGATTAAAGTAAAACTCACGTTTTTCAGCGAAGCATGGAGGAAAAAGGGGCGGTGCATCGATGGGGGGGTGAGGGAGTACGCCGGAGGCCAGCGATGGTGTGCTCGGAGGTGGAGGCGGCCCTGGTTTGAGCGGAAATCGAAGTGGATTGGGGGGGTTTAAATGGAGAAGGGGGCGGCCGCTGCTTGGAGATGGGGGAAGCAAGGAGGATCGTCGATCATCAAAGGGGGGGGTTTGGTGGCGCGACCTGCGATGGGGAGGAGCAGCTGATAGTTGCGGTTTTTTTTTTAATCTCTTCTTTCACTGATCGATTTTTGATATGGGGGGGGGGGGGGGGCAGAGTGAATTAAGGAGGAGAGGGAAGATATTTTTTATTATTATTTAATTCAACTTAAAGTTGACTTTCCGTTTGAACTCGAAATCAAACCCATCCACTACCGCCCCTAGCTATTTACTCCCATTCTGAACACAATGGGATATGTATCGCAAGCTGATTCGATCGTTTCGACCAGTTTTCATCAAAATCAACATATAACTCTATATATTGAATTTGAACGCGCATTTCAATTTACCGGGGTCGCATACTAACTCTATAAATCCCATAAAAATATTTTCTAGCTTCGTATTGACGATACAGTCCTAACAAAACTAGTTTCGTCGAATTCTGAGATCGTTGGAAAAATGGCCAATTTCCAGTTGATTAAAATCAACTGAAACTGGTCAAACGCGTTTTCCTTTGCCACGCTCACATATTGATTCGAAAAATTATGAAATTTGAAACCTAGCAATAATTTGACACTGCGGATCCAACAAAAGTGGTTTCGTCGAAATCCGAGGTCTTTGCAAAATTTCCATTTTTAAGGGCCTGCATTCCATAGCGACTATTCTGAATTTTCAACTGGACATATCTTTTGTTTCCCGCTATGAAATTTTGATTTTTCGGATTCGTTGGAAAGATATTCTCTATTAGATCCTAATGTTTTTGGTTTCACTAAAATCCGGATTGTTTTGCACCCGGTACATTCAATTGAAGTTTGAAATCGAATTATCGAACTACCGCGCCGTTTTCAATTCTATTTATAATTATATATAAATATTTATATTCTAACGACGACGCGTATAATATGTACATTCGAATTATATTCAAAATAAATTTCTCGTCGATGTTATTTAAAATAATCTATTTTAAATGTTCAAAATTCACTAAAATTGCCAAAATAAAAATTTTAAACTGGCCAAGATTTTCCGGGTTATTACAATCTCCCCCACTTAAAACTTTTCGTCCCCGAAAAGGAACAAAGTCGAAAGTGGTTTGATTAATCAACTCTACGTTCGATCTGGCTTCCATTCTCCAACTTTTCAGTTTCTGAGAATTTTCAAATTTTCAAAAATTTGGCTAACACCCTAAATTTTAGAAAAATTTCGCCATAACCTCCCCTGCACCGGGAGCCACGGCAAAATCCCGAAATTGCCATATAGGCCTTCTGCTCTCAAAAAGAAAAAGAAAGAGCCAAGCGGCTAGCCAACAGGCTCATAAAATCTTCATCACCCAAACAAACCAGAAAATTATATAGTAAACATGTACCTATTTGTCGGGCAAACAAATTTTATTCTCTGCTCTAGCCTCCTTGCTATGACCTGTTCAATGTAAGTATATATATATGCAAGCAAATGTGACCAATTTTCAATACAATTCAATTTTTGATGTAATTAGGCTTAATGGTTAAAAATTATCAAACAAATAGTCAAACAACACAAACATCAATCAATTAGTGAAATAACGTTTCAAATTCATAATTTTGATATATATACAAAAAATCTTGTTTTTAATGCCAATTCACAACAATGTGTTCTAAATATATAAGTTTTGGTTCTCACACCAGTCTAATGGAAATATATAGATATCACACCTTCGAAACACGAACATAAATACTGGTGATGGCGCGCCATCATCAGAATCATGTCCGGGCGACTAGAATGTGATTCTATATCTATCTAATATATTAAAACTTTGAATATACGTTCATGACGCGTATATGCAAAACCTTTATATACTAGATTGTCCAAATTCAAAATAAATAAATAATCAAATACATATAAAACGATTTAAATTTTCAAAACAAAATCGTTTTCATTTGAAAAATATACTCTTCACACTCGTTCTAGGATACTACTGATCCTATCTCTAACGAGTCATTCTAATTGGATATTGCTAATCCAATATCTGATGAATTCTTTCGTATGGTTCTAATGTGTCTTGTTCTCGAGCTCTGTAAACCAAAGCTCTGATACCAAATGTGACGGCCGGGAATTTCGCTCGATCTGAATCAGTCGTTAAACCGATCTAGACCGTTCGAAACCCCTGACTGTTTGAGAACAGGAAAAATCAGAACGCAGACGGAAGAACATTTCATTGTTATTATAACAATTCCATCAGATACAAGAATATACAGAGTATAAATGAATAAATTACATTCGATAAATATCAGAGATTACAATAAATTACATAGCAGGGGAAAAATAATACACAGCACAAATGAAGGTGATATACGGATACAGAGCTTTCCGGATATCATTCCAGCTGTAAACCAGGATCCTGTGAATATAAATCTGCAAAACCAAAACTACTAGCTGCCCGTGCGGAAAATAGGGGCACCCAGAGTTTAGGTTAAAACAATAAACTCCAGGTCAGTCATGTGACTGGTGTGAGAACTAAAACAGTTATTTGAAACTTTACTTTAAAAAGAGTGATTCAAGGGACCACGCCGTATAACATGGAACGGGCTTCCTCCCAAGAATACCAGTACATAGAATAAACAACGCAATGCTTTTTTCGAAAAATGAAGCTATTATAAGACCCAGGTCCCATCACACAATGCAACGCAAGCCAGAGGATAGGGTTTTCTCTTATAATAGCCAAACATGATTGGTACGTTTAAAACAAATCATTTGATACTATAATAAGTGTATAGTGTCAAAACAATTTCAATCATAAATATAAATCATAGACGACATAGCATCCCATGCTACTATGTCGCCATACTAGTTCTACAATTAAAACCGCAATACACGTATTGGAAATTGGATTTCCGTCATGAGTCGAGGCAAGGGGCAAGCTCCTCTCTGCGCTCGAGACACTCTAGCAAATATCTCAGGACTACACACTCTGGGCAATCCTTGGATCTTCAGGGCCGGTCCTCACTTACGTTAGAGGATTAATTATGCATGAACACACGTTTCCCGGTCCTTACAGACCTATAATCGAGGCGCCTCATTCCAACAACCACATAGGTGAAAAGTATATAAATGTCAGGGCTGGTAAGTCACTGACACCACCAAAAGCTAGAAAGAAACGTCGTGCTCTCCCTGCAGTCCGTATCCCGTTTTTGACTCATACCGAGGTGTGAGGCTCGCGAAATCACGTTATACACAAAGCTACGCCACAAAGTCCGTGCTTTGATCATCAACCACAAGACTCTGCTTTTCAACAAAAGCCTTGATCATTGCATCTTAGCGTGCCACACAGGCAATTCATGCCGTGCGATTGATATCTATCGATATATAACCTCTAAGCTCGTACGTCTCAGAGAAGGGCGTTAAGCAAAAGAATAAATTCTCCGCAGCCAAACAGATGTATATTTAATAGAAATCAATCAACATAGAATAAAATCCAATGTCAGACACACAATCCATTTATAAGTCCGTTCTGGGTCTGAACGAAACCGGAGGCACTTTCCTCGCATATCCATCCATCTCCAAGTACGTCTGGACGACCACCAACTATTTCCATCCTCTTGGGTGTACAGCCCAATCAGGATCGTCAGTAATTATCCAAACGATGTGAAGACTTCCGGTCTTCAACCACCGTCTTCATCTTCGACTTATCGTCGAATCGGTTATTCAGAATGGGTATAAACCCGGCCTTTCCGAACAACCCGCGTATATTAAAACAAATGTTACATAAACACAACATATGCCTCATTCCAATTCAGAATATTCTTTTATTCACAAAATCACATTTTTAGGGAATGGTTCCCATTAATTTTATCCAAGATAAATTCTTTAAAATTTATCCTTTAATCTTCCTTTGGATGTCATTTAAAACCAAATTATGGTTTTTCCAACTAGTCGAGATTAGCGAACCACACCGAAGTAATTATTTATTTTATTTCCCAATCCCAACCTATTCATCCCATGAAGAAAAACTGGTAATACTCCATATCTAATACTATGGTGTTATCGGTAAAATTAATTACCATTTCACGTTCAAATCTAATTAAAGATTTAACTATCGCTTTGGAGCAAAACTGGTGATACTCCATTCTCGCTCACTTTCTAAATTTGATAATTTAGATTATAGATTTACATTTCAATCTAATTGCAGATTCGTTAAAACTCCTTTTACTGGGCTAAAGAACTAATGTCATTTAAAACACAGTTCACGACAAAACCAAATCACATTCTATTGATTACCGGGTTAAAGAGTTAGTGTTATTTAAAACACAGTTCACGATAAACCCATGAATCAATTCTATTTAATTCAAATCAAATATATTAGGAATTCCAATTATTTAAAACCCCTTTTTAAATCTAATTTATTTATTTAAAAACAAATCGGGTTTTAAATTTAGTTCAAACTAGTTCATTTTGATAAAATCTATTTTTATCTTTTCAAATATGGAGTTTTTACCCCAATTTTCCCAAATCATTTCTTCTGATTTTACTCAAATTATTACTATTTTTAATAATTTTATTAAGGCCCGTACAATCGATTTCCAACAATGGCCATCGAACTGCACTTACAGCGACCTTTTTCGTATTTGATTTGGACGTATCTCCAAATCCAACCGTTAGATTTTAAATTTCTAATATTCATTAGAAAGCTCTTTTCGATACGAACCCAACGGTTCCGGTTTTAGGAGAATCCGACGGACGGATCTCCCGTAATGTCCGTTTGAAATAAATGGTCGAAATTTACGAACTACCGCGGCGCGGCGCGTTCTATTCAGGCCATTATATTATATATATAATATATATTTCGTCGATTTCTATTTAAAACGAATTTTATAAATTGTTTTAATTTCGTTTCAAAAACAATTTCAACTTCCATCTCAATTCAAATCAAAATTGAATCTTTCCTTATAAATTCGTTTTAAAGTTCATTTCTATTCAATTCAAGTTTCAATTCAACTTGAATTCATTTCACTTCGTTTTAAATTCAATTCGAATTCGTTTTCAATTCAATTCAATTCAAAGTTGTTTTCTATTCGATTCAATTCAAATTGGTTTTCAATTCGATTCAATTCAAATTGGTTTTCTATTCGATTCAATTCAAATTGGTTTTCTATTTGATTCAATTCAAATTGGTTTTCAATTCGATTCAATTCAAATTGGATTTCTATTCGATTCAATTCAAATTGGTTTCAAATCAAATTCATTTCGAAATCGTTTTATATTCAATTCATTTCGAAATCGTTTTATATTCAATTCATTTCGAAATCGTTTTCAATTCAATTCAAATGTCATTTCAAAATATTCGATTTCGAAATCACTTTTCAATATTCATTTTAAAATGGATAAAATCGATATAAATATCGTTCACGTCAAAATGGCGTCAATCTAATCAACACGGCTTCATATATTTCTATTTTCAAATATTCTATTTCAAATATTTCTATTTCAAATATCTCGTTCAACACATGACTAATCTCAACGGATGAGTCCAGTCAACACATGAACCTTTATTTTATATTGATAAAGATGTAAATTTTTATTATTAAAATATTCGTTCAACACATGACTAATCTCAACGGATGAGTACTGTCAACACATGAACCTTTATTTTATATTGTCCTTTATTTTCTAAATGGGAATGAGGCCCAATCAATCACCATATAAAATTAATTATATGGATTTTCATACAACACATGTATATAATAGCATTGAAAAATAATCAACCATCAACCAAAGTGCACTACACTGTATAAGCATCAAATATAGATATCTAACGCTTATAGCAGCCTGTCAATCAATCGATCGACATATTTAATCAATCAGGATGAGTGAACTTTAAATTTCATCCCAACACCCGTGTGGGGTTTCAAGCAATTAAACACAGATTTTATTTGTGCAGTTGGGCGATGTGTAAAATTTATCGTCCCAATCAATGTCATTCAAATAGGTGTACATAAACAAACCGTCCGTTTTGTAAATGAATATTTTAATTTATTCACATTCACATTAAAAATTATATTTTTAACGATAAAATATTTTAATTCAACACATGAATTTTTATTCAGTTCATTTACACAATGAAAATGATATTTTTTTATTTTTCTAACATATTTTAGAAATTTTCGGAGGCATAACGGCACGATACTAGAAACGGGACAAGGCCTAGCCTTATCCCCGGTCTAGTGAAGGCCCACGCCATTCACACATCAATCAAATCAATTTCATTTCACCAAACAATCAAATTTCAATCAAATAATCTAACTAATTTTTGCAATCAAACAAACAAGTCCATGGTCTGTGGACGATTGTGTTAGGTGCTACTAAACACCGTCTGCATCCTAGTATATATATAACTAGAAAAAGAAATTGAAGAGTGAGAAATTCTCACCAATAGCTATCCAATACCACGACTCTTCATTGATGGAAATCTTCAACGTTCTCGCCTTTTTGTCACCTTCGTTTGCCCGTAGCCACTACATATATAAAAATCACACATTTTTATATTTTGATGTCTTTAAAATAAAAATCACATTTTTATTTTTTCACTTTCAATTTAAAAATCATATTTTTATAATCGCTTCATACATTTAAAAATCGAATTTTCACTTCGCTATACTCTATATAAAAATCGAATTTTTACCTTGCTATTCAATATATAAAAATCGAAATTTTACTTTGCTATTCAATATATAAAAATCGAATTTTTACTACGATGTCATATAGATAAAAATTCCATTTCAAAAATATAGATTTCGCCTTTATAAAAATAAAGATTTCGCCTTTATAAAAATAAAGATTTCGCCTTTATAAAAATAAAGATTTCGCCTTTTCAATCCCATCACTATAAAAATCACATTTTTATTTCAACGTATATATAATAAAAATCAGATTTTTATTTCTCTACATACACAAGGATGATATTTTTATTCTATCTACAATATAAAAATCATATTTTTCATCATCAAAATTTCGACCTTTATACTATTAAAAATCTAACTTTTGATGATAAAAAGAAATCAAACCCCTTTTTTATGATAAACGTGAAACCTTTTTCTTCTACAATGTTTTTATAACCAAAATTATATTCAAACATCATATTTTTATAAAACTGGTTTTAATCTAAGTAATTACATTTTCAAAACTGATTTCAAACTAAGAAGTTACCTTAAACTAACTATTTAAAATAGATTAAAGTAAAACTCATGTTTTTCAGCGAAGCATGGAGGAAAAAGGGGCGGAGCATCGATGGGGGGGGGGGGGGAGGGAGTACGCCGGAGGCCAGCGATGGTGTGCTCGGAGGTGGAGGCGGCCCTGGTTTGAGCGGAAATCGAAGTGGATTGGGGGGGTTTAATGGAGAAGGGGGCGGCCGCTGCTTGGAGATGGGGGAAGCAAGGAGGATCGTCGATCATCAGAGCGCGGGGGGGGGGGGGGGGGGTTGGCGGCGCGACCTGCGACAGGGAGGAGCAGCTGATAGTTGCGGTTTTTTTTTTAAATCTATTCTTTCACTGATCGATTTTTGATATGGGGGGGGGGGGGCAGAGTAATTTAAGGAGGAGAGGGAAGATATTTTTTTTCTTATTTAATTCAACTTAAAGTTGACTTTCCGTTTGAACTCGAAATCAAACCCACCAACTGCCGCCCCTAGCTAATTACCCCCATTCCAAACACAATGGGATATGTATCGCAAGTTGATTCGATCGTTTCGATCAGTTTTCGTCAAAATCAACATATAACTCTATATATTGAATTTGAACGCGCATTTCAATTTACCGGGGTCGCATACTAACTCTATAAATCCCATAAAAATATTTTCTAGCTTCGTATTGACGATACAGTCCTAACAAAACTAGTTTCGTCGAATTCTGAGACCATTGGAAAAATGGCCAATTTCCAGTTGATTAAAATCAACTGAAACTGGTCAAACGCGTTTTCCTTTGCCACGCTCACATATTGATTCGAAAAATTATGAAATTTGAAACCTAGCAATAATTTGACACTGCGGATCCAACAAAAGTGGTTTCGTCGAAATCCGAGGTCGTTTGCAAAATTTCCATTTTTAAGGGCCTGAATTCCATAGCGACTATTCAGAATTTTCAACTGGACATATCTTTTGATTCCCGCTATGAAATTTTGATTTTTCGGATTCGTTGGAAAGATATTATCTATTAGATTCTAATGTTTTTGGTTTCACTAAAATCCGGATTGTTTTGCACCCGGTACATTCAATTGAAGTTTGAAATCGAATTATCGAACTACCGCGCCATTTTCAGTTCTATTTATAATTATATATAAATATTTATATTCTAACGACGAAGCGTATAATATGTACGTTCGAATTATATTCAAAATAAAATTCTCGTCGATATTATTTAAAATAATCTATTTTAAATGTTCAAAATTCGCTAAAATTGCCAAAATAAAAATTTTAAACTGGCCCAAATTTTCCGGGTTATTACCATCTCCCCCACTTAAAACTTTTCGTCCCCGAAAAGGAACAAAGTCGAAAGTGGTTTGATTAATCAACTCTACGTTCGATCTGGCTTCCATTCTCCAACTTTTCAATTTCTGAGAATTTTCAAATTTTCAAAAATTTGGCTAACACCCTAAATTTTCGAAAAATTTCGCCATAACCTCCCCTGCACCGGGAGCCACGACAAAATCCCGAAATTGCCATATAGGCCTTCTGCTCTCAAAAAGAAAAAGAAAAAGCCAAGCGGCTAGCCAATAGGCTCATAAAATCATCATCACCCAAACAAAACAGTAAATTATATAGTAAACATGTACCTATTTGTCGGGCAAACAAATTTTATTCTCTGCTCTAGCCTCCTTGCTATGACCTGTTCAATGTAAGTATATATATATGCAAGCAAATGTGACCAATTTTCAATACAATTCAATATTTGATGTAATTAGGCTTAATGGTTAAAAATTATCAAACAAATAGTCAAACAACACAAACATCAATCAATTAGTGAATTAACGTTTCAAATTCATAATTTTTATATATATACAAAAAATCTTGTTTTTGATGCCAATTCACAACAATGTGTTCTAACTATATAAGTTTTGGTTCTCACACCAGTCTAATGGAAATATATAGATATCACACCTTCGAAACACGAACATAAATACTGGTGATGGCGCGCCATCATCAGAATCATGTCCGGGCGACTAGAATGTGATTCTATATCTCTCTAATATATTAAAACTTCGAATATACGTTCATGACGCGTATATGCAAAACCTTTATATACTAGATTGTCCAAATTCAAAATAAATAAATAATCAAATACGTATAAAACGATTTAAATTTTCAAAACAAAATCGTTTTCATTTGAAAAATATACTCTTCACACTCGTTCTAGGATACTACTGATCCTATCTCTAACGAGTCATTCTAATTGGATATTGCTAATCCAATATCTGATGAATTCTTTCGTATGGTTCTAATGTGTCTTGTTCTCGAGCTCTGTAAACCAAAGCTCTGATACCAAATGTGACGGCCGGGAATTTCGCTCGATCTGAATCAGTCGTTAAACCGATCTAGACCGTTCGAAACCCCTGACTGTTTGAGAACAGGACAAATCAGAACGCAGACGGAAGAACATTTCATTGTTATTATAACAATTCCATCAGATACAAGAATATACAGAGTATAAATGAATAAATTACATTCGATAAATATCAGAGATTACAATAAATTACATAGTAGGGGAAAAATAATACAAAGCACAACTGAATGTGATATACGGATACAGAGCTTTCCGGACATCATTCCAGCTGTAAACCAGGATCCTGTAAATATAAATCTGCAAAACCAAAACTACTAACCGCCCGTGCGGAAAATAGGGGCACCCAGAGTTTAGGTTAAAACAATAAACTCCAGGTCAGTCATGTGACTGGTGTGAGAACTAAAACAGTTATTTGAAACTTTACTTTAAAAGAGAGTGATTCAAGGGACCACGCTGTATAACACGGAACGGGCTTCCTCCCAAGAATACCAGTACATAGAATAAACAACGCAATGCTTTTTTCGAAAAATGAAGCTATTATAAGACCCAGGTCCCATCACACAATGCAACGCCAGCCGGAGGATATGGTTTTCTCTTATAATAGCCAAACATGATTGGTATGTTTAAAACAAATCATTTGATACTATACTAAGTGTATAGTGTTAAAACAATTTCGATCATAAATATAAATCATAGACGGCATAACATCCCATGCTACTATGTCGCCATACTAGTTCTACAATTAAAACCGCAATACACATATTGGAAATTGGATTTCCGTCATGAGTCGAGGCAAGGGGCAAGCTCCTCTCTGCGCTCGAGACACTCTAGCAAATATCTCAGGACTACACACTCTGGGCAATCCTTGGATCTTCAGGGCCGGTCCTCACTTACGTTAGAGGATTAATTATGCCTGAACACACGTTTCCCGGTCCTTACAGACCTATAATCGAGGCGCCTCATTCCAACAACCACATAGGTGAAAAGTATATAAATGTCAGGGCTGGTAAGTCACTGACACCACCAAAGCTAGAAAGAAACGTCGTGCTCTCCCTGTAGTCCGTATCCCGTTTTTGACTCATACCGAGGTGTGAGGCTCGCGAATTCACGTTATACACAAAGCTACGCCACAAAGTCCGTGCTTTGATCATCAACCACAAGACTCTGCTTTTCAACAAAAGCCTTGATCATTGCATCTTAGCGTGCCACACAGGCAATTCATGCCGTGCAATTGATATCTATCGATATATAACCTCTAAGCTTGTACGTCTCAGAGAAGGGCGTTAAGCAAAAGAATAAATTCTCCGCCGCCAAACATATGTATATTTAATAGAAATCAATCAACACAGAATAAAATCCAATGTCAGACACACAATCCATTTACAAGTCCGTTCTGGGTCTGAACGAAACCGGAGGCACTTTCCTCGCATATCCATCCATCTCCAAGTACGTCTGGACGACCACCAACTATTTCCATCCTCTTGGGTGTACAGCCCAATCAGAATCGTCAGTAATTATCCAAACGATGTGAAGACTTCCGGTCTTCAACCACCGTTTTCATCTTCGACTTATCGTCGAATCGGTTATTCAGAATGGGTATAAACCCGGCCTTTCCGAACAACCCGCGTATATTAAAACAAATGTTACATAAACACAACATACGCCTCATTTCAATTCAGAATATTCTTTTATTCACAAAATCACATTTTTAGGGAAAGGTTCCCATTAATTTTATCCAAGATAAATTCTTTAAAATTTATCCTTTAATCTTCCTTTGGATGTCATTTAAAACCAAATTATGGTTTTTCCAACTAGTCGAGATTAGCGAACCACACCGAAGTAATTATTTATTTTATTTCCCAATCCCAACCTATTCATCCCATGAAGCAAAACTGGTAATACTCCATATCTAATACTATGGTGTTATCGGTAAAATTAATTACCATTTCACGTTCAAATCTAATTAAAGATTTAACTATCGCTTTGGAGCAAAACTGGTGATACTCCATTCTCGCTCACTTTCTAAATTTGATAATTTAGATTATAGATTTACATTTCAATCTAATTGCAGATTCGTTAAAACTCCTTTTACTGGGCTAAAGAACTAATGTCATTTAAAACACAGTTCACGACAAACCCAAATCACATTCTATTGATTATCGGGTTAAAGAACTAGTGTTATTTAAAACACAGTTCACGATAAACCCATGAATCAATTCTATTTAATTCAAATCAAATATATTAGGAATCCCAATTATTTAAAACCCCTTTTTAAATCTAATTTATTTATTTAAAAACAAATCGGGTTTTAAATTTAGTTCAAACTAGTTCATTTTGATAAAATCTATTTTTATCTTTTCAAATATGGAGTTTTTCACCCCAATTTTCCCAAATCATTTCTTCTGATTTTACTCAAATTATTACTATTTTTAATAATTTTATTAAGGCCCGTACAATCGATTTCCAACAATGGCCATCGAACTGCACTTACAACGACCTTTTTCGTATTTGATTTGGACGTATCTCCAAATCCAACCGTTAGATTTTGAATTTCTAATATTCGTTAGAAAGCTCTTTTCGATACGAACCCAACGGTTCCGGTTTTAGGAGAATCCGAAGGTCGGATCTCCCGTAATGTCCGTTTGAAATAAATGGTCGAAATTTACGAACTGCCGCGGCGCGGCGCGTTCTATTCAGGCCATTATATTATATATATAATATATATAATATATATTTCGTCGATTTCTATTTAAACGAATTTTATAAATCATTTTAATTTCGTTTCAAAAACAATTTCAACTTCCATCTCAATTCAAATCAAAATTGAATCTTTCCTTACAAATTCGTTTTAAAGTTCATTTCTATTCAATTCAAGTTTCAATTCAACTTGAATTCATTTCACTTCGTTTTAAATTCAATTCGAATTCGTTTTCAATTCGATTCAATTCAAAGTGGTTTTCTATTCGATTCAATTCAAATTGGTTTTCAATTCGATTCAATTCAAATTGGTTTTCTATTCGATTCAATTCAAATTGGTTTTCTATTCGATTCAATTCAAATTGGTTTTCAATTCGATTCAATTCAAATTGGTTTTCTATTCGATTCAATTCAAATTGGTTTCAAATCAAATTCATTTCGAAATCGTTTTATATTCAATTCATTTCGAAATCGTTTTATATTCAATTCATTTCGAAATCGTTTTCAATTCAATTCAAATGTCATTTCAAAATATTCGATTTCGAAATCACTTTTCAATATTCATTTTAAAATGGATAAAATCGATATAAATATCGTTCACGTCAAAATGGCGTCAATCTAATCAACACGGCTTCATATATTTCTATTTTCAAATATTCTATTTCAAATATTTCTATTTCAAATATCTCGTTCAACACATGACTAATCTCAACGGATGAGTACAGTCAACACATGAACCTTTATTTTATATTGATAAAGATGTAAATTTTTATTATTAAAATATTTCGTTCAACACATGACTAATCTCAACGGATGAGTACTGTCAACACATGAACCTTTATTTTATATTGTCCTTTATTTTCTAAATGGGAATGAGGCCCAATCAATCACCATATAAAATTAATTATATGGATTTTCATACAACACATGTATATAATAGCATTGAAAAATAATCAACCATCAACCAAAGTGCACTACACTGTATAAGCATCAAATATAGATATCTAACGCTTATAACAGCCTGTCAATCAATCGATCGACATATTTAATCAATCAGGATGAGTGAACTTCAAATTTCATCCCAACACCCGTGTGGGGTTTCAAGCAATCAAACACAGATTTTATTTGTGCAGTTGGGCGATGTGTAAAATTTATCGTCCCAATCAATGTCATTCAAATAGGTGTACATAAACAAACCGTCCGGTTTGTAAATGAATATTTTAATTTATTCACATTCACGTTAAAAATTATATTTTTAACGATAAAATATTTTATTTCAACACATGAATTTTTATTCAGTTCATTTACACAATGAAAATGATATTTTTTTTATTTTTCTAACATATTTTAGAAAATTTCGGCGGCATAACGGCACGATAATAGAAACGGGACAAGGCCTAGCCTTATCCCCGGTCTAGTGAAGGCCCACGCCATTCACACATCAATCAATTTCATTTCTCCAAACAATCAAATTTCAATCAAATAATCTAACTAATTTTTGCAATCAAACAAACAAGTCCATGGTCTGTGGACGATTGTGTCGGGTGCTACTAAACACCGTCTGCATCCTAGTATATATATAACTAGAAAAAGAAATTGAAGAGTGAGAAATTCTCACCAATAGCTATCCAATACCACGACTCTTCATTGATGGAAATCTTCAACGTTCTCGCCTTTTTGTCACCTTCATTTGCCCGTAGCCACTACATATATAAAAATCACACATTTTTATATTTTGATGTCTTTAAAATAAAAATCACATTTTTATTTGTTCACTTTCAATTTAAAAATCATATTTTTATAATCGCTTCATACATTTAAAAATCGAATTTTCACTTCGCTATACTCTATATAAAAATCGAATTTTTACCTTGCTATTCAATATATAAAAATCGAATTTTTACTTTGCTATTCAATATATAAAAATCGAATTTTTACTACGATGTCATATAGATAAAAATTCCATTTCAAAAATATAGATTTCGCCTTTATAAAAATAAAGATTTCGCCTTTATAAAAATAAAGATTTCGCCTTTTCAATCCCATCACTATAAAAATCACATTTTTCTTTTAACGTGTATATAATAAAAATCAGATTTTTATTTCTCTACATACACAAGGATGATATTTTTATTCTATCTACAATATAAAAATCATATTTTTCATCATCAAAATTTCGACCTTTATACTATTAAAAATCTAACTTTTGATGATAAAAAGAAATCAAACCCCTTTTTTATGATAAACGTGAAACCTTTTTCTTCTACAATGTTTTTATAACCAAAATTATATTCAAACGTCATATTTTTATAAAACTGGTTTTAATCTAAGTAATTACATTTTCAAAACTGATTTCAAACTAAGCAGTTACCTTAAACTAAATATTTAAAATAGATTAAAGTAAAACTCACGTTTTTCAGCGAAGCATGGAGGAAAAAGGGGCGGAGCATCGATGGGGGGGGGGGGGGGGAGGAAGTACGCCGGAGGCCAGCGATGGTGTGCTCGGAGGTGGAGGCGGCCCTGGTTTGAGCGGAAATCGAAGTGGATTAGGGGAGTTTAAATGGAGAAGGGGGCGGCCGCTGCTTGGAGATGGGGGAAGCAAGGAGGATCGTCGATCATCAGATGGGGGGTTTTGGCGGCGCGACCTGCGACGGGGAGGAGCAGCTGATAGTTGCGGTTTTTTTTATCTCTTCTTTCACTGATCGATTTTTGATATGGGGGGGGGGGGGCAGAGTGATTTAAGGAGGAGAGGGAAGATATTTTTTTTTATTATTTAATTCAACTTAAAGTTGACTTTCCGTTTGAACTCGAAATCAAACCCACCGACTGCCGCCCCTAGCTAATTACCCCCATTCCGAACACAATGGGATATGTATCGCAAGCTGATTCGATCGTTTCGATCAGTTTTCGTCAAAATCAACATATAACTCTATATATTGAATTTGAACGCGCATTTCAATTTACCGGGGTCGCATACTAACTCTATAAATCCCATAAAAATATTTTCTAGCTTCGTATTGACGATACACTCACATATTGATTCGAAAAATTATGAAATTTGAAACCTAGCAATAATTTGACACTGCGGATCCAACAAAAGTGGTTTCGTCGAAATCCGAGGTCGTTTGCAAAATTTCCATTTTTAAGGGCCTGAATTCCATAGCGACTATTCAGAATTTTCAACTGGACATATCTTTTGATTCCGCTATGAAATTTTGATTTTTCGGATTCGTTGGAAAGATATTATCTATCAGATCCTAATGTTTTTGGTTTCACTAAAATCCGGATTGTTTTGCACCCGGTACATTCAATTGAAGTTTGAAATCGAATTATCGAACTACCGCGCCATTTTCAATTCTGTTTATAATTATATATAAATATTTATATTCTAACGACGACGCGTATAATATGTACGTTCGAATTATATTCAAAATAAATTTCTCGTCGATATTATTTAAAATAATCTATTTTAAATGTTCAAAATTCGCTAAAATTGCCAAAATAAAATTTTTAAACTGGCCCAGATTTTTCCGGGTTATTACAGGCACCGCCTCCTCCTCCTCCGCCACCTCAAGCTTTAGCACATGTCGGAGCTTCGGAGGTACATGAAGTCCGCAACATTCCTCCGCCTGAAACTACCAGGGTTTATACGTCACGGAGGAAAAAGGTGGCGTCAAAGGGAAGGGGTAAGGGTAAAGAAGAAGAGTCGTCTCAACCAACTCAGGTCATGCATGGTCCGTCACAGCCCCAGGAAGGTTCCTCATCGTCTTCACATGAAGATGTACCACCGAAACCGAAGAAGAAACAGAGAGAAACGCCTTACCAGCAGCGAATTCTTAAGTAGTTCGTCCGTAGGGTGGTGGTGTTGTTTGTAGGTTGACTTTTGTTTTTAGGTACTTGTATTTTTTATTCGGATGTTGAAAATGTGTAATGTTTTGCGGGTTGTGGTTAATTCGAATTTGAAGTTGTAACGTATGTTTACTAAGTTTTATGTGACATCATTTTGGTAGTTTATGGTTGCCGTATTAGGCTCCACTGTTTGATTTTGGTAGTTTATGGGTACTGATTGTAATGTGATAGGTTCATGCACGATTATGCAGGGAATATAACCTGCAAACAAACTGGAGCGTTATTTGGAATAACGCTTATTGCGTTATTCCAAATAACGTAATAAGCGTCTTCCTGAATGACGCTCCAGGTTGTTGTCTTTAAACGCCCAACCTGGAGCATTTTTTTAGAATAGCGCTATAGCGTTATTTATAATAACGCTAAAGCGTTATTTAGAATAACGCTAAAGCGTTATTTAGAATAACGCTAAAGCGTTATTTAGAATAACGCTTTGAGCGTTATTCTAAATAACGCTGCAGTTAGTACTCTGATATTAAAAGACGTGTCGTCTTCCCTAACCCACCCATTCATTTTTTACTTTCCCAAATCAAACCCAAAAAACCTCAGAATTCCTTAGCCCTATTTTGCTCAAAATCAAAGGTAATCCCATGAATCCACATTCATCTTTTCTTTTAGTATCTTGTGTTGCAAAATTAATTCATATTGTTCATTTTATTCATGCAAGAATACTTTAGATGGATCAAGGTGAACTTGATGATGAAACTTTGGCCCGGTACATGGATGAGTTTGAATCAATCGAACGCCGACCGGGCAAAGAACCACGCTTGGAAATTCTCATACCTAAAGAAATGCGCCAAAAGACCTTTGTAGCGGTGGATGGAAACGACGGAAGAAATAGGGGGAAAGCCTTAGCGATTGGGGAAGCAGTGCCACGACAATACTGCAATTGTCGTGTCTATTGTCACGTGCATGTTGCGAAGAGTAAGGCAAACGCCGAACGACGGTACTACGGATGCGGGCGATATCCGGTTTGGTTATCGGTGCCACACTTGGTTACGCCTTGTCGTTACACGGAGTGGATTGATCCTCCATTATGTCGAAGAGGCCACGAGTATGCCCTAGAGATGCAAGAAGAGATTGCACAACTTAAGGCCGAAAATTACCGGTTGCGGGAAAAATATGACGCATTAGAGTCCACCATTCCTAGATATCCTAATGAGTAATTTATCGTTCTATGTATCGTTATATGTATCTTTATAATGTAGCGTTCTATGTATTGGTATATGTATCGTTCTATGTTTAATGTTGTATCGTTAATGTAGCGTTCTATGTATCGTTATATGTCTCTTTATAATGTGGCGGTCTATGTATTGGTATATGTAGCGTTCTATGTATTGGTATAATTCACATAACACAACCAAGATAAATGTTAATACAAACATAAAACAACAGGATAAATAGTTAATACAGATGTCTTATACAGGAATCACCAATAACAAACTAGATAAATAGTTGAGGCACATATGTCTTATACATAATAAAACCAAATAGAACGGTACGCAACGCAACATAATAGTATATAACACTTAGTGAACTCTATGTCACTGTAGTACAACGGCTCTTCTTATGGCCATTTACTCCACACTTGCTGCACCTATTACCTCTGGAAGACTGCCCCTCGTCCATGGTGCCTTTAACTCTAGTAGATTTGGGTCTGCTCGGTGCTCGCCGAGCTTGCGGTGGAAATACCATAGGTCCTAAAGGTTGTGGCCAATAGCGCTTGTCACGAACTGGATGAAACTCCGGAGTATAAGCCGCGTGATAACTTTGAATTGTGTACCAGTTGGAGGCGAAGTCATGATGAGCTCTTTTGGCTCCATTTGCCACTACTGAACATGCAGCCATAACATGCGCACAAGGAAGGTGTTGTAGCATTGGTATGTTACATGTACACTTACATGTGTTACCATCTATCTTTACTATAAATTCATCACCGTAGTAGTGTATTACAACCCATTCATATTCTCTGAAGCGAACTATTCTGCAACGTCTTGCTTCTTCCGCTCTTTCAGCTATTTTTGCCTCCCATTTTGGGGTTAATTTGCATACCGAACCCACAACATTTTGCCGTCTGTTACAGAAATAATCCACCGATCTATATAAGGTACGCGCGATCAACGACTTAACTTGAAGCGATCGTGCACCTCTTAGCACACCGTTGAAGCTTTCAGAGGCATTTGTCGTCATTACATGAAACTTTCCGCCGTCGTCTTTAAACAAAGCCCAATTTTCCTCTTTTCCGCCCAAACTTCTCTCAATCCAGTTATGAGCTCTAGCGTTGGTCATCTTAATTTCCTCGTGAAGCTTACGATACTCCACCTCTTCTGATGCACATGCCGCTGCATAAAATAAACCAGTCAAACGTTGATCTCTAAAGCCGACTTTTTGAAAATTTGCTTTTAGATGCCTGGCACAAAATCTATGCATATGTGGCTCTACCCATCTTTCCTGCAATGCGATAGGAATTCCTTTCATTCTATCAGATATGAAAGTAATACGGCGATTGTTTACACTATGTATAAACCGTCTCATGCAGGAAAAAAACCAAGTCCAAGAGTCAGCTGATTCGACCTCAACAATGGCATACGCAAACGGATAGAGTTGATCATTTGCATCCGTTGCAGTGGCTACGAGTAGTGTACCTTTATATTTCCCATACAAATAGTTCCATCGATACATAGCAATGGGCGACAATGTAAAAATCCTTCAATGGTAGGGCCAAATGCCCAAAATGCACGTTCAAATACACCATATTCATCTGTTACTATATGGCTTACACTACCGGGATTTGATCTTCTAATCTCATCAAAATATGGCCGCAACAATGAATATGACTCCGCCCAATCCCCGTAAACCATAACAATTGCCTTGCTCAAAGATCTCCAAGCTTTCATATAACCAATTTTAATAAAAAATTGTTCTTCAACCAACACTTGAACTGTTCTAGCTGTTATGTTTAAATCAGACTTCACAAATGGCATGATCTTTGAAACAAGAAATGTTGATGTCGCTTGCCGATTGCTTGAATTGACCGTTGGATTAACGCAAGTATGCTCCCCTCTATAGTTCTTAACAGCCCACAATCCAACCTGCGATTTTTTGGAATCAATTGCATGAATTCTCCACTGACAATTATCGTCGACGTTGCAAATGGCAGTATACATTTCTTTGTTGGACCTAATGGGCTTAAAAGAAACAGCATGTAAAATGGACCACTCACTTAGTTGTTGCAGAAATTTAGCTTTGCTCTCAAATACAAGACCAGGTTTATGAACGCAGGAGGACGAAAATAATTCTCTCCGACTTTGCAAGTCAGCGACAACGGATCTGGCTAACATTTGGGCGGTACACATGTCCTCATCAAGGGGAATCTCCATTGCCAGTTCGTCATTACTCTCATCTTCTTCATCATACACATCATCCATCTCTTCAGCTCCGAAGTCAAAGTTCAACGAATCATTATTTACTTGCATGTTGTCATACCATGCGTGATTGTTATCGGGAATCGAAGCAACGGTCATGCTATCCAAAGCAGGTCCAGGGTTCGTTTGTAGGTCCGCATTTCCATCTACTTGACTAGAATCATCGCATGCATTCTCTTCGAAGGGCGATTGCTCTTCCATGAAATCCTGCGGACAGCTGCATCATGACAAAATTACACCTTGATCAACCAATTATGCATTACTCAAATAACAATTCAATTCAAAGATCACTTACTTCTGACTCATATGATATAACTCAGATGGCGTTGGCTGCAATGGTTCTGCTACTTGTGAAGGCGGTCCAACATTATTTTGTGTCTGCTGGTAGTAAGGATCATAACTGTACAGCAAATGACGGTCATTAACAACAATTGGGAGAACCAAAATATAACATGTTTAGAAAACATTATAAGTTGGGCTTACCTCTGCATCGCGCATCCAATACTTTCCTGCGTGGGATATGGAAAGCTAAAATGCGGATTCTGTGAATAATTCATATGCGGAGGGAACGCATAGAACATTTGATGTTGTCTGTACTCCGAAATGTTACAAGGAGGAATAATATTAGGTGACGGCATTACAGGAGTTGGACGGATCGGTGCCGCTCGAACGGGCCTTGAAGCAGTAGGTGCTTCTACCACTAACTTTGTCGTTTTCATAACAAATAACTCTATAGTCTTACAAGCGGCAGAAAACATTAACTCCACATCACCATCGTCAACAATTTTAATTGCCTTAGACCCAGAATCAGTCGGCCAGTTGCAAAATAACTCAATATCAAATTGCTCTTTATTAATCATTGTTGACTTGAATATCGAGGCTTCTAATTACTTCAAGTTACAACCTTTGAGAACTTTTACAGCTTTGAAAGATCCACCATCGTACTTACCACACTTTCTATCATCAATAACCAACTCACCATCGTAATAGCATAAAATAGCAATAAACTTAGGAGCCATTCTAATTTACAACAACAAAAAGGAATGTATTACCAAAAGTTAAAGATTCAAAAAAAATACAGATTTAGGGTTTTGAAATTCTAACCTTGTAATTAATCAAACGACGGAGTATAGCGTCTAGTTGACACAAATCTGGAATTGTTGATGGATCGGCGCTAGAATTAACGAAGGATTTAATTCTTGAAGTTGATTTAAGGAATTGGTTTTTTTTTTCAAAATACCGAAAGTGATAAAGTGAGGAGGAAGAAGGCAGAAGCTCTCAGTATATCACGACAGTGCGTCTTTTAAAATAACGCACAAAGCTTTATTTAGAATAACGCAAGAAACAACCGACTTAAAACCAATACTCCATACCTCCGTTACACTATACAGCGTTATTTATGATAACGCGTTTTAGCGTTATTCAAAATAACGCATTAAACTGTGTTTTTTTTGTTATCATTAAATCTCAACATTAGCGTTATTTAGGATAACGCAAAAAACGTTATTAAAGATAACGCTTTTGTTTCCAAGAAGGCAGAACAGATTTTAAATATAAAAGCACAATTGCGTTTCTAGCTGAAGTAACATAAACCAAAAATTTCTGAAAGGTGGCCAAATGAAAAAAATTGTTTCGTTCAGCCTTCCCTTTACCGTTCAAAAGCACCAAAAATTTCATGGCTGTCAAAAACCCTACCTCCCCAGTTCCCATTCCCACCGCAAGCTTCGCCAGTGCAATCAGTTCACTGGTGCAATACGTTGAATCCACCAATTCCAAACTCGAAAAATCAAAACTTTTTGAAGGTGGTGATCTCATCTACCTTCTTCTAGCCCTAAAAACCATCCCAGCGAGAAAAAAAATCAATCCTTATCGGATTCCAATTCCAAAACCATTTCACGAGTTCAAATCTGGATCTATCTCCATCTGTCTCATTGTAGATGATACTGACAAATCGCCTCTTCGACCTGAAGCCGCTCGTGAGGTGATTAAATCTCGCGACTTACCAATTGACCATGTCATTGGATTGTGGGAGCTGAAATCCGACTACAAAGCTTATGAAAGCCGCAGGAAGCTTTGCAACAGCTATGATATGTTTTTCGCTGATAGAAGAATTCTTCCTATGCTGCCAAGGTTTATAGGTAAGAAATTTTTTAAGACAAAGAAGCTTCCTTTGGCTGTTGATTTTTCGAGGGTGGGGTGGCCCGATCAGATTAGGGCAGCATGTGAGTCCGCTTTGATGTTTATGAAGACAGGAACTTCTGTGACATTGAAGATTGGGAGGGTTGGGATGGGTGAAGAGGACATTATGGAGAATGCAGTTGCTGTTATTAAGAAGGCAGTGGAGCATGTTCCAAATAGGTGGGGAGGTTTGAGGAGCGTTCATATCAAGGCAAGTAATTCCGTTGCATTTCCAATATATCAGGTGGTGCCTGAAGTAGGATTGAAAATTGAAGGTGTTTGGGATGAAGAGAAGAAGAAAAGGTTAGCTGAAGGGAAGAAGAAGAGGGAAAGGGATGGGGAGGAGGAGAGGAAGAAGGAGAAGAAAGTGAAGAAGGAAAGAATTGGTGATGCGAATGGTTTAGATGAGGCTATCAGTGATGAAGGTGTTGTTGAAAACGGTGGTGGTGATCAGAAGGTGGAGGAAGAGAGTAATGAAACAAATGCAAAGACGAAGAAAGATAAGAAGAGAAAAATCAGTGTGGAGAGGAGGAGTGAGGTGCCAAAGAAGAAGAAGGTGCGTAACGATGAGAAAGCTGTAGCTACTGAAAAAAGCAAGAAAAAGAAAGGGGATAAGGGCATAAAACTCAAAAGTAAAGCTAGCAAGAAGAAGAAGGGTAATGATGAAAAGCAGCTAAAGAAAAAGAAAGTATTGAAAAGTGAGGATACAAAGGAAGTTCAGGAGGCAGTAGATGAACCAAAGGAAGTTGAGGCCTGTAATGTTTGTTTGTTTGTTTGTTTGTTTGTTCTGATTCAGTTGGCAAGAAGATTGAAGCAGTGAAATCAAAGATTGCTGCGAAAAGCGGATAAAGTGAGGACAGTTGAGGAATGTAATGGTTGGTTTTGGAGGAACTGACAGAGGATAAAGCAGGTTATCCAGATTTTTGAGCAATGAGGATTTTTATTTTTTATTAAGATGTTTTAGACCCTAATGCTGTATGGGTTTTTTTTTTTCCAGTTTTTACTACCGTTTAAGCGACCTGTAATGTTTTAATTATACAATATAAAAATCATTACTGATGCTAAAAAAAAAAAAAAAAAAAATTGAAATTGTTTTTTCTTTTACAGGGTACGTTTTCTTGTTTGATTTTTGAAAGGTATTTCCAATGATCTATGTGAATTTTAAATTTATCATTTAATTTAAATGTTATCTAATTGCATGTGACCTGCGTATGTTTGATATATGGTCTTCAAACTTAATGTAAGATGATAAATTTTTCCTTAGGTAAAGTAAATTGTTTCAAATGATACTCTAATTTGGCTCTTACGGTTTCCAAACTGTTGTCTAATGCAGCAGATCAAAACTTATATTTGTAATATGGTATTCATGCTACATATTTTATCCAAGTAAAAAATTTAGTAATCCTTATTTCTTCTTTATCTATTTAGCACCAACACGCTATAATGCAAAAGGTTTGCCCTAAAAACAATTCCTCTTTTATTCTATCTTTTTTCTCGTTTTATATAGCAGAAACGTAGATAGTTCTAACAAAAAGTTATATACTGGAAATTCAATAGCATGTGGTGCAAACATTTACCATGAAGGATAGGTTGTTTATTAATATGATTTATGAATAACAGAATTTCAAAGAACAAAGGCAAAATATCAAATGGGAGTCTTAAATTTGGTCTTAAAATGCCATTGCCAATTTATATGCTCTATTTTGCCGAGTTAATCTGAAGTTGGTTTGGTTTACACTTCTGCTGCAAGCGCTTTTACCATTTTGTCTATCAAAATTATGTAATTATCTTTTGAGTTTTATTCCATGAACTATCCTATCTAACAAACTATATGCATATGCATGTTAACGTTGAGTTGTCATTCATTTTGGAGCCTTTTTGCTGACTACTAAGAGCATCTCCATCAGTGGCTGGAGATGCTCAAATGGGGCATTGCCCCATTTGAATTGTCGAACCCACGCTCCAACAGCGTGAGTTCGAGCATGGGTTTGAAATTCGAATGGGGCAACGCCCCATTCTTTAATTTTGAGCGGCGATTTTCCATGGGGGTTCAGAAATCCGTTTAATCTCTAAACGGGTATTTGAACACCGTTTATCCTCTTTTTCGTTCAGTAGGTTCGAAACCCCTTTTACACACTGTTTATCACGTACCTGGCACCAATGTTTCGATCGTGGAGCCGTCAAGGCCAGTAGATCGGAAGTCGAGAATCGGCCAAGGGCCATGTGGCACTGGAGGGAGTTGACATAGAGGCGGATGAGGTCATGTCGAGTGAGAAGAGGGCAGAGTCTGTCGGAGCAAAGAGAGCGAAGACCTGAAGATCGGAGCTGAAGAAGAAGATCTGAAGATCGAAGCTGAAGAAGAAGACGACCTGGAGTTGAAGATTGGAGCTGAAGAAGAAGATCTGAAGATCGAACTGAAGAAGACCTGGAGTTGAAGATCGGAGGTTGCAAGAGTCTGGTTGGCACTGTTTATTGAAAAAAGAGAGGCTAAAAACGGGGTTATGAAACCCATTTAACATATATACGGGTTTCATTCCCCCGTTTAACAAATACGAAAAAGTTAAAAAAATAAAATAATAACAACGCAAATCCACACTGCTTGCTGGAGAAGTGAGGATTTGCGCCTTTTTATTCCTCTAACTCATTGAATCCCTGTTCAGTGCTAGAGAAGCTCCAATACTAAGTTTGTCAGGTATTCACCCATATATATTTAGGAGCATTATAGCACATATATTCTTATTTTTATGAGACTCTCGAGTAACAAATGGATGTTTTCTTTTCATTTCATTTGCTCCATAAGCAGTTAAAAGCCATAATTTATCTTCTTTTATAAAATTCCTGTGATGTAAGTAGGGTACAAGTATCATAAGGATACCAGTAAATTTTAAAGTGATTGAAGTAAAAGAATAACTCACACACGTATGTGGTTTTTGGTTATGATTTTGAGTTTTTTCTTTTTTTCTCAAACATGCATGACTACATCAGTATACACACACATTCTTTTTACATGCTTTAGAAATTTTCTTGCATAAGCCACTTTTGCAGTTGGCTAATTTGAAATAGGTTCGGACGTTAGAATGCTTATCGCTTTCCTACGACCTTCAATTTTTCATCAAAAAGCATATATCGGTCAATTTTCAAGATTTTTTTTTCGAGAAAACGTGATATCACATGTATGTTTGGTTATGTGAAGTTTTTTCCTTGAAATATAACATTAACGGGATTCTATTTTTCTGTTGTTTGGACTGACATAACAATTTCTATGTTCTTATCATATTTCTAAATACCATCCTAGGTGCAGGCCAATTCATGTCTAATTGTGCACCCTTATGTCTTGAGCATCAATCCTATGCTTGCATGATCTTAGTCGTAATTGATTTTTTTGGTTAAGCTAACCATGTAGGTGATCATGAAATCAAGCTTTCAACAGCATAGGCAATCACATTGACGAGAAGGTACTCGATTTAAGATCAAGTTTTTTGATATCGACAATGGGCATTGCAGTTTATTCAAAGGTTAGATTATTTTCAATTCTCACAAGATGTGATGAAAGAGATTAAGTTGTACCTTGTGAGTTTGCTTCTTTTGTGTACAGAAGAAAAGAAAAAAAAAAGTGATAGATAGCAATGATTTTATCTTGTTTTCCAGAAGTTAGAATTTTGGGTTAGCTGGGGTATACAATCCCTTTTATATGTCATTTGCTTTTGAAAGTTGTAATCCCTTTAATTCTTATTTCAAGTAGTATTTATTTGATGCAAACTTTCACAAATTAGAAATATATATTCACACACATTCTCTGATGTTATGGTTAGGGATTTTTTTATGGCCTAAGGTATTTGTGAGATGTATACACCTGAAAATGATACAAGTAGTCTTTTGTAACTTTATTATGCAAATGTATTTTAAAATACTCATTGGACTCCTCTTAATCATCTTTTTCTTGTCAAACCGACCGTTAGGGAGGTTTGCTTACTGTAAAATGGGCTAAATCAATTTGTCTGAGCCAATGATTATCGCATCAAATCTCGTTGCGTTTCAGACAGAATAGCCTTTTCTTCTTGTCTGCCTGAATTTCTCGTTCTTCCTCTTCCCTGCTGAATCGCATCCTCCTCAAATACCTCCTCTTTCTTCTCATCCATTACGACTAATTCAGATATCTTTTCGAATCGAGTCATTGGGTAGCAAAATCCTTGGATCTAGATTCGGACCCTAGCCAGTTTCCTTATTTCTTTGCTGATCTAACTATCAAATAATTTGTGTTAGAGCTCTCTTTCGCTCTCGAATCATTTTGATGACCCGGTATAACACTTCCTCTTGTTCAATTTTATACGTTTTTTTAATAATCGAAGGCTGTTTTTTGAAAATTTCATGTTAATTAATAATAATTGCTTGATTTCAAGTTAGTGATTGATGTGGCTTGATTTACTATATTGATTTTATTTCAAATCTTGCTTCTTCTTTTTCCAGATTTCCAAAGGTGACGAAGAGAGGTCAAATTTTTGATACTACCCTGAAATTGAGGTAATTTATTGTTTCATTTTATCGCTGATATAGCCAATTTTTTGTTAAATTATGCAATCTTATTGTATAATCACGATTTGCTTCATCAAAAGCAAGTTGAATTTGAAGTAATATGTATGACGTAGGAGATCCATTCTGTATGGTTGATTTTATATACACACACACACACACACACACACACACACACACACACACAGAGAGTTTCTATAAGCGAGTTAAGGTAAAAATTTATTATTATGGCATCTATATTTGCTTTTATATTAGCTCTTCTTCTTTATCCTAGCTAAATTATCGATATTGAAACCGTTACTAGCTACTGCTTTGTAATCATCTTCTGTTCGCTAAACTTTGCTTTCCCGATTCATCCATTTATCTACGTACTCTGATTCACAAAAGTGTGTTTTTTTTTTTTTTTTTTTTTTTTTTTACTTTTCTAATTAACAGAATTTTTTTTGATCTCTTGTTCAATTTAAATTTAAAAGACTTTATGGCTTAAGACATCTATTACTGTAGACCTGCAATTATTCGTCCATAATTTCAGTTTTAAATTGCAATGTTTATCAAATAATGATTCAATGGATAAACAATGAGACATACAGAAAAGAAATTTTTGATACTACACTGAAATTGAGGTAATTTATCATTTCATTTTGTCGCTGGTATAGACAATTTTTGGTTAAATTAAGTAATCTTACTGTATAATCATGTTCTGCTTCATCAAAAGCAAGTTGAATTTGAAGTAATATGTATGACATATGAGCTCCATTCTGTATGGTTCATTATGTGGATGATATATATATACAGTTTTTATAAGTGAGTTAAGGTAAAAATTTATTATTATGGCATCTATATTTGCTTTTGTATTAGCTCTTCATCTTGATCCTAGCTAACTTATCGATATTGAAACCGTTACTAGCTACTGCTTTGTAATCATCTTCTGTTCGCTAAAATTTGCTTTTCCGATTCATCCATTTATTTAGGTATCTTATCGATATAGACACCTTAGAGGTAGTCAATGCTGGTAAGTTTAACTAAGCTTTTATCAGGGCTAATTTTGTATCTTATATATTAGAGTATATAAGATACATGTATGTTTTTTAGGTCAATACATTTGTAGATGACTAATAACTTAATGCAGTTTATTTTATTAATTGAAAGAGAAGATCGATATAGAAATGGAAGTAAACTTTAGTCAAGGGACCATATGTCGATTCCCGCTATATTTGCAAGACCTGGATTATATAGTGGTCGAGTGTGAAGAGCTGAATGAGAAGTCATTGGCTGAAACCGATGAAGTAAACCCTTTTGCTGAGCCTAATACTGGTGGGAAAACTCAAGTTAATGATTTTGGAGATAGTCAAACTGTAAATGGAAGAGGGGAGGATCATGAATTAAAAAAACATCTTATTCTTCTTCTTCTAATGATGATCATCATAGTATTGGTCTTACCATGAAAACATGAGGTAACCCTTCAGCTATTGTCACCTTTAGATTTTAGCATTAGAATATATTTTTTGCTCTATTTTGATGCATGTTTGCATTAATATTTTCCCCTGCTAATAGCATTTTAATCTATCTAGGATCTGTTAAAATTTTACTCTTCCTAACAGCAGAGACATGGTTGAAGATAAAGTTGCATGGTAGGTATTGTGAAAAGTGTGTTATCATAGCACTTGAATTTCCCGGGACTACATTGTTTGATGAATTTGGATTGCAAATTGCAATTGTTCAATATATATTTGTTAGATTGTAAGGAAACATTCGTGGGATCCGCAAGGTTAAAAACAAAGAAAAAGACTGATGTGAATGGATAAGGAAGTCAATGGATCAGAGCTTATTTTTTGTTCAGATTATTACAGACTCCAGCATTTCAGGTATGATGGACTCTTTATTTTTGCACTTTTTTTCTGATAAGTTATACTCGTGTATAGTTTGGCTGTAAAAAACTATGTTCTTTAAACAAATCTTGAGTTGAAATAGGACTTCATTTTCAACAGCCTAAATGTAAGCATTGCTGATTGTTTTAATAAGATTTTTTTGTTGTTGAATAACCTAGGCCTTATCCATTGACAATACGTCACTTATATAAATGCTCACATTGCATTTGTAAATTCATACGTTCCACAAAAGCTACAATTTACGTTCACGAACGGATAATTATTTTTTACCTTCATTTCTATCACAAAGTATCCAGTTTTTTTTCTTTTTCTTTCCTTCTCCAATAATTTGACTTTATGCTGGGAAAAAAAAGATTTAAAGTTTAAGATTTGTTTGCAGATTTTTTTTATTTTATTGGTTTGATTTATTTTGGATTACATGAAATTTTTTAAGATATTTTGGATGTTTCTTCTTATTTTTAATTGCACTCTATGTGTATCTAATCGGCCGTCATTGTTTTTGCTATTCAATTGGTCTTCTTAATTTTGAATTTAGATGATTTTCCTGTTCACATGTAAAATACATACTATGCTTAAGAAGGGAGTAAATTCAGTACAATACTCTTTTTTGTGTGTTGTGAAGGAATCATGATACACTTTTACTAATATATATCAGAGCGTGTGAAATATATATATTGCATTAGGAAGAGAATAAATTCTGCTCTTTACTCATTTTTGTGTGCAGTGAAGGGAGCATGACATACTTTACCAATATTATTTCTAAAAGAACCATGTTTTACTTTTAATCAGCGTTATGAGGTTGTTAGTGATGTTAACTGAAGACATGACATTTGTCAATAAACACTTTGATAATGACTTCAAGCTTTAATTCATCCAAAAATGTATCACTTTATTGTTCCTATATTAGAATGTATGAAACTTGGTTTCAATTTCAAATGCATAACTGCTCCCGCATCCATAAAAAAAATGTGATGGTAGCACCGCTTCCTACTGCTGTTGATTTCAATGCTCTGTTGTTCACTGTTAGAGGACAAATGGAGGCTTTGTTAAGGAGTGAACCGAGTGTCCCCCTTTATGTTAACCAGCAGGCCATATGTGGAGCTGGAACTGGGGTTGCAGCCTCTTTTCTTGCATGTCCAACTGAGTTAATCAAATGCAGGTTACAAGCTCAAAGTGCTTTATCCAAGTCATCTCATGCAAGCACTGCAGTCAAGCATGGGTGACCTTTACATGCATAGTTGTCATAGCGAGCGCTATAGCGCAAAATAGCGCATAGCGCACAGGTTGCGCTATTTTGGTTCTTATAGCGCAGGGGTCCCGTGTAGCGCAAAAATAGCGCGCTATAGTGCGCTATTTTATCATAGCGCAGCCATGAATAGCGCGCTATTTTGCTTTTTCTTTTTTGAACATGCATTTTCGTTTTTTTTTTTTTTTTTGGAGATTTTAAACATACAGTTTTTTCCTTTTGTGCCTTTTTCCTGTGTTTTTTTTTTAGATCTTTTCTGTAAGCAAAAAAAAAAAAAAAAAAAAAAAAAAAAAACATTATAGCGCATAGCGCAGGCCTTGCGCTATTCGCTATTGACAACACTGTTTACATGTAGCCAAGCAAGTCCTAAAATCAGAAGGTGGACTCAGAGGCCTGCACAATGATCTGTTCCCAACCTTAGCCAGAGAAATACCCGGAAACACTGCTATGTTTGGAGCATATGAAGCAATCAAATAATATATTTCTGGTGGGACAGACACATCAGGTTTAGAGAAGGGGTCGTTGATCATAGCAGGAGGTTTGGCAGGAGCATCTTTCTAGGGCTCTGTGTACCCTACTAATGTCGTGAAAAGTGTCCTGTCAGTTGATGATTTTAAGTCCCCTAACTATTCAGGGTCTATCGATGCTTTTTAGTAAATATTGGCTTTTGAAGGAGTTAAAGGCTCTATAGAGTGTTCGGACCTGCTGTGGCGCGCGGTATCCCTGCCCTGTTAACGCTATTTGTTTCTTGGCTTATGAGGTTACCAAGCCTAGTTTAGTATAATGTATGTGATTTTTCTATACCGTTTATATGATGTTTTGTCATTTTGATATTGATTTTTATGGTTTATGGCTGCTCTCGGATTGAGACTGACATTATCTCTAGATTGTTGCATAATTGATACTCCATCCATGCCTAAGTTTAAATTTGTTAATTTTAGTTGGAATATTTTGTTTGATGACTTATTTATGTGAAGCAGCTTTGTTGTTCATGTTTCTTAAATGTTACTTATCCATAAAATGCTCATTACTTAAGAAGTTAGTAAATATCAAATCTGAATAACGAAATGTCTGTAGACGTTTTGCTGTATGAAAGACTGCGGACACTAAGTAATTTTATTGTCTAATTTTGTCTAATTTTTGGCTATGCAGGTAGATTTTTTAAAGACAATTTTTGCGATAAAGGGCAGCTTTGTTTTATTTTCAATTAATCTAAAACCATATGTTATGTGAATTTGTTTTGAGTTATGATCAGAACTCTATTTTTTTAGATTATTTTTTCAACTTAGGTTGAAAACTTAAGTTAACATTAGCAACGTAATCCGAGTTTGTAAATTACTCTAGTTTGGGGTTTCAGTTTTTCAGATAACAATGATACTTTTAAGTGATTTCATTTAAATGAATTAGTTCAATAATTTATGATTTATTTATTACATCTACTCTTGCATTTTTTTTTTTTTTATATTTCGGTTAAATGTTCACTAGTATGGTGATGTATTTTGAACTTAATTTTTTCTATATTTATTTTTCAATTCATTAACTGTTTAGAGCTCTAAAATATTAAACATCAAGACTACATTAATTCTACTTGATATATGATAAAAATGTACATATGTGTTTATGACTGATTCAAACCAATAAATTGATAGCACATCCTTTGTCTTACGTAGGTTTACATTGCAAAATTCAATTTACTTGAATTTTCATCTTTTCAATTAATTACATTTTCTCTTAAATTACACTATAATTTTTCATTAAAATCTGACTTAAAATAAATTTTAACAAATAATTTTATATTTCATATAAAACAAATTAACGGTTGGTTTTCCCATCGTTGTGCGGTAATTCTAGTTTAGTTATATGGGGGTAACGTCCCATGAACAATATTCTCCAACCGATTTGTCAACTCCAAAAGATACATAAATAACAACTCACCCTTTTTCAGTGGAACGTTCAAAAGGTAAAAAATGAAAGAGATGATTACACTTGTTCAGAGATGTTCTCACGTACATTTCAACGAATAATTCATAATTTTTTGTGTAGAATAATCATTGTGCTAGACATTATGAATAACAACTGATGGGAAAAAAAAAAAAAAAAAAAAGAAGAAGACAATAAGATGCATTAACAGAGGAAATCACAGGCTAAACGTTAATTTTATAGCTCGGATTTACAAGATTTTCTAAGCCAGATACAACTTGAATCGACTCAATCACATCCCCCACTTTAAGATCAGCTAAATAATCCTCATTCTCCGTAACATATCCAAATACTGCATATCTCCCATCCAAAATATTAGCATTGCTTGGAGTTAGTTCACTTTCTTTCAAAAGCCAGAATACTTGGCTTGATGCGGAGTTAGGTTCGAACTCCTGAAAATTGTAGGCCAGTGTTAATACTGTATCATGTTATTATGGGTTATTAACTGTAAATATGCACTAAACGTATTTGATAAGTTCAGAATACTTATTTCTTTATCTGGTATTTGGAATATTCATGACTACATGTATGAGAAGGTACAAGTTTATCTAATAATAATAATACAGATGAAGATCAATAAATAGAAGGTAAGTCGAATGACGTTAGCTGCTAAGTCAATGGTAAAGGTTAATTAAATTAGCCTGTGTCTTGTTTTACACGTCTGATACACTTAAAGGTAAAGCTGATAGTATACAATCCCACTTTGGGAAGAAGGAAAATAGAAATATTTTTTAAAACCCTTTTACCTTGATTCAGCACTGAACGCTAGTTTTGTACTAACCAGCCAGCTGACATATCTATGCTAGGTAAATAAGTCATAAGCAGGCCTTTCCTTAGTTTTAGGCATGTCAACGGATGCTTTGGGATATGGGTAGCGCTATATCTGCGTTCGCATCCAAAACCATTTTCGGATATCGGATGTCCGCATCCGCGGATACGGATGGTATTGGATAATTATCCGATTCGCTCAACGATTGATAAATTCAAGAACATAAATGATTTTTTTTAAGCTTGACATAAAGTTTTTTTTTCAATCCAGTTGATTATTAAAATACTAAAAATAAACAAATATAATTATAACAAATATTTTTGAACAATTAATATATGTTTAATGTGTATAATGTAGACTTTCAACTTAATAAAATAATAAATAAATGTATTTTATAATGCCAAAATATACATAATTAAAACTATAGTCATGAAAAAAAGCAGACGATAATTTTCGAATGTGGATATGTCTGTCTGCATCCATTCTTTCGAATATCGGATATTTATCCGCTTTTCGGATGCAGATGCTGACAAAATTCCTATTTTACAAATATCCATTGACAGCCCTTTTACCAGAGTCACTTAGCCCACACAAAATAAACTTTTTGTTATATATATATATATATATATATATATATATATATATATATATATATATATATGAGAAACTCTATATGGACACAAAATGATGACACAAAATTGAACATAATAACTCTCAGTCACTAATCTCCCCATGAATTCCACTTTCAACATAAAGACAAATAAATCTAACGGTTCAAACATTGTGTTTAATTCTGTGTCTCAATAACTTCTCCCTATATATACACACACACACACACGTACATACATACATATGTATGTATGCATATATGTATGTATGCATGCATGCATGTGTGTGTGTAATGAAAATTTATAGATGTATCGTCCAGATTATAAATATGGTAAAATGCACACAGTAATAAGTCAATATTTACCGTTAAAACATACATCCCATTCGTTGGTTTGGAACATCGGAGTTATCATGGTATGTATATTTAAATGCACCCAAACTTTGTGGAAATGATCTTGAGTATGATACGAACATATTCACAAATTTCATAGCATTTAATATACTGTAACCCATGTGTTTGTTGGTTGTTTTGGAAGAAGGAGAGGGGAGGGGGGGGGGGGTGGAGGTGCTCCAAAAAGGGTGCCATTGAACATTCCTTTCTCCCTTTGTGTGTGACCAAGGATCGGATCGCGCTTGCTTTTGCTACATCTCAAATCCTTCTGAATATCATCCACATGCTACTGTTTGATTAACATTTCTCTCACCGAAAGTGATATAACACACACACACACACACACACACACACACACACACACACATATATATATATATATATATATATATATATATATATATATATATAGTAAAGTCTAAATGAACACAAACTGATGACACAAAATTTTGTATACAAATTGTGGACCATAAGATCTCCTTCTGAATTCCACCTTCCACGTAAAGACAAACAAATCTTGTAGTCCAAAATTTGTGTACACCAATTTGAACTTTGAATACAATTTGAACCACATAAATACACCCAGCATAGGCGTGGCACGTAAGCAACATTCAAGATTGCTTCAGAAACCAACCAAATGGCCTGAACTTTGAAGGTCAAACGCCACGGAGCATATATCTAAGGGAATTTTGATAATATTTATATCTATATTATCAGATTTAAATATATTAAGATATCAGACCTCTCTAGCCATTGCCATTGTTCCAAATGCATTGAAAGGAAGTCGTGTTTGAGCTTTGTACAGTCCAAGTTCCTGGTAATAAATAGCTCCAAGTAAACAATTCAGGATCATCCAACTTATATATTTGATAACATATTGTAAGCATACAATGATGCTATATTCGAATGAGGCAAAACAACTAAAAGGAAAATCGACAAGGAACTCACTTCCAATGTTTCACCATACACAGGAACTCTATCACCAGCTACCATTAATTCAAGAGGAATCGATCTGATTTTCCCAGTGCTTGGATCAATGAAACCCTCTGCAGGACCTTCAGGGTCACCAGTCTGAACAACAAACCCATCGGCTGCAGCATTAAAAAAAACATAGAATTCATGACTACATGTATTTATCAAGCTATATGCATCAACAACCCTGTGCAACTTAATAAAAGCTTGGAATTCCTAACTGTGCATCAAACTATATGCATTTATCTAACTTTATATGAACATTGATAACATATGCAGATTGAGAGTGGTATATAACATGCAAATATTCAGATAAAACAGAAATCAGAGTCGAACATTTTTTCGAGCTGCTATTAAGTGCATAACATTTAAGTAGGTTCACCTAATGAAAATCATGTCAAAAAGACTAAAATATATACAAGACATGTACCCCTTTGTATTTCCATGCCATCATAGAAATGCCTCTCCACTAAATCGACAAAATTCCCAGCTGTTACCGGAGCATTGTAACCATCTAGAACAATCCGGAATACGCAGTCTTGTATGCTGGGATTGCCTTTAATTTTAACCTTCATATCAACAGTTGCTCGTCCCTTCAGGAGCGGCATATTTTTGTATTCTTCAGGAACCTCATATGGAAATCCATCCACCATGTCCTCCTCAACACTGCAGAAATGCATGTCTTCAGCTGCAGTCAATGACAAGTATATATACATGAGAAATGCACCATTTTACTTTTTGGATTAATTACCTAGATCAACTTTCCATGGGCAAATCATTAGCACTAAACTAATGGTTTTGAATGGTTTCTATAGTTTATGTCTCTAATTATGTCAGTAGCACAGAAGAGACCAACTGTGGTACATACTTGTCATGAAGTTTCAAAGAAGAAATGACAAAATAACATTGAAGCCTAATGTACATATTAAAATGTTTAACAGATGATGCCATATTCATGAGTAACAAATTCTATACTTACGCTCCAACATAATTCAGAAGCTCTTTTTGCTTAGATGACACAGCATCTCGATTTCTTTCCTCTACAATACGCTGAAGCTCCTCCATTCCAACAACCAATTTGTCAAGCATTTCTTGGCCATGAGGTTTTTTTGCTTCAGCAACACTTGCCAAAATCATAAGTCTTCCTTGGCTGAGTGAACGGGAAGCCTGCCTCAAATTCTACCATTCAAAGAGAGTAGGATGTGAGATTATTTGATGTCTGCCACTCAACAACAGTAAATACGAAATTAGAATAGAATGATAAGGAAATGAATGTGAACATATCAGTAGTTATATCTTTTAATTGGTATCAGATCCAAAGTATTAAACACATCGGTGTATGCAATAATGAGGTATCCATGCTACAAGTAGTGTGTTGAGCGATAACACATTTAACAAATTACCTTTTACCTCAGTTTAAACAGCCATGTGTTCTTGAGCAATCACGTGATTACTTTGATAACAGTGGTTTTTAACAAGTTTTGCAACTATAATATAGTTTCCCTAAAGGGATGTTCAAGATTATTTTACCAAAACATGGATTTCAATAGATAAGACAATATGTGAATATCTTACTCGCTCAACTGAATCCAATGCCCTAGTTCCAGAAATTTTGAGGCTGTCCGTAATATCCTCAAGGGGTTTTTGAACCTCCCTAATGGCCTTATTGTCAATAGGCAGGGAGTACCTTAATAATGCACCAGGGTCTTTAATAGGTGGTCCGGATATTAGTACTGCAAGATCAGGTAGCACAGGCCAAGGTGATGCATGTGCAGCCAAACTTACATAAGGAATGCCCGTCAACAAGCTAACTGCTAACGCTATAGAAATTGCACATTCCTTAAGACCAAATGGTCCCTTTTTCTGCATAGTAAGTAAATAGATGAATGTTATATACATTTACCATCAAATAATTGAAATATACAATACACTTAGTACACCACCAAAAAATATGAACTATGATGGAGGTTAACATTGAAAATGTTGAAACTTGATATAATTATGTTTGACTGATTATGAATAAGAGATACAAGCTCGTTGTAATCATCAACACATTCATTAAAATCATTGCATTACTCATGGGACTCATAGTTAGGTGACACTTAGCTGGAATAATATATATTTTCAAGGTTGAACATACAAATGGTCCGATGTCTAGTAAAGAATAACATCATAATGGTGAACCAAAGTGCAATATACAGCATGGCACATATTTTAATTGTTGTTTATGTATGCACTCAATATCTCTACTTAACTCGTTGAAATACATTCATAACACCAAATCATCAAATTAGCTGAAATAAAGATTGCCACAACGAAGTGATATTTGATACTTAATCTCTTTTTTACTCCAAGCTCGGAAAATCACAGAGTTAACTGAAATATCAATTTTTTTTAACTTAATTAGCAGCATTTACCAGAACCATAACACAAGAGAAAAACAGATCAAATCAACGAAAGAAATTCAAGGATATTATAATTACTGTCTAAGTACTAATGCTAGAACTACATTGAACAAAAACAATACCTTCTGGTCACCGAAACGATATTGGGGAAACTTCGATAAAGAACACTGAACCCCAAGTCGGTTCCCCAAACCTAGCCTGGGCGAAATGAGAAAAGGTTCGTAGGATGAAAGAAAAGGACGAGAATGGCAATGGAGAAGAGAAGAAGGTGCCATTAATCCAAAGAAAATAGAGAAAGTAAAAGGGATTAGGGTGTTGAAAATGAACTTAAGAGATAAATTTTGTGGAGAAGGCACTGATATATAGTGGAAAACGCGAGGAGAAGATAAGCGGAGATATTAATTGGATAAGATGAGATGGTAGGATAGGGCTTCCATTGGCATTTGGGCATCTCCAGCAATTTAAAGTAAATAAATTACGTTTTAAGCGCTTTCAAACTGAAAGTTATCAAAAGACCCAACATTTTTGGTTGAACGGATGGATGAACCTCAAACACTGCCTCAACAAACACCTAAGCTTTATAATATACATTTCAACAATTTTTTATTCTAAAGAATTATCATCTTAAACGCATGTTCAATAGACATCGCATGTTCAGCAGACGTCTCATACTATAAAAAAAAACACACAAAAACGTAATTGATTAGGTCTTAAATAACTAGTACAAAAATGTGACATTTGTTGGAGTGATTTGAGAGTGTATACATTACATTATGTAATATATAAGCATCCATTGGAGATGCTCTTAGTTGATGTAAAAAATAGTAAAAATAATAATGCATAACTCAAAATAAAAACATAAAATGCATAACGTCAAAAAAGAAAAAACCGATGGGACCTAAAAGTAAAATTACTCTAAGCTAAACATGATAAATAAAAACAAATGATAACTATTTACATTTTTATTCTCCTTCAAAGCAAATTTAAATGAAAAAAAAAAAACGATGGTGAATCATCGAAAACCAATTTTGGAGAAATGACTAAAAGGAAAATCATAAAACGATTGGTATCGACTGGTATAATTTCATATGAGACAAGAATTTAATTATTTATTCATTACTATAATGCGCGAAATTTCCTACCATAACTCGTGGTAATTTAAAAAAAACTAAGTTGAAGTCACTTAAGAATGCCCAAAAAGTATATGTACCAGACTTGTTTTTCCACCAAGTGATCACTTATTTGGCCAACAATATTATAATGGAATTGGAGTACAAAATGATGATGAAGTGGATCCTTGACTTGAAGAAGATCAACTATGAAAAGTCAATGACTTATGCCACAAAATTCTATAATAGAAAAGTGTGAGAATGTGAAATATAGATCGTAAGACTAAATTAAAACTAGAGAGGAGAGGGATGAATAGTGTCTTCTTAATTATATTTAACCTTTTAAATTCGTTCACGATTGCGTTTATAATGATTTAATTAACAATCACGTAAACAGTCACAGAATCATGCGGATAAAAACAAATGTTGTAAAGTAACAGGAAAGAACCCACCAGGATGTTATATTGGTTCGGAGTTACTCTGCACTCAGTCCTGCAAATACCTTCTACATATTTCTTTTTAACTAGTAAATGCAGATGCATTCACGATTTCGAGGCTACGAGACATACCCTATAAAATCTCGACCTCTGGGTAGAGTCGCTTGATTTCCGAGGCAACAATGTGGAATCTAGAGGCCACGATCTCACCTAATTGATTTACAAGCTACAATCACACCTTTATAAACAACGTTTTTTTATTTGATAGAGCTTATAGACTCAGATGTTTTGATCTTTGATAAAAGTTGATCTTATAACTCCAGATTGCACTTGATCTTAAGAGACTGACGAGAGAATCAAATTAGAAATAAATGGATTTGATTCTTATTGAACTTTGACAGCGTTTGGTAAAAAAAATCTTTAGGAAATGAAAGTAAATAAAATGGAGAGAAGAATGCAAGAAAGTAGTTACAAAATTCTTTCAAAATGACTAATATATATAGTGGAACAACTATTATCCGGCTGTTAGCTAAGATTCATGCATCCAAAAGATAAAGTGAAAGAAGGCTAAAGCTGAAGAAAAGGCCTTGGAAGAAGAAGAAAGGTGCTCAGAGCCACAAAATTTCCTGGAGCGAAGGTTCGAAGAGAAAGCAAAAACTTCATACAATGGTCGGAGGGATTATATGATTAAACAAAGCAGCATGCAAAGAGATAGACTTTCAGTGTAATCAAGATAAACCCCTTCCAGTAACATCAAAGGGTACGTCCTTCGAAGTAAAACATTTCAAATATAAGCAGCGAAGCGTAGATTTTGAAAAGGCCAGGAAAACATTGTTTCGAAGAAATTAACATTAGAAAGCAACTCCACGCTCAACAAAAGACTCATCTCAGCGGAAGGGATAACGTTCCGGGTAATCTAGCACCTTAAGTCGGGAGCTTGCATGGAAGCATACCTCCTGCAACATCCAAACTCACCTCTAGAAAGATATACAATTTCCAAGATTGAAAGGCTAAGCTCTGCCTTTTGGTTTACCTTAAATGGGCATACAGGAAAGCATGAGCCTCAACCAATAAGGCATCATATGCAAAAGAAGAAGCCATAAACTGTACTGAGGGCCGAAATCCCCAGCAGGTTCATCTCTTCTGACCTTTCTAAGTCCTTCACCTTCGAAAGATTCCTTTCATGAACCCTTACAACTTCCCTACACTTTCTCTTCCAAGGAAGCATAAAGCACAATCAAGAAGCTTCCATAAGCACTTCCGACATAAAGGCAAGATGAATCCCATATGTCTGATGAAGGGCCAACCAACAAGTATAAATCGACTCCAGTAGTCCAAAATCAAGGCGATCATATTCATTTCAAATTTGTAAACTTAGAATTACAGAGTGTAACCCTAGTTTTCAAATTAAATTGGGGATTTCTCTTTTCCTGTAACCTCAATTCGTAATAAAAAGGAGAATTGAGAATCTCAACTTAGGAGGATTAATTTTAAGAGAAAGAGAGCTTGATCATTTTTGGCTATTAACTTATTTAATAGCTGATTGCACATGCTAACTTCTTATCTTTATCTGAAACCGATGTTGTGAAACACATGGGGAGAAATAACATAGCTGGGTCCAAAGGCGGTAAATCCTTTCCTAAAAGGTGTAAGAAGAGTAATTGCTAATGGATCTAAGTTGTTTTAAGACATCATGACTCTTATCCCTTCACTGAACTTCACAACATCGGATTCTTCATCTATTCAACTTTAAATATATAACCTGCCTAGAGAATTTTTAGTTTCTTTGAAAGAGGATTGGGTTTCGGCCTTGTTTTTAATCTCATGTAATCGAATATAATCCTAACTTCGCATGTTTTCAGTGGGATGAAGGGTATAAATACTGATTTAACTTAGACAAATGTAACATCCCAAATTTTAATAAACATTAATTAACTAGAAAAGGGAAACAAACTAAATATTAATCAGAATAAACTTCAGAATTGGACAACAGGACCAGCACCATTGGGTCCTTTGTAATTTTTTAGACACTTGGTTTGTTGGAAACAAAGTAAAAATTAATAAGTTATGAATTAAAGAAGAAAAGATAAAAAAATTGAATTTACTGTCAAGTGGGACGACCCACCCTACTTGGGTTAACCTAGCGTCGACCCAAGACGTAGATGGGTCGACCCAGTGCACTTTTACAGCGTATCTTGGAGCGCACGTATCGACAACGAATGTTTATTACTCTTCAAACATTAATTTATGAGTTGGCATAGTTTAATTGGTTCATTTTGAACCAAAAACTGATGTGGTGCTTTCTGATTGGTCCAATGATATGGTTGGCCCATATTTAATCCTAATTTTTGACGGTTGAGGACACCTCGTAAACCCTATAAATATGCCAGTAGAGCCTCTCTCATTTCTTCACATCCATTATTTCTCTCTTCTTCTTCTTCCCCAGATCTATCCTCAAAATTAGGAAGGGCCAAATAATTAATTTTTACGAGGACAAAGAAGTTCTATACTTTTAAATAATTATTTTTATAAATACTTCTAGAGGTGGAGGCTCTGTTGGAATAAGAAAGGCTATGAGGGAAGCTCTCTTCATCAAATCTGTGATTTTTTATGTGATTTCTAGATTAGTTAATTGTGTAGGAAAATTTAGACAGTTAAATAGTTTTAATTTGCAAGTTTAAAGTTTACGGTTATTTACAGTATTTATATGTTTAGTTTTTTTTAAAGTTACTGTAATTTATTTATTGTCTATACATATTTCTTTCAAGTTATTTACTATTTATAAGTAATTCTCCTTCTCATATTCCTTTCTCTATTGTGTTTTTATTTGTAGTTCTGGTTATGCCCTATTTTATTTGTTTTGTTTATTTTTGAGTGTTGGTCTTGCGCGTAGCCTAGATCATTATTCTTTTTCTTTTAGCATCGAGCCTAGACCAAAAGAGAGCCTAGGCCATTAGCGTTATTTTGTGTTAAAATTGAAACAATATTGAAATTAAATAAAAAGGGTTTGTTTGGCATGTTAGAACTGATTAAATATTATAATCAGTATTGGACTGTAAACTGGGGATAAAACTTAAATGTAATTGGAGAACATGCAAACATATAGACTGGAATAGGTAACTTAGTTGGACGCTACGTAATGTGGGGTTGGGTTGTATAAAACGGTAAACATTAACTAGGGATGTTTGATACAACCTAGCAATATAACATGATGTTATATTGCGCTTATTAATAAAATTAATTTATGTTAAGATAAATTAAAGATAAAATTAACAAGCTAAGATGGTGGAGTCTGTTCCGGCAGCGTGGGGCTAATTGGGGAAAATAAGTTGCTCGTAGGTTAGGTCTGTTTCGACAGCGTGGGGCTGATTAAGGAAAATAAAAGGCCTAATAAATTAATAAGATTGTAGTGGGAGTCCGTTCCGACAACGTGGGGCTGATTGGGGAAAATAAGTGGCTCGTAGGTTAGGTCCGTTCCGACGGAATGGGGATGATTAAGGAAAATAATTGGCCTAATATAATAAAAAATTGTGTAGTTTAGGTTTGTTCCGACAACACGGGGTTGATTGGGGAAACTAAATGGCCTAATAGAAAAATAAATGGGGACCAAGTTTAGGGGTGATTAGTGTCAATTTTATATTTGGTTGGGGACCCGTATCAGACAGTATCCATATTATCATCTATGAAGGTCTCACAATAGGTAGAGGCGATGACACACTTTACTACACTGGATAGTAGGAGGTCCAAACGAGGTGGATACGGGCGCGTTCTGACAGGACGATGAGCGTGCATCGTGTCGATTAGGGAAAATAAGTCGCTGCAACGCTTGTGATTAACGGCTAAGTCCTTTTAGTTGATGGATTCGGGATTGATAACCCCGAATTCCATAGCTGGTATAGGTTATCACATTGTGGTTATAGGAGCTGGTCAATGGGTGGAAATTTGGTAAAGCCTAATTTTGATATCTTGATAAGTTGGTGTAGAAATCTTAAATATGAATGAGAAGTCAATCTTTATTCCTGCTTAACTTTGTTTACTGCTTTTATACATCTATGTCTTATGTCCTTAGAACTATTCATCTATCTAATGCTTTTTTAACTTATGCTCATGCTAGAAATTACTAGAACTCACCAGACATATGTCTGACCTAGTTTGTTTTCTCCTTCTCTCTTCCTTCCCCTCTAAGGCTTGTAGGGTGGAGGGTCTCAGCAGTGATTCTTGATTTTACAGTTCGGCTTGTATTCAAACTCATTTCAGACTTGTGTATTGATTCATTTCTCATTTCTATTGTGTTGACATTGAGAGGAATGGTTTTACTTATGCACCCTGAAATTATGGTTTTCGACAAGAGAATATATTTGGTTTTATGTTATGACTATTTGGTACTTCTGAAATGTAACAAGCACCGTGATTTGACTTGCTTTATTAAATGTTGTTTTCAAATTTTCGTTGTGTTTTATATTTCTGTCTTATGAATTTTAGTTTCTGTGTTGTTACTTTATACCTAAACGCTTCATAAATCTTAGCGCATCCTTATATGGGTGATGTTAAGGGGTGTGGGGTGTTTCATTTGATATTAGAGCCTAAGTTTACAAGATCAGATTTTTTTTCTTCTGAAAAAGTGTTTTCAAAAGTAAAGTATATCCAAATAAAACTTGTTTTTGGAAAATATCCCCTCAAGTCAACTACGATATTCTCTTGATTGCTTTTTTTGAATTATTGCCTCTCTTTTTCAGCATGTCCGGGGCTCCCAACTTTCCAAAGGGTGTTCCCATTTCAGCATGATTCCACATGTATGATGAAGCTACGACGCCTGCCGTACGGCAAGGAAATGCCCAACCTCTAGCTACAGCCATGGTAGTTCCACCGAATCCAACGGCTAATTTTCTAAGCTTTGTAAGGATTTTTTTTGCTATGGACGACAAGCCATTTCTAGGATCGAAGAGTTTTGTTGATGTTCGTAATTGGCTTAGAGAGACCGATCGTCTATTTAGATTATTAGAGCTTGATGATAGGATTCAGTTGGCTACCTAGCAACAAAAAGGAGAGGCTTCGTACTGATGGGAAGTGGCCGAGGCAGAGTAGGCCATGAGGACATGGGATGAATTTTAGGATAAGCTTGGGATTTTTTTTTATCGCTAGCTGAAGAAGGGATGCAATTCGAAAGATTCTTGAGTTTGAGACATGGTGATATATCAGTTAAGGAGTATGTGAATAATTTCTACGAGTTGGCGAGATTTGGCTTAGATCTGGTTAATCTGCGCGTAAGAAGGCATTGAGGTTTGCGAGGGGGCTAACCAACCCCTCCAAGGACTAGCACTGGCACACATTCCTATGGGTGCGACTTTTGCGGTTCTACTGGAGATACCTCTTATGTACGATGATGGGAAGGAGAGTACACCTGGGGCTAAGACTGGGGTGACCAAAACGGGTTTTGGAAAGAAAAAGTGGTGGCCTAAGAAAGATGGAAAGAAAATGGGAGAGAAGCCGGATAAAGCACAAATCAAGAAGGAAGTGAAGTGCCATGCGTGTGGCATGATGGGGAACTTCGTCAAAGATTGTAAGAAGACTGCTAAGAAGGGTGCTTGCTTTCAGTGCGGAGAGATGAGACATTATAGCAGGCAGTGCCCTTAGAGGCAAGGACAAGGAGCAGGTTCATTCGGAGCACAGTTTCATGCGCTTGAGGTGGCTCTGACCGGTGGTAGCAGTCATTGCAGAGGTAGGAAGGTCACTGTAGAAGGTTTGATTTCTTTTTTCGACTTTCTCATTAGGACCTTATTCGACTCTGGTGCTTCTCATTCTTTCATATCTAGTTTTGTTGTTGATAGTTTACACTTAGACACTTCTATAGTTTCTGATCCGGTAGTTGTCTCAAACCCCATAGGAGGTACGGTTCACCTATCTATGATGTGTATTGGTTTGAGTATTTCTATTCTTGGCGTCAAGTTTGATTGTGATGCATATGTACTGGGTTTCATGAGGTACGGGCTTATTCTAGGGATTGATTGGTTGGCCATGTATGGAGTCATCCTTGACTGCAAGAGGAGAGTTGCGAGGCTTTTGACGCGCCATGGTAGGACTCTCAAGATTTCTCGCGATCCGAGAGGATCGGTAATGCTCAGTTTCTTGGATTCCGTAGATGCTTCTGCAGACGATCTCAGTTTGGTGCCTGTAGTTGACGTATTCGAAGAGGCGAGTGAGCTACCTCCTAGGCACGAGATTGATTTTCTGATATACTTGATAGCGAATGCTAAGCATGTTGCATTGGTAGTGTGCCACATGGTTCCGAGGGAGAGAAGGGAGCTTAGTAAGCAAGTGGGTGAGTTGTTCGAGACACAATTTATTAGGCGGAGTATTTCTAAGTGAGGAGCACCAGTCGTCTTCGTGACTAAGGCATATGACTCTCTTCGTCTATGCATGGATTACAGAGAATTGAAAAGGCTCACAAAGAGGAATCGATACCCACTCCCTCGGATAGATGACTTATTTGATTAGTTAGTAGACGCTTTAGTTTTCTCGCAGTTGTATTTGACTACAGGTTTTCATCATCTTAGGGTGGCGGATGATAGCACATATAATACTGCCTTTAGGACTCCCGATGGATTCTTTGAGTGACTGGTTATGCTTTTTGGGCTAACCGATGCACCGACGTAATTTGCTGATTAGTTGAGTTGGGTATTTGAAGAGTTCTTAAACAAGTTTGTGGTATTGTTTTTTGATGATATCTTGGTGTTCTTGGGGAGTAAGGATGAGCACGCCTTGTAGTTGGAAGAGGTCCTCCGTACTCTCTATGCACATCAGTTGAAGGAGAAGTTCTCTAAGTTTCTTTTTTGGCAGAAGGAGGTGAGGTTCTTGTGGCATGTTGTCTCTAGAGATGGTACAGCAGTAGATCTGGCAAACTTTATCATAGTACAGGATTAGAAAGCCTCTAAGAATGCGACAAAAGTGAGGAGCTTTCTAGGTTTTGCAGGATATTATTGGAAGTTATTTAGGATTTTGTGCGAGTCTCTGCTCCGCTTATCCGCCATATGAAGAAAAACCTAGTATTTGCTTAGGATATAGATTGCGAGGATGCATTCTTGAGGTTGAAGAAAGCTCTCACATCGGCTTCACTGTTGACCCTTCCGGATGGTATGAAGATGTTCACTGTGTATACGGACGCTTGCGACACGAGCATAGGTGCAATGCTTATGCAGGAGGGTACAATTGTCTACTACGAGAGTAGGAAGCTGAGGGTGCATGAAAGGAATTACCCTACCCACGATTTAGAGCTAGCGGTGATGGTGTTTACAGGTAGATTGGTTGTTCTGATAGGCTGTTGCGACTTACTAGAGAACCTTTGGATTTTGATTTGGCAGACCGACACATCTATCATAGACAAATTCATTTGGTTGAAGGTTTTCCTAAAAAGGATGTTTACGGATGCTCCACAGTCGACGAGCACCCTTCTCACTGTGGCGGGCTCAGTGCCAACTATCACTACCATTGGATCAAGCATAGAGCTTTAATGCCTTCTGTATCTCTTGCTGTGAAGACTATGTCATCACTGAACTTTTTCTATTGCTTTGCAAGGATTGTGTCTTCCAAAATAAAGCAAGCTTCATCCTTTTGGGGCGCATTTTAGAGCGCTTGAGTACCTCTCCGTTTCTACCCAACTTTTCTGTGTTGGATGCAGACTGCCTGAAATTGACCATCTTTCCATTATTTAACCTCCATTTCGGTTGCTGGGTCCCAGCTGGTTAGTTGGGACAACTGGCCCCTAGGTCATTGGGGATGGCTCTACAGCCTGAGGTTTTTTGACATATTGCTACAATTTATTATCTCTAATATGCTCTTCTACCAGATTTTTCAGGTGTCGGCACTCGTCTATGCTATTCCACGGCTGGTTATGGAAGCCAAAAAATCTCCCAGAGTTCTTCTGATTCTTCGTCATTTTCATTGGAGGCGGTCTTGGGTAGTGTTCTTTCTCATTGGTAGCCAAGAAAATATTCTCGGGTGTCTCGTTCAAAGGTGTGAAGTCCTCAGGCTTATAATATTGGACGTGTTTTCCATCCTTTTTACCCTTGCCTTTGCCATCTTATGCTCTTTCCCAACCTCTTGACTTTTTCCCTTCATCCTTGGCAACATTTCTCTCTTTCGAATCTTCGATATTACGGTTTTGCATGCTACCAACAACATTTCCAACCATTGGATTCGTTTCCTTCCACCTGATAAACTCGTCAGCCTTTTTTATAGACTTTTTCAAGTGTGTTAGGTTCCTTCATTTTCACTCACTTTCCAAATTCTGTCTCTTTGTCAATGACCGCACCAAAGCCATCAACATCATCCTTGACTTGGAGTTGCCAACCTCCGTTACTGCAGTATCGAAGCAATTCAAGAAGGATTTAAATGGTTCTTCCAACTTCTGAGTCATTCCGAATAATGGCATGATGTGTTTTGCCTTTGAATATATAATCTAAACAGTTAATTAAATTTTCAAGTCAAATCTTCAAACTTGTCAACTAAGTTTGGTGCAAGCTTTGTAAACTATAAGGACGCGTACACCGAAAAGTAACGACATTTCAGTTTATCAATCGCTTGTGCACCGTTCATATGGTAATCATATTTTAACAAAAACAAATTGGTGTCAGTCGTTCCATTATATGCCATCATTTTTATTGAGACAAACTTCTTAGGATATTCGTCCCTCAATATCTTGAATGGAGTTCGGTTGGAAGCAAAACCTCAGTCTTCTTCCGCTTCTTTTATAGCCAAAATTTCTTCCATAATCTGCTTAATCATCCTCGAGATACACTCCTCACTATCGTACTGCTCCACGAAATGGGCGCCAGTTGCTTTTCCAGGCGTTTGACTCGGCAAACGACCTTGATTATCTAATTGGGGCTCCGACTCACCGATTCGCGGAGATGCCCCTCCGATGATGCTCACGATTTTCTGAGAAGGTAGTTTCACGGGTTATTTTTTCTCATTCCAATCAGCATTGCTCCTGACATTTTCAGCACCGACATTGTTGCCTGGATCGTTGTCTGAAACCGACATCCTATCCAGATCATTGCCAATATTATCCTGATGTTCCTGACCATTTCTCATATCCAAATCTTGGGAATGATTCCCTTGTTCCTTCCTGCACTAGTCCAAGCGGCATTAGTAATATGCATTCTCTGGGCTTCTTCTGGATTCCTTCTTCTCCGATCAGAGGTTGAAGAATGCGCATGTTCTTTTGAGTCGATCTCCACTCTATTAGTTCCCGGATTTGGTCCTGTAGTTAGGATAACATCCAACTTTTCCATCAACATTCGGGTTTTAGCTTCCGACACTGGTTCATACCTTCTACTACACTATCAAGCTCTCTTTGAGTAATAACTTCCCCTAGGGTTGTGGTTGCACCATTATTAGCCATGGGGGAAACTTGAGTACCATCGGCTATGTTTCCAGAAGTCGCATCTACCCCGGATTTTCTACTACTTGTCTTCTTTCTTGTAGGATCCATGATATCCTACGAACTTTGAGTTCTTAAAGATATCATTTCTGTGGATCTACCTTTTTAACCTTGATGATCTATAGTATAAGCACGGATTTAGGCCTTAGATTCAATTCTCAGTGAAAGCATCAAATGTTAACTCCAAAAATGGTGATAATGCCTACTTGATTGCGAAAGCACCACCCTTTGATATGGAAAAAAATACAACAGTAAAAATAAAAGAAAAAAGAAAGAAACGAAAAGTAGGGAAGAATAAACACAATTTTATAGTGGTTCGGCTTGAGATCAAGCTTACATCCACTTTGAATACTTTTATTATGATCCTTGCCAAGCCAATTACAAAGAAATACAGATGATTACAACGATCTCCATAATAGAGATTAACAGAAAATCACAAGTGCTAGTGGTTATCAGAGAATAACAGTAACCAATCTAGATGACCTAAGTTTTGCTATCTCTAGAGATGAAGCCTTGCTATTGAAGGTGATAATGATTGCTGGAAGATAAGATTGACAAAGCTTTGACAGGGCAAGGAAATCAATCCCTTTTCGTATTGGAGGATATGGGGTATCTATAGGAGTTTTGGGTGGAGTTGGGTTAGGCCTATATGCATAGGAGCTCGAAATAGCCCCTGGATCTACCCCTTGAAATCACGTGCCAACATAACCTATCTGCATAGATCGGTACCGGTCCATGGATGATGGACCAATACTAGTCCATGGAGATAGTGTATTTTACACTTTTGACTTTGGAACTATCATCCTTATGTCCCCTCTAGTCTTCAGATGAAACTTGGCTTTGTTTGGACTTATCTTGCTTATGTATCGAGCTTTTACACTTGAAAGAATATGTTTTGCCTTCAATCTGTTGAGTGACTTGAAACAAATCTTATCTAATTGACCTGAAATCTCGTATACATCCTTTGGATAGGTTCCTTAGGACACTGGCATGGGTCGCGTGTCCATATGGCCTAGTACATGGACCGTTAATGGTCTATGTACTTAATGCATTTGGCATCTGGGTTTTGTGGGCGCTTTATTCCATTTCTTAGTCTCTATTTGTGGAGTTTCACCTGTTTCTAAGGTCAGATGGTCATCCTTCTTACTCGAACATTCGTATATCTCTTCTGGGTTTATATCTGGGTTAACAACTATTTAATGTAATAATTGATATATCACACGTACCAAAAAATCCTACCAAATAGTCTCCTTAACATTATATAGACTCTAGGTCCACTTAGGCCCAAATGATGTCCTACGACTCTATACCCATGACTGTGGTGGAGGGCTCTAACTCAAATTTGTCGTGTTAAACAAAAAATATTAAATATTTCATGGCTACTATATATATTTATAACATACCATACAAAAATGAAATTGAATATTGAAACTTAATACTTACCCTCCATTTGCTTTAGGCTGAAGCCACACCATAGGATGCGCTAGGTCCTGTTATGGACCACCACCATCACCATCTGCTGTAGGACCTGTCCCTCTCTGAGAAGTAGAAGGAGACCAAGAATGTAAAGATGTACATCGACGTGATGACATATATGTAGTACCTATTACAAACAAACATATAGCATAACATAAAAGGACTATGTAAAACAAACATTATAGCATTGTGACAACCCACGTCCGTTAATGTCACTCACAAAGGGAATGCGTTAAGTTTCGTGAAGCGTTATGGTAAACAAAACGGAAATATTACAAGACAGACATATATAATAACAGCGGAATAAAAACTTTATTTATCATAAGATACCGTGGTCCAGAAACATCACATGTTTGAAACACAAAAGCCCATTACAACATAAAAGTTACCGTCTTGTACTTTAAAAATATCAGAGTACATAAAAAAATAAAATTCCCCAAAAACAAAATATAGCCATAGCAACATGGATAGGAGCTTGAGCCATACGTATCAGCAGCTCTAGCAAAAGTAAGCAGAATCACAGTCAAGCTTGAGTGTTTTCTCCCTAAGAACCTTGGTTTGGGTGGGGGGGGGGGGGAGGAAGAAAGAAGGAGAAACAAAAAGGGTCAGACATAAAGTCTGGCGAGTCCAGTTACTTTTAGCAAGTAAATAAATAAAAGTAGCATGACAGGCATATAAAGTGGGTAAGAGAGATTACTACATAAAAGACAGGTGTGACAAGGTAGACATGATAAGGTGTATATGCTTCTCTAGTGATTGCTCTGCACTATTACTTGTATATCCAGAATGAGATGATCCCTTCCACTATAAGGTGGTAGACTTAGGCATACGCCCAAGTGTACCATAGCTACTACCCTAATCGTTCGGCTTCCTAATTGGCCTAGATACTCTGTGTCGGCCCTACCATAGGATGTATCACGTCCTAAAGTGGCAACCCCTCACTGATATGCACAACCCCATATCTACAGGTGTCACGGTCGTATTATCCCCTTCTGCTCGACTCATGCATGCACATGGCCCGGTCGGTTTGCGCCGCCCACACCGTCTTCCAGTTTGGATCTCTTACAATCCGTCTAGTAAGTGGGACCCTTCTCCGACCTAGTACGGAGTACATGTTTTGATACCTACTCCGGGTTACTGGATGAAACGGGTCCCACACAATATGATACAAGTTCTCCCCTTTGTCTTGTATCCCCCACTAGGTTTTCATTGGCTATGTATACCACTAGGTGTCTTTATTACATAACCTTATCATTTCCACTAGTTATGTTTACCCTAAAAGGTGTCTTTAATTACATAACTTTATTATTCTCCCCGGTCATGTATACCACTAGGTGTCTTTAATTACATAACCTTATCGGGTTAAGTTTGTGGGTCTTTATGTAAATATTACCCACACCCTCAGATTTGCTTAACCCACCCACTGTCCAACCAATTTTACTTAACCCTAACTTTAGTTCATAATCATACAATCCCTATGGATTAGATTTGGTTAAGTAATCCAATTCATTACCATGTCCATTTATGGTTTATAATGGGCTAGACCTCCCACATTAGGCCTGCAACTTGTGGATGCTGGATATGCCGGTCGGGTCCGGGCAGACTTATTCCACAAGTTGGGCTTAACCTCGTGTCATAACCCGTCTCGTATTTACGCACTTAGACCTCTCACATTAGGTTCAACATTAGTGGTTGCTGGATATGCCTGTCGGGTCCGGGCAGACTTCCACCACTAATGCAACCTAACCTCGTGTCATAAGTGCAATTACAATTCTTAATTGTAATCATTAGACATTTCATTCTTATCCAATTCTTACCTATGTCTTTATAGGTGGTTATGTCCCCACTTCTTCATTTTGAATTGTATGTCCAATTCATATAAACATTATTTAAATTATGCCAATTCTAGCCTTTTTCCCCCGTTCCCTAACTAATGCATTCGCATATATTTGGTGGCATCTAGGCTAGAAATAGCCTAGCCATAAACAAATAAAAGGGGAAGGTGATGAGAAAAATGACAATAGTGATCATTCTGAAAATAACGTAAATATATACTAGCATTGACAAGTAATAGGCATAATAAGGTGGACATAAAAACAGATCCAGTGAAAAGGGTAGTGATAAAACTAGATCCAATATACTTAGAATGAACAGATCCAAATAAGAATTCATATGTCCAACAACGACAAATCTCAATTAATCATAATATGATGATCTAGATCGAAACAAAGGTTCAATTGTCCATATAATGATAATCCCAAATTAACCACAAACTTGACAAAGGTTCAGATCCACAAAGGTGACATGATAAACTAATTACAGGTGAATTAGATCTATAAAAATAGATCTAGCATAATAAAGTTTGAGATCCAAGAATAACATAAATTCATGATTCAAGACAGATCCAAATCACAGTACTACCACGTTTTACTTTTAATCATTTAAATCTAAAAGTAACCTAGAACTCACAGTGTTTGGAGTAAAAGGAAAGGTAGAAAATAGCAGAGGTTGGATCTACACTCGAATCTCAAATTTTGACTTGCAAAGTTGATCGTTGTTGAAGAATGGATCTGTCTCAGTTCAAACACCGACAACATTTGGTCTCCATGATTTCCAATGAAGAAAACAGGAGGTATGGACACATATTTATAGCTGCCAGGATCCCTCAAACCGACTGCCACGTCAGCCCTAGGGGTGTCAACACCCTTGGTGTCGACACCACCTTAGTGGGTCGACCCCTTAGAGCGGGAAATTTGCCGCCATACGAAATTTTGATTTTTGAACGATTTTGGGTAAGGTACTGACTCATATCTGACTCATATGTATGTATATATTTCTTCTGTGCGTATACAAACTTAAAACCCTAATAACTTCTTCATACGTTGTCCGTTTTACGCAAACCAAATGTCTATCTTGACCAGAATTTCGAGACGGACACAATGGTGCAGTCCGTTTCCCTTAATTCCGAACATTAAATTAATTATTATTTAATTTATCCTCTTTAATGTTAACAAAAATTATGGGGTGTTACATTCCCCCTACTTAAAGGATTTCGTCCCCGAAATCTCCAAGTTGAGAAGAATGCATATCCTACCATCCATCATCCATCTACTCATCCATCAATCACTGTCATCCATTGTCCTTAAAGATTTCTAATGCTTATATGAATATATGCAAAGGTGTGTGTATATGTCCCAATACTAATGCGAAGATCAGACGGTTTACTGATTCATTTGACCTCCTTAATGCGATGTATGTTAATGCCATGTATCCCATATGTATGCAAATAGTCCTATTATAACATGTGAGTTCTATATGTGTGCACACTCATTCGTCCAAATGCAACATCCATATGCTATTACATCCATTTCCATCCATAAAAGAAAAGAAGATGCACACACATCCATATGCAGTATGAGAATTGAGTCAATCTAGTGCCTAATGTGTGTGTGTGTATGCATCCATAGACAGCCACTAGTAAACACTTGCAACCACTTGCATCCAGCAAACATAACATGTTTCAAACACATGTTTATATCCATGGGATTCCTATCTAAAGGTCGAAAGTACTATGGATGGGATATATTCAAATGTTAGAAATAAGCATAGGTAATTTTTTTGGAAAAGGAGTTAAGAACATACCCTCGAAAAGGAAAGGGTACGAAGCACGAATCTTGTCTTCGATCTCCCAAGTCGCATCCTCTGGGTTATCTCCCCATTGAACCTTTATCAGCTTGATCTCTTTATTGTAGATCCTCTTAACTTCTGATCCAAGAATACGGGTAAGGACTCGTCTTACTGTTGCCTCCCGCTCTACTTCCACTTCTTCCAATATGCTTGGCTCAACAACTTTCGCGGTGTCATGTAAACACTTCTGCAGATGAGAAACATGGAAAACGTCATGAACATCGGATAAATTTTCTAGAAGCTTTACTCTATAGGCCATTTGGCCAATCCTCTCGGTTATGGGAAATTGTCCCACAAACCTAGGTGCCAGCTTTCCTACCGATCCGAAGCGAACCACATTCCTCAGAGGTGACACTTTAATACTAACTAAGTCTCCCACTTCAAATTCGATGTCAGTCCTTCTCTTGTCTGCGTAGGATTTTTTCCTATCTTGAGTAATCTTTATCCGCCGTCGAATAAGGTCAATCTTCTCAGACGTTTCTCTAACCATATCTGGTCCAAGTAATAATCTTTCTGTAGATTCCCACCAACAAGTTGGTGATCTACAGGGTCGTCCGTACAATGCTTCAAAGGGTGTCATGCCGATGTTCGCTTGATAGTTGTTGTTATAGGCAAACTCTACTAAAGGAAGATGTTCTTCCCAAGTCCCTCCGAAGTCTAGGATACACAACCTTAAAAGATCTTCAAGAATTCTGTTCACCCTCTATGTCTGCCCATCGGTCTGAGGATGATAAGCGGTGCTCAAACACAATTATGTACCTAATGTTTCTTGCAAGCTCCTCCAAAATTCACTAGTAAAGATGGGGTCACGATCGCTCACGACGCTGGAAGGTACCCCATGGAGATGAACTATCTCCCGGACATAGATTGCTGCCAACCATGGTGTCGTCCTCTTACTCTTAACTGGAATAAAGTGAGCGTTCTTAGTGAGTCTATCTACCACAACCCAAATACTGATGTTGCCTTTCTTCAATCTAGGCAAACCATCTATGAAATCCATAGAGACGCTCTCCCATTTCCACTATTGAACCTCCAAAGGATGAAGTAAACCACCGGGCTTCTTTTGCTCTGGTTTAACTTGCTGGCAAACTAAACATTGAGAAGCAAATTCAGCCACGTCTTTCTTCATCCCAGCCCAAAAGAAAACCCTTTTCATGTCTCTATACATCTTATCACATCTGGATGAATAGTCATCTTAGAATGGTGGGCTTCTTCTAGGACTACATTTATCAAGCTTCCAGTTTGGGGAACACAAAGCCTTCCAACTCGTCGCAACCACCCCTTTTCATCTATGGTATATCGACTGAGGTGACTAGAAGTCTCCCCTTTTCGGAGCTTATCCATGATGTCTGAAATCTGTGGGTCACCTTGCTGCGAAGCTCCTATCTGATCCATAAGAGTAGGTCGTATTTCTAGCGATGCAAATAAATCAGGCAAAATCTCGATGGAGGGTTTAAAATCAAAGGTTGATATGAACTCCAAGCTTTTCCTCTCCACAAACAGAGGGCTTAAGGCCATCCTCTGCCTAGTTAGTGCATCGGCCACTACATTACCCTTGCCAGGGGTATAAGCAATCTCAAAATCATAAGAAGCTAAGAACTCCATCCACCTTTGTTGCCTTAAATTAAGATCCTTCTGTGAGAACAGATACTTGAGAGATTTATGATCAGTGTATAACTCGAACTTCTCTCCAAGTAAATAATGATGCCACGTCTTTAGCGCGAATACTATGGCTGCTAGCTCTAGATCATGGGTGGGTTGTTCTTTTCATGAACTCTCAACTGTCTACCCCCACAACACACTACTTTCCCTTCTTGCATCAGAACCGCACTAAGCCCTGTTAGCCTACTTTGTGAACTAGGCAACACAAAGTCAAGAAATCAGACATTGAAGAGCATTTTTAATTAGAAGACTTCGGTTCGGATTGGAGAAGACACTACAACCTAGATTGGACAGCTACGATTGTTCGGGTTGGGTCAGAGCAACATATCGGTTCGGGTCGGATAGAATCTTCTGTTCGGATCGGTGAAATGCTGCTGAGGCAATTGGTAAGGCATATTTATTCGGATCGGAGGGCAACATAATTTCAATTGGATCGGAAAGCCACCTGTTTGCCACAAAAATAGATCGGAGCGGAGCAGATTAAAGAAGAAAAGAGCGTTGCATCCAAGCCAATCCGGGTCGGATCGGGTATCCCGATCCGACCCCCTTATATGCGTGTCTCCGACCCGAGCCCATGTTCCATATTATTCTCCTGCAAAAGCGCCTGTATACCCGGACCGGCTGTGACCAGTTCCTACCCATAACGTTCGTTACTCTGATGCGTTGTCAACACAATAGTTCATCCGAACCCGAAGGTAATGGGATGGACAACACGTGGCCCCGACCCGGATCAAGTTTTGAGCAAATTCACACCTATAAATACCCCGTCTGGAGACAAAGAAAAGGATCTTTTTTTTAGGCACTTTGAGAATTCAACTACCTCCATAACCCGAACTCCATTACTCCCGGAGAATCCAAATCTTCTTTCATTATTTGTTTTAGTCTATTGAGTGAATATAAGCGAGTTGTGAGTGAAATCAAGTGACAATTACATTGTATTTGCAACTGAATCATTGAATATAGTGAAAGATAAGTGGACGTAGGCATTTCTTCGCCGAACCACTATAAATCCTGTGTGTTCCTTTTTATTTTTATCTCATCTTATTTGCTTTTAATCAATTTGGGTGTTAGAACCAATTTTTGGTCTAACATTTTGGTGCTTTCACTGAGAATCCTCATCTAAATTCTTTATTTTCCGGGATCTCTTTCTACTTTTTGGACCGTTGAGTTCAAAAAAGTGAATCCTTAAGTTTCTCCGCTTTTTTATATTTGTTGAAGTGATTGTCAACGACTCATGGCCAAAGGAAAAGGCAAGAAAGTTCAGTCTGTTCGAGGAAATGGAGCTGGCGAAGATCAGCAAAATGCTGTTGTAACAAGGTCTCGGGGGCAGAGTTCAGCAGCAGGAAGAACCAATGCAGGAAATCCGAGCCGCCAGCAGGGGGAGAGCTCCGATCCGATCCGGGTAGGAGATTCTGAAGCAGTGCATTCCCCCAATCTGAACCGACCCGAGCTGCTTGCCACCTACCGATCCGACCAGGCTCCCCAACTCCGAACCGACCCGACCTCCTACCTCCGATCCGACCCGATGCTTGGTGAAGCTGGAACCTCTACTCGAGTCCCTACGAATGCTCCAATTCCAGCCACCAGGGTTGGTGATCAGGTCAATTCATCTGCGCCCATCACTCAAGGAGATTTCTTGCGCTTGCTTGACATGCTTGAGAGCACAAGGGAGGCTATGAAAGTTCACGAGCGCACTAATCTCATGATGCAGGAAAATATGAGGCTCATGAGTCGGGAGATTAGTGAACTCCGTCGACAGAGAACACCATCACCGGTTCGTCACACACCAGTGGATCAATCTTCATCTTCCGAGGAAGAGCGGCCCCGTGAACGAAGGCCACTCGAACGACCTCAGAACGTGGAGCAGCTGACATTTGGATCTTTGGGATCTCGTGAGGATATTGCACGAGCATTAGGAAACAATGACCCCACTCGGGGGCAAAGACTCCAGTCCCCTCCTCCCGAGATCGACCGGGAGCGCAGGGAACGGAATCGAGCAGAGGCAGCTCGAAGAAGGAGGGCATCTCCTGAACAAGAGCCCAGAAGGAACTCGGATACTAGGGCCAGGGAACCTTAGCGGCCCCTAACTAATGCTGATGTACAGGCAATGGTTCGCCAGATCATGTCCGAGAGCCGGAATTATACAAATGAAGATTATGGCATTGAGCGAAGCCATACTCCCTTCACCGACGATATCCTCGACTTCCAGTTTCCCCGACGCTTTAACTTGCCACAGATGGACAAATACAACGGAAGGACTGATCCGGGACAACATTTAATGCGATACTCGTGGCTCATGAATGCTGCTGCCCCTGATGAAGTGAAGTGCAAAGCATTCCCAATCTACTTAGAAGATGTAGCGCTGTTCTGGTTTACCCGACTTCCTCCTCGTTCGATTTCGAATTACAAGGAACTAAGCGAGCGCTTCATGAACCAGTTCCGACTCCATGCCCGAAAGTCCAAAAGTGTTATTGAATTATCGAGAATCAAGCAGGCACCGGGAGAATCTTTGAGGGCATATCTTGATCGTTTTAACCAAGCTGTAACTGAGGTCAGCGACCCGCATGAGCCCACTATTCTGATGGCATTGAAGGAAGGAGTCGATCCTGAATCTGAGTTTGGAGACTACCTTTCTGGGAAAACACCCTCCACAAGGGAGATATTCTACGAAAAAGCCGATATTTATCTAAGGCGAGAGGAGGCCAGGGCAAACCGAAAGAGAAAGTCTGAGACGACTTCAAAGGAGAATGTGCAGAGTAATATCGCCGTGAAGCAGTCTGGGGAAAGTTCTGGCAAGGTTGAAGTAAATGTAGGAAACAAGGGTGGAAACGGCAATACTGGAAGCGGGGGAAACAACAACAATAACCGTAATTCGAGCGGTAACAGAAGAAACAGAAATAGGGGAAGTGACCCTAACAAAAGACCCCGATTCCAGAACTACGAGAATTATACACCATTGAACGACACCCCGGAAAATATTTACCTGGATACGTACAATGTGTTACAATACAAAAGACCGCCACCTCGTGATTCGACCGAGAAAGAAATGGCGACAGGGAAGTTTTGTTTGTTTCATGGAACTCACGGGCATTCAACTAATGAATGTCGGCATTTGAGGGATGTGATTGAGAAACTGTTGCGTGAAGTAAAGTTGGATGAGTACAAGTTTGCCCCGAGGGACAGGGGCAAGGAGAGCAGGCTCCAAAACAGATTCTACCTGCTCCCAAGCCTACAGCACAGCAGAAAGGTAAAGGAATTGTTATCAACTCCATAGTAGGCGGACCTCACCCAGCAATCCGAAGTTTCAGATCAATGGATCAATATGTGAATGCTGCCAAGCATCTAGACGTGAATGAAGGTGATGATTTGGAAGATGTCACCCCCATAAAACAACAGAAGACCATGTTTGACGACGTGGTATTTCGCAGCCGAGACAATACTGGGATACAATCACCCACCAATGATCCGTTGGTTATTACTACCACCATTGGGCCGGCCTTGGTCCATAAGGTATTAGTAGACAACGGAAGTTCCGTTAATATTTTGTTCAAGAAGTCATTTGATCAGATGAAGCTTGAATCTGAAGATCTGAAGCCTTGTGAAGGATGGATCAGAGGCTTCAACGGGGCGTCGACAGCTCCCATGGGATACATAGAGTTGCCTGTGACCCTGGGGCAAGGAGAGCGTAGAAGAGTGCGGATGCTTCAGTTCGTAGTATTGGACGTAGATTCGCCTTATAATGCATTTTTGGGGAGGCCTGCCCTCGCTGAATTCAGAGTTTGTATCGCCCCTTGGTGTTTGTTACTTAAGTTCCCAACCGAAGCCGGAACTGGAGTAATGAGAGGGGATCAAGTTTCCGGACGGGCCTGCTATGTGGTCGAACTAAAGATGTTGATGAAAGGACTTAACGTTGAGAGTAAGGATGCCTCGTCTCCCTCAAAAGGGGACTCGGCATAGCAATTAGAGAGATTGACCCCGAGGGAGTTGCCCAAAGGAACGCCTGAAGACCTGGATCCCAGAAAAGACGAGGAACCAGAGGCTAGGAATGCAACTCCAAATGAAGCGACAGTGGAAATTCCCATTGATAAAGTTGATCCGACAAAAGTTTTGAAGATTGGTTCTCAATTGGATCCACGTCGAGCTAAAGAACTAACGGACTTCTTGAAGGCAAACTTAGACGTGTTCGCCTGGACCCATGCTGACATGTGTGGGATATCGCCATCCATTATAAGTCACAAATTGAATGTAAATCCGAAGCATCCGCCTGTGAAGCAAAAGAGACGCATGCTGGGCCCAGAGAGGTCGGCTGCTCTCAAAGAGGAAGTAGAGAAGTTGAAGCAGAATGGATTTATTCGAGATTCGACTTATCCCGACTGGATATCGAATCCCGTCTTAGTAAAGAAGCCAAACGGAAAGTGGCGGACTTGCATTGACTTTTCAGATTTAAATAAAGCTTGCCCGAAAGATAGTTTCCCACTTCCCAGGATTGACCAGCTTGTAGACTCGACAGCAGGTCATGAACTTCTCTCTTTCATGGACGCATATTCTGGATACAACCAAATTCCTATGCACGTACCAGACCAAGAACATACAAGCTTCATTACGAATTTGGGGTTATATTGTTATGTTGTAATGCCATTCGGATTGAAAAACGCTGGAGCTACTTATCAGCGCTTGGTGAACAGAATGTTTTATAATCAAATAGGAAAAACTATGGAAGTTTATGTGGATGATATGCTTGTCAAATCAAAGCAGTCCTCCAGCCATACGCAAGACTTGGCGGAAATGTTTGGTATCCTGCGAAAGTACCGGATGAAATTGAATCCTCTGAAATGCTCATTTGGAGTGGCATCGGGAAAGTTCCTTGGCTTCATTGTGAGTTCCCGAGGAATTGAAATCAACCCTAGCCAGATAGCAGCGATTAGAAATATCGAAGAACCGAGGAGAATTAAAGACGTCCAAAGTCTTGCAGGGAAAGTAGCGGCGCTGAGTAGATTCATCTCCAAAGCCACAGATAAATGTGTTCCGTTTTTTGATTTGATTAAAAGGGGAAAGAAGAACTTCGAGTGGACTCCGGATTGTGTTGAGGCCTTTCGAAATCTGTTGGAACTGCTAGAGAAACCGCCGATTTTATCGAAGCCCGTAGATCACGAAGAATTGTTTGTTTACTTGGCAGTCTCGGCTCACGCTGTCAGCACAGCCTTGGTTCGAGAAGAAGACAAAGTACAAAGGCCAGTGTATTATGTAAGCAAGAAATTAGCAGCGGCAGAGCGCAACTACCCAAAAATTGAGAAGCTTGCTTACAGTCTCCTGATCGCATCCCGAAAACTTCGTCACTATTTCCAAGCCCATCCAATAACCATATACACCGACCAGCCCTTAAGGCAGGTGTTGCAGAGGCCCGAAGCATCGGGAAGGTTGATCAAATGAAACATAGAACTAAGTCAGTTTGATTTGAATTTTCAACCACGAAAGTCAATCAGGGGGCAAGCTCTAGCAGACTTTATTGCGGAATTCACCATTCCAGAGGAGGAAGTAATCAATGACAGAGTGGTTAAGTCCGAGGATGAGCTAAAAATAAATCCGTGGAAACTATATACAGATGGAGCCAAGAACGACCGAAGGTCCGGAGCTGGAATCGTCTTAGTTACTCCCGAAGGACGGTCGTTATATTACGCCTTGCGATTAGAATTTTCGGCGACTAACAATGACTCTGAATATGAAGCCCTGATTGCCGGGCTGAAGCTTGCTAAAGACCTCGGAATAAAAATGTTAGACATATTTTGTGACTCTAAAATTGTTGTTTGTCAAGTGCGAGAGGAATTCGTGGCTCAAGGACCTCGACTAATCGCCTACCTCAAGAAAGTGAAAGAGCTATTGAATAGCTTAGAGCGGTACAACATAACACACATTCCCAGAGTTGAAAACCAGAAAGCGGATAGACTGGCAAAGCTGGCTAGTTCCGACAATCCAGAAGAGACTGAAATAATTCCAATTGAAACGTTGGAGTCGCCAAGCTTTGAGTCGATGGAAATTGAATTCGCTTTTGAAGCGGAACCAGAGAAGGAGTCATGGATGACTCCAATTAAGAATTTCCTTAAGAATGGGACACTCCCATCGAAGAAGAGTGAGAAAAGAGCTGTAGTTCGCAAAGCTACCAGATATGTCATACAAGATGATACTCTCTGTAGGCAAGGATTTTCTATGCCCCTGTTACGATGTATAGCACACGACGACATCAAGCGTGTACTAAGAGAAGTACACGAAGGTGAGTGTGGAGATCATACAGGAGGTCAAACTTTAGCAAAGAAGATATTGCGGTACGGATACTTCTGGCCTACGATCAATAAAGATGCAGCTGATTATTCACGACGCTGCGATAAGTGCTAGAGATTCGCTAAAATCCCCAGGGCACCGTCGACCCAACTTAAATCAATGGTGAGTCCTTGGCCATTTGCCACATGGGGAATTGATATCATTGGAGTTCTACCAATTGCTAAAGGAGGAGCTAAGTATGCAATAGTAGCCGTGGACTATTTTACGAAGTGGGTGGAAGCTGAGCCCTTGACCAAGATCACGGCAAGAAAGGTGATAAGTTTTGTGGTCAGAAATATCATATGCCGGTTCGGGATTCCAAGGACGATTATAACTGACAACGGGACCCAATTTGATAGTACTGAATTCAGAAATTTCTGCCAGAAGTATAAAATAGACAAACGATATACTGTAGTTGCCTATCCGCAATCGAATGGGCAAGTAGAGGCAATAAACAAAGTAATAAAATCCATCCTCAAGAAGCGATTAGAGCGTGCAAAGGCAAAGTGGGTTGATGAATTGCCCCTAGCTTTGTGGGCATATCGAACAAGATTTAAAACGGCCACCGGTCATACCCCATTCTCTCTCTCCTTTGGCTCAGAAGCTGTAATCCCAGTTGAACTAGAAGTTCCTTCCCACAGGGTGACATATTATGACCCGATGATAAATCGGGCACTTTTACTTGAGTCTCTTGATGAAGTCGAAGAGAAAAGGGACGAAGCAGATTTGCGTGTAGCAAGACATCGGCGTTAGATGGCACGCTATTACGACAAAAAAGTTCGCCTCAGGACTTTTGAACCAGGAGATTTGGTGCTAAAGAGAGTCTTTCCATCCCTTCCTCACCTTGGTCCAAAATGGGAAGGACCCTTTGTCATTCAATGGAAACTTGAAAAAGGAACCTTCAAGTTAACGACCGTGGATGGCGAAGAAGTCCCCAGAGCATGGAATGCCCAGCACTTAATGCGATATTTGGATTAAAAACGCTGCACTTTGTGTTACTTTTCTTATGAACTCTGTAATAAGGAATGACTTGCCTTGGGAAAATCTGACGATATGAATGAAGGACTATAAAGTGGATGTAGGCTATGACTTAGCCGAACCACTATAAAAATACTGTGTGATATTTACTTTAATGCATTACATATATACATTTATCAGTTATTCTGTTGTGATTATAAGATACGGGATAACTCGCAACCTAAAAAGGTTGAAAACACTTTAGACATAAAAAGAAGCACAACGACTATTTGTGCGATAAGACATAAAAGAATGAGAAAACGACACTCCTAACTCTAACTCTCCAGAGAGAGAGAGAGAGAGAGAGAGAGTATAAAAGCGTCTCCGACTGAGCGCTGAAAAAGAAATTCTCCTCCTAACTCTAACTCTCCAGAGAGAGAGAGTATAAAAGCGTCTCCGACTGAGCGCTGAAAAAGAAATTCTCCTCCTAACTCTAACTCTCCAGAGAGAGAGAGAGTATAAAAGCGTCTCCGACTGAGCGCTGAAAAAGAAATTCTCCTCCTAACTCTAACTTTCCAGAGAGAAAGAGAGTATAAAGGCGTCTCCGACTGAGCGCTGAGAAAGAAATCTTTCTCCGTTGAAAGACCGGGGAATAAATAGATGACTGAGCTCGAACTCTAACTCTCAAGAGAAAGAGAGAGAGTATAAAAGAAATGCCAGAAAAAACGACAGGTACTGACGACACAGGAAGTGCCATCCCGTCGGAGAATCGGGAGCATTCAGATTGCTTTATTAAGCATTAAATAGTTTGTGAGAATTGACTGGGGACACGTATGTATACGCATATTTCCCCCCTCCACAACTTCGTTTCACAACTATAGACATGCATTTTTACATAAGTGCAGAACTACTAACAAATGAACATTGCAAAAAGTGAATTATTTTTATTTACAAATGAATGAATTTGTACAGGGAAATAGCTAAAAAAGAAAATGCAGGAGCTACTTTTGTAGCAGCAATTATTGGTTCACAAAAATGCTAAAAATATACAGGGCAATTCACTATTTAGATTTGGAATGAGCCTTGGATTTCTTGGCGGCTTTCTCCGCATCCTTTGCTTCTTTCTCAGCTTCGGTCAAGATTCGTTTTGACTTCTTTTTTCCTGAAGATGCGGTACTGGAGCTAGTAGACTTCTTCCCAGAGGGCGGGGCACTGGAATCAAGAGAAGATTTTTTAGCAAGTTCTTCTGTAATAGTTCTAGTTGAGAGCTTAACAACTAACCTTGATCCCGCATCCACAACTGCGAGGGGCTTGATGTCCTCAGGGTCTAGTTCTTCGGCCTTTAATTGCAAGCGCTTGTCTTGATCAGCCTTCATTGCAGCCAAGGTAACGTCATCAGCACTTTTTGACTCCCCGGTTATTGCAACTTCTGGTTCCTCTTCATGCCCCCCGTCTCCGCCGTCGTCCTTTAAAGCTGCTATCATTTCTTCATCATGGGGAGTGGTGACCTTAGTTGGCTCACTTCCTTCTCCCAAGTCTATAGAAGCAGCCTTGTCTTCCCCTTTTTTGGCCCTTTCTGTGGGCTTTGTACCAGCGGTGGCTCCCTGAGTCACATCTGTCTTTACGGATGATTCAACACCTACAGAATGAGAAGTAACAGTTATCAACTCAGGCGAAAACAATGGGTCTTTCATCGATTGTTCAATCACATGGCGAAAGGTAGAAATAGCCTTGGCAAATTGAGGAGAAAAGGTAGGGATACCTTCCGAAGACTTTTCTGCGGGGGTGACTACTACCTCTGGTGTTGTTTCAGGAATAGGGGATAGCAGAGTTGTTCGGGGAATTCCCGGATTTTCAGGATCATACCCCTCTACTTCAGAAGTTGCAGGGGCAGAAGAAGAGGAACCAGCTTCGAGAACAGTTTTTTGTTTAGACTTCCGTCTCTCTTCTTCCATGGCCTCAGCAATAAGGCGGCGCCCTTCGGCTAGGCGTTCCGGTTCATCATCCCTCAAGTATTTCTCCATTAGTTTATCTTCATCGAGGGAATCGACCTTAAGTTCCTCCTTTTCCCACTCGACGATCTGATTCCATACTTGAACTAGAGTGGATGGATAGTCCTCGATCCAAGAAATGTTTCGGCGACGAATAATATGTGCGAAGAATTCAATCATTAGTTCGCCGAAACCCTGAATATCAGCCTCCGCCTCTGATAGTTGCTTGTGGGCTTCCTCCGCAGATTTAATAGCACACTCCACATTGCCCTCGGCCAGGGCAGCCCTGTTCTCTGCCTCCAGTAGCTTCGAAGCCAAGTCGGCATTTCTTTTTTCTAAATTGGCACTCCTCTTTGCTAACTCGTCGTTTTTCCGTTCGAGCTCAGCATAAGCAAGGCGTGTCTTAGCAGCTTCTGACTTGGCTTCGTCAGCTTGCTTTTTTAATTCAGAGCGCTCCTGAGTGTGAGATTCGAGCAAGTCATGATAACGCTTTTGCATGTCCTCGAATTGTTGTTTGAAATTAGAAGCGTCCCTTTGAGCGACAGCTAGCTGAGCTTGAGTGTCTTCCAAATCTTTTCCTAGAGCTTTTAAGGCCTTAGCATCCTCCTCCGCGGTCTTTTGCATTGAATCGGTATTTGTGATTAGAGTGCGGATGATTCTAGAAAGATTGCGTGAATACTTGAACATCTCGGTATATTGTTTTTCCACCAAATCAATCTTTGCTTTGGCTTCAACTGCCCAATTAGAAGAAATAGGTTCAAGAGTAGGTAAAAAGGTCAAAGTCTCGAAGTAGTGCTCGGGAACTTGCTCCTCTAAATATGCCAGCTTTACTGCAGTTCCCGCATCTAGTGGGGGAGGAGCGGGAATTGATAATTCGGTGTCCCTATGTGAAGAGGATTCAGTAGTCTCTTTGTCCGTCCTAGGTCGTTTAGTGGCAGGGACCTTGTGCTTACTTCGAGACCCAGTTTCTTTTGGAGGAGTTCTCTCTCTACTCCGCTTTTCATGGGAAGAAGTGGAGTCTTTAGATGGTGGTCTGTCCTCTTCCCTGCGGCTCTGATAACCCTTGTACTTCTCTTGCTCTGGCCGAACTGGTGAGCGAGAACGCGAGGGTCGAGAGCGATAAGGATCGTAAGGCCTTCTCTCATCCCTGCCGCGATCATCACGACGGTCATATTCGACATCCTGAGGAGGATTGGACATGCTGCGACGAAGCTTTATTATATCATAGTAAGATCGAGACATCGTACCTGCACGGTAAAACAAACGAAGTTTAGAGTTAATGGATTCACGAAGAAAGAGGTGCAATGGATGCTAATGCTATTGTGTAAAGTGTATCCTAAGTGGTGTGTTTCCCCCCAACCGACCCGAGTCTGAAGCTAGACTAATACGAGTAGGCTCTTTGGCCTTAGCGGGAGTGGTCTCTTCAGAAGAGGTGAAGACTAAAGGATCCATCTTGAAATCCTCTGAAGTGTATATAGTCTCGGGTAAGGGGAGATCCCCCAAACCCTGAAATATTTGCTCATCAGTACTAGGAATATTCCCCTCGGAAGCATTAAGTGGCGACTCTGCTAGGGATGTTGACTTTTCTAGAGAAGTGGCTTCCTCGGGGGCAGCATATCCTTCTCGATGCCTTTTTGCCAGGTTAGCCAATTCGTCATCTTGTGTAGAAGATGGAGAAGGTGAAGCTTGAAGAGGCACTGTAGGAATTCCCGAGCCTTCTCCTGTTTCTGGAACCACCTCCACTGGAGGAATGTATGCGTAAGGGACCGTCCCATGACCGATGCTACGAAAAACAGATAATAGCCCATGAAAGTGAAGATATTCGTCTTTAAGGACTTCGTCGATAGTCAAGAATTTCTGATCGCCATTAAGAAGTCGGTGCATCCGATCAAAGAACACCTGATCTGATATCTGTTTGGGGTTGTCGACTGCAAACAAAAAGGAAAACAGGTCAAGATGATGATTCAAGTGTACAGAGCCCGGATTTAGAAAATCAGTGCTTTACTTGATTTTGTCCACCTCCTGGCGCATCCAGGCTGTCGCTTCACGTAGAACCATTCTAGTCTGGAATCTCCAGCTTTACTGCTAAATGGTGCAGAGATTATCTTCCTTTTCGGAACTGATTCAAAGTAACAGAAGGATGGAGTCTCTCGAGTCCGATGCTTGAAATTATAGAAGAAGTGAACGTCATCGAACGTGAGCTCTATGCCTAAGATTTCACGATATGCTATGTACAAGGTGTGCAGATAGGCATATGAATTGGGGTGCAATTGCATGGGGGCAATCCGCCTTTGTCTTAAAAAGTCAACAATGAAGGGAGAGAATGGAGGAATGGCGCCGACCATGCACATCAATCGAGTGACCGTCATATATCCTTCTGGAGGGTTGTGGGGACGGTCAGAGCGTGAAGGCACGAGGGTGTCCCTTTTCATTATTCCATACTTTAAACAAATTCGGACAAGTCGATCGTTGTCAATCGTCGATTCAACGGAGTCTGGAGGTGATTCCAATATAATGGCTGATTCAAATTCGTCAGGGGCTCGATTGTCACCGATCCCTCCTTCCTCCTCAAAACCCAGAGAAACCTCGTTCTCTGAAGACGCCTCGTTGCTTTCTCGATTTCCAACCCCGTAGTCTGGACCCTCACTGTCCCATTCTGGATCCGAAGAAGAAGATATATCCTCGAGGGTGATTTTGTTAGAAGTTTCCGGGGCTTCTTTCCTCTCAGCTAGTCTGGAAGAGCGTCTGGGTCTCATTGTCATAGAACTATCGAAGAAGCAATAGCATAAATTAGAGTAAATTAGCCCGTACCCCCCTGTGCGTGTGTGTGAACTAAAATGTGTGCAGCGAATGTGAGAAATGCAAAGTAAAAGTGCAGCAATGTAAGACGAAACTTTGAAGAGAAAGTGATAGTCAGAGTAGTTCTTAATGTTCATTTATGTCCGCAAGGCACTATCCTAACTGTTCATGAAGTTGGAAGTAATATCTTTTAAATAGTTGGATGAAAGTTTGTGTTTTAGATTGAGTAGTGTTCGGTTCGGATGCAGACACCAGGTTCGGATCGGATAAGCAAAAGGCCCCTGCTTAGAGAGATATATCCGGATCAGTTCGGAGATTGACACCCGGAGCGGGTCGGAGATTGACACCCGGAGCGGACCGGATTAACTTGGATAACCAGACCCCTATTCTCTCTTTTGTTTCACAACCGGGTCCGATCTGAGCGCATAAGTCTTGACCTCCGTTTTATTCGTAGATCCGACCCGACCCGGTCAAACAAGTTAAGACTCATTTCTTGGCCCTGTTGCTCCGACCCGATCCGGCTCTGTGAATTTCTCTCTTTTTTCCTTTTTCTCCTACTGTTCCCCTACCCGAACCAATCTTCTTCAGTTTCCTTCCTCTTCCTCCTCTTAGGTAGCGAACCCAACTCGAAATCCCAAGCCTTAATTAAAGTCGAGAGATAAAGCACTTAAGTATTCAATAACGAGTTTTAATACCCTCCTCTAACGCCTTGAAATGGCGTCGATGCCATTAATGACGAAGGCGGAGGATGAAGGGAACTGTGGCGATGGAACCAGTCAATTATTATGCTAGAATCGTTCAAACTAACCGCGGATGCAAATTAAAAGCGATTATGGCAATAAGATTCAAGATCACAAGACTACCTATGTATTTGATTCGAAGATGGAAGCAAAAATTTTGAAGTTTCTTGGAAAGGCTAGGGCTTCGATGTGGAATCGGTTCGGATGAGTAAAAACAGTGAATGAAAGAGAAGAAGAGAGATGAAGTGAATTTATATAAAAAACAAGCTGACTATTCGTATTCCCGATCGGACCGGTTCGGAAAGCCCAAATGATGTAGCTTGGCCCACTAATACATTGCAGAGAAGAAGGAGATCAGTTCGGGTCGGAACCCAAAGCAGAAATCTGTTCGGGTCGAAATCCGAACCGAACAGGATGAAGTACGACAACTTGGCATGTGAATTCAAAAGGAAGGATGGAGCTTTTGTGCTATGGCAGTCAAAGCATGCTCCGTTTCCAACAGAAGCATCCTTTGAGGGGGCAAAGTGTTAGCCTACTTTGTGAACTAGGCAACACAAAGTCAAGAAATCAGACATTGAAGAGCATTTTTAATTAGAAGACTTCGGTTCGGATTGGAGAAGACACTACAACCTAGATTGGACAGCTACGATTGTTCGGGTCGGGTCAGAGCAACATATCGGTTCGGGTCGGATAGAATCTTCTGTTCGGATCGGTGAAATGCTGCTGAGGCAATTGGTAAGGCATATTTATTCGGATCGGAGGGCAACATAATTTCAATTGGATCGGAAAGCCACCTGTTTGCCACAGAAATAGATCGAAGCGGAGCAGATTAAAGAAGAAAAGAGCGTTGCATCCAAGCCAATCCGGGTCGGATCGGGTATCCCGATCCGACCCCCTTATATGCGTGTCTCCGACCCGAGCCCATGTTCCATATTATTCTCCTGCAAAAGCGCCTGTATACCCGGACCGGTTGTGACCAGTTCCTACCCATAACGTTCGTTACTCTGATGCGTTGTCAACACAATAGTTCATCCGAACCCGAAGGTAATGGGATGGACGACACGTGGCCCCGACCCGGATCAAGTTTTGAGCAAATTCACACATATAAATACCCCGTCTGGAGACAAAGAAAAGGATCTTTTTTTAGGCACTTTGAGAATTCAACTACCTCCATAACCCGAACTCCATTACTCCCGGAGAATCCAAATCTTCTTTCATTATTTGTTTTAGTCTATTGAGTGAATATAAGCGAGTTGTGAGTGAAATCAAGTGACAATTACATTGTATTTGCAACTGAATCATTGAATATAGTGAAAGATAAGTGGATGTAGGCATTTCTTCGCCGAACCACTATAAATCCTGTGTGTTCCTTTTTATTTTTATCTCATCTTATTTGCTTTTAATCAATTTGGGTGTTAGAACCAATTTTTGGTCTAACAAGCCCTGTACCACATGCATCAGTGTAAACTGTAAACACTTAGTTCCCATCGGGCACAGTCAAGACTGGGGCTGTTGTAAGAGCCCTCTTCAAACGTTGGAAAGCAACATCACAATCTATATCCCATGAAAATGCCAAGTTCTTCTTCGTCAGCCTGGTGAGTGGGGTTGATATCTTTGCGAAGTCCTTAATGAACTTCCTATAGTAACCTGCCAATCCAAGAAAGCTCCTCACCTCTGTTGCATTTTTAGGAATCTGCCAATCTTGCACCGCAACTACTTTCGCGGGATCCACAACTATTCCTTCTTTGGAGACTACATGCCCTAAGAATCTCACCTCCTTCCTCCAAAAATGGCATTTGGAGACCTTTGCCTTAAGCCGATGGTCACGGAGAGTTTTCAAAACTTCTCCCAAATGCTGGGCATGCTCTTTTTTGCTCTTGGAGAAGATCAAAATGTCATCAACAAAGACTATGACAAATTTATTTAGGAACTCCCAAAAAACCCTACTCATCAGATCAACAAAATAGGCGGGTGCATTCATCAGCCCAAAAGGCATAACTAGCCATTCAAAGAAACCATCCGGAGTCCTAAAAGCAGTCTTATCTATGTTGTCCTCGGCCACCCTCAACTGATGAAACCCCATGGCTAAGTCTAACTGAGAGAATACCAAGGCCTCGACAAGCTGGTCAAACAAGTCGTTTATCCTCGGAAGTGGGTGCCTATTCTTCTTTGTGAGTTTGTTCAACTCTCTATAGTCAACACACAAACCAAGCGAACCATCCGCCTTAGTTGCAAATACAGCTGGAGCACCCCATTCAGATGTGCTTTGTCTGATAAATCCTTTCTCAAGTAGCTCCCCTACTTGCTTACTCAGCTCCTTCCTTTCCCTTGGAGTCATATGTCGCACTGGTAATGCAACTGGCTTTGCATTGTCCACCAGATATATATGAAAGTCGATCTCGTGCCTCGGAGGTAAACTTGTTCCTCGCAAAAACATCAGAATAATCTCGGACTACTGGAACAGATTGCAGATCATCGATAGATGCATCAAGAGACTCTAGGAAACTAAGCATAACATACCCTTGGGGGTCACAAGAAATCTCGAGGGTCTTCCCATGACAAGTCAAAAGCCTAACGACCCTCCTTTCGCAATCCAGAATGGCACCATACATGGTAAGCCAATCCATTCCTAGAATCAACCCATAACCCATAAACCCGAGGACATATGCATCGCATTCAAACTCGACACCTAACGCAAATATTTTCAAACCCCGACAAATCGTAGATAAATGAGACAAAACACCAATGGGGTTTGTAACAACTATGAGATCCACTACCATATTAGTAATTAAATGCAGAGATTCAACCATACAACTAGATATAAATGAATGTGAAGCACCAGAATAAAAAAGAGTTCTTATAGGATGGTTTGAAAGAGAAACTAAACTTTCCACGAAAAAATTCTACCTCTATCAGGAGCGTTGATCCCGAGAACATGCACCTTCCCTACAGAAGTTCCTGCCCTTTGACCTTGTCCCTGTGATCCCTGTTTCTTCGGGCATTCTCTAGCAAAGTGTCCGAATTCTCCACAATTAAAGCAAGTGTTCTTCCTACTTTTACAGTCTTTTATCAAGTGACCTTCTTTCCCATAACTGTGACACTTCCTTTTCTCCTTACCCTTGTCATTCTTCCCTCTTTTCTTCTATTGTTGTTGTTGTTGTCCCTTCTTGGGCCATGTCTTCTTGTTTTGCGTTGTTTCCTCAGCTTTAACCTCCTTCTTCTCCCCTTTCTCTTCCTCATACATCAAGGCCATATCAACAAGTCTTTCAAAGGTGGCTCCCATTGGGATGTGGGACATGGCTAACCCATGAAGGGGTTCATTCAGCCCTTTAGCAAACCGCAAAGCCTTCTTATGCGGCGTGTCTACCAGTTCCAGTCCAAATCTTGCCAACTGGTTAAATTTGTTCACATACTCTTTAATCGTCAAGTTTCCTTGTTTGAGTGCTAAGAACCTCTCTATCTGCATGCTCTTCTCAGCTTAGGAAAGGAATTTCATCTCAAACCTCTGTCAAAAGTCATCCCAAGTTTCCACCGGATGGCCTGCTTAGGTTACCTCCCACCAAAATGAAGCTTCATCCTTCAATCGCCAAGCAGCTAACTGAATCTTTCTTCGATCCTCTACTTCAAAGATTACAAACAAGTCCTCGGTCTCCTTGAGCCAGTTCCTAACTTCCGCGAACGTCTCGATTCCATGGAACAGCTTCCCTCTCATAGCCCGAAAATCTTTGCAAATCTTCGAGAAGTTGTACGCACGCGGAGGAGGAGGAGGAACAACTTGTGTTGCTGGGGAAGGAACGTTTCCTTGGCCTTCGGCAGGCGTCGTGGCCTCCAGATACCTACGGAACCATCTTGGTATCGTAACGCCCTCTAGAATGTTGGGTTCCCCAGACATGTTGAAAAAGAAAAGGAAAGAGATTCAGACAAGGGATCGAAAGATATTACTTATGGATTTTTGGGGAATGTTTTTCAAAACAGACATTTCTTTTTGAAAATTCTTTCTTTTAAAACCTTTTTGAAAATAGCTTTCAAAAACTTTTATCTAATCTAGTAACCTTCAGCTCTAATACCAAGTGTGGCATCCCACGTCCGTTAATGTCACTCACAAAGGGAATGCATTAAGTTTCGTGAAGCATTATAGTAAATTGAACGGAAATATTACAAGGCAGACATTTATAATAACAACGGAATAAAATTTTTATTTATCATAAGATACCGTGGTCCAAAAACACCATATGTCTGAAACACAAAAGGCCATTACTACATAAAAGCTACTGTCTTGTACTTCAAAAATATCAGAGTACATAAAAGAAATAAAATTCCCCAAAAAAAATATTGCCATAGCAACAAGGATAGGAGCTTGAGCCATATGTATCAGCAGCTCCATCAAAATTAAGCAGAATCACGGTCAAGCCTGAGTGTTTCCTCCCTGAGAACCTGGGGGGAGCGAACGGAAGAAAGAAGGAGAAATAAAAAGGGTTAGACATAAAGTCTGGTGAGTCCAGTTACTTTTAGCAAGTAAATAAATAAAAGTAGCATGACAGGCATATAAAGTGGATAAGGGAGATTACTACATAAAAGATAGATGTGACAAGGTAGACATGATAAGGTGTATATGCTTCTCTAATGATTACTCTGCACTATTACTAATATATCCAGAATGAGATGATCCCTTCCACTATAAGGTGGTAGACTTAGGCATACGTCCAAGTGTACCCTAACTACTACCCTAATCGATCGGCTCCCTAATCCACGTATATACTCTGTGCCGGCCCCACCGTAGGATGTATCACGTCCTAAAGTGGCAATCCCTCACTGATGTGCACAAACACATATCTACAGGTGTCACGGTCGTCTTATCCCCTTCTTGTCGGCTCATGCATGTACATGGCCCAGTCGGTTTGCGCCGCCCACATCGTCCTCTACGTTTGGATCTCTTACAAGCAGTCTTGTAAGCGGGCCCCTTCTCCGACCTAGTACGGAGTACATGTTTTGAAACCTACTCCGGGTTACTGGATGAAACGGGTCCCACATAATATGATACAAGTTCTCCTCTTTGTCTTGTATCCCCCACTAGGTTTTTGTTGGCTATGTATACCACTAGGTGTCTTTAATTACATAACCTTATCATTTCCACTAGTTATGTTTACCCTAAAAGGTGTCTTTAATTACATAACTTTATTATTCTCCCTGGTCATGTATGCCACTAGGTGTCTTTGATTACATAACCTTATCGGGTTAAGTTTGTGGGCCTATATATAAATATTACCCACCCCCCTCAGATTTTCTTAACCCACCCATTGTCCAACCAATTTTACTTAACCCTGACATTAGTTCATAATCATACAATCCCTATGGATTAGATTAGGTTAAGTAATCCAATTTATTACCATGTCCATTTATGGTTTATAATGGGTTAGACCTCCCCAATTAGGCGTGCAACTTGTGGATGCTGGATATGCCGGTCGGGTCTAGGCAGACTTATTCTACAAGTTGGGTCTAACCTCGTGTCATAGCCCATCTCGTATTTGTGCACTTAGACCTCTCACATTAGGTTCAATATTAGTGGTTGTTGGATATGTCGGTCGGGTCCGGGTAGACATCCACCATTAATGGAACCTAACCTCGTGTCATAAGTGCAATTACAATTTCTAATTGTAATTATTAGACATTTCATTCTTATCTAATTCTTACCTATGTCTTTATAGGTGGTTATGTCCCCACTTCCCATTTTGAATTATATGTCCAATTCATATAAACATTATTTAAAGTATGGCAATTCTAGCCTTTTCCCCCCTTCCCTAACTAACGAATTCACATATATTTGGCGGCATCTAGGCTAGAAAGTAGCCTAGCCATAAACAAATAAAAGGGGAAGGTGATGGGAAAAATGATAATAGTGATCATTCTAAAAGTGACATAAACATATATAATGGCATAAATAAGTAATAGGCATAATAAGGTGGACATAAAAACAGATCTAGTGAAAAGGGTAGTGATAAAACTAGATCCAATATACTTAGAATAAACAGGTCCAAATAAGAATTTATATGTCCAATAACGAAAGATCTCAATTAATCACAATATGATGATCTAGATCTAAACAAAGGTTCAATTGTCCATATAATGATAATTTCAAATTAACCACAAACTTGACAAAGGTTCAGATCCACAAAGGTGACATGATAAACTAATCACAGGTGAATTAGATCTAGCATAGTAAAGTTTGAGATCTAAGAATAACATAGATTCATGATTGAAGACAGATCCAAATCACAGTACTATCATGTTTTACTTTTAATCATTTAAATCTAAAAGTAACCTAGAACTCACAGTGTTTGGATTAAAAGAAAAGGTAGAAAATAGTTGAGGTTAGATCTACACTCGAATCTCAAATTTTGATTTGCAAAGTTGATCGTATTTGAAAAATGGATCCGTCTCAGTTCAAAACCGACAACATTTGGCCTCCATGATTTCCAATGGAGAAAACAGAAGGAATGGACACATATTTATAGCTGCCAGAACCCCTAAAACCGACTGCCATGTAGCCCTAGGGGTGTCAACATCCCTGTTAGCGGGTCGACCCCGGTGTTGACACCCCCTAGGAGGGTCGACCCCTTAAAGCGGGAAATTTGCCACCATACAAAATTTTGATTTTTGAACGATTTTGGATAAGGTGCTGACTCATATCTGACTCATATGTACATATATATTTCTTCTATGCATATACAAACTTAAAACCCTCACGACTTCTTCATACGGTGTCCATTTTATGCAAACCAAATGTCTATCTTGACCAGAATTTCGAGACGGACGCAATGGCGCAGTCCGTTTCCCTTAACTTCGAATATTAAATTAATTATTATTTAATTTATCCTCTTTAATGTTAAAAAAAATTACGGGGTGTTACAGGCATAACATAAGAAAACTGTGTGATACACAACATAACGTTAAAAAAATAAAGTTACCTTCTTAACATGAGGATTGTTAGTCAGTCCTCATCAATTTCGGATTCTGAATTCGTTTCTTACTCCATATTTTGTTCCTTTGTAGTTTCAAATGCTTCAATTAATGCATTTGATTTATCATTTAAAGGTTCAAAATCTGTTTAATTGTTGTTATTATTATTCCTTTATTTTTTTCGATATCTGCTTAATAAGCTTGTTCGTTGGGAATATTTTGTCCATCAAATGCAAACCTTGTCTTTATTTTAAAAATAGCCGACCAATCAATTTTATCTCTTTTTAGAGATACATAAGGAGCATAATAAACTTGAAGAGCCTGTTTAGCAAGTACTAAAAGATTGTACTTATAATAACGTGAAGTACGTTTTATTTCTATAAGATTATATTTTGGGTGCACGTTGATTTCAGAACCTGGTAGGATGCTGAACCAGTTGTATGTAAACAAAAATACTTCTTCCACGGGTCGTGTGAAATATGTCAATTGCAAAATATGTTTTAGCATGCCATAAAAATCATTTATATGGTCATTTGGATCACCACTACCTTTAGCAAACACACCAGCATTATTAGTTAATTTTCCAGCACCTTACATTTTTGTATTTAATTATATTCATTGACAAAGTATATGAGATTAGTCTTGGCTTTTGTTTTTGTTCCTACGGCTAAATGTTTTAATCCTTCATCTACAACACAATTTGTTGTATTAAAAAACGTAATTAGAAAACCAAGTAGCAAATTCTTTTCCAATATCGCCATTTGGATGTTGTGACTCGTAAATACTGCAATTATACAACAAATGTTACATTATGATTAAGATACACATGTGCATATTTGTACACACACACACACACACACACACACACACACATATATATATATATATATATATATGATATAAATGTATAAGACGAATGTAAATATATTACCCAACATACGGTGCAACTTCAGAGCTATTGAGAAGAATATATGTGTATGTTGCATGATAATCTCTATCATCCAACCATACTCCCACATATTTACCCACAGATTAACCATGTTTAAAAAAAAAGATAAAGTCGCTTGATAATCGTCTATGTCAGTGCCTTCATAATTACACGTAGCAGTTTCAAATGGTATATTCACATGGTCACCAAAATAATTAGAGAGAAAATGAAGCTTCTTCTTCGATGTATGATTTGCAAATCGAACCTTCAACTCGAGCTTTCTGTCTCATTTTTTTCTTTAGATGATTTAAGTACCTATTAAGCATTATTTTAAATTGGTTTTTTTATACATTTAATCAACCAATATTTAATGAACTAAATATTAAAATACCTTTCAAATGGTTTCATCCGTCCATATAGCATAGGCCCTCGAAGACGTGCTTCTAATGGAAGATGAATAGGTAAGTGCTCCGTAACATTGAAAAAAACTCGAATGAAGTATTTTTTCCAATTTGCAGAGCAATATAGGGATTTATTCCTCAATACGTAGACGATCGACTTTTAATGTAGTAGAACAAAACTCTTCATAAAATAGATTAAGCTCTGTTACAACAGTCCAAACTTTTATGGGCAACAGTTCTTTGAATGCTACGGGCAATAAATTTTCCATCAAAACATGACAATCATGGCTTTTCATTCTGCTAAGTTTATTGTTCTTATAATCGACACATCTACTAAGACTAAAAGATATACCATCCAGAAATCTCAATCTTTCCACCCATTTTAAAAGTATTTTAACTTGATTATTGTCTAGCTCATAGCACATTTTTTGGTTTTTTGTCATTTCGCTTTATGAAGCTCAAGACGATTATATATTACTTCGATATCATGTCTTGATTTCAAATCATCTTTTTTGTTTCCCTTGGCGTTCAAAATTGTATTAAACACATTGTCAAACATGTTTTTTCTCATTATGCATCACGTCAATATTATGACGAATCAGGAGATTTTTCTAATAAGGCAACTCTCAAAATATGTTTTGTTTGCACCAATTATGAATCAACAATTTACCTTGAAGTTTATTTTTTTTTCTCCGATTTCATGTATCTTTGGATAATCCTTTACAAGTTCATAAATATCTTTGCTTGACCAAATCGTAAGTAGTCTCAAACTCTCATGCATATTAGCTGTAAAGTTTTTCTTATCTCTTTTAAAATGATGATTAATATGAAGAAAACCGATGACAGTCAAATCACAAAATTTTCTTTCATGAGGTAAAGAAAATGCTCGTGTTTCTTCCATGTAGTAAGGACAAACTAAACAACCAGAAATTCGTGTGCTTGAAGTTAAAGCAGTTACTTTCGAAGTAACAGAAAGAAAAGCAACGACTGGAGTGGGAGAGTCAGAGTCGAAAAGGGGATTCCTCACTTCTTTCCCTTATTCAAAACCGTGCATGAGAATTTCATCTCGCACGGCTCCTACCGTACTCCAACCCAAAGCGTTGTATACACAGGAAAATCGCTGATTGTCCACAATAAAGAAGCATACATGCAAAAGTTCATTTTTCTTTTGGGAAATATCATATGTTTCTTCTTCTTTGTACCATAATGTTTTTAATTCTTCAATCAAAGGATGTAAATAAATATTGATTCCTTGTATCGGATCATCATCCAAGGGCAACAACTATGAGAAATATATAAGGAGTTTTCATACACATCCATGAAGTTAAGTTATAAGGCGTGGCAATTATAGGCCAAGATGAACATTTAGCATCAAATTGAAAAATGGTGAAAATCCATAAGTATATTAACCAAGTCTAACGTTACGACTATCGGATGAAAAATCACGATATTTTCGGTCAAAATGCTTCCATGCTTCCACATCAGCTAGGTTTGTTGACGTACTTTCTTCCTGTGTTCTCATATGGTGTCATCTTATATGTTGTATAGTTATAGAAGATGCATATAACCTTTGAAATCCAGGAGCAATAGGTAAATAATGCATACATTTATACGGGACTTCCTTTCCCATTTTCTTTCTTGATTTGTACCTTTCTTGATTACATATTTGACAATTTTTGAGGTTGATATCTTCCTTTCAAAACAGCATGCAGTCATTTAGACATGTATTTATTTTTTCATACAGTAAACCAAAAACCGACATCATTTTTTATTATTTTATAATGATTTCCGTACATTAAATTATTAGGAGGCATATGCCACTTCGTAACTTGTACAACAGCTATGAATCCAACTTCTATGTGGCCGTATTTAGATTCCATCGCAATGTATTCAGCAGTTACTAATAATTGAGTTTTGTTTGTATAGCCTTCCCAAAGAGTTTTTTTGCACCATCTAATAAATCATATTTTTTGTTTTCAATATTTGGTTCTTCTTTAGCATTACCAACATCATCGGTAAATTGTATAACTAGAAACATTGAACGAGTAACATCTTCAACCATATGTTTTACGAGATTCGTCTTAGCAATTTCATTACTCACTACCTCCTTTACTGGTACATGAGTAGATGCTAACAGTTCTCCACGACGATCCCAAACCAAATAGTTCGGCACAAAACTGTACTGTCACAAATGAACTCTAAGCATTTTAGATATCAAATGCTTTAACAATTTGCTTTTACTACACGGACAACAGATTTCTTCGTCGTTTACATTGTTACTTAATGAGAAATCAATAAACACGCGAACACCATTAAAATGTTCACTTATTGTGCCTTTAGTTTTTCTTTGCTATTTGTACATCCAGCTTCGATCAGTATAATAATTGACAATTTACCCTAAGTAGATAATTAAAATTATGATATAAATTGCATTGACATTTTATTAAAACAATTTTTTTGGCGAATGTTATGTTAATTAGTCATTTATACTTTGTTGATGGATTACCTCCCATTACAAATACAATAACGTAATCAAGTAGCGTAAATCTTTTCAATTTAAACGATTCAACAAAATTTCGGTAGCGCTTCGCTTTAGTTTCTCGAACAGTACATAATTGTGTATACATAGGGAATATAAAGAAAGTGCTTTCAAAAATTTGAGAACAATTTAAAATGAAATATTTTACGAGTTTAAATTCGTTATTGTGTTCGTAACTTGTCCAATACAGGGACAAATCCAATAAATATTGTAAATGATGAATATAGATGTCTCTTCTGTTAACAAAACGAATATTCATATAATAATCATATACAATACCTATCATACGGGATCAAAAATACTCTAAGGGTTTATTAATATAATATATTACATATTTTATACTTATTTGAAAAAATTGGCTTTCAACCAATACGAAATCATGGAAATTTTCTTGTTATCTATTGTCTGTGTGAAGCAAATTTTAAACCAAATATGCCTTGAACGGCTTAGTTCTAATCTATCCGTATGTATACAGAGTTTATCACATATATGCGCATTTTCAAAACTCAATCAAACTAACCGTACTTTATAAAATTAAATATCGTTTTTGATAATTTTTTAGAAAACATAAACATAATTATGTTCATTCACACTAAACGTTCCCAAATAAGCCAAAAATCGCTTTAATATTCAACCTATATGTACATAATTCTATTGGGATACAAACTACATAAACTTGCAATACATAAATTAATAACAAGAATTAAGCCTCAATAAATTGTACTATACATACAATAAGGCAATACAAACATGTAAATTAACAAACTAACCCTAAATTAGCATATGTAATTAAAAAGAGATTGGGGTTTATACCTTATTTGGAGGAGAATTGGAGACTAGAGAGGAAGAGAGGGAGGTTTGCAGGTGTTGGAGAGGCTAGGTAATGGCAGAGTGGCAGTAGGTGGCGTTTTTGGAGGAGGAAGGGGAGGATTTTGGGAAATTTTTGGCTATAAAACGAAATAAGGAAGAAGAAGCTGCTACTGGCAATTTGCAAGTGACTTAGAAACGGCTACCAATGACTATCAAAAAAAATATTTTTTAATTCGGTGGAGAAATCTAGAAAACAACTTTCGTTGGTAGCCGATGGCAGCTTGTCGTTGGCGGCCGTTGGAAGCAGCCGTTGATATATACTGTTTGTTTAGTAGTGTTAATTCATTCAGTAGAAAGTGATTACACGAATATTTAGTTATATTTGTTTATATTGCTAAAAACGTAGTTTAAATATGCGAAACTGTATAATTGTAAGATTCTATTTTTAGATGATTTACAAAAATAAAGACATAAGTGATCTTTTATAGAATTTCATCGACAAAAAGTTAATGCTTTTAGGATTTTTTTTTTAATAATGATTATATATTTTTGATTGACATGACTACTGCTGCATTCTAAAAAATAGTTGATAAAGTAAATAGAATAAGGTACGACATTTGCATAGTTTTATTTACTATGACCACGGCTACTGGGTTCTAGAGAATCGTTGGTAAAGTCAATGTTATACCGTGCGTGCATTTTGCTTGTATTTGAAAAACGACAGGTGAATATATTGCAATATATTGCTAACACGAAACATGGATGATGTCGGTTGAATCCACGAGCAATTTTGCATTAATTTACATCTCAAAAATGAAGAAGGAATAAACCCGAAAGTTGTTCCGCTCAGACAAATTATTATACGTTCGTAGCTAATAATCCTTTTAGTTTGTCTATGATGGTTAATATGCTTTGGCTGGCTAGTACGCGCGTGCTGTCATTTTGGAATCAGTTACGAAGAAAACCTTTAAAATGGTAAAAGATGAGTAATTTTAGAATTTCACATCCCTTTCAAAAGATTATTGTTTTGTAGTCAATTGTACATATCCGATTTTTAAATCGAAGAAAAGAAAGATTAAGACATCGCAGTTATATCTGATTCAACTCAAATTCTCCATGTAGGCACAAGACAAGAAAAAAGATGAGGTTCAAAAAGTTTGATGAAAAACCACATGTATGGATCGACACCAGTTCATAATAATGAGCACTGATGTATCAAAACTTATACCGTTGTGATCATTATTCCCTGGTTAGCCTCTAGACAACGTTCCATAGCAGTTGGACACTTCAACCTCCTACAACTTGATGAACTGAGCCAAAAGCATATACCTACATATGAAGGACTCACGACAGCATGAAAACGGAGTCAAAATATAATCAAACATTACGGTAGAGGTGTCAAATGGATCATGTAGGAGAGTACGAGAGTCAAACAAAATTTGACCCAGCCCATTTACCATCAATTTATTTTGATCCATTCAATACAAATGTTTATTTGATCTAACCCACATATTAAGCGGGTTACCAATTTAGTCCATTTAAATGTAGTCCGTTATTTTCTAAGTATAACCGTTAGTCATCTTAGAGAACTACAATATTCATTCAAAAAACGAAGTTTTCGAGTATTCTGCTTTGTTTGTAATTTAGGTGGGAGCTGATCCGTCGAAGTCTCGCCAGGTTCCGAGGCAGTATGAAGAAGTTACTGCAGTTTGAAAAAAAGAATAGCTGTTTCGTATGCAGGTAGAGTTCAAATATGAGAACATAGTCAGTTATTTTCTAAGTACAAATGTTAGTCACCTTGGAGAACCACAACAATTATTCACAAGACGAAGTATTTGAGTGTTTCACAATTTCCGTAATTTAGATTGAAGTTTATCGGTCGAAGCCTCGTCCGGTTCCAAGAGCGTATGAAGAAATTATTATAGTTTGAACAAAAAAATAACGACCTCTTTGTGTAGGTGGGGTTCACATAGGAGAATGTAGCATGTTATTTTCTAATTACAAATGTTAGTCATCTTGGAGAACTACAATGTTTGTTCACAAGATGAAGTATTTAAGTGTTCCTTATTTGGAATTAAGGTGGGAGTTCATTGATCAAGGTCCCGTTCGGTTTCGAGGGAGTATAAAGAAGTATTCTAAATTGAATAAGAAAATAGTAGATTCGTGTGTAAGCACGCTTTATATGGGGGGACGTAGACTGTTATTTTCTAAGTATAAATGTTATTTACCTTGGAGAACTGCAACGTTCGTTTCCAAGACGAAATATTCGAGTGCTATATATTGTCCATAATTTAGGTGAGAGTTTATTGATCGAAGTTTCGTTCGATTTCGAGGCAATACAAAGAAGTTATTGCAGCTTAAACAAAAAAATAGTGGTTATATATGTAGACAGAGTTAAATGGGTAAATAGGTTAACCATTTATAAGCCTCTCAAAAACGAGTCAACCCTTTTATGATGCATTTAATAAAAATTTATAAATGGATTGAACCAAGATAGTTGTAAGTATGGTAAACATGCTGGGTAAATGGGTAGAGTCATATTTTGATTGGTCAACTTTGTGGGGAATACTAGAAGAAAGTAAGAAATCAAGTTATGAAGTCGACGTAAAAAATGGTTTAAGGATATGGTCCGACATCGATTCATCTGGCTTGATCAATTTTCACTCAAGTTTTGGACGTGGACATGTACTATTCTATTGGACCTCCCGGAGAAGCGGCTTGGCCAATCTCTTGTCAGAACACTGATAAATTCTCCGCAACCTCCTAAAGAGAAGGGATCTAATATCTCTCCGTCTATATGCTGCCAAAATACTTCTCCAACTTCAAGCTTCTTCAAGGACACCAATGAATTTTTACTAACATTGCTATTGTGATTACTCCGGTAGTCTCTTTGTGGGATCAGATGTATCAGTTTTAGGAGATTTTTTTTGAATGCTTGTAATAGAATCGTTGCAATAGATAGCGGAGAAGATAATATAAGTTATAAAGTCGATACAAGCTTAATTAGCACACAATATAAATTCTGTGCATTCTTTTCTTCTTCTCTATTATTTCTTTAATTTTTTGTTTATTTTGATTATATGTGTTGAATCTATGCAATATAGATCTAATTACGTGCAAAAGGCTGGTCTGTCCAAAAAAATATGAGGTTGATATATCTTCTATTTAAATTGCTTAATTCTGTGAATACATTATTGTACAAGTTTCGTGATCTTCGATCTAAAAGAGTATTTTGTTTCTTTGAGGTAAATAAGGTGATGAACTAGTTTGGTATATAATAGATTTGTAAACGAGAGGATGGATTAGTTTGGTGTGCACGGGGAACGCTCCCGCATCGTTTGACATGCCCAGTCAAATCGTGAAGATCTAGGAGTCAACGTCCTTTGTGGGGATGTAGGACAACATTCCACTTAAACGGTACAGTTTGCAGGCGATTAAATTTGAATTTGAGTTAAACGGAACAGTAGAAATCATCAGATAATGACTCTTGGAATATAATGATTAATTCGTATTTGGATACGACTTATCTTATCTGCTTAAATTCATAATATGTGTTTAGTTATATTAAGTGGATTTTTTAGATGATAGAAAAGCGAGATGTCGTTCGTCGACGCTACTGACATCGGACGTCAACCGCTCATTTTTCACTCGTGTAAAAATGTTTTAAAATGACGCGAATGGTACTTATAGATTTTATTTATAGCTAGGGCTGGATTTGGTTCGACACCGGAACTTTGTACTCAAAACTATTACTGTACTGACTTATATGGTAATAGAAAAATCATACCATTACTAGCCAAAAAAAATCTTTTATCAATAGTTTGGTTTACGGTTGGTAGAGACGAGTAATAAGTTTTTACACGTTAAAAGATTAAATATTAAAATTGGTTTTTTTTGATATTATACACTACAAAAAAAGGGGTCATTTTCCAACTTACATTTCCCTACGCCATACCTACATCGCGTAGGCGCGGCGTAGGGAAAATGTAAAAAATATCAATGGTGTAGGCATCGGGTAGGGAATTCCCTACCAATTCCCTACGCCTGGTTGAAATTTATTAATGGGTTCTGAAATTACGGTCTAAATATTTGCTACCCAGTCAAAACAATACATCCGCCACTTTCTTTCCATCGTTCCAGTAAACCCTTTCTCATTTCCGTTCGATTACATTATAAAAAAAAAAAAAACCCTAAAACGCCAAATCGGGATCGAGCGTTCAATTTCTGGAGCCGCCTTGGAGACCGCCGAGCCGCCTTGGAGACCGCCGAGCCGCCTTGGAGTCCGCCGAGCCGCCTTGGAGACCTCCGCGCCGCCTTGGAGACCGCCGAGCCGCCGCCTTGGAGACCGCCGCGCCGCCTTGGAGACCGCCGAGCCGCCGAGACCGCTGAGACTTGGAGCTGCCCTATTCCAGCGAGTGTTTCCTCTCCCTCCGTCTCTTATTCCAGCGATTTGTCCCTCTTTCTTCCTCTGTAAGTTGTTTTTTACACCTTAACATAGCAACCAAAAATTGTTACTGCTTCTTGTGTATTTAGGTGTGGTGTAGATCAATGTTTACTGTTATTTTTGAAAATGATATGTGCATGACACTGATTACATCACTAAAACAAATTGTTATGGGATTGGTTTTTATCCACACGGTGCTCTTCTTTGTAGATCACCGTACTTTTTGATCCACTCTAAACAATGGTGTACATAATGTGAGTATGATTTTTTTATATAGAAGTGGAAGCTTTTACGACCAACCTAGAAAATTCTTCCATGACCTAATGTGTTTAGCTTTATTGAATGCAAAAGGAAAGGCTTTATTAAAAGCACTGGAAGCAAAAGACTAGTTTAGGCTTGTATATGTTATCATTTCTGCTGCTTAAAAAGTTAATCACACTTAACTAACATAATTAAGTACAAGATAAACATAATATGAAATTATCTGATGCTGACATAAACGAAGACGTAATTTTAGAAATCGCATTATTTATGTTTGGTAAATTCCAAAACTGAATTATAAGTGCATCACCATATTCTTATTTTCGTAACTAATGTCCAATCATGATAAAAATGCAACATATATATAAGAGTTTTTTAAACTAGTATTTCCAGTTTCGGGCTGTTTTGTTGCTCTTTGCGAAAAGAAAGGGGACAGCTGTAGCTTTATGATGGTACTAATTTTAATTAAAGTTAATTTAGCTCTAATACTTTCTTTGCTTTAGTTATCATATTTTAATCATCTTTTCAGAGCTTTGGTTGTTTATTAAAATATTTGTAATGCACTAATAGATGGCAGGTTGCATATAAACTTCAAAATGTGTATTACACTTGCCTAAAAAACAACATTTTATACTCTTCGTTTTACATCCAAGTCGTAATGATTAATCATCTCTTTAAAATCTCATACGTTTCCCATCTAACTTCATTTTTTCAAGGATAATTGTTTCCAAAGCATTACATATATTACGAAGGTTGAAATTTTGAATTTATAAAAAAAAAAGCCTTTTCATTTTGTTCCTTGTATTTATTGTTACTCCAATTTGATTGTTGCTTTAGTTTTGGATTGCTAGCGGGCTTCTATGATCTACTATGAGATGGTTTACCACATTTATTTATGACATGTTTTTTTACATAATTCGATTATCATACGTAGAAAAAACAATTCCATTTGAAGTGTTTTTTGTTTTGTTTTAAACTTAGATTGAATGTTTTTTTGACTACTCATGTGAACCCCTTATATAAATTTGGCCCCGTCCGACAAATGTTGTATATGATCGTTATATGGGTATTCGTTTTTACATAAAACGGAAATCTATATTCATCTGATACAATATTCGTTGAATTTGTCCTAGTATTGGACAAGTTACAAATATAATAATATAAGCATATTTTATAAATCATTTCAGTTTAAACGGTCAACAAAATTTCGATGACACTTCCTTTTTTGTTCCCTGTGTACATGCATTTGTGTACGATACAGGGACCAAAGGGAAGTGCTGCCGAAATTTTCTTGAACCGTTTAACCTGAAATGATTTATAAAATATGCTTACGTTATTATATTTGTAATGGGAAGTAGGTAGACCGGCCGTCAAAGTAAAAAGGAAATAAATAAAAAAAACCGAAAACATCTAATATTGTATGTGTTCGAATTTGAAATTATATCCATCTAAGTAAAATAATACAATAATTAGATATCTATTAAAATAATGAAATTACTACAGTTTTGTATAATAATATAATAATAATAATAATATAAGTACTCATCTTATAATATAACATGTCTTAATTATGCAGTAGAAGATGGAACAATTGAAAGTTCGTCGTGCTTGGATGTACAAAAATGTTGGATATAAACAAACAATTCCATTTCAATTTTTAAGAGGTTTAAATGAGTTCATGATAGTGGCATCTTCCAATGGAACAAACATGACGGAAATTCGTTGTCCTTGTAAGAAATGCAAAGCTACAAAACATTATCCTCATGGAATTGTTCAAAGTCATTTGACTAAAAACGGTTTTATGGACGATTACTATGTGTGGATACATCACGGTGAAGATGCGGTGAACGTTATTAATACGTCGGTAGATGGTAACGTTAATTTTGGTGTTAATTTTTATGAATCTACTACTACAGAAAATAGAATGACTGAAATGGTTATTGATGCCGCTGGTCCGAGCATGTTGTCTAATTCATTGGATGTAGAGGAAGAGCCAAATCCAAAAGCTAAATCTTTTTTTGATTTGTTAGAAGCATCAAAAAAACCGCTTTTTGATGGATGTCCTATGACAGAGTTGGCAGCGACTGCTAGGCTAGTTGCAATAAAATCCACAAACAATGGTACACAAAAATTAATGAATGACGTTCTTAGTTTAATTCGAGATGTGGTCCCATCCGGTTTGCATACTAGATTGGCTGAAAATTGGTATCAATTAAAAAAACAAGTGTCCGCATTCGGATTGCCGTATGAAAAGATAGATACATGTCGAAGTGGTTGTATGTTATATTGGAAAGAAGACATAGATCGTTCACAATGTAAATTTTGTGGCTTAGGAAGATACGAAAAGAAAAAAAGTAACGGTAAAGGTGTGCCTTTTACTCGTTTACATTATCTTCCGATTATACCTAGATTGCAAAGATTGTATTCGTCTTATGCCACTGCGGAGCACATGAGATGGCATAGTGAACGGGTTCAAGAGGAAGGAGTTTTATGTCATCCCGCAGATGGAGAAGCATGGAAATATTTCGATGACAAATATCCTGATTTTGCCAATGAATCACGAAATATTAGGCTCGGTTTATGCACTGATGGTTTCCAACCTTTTAGTCAGTTTGGTAAAAAGTACTCCACTTGGCCAGTTATTTTGACACCTTACAATTTACCTCCTTGGATGTGTATGCAAAATCCATACATGTTTTTAACCCTAATTGTCCCTGGACCCAAAAATCCGAAAAACGGAATAGATGTTTATTTGCAACCTTTAATCGAGGACCTGAAGAAATTGTGGGTAGAGGGCATTGACACGTACGACGTATCAAAAAGGAAAAATTTCAAACTCTTTGCTTGTTTATTATGGACGATAAGCGATTTTCCCGCATACGGGATGCTTTCGGGTTGGAGTACAGGAGGTAAATTATCTTGTCCTGTGTGCATGGATTAAACAAAAGCATTTACACTGAAGCATGGTGGTAAGCAGTGTTGGTGGGATTGCCACCGTCGATTTTTACATACAAATGACACATTTAGACGTGATAAGAAAAACTTTGAAAGAAATAAAACTGTAAACTTGCAACCACCAACTTTTTTGAATGGAGAAGAGATATTTGATATTGTACAAGATTATGCAAAATTACATGAGACAGGAAACAAAGAGCCCAAAATTCCTGGTAAAGGTGATTATCACAATTGGTGCAAACAGAGTATATTTTGGGAATTGCCATATTGGAAGGATCTAAAAATTCGACACAATTTAGATGTGATGCATATTGAAAAAAATGTATTTGAGAATTTCTTTCATACAATCATGAATGCGAAAGGAAAAACCAAAGATGATTTGAAATCAAGAAGAGAAGTCGAATACTATTGCAATCGTCCAGAGCTTAAGATTGATCCGATTCGTCCAAACTTCAAAGTTCTTGCTTGTTATGAGTTGGATAAAACTCGTTGTACAAAATTACTAGAGTGGGTCGATTCTTTGAGATTTCCCGATGGGATTGCTTCTAATATGAAACGATGCGTTGATATGAAGGATCTTATTCTGTCAGGTATGAAGAGCCACGATTGCCATGTATTTTTAGAGACTCTATTTCCGATAGTATTTAAAGAGATTTTACCACAAAAGGTTTGGGTGCCTATAACAGAGCTCAGTTTGTTCTTTAAAGATATATGCTCGACAACTCTATCTAAAAGCCATTTGAAGAAGCTTGAAAGAGATGTACCCAAATTGATATGTAAATTGGAGAAAATATTTCCTCCTGGAGTATTTAACTGCATGGAACATTTGCCAGTACATTTACCAACTGAAACATTACTACGGGGACCAGTGCAGTATGGATGGATGTATCCTTTTGAGAGGTATATAATAATTATATTTATTTACGCAATGTTTAAATATACAACATGTCATAGTATTATTCACACATTTTCCTATTAAGGTATCTGGGCCACCTAAAGAAAAAGGTGAAGCAGAAAGCACGTGTTGAAGGTTCTATTTGTCAAGCGTACATTATTGAAGAAGCATCCATATTTTTTAGTCATTATTTCGATGATCATGTGAATTTAAATTTTAATCGTGGTCATCGCAATGAAACTGATATTGTGAATGATTCAGTCGATAACATTCTCTCAGTATTCAAAAAACAAGGACGTCCATCTGGTAAATGGAAGAATGTTAAAGGCTTCGCTACAACAAAAGATTACAATCTAGCCAATGCAACTGTGCTTCTTAATTGCAATGAATTAGCTGATCTTATAAGGTACTATAATAATTTGATTATTCATTAACTAAATTAATGTCAATCTCTTCAAGCCACACACAATACTACTTAGATATTAACATGTGCATTTCGTTTAAACAGCAAGTTCGAAAGTGAATATCCCAATGCTGAACTCTGTAAAGAATTCGAGGGATGGTTTAAACAATATGTAAGTATGATTAGTCATGTTTTTTTAACCTTGCACTGTATCCATTATATATTAACTTGTGTATTTAATTCAAATTGATAGGTTGATACGAACAACATCACCGACATTTGCTATAGGAAACTTGCTTTTGGACCGCGTGCTAGTTACAGAATATGTCCAATAATGTTTATAAATGGATTTAAGTTCCACACAGAAGAATATGGAAAGAAAAAGACGACTGTTAATAGTGGAGTTTGTATCAAAGGTGGGAACAACGATGATGACATAACAGATTATTATGGTGTACTGGAGGAAATAATTGAGTTAACTTACTCGGTGGTGCCGGAGTTAAAAACGTTTCTATTCAAATGTCGATGGTTTGATAGTAGGCCGAACACTGGAGTAAAGCGCGTACATAAGGACTACCCTCTTATTGAAGTGAACCACAAAAAAAAATATTTAGGGTATGATCCATTTGTGTTGGCGGCACAAGCTACACAAGTTTATTTCACACCATATCCTGCTATCGACAACAGTCGTTCAGATTGGTGGGCTGTCATTAAGACAAAACCGAGATGGTCATTTCACTCAAATACGATCATAACCGATAATATTGCGTATCAAAATGATCCAGAACCTAATGAGCTACTGGAGATTGTACAACAAGTAGAAGACATAGGATCTCTTATTAATGACGTCAATGATGGGATCGAAGTAGATGAAGATGACGATGCGCAAGTTGAAGTAGAAGAAGATGAGTGTGAGCCTGAAGACGAGAGTGTTAACATTGAGAGTGATGATGATAATGAAGATTGGTAGCATGCATATTTAATTGTGATTGTTTGCATGTGTTTTTAGTTGCTCGGTTGCTTTTATGTTTATGAACTTGTTTATGTTTAGTTAGTAGTAAAATTTTCAATTGTTGATTTACATTCTATGCTCTTTGATGAATGTTTTCAAACCTTGTCTTAAATAAAGTTCACTACTTTCATTTTGAAATGTTAGATTATCTTATGTATATAGTTGCAAATGTCGTATTCATGTAATAGATATGAGTTCTCGTGGTCGCGGTGGTCGTAGTAGCAGTGGCCGTAGTAGTGGTGGTGGTCGTGGTGGTCGTACTGGTAGTGGTCGTAGTGGTAGTGAACGTGGTTTGGGTTTGATCGAACCGGCACCAGCACCAGCACCACCCTCTATCGATCAACAATTCACCCCTTCGGATGAATGTGATCATGATGAAGACACCCCTGGGCTATCTGGACAAGTGTCACAGACTGGCTCTACTTCTTCAGTCGGTACCATGTACATCTATTGTATGAATAGTGGCGAGTAAGTAAATTTTTTAAATTTTCGAATTATTGTATATTTTAATAATGCATTACATAATTTACTCTAATTTCTGCATTAACAGGTATGAATTCGCGAATAGTGACTCGACATCTCGTACTTTATCTAATATGCTTAAGGCCCGTTTGACATCATTTTGGCCTTGTTTCAGTACAATTCCTGCTAATATTAAGGATCATTGGTTTGACGAGTTTAAGGTAGAATAATTTTGAAATTCAGGTTCTTGCAATATTTAGTTCATTCATGATTAAGTTTTCCAATTTATTTGATCCTAAAATCTTGTGTAGGCATTGTATACTTGGGATACCGCTACTTCTTTTGCTGATGTCAGACTGTTATGGAATCAAAAGTGTTCTTTGAAGTATAGGTGGATTGTTGGAGACATGAAAAGACATAAAAAGAAGAATGCTTGTATAACAGATGAGGTATGGCAACAATTTTTAGCCTATTGGGAGAGAGAGGATGTGAAGGAGCTTTCTAAAAAAAACTCAATTGCTCGCAAAAAAAAATCCAAGGCCACATAGATGTGGTTCCAAGTCAATGGCACAATGGATGAACGATATGGTAATTGTTTAAATTATTAACTAATAATAGTATACAATCCAAATAAAGATATGATAATGGTTTTTATTTTTTAGGAGAAAGAACAAGGCCGAACACCAACATTCATGCAGGTTTATATTCGAACACATTATGTTGAGAAACCGGACGATTCTATAGATGGGGGATGGGTTGATGAGTACTCGGAACAGTTTGTTGTATGTAATCAACAAAAGTTTTAAATTATAATTTACAATTTTCTAATTTTGCTAAACAATACATCTAACTTAAGTTTAAATTACAGGCCAAATACAACGAGCGGGTTGCTCAAATGACCGAGAGGCAGGGTGGTGAGCTCTCTCACGACGAGCTAAACCATCTTTACATGCAGCTTACTGGAGAAGGTGAGACGTGTGCTTCTTCAAGAACCAAACGAAGGCCTGGTACCGGCAATATTCCTGGGGTATTGACTGAAAACTTAATTTATTTATTTTCTAGTTATGCTCATGCTCTATACTGTAGACTTTTAGTTGATAATGCTTCTACTTAATGTAAACTGTGTTGAATCAATACCACATAGAAAGAACCAGTCATGTGGTGATCATGTAGATCCATAAATAGATCGCACGTGATAATGCTGCTCTCTTTGTGGCTCTTCGCTGAGCTTTACGGCTCAGTTTCGCTGAGCGCAAAGGCTCAGCGTCGCTGAGCTTAAAGACTCAGCGAAACTGAGCTTAAGGCTCAGCCGACAGTTACGGTTGAGCCTTAAGGCTCAGCCGAAACTGAGCTTAAGGCTCAATTTCGATTGAGCCTTAAGGCTCAGCGAAACTAAGCTTAAGGCTTAGCGTCGCTGAGCCTTAAGGCTCAGCCGAAACTGAGCATGTTTCGGCTGAGCCAAGTTGCTGTGGTTGCTGTGCAACCTGAAGTTGCACAGCAACTTCAGGTTGCTGTGCAACTTCAAGTTGCACAGCAACTTAAGCAACTTGCTTAAGTTGCTGTGCAACTTGAAGTTGCACAGCAACCTGAAGTTCAGGTTGCTGTGCAACCTCAGGTTGCACAGCAACCTTGCTGTGCAACCACAGGTTGCACAGCAACCTCCTCAGGTTGCTGTGCAACCTGAGGTTGCACAGCAACCTGTTTCAGGTTGCTGTGCAACCACTGGTTGCACAACAACCTGAAAGAGGTTGCTGTGCAACCATGCACAGCAACCAGAAACAGGTTGCTGTGCAACCTGTGGTTGCACAGCAACCTGAGTTTCAGGTTGCTGTGCAACCACTGGTTGCACAGCAACCTGAAAGAGGTTGCTGTGCAACCATGCACAGCAACCAGAAACATGTTGCTGTGCAACCTGTGGTTGCACAGCAACCTGAGTTTCAGGTTGCTGTGCAACCAGTGGCTGCACAGCAACCTGAAACAGGTTGCTGTGCAACTAAGGTTGCACAGCAACCTGAGTTTCAGGTTGCTGTGCAACCAGTAGGTTGCACAGCAACCTGAAGTTCAGGTTGCTGTGCAACCACAGGTTGCACAGCAACCTCCTCAGGTTGCTGTGCAACCTAAGGTTGCACAGCAACCTGTTTCAGGTTGCTGTGCAACCAGTGGTTGCACAGCAACCTGAAACAGGTTGCTGTGTAACTAAGGTTGCACAGCAACCTGAGTTTCAGGTTGCTGTGCAACCACTGGTTGCACAGCAACCTTGCTGTGCAACCTGAGGTTGCACAGCGAGGCTGCTGTGCAACCTGAGGTTGCACAGCAGCCTCGCTGTGCAACCTCAGGTTGCATAGCAAAGAGGTCGCTGTGCAACCTGAGGTTGCACAGCAACGAGGTCGAGGTTGCACAGCGACCTCTTTGCTTTGCTGTGCAACCTGAGGTTGCACATCAACCTCAGGTTGCTGTGCAACTTCAAGTTGCACAACAACTTAAGCAAGTTGTTGTGCAACCTGAAGTTGCCGCACAACAACCTGAAGTTGCCGTGCAACGTTGCACAGCAACTTCAAGTTGCTGTGCGGCAACCTGAAGTTGCTGCACAACAGCTTGAAGTTGATGTGCAACTTGCACAACAACTTCAAGTTGCTGTCGGCTGAGCCTTAAGGCTCAGTGATTTAAAGCCCAGTTTCAGCTGAGCCGAAACTGACCGTTTTACTTAATTGTAATATGAACTGTATTCATCGAACTAATTGGATTTAATTTTTTATGTGTAGATATATAAAGATAATACATACACCGTTAGGTTTGGAGTTACAGATGAGAAGCTTGTGAAGGAGGTAGACGAGCTAAGAGATAAAAATCAAGAATTGAGTGTCACTGTTAGCAAACTACAAGAGCAAATGAGTTCTGTACAAGAGATTTTACAAGGGTTGCGGCGAGACCAAGAACCGCAGATATGACGTTATGAACCAATCTTATTTTGGTAGTGAGTTTGATGTTCTATTTGTGTATCGTACATTACACGATGTTTGAATTAGATGAAACGATCATGTTTGCGTTATGTAGCAACTTTATTTTATTGTTTGTAGGACAAGATTTGTTTTAAATATATTTGTAGCAAGTTTATGGTAGTTCGACCATGGTATTTATTTTACATCAATGTTTTTATTGATATATATTGCTATGATTTTGCATATGTCCGGTTTTATTATGATTTGTGGTAGACGAAGATAAATATAAAACCACCATATTGATTTTTAGTGTACAGATGCGTAGGGAATGCGTAGGGAAGGGGTAAGGATGCATATGAAACTTGGCGTAGGGAATGCGTAGGAACTTTGTGTAGGGATCGCGTAGGGAATTTGGCGTAGGGATGACGTAGGGAAGTTGGCGTAGGGACGGCGTAGGGAATTTGGCGTAGGGATAACGTATGGAACTTGATGTAGGGACTGTGTAGGGAATTTAGCGTGGGTATGACGTAGAGAACGTGGCGTAGGTATGACGTAGGGAACTTGGCGTAGGTATGGCGTAGGTATTTAGACGTAGGGATGGCGTAGGGAAATATTTGCGACGAGCTGTTTCCGACTTCCTTTTTGGCGTAGGTATGGCGTAGGGAAATTCGATTACCTACGCCATACCTACGCCAAATTGGCGTATGGAATTCAGATTTCTTTTGTAGTGATATTATTATTTTATGTAATCAAACATACAAAAAAACATTATGGATAAAGCTAAAATATCATATAAATTATACTATTTTAAGATATATGATAAAAATTGCATTGAATCTTGTATTGTCATAGTACTTTCCTGGGTATTTATTAAATCATCACATGTAAGAAGTTCGATGTTATGTAATTAACATATATGATGAAATATAAGAACATACATATGTATTGTTTAAGGGATATGATAGGTATGGTAATTACAATTATTAATATTTAATTACCATTACCGTACTGTATACTTTTATGTGGTTTGACGTACTGTATCAATCAAATCGGTAATCATTTATTCGGTATCATTTTCGTTGGTAAGTGGTAATATGATAAAATTATACAGAGCCCTCTTTGTAGTTAACAGTACATCGTCATGTATTTGCTTACCGTATCATCAGATGCTCCATTTCAGATACTCCATTTCTGTTTATTACTTGTGGTTTTCCCACGTGTCATTCCGTATTCTTTCGCCAGTTAGTACAAATGATAATTCAAAATTTGTTGCCATGTTGCACAAAGAGACAACTTAAATTTTGACGGAAAATGTTAAAACTTGACTTTAAAAAACATGTAACATCTGTGACGTCATTTCTATCCTTTTTTATCTATATTATTTTCGTTTTGCTACATTGATTACGATTTAAGAACAAATCAGATTTTTCACTAATAAGCAACTGAAACAAATTTTGGGTGATTTAAGTTTAAAATGATAACAACAGTAAAACTAAACTACTGATCTATTACATGATACTCATTTTTCTTGGTTTTGTCCTATACCATAAATTTCATTTACTTGTACCCAGCCCGGCCCAAAAGCAAGTCCCTCCTGTGATCTGAATTGAACAAACCTCCTTTGTAGGGCAATGGAAGGAGGAGGAAGAACTTTAAGGTCACCTATTATCAAAAGCAATACCATACTGCGTTCCTTTACCAAAGCTTTTTCTTCTTTTTCATCCCTTTGATTGTTCCATAAAGTTACGAACACAAATGCCACTGCCTTCACAAAACTACCACCTCGACCAAAACTTGAGGCGAAGGTTATCCATCACGCCCATTCTTCCCCTCCACGAGCACACCACTCAAGGCATCCCACCTCCACATATTATATATCATCACATCATCTATTTCCCCATGCATATTTCACTACTACATATATATATTCCCACATTTTTCTTTTCAATAAAAAATGTCGGAATCCGTAGCCTCAAACACCACACTTGATCATCAGGAACCACCCCACCCGATAACGGACCGAATCCTGCGGGCCCTGACCCACCACCTCTCCCTGCTCCACCGCTCCGGCTCGAACTTCTTCGTCCTCGGCTCCACCGCCAACGTCTACTCCGTCTCCCTCTCCCCCTCCGCCCCATCCTGCACCTGCCCCGACCGCGTTTCCCCATGCAAGCACATCCTCTTCGTCTTCCTCCGCGTCCTCTCCCTCTCCTTCGACGAGTTCCCGCCTTTCGGAAGGCCGTCTTTAACCCCAACCGAACTGCTGCATGTGCTGGCCAGACCGATTGTGCCGGGCTCGTGGGCCTGTCCCAGAGCCATTGCGAGGTTCCATCAGCTGCACGACAAGGGCGATTACGTCGATGATAAGGCTGGAGAATTACCCGATACTCGGAGGGGGGACAGTGCGTGTCCGGTGTGCTTGGAGGAGATGAGGGAGGGAGATGGAGTTGTGAGGTGCCGTACGTGCAGGAATGGGGTGCATGGAGAGTGCTTTAAGAGGTGGAAGAGGAGTAGAGGAAGGGAGGGTGTGAGCTGCGTTGTGTGTAGAGCGAGGTGGAGGGAGAAGAAGAGGAAAGCAGGGGGTGCGTATTTGAATTTGGGTGGGTATCTGGGTCAGGGGGACGAGGAGTCGGGCGTGATTATGGGCTGACCGACGTGTAGTCGAATTGGATTGACATATGCAAAATTCAGGTCGCAACATAACCGTGTATATCGCCCTATCTATTGTATAATCAACTTCCAATATTCTGAACAGAGGTTTGCAATGCAATGTCCAAATGTTACCGAACGGTGAACGACTTCGGTCCAAACGCAGTCATAACCGATCCGTATTTGAACTCAAATCAGATATTCAAATCAATAATTTAACCTGTCTATTATCTATCAAAGGCCTAACTCAACATTTGAACCTGTCTATTATCTATTAAAGACCCAACTCAACATTTTGATCACTGTTAATCTTCGATCTTGAAATGGTTTGGTTTTGAAAATACAATAAATTTACACGTCCATGGACCCGTGACTTAATCTTGAAATCCTATAAAGCTTTTAAATTACACGATTTTCATAAACTTAGCCATTTATTGGATTATCTCAATAATTTTGGACTGCAGAATACGTTATTATTTTACATTTGATGAATTTCTGTTGAACTTGAACCCCTTTCATCTCTCAACAAAGGATGAACATTTAAAAATATACGCAAAAAGTTGTTATGGATTCATTCTACTTAAATTTTGTTGTGAAATGTTCAAAAAATTGTTTTAAACATTCCACTTAATCTTTCATCCTATACCAGCATGGTTTGACTCATGCTTCAGTCTACGAAACTATGGATCTGCCAGTCCGTTTTACCTTGTTGAACCATGAGTTTTTCCATTTTTCTGTTATACTCATACCACCATGTCATTATCTCTCACTTTCGCCCTCTTTGCTATATTAGAGAAAAGAAACGCATTGCAATATTTTTTGTTGCCACAGAAACTAAATAATAACTTAAACACTTAGTTTATCGCTGCTAAAAGCTCTTCAAAATCACTGCTACTGAGTTTACTATCACTAAAATTTTATCTTTGTGCACTATTACTTGTACACGACAGTGGTTGTGTTGGACAATTGTGCACCACGGCATTACACAATGTCAGCCGCATACCCAGAAGAACCTTTACACCTCGCCTAATTAGTACTTTTATTTAAACATTTTTGCATATAGCTTCTTGATTCACATTGTAATTCCCACCAGTTAGAAAACCGTCAAATTATATTGCTACAAAAATCACAAACACATAGTGTAACGTCCCGCATTTTTGTCAGTTCGTATTTGAATATTTAAATCAGTTTAAATATTGAATTTGTAATATAACTTGATATCAGGTGCAAATCGGGACAAGGTTCTTTTGAGGCGCAGCGATAATTTAATTTTTAGAATTTTACTGTAATTTTTAATTAATTAAATATGCAACTTTTTATTTGGAGTATTGTGCACCCTGTATCGGTATTTCGGGATTTAAAAATATGTGTCAATCTACCGGTATTATTATATTTTTGGGACCGTGACATCTCGCTGAACACGAATGTGTTTTCATTTCTGTCCATAGCAGCTCGAACGTGAACGAAATTTTAAGCGACAGGTACCCTAAATAAATATCTATTATGAGACAAAACGCATTAATAAACCATACGCCTACAGTACCTACCCTACCATCATAGAAACGACCTTGATCATATCCTCACCTTTTTATATATATGTAACTTAGTTTCGAAGTATTAGAGAAAAAACTAAACTACTCAGTCCTACTCTAAAATATCATGCTACACCTTACTGTCGAGTACCATACTCCTCAATCAAATTAAATGTGGGCCGCTCCACTAGTTATCTAAAACCATAACCTATTGAAGAGACCCAACGCATAAGTGAACCATGCCCCTATTACTTCATGACTAAGCTAAAACAGCTACCTCCCCTAATTGAATAGTTTCCGTATCCTCACATCACTGCATTGGAAATATACACTACTTAGAAAGAGGGCATGGAAATCTACCCTATACAGTACGTGATAGTGAGGCATACCCTATTAACCATACCCCTATTGCTTACAATCAAAGCCAACCTTCCTGTATAAATACCCAAGCATTCTTCTCGTATTCTCCAACGCAGTAAAGAGAACGAGATCTAAAAATAAAAACAAACGTGAGGACCTGCTGCGAAACCAGGTGGCAAGGAGAGAATGGGTGCTTCAAACGGTGGAGAGGTATTGGAGTACTGGAGTGGGTTCACTGGAAACAAAGGCGTGGTGACTGCTTAGGCCAGTTTTAACGTGGTGACATGATGCACGTACGGGTGGAAAGGATGAAGTTTGTGAGTGGGTGCGTGCTGAAGCTTGGTGAACGTAGGAAATGAGTTACTGTCGATGGTGAGTGACTGGGAGAACGTGAAGGAGAGATCATGTCAACACGTGAGTATGTGCATGGGGTGTTTGGCATGAGACAGTAAGTGTTTGGAGTTTATGGACTGAGGAGCGAATGGAAGTAACGGCTCACGATGGGTTCTTCTGGAAATTTGAGTACGCTGGTAACAAAAGAAGTGATGGTGGTTGGGTTACATAACCGTAGGCTTATAGTACAACATATAGAAGATAAAGGAAGTTTGGCATGTGGATATCATTATTAACGACTCAATTATACAGAAGAGTTTGATCGTGATTTGGAGCGGTGTGATTAAATGACGGTGAACGTGAAGGGACGTGATGATCAGGAGGGGACGGAAGTAAAGGGATGTGTGCTTACTAAGGTGTGAGTCTGCGTGGAGTATAGTTTAAAGTTATAATATGAGCACTTACGGAGGCGGACGATAAAATGAAGAAGACGCTGGGAAATGGGATTGGCGAACGTGATGCAAATCGTTGTTTAACGGTTAACGCGCCAAGGTGAGTAAAATCACTAACTCTGATCTATTTTAAAATATTGCAGTTATATTTTAATGTTGTTTGAATGCTGTGTGATGGTTGATTAGGTTGATTACAATTAATTCGGTTGAATATTATATACCGTTATATATATGTACACATCATCAGTTGGACACTGATTCCACCGATTAGAATACCCCCTAGTATAGAGTTAGTGTAAATTGTGTTGACTGACATCTGTGGATGCAGAAACCGGTTGGAAGAATCCGACCGGATTCCTCAATATTTGTATGTACTGTTTGTTGTATAGTATTTGTATATACGACCTGAACCTAAATAACATTATTAGGAATTATAATCTGATAGGCTAGTTAATATTTAGTTTTAAACCAACAAATTATAATAGGATATGTAATCAGTATTTAGTTATAAACTTGATATTGATTTAATAAGAACCTGACTTAGAAGCAGAGTTTATCAAATGAAATGTGAATATAGTAGCGTATTGCAGTAGCTATAAAAGAGAATATAGTAGCGTATGGCAGTAGCTATAAAAGAGAATATAGCAGCGTATTGCATTAGTTATAAAGGAAAAGATAGCAACATTAGTTAAAATATAACGGTTTCAAAGTAAGTCGATAAGTTATAATGTTTTAAAAAGATATACTGAGCATGATAAGGAAGGTGATATAGTTTTAAAGAAATTAGAACCCGTTGTACGTTGGTTGAGTTGAGTAACTTTCGAGGCGTCAATCTGATGTTGGTTTCGGCCTTCGGGGTTGATACTTAGAAATTTATTCACTTACCGATTTATAACGAGGAACTAATAGAGTAGAAATGAAGGGAAGTAAGGAAGAGTTTATAGAAATATGGGAAACTAGAAAGTTAGTATTAAATAAAAGGGCCAGTGTTTGTGAATGGATGTTTGTTTTAACTCCGATAGTTAAATAACCGACTATCGAAGTGTTTGACCGTCGTTGTCGATATGGAGAGACAGGTTGGATATATTATCCGGAAACCACTCCGTATAGGCATAATCGTTGCGAATTAGATATGCTGAAGATAATTGAAGACGGAGTTAAATGCAAGGATCGACCAGTTATAGAATGGTGTGTTTTTGTTTGTCCAATCCCAGGACAACTTGTATGGACGAGTGTCTGACAGAGTATTTCCAACGGTCACGCCGTTGATTTTACGAATATACCAAGTTGGTGGGGAGAAGGTGACTTCTCTTTATTCTACACCCAGTGTGCATTTGTGTAATCAATATGTGATTACGGATTTGACGATGTGACATTCAAAGTGAATGGTGATCAGATGTTCTGAAGATAGACGTAGCCTCTAGCCTCACAACCAGGAAGTGGCAGAAGTTGGGCTAGGCAGCATGGCTAGTTGGGTCATCCCCAAGCAGGGTGTATTGTCATCGATCTAGAGAAAATTCATATTTATACTTCTTTTCGATTCTGTATCTTCGGATGACGGTTGGATGGCCTACAACCGTGGTGGCAATATATTCGCGACACTCAAGCTAAATGAGTGAGCGGTCATGTGTGGCCGGGTTGCAAGACGTTCTTGTTGAACCCTGAGTGTATCCCCTCTAGAGTACACTATTCAGAAGGTGCTCCCATACCTTGTCTGTTGAAAACCATTCTCCGATAAGCGCCCTGCGGTTTATGATTTTATACTATATATATGTGGAGCGTGAGATGCAAGCGTTCTACTACTTGTATAATTATTTGGTTAGACATTTTCATAATATCACTGGGTTTTGATATCAAGAATATTTCGGGTTATAGTAAGGTAAAAACCGTCCATGTTTATGTGTGGGCTGGTCTTACTATTATCTTCTTGTTTTGAAAAGGATTTTCAAAGTTAAACAGTATGGTTGGAATTTACTCACACCAGTCCCATGACTGACCCAGAGTTTATTTTGTTTGTTTTCCCTAAACTCTTGGGTGCCTAAATTTGTACGGGCAGTCAAGTGTTTCAGGCTTTGCAGATTCACTTGGAGGAGCTCAAAAGCAGGAAGCTTCGCCATTAGTTATATAGAGTTATTTCCGCTGTGATATGATGTATTGTACTCTGATAATGGTATGTATATACAATACAGTTTAGTATTCAAAGTTATGTTATATAATACCTCTTATTTTGTTCCGCTGCGAGTTTCGTGTTACTCTGATTCTGTTCAGTTGTGATCTTCTTCTTCTTCTATTCTATTAGTTCTATCTTTTCTATCTCACCCTCTAAATTCTTCTATTAATGTCCCGGTATTTTCGTTGCTTGGATAGTCAACAGTATGTTTTTATGTTGATTTTCAGGGTCGAAAATCCCGGCCGTTACAGTTGGTATCAGAGCTGAAGGTTAAGTGATTACCTTGGCTCTGTGGCGTAACTCAATAGAGATGGAGTTAGTTGTACTCTAGATTGAGTTTGAGTGTATATATATGAGTGCGTATTTGTGATTAATATAAAAACTATTTTATATTGTGTTGACTGGCCAGTCAAGTGGTTTATGAATTCTGGTCGAAACAGTAATGCAAACTGAGTCGATAGGTGTTTCTAAACTCTTGAACAGAGTAATTCGACACAGTATGTTTTGAAAAGAGGGTAAATGAAACAATTTTACCCAAAGTATATTTTGATATAAAAAGAAGTGTATATCTTGATATTAATATAATATATTGGATATGTGATCATTATTATGATCGAACAGGATTATAATTGAGTTGGTTATATAAACTACCAATCGAAATATTTTATAAATATGATATGCAAAATCAGATGAGCTGAATCTGAATTGAAAACCAGAATTGAAATAAAACTCTAGAAACTTGGAAAAGAATTGAAATTGAATTTGAATTAAGTATAAGGGAATTTTAAAATCCTGGGAGATTTGAAAATTTGTTTTCCAAGTGGTATGAAAGATATTTTGAAGTAATTTCAAAAATAGAGTGATTATGAATGAGTTTTTAAAGCAATATAGTATTGAACTCACTTCGATGGTTGGAAAATAAATTCCGATGATGATCGCGACATTGTCGGTGTTCATTTTCGAGCTAGTAAGTGACAGATTACTACCAAAGATTTTGTTTTGTATTGTTTGAGAAATAAGTTGTCAGAAATTCAAATGTTTTGAATTATATATGATTTCAAACTGATTTGAAATAATATCCCGGGAATTTGAATTCTGAAATAAAAATTTAACCTATGAAGTTAAAAAGGGTTAAAAGTGGAATTTAAACTAAGATAACTAAGACTGGATTGAATTTGCAATGATCCCAAATGAAAACTATAAAAGGAAAAAAATATTGGGAATTCGAGTTATTAAAAATGAATTGATTCTTGGAGAATAAGAATCGAATTTTGAATTAGAGATGAGATAACTGATTAGAGAAATAAATCAGTAAATGGAATGTCGTAATAAAACTTAACAAGGTTAAGAACTGAGAGTGGAATCGAAGTTGAAATAGAAATTTGGCTTAGTAAAAGCGAAAGACTGGTTTGAGAACGGATTGATGGGAGATCAACCAAGGATGCTTGGATATGCTGGTTTGATAGCAGATGGCAGAGATAGAGTTGAATGCCCAACAGAGAAGGTACATGTTTATATACGAGTATGAGATTTTTCTAAGTCAGTTTGGGCAAAGCATTTGGCTGTTTGATTTTCTTTTGGATTGGAGAAGGCCCGGAGTGGCAAGTTGTTGTAGTACCGATTGAGCCGTGCAGAGGAGATGCTGGCGAGATTCTCTGAAAATGTAAGCTGTTAGGAAATTTTCAGAAATTTTGAAAATATTCGAAATAATAAGGAATTAATATTTTAATTGGAAATAATCAGTTCAGTGGAAACTGGAACTATGAAGTAAACCAAAAAGATTTTTAACCATGTTATAACAGAGATTGTAGCATTTTCCCTATCTTAGCAATTTCGAGGACGAAATTATTTTAAGGGGGAAGGACTGTAACGTCCCGCATTTTTGTCAGTTCGTATTTGAATATTTAAATCAGTTTAAATATTGAATTTGTAATATAACTTGATATCAGGTGCAAATCGGGACAAGGTTCTTTTGAGGCGCAGCGATAATTTAATTTTTAGAATTTTACTGTAATTTTTAATTAATTAAATATGCAACTTTTTATTTGGAGTATTGTGCACCCTGTATCGGTATTTCGGGATTTAAAAATATGAGTCAATCTACCGGTATTATTATATTTTTGGGACCGTGACATCTCGCTGAACACGAATGTGTTTTCATTTCTGTCCATAGCAGCTCGAACATGAACGAAATTTTAAGCGACAGGTACCCTAAATAAATATCTATTATGAGACAAAACGCATTAATAAACCATACGCCTACAGTACCTACCCTACCATCATAGAAACGACCTTGATCATATCCTCACCTTTTTATATATATGTAACTTAGTTTCGAAGTATTAGAGAAAAAACTAAACTACTCAGTCCTACTCTAAAATATCATGCTACACCTTACTGTCGAGTACCATACTCCTCAATCAAATTAAATGTGGGCCGCTCCCCTAGTTATCTAAAACCATAACCTATTGAAGAGACCCAACGCATAAGTGAACCATGCCCCTATTACTTCATGACTAAGCTAAAACAGCTACCTCCCCTAATTGAATAGTTTCCGTATCCTCACATCACTGCATTGGAAATATACACTACTTAGAAAGAGGGCATGGAAATCTACCCTATACAGTACGTGATAGTGAGGCATACCCTATTAACCATACCCCTATTGCTTACAATCAAAGCCAACCTTCCTGTATAAATACCCAAGCATTCTTCTCGTATTCTCCAACGCAGTAAAGAGAACGAGATCTAAAAATAAAAACAAACGTGAGGACCTGCTGCGAAACCAGGTGGCAAGGAGAGAATGGGTGCTTCAAACGGTGGAGAGGTATTGGAGTACTGGAGTGGGTTCACTGGAAACAAAGGCGTGGTGACTGCTTAGGCCAGTTTTAACGTGGTGACATGATGCACGTACGGGTGGAAAGGATGAAGTTTGTGAGTGGGTGCGTGCTGAAGCTTGGTGAACGTAGGAAATGAGTTACTGTCGATGGTGAGTGACTGGGAGAACGTGAAGGAGAGATCATGTCAACACGTGAGTATGTGCATGGGGTGTTTGGCATGAGACAGTAAGTGTTTGGAGTTTATGGACTGAGGAGCGAATGGAAGTAACGGCTCACGATGGGTTCTTCTGGAAATTTGAGTACGCTGGTAACAAAAGAAGTGATGGTGGTTGGGTTACATAACCGTAGGCTTATAGTACAACATATAGAAGATAAAGGAAGTTTGGCATGTGGATATCATTATTAACGACTCAATTATACAGAAGAGTTTGATCGTGATTTGGAGCGGTGTGATTAAATGACGGTGAACGTGAAGGGACGTGAAGATCAGGAGGGGACGGAAGTAAAGGGATGTGTGCTTACTAAGGTGTGAGTCTGCGTGGAGTATAGTTTAAAGTTATAATATGAGCACTTACGGAGGCGGACGATAAAATGAAGAAGACGCTGGGAAATGGGATTGGCGAACGTGACGCAAATCGTTGTTTAACGGTTAACGCGCCAAGGTGAGTAAAATCACTAACTCTGATCTATTTTAAAATATTGCAGTTATATTTTAATGTTGTTTGAATGCTGTGTGATGGTTGATTAGGTTGATTACAATTAATTCGGTTGAATATTATATACCGTTATATATATGTACACATCATCAGTTGGACACTGATTCCACCGATTAGAATACCCCCTAGTATAGAGTTAGTGTAAATTGTGTTGACTGACATCTGTGGATGCGGAAACCGGTTGGAAGAATCCGACCGGATTCCTCAATATTTGTATGTACTGTTTGTTGTATAGTATTTGTATATACGACCTGAACCTAAATAACATTATTAGGAATTATAATCTGATAGGCTAGTTAATATTTAGTTTTAAACCAACAAATTATAATAGGATATGTAATCAGTATTTAGTTATAAACTTGATATTGATTTAATAAGAACCTGACTTAGAAGCAGAGTTTATCAAATGAAATGTGAATATAGTAGCGTATTGCAGTAGCTATAAAAGAGAATATAGTAGCGTATGGCAGTAGCTATAAAAGAGAATATAGCAGCGTATTGCATTAGTTATAAAGGAAAAGATAGCAACATTAGTTAAAATATAACGGTTTCAAAGTAAGTCGATAAGTTATAATGTTTTAAAAAGATATACTGAGCATGATAAGGAAGGTGATATAGTTTTAAAGAAATTAGAACCCGTTGTACGTTGGTTGAGTTGAGTAACTTTCGAGGCGTCAATCTGATGTTGGTTTCGGCCTTCGGGGTTGATACTTAGAAATTTATTCACTTACCGATTTATAACGAGGAACTAATAGAGTAGAAATGAAGGGAAGTAAGGAAGAGTTTATAGAAATATGGGAAACTAGAAAGTTAGTATTAAATAAAAGGGCCAGTGTTTGTGAATGGATGTTTGTTTTAACTCCGATAGTTAAATAACCGACTATCGAAGTGTTTGACCGTCGTTGTCGATATGGAGAGACAGGTTGGATATATTATCCGGAAACCACTCCGTATAGGCATAATCGTTGCGAATTAGATATGCTGAAGATAATTGAAGACGGAGTTAAATGCAAGGATCGACCAGTTATAGAATGGTGTGTTTTTGTTTGTCCAATCCCAGGACAACTTGTATGGACGAGTGTCTGACAGAGTATTTCCAACGGTCACGCCGTTGATTTTACGAATATACCAAGTTGGTGGGGAGAAGGTGACTTCTCTTTATTCTACACCCAGTGTGCATTTGTGTAATCAATATGTGATTACGGATTTGACGATGTGACATTCAAAGTGAATGGTGATCAGATGTTCTGAAGATAGACGTAGCCTCTAGCCTCACAACCAGGAAGTGGCAGAAGTTGGGCTAGGCAGCATGGCTAGTTGGGTCATCCCCAAGCAGGGTGTATTGTCATCGATCTAGAGAAAATTCATATTTATACTTCTTTTCGATTCTGTATCTTCGGATGACGGTTGGATGGCCTACAACCGTGGTGGCAATATATTCGCGACACTCAAGCTAAATGAGTGAGCGGTCATGTGTGGCCGGGTTGCAAGACGTTCTTGTTGAACCCTGAGTGTATCCCCTCTAGAGTACACTATTCAGAAGGTGCTCCCATACCTTGTCTGTTGAAAACCATTCTCCGATAAGCGCCCTGCGGTTTATGATTTTATACTATATATATGTGGAGCGTGAGATGCAAGCGTTCTACTACTTGTATAATTATTTGGTTAGACATTTTCATAATATCACTGGGTTTTGATATCAAGAATATTTCGGGTTATAGTAAGGTAAAAACCGTCCATGTTTATGTGTGGGCTGGTCTTACTATTATCTTCTTGTTTTGAAAAGGATTTTCAAAGTTAAACAGTATGGTTGGAATTTACTCACACCAGTCCCATGACTGACCCAGAGTTTATTTTGTTTGTTTTCCCTAAACTCTTGGGTGCCCAAATTTGTACGGGCAGTCAAGTGTTTCAGGCTTTGCAGATTCACTTGGAGGAGCTCAAAAGCAGGAAGCTTCGCCATTAGTTATGTAGAGTTATTTCCGCTGTGATATGATGTATTGTACTCTGATAATGGTATGTATATACAATACAGTTTTGTATTCAAAGTTATGTTATATAATACCTCTTATTTTGTTCCGCTGCGAGTTTCGTGTTACTCTGATTATGTTCAGTTGTGATCTTCTTCTTCTTCTATTCTATTAGTTCTATCTTTTCTATCTCACCCTCTAAATTCTTCTATTAATGTCCCGGTATTTTCGTTGCTTGGATAGTCAACAGTATGTTTTTATGTTGATTTTCAGGGTCGAAAATCCCGGCCGTTACACATAGTGTATGGTCGTTGTACATACGCGAACACAGGCTGACCTGGGAGGGAAGGCGGGAGGGGGAATTTGAACGTTAATATCACTCAGTCAAATCAACCTAAGAATTTCAAGAATTTTGTTAATTAAAAATACTAAAATTAGGAAAGATTTTTGACCTAAACAGCTTCAAGTCAGTCAACAGTGATCAAGTCATAATGTTTCATTTTTAATTACTTGTTTAATTAAAAGATGTATTTATTATAAGCATGGAAAATTATATTATTAACTAACACAACTAACCATCAAACTCCAATACAATCTCTGACCCACTGTTCAACTCACATAAAACTAAAACTAAACTTTACTTTAAGCACCATCAATTTAATATTGAAGTAGTAATATAGACCATCATTTTTTTATTCTAATTCTACTTTCATTATCAAAAACATGAAAATGAAAATCAACTTGTATTTTTATTGCCAAAGCATAGCCTATTTTTTATGAACAACATATGCTATCAAATTCAATATTAAACATCAAGTTTGCATAAACATCAAATTTTCCATCGAGCATAAAATGAGAAATCATAATAGTTTGCCAAAATATACTCCCGGCAAAAGATATGAAAGACGACTGACATAAAAGCCAAGCCACCAGGGTCAGCGATGGAGGATAGCTTGAAATGTCAAAAGAGCAAGCCTTCGGAGATAGCGGATGCAACTTCCGGTGGTATAAAAAAGAAGCTGTTGAGAGCTTCAAATTAAAGCAAGCTGGAAGGGACTTCGGGAATCTTAGAAAGCACCTCCAAAGGATCAGAAGGGCATTGCCAAAAACGTTAAAAGAGGAAAGAGCTTGTGAGGAAGGTTTTCGTAAGAGAATAAGCCTCCGGGGTTATTGGATGTTTGTTGTTGTAAGTGTCGAGATAACGACTGGAACAAGCCATATAAAATTACCCAAAAGAGACCAATCCAAAAGCAGAACAAGCCTTTAGGACTAATAAAAGCCTTGTAGCAACTCCAAGGGCCATAACTAAAGTCGCATAAAGGAGGGACGCAACAGAAAAGGCTCTTCGATCGATCGAAAGAAATAACTTGCACCCATACAAGTTGCAACATTTTCGTTAAACACGCAACACCATAAACCTTTTGAAGGGATCAGAAGAAAATTCTTTCAAAGGTCCCAAGCCAAGCAAGGTGTGACGACCCCCGCCATGAAACTTCGATTTTTCAGGTTCGTTAGAAAGATATTCACTAACAGATTTAAATATTTTTTGTTTCACTAAAATCCGTTTTACTTTGCACCCGGTACAGTCATTCAACGTTTGAATTGAAATTTTGAAACTATCGCGCCATTTCAGGCCTTGTTTATAATTCAAAGTAATTATATTTACTTTCAAACGTCGATTTAACCACACTTTTCGTTGTTATTATTTAAAATATTTATTTTAAATATTTAAAATCCACTAAAATAGCCAAATTAAATTTTTTTAACTGGATCAGATTTTCCGGGTTGTTACACAAGGAGCAGTTCCAGATGGCGAAGAGCCCCCTCTCGGAGACATCCGAAGGGCTTGATTCCAAACATAGTGGTCTGCAGAAGGGGAGAACCCCATTTAAAGGATAATAAGCCTCTGACGACGCTTAAGTCAAAAGCCCAGAAAGTACCGTGCAAGCCTTCGTTAATTCTGTAATTGATCCTCCAACACATGCTTTCGGAAGTAGAACTAGGAAAACCCCTATTATCATAGTCTGAAGGATATGAACCAACAACTATGCAACCTCGGAGCGTGGAGGACTAAGCTTAGTACACCTTTCGGTTTACCTGAAAGCAAAGTACGAGAAAGCTCAAGCCTTCACCATCTAAGCATTGTAAGTAAGGCGCCATACCTATAAGAAAGAGCTATAGACGACACTAGGAGTCCAGAGTACCATTTAATCTATTCCTTCGGCATCCAACTCAGGCCTCCGCTTTCGGGAGATCGTCCTTGAGAAAGCCCTTTGATCCCCTTCCCAATCATTCTTTTCCGCATCAGTGAAGGCCGTAAGGTGATAGAATGGTCACCCGCACCAATAAATACGACTCTAAGGGTCCATAACCGGGAACCATTTTTCTTCATTCTCAATATTGTACTCATAAGTCTAAGTTGTACACCCTATTTCTCAAATCAGTTTGGAGATTTGGTGAATTTCATTTCTAAATATTGGTAGTGTAACGACCCGACAAAGGAATTCGATGTCCAAAGTCCGACGATAATACATATACCTTACTTACCAAAACTCAAGTATCGAAAACACCAAATAGTTAATAGAAAGAGACTAGAGGGTGAGAAAAGAAGGAAAGAAATATTAGAATAGAAGAAGAAGAATCAACACAACATAGAATCTCACATCGCAGCGGAAAAAAAATATAATATAGAAATAAATCGTTACTGAGAGCTTGAAATAAAAACTTACAATCATCAGAGTACATCACACTTCTGGACAGTTATAATAGTCTGTCCTTATATACAATCACTCAGCGGAATAACATAATATCATATGTCTAAACTCTTCCAACTCATTTTTTTCACAGTATCCGATAACCTGAACCTGTAAAACTCGGTCTAACCCGAGCATTACAAACGTCGGATAGGTCTGGTGAACCAAAGAGAGAAAAACTCGCCAAGTTTATGAACAACATCCAACTTGATTTTAAAGTCAAAATCTTTTCGAAAGAAAAGGATAATCGTAAGACCAAATCCGTACATAAATACGAAAGGTTTTTACCTTGCGATAACCCAGAACATTTTGGAAATCATATATTTTCTGATATTATAATAATGTCTAAATACAAATAAATATCAATCTAGCAGAACTCTTGCATCTCACGCTACACATATATAGTATACAATCAAAACTGCGGACTCTTATTGAAGAATGGATTCTAACTGACAAGGTATGGGACTACCTCCCGACAGTGTATCTCTAGAGAGGAATACACCAGGATTCAACAAGAACATCTTGCAACCCAGACTAAACATGATCCGCCATTCACTTTGCTTGAATGTTCCAAATATATTATCACCTACGGTTGGTACCAAGATAACTGTTCCCGGTAGATACAGAAGAGAAAAGAAGAACAAATATGTATATTCTCTAGATGGTGACAATACACCCTAATGGGAGAGACCCACATAACCATGTGACCTACCCAATTTTATACTGTTTCCCAGTCACTACACCAAATAAGCAAATTTGAAACATATGATTTTTTTTTTTTTGATACCAATTTTTTCAGTTTCAAGCCTAGAAATGGTCATGTAATATTTCCATCTTTCCCTTGGCGTTTCGGTTATTTTTTTATATTTTAAATACTTTAATTTTACGTGAAAATAGGTTACTCTCTGCCTTCGCAATTAGAGCATTCCCAGCAGTAGGAAGAATTCACGAAATGGGGAGGAAATTGTTTTCCCCGCTCTCCAGCAGTGGCGCGAGCGACGTGGGGGGGATTTTGAAATGGCGACGCTCGCCATTTCTAATTTGGAGCGGCGGGGGAGAAACGGTTTTGAGAGAACCGTTTATACATTAAACGGTTTTCAGAAAACCGTATAATGTATAAACGGTTTTCAGAAAATCGTTTATAGTGTATGGTGCATTATTTAAATGCACATCCGTTTTAAATTTGTTTAAATTAGAGTTTTGTTTAAATTAGAGTTATATTTAAATTCATTGATTTTTTTTAGTTTGAAGTTTATTTTTAATTTTTTTTAAAAACCTTTATGTTTTATACGGTTTTATGAGAACCGTATAAAACATGTTTTTAAAAAAAAAAAAAAAAATCCAATTTTCGATGTTTTATTTTAATATGTCTGAATTACGTTGTAAATTTATCTAACTTAAAGTTTTCAAATTAATTTAAAACATGGATTTTAAAATAAAATTTGACATTAAATAAATTACAGCCAACTTAGAAATATAAACCTAGGATACAACACGCTCGAAATAGCAACATAGACCGTGTCTACATCTCGGAAGTTCCTTCTTCTTCCTGATATCGTTTCTGTTGAGCCCTGAATATACGATCTTTTTTTACTATAACATACCGAAAGTCGTGCTCCACTAACATTAAAAGTCGTGTTCCACTCACATTAAAAGTCGTGCTGGAAAGAAAGAGTCAAGAAGTTAAAGATTTGGGTCGTCCTCTTTTGAATTGTGAAAATAAAGTGTTAAGGCATTTAAGGAGTTAAGGAGTTACGTACGGTTTGGGTCGTCCTCTTTTGAACTCTTTTGAATTGTGAAAATAAAGTGTTAAGGTGTTTATGGAGTTAAGGAGTTACGTACGGTTTGGGTCATCCACATCATATCTTTCCACTTTGCTAGTTGTCAGTTGGTATAACATACGCTAGCTATTAACAACGATATCAACGGTACTAATTCCGCAAAGCTTTTGCGATACAACAGGTGTTCATTATAATATCCCAGCCAAACGTAGGATACAATAGAGAAATCTAAATACTAGCCAGTAAAATATAGGAAACTAGGAAATTCAGTATGCAAACACATTAATTGTTACGCTCATTCTGAAGAGATTCTAAAGAGGTTCGAAGTCGCCTATTCTCTTGTTCTAACTCGTTGGTGTAAGAAATAGCCCTTGGAGGGAAACGATCGTCGATCCACTCGAAATAATTGCATCCGTTAGGCCATAGCGAGCATAAATGGATCCTACGACCAATATTCTCTCCGTCCGCGCGTACTACCACCTCCACCTCGTAACCACAGTAGCAACAAACTGGATAGGAGTTAACCTCCTGCTCGTAAGGAGTCTGGTTAACTGAAACTCGTCGTATCTCCTGATGACCTACATCTTGAACAGGCGGAGGACGAGCTACATCCGGATTAGTCGGAGGACGAGGGACTGTAGCCGCTCGTAAGTGTTCTTCATTCCCAGTTTGGACTTGTTCATGACCTACATTAGGAACATGATTAATTGGTGGATGAATCGTCAGGTATGCCAACTCCGGGTAGTCTTGACGCATGTCCTCGTAGTGCTGCTCTTGGTATTCGATATTCCAATCAATATCTGTTCTTGGACTTGAAGGCAGACGCTCAGGAAAGTTTTGATCATAGTTCGAATCCATTGATGAGGGCCATGACCATGAAGACATGTTTTTCTATTGATGTAAAATTTGGTTCCAGATAACTAAAACGTAGTAAACATAGGTATTTTTATAGGGGAAAATATGTGGAGTAAACATATATATGATTGAGAAACGTTAGACTAGTCAATGCATTAAGATGCTAGGAAAAGCACTAAACCGATATGACAAGTCGGTGGGCTCAGTGATAGGACAGGACGACCCAGTTATGCTTTTTAAGAGCAGCAAAGCTGTAGGGTACGAAAGGACAAGATATGACGAGTCAGTGGCAAAGACTGGAACAATGCAATATTGGAGCACTACAGAACTGTAACAAAGCACTAAAGTGGTAGGATAGGACCACCCAGTTATGTTTTTTAGCAAAGAAAAAAAGTGATAGGATATGATAGGATAAGATAAGATATGACAAGTCAGTGGCAATATACTTTAACGATGCAACGCTGGAGCACTAGAGCACTGTAACAAAGCACTCCATTATGTTTTTTTTAACTCCTATATATAGCGCCTTCTCTATTCAATTCCTCCATCCTATTTCTTAATGTCGAAACACGAAAATGAAAGTGTAGGCTCGACTATGGACAAATGAAAAAATTACGATGTAGGGGAAGCTACTCAACGACGTGGAAAAGAAAGAGTAGTTGAAGGGGGCATTGTTCATCGACTACGTCCGGGTGGATCCAATCCTCTTTGCGGTTGTGGTGAAAAATCGGTTGTGGTTGTTTCGAGAACCGTAAAAAATGCTGGTCGTCGCTTTTTCGAGTGTGAAGCGTACGAGGACCACAAGAGTTATTCTGACGAAATTGATTGTTGTTACTTTAAGTAGTGGATTGACCCTCCGATGTGTGAACATGGCGCTCAGTATGCAGTGGAAGCGCAAGCCGAAATAACACGCTTGAACAAGCATGTTGCTGATGCTACTAAAGCTGGATTTTCCCCCCGTCCGTGGTAGGTGTAGGTGGAAATAACCATAATGTATTTTATTTAAATTTGAATTTGATGTTTGTGTGTTTAATTGTTGTAGTTCGTACTCGTGTAGTTTGCATTTCTTTAACCTGTAATAGTCGTTGTTTTTAGTTTATTGGTAATGTAATAGTCTTTAATGGTACTTTAGTCGTTGTTGTAAACAAAATAACAAATACACAAAACAAATACAATATATAATAAACAATTGTAACATCCCATAATTTCAGTATATTTAAATTTCAATTTAAAATAAACAAAATGGAATATAATGGATGAAAATCAATTTGTGTTGTTAATAATAATGATGATTATTGAATTGAGTATAAATAGATTTCCAAATTTAGTTATTTAGAAAATATGATAATTTGGAACTTAAGATTTTAATAACAAAGTAAATATAAGTGGTTTAAGTAAAAAGGGAAATTCAAGTTAAATTGATTTAATGGTGAAATTATAAATTGTTAAGTTAAAGATTTGAAATTCAAATTTAAATTCTAAGGAATCAAATTTAGGAACTTAAAATGAAGGAAATCGATGTGTAAAATTTATTTAGGTTATAATTAAATTAAAATGGAAATTTTGAGTATTTAAGTTTGAATTAAAACAGTTAATTGAATAATTGAATATTTTATTTATTTAATTAACTGTGGAATTTAACTGTTTTGGCGACTGTCTCGGAATTCGACGAAACTGGCGCCATCAGAACCGTAACGGTGAATTATTATAGGATTTCAATTTGCGTTACAATCCGACTTACCGTTTGATCGTACGAGAGAAAATGTGAACGAGAGCAGTGTAAATGGATAATTGGGTATTTCTCGTATTTGGGCCTTATAATTATATATAAAAATAAAACCCACTTACCACACCTCAGCCATTTTTCAACATATGTATATTTCCTCCACCGACCCTTCTCTAATGGCTGGAAACAAATTTCTAAACCTAGCTGAAAATAAAAATACAAGCTTGAAATTCAAATTTCTTCAAACCCTAGAGTATTATATGTCGATTTGAAGCTCTCGACGATACGAGGCTGCTGATACCATTCGTTTCGACATGCAGTGCTCGGATTTGCCAGAAATTGATGGTCAAACCTCTGGACTGCGGAACCCTAGCATGAAATTTGAAGCTTTTTGATTTAAGGCTTAATCGAAGAATCCGACTTCTGGGTATTGAAGAGGAGAAGCACACGAACTCATTGATGATAGTCGGAGGTCCTATTGTCAAGTATATAGCTGTAATTTGGTGTTTAAAGCTCTAATTTAGGCAGTTTTGGCGGCATCGACGCGGTCAGCAGGGATGACCGGAAATGGCGGGACCGGCGCTGGAAGATGCGACTCGGGATGAGGTTTCCAATGGTGGTGGCTGGCGAGGTTGATTTGGCCGGAGGAGGGAGTGGTTGGAGGTCAAAGTTTGCTGAAATTGGGTTCTTTTTCACGTTTTTATTGTAGCATTTGGAGAAGGAGCGGGAAGGAAGGCCCCTGCTGACGTGGCAAAATGCAATAGGGTGAGAGAAAGATTTTATTAATTTTATATGTTTTAAGTTCAAATCGTAAAACGGTAATAACTTTCTCGTTTTAACTCGGATTTGGACGCGGTTTGTTGCATTGGGATCGTGGCGAAATTGCGGACGTTTTGGCGCTGGTTTGGTTGCATTTGAAGACTGTGAAATTTTGGTCTTCTTTTGGATGTTCGATCCACTAAACACCCAAAGGTGAGTGATTTTCTCACTCACGACTGACTAATTTATTCCCATATTTATTGAATTAAATTATGAAATATATTTGGTTGTATGATTGTGTTGATAGAAGATGTGTTGCTTAGAAAACTGACATGCAAGCGAGTTAATCTGAAATTTAGACCAATAATTAGTTGTTTAATTTAATTAAATTACTAGTTGGGATTTCTGATCCTTGCAAACCTATAGAACAAATTTACTGGTTAATTGGATGAATGGTTGTGATGGATGCCTTGGTTTGATTTCTGAATGGATATTGCTATGTTCTGTTGTTTAGTATATGAACGTGTGTGTTGTTTGGCGATAAATCCCATTTACCTTTGATGTTGCGGGCATCTAATAAACCCGGGATTATCGATTTAAATAAATTAAGCACATAGAGTGAAATGATAAATCTCTGTGACCCTGATTTGGATTGAAATGATAGATCCATCCCTGAATATCGAGAAATTAAATTTAAATCACTTGGCCATAGGGTAGCAAATTATATATGGACATCGGTTGGTTAAATGATTTAAATATTTGAAATTCTATTTGAAGGAAATCCATTTAAAGGAAATGTGGCGATTTCGATAAATTTTATTTTTTCTTTAAAGATCCGAATCTTGAATGTTATTCGAAATGATTAAGGAAATTTTACCAAAGTGAATTTGAAGTTGTAAAGATTCAAAATTTTATATGATTTGGGATTTTTAGGGATTTGGTGGACTCGAATTTAATAAATTCTTATTGAATTTAATATTGGAATTAAGGTAATCGAGAATACTCGGAATTGTTGTCAAACTTTATAAGAGTATGATTTTGAATCCTTGAATTTGTAAATGGGTTTGAAATGGGATTTGAAACAAGTCCTTTGAGCTAAGCAACTCCATTGAGATTGGAGTTTAGATTCAAGTACTGAAGTTCGGAAGAAAGAGTAAATTTTTAGTTAAGGAATTTTCTTATATATATATTTACACCGTCTGATTTCAAATAACTATCCTCTCTTCAAGAATTCATTTATTAACTTTTATCTATAACTATTTTATTTTAACAAAATTTTCTTACATTCTATTATTTAAGTTAATTAGTAAACTTTCAATTTACATATATATATATATAGTTTTTAAAATTTATCTTATCCTATTCTAACCATGATATTATATATATATATATATTCTTTTATATATAAGGTTTTCTTTATAAACATTAATCCCATAGTTATATCCTTTAAAATTTTCATTTCTTCCGAATGATAAGTGTTTGAATCAAAATTGTTGGTTTAAATGGAGTTGAGATAAGAATTCCTTCTATTTGAAGATGAACCGATTTAAATTGATTTTTATATGGATTTATAAATTATATTCTTCTTGAATAAATGGATCTCCTAAGAGATTTAAAATGAGTGGTTATGAAATATATATATATTCGAGTTGAACATGAATGGATTTTTACATAAATCGATTTGAGATAATTATAATCTTGATATGAAGTATATTCTACCGGAATATGAATCGATTTGGTGAAATATTATATGATTATAATATAATGAAATGAATATATTCTAGTTAGAATATAAATCGGTTTGGAATGATTACGATACGTTGATATGAAATTATATTCTATTTGAATATAAATTTGGTTCGAAACAGAATATGATATTTTGATATGAAACGAACCTTTGAGAAAATGTAAAAGAACCAACCGATGTGGAAAATGTAAGCGTTGGTTGTTAAAGAGACCGGAGTCGACATAAGGCATACTCTCTGTCAGTGTCGATACCACTTTAACAACTGTGAACGTTTTGACGTATCCAGAATGAGGTATGATGACTTGGTGGCGATTATTGGATCGAAGAAGATGAACGATGACGAAATAGCCCTGACCTTCGGGTCGGAATTGAAATGACTAAAACAGGAGCTATACCGTGACTAACTGAGGTAGCACCTTTGATCAGACACACTTCTTCGATACTATTTCTATGACTTTGATGATGATGATGATTTGGGCCCATTTATGACTTTGGGAGTGTGTTCCGAGGTGGGTGGTAGTGGCTGCTATGCGTTACCACCGGTCCGGGAGTGCAATTGGTAGAATCCTACCCTGGGCATTGCCTCGAGTGCCTTGTCATATGTATCCTTGTCGAGCCCATACGATTTTGATTTGTATCGTACCTATGGAGTGCCCTCTAATGCCATCCGTGTTAGGTTGGGTTTACGGTACTGTATAGACTACGGTATTATAAACGGTGTAAGGGTAAAAATGTAATCCCGCTTACGCTATTTTCAGTATTTATACTTTACTGAGTAGACACTATCATAATAGCGTATTATACTATCTATGTATTAGTTTAACGGATCCTCGAGAGATGGAAAAATCCCGTAACATCTCTTGAGTTACTGCACCCATGACACTAAAGTTATTTCGTATTTTAATTTGACTAATATGAGAATGATTTAGTGCTGATTCGAGTGTTTGTTGTGTTTTATTTTTATGCAATACGCTCGGGTCAGCAGAAGTTGCAGTTAGCGAAGATGGCAATAGCTTAGAGGATGAAGACGAGGATTTGGTATATATATATCAAGTATAAGTACTTCCGCTGCATTTATTTCCGCCGCTTATTATGTACATCCGTATGTATATGTAACTCTGATAATCATTGAATGTTATAACCACAGTATACATTTCAACTGCTTTTTAACTGCTATTTGTTTATTATATGTTGCCCTTCCGCTGTGAGATTCTGTTATTGTTTTTCTCTTCTTTCCTTCTTTTCCCAATAACCACCTGCATTTGCGATTTGTTTGGGTCGACATGTGTGGCTTATTGTCGATTTTAAACGGTCAAAAATATGGGTCATTACAGTTGGTATCAGAGCGATGGTTAGCGATAACCTTGGCTCTGTTTGGGAATTAACTCATTAGAGATAGGGTTAGTAGTGCCCTAGAATGAGTTTGAGTGATATACGAGAGAGCGTACTTGTAATTTTGATATAAAGTGATTTTATATTGTGTTGACTTGTTCTGTTGAACATTTATAAATTCTAGTCGATATATGGGACGCCACGGGATCGATAGGAATTTCTAAATGATCGAACAGAATGATCGACATAATATGGTTTTCAATTATATTTTAAAACATATCAAATATATATTATTAGTTCAAGTATAGATGTATTCGTTCGAGTAAATGATAATATTAAGTCATTACCTATGATGAGTGATTCAATAATAAACTAATGGAAAATTTAAATGGCTCGGGAAATTCAAGAATAAAATCCTTTAGTATAATGGGTTGCCGAATATGATTTGCAAATGAAACAGGAATGACCTTGAAACCTGATCCTGGGCACTTTTGAAAATGGTTTTGTCGAATTTTGAAATAATATCATATTATAAGGTATGATCGAAAAGAAATGGTTTTAATTTTTTTTTCAAAGTGGGTATAATCTCTTCTTGGACCTTAGAAACGATGTCGGTAATGAGTGCACGCATTTTCGATGCTTATTCTGAAGCGTCTAAGTGGGGGAGACCACCCGTATTTTCATAACTATTTTGAAAGGATTTTTGGATTTAACTTCCTATAGTATAAGTACGTATAAGAGTATAGGTATATGATATTAAAACTGAGTTTAAAATTTAACAAGGATTGAAATTTTTATATTCTTCCTTAAATTAAAGTTTTGGGTTTAAAATTCTTATGGTATGGTTTATAAAATAGTATAGGTTTTGTATAAGGGTATTAGTATATGTTGTTAAGATTGGGTTTAAATTAAACTAGAATCGAAAAAAATCTATATTCTTTGTTAATTTAGGGATTCAGATGTAATATTATATGGTATGGTTTTCTATAAAATAACATAAGTACATATAGTATTTTAAACTTGGTTTTAAACCCGAAATCAAGGTATTTAAGTTCACCTTAGCTAATAATGTTGAATATGTATTAAGGTAACTCGATTCGTTAGAATTTAGATTTTAAACTAAGAAGCAGACTTAAGTATTATAAGAGGAAGAAATGGTCGTTAAAACGCTTAGGGTGAGCGATAATTAAGCTTAGCAAATTCCAAATTTAGTTGATATAAGCATAAGAGAAACATGTAAGTTAACTATGAAATAAAACTCGACTAAAGTCGACCAAGAATGAAATGGAAGATTTAGTGTGTAAATAAGAAAGGAAATAGCCTATGCTTTGGTTAATTAATAAGTATGTGAAGTTAGTCGAGAAGGAATTGAAAAGAAATTTATGGTAATAAAGTGTGAATGGTCGATAAATTAAAATAAGGAATTAGATGGTGAATTAGTGTACATGTGAAATTAAGGCGTATAAGTCTAAATGAGGTAAAACCTCGTTAGCACATTACGTTGAATGGAAATCTAAGTAAATAGCGAAATAAATGTAGTGTAAATCCTATTATCAAGCGGAATAGGAGTTAAGTTGAGTAAAGAAATTGAATTAAATAAAGTATACTTGGGAAATCAAATAGGAATTGATTGAGAACTGAGTATAAATTTGAATTATGAACCATCCTTATTTTGAATCATTATTTGAGAGTCGAATAAATAAGTTGAGTGAATGGAATATCGTTTAAATTAAAATGAAAATGGGAATAAGTGAATAAGATAATGATTAAGGGTACTGTTAGGAAAATGAACAAGCAACTGAAATATGGATTAAGACCAAATTTAGTTCGAGTCAAGTGTATTGACTCGATAAGAGTTAACTTAGAGGACCATATAATGGTTGCTTGAGAATTTAGTACTTAGAAAAGAAATGAGTTAAATTTCGGCTTATTGATTCATGGTAATGAATTAGAGATCTAACGTAATCAAGTCCGTTGGAATTTTTAAAATGAATTCAAGTTTATTCGAAATTTAATGCTTGAGAATGAAATGAGAAACAAATAGAAATTTTTATTGGAATAAAGTAAGTACTTGAATATGAATCCGTTCTCGGATAATGTAGTGAATGTACAGGATTGAATGGACAAACGAGAATGGACGAAGTGGGTGAGTTGGAAGTAAACTCAAATAAGATAGACGATAATGGAATATAAGTAATGGAATGGAAATTCATTTAATAAAAGTGAAAGGAGCATGAAAATATTGAAGCAATAAAGGTATGAGAATATTGGAGCGATAACCCTTTTAAATAGTTAAGTGTTGTTTAAGTTTAAAATCCGAAAGGTTGGGACTCCAAATATAAATCAATGTTTATGCAAGAATCTGAACTATTCGATATGCCGAAACTAAAATGACCATAACTTTTGAATGGCGGATCGGAATTTAACGATTTTGGACTTTTTGGAAACTTTAGAAACTGAATTAAAACTTTGGTTAATAGCACCTTGACTGATTTCCATGTTTATTAAGTTGAAATCCAAGAACTAGTCGTAGTTGTATGCGCAGAAAATAAAAATCTGAACTGAATACCCATGTTGTTTTGACCATAACTCCCAAACGAAACATCGGATTTTAATGTGCGAATACAATTCGGAAAGGCCTGAATGTAAACTAAAACTTTCCTTAATATGCTGAGTCAAATTCTGATGTATAAGGGGTTAAAAACTGGGTTGAACAACTCAGACCTGCAGTTTTCATTTTACGGGCTGAGGTGTTCGCCTTCACTAAAATAGTCATAACTTTTGAACGAATTATCCGAATTCGACGAATCCGGACAATTCAGAAAACTAAAGAGAAATGCTACAACTTTTGCCTAGTATGTTTTAGTCAAATTTCCCCATCTAAGGGATGATAACCCGCAATTTGTTTGCTGGTCTGTCGTTAACATTTTGGTTTTATAGTTGAAATGGTCGATATATGTTGTGTAAGTTGTATACAATTGCTATATATTGTATATACGTTGATTCTTATGGGTATGTGAGTATGTAGCAGGTGGAAGGAAGTGCGCTATGCTACGAAGCTCGCTTGCGCTAAATACTAAGTGCTAAGGTAAGTAAAAATGCAAATAAACGCTAAAGAAAGGTACGTATGTGTGTTACAAGGTTTTGGTTGCTTTATATTTTGTTTTCCCCATTTTTTGGGATGCCTCATCGAGTGATGAGATGAATATTCGGATTTATGTATGTATTGTGATTTTCCGGACCTCTCCGTACAAAGGAGATGCTGCCGAAATTTTTCGTGATTTCAGGAGTAAGAAAATTTATGAGGTTTTATAATTATATATTATTTTATAAATGTTATTTTATAAGTATGGATTTAGAAGTATAACTTGTTTAATACCTTATCTCGTTCTCTTTTCGAGGACGAAAAGATTTTAAGTGGGGGAGGATGTAACATCCCATAATTTCAGTATATTTAAATTTCAATTTAAAATAAATAAAATGGAATATAATGGATGAAAATCAATTTGTGTTGTTAATAATAATGATGATTATTGAATTGAGTATAAATAGATTTCCAAATTTAGTTATTTAGAAAATATGATAATTTGGAACTTAAGATTTTAATAACAAAGTAAATATAAGTGGTTTAAGTAAAAAGGGAAATTCAAGTTAAATTGATTTAATGGTGAACTTATAAATTGTTAAGTTAAAGATTTGAAATTCAAATTTAAATTCTAAGGAATCAAATTTAGGAACTTAAAATGAGGGAAATCGATGTGTAAAATTTATTTAGGTTATAATTAAATTAAAATGGAAAATTTGAGTATTTAAATTTGAATTAAAACAGTTAATTGAATAATTGAATATTTTATTTATTTAATTAACTGTGGAATTTAACTGTTTTGGCGACTGTCTCGGAATTCGACGAAACTGGCGCCATCAGAACCGTAACGGTGAATTATTATAGGATTTCAATTTGCGTTACAATCCGACTTACCGTTTGATCGTACGAGAGAAAATGTGTACGAGAGCAGTGTAAATGGATAATTGGGTATTTCTCATATTTGAGCCTTATAATTATATATAAAAATAAAACCCACTTACCACACCTCAGCCATTTTTCAACATACGTATATTTCCTCCACCGACCCTTCTCTATTGGCTGGAAACAAATTTCTAAACCTAGCTGAAAATAAAAATACAAGCTTGAAATTCAAATTTCTTCAAACCCTAGAGTATTATATGTCGATTTGAAGCTCTCGACGATACGAGGTTGCTGATACCATTCGTTTCGACATGCAGTGCTCGGATTTGCCAGAAATTGATGGTCAAACCTCTGGACTGCGGAACCCTAGCATGAAATTTGGGGATTTTTGATTTAAGGCTTAATCGAAGAATCCGACTTTTGGGTATTGAAGAGGAGAAGCACACGAACTCATTGATGATAGTCGGAGGTCCTATTGTCAAGTATATAGCTGTAATTTGGTGTTTAAAGCTCTAATTTAGGCAGTTTTGGCGGCATCGACGCGGTCAGTAGGGACGACCAGAAATGGCGGGACCGACGCTGGAAGATGCGGCTCGGGATGAGGTTTCCAATGGTGGTGGCCAGCGAGGTTGATTTGGCCGGAGGAGGGAGTGGTAGGCGGTTAAAGTTCGCTGAAATCGGGTTCTTTTTCACGTTTTTACTGTAGCATTTGGAGAAGGAGCGGGAAGGAAGGCCCCTGCTGACGTGGCAATATCCAATAGGGTGAGAGAAAGATTTTATTAATTTTATATGTTTTAAGTTCAAATCGTAAAACGGTAATAACTTTCTCGTTTTAACTCGGATTTGGACGCGGTTTGTTGCGTTGGGATCGTGGCGAAATTGCGGACATTTTGGTGCTGGTTTGGTTGCATTTGAAGACTGTGAAATTTTGGGCTTCTTTTGGATGTTCGATCCACTAAACACTCAAAGGTGAGTGATTTTCTCACTCACGACTGACTAATTTATTCCCATATTTATTGAATTAAATTATGAAATATATTTGGTTGTATGATTGTGTTGATAGAAGATGTGTTGCTTAGAAAACTGACATGCAAGCGAGTTAATCTGAAATTTAGGCCAATAATTAGTTGTTTAATTTAATTAAATTACTAGTTGGGATTTCTGATCCTTGCAAACCTATAGAACAGATTTACTGATTAATTGGATGAATGGTTGTGATGGATGCCTTGGTTTGATTTCTGAATGGATATTGCTATGTTCTGTTGTTTAGTATATGAACGTGTGTGTTGTTTGGCGATAAATCCCATTTACCTTTGATGTTGCGGGCATCTAATAAACCCGGGATTATCGATTTAAATAAATTAAGCACACAGAGTGAAATGATAAATCTCTGTGACCCTGATTTGGATTGAAATGATAGATCCATCCCTGAATATCGAGAAATTAAATTTAAATCACTTGGCCATAGGGTTGCAAATTATATATGGACATCGGTTGGTTAAATGATTTAAATATTTGAAATTCTATTTGAAGGAAATCCATTTAAAGGAAATGTGGCGATTTCGATAAATTTTATTTTTCCTTTAAAGATCCGAATCTTGAATGTTATTTGAAATGATTAAGGAAATTTTACCAAAGTGAATTTGAAGTTGTAAAGATTCAAAATTTTATATGATTTGGGATTTTTAGGGATTTGGTGGACTCGAATTTAATAAATTCTTATTGAATTTAATATTGGAATTAAGGTAATCGAGAATACTCGGAATTGTTGTCAAACTTTATAAGAGTATGATTTTGAATCCTTGAATTTGTAAATGGGTTTGAAATGGGATTTGAAACAAGTCCTTTGAGCTAAGCAACTCCATTGAGACTGGAGTTTAGATTCAAGTACTGAAGTTCGGAAGAAAGAGTAAATTTTTAGTTAAGGAATTTTCTTATATATATATTTACACCGTCTGATTTCAAATAACTATCCTCTCTTCAAGAATTCATTTATTAACTTTTATCTATAACTATTTTATTTTAATAAAATTGTCTTACATTCTATTATTTAAGTTAATTAGTAAACTTTCAATTTACATATATATATATATAGTTTTTAAAATTTATCTTATCCTATTCTAACCATGATATTATATATATATATTCTTTTATATATAAGGTTTTCTTTATAAACATTAATCCCATAGTTATATCCTTTAAAATTTTCATTTCTTCCGAATGATAAGTGTTTGAATCAAAATTGTTGGTTTAAATGGAGTTGAGATAAGAATTCCTTCTATTTGAAGATGAACCGATTTAAATTGATTTTTATATGGATTTATAAATTATATTCTTCTTGAATAAATGGATCTCCTAAGAGATTTAAAATGAGTGGTTATGAAATATATATATTCGAGTTGAATATGAATGGATTTTTACATAAATCGATTTGAGATAATTATAATCTTGATATGAAGTATATTCTACCGGAATATGAATCGATTTGGTGAAATATTATATGATTATAATATAATGAAATGAATATATTCTAGTTAGAATATAAATCGGTTTGGAATGATTACGATACGTTGATATGAAATTATATTCTATTTAAATATAAATTTGGTTCGAAACAGAATATGATATTTTGATATGAAACGAACCTTTGAGAAAATGTAAAAGAACCAACCGATGTGGAAAATGTAAGCGTTGGTTGTTAAAGAGACCGGAGTCGACATAAGGCATACTCTCTGTCAGTGTCGATACCACTTTAACAACTGTGAACGTTTTGACGTATCCAGAATGAGGTATGATGACTTGGTGGCGATTATTGGATCGAAGAAGATGAACGATGACGAAATAGCCCTGACCTTCGGGTCGGAATTGAAATGACTAAAACAGGAGCTATACCGTGACTAACTGAGGTTGCACCTTTGATCGAACACACTTCTTCGATACTATTTCTATGACTTTGATGATGATGATTTGGGCCCATTTATGACTTTGGGAGTGTGTTCCGAGGTGAGTGGTAGTGGCTGCTATGCGTTACCACCGGTCCGGGAGTGCAATTGGTAGAATCCTACCCTGGGCATTGCCTCGAGTGCCTTGTCATATGTATCCTTGTCGAGCCCATACGATTTTGATTTGTATCGTACCTATGGAGTGCCCTCTGATGCCATCCGTGTTAGGTTGGGTTTACGGTACTGTATAGACTACGGTATTATAAACGGTGTAAGGGTAAAAATGTAATCCCGCTTACGCTATTTTCAGTATTTATACTTTACTGAGTAGACACTATCATAATAGCGTATTATACTATCTATGTATTAGTTTAACGGATCCTCGAGAGATGGAAAAATCCCGTAACATCTCTTGAGTTACTGCACCCATGACACTAAAGTTATTTCGTATTTTAATTTGACTAATATGAGAATGATTTAGTGCTGATTCGAGTGTTTGTTGTGTTTTATTTTTATGCAATACGCTCGGGTCAGCAGAAGTTGCAGTTAGCGAAGATGGCAATAGCTTAGAGGATGAAGACGAGGATTTGGTATATATATATCAAGTATAAGTACTTCCGCTGCATTTATTTCCGCCGCTTATTATGTACATCCGTATGTATATGTAACTCTGATAATCATTGAATGTTATAACCACAGTATACATTTCAACTGCTTTTTAACTGCTATTTGTTTATTATATGTTGCCCTTCCGCTGTGAGATTCTGTTATTGTTTTTCTCTTCTTTCCTTCTTTTCCTTCTTTTCCCAATAACCACCTGCATTTGCGATTTGTTTGGGTCGACATGTGTGGCTTATTGTCGATTTTAAACGGTCAAAAATATGGGTCGTTACAATAATATTCCATTACCATTAAACTACAACCATTACAAATCATACGCTAACAAACCATTACACTAACAAACCGTTACAGTAACAAACCATTACAATAACACCTACCAGTAGACATAACAATATTATAGTACCATTAAACTAACAAACCATTACACTGACAAACCATAAGATTAACATTAGCACCTAAAAAGTCATACAAACAACTCTTCGATCTTCATTAAATATCCTCAATGCCTGGAATGTGAATCCCACTTCCTTTCTTCTTTCCCTTTCCCTTAAATAAAGACTTCACCTTGCTGACGAAACCACTGCTCTTTTGCTTCCCTTTGTCTAGACTCTTGCCCTTGCCTGCACATACATAAACACTTTGTTATATGTGAATTTTAATAAACTTAGAACTACATAAATATATATATGTGCACTAGTTACAAGTGCGTATGGAGTTAAATTAACAAGTACCCGGCGCCGACGATGATGAGGTAGGATATCTAAAGTTAACACCATACTAATTAAGAGTTACACCTTCCTGATCACCCTCCTCGTCTTCTTCCTCGTCACTGTCCTCGTCACCTTTCTCGTCATCTTCCTCATCACCCTCCTCAACGTCCTCATCATCCTGCTCATCACCCTCATCATCTTCTTCCTCTTCCTCTTCCATATGTACATGAGTTTTTCTTTTTTTCCTGCTTTTTGTTCGCCTCGCCCGATAAGACCCCAAATGCAACACTGGTTCCCTATAAACCTACATGTTCTGCGCAATATTTAAAAATAAACATAATATCATTATACAAATAATACTAGGGATTGTATGTTCTGAGCAATACTAGAAAACAAACATGTTAAAAAAAATTTGATAACTTACAAAATCGTCTGCAACTGTGTTAATCCTATGCAAGCCCTCTTCATAATACTTCGACTGTTCAAGGGCTAACTGCCGCATACCCATATTCATTTCCCATAGACTATCAACAGTGTAATGGGACGGAACTGGCGGTATATCCATCAAATGGGGAATGGGTAACGGATCCTGGCCTGTCCATTGCAAGTTCCATCCAGGATCCTCGACCCACTCACTATGCTGTGGCGGTGGGTAAAACTGGGATGCGTAATTAACTTCTGAGGACGTGACGATTGGAGCTTCAATTCCTGCCTTCAAAGCAGAAGGTCCGAAAAAATCCATATTACCGATACAGACTGAGGCATCTAGTAATGGACCAACATCTCTGCCCATTGAGCGCCAATATGTGTTGTAGTCCATGTCTGGCTCTTTATATATATATTGTTGACAATCATCGTGGTAGAAGGCTTATTGCAACTCCGCATATGTAGAATATGTCATCTTGCATGTCATGTGTGCGGGAGGATCAATGGGAATAGTCGCCCAACCTGTAAGCTGTCGCATACACCTCTCACCTAAATACATCTCGTATGAGCCACCGGGTGGAACAATCAAAGGCAACCGTTTCATCGATAGGTTGCATGCATGGACAACCTCTGCATTAGCGAATGCAACTGAATTTTGCCACGGATTCCAATTTATATGCGCTGCGCGACGGTGATCAATATGATACCGTGTGCTAGAGAACAAATGAGCTGAAGTATCATGCGTGATGAGCCTATTTTCTTTCTCCCAAGCTCTCAATCTCGGATATGAAGCTTGTTTCACCTCTTCTTTGACAATATAGCCGCACACCGTCATGTACTCAAAAAACCAGTACTGCAATAAGGAAAGATGTAATATTAAACACTGGAATAAACGGTCGTAAACATAAAAAACTTTGTGCTTACTATAGGTAACCATACTTGCAGTAGCTCAACGAAACCAGTTATATGTCCTCCCTTTGTTACAGCAACATCCAAACTCTGGTAGAGGTAACCCATAATCGAAGAACCCCAATCGAACCGTTCCACTAAGCATAAATCAAATACGGCCTCCAAATATCCCAGACTGATAGTGTCATTTGTTTTTGTAAAAAATAGAGTACCCATCATATACAACACAAAAATGCGGGCAATATGGCTTTTGTTATCATTAGCCTCAAGATAATCGTCACGAAAATACTTTACAAGATGCGATAAAGCAACATTTCCTACCTGAATATCGTTCGGCTCCAGAAGTGGCAATAGTTGCTTTGCATTATCGAATTGCCCCCAACTCTCATCATACGGTATCATTAGATTATGCATTCCCACGGGAATAGATGTCAGCATGGTAAAATCTAACGGTGTAAACCCAATCTCAGTACTAGGAAATAAAAAGGTATGCGTAGTCGGCCACCAACGCTCAACAATAGCATGTATGCATATGTTATCAGAGTTTTTCAATTCAATTTCCATAAATTTTCCAAATATACTCACTATCGGATAATGAATTTGCGGATAGACTTTAAGTTTCTTCCACCATTTCAACATCGTAGTAAAAGCCCCATGACATCTCATCTTGTCGCGATTCTGTTAATAAAAATAAATCTGTTATATAATCTTTTCGTATCGAATAATTCTATTTAACACAATTTAAAACAAAAAAATATACCGTAAGCTCTTTTCCACTGTTGAAAATATGTGTAACTCCTTCTTGTAGACTCGTGATAGACATGAATGGAAACGTCGGATCGATTATTGTCTCCTTCCTAGCACCGTAGTCACCTTCTTCGCGTTCAATCGTTTTACGATTTTTTCGTGAGCTTTTTCTCCTCCTCAACTCACTCGAAGCGCTAGTACCTTCCATGATTTCCTCTTCCATCGTGAACAAATTCAACTAATTTGCTAAATCAAAAAAATGTCAAAAACGATGGGTTTAGGGTGGAGATTGATGGAATTGATTGTGCTAAAGAGATTAGAAAGAGTAGATATTGAAGTTGTTGCAAAAATCTTTGTTTTTCACTCAAATTTTGAACTAGGGTTTTTGATTTTTTGGGGATTTTGAAGATAATCTCGAGCGTCTGTTTACAGAGAATAATGACTCTGTAAACAGACGCTCGCAACATTTTTTTTTTTAATTATCCTGGACACTAAACGGTTTTCAGAAAACCGTTTAGTCTCTAAACGGTTTTCAGAAAACCGTTTAGTGTCCAACTTTAAAAAAAAAAAAAAGCGCAGCGTCCCTCCACTGTCTGCTGGAACTAGGGCTGTCAATGGGTCGTGTCGGGTCGGGTTCGGGTCGGGTCAAGTCGGGTTCGGATTGATTTATAAACGGGTCGGGTCAACCCGTTTATTAAACTGGTCATATTTTTCCAACCCTAACCCGACCCATTTATAAACGGGTTGACCCGACCCGACCCGCGTAACCCGTTTAACTTAATGGGTCGTGTCATGTCGTGTTGGGTCGAGTTTACCTTTTTGACCCATTGATAGATATTGCCTACTAATATAAGCAACAAAAGAGCTAAATCACCAACATACACACTGTTATATAATCTCCAACATGCAACAAGTTGCAAAGTCACCAACAGACAACACATATAAAGCATGAAACCCCCATATTCAAAAATCATTTTCTACACATAAGTATATATTCCCATACTGCATCAATTAATGCCTACCAGTATGGAAGAGATACAGTTGTTATAAGTAAAATATAACTAACAACATATAAGAATAAATTGATAAAATATAACAGCTTACATATACGAGCATACTGATTATTGCATATATAAAAGACTAACACTAGTAGTATACATAAAAGACTAATAGTATGGAAGAGATACAATATATAATCGGGTTTGGCGGGTCAAAATCGGGTTAGCGGGTCAACCCTAAACTCACCCGTTTATAAACGGGTCAAATTCGGGTTGACCCGAAAATGACCCGCTAACTAAACGGGTCGGGTTAACCTGCTAATTTCCGTGCGGATTTCGGGTCGGGTCACGGGTCGGGTAGGAAATTGACAGCCCTAGCTGGAACAGTGGGGGAATCCCCGCTGCAAATAGGCCATTCCCGCTCAGATATGGGCCAACTGCTGGGAATGGTCTTAATTTCCTTGTAAATTCCATTCAACCGAGTACCGTTCCCAAAACCAAATCAGCCTGCGTTCCCAAAACAAAAATCTGGCCGCGTTTTCTTCTGTTTTTTCAAGCCCTACTTCTTGCGATTTTATCAAATCCTCCATTCGATCCCCGCACGATATATCTAAATCCGATTTGATTCTTCTCTTTTTTCTTACATATGCAGGTTTTAGGTGGTGAACAGTGTAATATTCCGTTCGGCGTCGGTCACCGATCTAATCAAAACACTGAAGGTAGTATTTGCATACACAGAAGTCGAATTTGATTGCTTCGTGTATTCAGATCTAGGACGAGGATTTGACGTAGCAGGTCAACTCTGATTAACCTTTCCCAGTGGCTCCTAAACAGAAGCACGTAAGGCAATTGGAAATAGAATTCTAATTTTAACTTGGCTAATTACGTCGGCTTCATTTTATTTTATAAGATCCTTTTTTAATTGATTCGTTAACTACATGGTTTGATTTTGTTTACTTGAATATTAATTAATTGCTTGTAACTCATAGATTGTTGTGGCTGATCTAACCGTTTCTATAAATTTTGCTCCTTATCTTTAATTTTGTTGCTGCTAAGTGTGAATGATAGACCAGAGTGTTTTTTACTAGAAGTACAGTATGGTCGATATTCATTTTAAGGTTACCTAACCATGATTTATATTCAGTTATGATATATTTTGAAATTGCATGATGAGCCTGGTGTGTTCCATCTTTTGTTCTCAGCCATTGGAGCTGAAGAAAACCACGATTTCCACCGTCAAATCACATTTCAAATCAGGCCCATACTTTGTTACTCTGGTGTTTTTTGCTCAAAATCTCATTGTACATCAATTTTCTTTGACTTTTTCTGTCTTAACTAAGCCAATATGGTTTGAACTTTGAACGTAACTTCTGTAAACCAGGGTTAACTGAAATGTAATTTACTAGAGATGGTATTTGTATGGGCCAACCTTGATCTAAGCATAAAACAAGTAGTTTGTGATGTATTCCGGACAGATAATAGTTCTGTAAGCTAATTTGTTGGAATATATGTTTGGGTTGCCTTATATTTTGTAGGTTTACAGAATCCTATTTGATGCTGCTCCATCAAAATTTGTACATTTTCCTAAGCTCTATGGGAGCTAAATGCAGGTGGCCAATTCATGTTACGTATTGTTACCAACATACAAAAAATTATTCCAGCATAATTAATCTAATTCGCTTGTATAAAATTTTTGCATACACTAGATTAGATGATAGAACTTCCCACATCAATCATGTGTTTTGGTGAATTGGAGCATGGCCATCTGCACCTTATAAGTTTGTTGTAAAGGTGGGTTCATTTTATATTATATTCCTATTAGTTATTTGCCATACAATGCATAACTTCAAGTTTCTTGCATGTGCGTGCAATGAGTAGTTGCCATCTTTTATGCTAGAAGTCATTGTAATGCAGTTAGTTTTCAGTTAAGTTATTTCCAAGCTTCCTCTTCTTTGTTTTTTAAAAGAACAAATTTGCAGTACTATATAAGTATAAGGTAGAATATTTTAATTAGATGTGTCCGCTGTTAGACAGTATCTTATAAGCTAACGCTAGTTTAAACATATTACGTTCATGTCACACATTTCTCAATTTTCCTGTAATTTATAAGCAGGAACCTTTATTGTTAAGTTTTTTTTACTATTCTTATTTGCAGTTCAGTTGATCTTGGTGGGTTTGTACATATTGGAGTTGGTGCGTGGAATGTCTTTTTATTGTATACTAAAAAGCTGATATTGGTGATAACAATGATATGATTTCCTCCTCGTTTTCAGTGATTTTTTTCTTCTCATCTATTATCTAAGTAACCATTCATGTTTAGTAATTTCTCAATTAGTTCAATTATACTATATACTCACATCATGAAATTTCAACATATTAATTTTTGTAATATATGTTGGTTGTTTCAGTTCTAATCCATGATTAACATGACTATGGAGTTCTGATCACTTTTAGGGAAAATAAAGGTCTGTATAATTTGTTAAGACATGACAAGTGATTTTATGTTGCAAACTGTGCAGGGTCTTTTGCTGGATTGGGATTTCTGTCATGGTACCTATCAGGAAAAATCAGAGCATTCGATAGAAGAGGACATGTAGCAAAACTTGGCATTGTCTTTCTTCCTTTACTCTGTGCATCGCTTATAGCAGTTTCTCGTGTTAATGATTACTATCATCATCGGCAAGATGTCTTTGCTGGAGGATTTTTAGTTTCTTATATTACAAATTAGTCAATGATTGTTATTTATTACTGATCATGAGCTAAAATTTACCAAATTGCAGGACTACTGGTTGCTTCCTTTTGCTACTTGCAGTTCTTTCTATGGCCTTTTCACACTGATGGTATGTACATTAATATTGCATTTTATATGTTAATAATCTTTAGATATGAATATTTTTTTCTACATTGTTGTGATTTCATAGGATTTATTTATATGTATTTTTCTACAGGTTGGGGTCCTCATATGTACTTCAGCACATTATTTGATACAATCTAGAGATGATGATGTAGATTCTACTGTACTAAATGGCCCAGCTCTTGATTCGGGGCCCAGAGAGGTTGAGACAGCTATTGTTCTATTTGAATATCAAGCTCGGTTTAACTCCAGAGTTTCAAGTCAGATTTTGAATAGGATGGAATTTGGATTAGTAGCTATGAAGCCAGATTCTGGATACGAAGTCAGGGACAATAAATGTGTATGGTAAGTAATTAAATTTAGCTATTTAGTAGCTATACATTTTCAGTTTTTTTAATTACAAGTATCCTTTTAGCTACAATTTATATGATACGGGTACAATTTATATGTTATTCGTAGCATTATCCAGTCGTTCTGCCAATTGTGTATACTAATTTTGGCATTATGTTCTTGGCATCAGGTTGGAAGCAAAATATGGTACGGGTACAAAGTTAGATGACTTACAATTAGGTAAAGTACTTTTTCCAAATAACTATTGCTATTGTTCCCCTTTCAGCTGTATGGTATATATTCTTCCATACTATTTTTTTTTACCTTATACCTTTCAGCTGTATGGTATATATTCTTCCATACTATTTTTGTTATTAGGTAAATTTTTTGTTATATGGTATAAATTCAAGACCGATAGGTTCTTGAATTTAGCTCACTCCCTGTAGTGTCCGTTAGAATAATTGTTCTTTTGCATTTCTTCAGCTTTTGCTTTTGAATTTAGCTCACTCCCTGTAGTGTCCATGTCAGCAAATCCCTTTTCATTTCCTTGAGTTGGTTCCTTGTGTAATGCCATTTCGTTACTAAAAGGCTTGACATTCTAAATCATATTGAGAATCTTCAGTGGTTTCTCTACTTGAACATAAACTTTGTGGCATTGATATTAAACTATTTATTTGTGGCAACACTCGTAATTGAGATTTCTGCTTAAATGAACACAGTAATGAGAATCAGAATTTATGTAATATGGGATATTATGAATTGAAATTTTAATATTATATTACTGGTATTTTGATAAAACTTGGGAGGTCTTAACTTGGTTTTACCGTAGTCCATGGTTTATATTGAGTTGCTCTTTTGAAATCATAACCCAGCACAAGTACATTTTTGAATGGAAAGGGAATAAAATTGAAATTCTCTATAATGGGAACATGCAACAGAGACACAATGCTAAAAGAATCAAAATGAAAGAATTTAATTTTTGATCATGAATTACGATGATGCCATCTTTCAAAAGCAAAGTTGATGAAAACACTTGTTTGGATTTGAATTATATATTGTAGTGTTTTAAACAAACTTTAATCCATAAAATAAAACAAAACAAAAACTGATAAAAAAATGTTTTTTCTTGAGTTTGAAATAGTCGGGGTCAGAGTATTAAATGAGGTCATACAACAGAATCTGATAAAAGAATTGTAGTTCTATAAATGTTGAAATGTTTGATTAGACGCACTTCACTATGAATCATATAGAAGCAAAAGAAAAAAAGAGTTACGTCCATCTCACAGAACCAGCGCGTCAGTCAGGTACCGCTAAATGGCAACACATATTGGAACCCAACTCAATTAATTTTTGTTTAAGCGCATGAAAGCATGACATAATAAGTGTCGAAATAAAATCTGCAGACCGGAGGTCCTCCAATAAGTTTGTAGCGGAGAGACTCAGCCTGTGCAGTTGCACAGAGACCCTTATTATTTACCTTCTCACCGTTTATTGCACTTCACCAACAATAATTACAAAGTAAAAAGAATTTCCACCTCTTTTCTAGTTTACACACGGGTTTATTGCACTTCACTCATAATCATTAAAGTTAAAATATCAAGCTAAAACACTTTACATACGGGTCCATATGAATTTGAGAAGTAAATGAAAAATAAATAACTTTATGGTGAATATTCATCTGAATACGTTCTTTCGTGGATCCTTCCCTTTTTTTGCAGTGAAATGTGTCAAACTGACATATGCAACTATTTCATTTTTTCCATTTTTGTTGCTTCATTTGTCTTTGTTTCCCCTTTTGTGATTAATGACACATGCAACTATGAAGTACATTACTATAAACTGGTACAAATGTGATGATTAGTGAAATTTTAGTCATGTGATGATAAATTTTGTATGCTAAAAGAGTGGGGACTTGGCATCGGATAACTTCAATTACTTAAACTCAGCTATTGTCAGCTTCCATTAGATTTTTAAGCAAGTTGTTGTTTCATGAATCTTTCTTTATGAAGTCTTAAAAATCTTGCTCATGTGCCTTAATCATAACATCATAGGATAAGCACAATGTTATTTTGTTGTGCTTATTAATTTGCATCAATCCTACTTTGATTATAGCTGAACAACAACAATTCTATTCTTATACTTGGTCGCAAGTTTAATTCAGCAGCACCAATACCAATATAAGTAGCAAGTAAGACGGTCACTGCTAGCAAACATACAATATTTGAAAAAACTGTTGAAACCAATGGAAATAAAGGTCAAAAAAATGACAGTATTAATACAATAGTGATCACACCACTGATACACTGACATATATTGAATATGAACGACTTCGATTCTCTGTACAGAAAATGATATAACTCTACTTATGATTTACGAATAGCAGTGACCCAGTGGAGCATCAGAATCATCAACAGTCAGTGCCGAATTGCAATGTCCTTGTCTGAGCCGAATTGCAACTTGCTCTGATTTATGTGATCTTCCTGCTGATACGAATGCTGTCCCCATCTCTGGAATTTTTCAAACCAAGGTATCCTTTGTATCTCCTCTATTAGCCGCTTTTAATAATTGTGTTGCCTAACCCTGTTCGAATTTCAGTTTAATAGTTGATGGGGTTTGCGAGAATGCAAATAGTTGTTTTAATGGCTCCGAGCATGTTGAGCATGTCCGAATAGTACGGGCATCATAAAAAATCTGAATGCTCTTTACAGAATTTGAGAAATAAACAAACAACGGTTGATAAAATAGGACACATTGTATGTAGTGAGCGTTCTTTGGAAAATGGGGAAGCGGCCTTGAGCCCGTCGCCCCGTAGTCTGTGAGTTGTCCATCCACGCATTGACAAAATAGATAAACAGAGTAAAGAAAGGGGACCTGGGCAAAATAAAAAAAGATGCACATGGCAGCATGTAGCAGCTTAGGTTTGTAAACTGCTACGTGTCTCTTTTCTTTCTTTCTTGGGTCTGGATAACACAAACATTAATAATAGGGAATGAATGGCAGGGAGGACAGCTCCCTCAAATGTAAGTTTGATCTTTGCGTCCTACCATGGAACTCATAAAAGGGTACTGGAGGAATATCCCTGATCAAGACAGTTGTTATCCTTGAAAGTGGTAGGTACAACAATACAAATTCCGGCGTTTGCATTAAATATTTGTGTGGTCAAAGACTTCGGATTTAGCCACCGGTTAATGTGTTCGAATTGCTAGTAGATGACAAAAAATTTCAGAATTCATTTCTATTCCTTAAAGAAAAAGTTATTCGAAATGAAGTTGGATTACACAAAATCTACTCAAAAAAAAGTTCAAAGTTCAAAAATTATTCAAACACTTATTCAAAGGTATTTGTAAGTATTTTCTTTGGTTTAGTTAGGTTATTCATACTCAAAAGCCTATATCATGCATATGTATGCATTTATTCATTCATGCATATGTGTGCATTCTTTGCTTTTATGCTACTGGTTAAAGTGGATTATTGGACAAACTATTATTGTGCAAATATATTACGTATTATATAACTATGCCTCAATGTTTCTTATCAGGACCCGCAAGTTATTACTGCTGGCACTCACGATACAACTGTCAAATTTTGGCATCTTGCTGCTTGTAAGTTTCTCGTTCAACTTTTGAAATTATCATGTTGAGTGGAAGTATAGAACTAAATTTTATCGTGTTGTCTAGGAAAAACAATCACAACTCTCACGCATTACAATAAATCAGTCTGTGCCTTGATGTTGCACTTTAGAGAGTAAAATAGCGTTTTGATCATTTAGCCATTTTTATGTTCTTTCCCGGCTAACAACGCCTTTTAAAACTTTTGTTTTGACAATTTCATTTACGTAGGAACACTTTTGCTTCAGCATCTGCTGATAATGTTGAGAAATTTGATATTGTGAGAGATGAATTCTTGCATAATATGCTGCAAGTACTTATGAATTTTCTGATTTTATCACGAATATAGAATATATTTAATCGGATTGAGACATTTGTAACCTTTCTCTACTTTGTTTAAAGTTTCTAAAATTTCACTCCAAGCTTTTAGCAGATTACTTTATTTATTTATTGTTTAAAAAAACATTTGAAATTAAACGGCAATCCTTATCGGTAGATTGTAGCGAAATTTTACATTTTAAAATACATCAGCATTGCATTCCGTTATGTCTGCTTGCAAATAACATGATGTTTCTTCATATATAATTTCACATTCCCATAAGACCATTTAAGTAATGTAATTCATCAGGATGGTCATGTTTTGTAAATTTAAATAGTTTCCTTACATCTGCTCATCAGTTTTTTTTTTTCCATAGTTCACGAAACTGATGCTAAACCCAGGGAATGTAATTTTCTCTATCCTTAGTATAATTTGTGTCATACTTCCCAATAGAACATTCATATATTGAGTAGCACAAAGGAGAGTGTCATTACAATTTACAAGAATTTGAGGAAATGTTCATGTACCCATGTATAAGTGATATGAAATTTTATTGAGATATAAAAAAACATTCCCGTAGCAACATTAAATTCTGATATTTTTCAAATTGTTATTTGTGCAGATATGAATTTCAAAAGACAATATAATATGGGTGCGTAGAAAGTGCTTACGAGCAAGTTTGGTTATCTTTATCTATTATTATATTATGTTGTCAACCTTATAATTGTGTAACTTGAATTTACTGTGTTATATTTGTATTTTTTTGTTCCTTTGAAAATAAGGTTTATCTTTGTTATATACTAATTTGTTTATGGTAAACTTGCTTGGGCAATTTCTTTTCATATTTTTTTAGCTTCTAATTTGAAGAATGGTTGAACCTATTTATGTTACTGAAACCATTTATTGTATATTTCAAAATAATTTTCATATTTCGAACCCGTAACACATCAATGGTGTCATAAATTATCAGTTTGAAACAAGCATTTCTGAGTGTTGCAGATTATGACTGAAACAACCATTCAGTGTTGCAGATTATGAATTTGAAACACTCACCGAGTGTTGTAGATTATCAACTTGAAACACTCATTTAAGTGTTACAGATTATCAACTTGAAACATTGAATAAGTGTTGCAGATTATCAACTTGAAACACTTATCGAGTGTTGCGGATTATCAAATTGAAACTCCTGCTAAGTGTTTCAATTCGTCAATCTGAAACATAATATAGGTGTTTTAAAAATCTGCAACATACTAATCTGCAACACCAAAAAAGTGTTTCTAAATTTTTTTACAACATTTTAGTACCGTTTCAGATTGGTCGTTTTGGTGTTGTGAGTTGATAAGGCTTGAGCTTTAAATTAGCTTTTCAGAACATCTGGCCACCATTCACTTTGAATGCCACATAGTCAGATCCGCTAGAAAATCGCTAATTGACGTCCACAAAAATACTCTAGCTGTTAAGCTAAAAGAATGGTCATTCTCCGCCACCAACTACGGTATGTTTGAGAAAACCAACGTACGCGATCCCTTTGGGAATACTTTGTAAGACATCCGTCCATACAAGTCATCCAGGAATAGGATGAACCGAAGGCACACTACACCAAAACAGCAAATTTGGCACATCAGAATGCAGAGATTTGGTACGGATTTAAACCGTATTGGATTTGATACAGCTCACAGCCGTTTCAAATTCCATTTGCTACAGATTAACTGATCCACACCTCCTCCAACCCTTAAAATCTAACCGTAGATCTTAAAACATTTGGATCAGTCCATATGACATAGCTTTGAGCCGTATCAAATCGGCTTCATGTTTTCCTCCCCTATTTTTCGTTTTTCACAGCTGGCTTTTTTTTTTATCTAGAAATTTCAAAACTATTTTCTTTTTTCTCCTCAACGGTGATCGAGTATGGAATTATGGTTTTCGTTGCCTCCAATTCAAATCGTGATTTTTGTGACCAAGTACAGACTTTCATGTAAGTATCATCTGCATCAATTCTTCCAAAGCATCGATTTCTGAATCGATTCGTCTGAAGATCCTCTTCACCCTAGCTATACTTGGAATCTTGAGAATCATCCGAATATTAGGTAATTTTCTGTTCGATTGAATATCAACTGAATCCACTGTTATTTTATTTCTTTAGTCTATTTATGTGTATGATTGGATTTAAGGTTTAGTAGATTTAGGTTCCCTGTATTATTGTGGAATGGTTATTGTACAAATTAGAATATGGGTTCCCACCTATATGGCTCCATCGTTATTAAGCAATGAAGAACCCTAAACCTGTATTTTTTTACAAACCTAGTTTTATTAGGAAGTGCAGATGGTGGCATACTTTTTTTGTTAAATGTTGTGTTAGGCTGTACAAATTTTTGCATACCGAGAACAACATGTTTAATTGTGTTGTGTAGTAAAGAATACGTATACTGCAATTTTTTTGTTAATATTTAGTGTGAATTTTTTTATTAGATAGCAAATTTTCACACAGACAACTTATTTTAAGAATAATATTTTCTACCAGGTCAGGAACTATTAGTTCTATTTAAGATTCTTTACTAAGAAATGTTTTCTGAAGGACAATATTATGTTCTAGCTCAGGAGCTATTAGTTCTACTGAAGATTCATGTACTTCTGAATATGATATTGAGATAATTTTGTTAGGCTAACAGTTATATTTACTGAGGATGTTAGTTTTATTTCATTTTTATGTTGCTGCATCTTTAAATCTGGAATGATGTAAACTAGCCAAATCAGATATGTACGGGCTCCTTAATGGATTCCTTGTAGTCCAGAAATGTGCAGTTGTGCTTATGGCGATGATTTCAAATCTTCACATCATTCCTAATCTTTGCTTATCTTTTCATTTTACATGGCTTTTGTTTATGTTTACTTTACCGTTCACAACTTTGTTTCGTTGTTGGCTTTGAGACTCTGTTTATTAATTATGATTTGTATGCCAGTTCTTTTTTAAAAAGTATTTGATGCTTTTGTTGATTTTATTTGAGGCTTTTTATTTATTTATTCGGCAGTGATGCATAATGTAACACCCCACGTCCGTTAATGTCACTCACAAAGCGAATGCATTAAGTTTTGTGGAGAGTTATAAGTAAATAGAATGGAATATTACAAGACGGATAAAGTAGTACTTGAAAATTTTATAACTTTATTGCAGCGGAAACAGAAATAGGTTTGGATACACCTTCAAAACAACAAAACCAAGTACATAATATCAGTCTTGTACAAAAACCTTAAGAGTACATAATTTTAAAGCCATAACGCCCAAAGAAAATGCCATAAGCAGAATCAAAGCCAAGCAATACATCTTTCAACTTCAAGCTAGAAGAAAGAGACATCTGAACTAAGCTTGAGTATTTCCTCCCTAAGAACCTGAGGGGGAGGGGGGAGGGGGGAAACGGAAGAAAGGAGGCGAAACAAACTAGGTCAGACATTAGTCTGGCGAGTCCAGTAACTTTAACAATATAATCATTAAAGTAACAGGATAAGAATATAAACTGGAAAGTAAGAAATGACTGTACATAAGCATGCATGACAAGGTAGGCAAGATGAATAAGATAAATGTTGATTGCGCTCCTAATCATTATAATATAATTACTACACTGCACCAATGCTAAATATATCGCACCGTTACTAGTTCCATACTGAAAGTTGATTCCCATCTTGTAATTTGTAGTCCTCAGGCATAACATCTAGTGAGAGGTATCCACCCCATACAATCCTTGACAACCTACTTGCCCTTACTAAATACTAGATGTCCCCACACTACCCCCTTATCGCTTAATCGATCGGCTCCTTAACTCGCATGTATTTACTACTTGTGTCATTTGGCCCAGCTTGTTTGTAGATACATGTGCTGGTCCCACCATGGGGTGTATCAATCCTTATGATGGCAACCTGACATAATTCAAGATGCACAGTGTATAACTACTGATGCCCAGTGCCTGCTTTTTCCACTCTGGAGCATGTGCATGCCCGTACTACGTCAGAACCTACACTAATGCACCGGCCGCCGCTATTTTGACCGCTTATAATCAGCCCAGTAATCGTGCCCCACCCTGCCTAGTCTAGGGTACCGTGATACATCTATGTGGGTTACTGTTGAAATGAGTCCTCGTTACTAGGGTTTCCTAATCAACATGTTATAACGGTTAAGTGTTCTCAATTTAACCTAACCTCATCCATTTGTTTTAATTAACATGTTGTATTGGTTAAGTGTCGCCTATTCATATGTTACTTAACCTTTCCATTGATTCACGCATGTTTATTTAACGGTTAAGTTTGTGTGCCTATATATACTAATATTACCCACCTACCCAAGATTTACTTAACCCTTCCACTTATCAAGTCCATATGTATTATTGGTTAAGCTTGCCTTAACCCTATCCACTTTGTTCACGTAATATTGGTTAAGTTGTCTTCTTACCCATGTTAACTTAACCCTACCCACCTAACTCGTTTAGGTATCATATTCAGCATTAATAAATGCACAGATCTCTCACATTAAGTCGATCACTTGTGGCCGCTGGATATGCCGGGCGGTTCCGGGCAGACTTCCACCACAAGCCAGATTTAACCTCGTGTCTAAGCATCTAGTTTACGCCTTTGACCTCTCACATTAGAATGCCGTTTGCGGTTGCTGGATATGCCGGGCGGTTCCGGGCAGTCTTATACCGCAAACCAAGTCTAACCTCGTGTTTTAGGCGTTCATCTTTTAGCCAATTTACATATTTACTGTCCAAGTCTAGATTTATATGTAAATTATCCATAAGTGTAGTCAATTCAAGTTATGCCACATTTACTTGTTATGCCCAAAATTACTTAATTAAGTTATACCCAATTCCCTGCGTTTCAATCGCACGTACAATAAGGTCCAAAAATAAAACGGAGTGGGATAGAGGAGAAACACAAGAATTGACATTAGGAACAAAATAAGCATGTAAAGGTGTACTCAACTCAAGAATCATGTTTCCAATAGACATGTTATTCATTAACAATAACTATGGCTAAACTGAGCAAGTTACATCATAGACATAAAGATTCGATAGAATTGAACATAAAAGAATCACCAATTTGGTGTACAACATGATAGGTTCCATTGTATCAATCACAACAGTCTCATAGGCATAGGTAATTCAAATTTGACAAAAGGATAAACATGAATCAGAATTGATTATCTTACAAGTAGGCATAGTTCTAGATTCGATTCATTACAAATCTTGATTCCTACTACATGTTCCAAATCTGAGAAATAACTGAACTTACCAAATTATCACAAGTTTACACCCAAACCCATTTATGTCAAGTTTCATGTTTGCTTATTATATACAATTTTTCCCAAACGATAGCCATCATCAATTTATGCCTTTTTACAAATCACATGTTATTCAACATTTCTCAAACTTTTTCCCCATCATTCAAGCGTTATACGTGCGCGAATTTCGCATAATATGTTAGGCTCGAAGTTAGCCTAACTCATAAAAAGAAAAAGGAAAAAGGAAGAGGGAAGAGAATCATGGTATCAAAATAGGCATAAATGTTTGACCACGAACAGGCATGAACTGATAGAATTGATCAGAAAAGCATAGGCTATGAATCAAAAAAGATGACAACTTGCAAATTTGATTAGATCCATTACAGACATAATCATATGATCCCAATTTACAACTTATCATAATTACTTTAGTTTAATTATCTTGTGAAAGCTACATGAACTAACGGAGGTTAAGAAAGAAGAGAAGATCTAGAATCTGATTTCCGAAGTTGATAAGCTAATCCGTTGATGTAGGCTTTGATCTTTCTCTTTTATCTTGAATTTGATTAGTTAAGGTGGAGGCTATGTTAGTTTAGAGATGGACAACATGACGGCTTCATAAAATAGGGATATGAGGTTTAAAGTTTAGATTTGATGTGATTGTATAGAAGTACAGAATTAATACGAGCCTCTAGATCAACCTAGGATCCATCTAAACCATCTAGTCCAAGAAAATGCATCATCAGGCCAATCAGAAGTCGCCACATAGCCCTACGACTCAGAAAATCGTCACTGTCCAGAACAGTCAGCAGGGGTCGACCCCTATGGGGGGGGGGGGGTCGACACCAGTGTCGACACCCCTTAAGGGGGGATCGACACCCTCTGGCGAGAATTTTCCCACCCACTTCTTTTCGCTGGTTTGAATTCGAATTTTTATTTATTAATTATTTATTTAATTCTGATTTAAACTTAAATATTCTAACCTCCATAACTTCTTCATACCGAGTCCGATTTACGCAAACTCGGATCTATCTCAAGTAGAATTCCGAGACGAATGCAATGGCGTAACCCGTTTCCCTTAATTCTTCTTTTAAAAATTAAGTGTTCTTAAATTTGTTAATTTTTATGTTTTAAAATTACGGGGCGTTACATTCTCCCCTCCTTAAAGGATTTCGTCCCTGAAATCTCCAAGTCAAGAAGAATGTATATCCTACCATCCAACATCCATCTACTCAACCATTCAACCACATGCATCCATTGTCCTTAAAAAGGTTTCTAATGCTTTTCATGAACATATGCATAGTGTGTGTATATGTCCTTATCCAGATGCAAAATCAGGCGGCCTACTGATTCAGTTGACCTCCCTAATGCAAATCATGATAGTGCCATGCATCCATTATGTATGCAAAAGAACCCTATTGATACATATCATTCCTATATGAGTGCATAACCGTATATTCATACAAATGCAACATCCATATGATAACACATCAAGTTTCAACCCATATACAAATACGTATATGCAATATGAAAATGACTGAGCCGATCTAGTGCCTAATGTGTGTGTAAATGCATCCACGAGCAACCACTAGCAAACACTTGCATCCACTTGCGTCCACCAAACATAACATGTCTCAAACACATGTTTACAACCATAGGATTTTTCCTATCTAGAGATCGAGGATGTAAACGAGAGGTCATACTAAAAGATAGAACAAGTATAAACAAAGCGGTAGAAAAAGGAGAAGTTAAAAACATATCCTCACAAAAGGATAGGGTATGACGCACGTATCATGTCTTCTGTCTCCCAAGTCGTGTCTCCTTGATCATCTCCCCATTGGATTTTAACCGACTTGACCTCTCTGTTGCGTCACTTCTTGATCTCCGATCCAAGGATGCATGTAGGAGCTCGTCTAATCGTGGCATCTCGCTCCACTTCCACTTCTCTAAGCATGCTCGGCTCCGCTACTTCCGCGGTATCATGTAAACACTTTCGCAAATACGACGTGTGAAACACGTCATGAACACTACTAAGCTTCTCTCGCAACTTCACTCTGTATGCCACTTGTCTAATCCTCTCTGTAATCAGAAAGGGTCCTACAAACCTTGGTGCTAATTTCCCTGCATCTCCAAAGCAAACTACGTTCCTCAATGGAGACACTTTGACAAAAACCATGTCCCCAACATCAAACTCAAGATCGGTCCGTCTCTTGTCAGCGTTTGACTTTTGCTGGTCCTATGCCGTCTTCATTCATCTTCGAATCAAGTCCATCTTTTCCGAAGTTTATCTCTAATCAGCTCGGGTCCAAGCAAAATCTTATCCGTAGACTCCCACCAACAAGTTGGTGATCGCCACGGTCGTCCATAAAAACCTAATACTAGCTTAATAACTATTGTTATAAGCGAACTCCACATGGAAGGTGTTCTTCTCATGTCCCTCCAAAACCTAGGATACATAACCTCAAAAAGATCATCAAGGATTCTATTCACCCTTTCTGCCCATCCATCCGTCTGTGGATGATACGCGATGCTCAAATATAACTATGTACCTACCGCCTTTTGCATGTCACATTTTCCTCTTGTATTGAAAACTGCTCCAAGCCTTGTCCCACAAGCACCGGTATATACTGTGAATGGTTTGCTCCCATCTAGTAAAGTCAAAACTGGGGCTAATATCTTCGCAAAGTCCTTAATGAGCTTCCGATAATAGCCCGCCAACCCTAGAAAACTCCTTACTTCCGTTGCTTTTCTAGGAACCTTCCAATCTTTGATTGCCACCAATTTTTGCAAGATCCACTGCTATCCCTTCCTTAGAGACCGCGTGTCCTAAGAACCTCACTTCTTCCCTCCAAAAATGACATTTGGAGAACTTAGCTTTGAGTTGATGCGCTCGTAGGGTCTCTAATATTTCCCTAAGATGTAGGGCATGCTCTTCCTTGCTTCTAGAGAAAATCAAAATACCATCCACAAAGACTACGACGGACTTGTTTAGAAACTCCCTAAACACCCCAATCATCAAGTCTACGAAATATGCGGGTGCATTCGTCAAACCAAAAGGCATGACGAGCCACTCGAAGAAACCGTCTGGAGTCCTAAATGCAGTCTTATCTATGCTATCCTCAGCTACCCTTAGCTGATGAAATCCTATAGCTAAATCCAACTGCGAGAAAACCGAAGCGCCAACCAATTGATCGAACTAGTCATCTTTCCTCGGCAATGGGTGTTTGTTCTTCTTCGTGAGCTTGTTCATCTCCCTATAGTCCACACACAATCTAAGCGAACCATCAACCTTCGTAGCCAAAAACAACTGGAGCACTCCATTCCGAAGTACTTCTTCTTATGAAACCTTCCTCCAAGTAGCTCCCCTACTTGCTTACTGAGTTCCCCTCCCTCTCGGAGCCATGTGGGGCACTGGTAATAAAACTGGTTTTGCATTGTCTACTAAGTATATATTGAGGTCTATCTCGTGCCTCGGGGTTAAACCCCAAACCTCATCAAAGACGTCACCATACTCACGGACCACTCGAACAGATTCCAAATCATCGATGGATGTGTCAAGTGATTCTAGGTAGCTAAGCATCACCGGACCTCTAGGGTCACAAGAAATATCAAGGGTCTTTCCACAACGAGTCAACAGTCTAACTACCCTCCTTTCGCAGTCTAGGATGGCACCATACCTGATTAGCCAATCCTTTCGCCGTAGCCCATGAAACCAAGAACGTAGGCATTGCATTGAAACCCAACGCCCAAGATAGACACTCTCAAATCCCGACAAAACATAGATAAGTGAGCCGAACCACCAATAGGATTTGAGACTACAATGGGATCCATAAGTAGACTAGTATTTAAGTGTAGTGTTTCAACTAACGAAGCAGATACAAACGATTGCGAAGCACAAGAGTCAAACAAAGTTCGAACAGGATGATCAAAAAGGAAAAATCAAACTTTCAACAAAAACGTTTCCATCTCTCTCCTGTCCCGGTGCCATGAGAGCATGAACCTGACCTACTTTCCTGTCCTCTGCCCTTGCCCTTGCCCTTGTCCTTGTCCTTGCCTCCTCGGGCAGTCTTTAATCAGATGTCCTGCCTCATCACAATGAAAACAACCAGGCTTCTTCCTATAGTCCTTAATTACATGGCCCGTTATACCACAATTAAGACGCCTTCTTTTGTCACGGGGTTAATTATTATTTCCACTTTCTCCTTTACCTTCTTCGTGGATTAAAGCTATATCAACAAATTCCTCATCCTTGGGTTGTGCTCCTTAGCCTAAAGCCCTCATCGACCAAGCAGCTAGCTGAACCTTCCTTCCATCGTCTATCTCAAAGATACCAAACGAGTCCTCCACTTCCTTGTGCCAATTCTAGCTTCGACAAACGTCTCAGTCCTATGAAACGGTTTTCCGCCCATCGCACGTAAGTCCTTGCATATCTTAGAAAAAGCATCTACACGTGGGGAAAGAGACTCAAGAAGGAAAAAGTAAGAGATCTGAAACAAAGAACCGAAAGAAAGATATATGGCTTTTGGGGATTATGTTTTTCATAACAAACCTTTCTCTTGAAAACTCCTTCTTTAAAACATGTCTTTTTTTTTTGAAAATATTTCTTTATAAAAATGCTTTTGAAAACGGTTTTTCAAAATCTTTTATCTGTTCTGGAAACCTTCAGTTCTGATACCTAGTGTAACACCCCACGTCTGTTAATGTCACTCACAAAGGGAATGCATTAAGTTTCGTGGAGCGTTATAAGTAAACAGAACGGAATACTACAAGACGGATAAAGTAGTACTTGAAAAATTTGTAACTTTATTGCAGCGAAAACAGAAATAGGTTTGGTTACACCTTCAAAACAACAAAACCAAGTACATAATATCAGTCTTGTACAAAAGCCTTCAGAGTACATAATTTTAAAGCCATAACCCCCAACAGAAATGCCATAAGCAGAATCAAAGGCAAGCAATACATCTTTCAACTTCAAGCTGGAAGAAAGAGATATCTAAACTAAGCTTGAGTATTTCCTCCCTGAGAACCTGGAGGGAGGGGAGGGGGAGGGGACGGAAGAAAAGAGGCGAAACAAACTAGGTCAGACATTTGTCTGGTGAGTCCAGTAACTTTAACAATATAATCATTAAAGTAACAGGATAAGAACATAAACTAGAAAGTAAGAAATTACTGTACATAAGCATGCATGACAAGGTAGGCAAGATGAATAAGATAAACGTTGATTGCGCTCCTAACCATTATAAGATAATTACTACACTGCACCAATGCTAAATATATCGCACCGTTACTAGTTCCATACTGAAAATTGATCCCCATCTTGTAATTGGTAGTCCTCAGGCATAACATCTAGTAAGAGGTATCCACCCCATACAATCCTTGACAGCCTACTTGCCCTTACTAAATACTAGATGTCCCTTCACTACCCCCTTATCGCTTAATCAATTGGCTCCTTAACTCGCATGTATTTATTACTTGTGTCATTCGGCCCCGCTTGTTTGTAGATACCTGTGCTGGTCCCACTATGGGGTGTATCAATCTCTATGATGACAACCGGACACAATTCAAGATGCACAGTGTAAAGCTACTAATGCCCAGTGCCTGCTTTTTCCACTCCGGAGCATGTGCACGCCCGTACTCCGTCGGAACCTACACTGACGCACCACCCGCCGCTATTTTGACCGCTTATAATCAGCCCAGTAATCGTGCCCCACCCTGCCTAGTTCAAGGTACCGTGATATATGTATGTGGGTTACTGCTGAAATGGGTCCCAGTTACTAGGGTTTCCTAATCAACATGTTATAACGGTTAAGTGTTCTCAATTTAACCTAACCCCATCCATTTGTTTCAATTAACATGTTGTATTGGTTAAGTGCCGCCTATTCATATGTTACTTAACCTTTCCATTGATTCACGCATGTTTATTTAACAGTTAAGTTTGTGGACCTATATATACTAATATTACCCACCTACCCAAGATTTACTTAACCCTTCCACTTATCAAGTCCATATGTATTATTGGTTAAGCTTGCCTTAACCCTATCCACTTTGTTCATGTAATATTGGTTAAGTTGTCTTCTTACCCATGTTAACTTAACCCCACCCACCTAACTCGTTTAGGTATCATATTCAGCATTAATTAATGTACGGACCTCTCACATTAAGTCGATCACTTGTGGCCGCTGGATATGCCGGGCGGTTCCGGGAAGACTTCCACCACAAGCCAGACTTAACCTCGTGTCTAAGCATCTAATTTACGCCTTTGACCTCTCACATTAGACTGCCGATTACAGTTGCTGGATATGCCGGGCAGTTCCGGGCAGTCTTATACCGCAAGCCAAGTCTAACCTCGTGTCTTAGGCATTCATCTTTTAACCAATTTACATATTTACTGTCCAAGTCTAGATTTATATGTAAATTATCCATAAGTGTGGTCAATCCAAGTTATGCCACATTTACTTGTTATGCCCAAAATCACTTAATTAAGTTATACCCAATTCCCCGCGTTTCAATAGCACGTACAACAAGATCCAAAAATAAAATGGAGAGGGATAAAGGAGAAACACAAGAATTAACATAAGGAACAAAATAGGCATGTAAAGGTGTACCCAACTCAAGAATCATGTTTCCAATAGACATGTTGTTCATTAATAATAAGTATGGATAAACTGAGCAAGTTACATCATAGGCATAAAGATTGGATAGAATTGAACATAAAAGAATCACCAATTTGGTGTACAACATGATAGGTTCCATTGTATCAATCACAATAGACTCATAGGCATAGGTAATTCAGATTTGATAAAAGGATAAGCATGATCAGAATTGATTATCTTACAATTAGGCATAGTTCTAGATTTGATTCATTACAAGTCATGATTCCTATTACATGTTCCAAATCTGAGAAATAACTGAACTTACCAAATTATCACAAGTTTACACCCAACCCCATTTACGTCAAGTTTCATGTTTGCTTATTATATACAATTTTTCCCAAACCATAGCCATCATCAATTTATGCCTTTTTACAAATCACATGTTATTCAACATTTCCCAAACTTTTTCCCTATCATTCAAGCGTTATACGTGCGCGAATTTTGCATAATATGTTAGGCTAGAAGTTAGCCTAACTCATAAAAAGAAAAAGGAAAAAGGAAGAGGGAAGAGAATCATGGTATCAAAATAGGCATAAATGTACGAGCATGAACAGGCATGAACTGATAGAATTGATCAGCAAAGCATAGGCTATGAATCAAAAAAGATGAAAACTTGCAAATTTGATAAGATTCATTACAGGCATAATCATATGATCCCAATTTACAACTTATCATAATTACTTTAGTTTAATTATCTTGTGAAAGCTACATGAACTCACAGAGATTAAGAAAGAAGAGAAGATCTGGAATCTGATTTCTGAAGTTGATAAGCTAATCCGTTGATATAGGCTTTGATCTTTCTCTTTTATCTTGAATTTGATTAGTTAAGGTGGAGACTAGGTTAGCTTAGAGATGGACAACATGACGGCTTCATAGAATAGGGTTATGAGGCTTAGGGTTTAGGTTTGATGTGATTATATAGAAGTATAGAACTAATATGAGCCTTTGGATCAACCTAGGATCCATCCAAACCATCCAGTCCAAGAAAATGCGTCATCAGGCCAATCAAAAGTCGCCACGTAGCTCTACGACTTAGAAATCATCACTGTCCAGAACAGTCAGCAGGGGTCGACACCTACAGGGGAGGGGGGGTCGACACCTATGTCGACACCCCTTAAGGGGGGTCGACACCCTCTGGTGGGAATTTTCCCGCCCACTTCTTTTTGCTGGTTTGAATTCGAATTTTGATTTATTATTTATTTATTTAATTCTAATTTAAACTTAAATCTTCTAACCTCCGTAGCTTCTTCATACGGAGTCCGATTTACGCAAACTCGGACTCTATCTCAAGCAGAATTCCGAGATTAACGCAATGGCGTAACCCGTTTCCCTTAATTCTTCTTCTAAAAATTAAGTTTTCTTAAATTTTTTAATTTTATGTTTTAAAATTACGGGGTGTTACACTTAACAAACATAGCTTTATATGCCAGATCTGCTTTTGAAAAGTCTTGATCTAGAAGCTGAAAGATACCGAGCCTTCACAGATTTTAAATATCCACTGTTATTTGAAATGATAATTTGTTTCTTACATCAGTCACCGACTAAGATTTTTCAAGTTTATTACAAGTGGAAAGATTCTTGGTTTGGTCATCGACAAACTCTTTAAATACTTTCTTACATCAGTCACTGACTAAGATTTTTCAAATTTATTACAAGTGGAAAGCTTCTGTTTTGCAGTGGCAGCCCACTTAAATCTCCTACACTCAAATGATGTTATTTTCGTTACTGAAGCATGGTATACTGTTATTTATAGATGAGATTTTGTAATTAGGTCTGACATTTTTGTTAGTTTATTGAGTTATGATTATTTTTTAGCTTGTCTATGTAGAAATCCTTGGAAGTTAAACTGCATAAAGAAATAGACGATTAAGGCCTAATATGTTTTAGCGGAGATTAAGTCCTATCTTGTAATTTAATCCCGTTCTAACGTAGGACTATATGTTGTTCGAATCCACTTTGGAAATGAGACACTATGTCTCCAACACTTTGTGAACTATATGTACACTTCAAAACATTAATAACTTGACAAGTCGGAATAGTTGATTAAAATTTGTCTTTTGTACTTGTGATTGCTTACAATATATGTATTTGTTTCTTTTTAAAAATAATAATATTATTATGCATTTGAAATAAATATTTACCATTGTTAAAAAATTGCTCATATATGTGTGTTTGCTTAGTTGCCCTATTTGTACTTGTATCTTTTTCTTATGCGTGCCTACTCTGTAGCTATAGCAAAGGCTGATGCTTCTTATGGTGATGTTGCCTCGCCTTGTAAGCTGAGGAGCAGCGATGTGAGCATAAGGGTTGGCAGATGGTTCTTTGGATGTGATGGTTGGTGAGCGTCGCACTTGTTTCTTGCCACTTGCAATGATTTTCTGGAGCATTTGAGACACCAAATCAAACTATAATTTGTGCATTTTATCGAGGTCTAAACCAGGGAGGAAGGTATTAAAGTTATCAACTTTCTTTTCTGATGCAAGAAACGCAGGAGGATTCACTTCCCTACTTGCTAGCACATTTTGAATGCTTTTCGAGATTGCCTCTATATCTGCGTTTATAGCTCGTATATGTGTCGATCTGGCATGGTCACTATCACTCTCTTCAGATCCGGCTTTCGGTTGCTGTATTAGAAATGTCGGCTGTAAACCTAATGTATTATGTATTTACGTTTCATTTTGTGATAGTGGGCTTAGCCTATTGGCTTGGCCTGTTTACCTCTACATAGGCTATAAATAAAGCCTATCTCCTGTACATTGTTTCACGTTCAATTCAATACATTCTCTGTTCATTTTTACACATTACAAACTTTGTTCTACATCTTCACAAATCAGAGAATACAAATTATATTTCATGGTATCAGAGCAGTGAATGTTTCGCAGTAATTGATCCCTAATCTTGTGAGATCCACTACATCCGCTTATTGCCTCCAATCTTGATATCATTGATCTCTGGAAAGTCCTCACTGCTTTTTTCATTCAAGAATATCAGTGGTTTGGTTGTTAATTCTCCCATCAGATTCAAATTCATCATTTGGGAGATATAATTCAGTTTACACTTTCGAATTGAGTGTCATGCCAAAGAATCAAATTTAATTCTTGCCTGCATCATCAATTTCTCAAAGGTAAACTGAACTGGAAATCAGTAAAGCTAGGTCAAATATCATATTCTCAATTCAAGAAATCAGATTCACAATTAGAAGCCGTCCTAACTTTGCTGAAGACAGTATTCAACAAAGTGGTTGCATTCTAATTTCAAGTTTCTCTTCACCTTTCTTGAAAAAAGAAGTAAATACCTGAAAGCTCAGTCAATTTCCTACTCTTTTCCTCACTTCTCGTTCTAGAAATCGAATTATCATGTCTGGAGATTCACATTCAAAAACTGGAAATGTTTCATCATCTTTGCCTGCTCAACAGAATACACCATATCTTGCAACCGAAGCCAACAACCTGATAAAAACTGTTATTAGTCCACAAAGTTAACTGATAACATTACAACTAGAAGAAGACAATTATCTGTTATGGAAACTGTAAGTCCAAACTGCAATACAAGGCTATGGCCTCGAAGGGTACATCTTTGGTACAATATCCATCCCTCCACAATTTATTACTGATACTGAAAACAAGGTTGTGAGCAACAAAACAAAGTACTATAGACAAGACAGATTGTGAGCAACAAAGAGTATACAAAGTACTATAGACAAGATAGATTGTGAGCAACAAAGAATATACAAAGGGGCAGTGCGTGTCCGGTGTGCTTGGAGGAGACGAAGGAGGGAGATGGAGTTGTGAGGTGCCATATGTGCAGGAATGTGGTGCATGGAGAGTGCTTTAAGAGGTGGAAGAGGAGTAGAAGAAGGGGGCGTGAGCTGTGTTTTGTGTAGAGCGAGGTGGAGAGAGAAGAAGAGGAAGGTAGGGGGCGCGTATTTGAATTTGGGTGGGTATTTAGTTCAGGAGGATGAGGAGTCGGGCGTGATTATGGGCTGACTGATGTGTAGTCGAATTGGATTGACATGCAAAATTCAGGTCGCAACATAACTGTGTATATCGCCCTATATATTGCATAATCAACTTCCAATATTCTAAACAAAGATTTGCAATGCAATGTCCAAATGTTACCGAACGGTGAACGACTTCGGTCCAAACGCGGTCGTAACTCCTTCGTACATGAACTCAAATCAGATATTCAAATCAATGATTTAATTTGTCTATTGTATATTAAAGACTCAACTCAATATTTGATCACTGTTAACCTTCGATCTTGAAATAGCTTGACTTTGAAAATAAAATAAATTTACGCGTGCATGGGCCCGCAACTTAATCTTGAAATCTTATAAAGTTTTTAAATTACATGATTTTCATAAACTTAGCCATTAAATTATTGGATTATCTCAATAATTGTGGATTGCACAATACATTATTGTTTTACATTTCATGAATTACTATCAACTTGAACCCCTTTCATCTCAGTAAAATAAGAAATTTATAAATATACATAGAAGGTTGTTATGGATTCATTCTACTTAAAATTTGTTGTGAAGTGTTCAAAAAATTGTTTTAAACATTCCACTTAATCTTTCATCCTATACCAGCATGGTTTGACTCATGCTTCAGTCTACGAAACTATGGATCTGCCTGTCCATTTTACCTTGTTGAACCATGAGTTTTTCTATTTTTCTGTTACCTTACCACCATGTCATTATCTCTCACTTTCATCCTCTTTTCTATATTAGAGAAAAGAAATGCATTGCAATATTTTTTTGTTGCCACAAAAACTAAATAATAAATTAAACACTTAGTTTATCGCTGCTAAAAGCTATTCGAAATCACTACCACTAAGTTTACTATTACTAAAAATTTATCTTTGTGCGTTATTACTTGTACACGGCAGTGGTTATGTTGGATAGTTGTGCACCACAGATTACACAATGTCAGCCACATACCCTGAAGAACCTTTACACCTCACTTACTTAGTACTTTTATTTAAACATTTTTGCATATAGCTTCTTGATTCGCGTTGTAATTCCTATATCAATTAGAAAATGGTTAAATTATGTTGCTATAAAAACCACAAACACATAGTGTATGGTCATTATATGTATGCGAATACAGGTTGGCCAGGGGAGGGGCGGGGGGGGGGGGGGGAGGGGGAGGATTTTGAACTTCAGCATCACTTAGTCAAATCAAACCAAGAATTTCGAGAATTTTGTAAACTAGAAGCACCAAAATTAGGAAAGATTTTTAACCTAAAAAATAAAAGAGCATTTTAGAGGAAACATATTGTTCCCAAGCTTTCTGTTCTGCAGTAATAAAGGCTCCAAGGCGATAGGGTAGTCACCCGTACATATAAATACGAGTCTACGGGTCCATAATCGGGATCCAATTTTTCTTCATTCTCAATCTTGTACTCCTAAGTCTGAGTTGTAAGCCCTAATTCTCAAATCAATTTGGAGATTTGATGAATTTCATTTCTAAATATCCGTACTAATTTGAATAACCGATGAAGTGGATAAATTCATAGAATCCCAAGTGTTCATTCACCTATCTTTTAACTATTGATTACCTAGGTATTACAATCATTTCTACTAAAAAGTCGTTCGTACTCGTCGAAGGTGGGTAATCCTCTAAAGCCAAAGTGATTTGCACGTCAATAGCGACCCACTTTTAAAATCCAATCATAAACATTCCTTCTTTGGGTGTTGATCATTTTTATGGTTAACATTTTGGTGCTAGAAGGAGGGCTCGAACCTCCGACCTTGTTGTTAACAGTCACATAAAAAGATACTCTAAAATCAAGAAAAGATGGTCAGATCGAATAAGAGTCGCTAGAAAGAGTCTGACATATCACCCACTTTGGAAAATGGATTATTTTCAAATTTCAGCATGGCAAAATTGGAAACTAGACAAGTTCGACCGTAACGAATGGAGCAAGTAATGAAATGGAACTATTACACTTGGCTTCGCAGGTTGACACCACTAGTAGATTTATTGAAGTAGACTTATCCCAAAGGTCCTCCAAAATGAAACCATACGAGGCGGAAGCGAAAATGATGGCATCCTAAGAATTTAATAGTCAAATTAGACCCTCATCAAATCTACCAGGTAGTTCATCCTTGCAAAGAAATGATCAAGCGTTGAAGGAAGGGCTCCAATCAGAATAAAGAGAAACCTTATATCAACAGAAAATAGGAAATTGCAGGGAATCTCCCTCTTAAGGGAAATAATGATGGCCAAAATTCCATTTGATATAAAAGTGACACAACTCATATATGATGGTATTATAGACCCTGAAGAACACCTTTCAATCTTTAAGAGTTACATGGATTTGTATAATACCTCTGAAGCACTTCGATGTAAGATTTTCCTTACAACCCTTCGCAAAGAAGCTAACAAATGTTACATGCATCATCACAGCCCAGTCATTACATGTTGGAAGCAATTATCCACCGCATTTAACATAGAATTATATGTGCAAAATACTCAGCAATCAACATTTCTGATTTAGCTAGTATCAAAAAGAGATCAAAAGAGTCACTTGACTGCTATCTGAAGATGTTTCGTACTGAGTCACTCAAAGTAAAAGGGGAAACATATAGGGAGAAGCTAACTACTGTACGATTAGGACTAATGTACAAATACCTTTTGGAACGAGCTTATCCTAAATGAATGTGAAAGCTTGCATGATTTTTATTTAAGAGTCGATAAATTTGTTTGTATGGAAGAAATGGTTAATACAAAGAAAAGTCTAGAGCAAGGTCAGAAGGTAGAAGAGCTTGGTTCCAGTTCCTTTATAGATGGATCTTCAAAGTCGAGCACACAGAACAGACAGACACAGAACCGATCAATGCTATGATTTGATAAAGAGAAACCATAATAAAAAGCAAAGCAAGCATGCTTTAGAAGTTTTGGTGGTGATCAGTGGAAAAGCGGTCACAGACGCTGTAACATATGAATTTAATAATAAGTTTCCTATACCAAATGATTACTTTCATTAGTCGTTTAACATTGTCTTTTTGCTTATAGTCTAGTAGATACTAATATAAGTTCAAGTGCTATTGCAGATAAAAACCAAAACCTATTTAAGCTTGTGTACATATCGGAGGCTCAGACTTCCCGAATAAACATCAAGTCAATGCATGAATAAGATGGTATTAAATTTTATAAGTCGAGGAAACATGTGAAAATGACAAACTCTGATAGCTTCCGCTTAGATAGATATGCAAAGAAGAAACATTAAATGCCAACTATTGCTTAGATTACATAAGAGTCCTTAAACTTTATCTCCTTTGCCTTAAAGATTTCATAATCCACCTTTATTAAGTAGATTATATTGATGATATTTGAATACTTCTATGAAAGGTATGAAGTATACCCTTGATGAAAGATCTCCAAGTTTGGCGATCAATAAATTCTTTAGAAGAGAAGGCAAATCAATAAGGCCTTTTGAAGAAAAGGCGAACCAATGAAGCCTTTAGAAGAAAAGGTGAACCGGTAAAGCCTCTGGAAAAAAAAGACGAACCAATGAAGCCTTTAGAAGAAAAGGCGAAGCCTTTAGAAGAAATGGCGAATCAACAAAGCCTTTAGAAGAAAAGGAAGGCATCTAGAAGAAACGACAAATAAATAAAGCCCCCAAGAAGAGGCAAGTTAAATAAAGCTTTTAGGAAGAGAATCAACATCTCCACCAAGTGGAACACCTCCATAAAGAGAGGCTACAAATTTACATCTTCACCAAGTGGAGTGTCCCCTAAGTAAGGCTAGGAATAATAAGTGCAATTCCTATATATTGGAATCAGTGTCGCTGTCTTAGAGAGTAATCATTTCATTTGCATATCCTATGGGCATAGCAATAGTACTAACCTTAGTAGCCAAATAGCTAAATAATCAAATGGAACTATCTAGTAGAACAGTTGGATGGCTAGATGACCTAACAGAACTATCCCACTGAACGATTGGGGAATCAAACATCCAAGTGGAACTACTATGTTGAATAGTCAAACACTTAATAGTTGGATGACTGAGCAGAACTATAATTGAATGGTTGAGTGATGAAACAATTGAATGAAACTACCACTGAAGGGTTAAATGGCTAAACAACTGAACAAAACTTCTGCTGAACTTCATCGACTCGGGATTAGGGTAATTTATTTTGAAAGCTGTTATATATATACAACTGAAAATTATTTTTGGGGATATCTAAGTCTCTTTCACCCATATGTTTTCTCTAGATGTTCTTAAATAAGCTTCCAAGGAACCCACGAATGACACTTTTTAAGATATTTGGATTGCTCGACATTATCCACACAGTTGATTTTTGAATAATCCTTAGTGTTCTTTCATGCAGTTGTTAAGACATTCTATCTGACTTTGGCATCTCCTAAGTAAATTCAAATTTGGATATGTTTTTTCTGAATAACTTTGGATGAATTTCGTTATTATTTAAAAAACTGATATTTCTATGAATTTTAATCCTTTCATAATGATTCTTGCTATAGATTTTTTTCCCATGGGTTAGATATTCTGAATGAGCTTTGTTATTTATGAAATTCTTTCCTATGGGTCTACAATTTCACTTCAAATGCATAAATGATTGATTTGATGATTTTACCATAGCTGATGAATTTTATGCCTTATATTCCCCCTAAATTTCTAGTTCAGTGCAATATTGTTTTAGTGTCGGTCTACCAAGTGCATACGCCTCATCCATGACATAGAATCCTTGATTGGCTCGAAATTGCTTTAAAATTTTTAAGGTCAATGCTTTTCTTTTTTCTTTTCATTGAATGAATTTCCGATTTAATTTATGAATGGACGATGCATTCTTCTAACTAGTTTCCCTAATTGAGAACAATTCCTGAGTATTTTATAATGATTTTCTTATGATTTTCAAGCATCTCTGTACGGTGATACTTCGCTTATTTCTGGTGATGCTATATAGGTGGTTGCTGATTGCACATTGTTATCAAAGTACTTTTGATGGGTGTTTAATGAATGGTCAATGTTTTATGATCTCTTTATAAAATATTCTCACCACTGGAATTTACTTATGAGCTAACAACTTTGGATAATTCTCTTGTATTCATGATATTTCTAAATTTCTACCCATAAAAGGGTAATTTTGGATGAATTTTCGATATTGGCATCATTTCTCGATTTCTATCCATGAGTTGGCGAATTTAGCTCAAATTAATGGATGTGTTATGTTTTTAATATCCTTTTAGTGAATTTTTTCTTTGGCTACTCTGATGAATTTTATTTCCAATTCCATGCCTTTTTGGTTTCAATACTGGTTTAATAATTATGCGCAATTCCTATACTTTTTTTTGCTATCTTTATAAATTTTCAGATTACTACTTTCGATCCTCGTTTCATTGACTATAATTTTGATTTAATTTGCGAATGGATGTTGTATTCATTTTGATAATTTTCCTAGTCTTATGAACTTTGGAAATTCTTCTATGATTCCAGACTTACTTTTTATTTTATTTTTTTGCATACTAAATTATTTATATGTTACTTACTATGGTTGATTTTATATTGCTTATGAGTTGGCAACTTTGAACAAGTTCTGATTCCAGAATTGTTCACGAACTTTGGTTTTGTTTTATAATATATACCTTTGTACTTATGATTGGTGATGGATCACACTTACTCAAATGACTTTTAAGACTATCAATCTCCTGATAATTAGATGGGCCTTTTGGAGGTTGTATGGTGATTTTAGACCTCCTAGAACAGAGAAAGGTGAAAGATGATGGAGGTCCTTTTGTCAAAACAATCGTCAGGGAAGTGATCTCTTGTTCTTTATTTAATAATTAACCTATTGCCAAAAGCGTTTCGCAAACAAATTACAAAACCAATGACAGTCACTTCTGGAACACTAACATTAAGTGGATATAAATAGGAAAAGCTAGATTAAATTTTCAATATTATTGATGTTACAGGAACATTTCTTACGGTGCCAACTTCATAGCTAAGAACTTTGTCCTAAAGAACAAAGGTTACTTTCATACTAGGGGAGGGGGGGAGGGGAGTTAAATGTTAGTCAGAATATACTCCTGGCAAAAGGTATGAAAGTCGTGGTTGGGCCACGCAAATCAACTAAACAAGAAGGCGGACACAGAAACATAGCCACATGGGTCAATGATGGAGGATTGTTTGAAATGTCAAAAGGGATTCGCACATTAGTAGCGACCTAATTTCGGGATCCAATCAAGAACATTCCTTCTTTTGGGTGTTGACCGTTTTTATGGTTAACAAATTATTATGTTGACATTTTTCATGATTCATGAGATTATTGCCTTTAAATTGAAGTGGTTTTAGCCACTCTTATTTGAATTCATGACAATGTAAAAAGATTTGAACATAAAAATGATGATGAAAAAAATGAATATTGAATAAAAACGATTAAATAATTTGCATAAACGAAAAGAGCTAATCTATTTGCATGAATAAGTAAAGAAAGCATGAAAGAGCATAAAGTATGAGTATGAAATAAACTAAAAGATGAAAGAAAGAAAAGTCTTAGGAATCCATTAAAGAAAAGTTCACTTTAACTCTCAATTTTGGTTACATATTTGCATAAAGAAAAAGTGGGATGATCTCTTACATGAGCATAAAAGGGCTACTTATGCAATTCAAAAACAACAATACATTTGAGGGTGCTACCAAAAACGTCGTCCTCAATAATAACCTCATGTCACCGTTAACTTCTAACTAATAATTCATTAGCTTGTACTTTTGCCTTTGATTTGTTTTATATTAGTTACTGGGTTGGCGGGCACCTTCAAGTTCCATCTGATCATTTCTTTCTTTCATGTTTTGGCCTTGAACAATATATGTGTGTGTGTGCGTGTGTGTGTGTGTGTGTGTGTGCGTATGAAGTCTCTTCCATTTTTACTCATTTTCCTACAAAATAAATTAGACTGTGGAAGTAAATTTTCTTCAAATTAATTTACACATAATATGTATGTTTTACCCTTGTTTAGATAACCAGATGGTGCTTGAAAATATTTGTATTTTTGTTTAAAATGTATAAAAACACTCTAACGTGATATTTATTTAAATAAAAGAGGAATACGTATGTGTGTAAAAAAAAAAATATGTCTATGTGCACATCAAATGGCTGCATACTTCATCTTTGAATAAACTAAAACTAGGATAAATCCACTTTCGTAGGAAGTATGATTGAACTGATTGCATATAATAATTCGTTAAATCTTTGGATGTCCCTAGTAGGACGAATGTTGTCTTGTGAGGGTTTTCATCGAATGATACTCACAAAATCCATCCGTAAAATGAAAAGTTCTAAATGCCAATTTACATACCAAGATATGAATGCCAGCCTTTATTTATAAAATGGAAATTTTACCTTTAAGTTGATACGAAATAATAATATATGAGTTCTAATCATGGTTAAGAAATATCGGTTCATTATTTTTCGAAACTACCAATAAAAATTAAATTCTCATTACATTTCAATGATAGTTTTACTAGATATTTTGGTCAAATCATAGTGCAAATATGAAATAATTACTTTAACTGATTGTCGAAGTATGCACAATGGTATCTTTATTTCTCTTCACATAATAAGTCAAACTAGTAAAGTTAAGTTAATGCTTGGGATCCAATTGTTACCTTTCTTGTACTATTTATTTAAATACTGATAACAACATTATTTGCATAGCGTGACGAGTGTACATATAAGTATGTACATATGAATTTTGGCATTTATTATTAAATGTTGATATAAATTAATCCTAATTTAGGTAAATTGAGGTTCAATATACTGTCCATGCAATGTCTTGTGGGAATATGTAAGGAGAGGACAGAGACTGGCGAGTGTGCACAGATGACTTTAGGAGCTAATAAAATAAATACAAATATACGAAAAAAATCTGAATAAAGAGGAAGCGCTATGCAAAATCATCTTAGGATAACTTGACATTAAAGATTTAAAATGTTAACTCATGCAATTTAAATCAACCATTCCTTTAAACCATGATTATAATTCAAAAAATATTTCCTAAATATCACCAATGAATCTCCATACTCGTAGGTACACCAAAATTTCTTGTATTTTAGCTATTTCTTTTCATTATTTGTTAAGACTAGTAATTTACCAAAAATTTAAATCTAATGACTAACTTTGCATGCTTACTTCATCATGGCTATCTAAAAGAAATTTTATATGCAAAAGTTTTTTGTATTTTGGAACATTTTGGTAAAAAGGAAAGAAAAATGAAAAAAAATTACGATGAAAATTAACATGAGACTTCTACCCTACACTTGAACTTGACTGTTTTTTTAGAGTCATGTGCAAAGGAGAATTATTTATACTATTTAAAAAAAAAGGTTAAAATCTCTTACTCAACGTAATGCGGCTCATAAAGAATCATGAGCTCCTTATCTTGGTGACTTGGTAATTCTAGAATGATTTTAAACGATGACCATTGACGTTGAAAATTGAACCAGCCCAAGATTTTCTTATTTTGATGGTGTTACCACCAAATTTCGACACCAAAACTAAATTATGGTGAAGGGTTATCGGAGTGCAACCAACACAAAGAGATTGAGTCGGAAGCACTGGACCGACACCAAACTGCCAAAGTAGCCAATACTGAAAGAAGGATTGGAGATGATACGAAGAAAGTTCTATCGGTACCAATGTAAGCAGGAAAGCTTGGTGTCGATACCAGAAGAAGGCGGGAAAGCAATTTCGGCACCGAAAGCAATCAACCTAGAAGCAATGGGCAATTAAGAGTTGTATCGGTAATTTTGGATCTGAAGGCACACATTTTGACACAAGATACGGAACCAAGCTAGGATGGAGCAATGGGGGCTATCGATACTAATTTACTTAGTATCGATACTAATGCCAGGAAGCAGTTCAAAAATCATTAGAGAGAATCCTGAAACCTTGCTATCACAAGGCCGACACCATATCCAAAGGGACTGAAGTAAGCAAAAGATCATGAGAAGATACGTTATTAACACTAACATGCTTATTGTCGATACCAAGACAAAAGAGGACGATAAGGTAAAGGCGATACCCAAGTAGCAAGGCAAAGCTCAAGATTTGCTATCGAAATCAAGGTGTACAGTCGAAACCAAAATCGGTCAAAAGAAACTATCTATACCAATTTGCTTGGTATCACACTACTATAAAAGTGGGCATATTCGACACTAATTTGTGTGCGTTGCATGAAAAGTGAGGCGAAAGCTATGCTTTCTTTGATCTTCTGCAACAACATTCATACATTGTTGCATTAGATGTGAATGCAGTGTTGCGGTTGGAATTCTTGTGCTGTGACATGCAACACCAGTTCAAAGTGTTGCTTTACATAAATACATGCAAGGGTTTATCTCACAGGGTGTACCTTTTGGCAGTGGATTGACCAACAGTTTCCAAGTCGAGCCGCCGAGTACGCACAAGAATTACAACATCAACTTACAACGCTACAAAATCGAGTTATTTGTTTTCGAAGTGACGTTAGTAGACTTAACGACCAACGTCAAGGGCTAAGCATTAGAAGACAAAATTAAATTGTTCATCGTTCTTTGTATTAGGTACAACTGAATACATCCTTAAAAATGCTGGTGAAGACGTCACTGATGATTCATCGGATTCAGAGGTGTAAAAAAGTTATTTGTTTATTACTTATTGTCTTTGCCTTTATGAACATAAAAAATCTTGAACTTCGACTTAATTGTAGAGAATCAAAATTGTTAAGTCAAAGGATCCATTACCTGGACCGAGAACTTGTTCGCGAACCAATGTGGCCACTGAAATTGAGAAGGAAACGATGACCTACAGCCTCCTCCAAAGAAAGCTGGCTCCAACAAGTAGTTGACCATGACACGCATTCCCACTCCAAAGAAACTCAGTAACCGGGAGAAATTCACAGAAACATTAAAGAATTTGACAAAACCTATGCCGTCTTTTTCATGAGTTTTAAAACCTACAATGTCTCGTCCATCCATTTTAAAACCTACATGTAGTAAAATGTTCAAACAATCAACCCATTCATGTGAAGCTACTGGTTCATTTGTTGCTTATTTAGCGATGCGAAAACGTCAAAAGTAGAATGTTGAAGCGCCTCCAACAATGGAAAATCTTACTGATCGATTAGAGCAGGAATGGATTGCACTGGAAGATGAAGCAGGTATAGGTACAATGTTTCTTTATCTGTGCACTGCACTATTGTGTGTGTCTATTTTCTATTCCTTTTTTTGAACCTGGTAGATAAAGTACAAGGTCCAGAAAAACCTAGAGGGAAGTCAAAAATGACCAAGGTGCATGCTAGAACCCCTGATGGTAAAGTAGTCATTGAGTTGAATAAGGATGGTCAACCGGTATCTGATAATATTACAGAATTAAGCAATTTTCTTGGGACACTAGTAAAGGATAATGTGTCTCTTACATCAAATTGCATGGTTTTCCTGATCAATTAAAGCGACAAATGTTGGAATATGCTCTGGTACAATCTATCACCCTAAACCATATATAGTTCAACTAACTTCCTAAATGTTTGGTTTTAATTAACTAGTTTGTTACCTGAATTTTGTGATTGATATATTGTAGGCTAGGTATGTCATTCCGAAAGAAAGACACAAGTGGGTCTTGAACACGCCTAACGACTCTTGGAGGCAGTTCAAGTCTCGCATCAAAGCAAGGTATTATAAAAAATATTCAACTGATGAGAAAAGGCTTGCAAATAGGCCTAATGCAATTCCGTTGGAGGATTTCAAAATGCTCTTGGAATACTGGGGGGATGAAGCAGTTCAGGTACAACTTTCATGATATTCACATTTGTATAATGTTTAGTAGTTCACATTATCTTATTTAGTGCTAATCTTTTCTTTAGTAGTTCACATTATCCTGGTTTAATGCTATTTTTTTTGAATTTCCAGGCCCTAGCTAATACTAATTCTGCACATCATAATTCATTAAATGAACACATACCATGGGTCCCAAAACTCATGCAGTAGCCAAAGAACAGATAGTATGTGTTTTTTTGAACTTAACTTGATTTTTTTTGTGATTGAGTTGAATTGGCCACATGGTAATTCTAATTTGTTATATCATTGAATTATTTTTATATCATTATCACAATGTTCATAGGCAGCAGCTAGATCTGTAAATTCTTAACATTGAATGTTGAAAATTCTGTTTAATTTTTGGTAATTCTAATACTTGACAGAGAAAGAAGGACCTAGAAAAAGCTACCCTATCCGCTGCCTTGGTTTATTCGGAAACGTATAAACGAGAACCGGGGAGAACTTACAAGACTGACACAGATGAACTAAAGGCCAAATACGTGAGTACATTAGATACTAAAATAGCAATACTTGAGTCAGTATAATTGGCACATTGTACGTTTATTGGAGCTTCTTATTAAATCGAACACATAGTTAGTTTGAAATAAAACCAGTTATGTTAATAAATTCATTCCTGCCAGCTGCCTGTTTATGTATATGCTTGCCTAGTCTTCAATTTGTAGGCGAAAATTCAAGCAGTGGTGGATGCAGGAAGCATTGCTGAGGCAGATGCACTTGTTTCCAGTGGGAAGAGCCACACACGGAACTGACTTGTAGGAAGGCAAGGTAAAATGGCTGAAAAGTCTCCAACAACTCCTGGTTCTTTGGACAGTTATGTGCAAGAGCCGACCAAAAAAATAAGGCAAGAGCTTGAGGCAGATTTAGAAGAAAAAGTGAACATAAAAGTGAAAGAGAATGTGTCATGGGTTTTAAAAAAGCTAGGTGAAGCCAATCCAGATCTTAATTTAGATGTCAGAGACTTTTGTGTCACTACAACAAGTGATGAGGATGACATTATTACTCCTGCAAGCCATGCAACTGAATGAAGTATTTGGATGGTATGTGTTAGCACTTGTGATATATTCGAATTGCTCTTTTAAATTATGGCACTTGTGGTATGTGTTCATGATAGCACTTGTGGTATGTTTTGGTGATGGTGTTGATCTCGAAATCTAAATCAACACCAAGGGTGTATCAAAACACTTCGCCAAATTGGTAAGGAAGAACAAAGTGAGGCCGCAATCACAAACATACCAAAAGCATAAAAATAGGAGCACGGAGTTTTTATAGTGGTTCGATCCAATGAGGATCTACATCCACTCACATAAGAGATTCCATTATGAATATGGTGATTACAAGATTTACTTCACTTTTACAACCAATTTGTCACTCTCACATTTATTGACCTTACTTAGATTCACTAAGGATCTTCACTTGATTTTGAGAATAAGTGTTTAGAATTGCTCGAGATAGTTGTAGAGAAATTTCAGCAGCACTTCATGGCCCAAGACCCCCCTAAAAATGAAGGAATGAGGGGGGTATTTATAAGTGGAGTTCAGACCAAGTGGCAATTATGTAAATACTGGACTGTCGCTTTAGGTCGCAGGCAGGCTAGAAGGAACATTATACGTTCCAAAGTAAGGCGGGGTGTGCCAAACAAGGCGGAGCAACCCAAATCTTCCTGATACGAGGTGATACGAGCTATGGGAGTGCGGGATGACCCAACTCGTTTTCGCTGAAGGTGGTGCGAGCTAAAGGACACGAAGCAGGCTAGATTAAGGCGGCACGAGCTTGGACAAAGAAGGGCGACCCAAGCACGCTTAGAACGAGCTAAACCAGGATGATGAAGTTTAGGCTTTGATGAAGCGGGCTAAAACCTCTAGCAAGTTGGCGATCTAAGAGCCTTGCGGGCTAGCAACTAGGAGAACCAAGATGCTCCAATGACTTAAGATGCTCAAAGAGCCAAATCTTCCTGAACACCACATATTATCTAGGCGACCAAAGACATCGTAACGACCTAGAGCATTTATGTGAGCTTGAGAGCCCATCGAGTTAGAGAACGACCCAAAGGGCCTAACGACCTAAAATCATAAATCAACCTAAACATGCTCATCATTCTCTAGACAATACTTTATGGGTCAACATTTTCCCCTTGAATTTTGTATTTATTGAAAATAATAAGGGCTTCGAACTAGGTGAGATTAGCATGTAATTTAAGATTTCAAGTCGTCTGGGCCTTCAGACCGCATGAGTCCATAAAGTATTTTACTCCTAGGTCGCCCAGATTCTTAGGTCATGGAATGGTCTTAAGTCGTTGCGGCTTTTGGGTCATGTATTGATAAGATTCCTTTGGTATTCACGTTGGGATTAGATCGTTGTGGGCCTTGGAAACTTGGCTTACTTGTTTAATCTCCCATTTAACTCCTCTTTAAGTCATCATTCTTTTGAAACCCTCACTCAAGCTAGAACACCTCACTAGTGGCGACCATTATCAGCTAAATCCACAGATCCACATCATCAAAGCAATTGAAGTCCAAATAATTCCTTAGTCCAATAATCAAATTCAGAACTTCTCATCACTAAGAAATAAGTGCGATTCAAAGCTTTTACTTCCTATGTATACATACACATTTTAAGTTGAGTTTGATATTTTTGGACTTTATGGGATTATTGCTTGGTACAATTTAAATTATGTATTTAATGACAATGTTGATGCATGTTCCGACTTTGAGCTTGCCTATTTGTGATGGCTTCGGCTTAACTTTCATGTATGAATTCTCAAAACTCAGTCGTGCCTTTACCTGCTAGGTGTTATGTACACTAGGATAATAATCTTGCTTAATTCCATTGTTCTTAGATGCCCTTAATTTGCAATATCTTGCTTTGCCATTCTTTTCGAAGTTGAAGCGCTCCTGTTGCTTGTACATCTTAGATTGTTTTCTGTAATGACTCGTGTTGAATTAGGTCATCGCAGCCACTTTCAGGCTTTAGACCGTGACCCTACTCTAGGTCGTTATGATAGTTCAAGGTCTTAGGTCGTCGCTTCAGCCCTCATCTTTGGGTCGTATAAACCCTTGAAGTCTTAGGTCGTTTATGACCCAAAGATTTGAATTAGAAAGACTTCATGAGGAATCGGGCTATAATAGCGACCTAAAGCTTCTTGGTTGTATAGAACGACTTATAGTTCGATACCATACAGAACGACCCAAAATTTTAAGGTTGGTAGGAACGATCCGAAACATCTTGAATAAGCTGCTTCTTGATTTGTTATTCCCTTCTTAACACTGCTATTCACACAGGATGTCTAAAAGAACTTAAGGGACCTCGAGCGAGGATACAATTCGCATGCACCGTAGGTTAGAAAAACTTCCGATGCCCGAAATTGAAACTACACCTGTTTCCACCACTTCGGCTGAGTTAACAGCTATCATGGCTATACTTCCAAGCCGCATACCTCTGAGCTTGCTGACTGCTTCGAAGGTTGGTTTCTTTAAGGAGTGAACTTCGATCAATTTGACTCGGATATATATCCGTCTGACAAGCGAACTGTCCCCGAATATTTGGATATTCTAAAGAATCACTCGCTGACGCAACTTGACGCTATTAGGACTTGGGTGGAAAAGCACCTTGAGGAAATTGGTCATTATCACGCATGCAAGTTAGGATCATGGAACGCCTTTGCTTGCGAGCTCCAGAGGCTGAACAAGGAGAATATTGAACTCATCACCACTCTGGAGAAGGATAAAGTTGTGCTTATTCAGGCTCTTAAGTCTTAGATGAGATCATTGTTGAACTATCAAGTCCTGGGAGTATAGCAGAAACAACTGGTACTTCTCCTCCTGCTCAAGGTGAGAAATGATCGATTGACGAAAAGAAGAAGCTTTCTTGTCTGATTTTTGCTATTAATCTTTGACGTGCTTATGCTATAGACCGGTTGTATATGCGAGTGTCAGTACTCTCTTAACACTCTTGTGATATTTTGGGTCTGATGTCTCTGTGTATGCCTTTGTGCTGGATTTGCGATGTGGTGATGGAGTTGTATTTTGTCCGTCGCACTTTAAGCTTTTATGCTAATGTTGAAAACATATTTGTTGTGGTAATATTTCGGTTTTGGAACTCGTCCCACGCTACCTGCTTTGCAATTAAGATAAACTTTTGCATAATTCCGGACTTATACTCGTTATCAATTGTCCATGTTGATAACGGATTAGTTAGACATGAACTATAACGAACTTTAACTTGCATTGAATAAAATGCTAGCCTAGGGCCATCTTATTTGACGGTTCAAACCTCATTAAATATTGTTCGCATAGTCATAGTATTCTAATTCAAATCTGTGTTAACGCTTAAAATCGTTCAGTCAACTTAGGTTCACTGTAGATCCGGAACGCAATCACTTTAATGACTCATATGAGCATGTTCAACACTTTTCGCATCTGAGATTCCAGATGCTACGCAAGTGGAATTTTCGTTCTTCACATCTAACTTTTCAGATGCTACGCGAATGGTTCAACAATCTTCACATTTGAGATTTCAAATGCTACGCAAGTGGATTTTTTCATTCTTCACATCCGACTTTTCAGATGCTACGCGAATGGTTCGACACTCTTCACATTTGAGATTTCAGATGCTACGCAAGTGGATTTTTTCATTCTTCGCATCTGACTTTTCAGATGCTACGTGAATGGTTCGACACTTTTCACATCTGAGATTCCAGATGCTACGCAAGTGGATTTTTTTTCATTCTTCACATCTGACTTTTCAGATGCTACGCGAATGGTTCGACACTCTTCACATCTGAGATTCCAGATGCTATGCAAGTGGATTTTTTTCATTCTTCACATATGACTTTTCAGATGATATGCGAATGGTTTGACACTCTTCACACCTGAGATTCCAGATGCTACGCTAGTGGATTTTTTCATTCTTCACATCTGACTTTTCAGATGCTACGCTAATGATTTGATACTCTTCACATCTGAGATTCCAGATGCTACGCAAGTGGATTTTTTGTTCTTCAGATCTGACTTTTCAGATGCTACGCGAATGGATTTTTGGCTGTTTCATCGCTTCGCGGGGTGGCCATCAGTCCTTTTACCACCTTCTTGACTTAGCAAGCTATTCTGGTTTAGGAACTAAAGCTTTGAACCTCTCACTTAGGGATAGGAGCAAGCGCTCGACAGCTGGCATGCAATATGAAATCATCTTTTAAGAAAGTTTCGATTTGGCATATGACTTTGCAAGTGAGAAATTCATTCAAACATATATGCTTTAGTTGTAGAGCTAACGTTCAATGTATCACCTGCAGGTTATTAAAGACTATCTACAATAAGTTTTGAATATAATAGAAAGTAAAATGCGAAGCAAAGCATGAGCTAAAGCAAGAAGTAGAGCATAAAGTGGAGATATAGCAATGCTGGTTGCTTATTCCGAGCCACTCAGGTTGGAGCACCCTCAACAACTATTAGTTGATAATCAGCCTTGGATTGGCTTAAACTGACGTTGCTTGGACCAGACTGTCATTCGATTCCATTTGCCCCTAAGGAATTGTAGAAGGATTCAAAGCTTGCGGATTTTTTACATATTGCCGCAACCTGTTTTTCCTGATCAATTCCTCAATGAGGTTCTTCAGGTGTCGGTAATCGTTAGTGTTGTGACCAGGTTGGTTGTGAAATCTGCAGAACTTTCCCGAGTTTGCTGCCTTGTCGCTTATCCTCATTGGGTTTGGCTCTGCATGCTCCTCAGAATTATTGGTTGCAAGATTGATGTTTTCAGGATTGTCATTCAAAGGTGTTAGTTCTGACGAATTGAAAAGGAAAGACTTTTTATTGGCCTTGTTATCGTTCCCGCCACTGATTCGCTTCTGCCCCTGAATACTCTTTTGGTTGGATTGCATAGCTGCACTTTTAGGAGCCTCAAGAAGTGGGTTACCGTTAATGATCTGAAGGGGCACAGGATTGTCGTCTATCCTCATATACTCCTCTGCTTTTTTATAGAACTTGTCGAGCATAGTCGGTTCTTTCATCTTTATCCATCTTCCGAATTCGCTCGTTTTGTCTATAGCATCGAGTAGAGCCATGAGGACTATGCATGGCTCTAGGTTCCTTACTTCAGATAGGGAAATATTGAACCGACTAAGGAAGGCTTTGACAGTTTCTCCTGGCTTTTGTTTCATAGCCGAGAGTGTTATAGCGCCCTTGGTTTTGGTAGCATACAAACAGAATTGCTCTTTGAACCTTTTGGTCAGATCGAAGAACCGATCGGTAGATTTGGGAGGCAGTTTCGTGAACCAGAGTGATGCGACTCCTTCCAAACAGAGAGGGAAATACGTGCATCTCATCTCATCTGTTGCTTTGACTGCACTCATATGCCACTCATATTTGAACAAAAAAGTAGTTCGGGCCAAGAAGGCCGTTATACGGAGGGAGAGTTGGTGGATTGAACTTCTTCGGACATTATGCTTCGAGGATCCTCTCGGTGAATGAATTCCTATCGGGAGAGAAGTCCCATTCCCTTTCATTGTATTTGCTAGCTTAATTCTTTTTCAAAGCCCGTTCTATCATATCCGAGATGTACTCTTCGGTGCCATGATGCTCTGTGAAGCTAAGCTCTTTACCCAACGTTCGCTTAGGAATATGGTATCGATTAGAGAGCTTAGGTGCTTTGCCTTTTCGTTGAGGGGGTGCCCCTGCGACAGATTTAGTGACCTTTTGAGCACTCACTTCGAAATGATTCTTGGCTTTTGATCTCGATTCTTCGATATTGGCTTCGTCCCTATCACTTGCCCTATCATAACCGTCTTCCATATTATTGTTGCGGTTATGATCGAAAGTGGGTGATTTATCATTTACTTCGAGATCTATATGCATTTTCGGAGGAGCTGGATTCGATCGAGCATTAAGGATAGCGTCTAGTTTTTCCATCATCATTTTGGTAGAGGCATCCATTAGTTTATTCACGTTAGCAATAGCAACTTTTAATTCATTTCTGGTTACACTGGCTCCGCTTTCTGAATTTTCGCCAACTTCAAAGCGGTTTGTGAGCGGTGTTTCTTTATTAGCAACATTATCGGCTTCTACCACGGTTTTGCTAGTGGTCTTCTTAGATTTGGCCATAATTTTGAAGAAAGATGCGACTTAGAACTTTAATGGCAAGGCGTTTAACTTTGTGAGAGCAGGTAGGAGATGCAAACACGGCCCCACGGTGGGCGCCAAATGTTGATCTCAAAATCTAAATCAATACCAAGGGTGTATCAAAACACTTCACCAAATTGGTAAGGAAGAACAAAGTGAGGATGCATTCACAAACATACCAAAAGCATAAAAATAAGAGCATAGAGTTTTTATAGTGGTTCGATCCAATGAGGATCTACGTCCACTCTCATAAGAGATTCCATTATCAATATGGTGATTACAAGATTTATTTCACTCTTACAACAAATTTGTCACTCTCACACTTATATATCTTACTTAGATTCACCAAGGATCTTCACCTGATTTTTAAGAATAAGTGTTTAGAATTGCTTGAGATTGTTGTAGAGAAATTTCAGCAGCACTTCGTGGGCTAAGAATCACCCCAAATGAAGGAATGAGGGGGATATTTATAGGTGGAGTTTGGACCGGGTGGCAATTTTGTAAATACTGGACTCTCGCTTTAGGTCGCAAGCGGGCTAGAAGGAACATTATACGGTCCAATGCAAGGCGGGACGTGCCAAACGAGGCGGAGCGACCCAAATCTTCCTGATACAAGGTGATACGAGCTATGGGAGTGCGGGATGACCCAACTCGTTTTGGCTAACGGTGGTGCGAGCTAAAGGACACGGAGCATGCTAGGTTAAGGCAGCGCGAGTTTGGATAAAGCGGGGCGACCCAAGCACGCTTAAAACGAGCTAAACCAGGATGATGAAGTTTGGGCTTTGATGAAGCGGGCTAAAACCTCTAGCAAGCTAGCGATCTAAGAGCCCTACGGGCTAGCAACTGGGAGAACCAAGATACCCCAATGACTTAAGATGCTCAAACGAGCCAAAGCTTCCTGAACACCACATATTATCTGGACGACCCAAGACATCGTAACGACCTAGAGCGTTTGTGTGAGCTTGAGAGCCCATCGAGTTAGAGAATGACCCAAAGGGCCTAACGACCTAAAATCATAAATCAACCTAAACATGCTCATCATTCTCTGGAAAATATTTTATGGGTTAAGAGATAGCACTTGTGGTATGTGTTGGTGATGACACTTGTGAGTTGGTATATATAGTTGGTTGGTATGACTGTGGTGATTAATGTTTTGGGAGGATTTATTGTATGAATATTTTGGTATATATGTATGAATGTGGTACAATGTTTTGGATTGAATATATGTACTGCAGAATTTGTAATTACAGGGTTGTATTACAGCTGAGGTTGATTTTTTATGGTGTTGCATTTGATTTTTCTACCATTGCAGTTGATGTTTTCTGGTGTTGCATTACAGTGTTGCAGTGTCTCATTAGATGGTGTTGTGGTGTCGCATTAGATTGCTGTGGTGTTGCATTAGATTGTGCTTTGGTGTTGCATTAAATGTATTATTATTAATTCCACAATGGTACGACACGTGGATCCCACAGCTTACGTGGTGCCACGTGGATAGCTGACGTGGCATGTGACATATGTGCAGCGGACGTGGCATGTGACACGTTGGCAGCTGGCGTGGAAAAGTCCATCTGGACCTCACTACCATGACCTAGAAGCCAGACTCTGGCTTTTACTTAAGGCAACGCTGTATGTTGTTGCATTACATGCATTTACTGTTGTAATAGGGTTATAATGCAACACTTTCTTTCCATGGTCGTAGATGGGAAAAAGCGTTTCCTTAGATGGCTAATGAAACGGCCGCGGATGCCACGCCACCTGGTGTTGCCTATTTGAAAAAATGGCGTACGACAACGCTTTTTTAATCTACGACCACATAAAATAGTGTCGAATATGCCCACTTTTGTAGTAATGTCGATACACTTTGAAGAGGCGACACCAACTTTGTGTGTAAGTAGAGCCTATAACAACATTCAGAAGAGGTCGAATCCTAAAGGCCAACACCAACTCCGAAGGGGCTTGCTGAAACCGAAAGCACTCCAAATGGGCTTCTGCTGGTCGATACCAAAAAGGGCCCCAATTTGTCTATAAATAAGATCCCACGGGTCTCATTTTTGTGGGACTTTCCTCATTCTAAAATTTTGTAATCTTTACTTATAGAGTAAACCCTAATTTCTAAATCAATTTGGTTATTTTACTTTGAAACTTCTACATACTCAATAAATTGATCAATAAAGAGAGAGTCAATACTTGAGATTAATGTCAAGAATTTCCTTGTCACTTGTGATGTTGATTTTTACTGTTTCCCTATGATGAAACTTCATGCATAAGCCAAACTGCCCAAAAAACCCTTCTACAAGCCACAAGCCGTTTAGCTTTCTAACTTGCATTGCGCTTGGGGAACCCTTATTCCAAGGTAATAGTTAGTCATCAAGTCTCGTAAGCATGATACTCACCTCTTTGAAGGAAGAGTAATTAATCTTTAGGATTAAGACCATGTATCTAGGAAACGATGAACGAACTCAAGCTTGTAGGAACTAAATAGTCCTTTGGTTCCCCTAGGTCCACATCCTTAGACATAATTTCGGTGTTGATGAAAAATATCATTAATATTTTGGCGCTAGAAGGAGGGCTTGAAACTCCAAGTCTGCGGTCAATCTAACCACATCCCTGACTATTCCATCCTATATTGAACTAGGCTTTGAAGAAGCAAGATTATGCGTAAATGATTAGTACCAGTATCTTCTGAATCTCAAATGTCTACATCAAGCATAAGTCATTCAAGAATCATGGAAAGGCAAAGTTTTAGATTGGAAGCCCTACAAATCAAAAACATGGATAAAGAAGTGGAACCTTATGATCACGACCGTTAGAGCATTAACCCTTTCCACATAGGACCAACCCCGATCTTTGCTCTAAGAAACTCCATATCAATGGAACACAACCTATTTTCTCATATGAAAAAAGCCATCCATGCGTAGGCTAGGGAGACTATATTTGAGAAAAGAATAGTGAAGGAATTCAATTACTTTACCTCAAGATGGTATAGGAAGGTTTCCCTCAGTCTCGCAACACAACAAAATGAAAGTTTGAAGATAAAGAGGAACCAATGAAGTTAAGTAAAAAAAGGGTTAAGCATCGATGCTGAAAGGGAATCTTCGAATCCAAATTACCAGAAGAATGCAAACTCACTACATCAATTGAAAATATATACTTGCTGACCAAACATGAGCTTAATTTCTGGCCATCACAAAAGAATAAACCTAAGAATGAGATCAATTTGGGAAGACCTTACTACTACTGCCATATGATGAACGGACATGAAACCGACCACTGCAGAGTCCTAGAAGGGATGGTCATCAAGTTCTTTATCCAAAGCCAATTCTATAGATATGTAAAGAAATCTTGAATCAAGTACAACAACAGATTATTTGAAGTAAGAATGTCTACATGGTTGGGGGTACGATCTTCCTAAAAACTCGGAACCACCCAAAATGGGTGAAGTTATCTACGATGATAAAAAACCCTTTTCACCGCCAAGATGGCCAGGGAAAGGCACCCCTCAGAGGTGGGTGGTGTGTAAACCTTATCTGCGCCTAAGGCAAAAAGGGTCAGGTTAAAGCATCAAAAGTGTAAGCCTTCTCCCTTATGACCGAGCAGTTGAAACCCTTACTCCCGCCGATGATAGCATGGATAAGGCACCCTTTGGAAGTGGGTGAGTGTAAGCCATTTATTCGCATCCAAAATTAGATAGAGCCAGGTTAAAGCATTGAAAACCCTTATCCGTGTCTATGATGGTCAGGTTAAGTCACCCCTTGGAGGGGTTTGGAGTGTATGCCTCTATCACCACACGCGATGGCTAGGGTAGAGCATCAAAAGTGTAAGCATTTAGCTGCGCCTACGATGGCCAGGTTGAAGCGTCTAAGCCCTTATCACCGCCTATGATGGCCAGGTTAAGGCGCCACTTAGAGGGTGGTCGGGTAAGTTCTTGGGCCCTACTTGAGAATAAGCTAGCCAAGTGCCCGGACACACAGGCCCAGAGAGTGGCCAACAAAGCATGCATATCCTATGCTTTGACAATCACAAGCACAGAGAGGCGCTAACAAAGCACGTACATCCTCTGCTTTGCATACCCGAAGAAGGTGACAAAATTAACTATCGAAAGTGGATTTCTGGTCTTATAATAAACACCCGAATTTGGGCCATGGTTCGGGACTTTTAAATATTATTTCTAGATATGGATATTCGGTCTTCTATCAAATACCCGTATCTGGGTTATGGATTAGGACATCTATTATTATCAAACATGGATAATTGGACTTCAGTTATATAATCGAATATGGGTTTCAAAGCTTTAACTGCAATTGTTAGATATGTATTTCTAGCCTTCTCTTATGAAATCCCCGAATATGGGTTTCGACGATTCCTTTTATGCTTCCAGAAAAAGGGGTTCTGGACTTCCAGCTTAGTACCCTAATCTAGGTCACAAGACTCTATCTTACTCCTGGAAAAGGATCCGCAAGTCAATGCTCAGATTGCTATCGTGAGTCTATTATCCAAAGAACCTTCAAACGAAGTTCATGATCTTCCATCTTGCTCAAGGAGATTTCCTTAACCCATATGCAAAAACTCATTACTCATTATTCTAATGAAATACGTGGTGCGAATAATCACATTATTCTACTACAAGAGCAATGCAATGGAACTCCTAATAAAAGGATACTCGAAAACACAAACTCAAGATAAAGTGGTAGACTTCTATTTTCCAGATAAGGTTCTGAGTTTATTCCCAAATCATTGTAGATCAAACATACATCTAAAGATAGGTGAAAGTTTTCCAATCCTTGTTTTATGGAAAAAGATTTGTCTAAACTCCCATTGCTATACTTAAGTAGGTACCTAGAGTCTTCCGGTTAAAACCTTATAACAAGGGTTATGTTATCCTCAACCCCTCACATAAGGAGGATCTTTAAAGATCTCCTATTAAACATAATTGATGTTCCCATAAAAAGTGAATAAACATATCATCATATTTCGCATTCATTTCTTATTTGGTTGCAATGCAAGTACAGTCTCATAGAGAACAAACAAGTTATCATATACATCCTACAAGGTTAACACCTAACATTATGTGCTAAGTTTTATGCAAAATAGCATAATAAGACCCCTTGAGGAGGGTGTTCTCAACAAAAGCAAAAGATCACGTGTTAGATGATATCTACACAACTTGCAACCCTGTTTACATTACCATTTCGCAAGCTACCACATACAAAACATAGTTACATCAAGCATTGTATTTTTCTTAGCACTTTAACATAAATTATCAAACAAAGAAATTTCATAATGACTAAGGTTTTTAATCTGAGTCAGGGTTCTCTAAGGCATATTTCAAGGATTTGCAACTTGCTTTAGTATCGTCCAATTCAACTTCTAATTCATTGATTCGTAGAAGCAGTCTACTTATCTATTCATCCGAATCAGCAGAAGGATTGACCCTTAGTTGCCTTTCAACTCTAGAATAGTTCCATCTCTTTCTTCCACTCGTGTAACACCCCGTAATTTTATAACATTATAATTCACAAATTAAAGTATACTTAATTTTTAGAAAAGAATTAAGTGAAATGGGTTGCGCAGAGAAATATATATATATATATATATTGATATATATATATATATATATAAATTAAAAATTAAATAAATAAATATGCGAAAAAAAGTTCAAAACAACAAATTGGGAGGGGAAATAACCGAACCAGCCCAATTTTGAGGTCGACCCGAGCTCCGCTGGATCGACTAGGGGTTAATCCAGGGTGTTTGGCTGTCAACCCGTGGGCCGATTCGCTCAAATGCAGATTTTGCATTTGATTGGTTCTCATGGTTCAGGGTTAATCTAATGGTCCTAAATAACTTCCTACACCTATAAATACATCCTAATGCTAACCCTAAACCTAATTAAAATAGAATAGTTACCATCGCCATGGAAATCAGTGGAGCCGCTGCCAACTAAGAAAGAAGAAAAGCAAATTCAATTCTAATTCTCTCAACCATAAAGCAAAGCAAAACTCTCTCTTTTCTTCTCTAAATTGTGAGTATGATGATCTTAACAAGATTATTGTCATTTTAATTAGGTTGAGTTATGAATGGATTATGAGTAGATGATGTGAATTATCATATATGTTGTTGTAAACCCCTTTTGCTATCATGTATATTGTAAATTCAATGTTATGTGATGATGATATCTTATATGTTGTAAATCATGCTATGATGATGTTATGTATGTTGAAAGTTTCTATGCTAAGTTGTGATGAATCATACATGTTAAAAAGGCCATGATGTTACCATCTATGCTAGTTAGTTCATATTAATTAAATCATCATGTTTGGGTTATGTTGATCTATATGACAAGTCACATATGCAAGTTAGATTGATTAGAAAAGTTATGAACATATGCCAAGACATCTATTATGACATCTAGAATTATGCTATGACATATGTGATATCCTATGCTAGTTCACACCATCATTATGTTGCCTAAAAACCCCATATGCAAGTTTATGTATAGATTTAGGCTATGATCATATCATGTAAATTGAGACATTTAACAAGTTGACACCTTTTGATCCTTAACATGTGTAGTTTATGCAAGTTTCACCCCTATTATGATTAGATTTATTTTAATTATCTATATGTTGTGATAATTTATCTTTGTGCTAGGTGTTAGACTATACAAGTCTAGCCTATATTATGCGTTGAATAAGCGAACGTATAAACGTGGGGTAGGGGTAATATTAAGGATTTAATATTAAAAAGTTGGGGTGCAATTGATATGATTTTGCATGCCATAAGTGGATGGCCATAATTGAGTTAATTATGGACATCATTAAAAGTTGACTTAATTAATAATTTGAATAGGGAATTATTAAAACTGGGGTAAAAGATTTTAAGTGTTAATCAATGCTTAGGACACGAGGTTGGACTCGTTTGTGACATAAACCTGCCCGGACCCGCCCGGCAAATCCAGTGGTCACAAATGTCAGCCCAATGTGAGAGGTCTAGGCCTGAACTAAAGCATAACGGTTGTAAAGACACGAGGTTAGACTCTTTTATGGTGTAAGACTGCCCGGACCCGCCCGACAAATCCAGCTGCCATAAATGCCAGTCTAATGTGAGAGATCTTTATGAGGCTATGGCCTGAATGAATTAAGAAATACTTAACCAGATAAACATGTAAGGTGGGACATGGAGGTTAAGTAGGTGCCTTGGGTGGCACGAGGAATCTAAGGGGTGCCCTTAGTGGCATGTGAAATACGATTAGTAAGACTTAACCAAACACACATGTAAATGAACATGACTAAGAGGGTTAAGTGGGATATACTAGTGACAAGCTTAGGTGGGTAGCTTGTGGGGGCCCATTTCGACCAGTATCCCAAACGTATCTTTGTGGGCTCGACCCAAGTCGAGGATGAGACACGCATGCTGGGTTCGACTGTAAGAGGCCAAAACGGGGAGCGGTGGCAACGCAAGTCCAACGGGTTTCGTATGCGTGTGTGGACCCGGGCTGGTAGGTAAGACGTTGTTGCATCGTGTAGGTATAAGCCGTGCATTCTCAAGTTGTATCGGGTTGCCACTTTAGGGGAGTGATACACCCCAGTGTAGGGCCAACACGGGTATCTACGAGTAGGGAGCCGATCGAAAGTGGGTAGTGGGGTACACCTAGTGGTGATAGGGGCAGACGACACCTATGTAGTCAGCTAGGGGTACGTAAGGCTACTTATAAAGTTTCTGTGTGAAGCAAGTGGGATCAAAAAATAGGGTGACTGGTGTGGTGCAGTGTAGTAATGTGCGGTGCAGTGTAGTAAACATTCGTTAGTAATTAGGTGTGCCTTTACCGTTATCTTTAACATTATCTTAAACGCTATCTTTATCTTCCTAAGAGTTCATAGACATTTACTTGTCTTCCAGCTTATGCCTTAGTCTAGTTATTTGGATAATAGTATTGTTAGAATTATCATACTCGCCAGACTTTATGTCCGACCCCCTCTATTTCTATCCTTTTTCCCCCTCCAGGTCCTCAGGTTGGGCCCAGCTCTAGTGGAGTTTGATTAAATTGCTTCATCTCTCTTGGAAAGCTTGGACCGTTGAAGTAAAGTCCAGCTTGTTATCTTTTTAATGGCTATTTATGTAATGGGATTATGTATTTTGTTTTTATGAAGATGGATATTGTACTTGGTTTTATGATGTAACAAACATGTTTAATTTCCGCTGCAATAAAATGAAGTTTTAGATTTCCAAGTACTATTTATTATCTGTCTTGTTGTAATTTTTCTGCTCTATATTCACTTATAACCTCCATGGAATTTAATGCATTCCCTTTTTGAGTGACATTAATGGACGTGGGGTGTTACACGTGGTATCAGAGCCAGGTTACCAGAACAGATAAAAATACTTTAGAAAAATAGTTATTTTTGGAAGAAGTGTTTTCAAAAACATGTTTTAATGAGAAATTTAAAGAGAAAAGTTTTTAAGAAAAAAACATAATCACCAATAGCCCATATCTTTATCTTTCGAATTCTCCATTCTGAATCTTTCCTTTTTCGTTTCAGCATGGCTGAAGATCTTAATCTACCCGACGGTGTAACGATACCAGGATGGTATAGGAGGTTATTAGAGGCTAGGGCCGCTGCAGGTCCAGCCAATGTTCCTCCACCACCAGTTGCACCCGTTCCTCCTCCTCCTCCTCGCGTAGATACTTTTGCAAAGACGTGCAAGGAATTCAAGGCTATGGGTGGAAAACCATTTCAAGGGTCAGAAACGTTTGTGGAAGCTAGAGACTGGCTTAAGGAGGTGGAAGAATTGCTAGAAATCTTTGAAGTAGAAGAAGGGAGGAGAGTTCGATTAGCAGCTTGGTTGATGAAGGGAGAGGCCTCATTTTGGTGGGAGGTCACTAATGGGGAGCGTCCTGTTGACTCTTGGGCGGATTTCAAACGTAGGTTCGAGGCGATGTTTCTCTCAAGGGCGGAAGAAAATCTATATATGGAAAGGTTCTTGACATTGAAGCAAGGAAGCTCATCAGTGAAATAATATGTCAATAAATTTAATCAGTTAGCAAGGTTTGGCTTGGACTTAGTGAACACGCCGGAGAAGAAGGCGCTGAGGTTCGTGAATGGCTTGAATGAACCAATGCAAGGGTTGGCTATGACCCACATCCCTATGGGGGCCACCTTTGAGAAGTTAGTAGAAATGGCTCTTATGCATGAGGAGAAAAGCGCTAAAGCTGATAAGGCACCCGAGAAGAAGGGGGATCAGAAGAAACCACAACAGCAAAACAAGAAGGGTGGTAAAGACAATAACGGAAAGGGAAAGAAGAAATGTTTTAACTATGGGACACTAGGCCATCTCAGTAAGGATTGCCGAAAGAAAAAGAAGACAGGCTTCTTTCATTGTGGCGATGTGGGACATTTAGTGAAGGACTGCCCAAAGAAGGGGCAGAGGGCAGGAGCTACCTCGGGAGGACAGGTGCAGGCTCTTATGGCACCAAGGCAGGCAAGGGGACAAGTTCAGGCTCTCGCGGTCCCACCGCTGCAAGAACGAGGTAGAACCATTTCTGTTGAAAGCTTAGTTTTTCTGTTTGATCATCCTGTCCGTACCTTATTCGATTCGGGCGCATCACATTCGTTTATCTCTACATCATTAGTTGAATCACTGCACTTAAACACCAGTTTAGTAGAGGATCCCTTAGTTGTTTCGAATCCAATTGGGGGCTCAGCTTATTTGTCTATGATGTGTTTGGATTTGAAAATTTCCATACTTAGCATTGAATTTAGATGTGATGCTTATGTGTTGGGCTTCACGGGCTATGGTCTAATTTTAGGAATGGATTGGTTATCCAGAAATGGGGTCGTTCTTGATTGTGAAAGGAGAGTAGTTAGGCTCGTGACTCGCCTTGGCAACACTCTCGAAATCTTTTGTAATCCCATAAATTCGGTTATGCTAAGTTATCTAGAATTGCTTGACGCGTCTGAGGAAAATCTACGATCTGTTAGAGTGGTGCGAGAATATTCGGATGTGTTTGAGGAGGTGAAAGGCTTGCCTCCGAAGCAGGAGATAGATTTTCGAATATATCTTGTGGATAATGTGAAACCAGTATCTTTGCCAGTACGCTACATGGCTCCACGTGAAAGGAGGGAACTCGATAAGCAAGTGAAGGAGTTGCTTGAGAAGGGGTTCATAAGATGAAGTATACCGGAGTGGGGTTCTCCAGTAGTATTTGCCACGAAGGCGGATGGGTCCCTTAGACTGTGTGTGGACTATAGAGAACTTAATAAACTTACTAAGAAGAATAGACACCCACTGCCGAGGATTGACGATCTCTTCGATTAGTTAGTTGGCGCCTCAGTGTTTTCGCAGTTGGACTTAGCCACTGGGTTCCATCAGTTGAGAGTGGCTGAGGATAGCATTGACAAGACTGCCTTTAGGACTCCGGACGGTTTCTATGAATGGCTAGTGATGCCCTTCGGTTTGACAAACGCCCCCGTATACTTTGTTGATTTGATGAGTAGGGTGTTTAGGGAGTACCTTAACAAATTTGTGCTAGTCTTTGTAGATGACATCTTGATCTTTTCAAAGGATGAAGAAGAGCATGCCCTACATCTTAGGGAGGTGTTGGAGACTCTTCGACCGCATAAGCTTAAAGCTAAATTTTTTAAGTGTCACTTTTGGAGGAAGGAAGTACGGTTCTTAGGACACGTGGTTTCCAAAGAAGGGATAGCTGTAGATCCCGCGAAGGTGGTGGCCATCCAAGATTGGAAGGTTCCTAAAAATGCTACCGAAGTGAGAAGTTTCTTGGGGTTGGCTGGCTACTATAGGAAGTTTATCAAAGACTTCGCAAAGATATCAGCTCCATTGACACACTTGACGAAGAAGAACCTAGTTTTCACATGGGACGTAGATTGTGATGATGCGTTCCAACATTTGAAGAGAGCTTTGACTTCAGCCCCAGTCTTAGTATTGCCAGACGGGAGTAAGCCATTTACCGTTTATACTGACGCTTGTGGGACAGGACTAGGCGCAGTCTTAATGCAAGAGGGCAGGGTAATAGCCTATGGTGGAAGGTAGTTGAGAGCGCATGAGAAGAATTACCCCATACATGACCTAGAGTTGGCCGCTATTGTTTTCGCGCTTAAGTCTTGGCGTCATTATCTTCTTGGCGAGAAATTCGAACTATTCACTGACCACAAATCTTTAAAATACCTATTCTCTCAAAAGGACTTGAACTTAGGGCAGCAAAGGTGGATGGAGTTCTTAGCGTCCTACGACTTTGAGATAGCATATACCCCTGGCAAGGGTAACGTGGTGGCCGATGCCTTAAGTAGAAAAAGATTATCCTTAAGTCCTTTGTTTGTTGAGCGGCGAAGTTTATAATTCATTTCGATGTTTGACTTTAGACCTTCCGCTGACTTCGTACCCGGTTTTCTAGCATCCTTGGAGGTCAGACCTACGCTTTTGGGACGGATTGGCGAGGCACAGCGAGACGACCCACAGTTAGTTGAGTTAGTAGAAAAGATCAAAGGAGGGGAGTCATCAAGCTATCTCCGTAGGTATACCCCTAGATGATAAGGGTTGGTTACGTAGGGACGGTAGACTTTGTGTACCAAAAGACGATGACCTAAGGAAGACTATTCTTGACGAAGCACATCGTTCGAAGATGACCATTAATCTCGGCGGGGACAAGATGTACAAAGACATGAAGAGAGTTTACTTTTGGGCCGGCATGAAGAAAGACGTGGCCGAGTATGTCGCTAGATGCTTGGTATGCCAACAAGTAAAAGCGGAGCAAAAGAAACCCAGTGGGTTGCTTCACCCATTGGAGGTTCCATTATGGAAATGGGAGAGTGTCTCGATGGATTTTGTGGATGGATTACCGCGATCGAGGAGGGGTAATACGGGGATTTGGGTTATAGTAGATAGACTTACTAAGAGCACCCATTTTATTCCCGTGAAGAGTAAGAGGAATGCTCCATGGTTAGCTTCTGTATATGTCCGAGAAATAGTTCGTTTGCACGGTGTTCCTTCTAGCATAGTGAGCGACCGCGATCCTATTTTCACTAGCGAATTTTGGAGAAGCTTACAAGAGGCGGTAGGGACTCAGTTATGTTTGAGCACCGCATATCATCCTCAGACGGACGGCCAGACTGAGAGGGTGAATCGCATTCTAGAGGATCTGTTGAGGCTATGTATCCTAGACTTTGGGGGTACATGGGAAGAGCATCTTCCATTGGTTGAGTTCGCATATAATAATAGCTTTCAGTCCAGCATTGGTATGACACCATTCGAAGCTCTATATGGACGACCATGTCGTTCACCAACATGTTGGTGGGAATCTACGATTAGATCTTACTTGGGCCCGATATGATTAGGGAGACTTCAGAGAAGATCGACTTGATTCGAAGGAGGATGAAAGCAGCGCAAGATAGGCAGAAATCTTATGCGGATAAGAGGAGGACAGATCTCGAGTTTGAAGTTGGGGACATGGTCTTTGTCAAAGTGTCTCCATTACGAAACGTTGTTCGCTTTGGATCCGTTGGGAAATTAGCACCAAGGTTTGTAGGGCCGTTTCCTATTAAGGAGAGGATTGGACGGATGGCGTATAGAGTGGAGTTGCCCGAGAGACTTAGTGGTGTACATGACGTATTCCATGTGTCACATTTGAGGAAGTGCTTGCAGGAGACCGCGGAAGTGGTAGAGCCGAGCTTGCTTAGAGAGGTGGAGATAGAGCGTGATGCGACAATTCGACGAGCTCCTACGCGCATTCTTGGGTCGGAGATCAAGAGGTTGAGGAATCGAGAGGTCAGACTAGTCAAAGTGCAATGGGGAGATGATGAGAGCAACGCTACTTGGGAGACGGAAGAGAAGATGCGTTCACGATACCCTTTTCATTTTGAGGCCATGTCCTTTAATTTCTCCTTTATCGCTTAGCATGTACTTATCTTATCTTTAGTATATCTTTTCGCTAGTATCTTTGACCTTTAGTTAGGATAATCCTATGGTTGAAACATGTGTTTGAAACATGTTATGTATGGTGGATGCAAAGCGGATGCAAGTGTTTGCTAGTGCTTGCTCGTGGATGCATATACACACACTATTAGGCACCAGATCGGCTCAGTCACTTCATATTGCATATATATGGATGTATTTAGTAAAATGGATGTATAATGGTTGTATTATCATATAGTTGCTGCATTCGGGTGGATGGCTGTGCACGCATATAGAACTAATATGTATCATTAGGAATCTTTTGCATACATATAGGACGCATGGCACTATCATGAATTGCACTAAGGAGGTCGACTGAATCAGTAGACCGCCTAATTTTGCATTAGATATGGACATATACACACACTGTGCATATAAACATTAAAGCATTAGAAGTCTTTTAAGGACAATGGATGCTGGTGTTTGATGGTTGAGTAGATGGACGATTAGATGGTAGGATATACATTCTTCTGGACTTGTAGATTTCGGGGACGAAATCCTTTAAGGAGGGGAGAATGTAACACCCCGTAATTTTATAACATTAAAATTCACAAATTAAAGTATACTTAATTTTTAGAAAAGAATTAAGTGAAATGGGTTGCACAGAGAAATATATATATATATATATTGATATATATATAAAAATAAATAAATAAATAAATAAATAAATATGCGAAAAAAGTTCAAAACAGCGAATTGGGAGGGGAAATAACCGAACCGGCTCATTTTTGAGGTCGACCCGAGCCTCGCTGGGTCGACTAGGGGTTAATCCAGGATGTTTGGCTGTCAACCCATGGGCCGATTCGCTCAAATGCAGATTTTGCATTTGATTGGTTCTCATGGTTCAGGGTTAATCTAATGGTCCTAAATAACTTCCTACACCTATAAATACATCCTAATGCTAACCCTAAACCTAATTAAAGTAGAATAGTTACCGTCGCCATGGAAATCAATGGAGCCGCCGCCAACTAAGAAAGAAGAAAAGCAAATTCAATTCTAATTCTCTCAACCCTAAAGCAAAGCAAAACTCTCTCTTTTCTTCTCTAAATTGTGAGTATGATGATCTTAACAAGATTATTATCATTTTAATTAGGTTGAGTTATGAATGGATTATGAGTAGATGATGTGAATTATCATATATGTTGTTGTAAACCCCTTTTGCTATCATGTATATTGTAAATCCAATGTTATGTGATGATGATATCTTATATGTTGTAAATCATGCTATGATGATGTTATGTATGTTGAAAGTTTCTATGCTAAGTTGTGATGAATCATACATGTTAAAAAGGCCATGATGTTACCATCTATGCTAGTTAGTTCATATTAATTAAATCATCATGTTTGGGTTATGTTGATCTATATGACAAGTCACATATGCAAGTTAGATTGATTAGAAAAGTTATGAACATATGCCAAGACATCTATTATGACATCTAGAATTATGCTATGACATATGTGATATCCTATGCTAGTTCACACCATCATTATGTTGACTAAAAACCCCATATGCAAGTTTATGTATAGATTTGGGCTATGATCATATCATGTAAATTGAGACATTTAGCAAGTTGACACCTTTTGATCCTTAACATGTGTAGTTTATGCAAGTTTCACCCCTATTATGATTAGATTTATTTTAATTGTCTATATGTTGTGATAATTTATCTTTGTGCTAGGTGTTAGACTATACAAGTCTAGCCTATATTATGCGTTGAATAAGCGAACGTATAAACGTAGGGTAGGGGTAATATTAAGGATTTAATATTAAAAAGTTGGGGTGCAATTGATATGATTTTGCATGCCATAAGTGGATGGCCATAATTGAGTCAATTATGGACATCATTAAAAGTTGACTTAATTAATAATTTGAATAGGGAATTATTAAAACTGGGGTAAAAGATTTTAAGTGTTAATCAATGCTTAGGACACGAGGTTGGACTCGTTTGCGACGTAAACCTGCCCGGACCCGCCCGACAAATCCAGTGGTCACAAATGTCAGCCCAATGTGAGAGGTCCTAGGCCTAAACTAAAGCATAACGGTTGTAAAGACATGAGGTTAGACTCTTTTACGGTGTAAGACTGCCCGGACCCGCCCGACAAATCCAGCTGCCATAAATGCCTGTCTAATGTGAGAGGTCTTTATGAGGTTATGGCCTGAATGAATTAAGAAAAACTTAACCGGATAAACATGTAAGGTGGGACATGGGGGCTAAGTAGGTGCCTTGGGTGGCACGAGGAATCTAGGGGGTGCCCTTAGTGGCATGTGAAATACGATTAGTAAGACTTAACCAAACACACATGTAAATGAACATGACTAAGAGGGTTAAGTAGGATATACTAGTGACAAGCTTAGGTGGGTAGCTTGTGGGGGCCCATTTCGACCAGTATCCCAAACGTATCTTTGTGGGCTCGACCCAAGTCGAGGACGGGACACGCATGCTGGGTTCGACTGTAAGGGGCCAAAACGGGGAGCGGTGGCAACGCAAGTCCAACGGGTTTCGTATGCGTGTGTGGACCCGGGCTGGTAGGTAAGACGTTGTTGCATCGTGTAGGTATAAGCCGTGCATTCTCAAGTTGTATCGGGTTGCCACTTTAGGGGAGTGATACACCCCACTGTGGGGCCAGCACGGGTATCTACGAGTAGGGAGCCGATCGAAAGTGGGTAGTGGGGTACACCTAGTGGTGATAGGGGCAGACGACACCTATGTAGTCAGCTAGGGGTACGTAAGGCTATTTATAAAGTTTCTATGTGAAGCAAGTGAGATCAAACAATAGGGTGATTGGTGTGGTGCAGTGTAGTAATGTGCGGTGCAGTGTAGTAATCATTCGTTAGTAATTAGGTGTGTCTTTACCGTTATTTTTAACGTTATCTTAAATGCTATCTTTATCTTCCTAAGAGTTCATAGACATTTACTTGTCTTCCAGCTTATGCCTTAGTCTAGTTATTTTGATAATAGTATTGTTAGAATTATCATACTCGCCAGACTTTATGTCTGACCCCCTCTATTTCTATCCTTTTTCCCCCTCCAGGTCCTCAGGTTGGGCCCAGCTCTAGTGGAGTTTGATTAAATTGCTTCATCTCTCTTGGAAAGCTTGGACCGTTGAAGTAAAGTCCAGCTTGTTATCTTTTTAATGGCTATTTATGTAATGGGATTATGTATTTTGTTTTTATGAAGATGGATATTGTACTTGGTTTTATGATGTAACAAACATGTTTAATTTCTGCTGCAATAAAATGAAGTTTTAGATTTCCAAGTACTATTTATTATCTATCTTGTTGTAATTTTTCTGTTCTATATTCACTTATAACCTCCATGGAAGTTAATGCATTCCCTTTGTGAGTGACATTAATGGACATGGGGTGTTACAACTCGACTTTCCAAAGTGCATATTTGTTCGTTCTGATTCCTAATTGTCACCTTTTAAAGATAATACATCCTTTCCCATTTCGTAGGAGGAGCATCTTTAAAACTATTCTTCGGCTTTATAATTGCCAGTGATTCTTCTCGGAGTCAAGAAGGTGAAACTTTAGGTTGACTCCCCTATTCGTACGAAAGAGAAAACACAATCGTTTACAAATCCAACCTCGAAAGAGTGATATTAATAAATTATAAATTTCATTAACAATGTGGTTTTCTATAAAAGTACATACACAATAGGAGTTACAACAATAATCCTATTGGTCAAAATACATCATATATATGGTTATGTTCGATAAACTGGGATTTTAAGTTTCTTTTGGAACGACTTCCCGTTCGTCACCTAGAAATTCTAGGGGAAGCCCATATTTCACACTGATGCATCATAGGTTACATATTAAAGTGACTTTTTCTAGTCTGGACGTTGCTTGAGAAATAGTTTGCAATGAACATTCCTTCATTAGGATAGAATATGAATGTAAAGCATCTGTTGAAAACACATTTTCAAGACGATAAGATTCTGTCACAGCACAAAACAAAATAGGAGATTGATACTATAAGAAGTTATTATCGGAAACATTTTAATTCTATTAGCAACTTCACCTACTCAAAGCAAGGCTAATTTACATCCCTTTTTGGTTGTTATCTAACCTCGCTTCATATAACAAACAATGTTTTCTCCTAACTACATGTTGTTATAGGAAATTGACTACCCAGAACTGAAGGGGTAATAAAAAAGCACTGGTAAAACAAAGGCCTTACCTGAGTGGTAGAGACTCTAGGTTGAGCATGATGCTCCATTTCTTTCTGTCCTTGGTTTGAGGAACCACCATCTTTGGAAAGAATTTCAACTAAGTCCAGGTCAAGGGAAACATTCGAAGGATTGGGAACTACTTCTTTAAAAGCATGAATATCACCAGCTGAAGGATGAGGGATGGATTTTCCTCGATTTAAATCATCAGGAATCTCTTTACCCTTAGGGCTATGATCACCACCATCATCATCCCAGTCATCATCAGTATCAATAATTTCATCTTCTCTCCCATATGAGTTAGAATCATCCGGGAGGTCCTCAATATAGATGGTCTTCAGGCTTTACTAGTGCTTCCTTAGGAACATCAATACCTTGCTTGAGCTGCTCAATTTTGCGCATAACTCTGCTCGAAACAGAATGATGAATAGAAGGAAATGCAATCGCTGGATACTTTTGAAAATTATCAGAATATGCAAACAAAAGAGCATATTCGAAAGACTTTAGCGCTTCTTTCAGATAATGGGATTCTAGAATGCAAGAAATCATATTTTTAACCTCATAAATCATGTGCTTGTCTTTGGAGAGCGCATTCTGGGCTTGGGAAAGTTGGTCGTCCTTTTATTTTAGTCTTCTAATATGATTAGCAACCATCCTAGTCTTCTCATCTTCAACTTCCTACTTAAAAAACTCAGGTGTTGATAACTAATCATTCAAAAGGAACTTAGACTTCCTCTCATCCTCAAGTTCTGACTCAACCTTCTTTAGTGATATCTTTAATTCCGCACAGTCCTTTTCATGATCCTCCATCAAAGACTTAATTTTAGAATCCAATATAGCTTTTTCCTCTTTAAGTGTCGTGACTTTAGCAAAGTGGAGTAACCATCTCCAAAAGAGATAACCATTTCTTGATAATCTGAGAAAAGGAAACACTAGTACAAAATTTTCTTTTGCGTCTCCTCATTTGCACCTGTCGTATAATTAATAGATGAAAATAGTATAATCTGCATCCATTTCTACCCCAAAATAGACACAAACAAGGGGAAAAATTATTATATTCCCCTTTGCATCCATTGTTGTCAAAGAATAGACGTGGTGGGGTAGGTATGAAAATTAATTATTGAAATTTGCGTTTGTTCAATGAATAATGTAACACAAATAGGCGGTAGAATGATGTAATTTGCATCTTCTCTTTTTAAAATGGACGCAACAAAGTATTGCTTTTAATTAAAACACCTGGTAGCAAGGAAATAAAATAAAGCTGCGCTTATGGAGGGAAAAGAAAAAAAAAATCTTGCACTTCTCTAAAATTATCGGGGAAAATTTTAAATCCTAAATTCAATCAATTTCCATTTCCTAAAGTCGGTCGTAACCGACCTTTTGCTAAACTTTAGGTAATCTCAAATCTCCAATATTCTATGATTCTGAAAACTTGTCTGACTTGTTTTCGTTCATTAGGACATGGGTTATGTAATTTTGAGGTTATTATAAAAACTTATCTGAATCATTTGACGATTCCACTTTGTGGCTTATAGACAGGGATTGGATAGGGTTTTCGCTTGAGGAAGAGGAGGGATTTTCTACATAAGTTTCTTGATTTATGAGGAATGTGTTTAGATTTAACCAATTTTAGGAGTAGTCACTCATAATGTACTTTATATTTACCACTAAACATCCATTATACATGTTAATACTTAAAGGAGTTAAATAGGAAACAGTATTGGAAGATGTGTAAATTATACAGAAATATCACAACATTCTCGCTATTCCATATAAATAACAGACCAACCCTATGCGTAACAACCCGGAAAATCTGAGTCAATTTAAAAATTTTATTTTGGCAATTTTAATGAATTTTGAATATTTAAAATGAATTATTTTAAATATTAATGACGAGAAATTTATTTTGAATAGAATTAGAATGTATATATTTATTTGAATCGTCGTTAGAATATAAATAATTATTTATAATTATAAAAGGAATTGAAAATGGCGCGGTAGTTCGAAATTTCAATTTCGAATTTCAAATGAATGTACACGATTCAAAATAAATCGGATTTTAGCGAAACCAAAAATATTAGAATCTATTTGAAAATATCTTTCCAACGAATCCAAAAAATCGAATTTTCATAGCGGGAATAAAAAGTTATGCCCAGTTGAAAACTGGTAATAGTCGTTATAGAATTTTGGCCCTTAAAAATGGAAATTTTGCAAATTGTTGGATCCAGGATGTCAAGTTATTGGTAGATTCCAAAATTCATAATTTTTCGAATCAATATGTGAGCGTGGCGAAGGAAAACGTGTTTTAACAGTTTCAATCAATTTCGATCGACCAGAAAATGGCCATTTTTCAACCGGTCTCGGAATTTGACGAAATTAGTTTTGTTAGAACCTATCGTCAATACGAAGCTAGAAAATATTTTCGGAAATTTTTAGAGTCTGTACGTGGCCCCGGTAAATTGAAATGTGCGTTCAAATTCAATATATAGATTTATATTTTGATTTTGACGAAAAACCGATTGAAACGGTCGAAATAGCTTGTGATACCTATCCCATTGTGTTCAGAATGGGGGTAATTAGCTATGGACGACAATCGGTGGGTCTCGTTTGGTGGTCAAAATAAAAAGTTACTTTTTGAAAATAATATATATATATATATATATATATAATATCCTCTCTACCCTCTCTCTCTCTCTTCAGTTATAACGGAAAAAAAAGGAAAAAACCCGAAGCACCCCCCCGATGCCCCTCGACCTCGCCGCCAACGCAGGGAGCGCCGCCGCAGCTTTCAGGCGAGCCCCGCTGCACTCTAGCTCCCCCTCCTCTTCCACCAACGACGAACCACCCCCCTAAATCGATTTGAGAAAATCACGCCCCCCTTTTTCTTCCTATCACGACTCCTCCCCTAGCCTCCAGACCGACCATCGATGTCGCAGCACCCCACCGCACCGCCGCCCTTCCCTCCGACCACCTCCGATCAGCCTCACCGCCCTCCTCTAATTCAAACCGTGTAGAAAATCCTCCAATCGAGGTATGCTTTCTGATTTTGATTTTTATTTATTTATATAAATAATGATTTTATTTATTTATTTAGAAAAGGATAGGACGTTTACAAATGGAAATACATGATTTTGAAAATAAAAAAATATGATTTTTAATCATATAAAAATGAGATTTTTAGTATAGAAAAAAATATATGAATATACTTTGATTTGAAAATATATAATAGAGATGTAAAGATGAGATTTTGTTCATAAAATAGCAATGTGAAATGAATTGATTAGATTTTTTTTTGTAGATAAAGATTAGATCTTTGAAGTAGAAAAGATTAGATTTTTAAAAAGGGAAAAGCTATGATTTTTAATATTATAAAAATATGATTTTTATAATATAGAGATAATAAAAATCTGATTTTATTATATATATGTTGAAATAAAAATGTGATTTTTATAGCGTTGAAATAAAAATTCGATCTTTATATAAGAAGTAGAGAATAAAAATATGATTTTTATATAGAAGTAGAGAATAAAAATATGATTTTTATATAGTAGAGATGATAAAAATATGATTTTTATATAGTAGAGATAATAAAAATATGATTTTTATATAGTAGAGATAATAAAAATATGATTTTTATATAGGAGTAGAGAATAAAAATATGATTTTTATATAGTAGAGATAATAAAAATACGATTTTTATATAGTAGAGATAATAAAAATACGATTTTTATACAGTAGAGATAATAATAATATGATTTTTATTTACTGGAATGAAGCGATAAAAATATGATTTTTATATATATGTAGTGAATACGGACAACGAAAGTGACAAAAGGAAACACGGAGAAGATTTCTACATATAAAGAGTCATGGCGTTTGGTTTAGCTTATGGGTGAGAACTTCTCACTTTAATTCTTGTTTTCTAGTAAAAAATATATACTATGATGCAGACGGTGCTTAGCAGCACCCGACACCCGTCGTCCACAGACCATGGACGACTTGTTTGATTTTGTTGTGTTGTGAAAACTGATTGTAATGTGGAGTGAATGGAAATATACTTATGTATTGAAATAGAATGTTATATAGTTAAAAATATAAATTTAAAGTGAAGGTGAATAAATAAATATTCATTTACAAATCAGACGATTTGTTTATGTACACTGATTTGACTGATATTGATTGGGACGATAAATTTTACACGTCGCCCAACTGCACAAATAATATTCAGTGTTTGTGGATTGAAACCCTACACGGGTGTTGGGATGATATTTGACGTACACTAATCCCAATTGTTTAGTGGTATGTCGATCGTTTGATTGACAGACTGTGTAAGCGTTAATTAGTTATAGTTAATGCTTATGCAGTTGTGTGAAGCACTCTGGATGATGGTTGATAATTTATCGTTGCTATTATACATATGTGTTGTATGGAATCCATATAATTAACATTACATGGTCATTGAGTGGGTCTCATTCCAATTTAGAAAATAAATTATATTCATGTGTTGAATAAACAAAATAGTCATGCGTTGACAATACTCATGTGTTGAGAAGATTCATGTGTTGAAACCATTCATGTGTTGAAAATATTCATGTGTTGAATAAAGTCTATATTCATGTGTTGAAGGAAAATATTCATTTGTTGAGTAGAATAACGAAGTTATTGAAATATATAAAGCCGTGTTGATTAGTTTGCGCCATTTTGACGCGAACGATATTTATATCGATTATATTCGTTTTTATAATGAATATAAAAAAGGAAGTGATTTCAAAATATAACGATTTGAAAATATTATCATTTATATATTAATGATACGGAATATACAATTTTGATTTAAAATTGAATATGAAGTTGAAATTGTTTTGAAAACGAATTTAAAATGGTTTATAAAATACGTTTTGAATTGAAATCGACGAAATATATATATATATATATATATTAATGACCTAAAATGAACACGCCGTGCCGCGACCGTTCGCGAATTTCGACCATTATTGGATTTGGAATCTAACGGATGGATTTGGAATTATGTTCAAATCAAATTTGGAACAGGTCGTTGTAAGTGCAGTTCGACGACCGTTATTGGAAATCGACTGTACGGGCCTTGATAAAATTATTAAAAATATCAATAATTTGTGTAAAATCATAATAAATGATTTCGAAAGAATTGGGGTGAAAAATCCCATATTTGAAAGGATAAAAATATATTTTTATCGAAATAAACTAGTTGTGAACTGGAATTATAATCCAATGTTTTTGAATAAATAAATTGGATTCGAAGTGGTTTCAAAATAATCAGAATTTCCAGTATACGAATTGGAGTGGATTTGAATCGAAATTATCTTTGGAATATTTCGATGTTGGATTTCGTGATTATACGGATATGGTTGTGGAAATTCGAAAGATATATTTATATCATTATTTCCAATACGATATTTGTTTGTTTCAGAATTTGATATTGAATATAAGCCGATATATTTTCTATTCAGAGCCTTGTATTTAATATCAAATGAGATTTTGGGTTCGTCGTGAATGGTGTCTTAAATAACACTGTTCTTGAACCCAGTTTAGAAAAGAATAAATCTTTTAATTAAGATTTAGTGAAATTGTCCAGTTAATTAGTATTTAATTGGAATTGAATTTAAATTGGTTTTTGGGGTTTATCGTGAGCGGTGTTTTGAATGACACCTGTTCTTTAACCGGATTAACAATGGAATGTGATTTTGGGTTTATCGTGAACCGTGTTTTAGATGACATTGGTTCTTTAACACAGTTAAAGACAGGATATTGATTTTTGGGAAGATTAAAACTAAGTGGAGTTTTAATGAATCTTTAATTAGATTAAAGTGATCGAGAATGGAGTATCACCAGTTTTGCTCCAAAGCGATAGTTAAATCTTTAATTAGATTTGAACGTGAAATGATAATTAATATTTACCGATAACACTGTAGTGTTAGATATGGAGTATTAACAGTTTTGCTCCATGGGATTAATAGGGTGGGATTGGGGAATAAAATAAATAATTACTTCGGTGTGGTTCGCTAATCCCGACTAGTTTGGAAAACCTTAACATGGTTCGAAATGATATCCAAAGGAAAATTAAAGAATAAATTTAAAATTTTTTATCTTGGATAAAATTAATGGGAACCTTCCCTTAAGAATGAGAATATTTGAATAAAAGAATATTCTGAATTGGAATGAGGCGTATGTTGTGTTTGTGTAACACTTGTTTATTATAAACGCGGGTTATTCGGAAAGGCCGGGTTTATACCCATTCTGAATAACCGATTCGACGATAAGTCAAAGATAAAGACGGTGGTTGAAGACCGGAGGTCTTCACATCGTTTGGATGATTATTGATGATCTTGATTGGGCTGTACACCCAAGAGGAGGGAATCACTTGGTGATCGTCCAGACGTACTTGGAGATCGATGGATATGCGAGGAATAAGGCTCCTTTGGTTTCGTTCAGACCCAGAACGAATTGTAAATGGACTATGTGTCTGACATTGGATTTTATTTTGTGTTGATTGATCTCTATTAAATATACATCTGTTTGGCGGCGGAGAATTTATTCTCTTGCTTAACGCCCTTCTCTGAGACATACGAGCTCAGAGCTTGTATATCAATGGACATCAGTCGCATGGAGTGAATTGCCTGTGTGGCATGCCTAAGTGGTAGATGATCAAGGCTTCTATTGAAAAGCAAAGTCTTGTGATTGATGATCAAAGCATGTCCTGTGTGGCACAACTTTGTGTATGGCGTTAATTCGCGAGCCTTACACCTCGGTATGAGTCAAAAACGGGTTAGTGACTGCAGGGAGAGCATGACGTTTCTTTCTAGCTATGGGTGATATCAGTGACCTACTAGCCTTGACATTTATATACTTTTTACCTGTGTGGTTGTTGGATGTGAGGCGCCTCGGATATAGGTCCTATAGGACCGGGAAATGTGTGTTCAGAAATAATTAATCCTCAAAAGTAAGAGAAGACCGGCCCTGAAGATCCAGGATCGTTGTGTGTGGTCCTGAGACATTTGCTAGAGTGTCTCGAATGGAAAATAGCTTGCCCCTTGCCTCGACTTATGACGGAAATCCAATTTCCAATACGACCTTTGCGGTTTTGATTGTAGAACTAGTATGGCGACATGATATATGGTACCCATGCCGCCTATGATTGATACTTACGATTGAAATTGTTTTGACACTATACACTAATAGTAATAATAAAAGATGAAATTTAGCGTATCAAGCATTCTTTGGCTATTATAAAGTAAAACCCTATCCTCCGGTTTGCATTGCATTGTGTGATGGGACCTGGGTCTTATAATAGCTTCATTTTCTTTATTTAGCATTGCGCTGTTGTTTTATGCACTGGTATTCTTGGGAGGAAACCCGTTCTGTGTTATACGGCGTGGTCCCTTGATTTACCTAACTTTAAAAATAAAGATTAATAACTGTTTTAGTTCTCACATCAGTCACATGACTGACCTGGAGTTTATTGTTTTAACCTAAACTCTGGGTGCCCTTATTTTCCACACGGGCAGCTAGTAGTTTTGGTTTTGCAAATTTATATTCACAAGATCCTGGTTTACAGCTGGAATGATACCCGGAAAGCTCTGTATCTGTATATCTCTTTCAGTTGTGTATTGTATTAATTTTCCGCTGCTATGTATTTAAATGTAATTTAAATCTCTGATATTTTTCTGATGTATTATATTCATTCATACTCTGCATATTCTTGTATTCTGATGGAATTGTTGTAAATAAGCATTGAAATGTTCTTCTATTTGTGTTTTGATTCGTCTTTTCCTCAAAGCAATCCGTTCTTTCCTTCACGGGGAAGTTCGGGTTGCCACACTATGCATGGATGTATATATGCAGATGCAATCGCAGAGCATTTTCACTGCTTTATGATGAGTATGTCATATGATACATGTTCATGATGTTATGCAAGTTATGTAAGTCATATGTTATGTGATTATGATGTTATGCAAGTTATGCAAGTTATGCAAGTCATATGATATATGTTCATGAAGTTATGCAAGTTATGCAAGTCATATGCTAGGTGATTATGATGTTATGCAAGATATGCAAGTCATATGAGAAACATTGATCCATTATGACACCATGATATGCAAGTTTGGTGTATGATTATATGCTAGTTCATACATGATATGTTATGCAAGTTTGGTGTATGATTATATGCAAGTTCATCTATGATATGTATGCAAGTTTGGTGTATGATTATATGCAAGTTCACATATGACATGTTATGCAAGTTTGGTGTTTGATGATATGCAAGTAACATGTGCAAGTTTACACCTTAGTATGATATGCATACATATGCAAGTTAACCCCTTTGTATACATACATATGCAAGTTCACCCCTTTGAATGACATAAGAAACTTATGCAAGTTAACCTCTTTATGACATATGTGATTCATGCAAGTTTGGGTTGATTATTTATGCTAGTTGGGTTGATGCTATATGCATGTTGACACCTTTAAACCCATGTTGATGCTAATGTGTTATGCAAGTTGAACCCATTGTGTTTGTGATGAATCTTCCCTTTTATGTCATGTTAGCGAATTACGTGGGGAACGATGGGGTTAATAAACATGTTAATGAAATTGTGTGAAGTTGGTATGATTATGCATACCATAAAGTGGATGAACATAATTGAGTCAATTATGTACATCGTTAAATTTGTAATTAATTAGGGATAATTAATACAAATTATGGGGGTGATTAATTAGGTGTAATTAATCGACTAAGACACGAGGTTGGACCCTTTTGTAGCGTAAGACTGCCCGGAACCGACCGGCAAATTCAGCGGCTACAAATGATTGGCCCAATGTGAGAGGTCTTAGGCACAAACTAAATACGTGACAAGTGTATAGACACGAGGTTAGACTCGGTTATGGCGTAAGGCTGCCCGGACCCGACCGGCAAATCCAGCTGCCATAAGAGATAGTCTAATGTGAGAGGTCTTTACAACGGTTACGTTCTTAATCAATTAAGAAACACTTAACCATATTAGCATGTAGAGGACATGGGGGGTTAAGTGGGTGCCTTGGGTGGTATGTGGAGATTAAGTAAGTGCCTTGGGTGGCATGAGAAAATCTAGTGGTTGCCTTGGGTGGCAATAAAAAATACGATTAGAATACTTAACCAAAGTGGAACATGTAATTAAACATGATTAAAGGGTTAAGTGGGTGCCTTGGGTGGCATGAGGAAATCTAGTGGTTGCCTTGAGTGGCAATAGAAGATAAGATTAGAATACTTAACCAAAGTGGGACATGTAATTAAACATGATTAAAGGGTTAAGTGGGTGCCTTGGGTGGCATGTGGAAAAATTTAGTGGGTTGCCTTGGGTGGCAATAGAGAATACGACTAGAATACTTAACCAAAGTGGAACATGTAACTAAACATGATTAAAGGGATAAGTGGGTGCCTTGGGTGGCATGTGGAAATCAAGTGGGTGCCTTGGGTGGCATGTAGAAATCTAGTGGGTGCCTTGAGTGGCAATTGAAATATGATTAGATGACTTAACCAAACCTTAACATGTAAGTGGGCATGATTATGAAAAAGGGGTTAAGTGGGATGCACTAGATAAAATGACAAGCTTAAGAAGTAGCTTGTGGGGGCCCATTTCAATTGAAAAAGGGGTTAAGTGGGATGCACTAGATAAAATGAAAAGCTTAAGTAGTAGCTTGTGGGGGCCCATTTCAATTGAAAAAGGGGTTAAGTGGGATGCACTAGATAAAATGACAAGCTTAAGTAGTAGCTTATGGGGGCCCATTTCAATTGAAAAAGGGGTTAAGTGGGATGCACTAGATAAAATGACAAGCTTAAGTAGTAGCTTGTGGGGGCCCATTTCAACCAGTATCCCATATGTATCTTATTGGGCTCGACCCATGTCGAGGACGGGACACGCGTACTGGGCTTGACTATAAGAGGCCAAAACGGGGTAGCGGTGGCAACGCGAGTCCAACGGGTTTCATATGCGTGTGTGGACCCGGGCTGGTAGGTAAGACGTTGTTGCATCGTGTAGATATAAGCCGTGCACCATTGATATTATCGGGTTGCCACTTTGGGGAGTGATACACCCCACTGTGGGGCCAGCACGGGTATCTACGGTAGGGAGCCGATCGCTTGGGGAGTAGTGGGTACACCTAGTGGAGATAGGGGCAGACGGCACCTATGTAGTCAGCTAGGGGTACACGAAACTACTGGGTAAATTTTCTAAGTACACTTAGTGGGATCAACCTTTAAGTAGGAATTACCCTTGGGTGGGTAGAACTGGTGTGGTGCAGTGTAGGAATTATCCTTGGGTGGGTAGATCTGGTGTGGTACAGAATAGTATTTATCCTTGGGTGGATAGGCGCGTCTTTACCGTTATCTTAGTTTATCCTAAGTCTAGTTGGCTACTTAGTGCAGTCATTTATCCCCAGTCGTACCGTACCAGGTTTATATCATACCCTAATTACTTTGATGATTGTATTGTTAAGGTTATAGGGCTCACTCAGACTTATGTCTGACCCCGTTGTTTTTATCTTTTTCCCCAACCCTCAGGTTCTCAGAGTGGGCCTAGCACTAGTGGGCTTTGATCAGATTGCTTTATCTATCTTTTGGAGCTTGGACTCTTGAAGAAAAGCTCGGTTATCTTTTCTATTATGGCTATTAGTATGTAGTGGGATTATGTACTTATGTTTTAACGAGATGGATATTTTGTACTTGACTCTTGTTGGTTTTTGAGATGTAACCAAACATGTTTACCTTCTGCTACAATGAAATGATGTTTTAAATTTCAAGTATTACTTATATCTCTCTTGTTGTAATTTTTCAGTTCTATATTCACTTAAATACTCCACCGAAGCTAAGGCATTCCCTTAGTGAGTGACCTTAGCGGGTGTGGGGTGTTACACGTGGTATCAGAGCTCAAGGTTACCAGAACATATAAAATTTTTAGAAAACTATTTTTCTAAAAACATTTTTGGAAGAAGTATTTTCAAAAACATGTCTTTCAAGAGAAAAGTTTTTGAAAGAAAAGCATAATCCCCAATAGCCATATCTTTATCCTTCGGATTCTCCGTTTTGAAACTCTTCCTCTTTCTCTTTTTGAATTTCCCCTCCGCGTATAGAAGTCTTTTTAAGATAAATAAGGACTTCCGTATGAAGGACGGAAAAACCACTTTAAGGGAATTAGACGTTTACCAGGCCAAGAAGGTAGTCCAAGGAGGTGGAGGGCTTATGGGTACCTTTAAGATGGACGAGAGAGGAAGGTTCAAATAGCTATTAGGTAAATAAAGGACGAAACCTCATCGTGGTAAGAAGGCCACGAAAGGAGAATGTGAAGGGGAAGGCTAGTTGTTTTGGAGAAATAGGACACCTTGGAGTTGCCCAAAGAGGTAAGGACGAAGTACAGGATCTTCTGGAGGGTAGATGTATTCCCCCACGACGGGTATACCTGATGGGGGTAGGACCGTCTAAGTTGAAATTTGGTTCTCTCGATCATCCTGTTCGAACTTTATTCGACTCTAGTGCACCACATTCGTTTATCTCATCATCATTAGTTGAGTCACTGCACCTAGACACCAGTTGGGGAGATGATCCCGTAGTTGTTTCAAACCCAATTGGGGGGCTCCACTTATTTGTCCATGATGTTTGGGTTTGAAGATTTCCATACTTAGCGTTGAGTTTAGAGGTGATGCTTTTGGTTGGGCTTCACGGGCTATGGGTTCATTTTGGGCATGGACTGGTTATCCAGTAATGGTGCCGTTCTTGATTGTGAAAGGAGAGTTGTTAGGCTTATGACCCGCTTGGGTAACACTCTCGAGATTTCTTGTAATCCCATAGATTTTGTTATGCTAAGTTATCTTGAATCGCTTGACGCTTCGGTCGAGAGTTTGCGATCTGTTAAAGTGGTCCGGGAATACTCGGATGTGTTTGGGGAGGTGAAGGGCTTACCTCCGAAGCGGGAGATAGACCTCCGAATATATCAGGTATATGAAGCTAAACCAGTATCTTTGTCAGTGCGCCGCATGGCTCCTCGTGAGAGGAGGGAACTCCATAAGCAAGTAGGGAAGTTGCTTGAGAAGGGGTTCATAAGACGAAGTATATCGGAGTGGGGTGCTCCAGTAGTTTTTGCCACGAAGGCGAATGGGTTCCTCAGACTTTTTGTAGACTATAGAGAACTCAACAAGCTCACAAAGAAGAATAGACACACATTGCCAAGGATTGATGATCTTTTTGATCAGTTGGTTGGAGCCTCAGTGTTTCGCAGTGGGACTTGGCCACGGAGTTTCATCAGTTGGGAGTGACTGAGGATAGTATAGAGAAGACCGCCTTTAGGACTCCGGATGGTTTCTATGAGTGGCTGGTGATGCCATTTGGTTTGATGAACACCCCCGCATATTTTATTGATTTGATGAGTAGGGTGTTCAGGGAGTACCTAAACAACTTCGTAGTGGTCTTTGTGTATGACATCTTGGTCTTTTCTAAAAGCGAAATAAGTTTTCATGTGTGCTGAATAGGTTAAGCGAAGCCAGTTATTTGATCAACGGTGGTTTTGGAGCAAGATTAGCAAGGACATCCAGGGTTGGATAAAGGCTTAATTATTCAGCCGTTTTCGCTAGTATCATCTCACGTAGGTCGTCTGAATTCGAAGGAGGTATCCCTTGGGCGTTTGTCTGATATTGGTTTAGGCCTTTGGGGCTTGCACTTGGGGGATGTCGAGTTCGACTAGGATGGTCTACGTGAGAGATGGATAGTTATAACGATTTTGTATGGGAGAATATCCTGGTTTCCTCCAGAAGTGGAGAAAAGCATGCCCTACATCTTAGGGAAGTGTTGGAGACTCTTCGAGCGCATAGTCTTGAGACAGAAAAGGTGGATGGAGTTCTTAGCATCCTAGGTGGAGGACGCCTTGAGCGGAAAAAGGTTGTCCTTGAGTCCATTGTTCGTGGAACGACGAAGCTTGGAATTTATCTCGATGATTGATTTCAGACCTTCTGTTGACTATATACCCGGTTTGCTAGCATCCTTGGAGGTTAGACCTACTCTTTTGGGGGCAGATTGGAGAAGTACAGAGGGACGACCCACAGTTGGTTGAGTTGATAGAGAGGCTCATAAGGGGGGAGTCGTCCAGCCATTTGAGTAGGTACACCCTAGACGATAGGGGGTGCTTGCGTAGAGACGGTAGACTTTGTGTACCGCAAGACGAGGGTTTAAGGAAGACTATTCTTGATGATGCACACCGTTCTAGGATGACCATTTATCCCGGTGGGGACAAGATGTACCAGGACATGAAGCGAGTTTTCTGTTTGGGCCGGTATGAAGAAAGATATGGCCGAGTATGTCGCTAGATGCTTGGTGTGCCAACAGGTGAAAGCGGAGCAAAAGAAACCCGGTGGGTTGCTTCACCCATTGGAAGTTCCGCAAGGGAAGAGTGATAGCGTCTCGATGGATTCTTATTGATGAGTTACCTAGATCGAGGAAGGGTAATACGGGAATTTGGGTTGTGGTAGACAGACTTACTAAGAGTGCCCATTTCATACCCGTGAAGAGCAAGAGGACTGCTCCATGGCTAGCTTCAGTTTATCTTCGAGAGATAGTTCGGTTGCATAGGGAACATGACGTACTCCATGTGTCACATTTGAGGAAGTGCCTACATGAGACCGCAGAGGTGGTAGAGCCGAGCTTGTTTAAAGAAGTGGAGGTAGAGCGTGATGCGACTATTCGACGAGCTCCTACCCGCATCCTTGGGTCAGAGATTAGGAAGTTGAGAAATAGAGAGGTTCGACTAGTCAAAGTGCCAAGGGGAGAAGACGAGAGTAATGCTACTTGGGAGACAGAAGCGAAGATGCGTTCATTTTACCCATTCCTTTTTGAGGGTATGTCTTTTAAACTTCTCCTTTATCGTTTGTCTAGTACTTATCTTATCTTCAGTATGTCCTCTCATTAGTACCTTTGACCTTTAGATAGGGTAAACCTATGGTTGAAACATGTGTTTGAGACATGTTATGTTTGATGGATGCGTGTGGATGCAAGTGGTTGCTAGTGGTTGCTCGTGGATGCATATACACACACTCTAGGCACTAGATCGGCTCAATCACTTCATATTGCATATTGCATATTGCATAAAATTGTGTGTAGGTAGCTATATTAATGGATGTATAATGGTTGTGTTATCACATGGGTGATGCATTTTGGTGAATGATTGTGCATTCATGTAGAAATAGTATGTGTCGATAGGGATCTTTCGCATACATATTGGATGCATGGCACTATCATGGTTTGCATTGAGGAGGTCAACTAAATTAGTGGACCGCCTAATTTTGCATTAGACAGGGAACATATACACACACTCTTTGCATATGTTCATACAACATTAGAAACTCTAAGGACAATGGATGCCAGTGTTTGATGGTTTGAGTAGATGGTTGTTTGGTTGGTAGGATACGTTCTTCTTGACTTAGAGATTTCGGGGACGAAATCCTTTAAGTAGGGGAGAATGTAACACCCCGTATGTTGAATAACTAGCTATAATATAAAACAGGGCAGAATTAAATTTAAAAATATGAATCAGGGGAAACGGGCTATGCCATTGCGTTCGTCTCGGAAAAATACGCGAAATAGAGTCTGAGTTTTCGAAAATCGGAGTCCGTATGACCCCGATAAGACCCAAAGAAGTTTTCAGAAATTTAAAAACAGATTTAAAATCAGAAATTTCAAATTTCAGAAGTGGCGGGAAAATTCCCGCCAGACCCAGGGGGTCGACCTGGGGGTCGACTGGGGAGTCGACCTCCCCCCAGGTCGACTGGGGAGTCGACCCTAGGGTTGACCTGGGAGTCGACCTCCCTGGTCGAGCCCAGGTGACCTGGGTGCATCAGTTTGGCTTTTGGGCTGGGTTTGGTGGCTTGTGACGAGATCTGACGGCTCTAACCTAATCTAGGGTTAATCTAAGGGCCTAAACTACATCCTAATTCTATAAATACACCCTAAGACTACCCTAATTCATACTAAAATTGGAGACAACGTCGTTATGCCGTCAAAATGCAACTAGGAGGAGCCACCAACAAATTAAAGAGGAGGAAAGCTTCTCAAATCAACTTCTAATCAACTCTAGCAACTTAATCTTCTTCATTTAAGTGCTAATCAACAAGTGGTGAGTTTTCTATAGCCTTAATGACCAATTGTTGAAATGATTATGATAGGATATAATGAGGTTATGGCTATGAATGTGGATCAATGCATGTTATGCAAGTTGTATGCTATGTGTTAATGATGTTATGCATGTTATGCAAGTTATATGCTATGTGTTAATGATGTTATGCATGTTATGCAAGTTATGTGCTATATGTTCATGAAGTTATGCAAGTCATATGATACATGTTCATGATGTTATGCAAGTTATGTAAGTCATATGTTATGTGATTATGAAGTTATGCAAGTTATGCAAGTCATATGCTATGTGTTTGTGGTGTTATGCAAGTTATGCAAGACAGTGGGTGAGGTTAACTAAATTTAGAACACTTAACCATTATAACATGTTAATTAAACAAGTGGGTGAGGTTAAGTAAATTTAGAACACTTAACCGTTATAACATGTTAATTAGACAAGTGGGTGAGGTTAAGTAAATTTAGAACACTTAACCTTTATAACATGTTAATTAGACAAGTGGGTGAGGTTAAGTAAATTTAGAAACGCTTAACCAATATAACTTGATTTATGGAAAGGTTAAGTTAAAATAAGAGGGCAACACTTAACCAATATAACTTGATTTGTAGTAGGGTTAAGTTAACACAAGAAGGCAACACTTAACCAAAGTAACATGACATATAGGTGGGTTAAGTTAACTTGAATTGATTGATGACACTTAACCAATACAACAAGATGAATACGTGGAGTTAAGTTAACAAGAAACACTTGACAAATATAACTTGATGAACGAACGGGGTTAAGTTAATAGGAAAAACTTAACCGATCCAACATGATAAGTAACGAGGGTCAAGTTAATAAGAAATGCTTAACCAACATGACATGATGAATGAGTGGGTTAAGTTAACATGAGCGGACAACACTTAACTAATATGGCGTAATGTGCGGGAGGGTTAAGTACATATCGGGTTGGTGGGTAATATTAGTAAATATAGGCCCACAAAACTTAACCATTAAATAAACATGCTTGAATCAGTGGAAGAGTTAAGTACATATCGGGTTGGTGGGTAATATTAGTAAATATAGGCCCACAAAACTTAACCATTAAATAAACATGCTTGAATCAGTGGAAGGGTTAAGTACATATCGAGTTGGTGGGTAATATTAGTAAATATAGGCCCCACAAAACTTAACTATTAAATAAACATGCTTGAATCGATGGGAGGGTTAAGTACATCTCGTGTAGGTGGGTAATATTAGTACATATAGGCCCACAAAACTTAATCGTTTATTAAAAATGCTTGAATCGATGGGAGGGTTAAGTACATATCGGGTTGGTGGGTAATATTAGTAAATATAGGCCCACAAACTTAACTAATAGGAAACCCTAGTAACGGGGACCCATTTCAGCAGTAACCCACATGGATGTATCACGGTACCCTGAACTAGACAGGGTGGGGCACGATTACTGGGCTGATTATAAGCGGTCAAAGCAGCGGCAGGGGGTACGTAGGTTCCGACGGTTTATGGGTGTGCACGTACTCCGGAGTGGGAAAAATCAGGCACTGGGTACCAGTAGTTATACATTGTGCATCTTGAATCGTGTCGGGTCGCTATCATAAGGATTAATACACCTTATGGTAGGACCAGCACAGGGTATCTAAACGCAAGAGAGGGCCAATTGACACAGACACATGGAACATGAATACAAGTAGGGAGCCGATCGATAGGGCAGTAAGGGTACATCTAACATCTTCATGGCAATTACGCTGATTGAAGTAATATCCTCCTACTAGATGTACACCTGAATGCTACCACAATTACGGGGGTTGGGATCACGATTATCATTTTATACAGATTACTAGTTGGGGCACTAGTTAGGTGGTGCAGAGATAAATATAGAAATTAGATTAACAGAAGTAGTAGCGAAGCAGAGAAAAAGTAGAAGCACAATCAGTTCACCTTGCACTTATCTTGTCTTTAGTTACCTTGTTTTAATGGTATTGTCCTATTTTCGGTTTATTCATGTCATGATCCTTTATTTTGTTTGCATGCTGAAAGATCACTGGACTTACCAGACTTATATCTAACCTAGTTTGTTTTTCGCCTCTTTTCTTCCGTTTCCCCTACAGGTAGTCAGGGAGGGAATAGCTCAACCTAACTTGGACCTCTTCTCTTTCCAAGCTTTAAGATTAGTTGGTGTATCGCTTTGGACTCTCTCTCTCTTCCACTGCTATGGCTGGTTCATGCTTTATCGGGGAGTATCATTGTTTTTATGCTTCTTTTATTCTTGGAAGTTTTTAAATCAAGACAGAAGTTCTATGTATTACATTTAAGTATGATTGATGAAATTGTTGTAAAAACTTGACTGAGTTAAGTTGTTTATAAAATGACTTTATTTTTCGCTGCTTTATTTGTCTGTCTTGTAATTTATCTGCATCTTTTACCTATAATCCTCCACCGAAGTTAAGGCATTCCCTCTGTGAGTGACCATAACGGAGGTGGGGTGTTTCACTTGGTATCAGAGCTGAAGGTTACCGGATCAGATAAAAGATTTGAAAAATTATTTTCAAAATGGTTTTAAAAGAAGCATTTTCAAAAAAAAAAAAAAATTGTTTTAAAGGCGTATTCCCCAAAGCCATATGCACCATCTTTTGATCCTCTGTTTGAATCCTTATTTCCTTCTTTCCTGAATCTCTGGGGCTCCTGGCTTTCTGGGAGGTAACCTCATCGCGACATGGTTCCGTAGGCTCGACGAGACTACGACACTTGTCAAAGGGCAAACAAGTGCCCAACTTCCATCTATAGCCGTAGTATTTTCACCTGCGGCTAATTTTCTTTCGAGCTTTGTAGGATTCTCCATGCGATGGATGCAACTTTCGAGAGACCTGTCAACAAGTTACACAAGGATGGCAAAGATGAGAATGAGGGAGTTTGGCTAAGGAGCACAACATAAGGATGAAGAACTCATGGATATGGACTTGGTTCACAAAGGAAGGGAGGAAAGAATAGTAAAACCTAAAACAAGAGAAAATATCTTTATTTTGGTATAACGGGTCGTATAATTAAGGGCTAGGGCAAGAACAAAAGACAGGATTTTCCGGAAGGCAAGTGCATGCTCTCACCACTAGCATACATGAGAGAGAGGTAGTACGGTTTCTGTTGAAAGTTTTTCTTCTTGATCATCCTACTAGTACTCTTTTTGATTTTTGCGCTTCGCATTCGTTTATATCTGCTTCCATAGTTGAGTCTTTGCACCCTAGAGCTTGTATAGTAGAGGATCCCATTATTGTCTCAAGTCCAATTTGTGGTTCGGCTCATTTATCTTTGGTTTGTAAGGATTTGAGATACTTATGTTTTTGGTTTCATGGGCTATGAGTTGATTCTAGGCATGGATTAGTTAGCTAGTAATTGTGAAAGGAGGGTAGTTAGACTTTCGACTTGCCTCAGGAATACCCTCGAAATTTCGTGTGATCTTAAGGGATCAGTTGGTCTTAGCTACCTAGAGTCACTTTATGTATTTATCGATGATTTTCGATCCGTTAGAGTAGTCCATGAGTACGTAGATGTTTTTTGATTAAGGTTAGGAGTTTTCCCCCTAAAAACTCGAGATAGACTTCCATATATATCTAGTTGACAATGCAAAGCCAGTTATGCGATCAATGATAGTTTTAGAGCAAGATTGGCGAGGATAGACAGAGTCGGTTAAGTGCTCAATTGTTTGGTTGTTTTACTAGTATCATCTCACATAAATCATCCAAATTCGGAGGAGGTATTCCTTGGGTGCTTGTCTGATATTGGTTTATGCCTTTGGGGCTTGTACTTCAGGGATGCCAAGTTCGACTAGGATGGTTTGCGTGAGAGATATCGACCCTCAGATTTGTGACATGAGGGATAAGCTAAGTAGAAGAGAGACCTTTAATCATCTTAGTATATACACTTGGTATCATGGTTAACTTCTGTTTATCTTAGAAAGATAGTTCGACAACATTGGATACCCTCTAGCGTAGTAAATGATCGAGGTCCTATCTTTACTAGTGGGTTCTGGAATAGAGATCAAGAAGCTTCACAATCGTGAAGTTAAATTAGTTAAGGTACAGAGGAGTGAAGCTCAAAGAAGATGCGACTTAGAAGACTGAAGACTAGATACACGCATCATACCCTTTTTGAGGGTATATCCTTGATTCCTCCTTTTTCTGTAATATTTATTTGCATGCTAGTCTTTATCTTTTAAGTATATCCTCTCGGTCCTATCCTCGATCCTTAGGTAGAAGCCAATGGATGAAAACATGTGTTTGAGACATGTTATGATTGATGGTTGCAAGTGGTTGCAAGTGTTTACTAGTGGTTGCTCGTGGATGCATATACACACATTAGGCACTAGATCGGCTCAGTCACTTTCATATTGCATATGCATATGAATGTATTTGTATATGGATTGAAACTTGATGTGTTATCATATGGATGTTGCATATGGATGAGTGAATTTGCACACATATAGTATTTACATGATTAGGGATATTTGCATACATATTGGACGCATGACACTCTCATGATTCACATTAAGGAGGTCAACTGGATCAGTAAACCACCTAATTTTGCACTAGATAAGAGACATATACACACACTCTGCATATGTTCATATGGCATTAGAAGTCTTTTAAGGACAATGGATCCTTGTGGATGATGGATGAGTAGATGGATGATTGGATGTTAGGATGCATTCTTCTTAACTTGAAGATTTCGGGGATGAAATCCTTTAAGGAGGGGAGAATGTAACACCCCGAATTTTCTGAGAATATTAAAATTAACAAATTCAAGAACACTTAATTTTTAGAAAAGAATTAAGTGAAATGGGTTGCGCTATTACGTTCATCTCAAAATTTTGGTCAAGATAGACATTTGGTTTGCATAAAACAGATACCTTATGAAGAAGTTATTAAGCCTTGAAGTTTGTATGTATATGAGAAAAATATATATACAAATATATATAATAAATAAATAAATAAATATGCAAAAAAGTTCAAAATAGCGAATCGGGAGGGGGAATAACCGAACTGGACCATTTTTGAAGTCGACCCGAGTCCTGCTGGGTAGACTAGGGGTTGATTCAGGGTGTTTGTCTGTCAATCCGTGGGCCGATTCGCTTTAAGGTAGATGTGGCATCTGATTGGTTTTGATGGATCCTTGCTGAGTCATTAGGGCTGATGTGGCTATTCTATCTTGTCTAAATGGCTTTGATTTGCTCTAGGTTAATCTGACGGTTCCTATTAAATCAAACTTCTATATAAGCAACCTAAATCTAAACCCTAAGCCACACAAAAATATTCCTAGAGCCGTCATACCGTCAATAGTGAACCTAGAATTGTCGTCATCTCTTTCAACTCAAAGGCAAGATAGAAGCTACATCAAAATCAAATCAAAACTAATCTAATTCAACTAAGAGAATTCAACGATCTACATCAAAGGCGAGCAATTCAGTTTTAGAATACATATCCCAGAAATCAAGTTTTTCCTTTTGATTGTAAGTGTAGTTATCTTTCAGATGTGAATAAATTAAAGACATGATTTGTAATAAATTGTAAAATATAATTGTATCAAGTTGTATGTGATGCTGATTCATGTTTATTCATGTCTACTCTATCATATATGCTTATGAACTATTGTGGTCTATCGAACCTATCATGTTATGTGGAAATTGGTGAGTAAACCTATAATGTTGTATAGGAATTTGGGAATGAAATTATCATATGTTAGTTTGGTGATATTATGATACATACAAGTTTTAGGCTAAGTCATGTCGTTTATGCCTAATTGTTTAGAGCGATTATGCATACATGTTTAGATCTACGACCTTATATGTTTAGATCTACAACTTTATATGTTAGATCCATATGCCTTTATGATAGATCTAATTTGCAAGTTCACCACTACATGCCAAGTTTAACTTGTATAGTTTTATGTAAATTCATATGCTCGTGGTTCATGTTGCATAGATCAAATTTGCAAGTTCATAGTTAAAATTATATTGTTCTATGCCAAATCCATGTGACATATGTGTAGTTAGATCCCTACTTTTGTATGATGTTGGAATGTTGCAAAGTTCCTCTTTTCCCCTTTTTGTTTTATAAGTTAGGCTAAAATATCAAGCCAAACATTCTATGTAATTTTGCGAACGTACAACGGGGGTAACGTTGGGAAAAACATGAAATTACATGCAATTGGCATGTTTGACACATAAGCATGATAAGTGGCATTAAAATGGTATAATATATATATCTAAAATTTTGAACGTGGTTTAGAAGGAAAGTGGGCCATGACAATAATTTATTTATAATTTACATGTAAATATGTACGATAAACATGAAAAATTACATGGCACAGATTGGTTCATGAAATGGTATATTTAGTATACCATTAATTGTGAGCATAACTAAAAGTATAATTATGGCATAATTAAATTGGGAATAATTTACATATGGAATTTGTCATAAATAAGAAATATGTAAATTTAGAAAAAACAAATATGCCTAACCTGAGATTAGACTGAGTTGTGGTGTAAACCTGCCCAGAACGGACCGGCACATCCAGTGACCACAACAATACCTGTCTAATGAGGGTGGTTAGTGCATTGAGCCCAAAAAGGACCCGAGGTTAGACTGAGTTGTGATGTAAAGCTGCCCGGAACCAAATGGCACATCCAGTGACCACAACAATACCTGTCTAATGTGAGTGGTTGGTGCTTTAATAAAGCTAAGTCAAGATTGGTAGGGTTAAGTCAATTAAGGAAACACTTAACCAATTCAACATGTTAACTAAACTGATGGGTGAGGTTAAGTAAATTTAGAACACTTAACCTTTATAACATGTTAATTAGACAAGTGAGTGAGGTTAAGTAAATTTAGAACACTTAACCGTTATAACTTGTTAATTAGACAAGTGGGTGAGGTTAAGTAAATTTAGAACACTTAACCGTTATAACATGTTAATTAGACAAGTGGGTGAGGTTAAGTAAATTTAGAACACTTAACCGTTATAACATGTTAATTAGATACGTGGGTGAGGTTAAGTAAATTTAGAACACTTAACCTTTATAACATGTTAATTAGACAAGTGGGTGAGGTTAAGTAAATTTAGAAACACTTAACCAATATAACTTGATTGATGGAAAGGTTAAGTTAAAATAAGGGGGCAACACTTAACCAATATAACTTGATTTGTAGTAGGGTTAAATTAACACAAGAAGGCAACACTTAACCAAAGTAACATGACACGTTGGTGGGTTAAGTTTACTTGAATTGATTGATGACACTTAACCAATACAACCAGATGAATACGTGGGGTTAAGTTAACAAGAAACACTTGACAAATATAACTTGATGAACGAACGGGGTTAAGTTAATAGGAAACACTTAACGGATCCAACATGATAAGTAAGGAGGGCCAAATTAATAAGAAATGCTTAACCAACATGACATGATGAATGAGTGGGTTAAGTTAACATGAGCGGAAAACACTTAACTAATATGGCGTAATGTGCGGGAAGGTTAAGTACATATCGGGTTGGTGGGTAATATTAGTAAATATAGGTCCACAAGACTTAACCATTAAATAAACATGCTTGAATCAGTGGAAGGATTAAGTACATATCAGGTTGGTGGGTAATATTAGTAAATATAGGCCCACAAAACTTTACCATTAAATAAACATGCTTGAATCGGTGGAAGGGTTAAGTACATATCGGATTGGTGGGTAATATTAGTAAATATAGGCCCACAAAACTTAACTATTAAATAAACGTGCTTGAATCGATGGGAGGGTTAAGTACATCTCGTGTAGGTGAGTAATATTAGTACATATAGGCCAACAAAACTTAACCGTTTATTAAAAATGCTTGAATCGATGGGAGGATTAAGTACATATTGGGTTGGTGGGTAATATTAGTAAATATAGGCCCACAAACTTAACCATAGGAAACCATAGTAACGGGGACCCATTTCAACTGTAACCCACATGGATGTATCACGGTACCCTGAACTAGGAAGGGTGGGGCACGATTACTGGGCTGATTATAAGCGGTCAAAGCAGTGGCAGGAGGTACGTCAGTGTAGGTTCCGACGGTTTACGGGCGTGCACGTACTCCGAAGTGGGAAAAAGCAGGCACTGGGTACCAGTAGTTATACACTATTCATCTTGAATCGTGTCGGGTCGCTATCATAAGGATTGATACACCTTATGGTGGGACCAACACAGAGTATCTACATGCAAGAGAGGGCCGATTGACACAGACACATGGAACATTAATACAAATAGGAGTCGATCGATAGGGCAGTAAGGGTACATCTAACATCTTCATGGCAATTACGCTGATTGAAGTAAGATCCTCCTACTAGATGTACACCTGAATGCTACCACAATTACGGGGGTTGGGATCACGATTATCATTTTATACAGATTACTAGTTGGGACACTAGTTAGGTGGTGCAGAGAAAAATATTGAAATCAAATTAACAGAGTAGTAGCGAAGCAGAGAAAAAGTCGAAGCGCATTCAGTTCACCTTGCACTTATCTTGTCTTTAGTTGCCTTGTTTTTATGGTATTGTCCTATTTTCAGTTTATTTATGTCATGATCCTTTATCTTTATTGCATGCTGAAAGATCACTGGACTTACCAGACGTATGTCTGACCTAGTTTGTTTTTTGCCTCTTTTCTTCCGTTCCCCCCAGGTAGTCAGGGAGGGAATAACTCAGCCTAACTTGGACCTCTTCTCTTTCCAAGCTTGAAGATTAGTTGGTGTATCGCTTTGGACTCTCTCTCTTCCACTGCTATGGCTGGTTCATGCTTTATCGGGGAATTTCATTGTTTTTATGCTTCTTTTATTCTTGGAAGTTTTTAAATCAAGACAGAAGTTCTATGTATTACATTTAAGTATGATTGAGGAAATTGTTGTAAAATCTTGACTGAATTAAGTTGTATATAAAATGACTTTATTTTCCACTGCTTTATTTGTCTATCTTGTAATTTATCTGCATCTTTTACCTATAATGCTCCATCGATGTTAAGGCATTCCCTCTGTGAGTGACCATAACGGAGGTGGGGTGCTTCACTTAACTTACGCGATCTATTAGATATACTCTGTCTGACATTGGTCCATACGAGTTGTCTTGGGACTGGACAAACCAAACACACTTTTACGTAAATCCATCTTAGGCAATTTCTAACTAGGATCGCCAAAATAGCCCTTGCTTAAACTTCACCTTGAATTGTCTTCAGCATATTTGATTCGCAACATTAATGCCCATACAGAGTGGTTTTAGCTAATAATTTTGATCCTGGCCTCTCCGTATTGAGAATGGAAAAATGGTCAAAAACTTTGATAGTTGGTTATTTAACTATGAAAGGAAAACATCGATACAAACAACGATCTTATTTCCAAATGGAAATATTATAGATCAACCATCAATCAACACTGAGCCCCTTTTTGATTAATTCCTTATTAATTTACCATTTCCCAATTTCCCCTTTATTTCTTAAAACTCATTTAACCTCTCATGATTTCTTAGAAAACATTTCCATATATCGTAAACTATTTATTTTCTATATTTAGAAAATATATGTTATTAACATTGGAAATCATTTTCATTTCTTATACACGCATCACTATCCTTCCACATCCATTAGTCCATAAACGTAAACTAGTAAGAGAACAATTCCCTAAGTATTAACCCCGATGGTCGAAACCAACATCAGATCGATACTCAGAAAGCCATCCAACTTGACTAGTCTCCAGTAAGTTTGTAATGTCCTTAATTCAATTTCTTAACTTCTCATCAACAAAAATCATTTCAATCTGCAAAACATTTGCTTTTAAACCATTATCCACTTAACTTGAATATTATTCCTTTATACAAATCTGGACTCGTTACATCAATCAAATCTTGATTTTTATTTATAAATACTATTACAGGTTCAAATCTTGTTTGCCGGGTTATTCTATAAATTCATATTCATATTTCACTTTATAAATTCCATTTATAAATTAGCTTCTTGTTAATTATGTATCAAGTTTATACCTTATTACATATTCAATAATAAATTATTGGTTTCAAACCAGGTATTAACTATACTGTCAAATACTGAATTATATAATATATAATTTCTAAAAATAAATTATTTTATAACATTCAACATCGTTGAATTCTAATTACTAATCCTTACGGTTTTATTTCAATTTTATTTATATCTCAAACATCGAAATAAATTCATCGTTTTTCTTTTAAACGAATTCCCAATTTCCCCTTTTTATAAATTCATTCTTGAAATTGCATTATCAAATTTTCTAATTATTTCCTTTCATTTATAAACATCATTTATAAATCAAACTACTCGCTTTTATATAACTAAACGAGTTATTTTATTCTAGTCCAATCGAAATTCAATTTCTATTTTAAAAATAGATTTTTTACTTTTCAAAAGTCGAATTCTTTTCTAATATATTTTAACAGTATTTAAATACCAATTATTTCAGGGTTAATATTATTCAAACATCCCAAACATACAATAATCAACCATAGATTATTTATCACATCATATAATGCAAAATATGAAAAACAACAATATAATTGTTGAGGAATCCAGTTGGATTCCTCCAACTTGTTTCCCTGCATCCACAAATGTTAATCAACATAAATAACACTAATTTTTCGTCAATATGAGATATAATAGTAAACATAATCAATATTCAACCAACTTATATATGTAACGATATGTATTATTTCAACCAATTTATATGCAATTTGTACAAACAACCATCACAAAATATTCCATCATCATTTATCAATATTAAATAATGTTTATAAAATTATAAAACTAGACAGAGTTACTTAGTTTACTCACCTTGGTTGTAAATCGTTGAAAAACATCAATGTGTTGATTGTATCAGGCGTTTTGATTTGTTTAAAATTAAGACGATCTCCAGATCTCTCCAGAAAGTTCTAGGAGTCATCTATGATCCTACAATCCTAATGGATCCAAATTTGTCGGATTTGGATAATGTATGTGAGAGAAATTAAATCAACAAGTTAATACGTTATCTTATATTAAATTAAACTTAAATTTATATAATTATTATTTGGGCTCACCAATTAAATTCAGCCCATGCTTACGTACCCTTCCCAACCCCTACTATACCATCTTCCCCGTTCTGAAACGATCCAATTGTTGCTCTTTCTTTTTTTCCTTTTCTCTTTTCCCTTTTTTCTCTTTGCTTTACAAATAATTAAAACAATCCAAACCCCTATTTAACTTCGGCCCATCATCCTTTAAAAAACTCAGACCCGCTGACTGTAGCTTCTTCTCCCTCCTCCAGAAATATATCCCGTCCTCCTGCATAAATAATTCAAACTCCTTTTTTTTTCTTTTATATAACCAGCGCGTTCCATCTTATCACCCGCATTCATAGTGGCCTTCCCATGTACCGCATCTTCCACTTATATCAGTATCACATACGCATGCTACCTTCTAAAACCTACCTAGCGCCATTGCCTATCTTTCCTCTCTCCACTGTCCTAACATTGCTTTCAAATCCTTCCTCAACATAATTGAGACCTACTCTTATTTATGCCTCCATGGCCGAATACTTATAAGTCACGCTCTACCTTGTCTCTTCACCAACGCTTGTGGAACTTCAACCAATATTCTCCCCTACGGTTGCTCACTCTGATCAAGCCCCATGCTTCCAGTTCGCACTTCTCAAGTCGAGCACGACTTCAGCTCACCTCACACTGTCAACAGTAAGTCATTTTACTTCTCATCAACGAACAAACCCAACTTCTTGCATATAGGTGCGGTTTCTATCATTAAACTTAGATATATTCGTCAAAAATTCAAACGATGCATCAATTTTTACAAAAACCGAACCCTACTCCATTGTGTGAACTTTGAATACTGGAAAAACCTATGGCACCAAGCAAAACTTGCATATCGTCAAAGCTCAGGGCTCAAGGATCTCACATACGTTTGTTTTGCAATTTTTTATTGGAAGATTTGGTTTGAATTTTTTTTCTGAACCCCAAGAAAAACTTGGGTTTCGTATAATTTATGGAAAATAAACGGGTTGTATGCTCATACATGTATAGATTTTAATTCCTTGATGATTAAGGAATAGCCTCTGGTAGGATGTACATCCCCAAGATTAGGTCTGCAGTCTGTGATGAATTTTCATTTCTTAGCTGTTTTGATTTTGATGGGATGAATTTTCATTTCTGCTGATGTTGAACGCATAGGATTTTAAGGTATGCATATGAAGGAGAGGGGAGTATACGAGCCTTGTAGTTGAAGGAACATACATTGTATATTTTATTTATTTTACTTAGTTCCTATATGTTTTCCCAAGAAATGAATGCAATCCTTACTATTATATACATCTTGTATAAAGTTAGAAAATAAGGTTATCCACTACTTAAATTTTGATTCACATATGGACTAAAATACCATTGCGATGAACAATGTGCCGCATTCCCAAAACTATAATAAAATAGACAAGTTAAATTATTTTGTGAAATCCCCAAAATGCTGATTTAGGGCGCAAAGCACTTTAAACAAAAAGTTGTTTATTTTACAAAATAAAAATTACAGAAAATATCTATAAATTAATTAAATGTACATCTTAAAAATCTTATCCAAATTTGAAATAAATATTTTATTATATTTCATAAATCATTATGGTTTATAAATGATTCCATAACGGCTATCTAAAAATTTGATTTGGACATAACTTACAATTTATAAGATAAAATCTTGATTTTTCACTTCCATTAGAAAAATATAATCGAATAGATTCGAACGTTTCTTGTTTTGAAGAAATCCAATTTATAACAAATCCTGTATATTCATTTAAAGCTGAAAACATAACATTATGAACTATCGCGACGTTATGAGCTCAATTATAATTATTTTATAATCAATACATTCAAACTTTGTTTAAATAATAAATTTATTATTACAACTAGAATATAAACTCAATTAAATATCTTAGATTATCCAATTAACACAACATTGTCAATTCAACTATTTATGACTACTTTGGAAATTAAATAAATTATCCCATTATTTATATTAATTAAATAATCAAAATTATTTAATTCATGTCATTTAAATTGCCAAAACGGTTATGTAAACTATTACATAAATTAATTATTTAATCTTAAAAATCCAGGACATTACATTCCTTACCCCTTAAAAGAATTTCATCCCTGAAATTATTAAGGTTGAAAAATGCTACAAACCCTATTATAACCAGGTAAAAATCTTTTGTTTTACTTTTTAATTTTAGTTCCAACTGAACCAATTTTTTAAATTAAAATATTAATTCATTCTTTCGAACGAACTGAAAATTTTCTAACATCTTAATTTTCTAAAAAATTCGCTAGTGTCTCCTTTACATGTCCCAATCGATACAATTACAACTTGCCTCTCTAAGCCCTCTCCAAACCAAAACAAAATCAAACAGCCAATTGGCTTGCCAAATAGGCTCATAAATCTCATACTCGGATAAAATATAAACACGTACCTTTTTGTCGAGCATTCAACTCTATCTCTTCTATTTGCTATCACTTTAGCATATATTCATGCATTCATAATTGATCTCCACTAAATTCATGTTCATCCAATCATTCTCTTATATCAAAACCGAATTCAATTTCAAACTCAAATTCCAATCTCAATTCCAAATTCTTACTCAACAATCCAATTCCATTCCAGATTATCTTAAATCCAGTCCAGTTTTATTTAACTTAGTTTAAGTTAAACTTCAATTTATTTATTCATTCTTACAATTTCAATCTATTTATTTCATAAGTTAAATTTAAATTTTGGAATTTAAATTCCTGAGTTTTATTTCAAATCAATTTGAAGTCATATATATTTACATATAATAATAGTAATTCAAAACATTTGAATTTTGAGAACTTTTTTCATCAAAAAAATTCAAAACAAAATCTTTGGTAGAAATCTGTCACTTAGAAACTCAAAAATGATACTGATGATGCCACAATCCATCATCGATGTTATTTTCCAGTGTCCGAAATGAGTTCAATACTATACCTCTTTCAAAACTTATTTTTAAACACTTCCATTTTAATTCAAAATATATTTCACAATGCTTGGAAAACATTTCTAAATTCACCCAAGATCTTAAAATTTCCATATATTTAATCCAGGATTCAATTTCAAGCACTTTTTCCAAATCTCCAGAGTTTTAATTCCAAATCTGTTTTAAATTCAAATTTAATCCATTTGATTTAGTACATTACATAAATTCTGATTGGTTACTTATAACCTTTTCAATTATAATCTTATTCGATTATAATAACAATCAACATATCCAATATATTATAATAATCAAAATATAAACTTTTATATCCAAAATATACTTTAGATAAAATTATTTATCAACTTTTCAAAAACGTACTATGTGGTTCGTCGTATTCAAGTGTTTAGAAATCGCTATCGGCATTGTGGTGCCCCACCGTCGACCAGAATTCATAAGCCACTAAACCAATAAATCTACATAATATAAAACCATTTTTTATACAATCTACAAATACGCTTTCTCATATATATATACACTCAAACTCAACCTAGGATAGCCCTATGAGTTACGCCACAGAGCCAAGGTAATCACTTAACCGTCAGCTCTGATACCACTGTAACGAATTAAGGATTTTCAAACCCAAAAAATCGACACAAAACACAATATTCAAGTATCGAAATACCAAATCATTAATAGAAAGAAATTAGAGGGTGATAAATAGAAAGAAAATTAGAATTGAAGAAGAAGAAGAACACAACAAAACAGAATAGAGTAAACACAAATCTTTCAGTTGAACGAATAAAATATATTATATAACATAACTTTGAAACACAAAACTTGTAATTGTATACCATACCATTATTAGAGTACAAAACGACACATCACAGCGGAAATAAACTCTCTCTCTCTCTCTCTCTCTCTCTCTATATATATATATATAATGTTGAAGCTTCCTGTTCCAAGCTCCTCCAAGTATAGCTGAAAATCCCAACTACATGATTGCTAGTACAAATCTAGGGAATCAAGAGTTTAAAAGAAAAAAACATAAACTCTGGGTAAGTCATGGGACTGATGTGAGTAAACTCCAACCGTTTGGTTTAACTTTTAAATATCCTTTTCAAAAGAAAGGATAATCGTAAGATTGATCCACATATAAATATGAATGGTTTTTACCTTCTGATGACCCAATATATTCTTTTAAAACAATATTGTTCTAATATTATAATAGTGTCTTATATAAGTATATAGCAATCTAATAGAACGCTTGCATCTCGCGCTCTACATACATAGTATACAATCAAAACCACGAGCTCTTATTGGATAATGGACTTCCAACTATGTGACATAAACCCAAACCACCGATCCACGGTGGCAAGGTCTGTCTTTGGAATACAACACATTATTTAAATCAGCAAATTACTGAATATAACATAACACATAAAAGTAGAGAATAATTTACATCATATTATAATAGCGGAATCATAATCGTTAACATCAAAGTTACACAGATACAGGATCTTACTTAGTACATAACAAGTTTCATCAGATAGATAGTAAGTCTGCAGCGAAATCAAAAATAAACATACATAAGATAGTATTTAAGAGTTCAAAAGAAATGAAAAAAGTTAAGACTTCATCTTCAGCCAAAAGAGAAACCAATGCTACAGTGCATATCCAAAAGAAAGCCAATCACCTGTTCACTTGGTTGCCCATGTAAAAATATGGGCACCTGAGTTTGCAAGGAAAAAACAAACTATGAGTCAGTCATGGGACTAGTATGAGAAATCCTGCAGTTACTTAACTTATTTAAGAATAAGGCAAATCACAGGACCACGCCGTGGAACGAGTTTACTATACTGGATTGCCAGTTCATGAAATAAAGTAAATCTATAAACAACACAATGCTTTTTAGAAAAAAATGAAGCCGTTATAATACTTAGGTCCCATCACAAAATGCAGCGCAAGCCAGAGGATAGAGTTTTACCTTATAATGGCCAAATATGCTTGATACGCATAAAAACAAAAAATCATTTGATACTATTATTAGTGTCTAGATGTTTTAAAACACTTTTCAACATAAATATATCAATCCTAGATGGCATAGTACCCAGTCCTACTATGTCGCCAATAGTACAAAACTAAAACCGTACGATGTCGTATTGGAAATTGGGTTTCCATCTTTGAGTTGAGGCAAGGGATGTCTTCTTACCTGTTTTGGGCCATCTCTAGCAGGATGACCAGGAACAACACATGTGACCCTTGGATCTTGCAGGGTCGGTCCACGCTTACTTTTGTGGATTGGTTATTCCTAAACAATATGTTTTCCGAACCTATCAAACATGTCAGTATGTCGACCAGTCATATCCTACGTGCCTCGCATCTATCATCCACATAAGTAAAAATGTCTGGGCTCCATACCATGACATCACTCATAGCTAGAAAAAAACGCATGCACTCCCTGTTGTCCTTAATCCCTTTTTGACTTATACCAAGATGTGAGGCTTGCGAAGTAATGCTAAACATAAAGCTACACTATATTAAAACTGTTCTTTGATCACCAACCACGAAGCTCTGCTTTTCAACCAAAGCCTCAATCATTGTATCTCGATTTTCCATATTGACAATCCATGCCATACATCTGATATATATCCATATATAACCTCTAAGCTCGAACGTCTCAAAGAATGATGTTAAGAAAGAACATAAATTCTCTGCCACCAAACATATATATATATATATATATATTTAATAGAAATCAATTAATATGTAACGAATTTCAGCGTCAATCACTCAGTCCATTTACAAGTCTGTTCTGGGGTCTGAACGAAACCGAAGGAACCTTATTCCTCATCCCATATGTCCAATACATGAGAGAGGTCCTCGCATATCCAAACAATTAACAAGTACGTCTGGACAATTATCACCTCTTCAAGGGGGCTACCCATATCCAAGGCATCAGTAGTAATCCATTCGATATGAAGAATGCTGGTCTTGCACCGTCTTCATTATCTTTGACTTTTAGTCATCGTTTAATTATTTGAAATGAGATTTAAGTCGGTCTTTTCAAATAATTCTCGCATACATAATTCAAATCAAATTCTTTTCCTTGGTTAAGTTATTGGCCTTCACAATTCATTTCATTACCTTATTTAAAAAGCATTAATCAAGAATTTAATTCGGTCATCAAATTTAATTCTCAATTCATAACATTTCCTAAATTCAATTTATAAGTTTTCATGCAAAATTATGCTTAACTATTTTTATTTTATAAACCAAGTAGAAATGGTTTACACACATTTTAAATAGCTTATAATAATTTAAAATTTCTGCTATTTTTATTTATATAAAAATAGCTCAATTCAGTCGAACGACATTTCAGGTCATTCAACTTCACTGGCGCTGTTTTCATTCAGTTTGGAATTTAACATTTCTAAAAATTTAAACATTGGATCTTAACATGTTTATCATCGATGGAAATATCTTTTCAAAACGAATCCGACGGTTCTAATTTCAGGAAAATCCGAAGGTCGGATCTCCCAGTATGCTCGTTTAAAATTATGAGTCGAAAACGCAAACTACCGCTGCGCAATTCATTTAATTTAATTTATATTTAACTTATATAAATATAATCCTTTAAACGGTTTTCAACTATTTGATTCATCAAATATTTGGCTAACGCCTTAAATTTTCAGCAAAATTCTCCATTATCACCTTTGTACGGAGTGCTCGAAAAAACCACAACTCACCTCAAGATGCCTCAATAAATCACCATATATTCTTACAACATGTGTACACCAAGAGATGTGGCAAAATAAATTATCTCAGTACCCGTGTGGGATTTAAAAATCATTATGAACAACCATTGTGTCACATATATATAACTAGAGCGACGTGTATATTTTTGTCATCTCTAGACCTGTGTAAGGTTTGTTGTTAAATCCCACAAATCCCGCTATATGTTTATTTAAGTCCATATCAAGTCCAGTCTTCATTCGATAACCAATATGCCATATACCTGATCTCCAGTCATTTATTCTCGTCGTATAGCATTAAATATTTGAATGCAATATGGTTCACATCATATAATCATCAAACAACTACATGCTTATATGGGTATGCTATGCAGTGTAGTCCAATACCTATCACTATTCTATGGCGTATGTTTAATTCACCCAAAAGGCCATCACACAGCATACAAGTCACGCACAACAGTCATAAATAAATAAATAAATAAATCATCCAATGCCATTTAAGGTGCCACATAGTGTCCATCCACATAGTATGAAATGCGAGTGTCGCATATCCACACAATGCTTCTAACTATAAATAAAAATCACATTTTTAGTGAACTATGCAACGTGTACAATATCAATGAACTTGCACAAGCAGTGATAAGCATCAATAAAACATGAATATTTCTAATCAGCAACTGATAGTCAAAATAAATTCACTACACTACTATGCAAATTCTAATTTTTAGCGCAACTTAAATATTCACTTGCATAACGATTAAAAATAAGATTTTTACATCGTCAGTCGCTTACTAACATCATAAGAAACTATTACTATCATTCCAGGTGCATTGTATTACTTCAAGGTTAATTTTATTTTTAAATGCAATCAATTAATGCCTAAATCGTTAATTTTATTTAATCCATTCAAGTTACAATTTAATGATATCGATGCGATTTTATTTATATACACATCACGTATCCAGTCTACAATGCATACAATAGTTGAAAATCATATTTTTAACTAACAAAGAATTATTTCATCACTTAATAAATTTTATTTATTAACTTACATTAATTGTTTAACTTAACCATTTACTTAACAACCAAATTTCAAACAATTCATTTCCTAATCTACCCCTTTCTAAAACGAGTTTAGATTTCTCACCGGGAGTTCCACTCCACCAGATATTTAATGTGGATGAATGTGACTTTGTCGAGCTCCTATGTGGCTACACGGAGGTCTACTACACTTAAACTTATTTTATATGCTTACCAATACTCGTGTATTAGTAGATCGGGAGGTGGAAAGCTTGAAGGAGATGAAAAAGAACACAAACGGAGCACCTAAAAACTAACTCTCCACTGTCTGGATTTGTGGTGGCTATTGGAGATTGTTTTGGAAGTGGTAAAGGTGATATTTGACAATGCAGAGGTGCTTAGAAGGTGTAGCAAGCTTCAGAAGGATGGAAAATAGGGTTTTGGAGCTTGGAGGGGCTTCAAGGTTTGGTGCACCGGAGCTTGGGGGTGCACCAACCATGCAGCAGCCTGAAGAGGAGGGCAAGGTGGTCTAGAAGGAGGGGGAGGTAGGGCGGGAGCTCATGGAGAGGAGGGAGGCTATGGATTTGAGGTAGAAGGAGAAGGGATGAAAGTGAAGAAGAAAAGGAGAAGAGGGACTTAAATGCTAAATTCTATCTCCCTTTCTCTCTCCGATTGCCCTACTGCAAACTGTAACAACCCGAATTTTAACAACATGTGAAAACAAGAAATCAAGGTATAATTAAAAATGAAATAAAATATATAAAAATATGTTTAAATAGGTAAATAATGGTGATGCATAAGAAGAATTAATTAATATTTGGAAGAGAAGAAAAATTAGTTCGGTAAATTGTGTGTAACGGAAAAGATAGTAAAATAAGGATAATTAATTTAAGAATCAGGAATTAGATAAAATGAGCTTCACCATTGCGTTCCTCTCGAAAAAATACGCGAAATAGAGTCTGAGTTTTCGAAAATCGGAGTCCGTATGACCAAGATATGGCCAAAACAAGTTTCAGCAAACTTTCTGGCAGACAGAACCGAGTCGACCCTAGAGTCAACCTCCCCAGGCCAGGTCGACCCTAGAGTCGACCCCCCTTGTACAGGTCGACCTGGTCGGCCTGGTTTGGCCCAAAACCCATTTTTGAAGCCCGGTATGTGTTTTGATGGTCCGGATTGACTCTAGGGTTGATCTAATGGCCTAAATGAGTTGCCTACAACTATTTAAAGACCCTAAGACCTAGCCTAAATCATACTATTTCATTTTAGCACTCATGCAGCCGCCATTAAACCTAGAACTCTAAATTAAAAATACAAAGAACAAAAATTAAAGAAAACGAAGGATGATTCTTGAAGGCTACAACTAGAAGCTACAACAACTACGACGCTTTAGACAACGGATTTGGGGCTATTTGATTTAAAGTTTTGATTTGGATTGCTTGCTTCATATTGTAAGTTCTATGTCACTTTTTAGGCAAAAACGCTAAAATAACATGGACATGCTATGAATTGAAACCGGATTTAAGAACTATTATTAATCCATGTTTATATTGTTTAACTTTGAATCAAAATTTGGGAATATTGCTATGTTAATGTTGCAAGTTAAGCTTATCATGATGTTAATGTTGTTATGAATCACTTGGGCTTAATTTTATTGCAAGTTGAACAAATACATGTCCATGGAATCATTATGTTCATTGAAATCCTCATGTTGATTAAACCATGCCTATGATGCTAATTAAACCGTGTCTATGATATTAATGAAACTATGCCTGTGATGTTAATATACCTATCATGCTAATGACAAATTGGGAATTGCTAGGTCATGATGAAAAGTTGGAATCATTATGTTTATAATGCTAGATGAGAATCATTATATTAAAAATACTAAATTGGAATCCACTATGCCTATTAGAATTACCATGCCTTTAATGTTTCATGTTTGTAATAAAATTATTATTATGCCCGCAATGATTATTATGCCTAGGATGTAAAGTTGAATTCATCATGTTGAACTAAGTTGGAACCATTACTATGCCAAGTTATCATCATGCTAGTATTGAAACCATATGATATGTTATAGCCTGTTTATTATGCAAGTGATGTTGGAATTGTCACGTATGCCTATCACATGTTTGGTGTTATTCCCCTTTATCTCTTGAATTGTTTATGCTTGTGAACGAAGTACGTTTATATACGTTGGGGATACGATTGGGTGGAATAGGCAAAACTTGAATTGATTATAATCATAAACCATGAAATTTGGCATAAGTAGAACATGAAATATGGCACGAAAACTCGACTTGAACATGCCATAACTTGACTTGAAACATGCCTTAGTTAGGCACGAAATTGACATATGAACATGCTATTGAAATAGCACGAATCTGATAAGAACATGGGCATGACTTTAGAAAACAAGAAAGTGGCCAACTCGAGGTTGGGTTGAGTTTGTAGTGTAAACCTGCCCGGAACCGCCCGACAAATCCAGTTGCTACAAACAATAGGATCCAATGTGGGTAGTTGGTCACATCGCGCTTGAAACCCGAGGTTGGGTTGAGTTCGTAGCGTAAACCTGCCCGGAACCGCCCGACAAATCCAGTGGCTACGAACAATAGGATCCAATGTGAGTGGTTCGGTGCATTAACGAATCAATTAATGCCAATTAAGGTTAAGTCATGAACATGAAAAGACAACTTAACCAACTTGAACACGATTTGTAGGGCTAAGTCATGAACTTGAAACGACAACACTTAGCCAACTTGACATGACACGTAGGCGGGTTAAGTCACGAATTTAAATGACATACTTAACCATCTTGACACGACTAGACTGTAAAAGGATTAAGTCACGAATTACATGACTTAATCGGTTAGGCGGGTTAGGTCACGAATTACATGACCTAATCTGTTAGGCAAAACCCTAGACACGACCCTTTTCAGCAGTAACCCTCTAGATGTATCAAGGTACCCTGGGGCTAGGCCGGGTGGGGCACGATTACTGGGCTGATTGTAAGAGGTGAACGGCGACAGTGGGGTATGCCAGTGTAGGTTCGGTGGACTACGGTCGTGCACGTATTCCGGGGCAGGCACTGGGTATCCGTAGATTTATCTGTGCATCTTGAATCGTGTCAGGGGTTGACACCCTAGGGCTGATACACCCGAAGGTGGACCCAGCAAAGGTGACTACATTCGTGATTAGCCGTATGACACGGACACTTGACGAGCTAGAACTTGTAGGGAGCCGATCGACTAGATAATCACTCCGTAGGACCCCGTACTTGGGTAAGACCCCGTTTCAGGGTCATTTCATGATATTGGGCCGTGGGATTTATTTCGTGATTAACTTGTGATATGGGCCTAGTACACTAGTACAGTCGATGCAACGAATCTCGAACATGTGATGCTTTACTTGACTTGTCTTGACTTATCCTGATCACCTTAGTCTATCTTGTTCACCTTGACACCATTCTTAAGTTTAGTTCCAGTTCATACATGACAGGTTGTTTTAACCGTTTTTACACCGAAAGTCACTAGGACTTACTCGGTCTTTATGACTGACCCTTTTCCTTTCGCCTCTTTTTCTTTCGTTTCCCCCCAGGTTCTCAGGGAGGAAACACTAGCTCTTAGCTTGGATATCACTTTCTTTGGCTCAGCATGTACGGTTTGCTATGGCTGCTTCTTTTTACTGCACTTGGGGAATAAGCTGTTTTTCTGTTTTTAAGTTATTGCTTCTTTGGCTATTATTACAAGACAGTTGTAATGAAGTTATTTGAAATGTTTGTAAGAGACATGGTTTATTTTTGAATAAAATGAAGTTCTGTTTTGCTCATAAATTCTTACGCTGTTTACTTAATTTTTTTTATTAATGTACTGTCTTGTGATAATTCTGTGATGTTATCTCGATAATACCCCTCCAAAACTAGTGCATTCCCTTTGTGAGTGACCCCAGCGGAAGTGGGGTGTTACATTTGGTATCAGAGCAGAAGGTTACCAAGACTGGGCAAAAGTTTTGAAAACCTTTTGAATTTTTTTTCAAAACCATTTACAAAGAAGCACTTTTCAAGAAAAGTTGGTTTATTTTAAAAGGCTATTCCCCAAAAAAAATCCATTAGCACAATCTTTGTTTCCTCGTTTGAATCTTTTCCTTTTTCGTTTTCAGCTTATCATGGCCGACGATCTTAATCTTCCCAAGGGTGTCAATATACCCACTTAGTTCCGTCGTTTCCTCGAGGCTCAGGCTAATGTGGTAGGCCCAGCCAATCCTCCTCCTCATCCTCCTCAACCTCTGCGAGAAACCGCTTTTTCAAAGATATGCAAGGACTTTAAGGCCATGGGCGGAAAGGATTTCCTAGGAACTGAGACTTTTGTTGAGGCACGGAATTGGTTGAAGGAAACCGAAGACTTGTTTGTTATCTTTGAGGTAGAGGACAATAGGAAAGTACAGTTGGCGGCGTGGCTCATGAAAGAGGAAGCTTCTTATTGGTGGGAAGTCACCAACGCTACTAGGCCCATTGAGACTTGGACGGACTTTAGAGGGAGATTTGGGCTTAAGTTCTTGTCATCGGTAGAGGAGAGTCTCCAAATGGACCGATTTCTGGCCCTCAAACAAGGAAATATGACAGTTAAAGAATATGTGAACCATTTCAATCAACTTGCTCGCTTCGGATTATAGTTAGTCAACACTCCTCAGAAAAAGGCGCTACGTTTTGCATGAGGCTTGAACGAGCCACTACATGGTTTGGCCATGACTCATGTGCCCATGGGGGCGACCTTTGAAAGCTTGGTGGATATGGCCCTACTGTATGAGGAAGATAAGAAGGGCAAGAAAGAGGTCAAGCCCAACGATTCTCAAAATAAGAAGGTAGACCCCGAGAAAGGAGGCAAAAACGACAACTCACGTGATAAAAGGAAATGCAATTTCTGTGGTAAAGAAGGGCACATAGCCAAGGATTGTAGAAAGAGGAAAAGAAAGCAAGGTGAATGTTTTCATTATGGGGAGATTGGACACATCAGCAAGGACTGCCCTAAGAAGCAGACCGGACCTTCTGGGGGTACATCTTTAACTTCTTTTTCTAGATGCTTTGTTTTATCTTGTTTCTCTCCTCGATCCTATCTTGAGAACCATAGGTAGAATCTTTTTGGATGTAAACATGTAATTGAAACATGTTATGATTGCGTAATGGTTGCAAGTGGTCGCAAGTGGTTGCTCGTGGATGCATGAATACACATTAGGCACTAGATCGGCTCAGTCACAGTTTCATACTTGCATATGCATGAGTGTTTATTTTGGAAACTTGGTTGTGCTATCATTTGGTTTTTGCATATGATTGAATGTTTGTGCACTCATGTAGAAATTATGAATTATAATAGGAAAATTTTGCATACATATTGGATTCATTTCACTAAACATAGTTTGCATTTGAAAGGATCAATCAGGCCTGGTCATTTGCATTAGATAAGGAACATATACACACACTTTCTGCATATGTTCATACAACATTAGAAATCTTTTAAGGACAATGATTTCTAATGGATGATGTTTTGAGTAGATGGATGATGGATGGTAGGACACATTTTTCTTAACTTGCAGATTTCGGGGACGAAATCCTTTAAGGAGGGGAGAATGTAACAACCCAAATTTTAACAACATGTGAAAACAAGAAATCAAGGTATAATTAAAAATGAAATAAAATATATAAAAATATGTTTAAATAGGTAAATAATGGTGATGCATAAGAAGAATTAATTAATATTTGGAAGAGAAGAAAAATTAGTTCGGTAACGGTGTGTGTAACGGAAAAGATAGTAAAATAAGGATAATTAATTTAAGAATCAGGAATTAGGTAAAATGGACTTCACCATTGCGCTCCTCTCGAAAAAATACGCGAAATAGAGTCCGATTTTTCGAAAATCGGAGTCCGTATGACCAAGATATGGCCAAAACAAGTTTCAGCAGACTTTCTGGCAGACAGAACCGAGTCGACCCTAGAGTCGACCTCCCCAGGCCAGGTCGACCCTAGAGTCGACCCCCCCTGTACAGGTCGACCTGGTCGGCCTGGTTTGGCCCAGAACCCATTTTTGAAGCCCGGTATGTGTTTTGATGGTCCGAATTGACTCTGGGGTTGATCTAATGGCCTAAATGAGTTGCCTACAACTATTTAAAGACCCTAAGACCTAGCCTAAATCATACTATTTCATTTTAGCACTCATGCAGCCGCCATTAAACCTAGAACTCTAAATTAAAAATACAAAGAACAAAAATTAAAGAAGACGAAGGATGATTCTTGAAGGCTACAACTAGAAGCTACAACAACTACGACGCTTTAGACAACGGATTTGGGGCTATTTGATTTAAAGTTTTGATTTGGATTGCTTGCTTCATATTGTAAGTTCTATGTCACTTTTTAGGCAAAAACGCTAAAATAACATGGACATGCTATGAATTGAAACCAGATTTAAGAACTATTATTAATCCATGTTTATATTGTTAAACTTTGAATCAAAATTTGGGAATATTGCTATGTTAATGTTGCAAGTTAAGCTTATCATGATGTTGATGTTGTTATGAATCACTTGGGCTTAATATTATTGCAAGTTGAACAAATACATGTCCATGGAATCATTATGTTCATTGAAATCCTCATGTTGATTAAACCATGCCTATGATGCTAATTAAACCGTGTCTATGATATTAATGAAACTATGCCTGTGATGTTAATATACCTATCATGCTAATGACAAATTGGGAATTGCTAGGTCATGATGAAAAGTTGGAATCATTATGTTTATAATGCTAGATGAGAATCATTATATTAAAAATACTAAATTGGAATCCACTATGCCTATTAGAATTACCATGCCTTTAATGTTTCATGTTTGAAATAAAATTATTATTATGCCCGCAATGATTATTATGCCTAGGATGTAAAGTTGAATTCATCATGTTGAACTAAGTTGGAACCATTACGCCAAGTTATCATCATGCTAGTATTGAAACCATGTGATATGTTATAGCCTGTTTATCATGCAAGTGATGTTGGAATTGTCACGTATGCCTATCACATGTTTGGTGTTATTCCCCTTTATCTCTTGAATTGTTTATGCTTGTGCACGAAGTACGTTTATATACGTTGGGGATACGATTGGGTAGAATAGGCAAAACTTGAATTGATTATAATCATAAACCGTGAAATTTGGCATAAGTAGAACATGAAATATGGCATGAAAACTCGACTTGAACATGCCATAACTTGACTTGAAACATGCCTTAGTTGGGCACAAAATTGACATATGAACATGCTATTGAAATAGCACGAATCTGATAAGAACATGGGCATGACTTTAGAAAACAAGAAAGTGGCCAACTCGAGGTTGGGTTGAGTTTGTAGTGTAAACCTGCCCGGAACCGCCCGGCAAATCCAGTTGCTACAAACAATAGGATCCAATGTGGGTAGTTGGTCACATCGCGCTTGAAACCCGAGGTTTGGTTGAGTTCGTAGCGTAAACCTGCCCGGAACCGCCCGGCAAATCCAGTGGCTACGAACAATAGGATCCAATGTGAGTGGTTCGGTGCATTAACGAATCAATTAATGCCAATTAAGGTTAAGTCATGAACATGAAAAGACAACTTAACCAACTTGAACACGATTTGTAGGGCTAAGTCATGAACTTGAAACGACAACACTTAGCCAACTTGACATGACACGTAGGCGGGTTAAGTCACGAATTTAAATGACATACTTAACCATCTTGACACGACTAGACTGGAAAAGGATTAAGTCACGAATTACATGACTTAATCGGTTAGGCGGGTTAGGTCACGAATTACATGACCTTATCTGTTAGGCGAAACCCTAGACACGACCCTTTTCAGCAGTAACCCTCTAGATGTATCAAGGTACCCTGGGTCTAGGCTGGGTGGGGCACGATTACTGGGCTGATTGTAAGAGGTGAACGACGGCAGTGGGGTATGCCAGTGTAGGTTCGGTGGACTACGGTCGTGCACGTATTCCGGGGCAGGCACTGGGTATCCGTAGATTTATCTGTGCATCTTGAATCGTGTCAGGGGTTGACACCCTAGGGCTGATACACCCGAAGGTGGACCCAGCACAGGTGACTACATTCGTGATTAGCCGTATGACACGGACACTTGACGAGCTAGAACTTGTAGGGAGCCGATCGACTAGATAATCGCTCCGTAGGACCCCGTACTTGGGTCAGACCCCGTTTCAGGGTCATTTCATGATATTGGGCCGTGGGATTTATTTCGTGATTAACTTATGATATGGGCCTAGTACACTAGTACAGTCGATGCAACGAATCTCGAACATGTGATGCTTTACTTGACTTGTCTTGACTTATCCTGATCACCTTAGTCTATCTTGTTCACCTTGACACCATTCTTAAGTTTAGTTCCAGTTCATACATGACAGGTTGTTTTATCCGTTTTTACACTGAAAGTCACTAGGACTTACTCAGTCTTTATGACTGACCCTTTTCCTTTCGCCTCTTTTTCTTTCGTTTCCCCCCAGGTTCTCAGGGAGGAAACACTAGCTCTTAGCTTGGATATCACTTGCTTTGGCTCAGCATGTACGGTTTGCTATGGCTGCTTCTTTTTACTGCACTTGGGGAATAAGCTGTTTTTCTGTTTTTAAGTTATTGCTTCTTTGGCTATTATTACAAGACAGTTGTAATGAAGTTATTTGAAATGTTTGTAAGAGACATGGTTTATTTTTGAATAAAATGAAGTTCTGTTTTGCTCATAAATTCTTACGCTGTTTACTTAATTTTTTTTATTAATGTTCTGTCTTGTGATAATTCTGTGATGTTATCTCGATAATACCCCTCCAAAACTAGTGCATTCCCTTTGTGAGTGACCCTAGCGGAAGTGGGGTGTTACACAAACTATCCTCGTTTGCTAGAAATTTAGGCACACGATAATATACGTAATTACGAATCCAACAAATCAGGTTTCGTGGAATTCCGAGTTTGTTTGACCTTCCATTTTATTTTTCAATCAAGTTTAAACTAGTTTCAAAAATGCGATTTTATATTATCTTTTCTTCTTGCACGCCCATACGCTAAATCCATAAATTATGAAACTTCAAATTCTAACATTACTTGACGATACTGGTCCAATAAAAAAAGTCGTTAAATTATGAGTTCATCTCAATAGCGTTCCATTGTAAACTAATTGTTAGTTTCTTACAAATGGTTTTTCATCACATAGCCACACATTAACTCTATTTAGTGTTGAAACTTAGCGATGATTGATTATTCCGAACAATAAAAGTTTCTCATCGAATTCTGAGGTCGCTGGGAAAATATCACTTTTTAAGGGCTATGCGATGAATTAAAAATAGAAAATTTTAATTCTAACATATTTTCTTATATGATTATATTAAAAAATAATTTTTAAATTGGTTGTGAATTTCCAAGTTGTTATAATCTCCACCACTTAAAGACTATTCGTCCTAGAAAAATGAAATAGCAGTTAAGCAGGAAATAAAACAGTAACATACCGTAATCATGTATGTACCTCACATAAGAACTAGTCAGAGATATCCACTCTGCACTTGGGATAAGCATGCTATCCTCAGTCTCCCATGTACAGTCTCTAGGATTTCTACTCCATTGCACTTTTACTAAATGCACTTTCTTGTTCCTTAGATTTCTAGTCTCTCTGCCAATAATCTTTATCGGCTCTCTTCGCACTTTCAAGTCCAGAGAAATATCCAGAATTTCTTGTGATGCCTCCTCAACAGTCAAATCTGGATCATGAATATGCTTGCGAAGCTAAGATATGTGAAATACATTATGAACATCGAATAACCAATTTCGAGTATAGGGAACAAACCAATATGTCTCGGTGCCAATTTTCCTGTCTTCTCGAATCGAATCACTCCTCACATCGGAGAAACTCACAAATACACACGATTACCAGCAGAAAACGCTAGATCTCTTCTTCTAGAATCTGCACAACTCTTCTGTCGGCTATGAGCCACTTACAGTCGCTTCTTAACGAAATCTACTTTATCTAAAGCTTCTTGGATCATATTTGGACCCAATACTAACCGATTACCAGGCTATATCCAACATGCGGGAGATCTATATGATCTACCATACAATGCTTCAAACGGGGATAATTTCAAACTTGCATGATAGCTATTATTATATGAAAGCCCAACCAAATGTATATGATCTTCTCAAGATCCTCCAAAATCCAGATTACAGACCTGCAACAAATCTTCCAATGTACGATTCACCCTCTCAGTCTGGTCGTCTGTCTGAGGATGATATGCGGTGCTAAGATTAATCTTCATTCCCAACTTAGATTGGAATGCCTCCCGGAACTTACTAGCAAAGATCGGATCCCGAACACTGACGATTCTTCTGGGAATCCCATACAATCTGACAATCTCTCTCACATATATCTGAGCAAGACTCTGAGCCATTCTAATCGATTTCACTAGAAGAAATGGGCACTCTTTGTGAAGCGATCAGCAATAACCCATATGCTGTCATTGTATTTCTTGGTTTTAGGCAAACCATCAATGAAATCCTTGAAAATCTGATCCCACTTCCATTCTGGAATATCTAACGGTTGCAGCAATCCAACAACTTTCTTCTGATCACTCTTAATTTTTTGGCAAGTAAAACACCTGCTAACATATATAAAAATATCTCTCTTCATCGATTTCCACCATAATATTCGTTTAGATCATGGTACATCTTACTTACCCCTAGATGACTACTAAGCTTGGGTTTGTGACATTCATCCATCACTTCTCATTTATGCTCAGGGATATCCAAAACGCATATTCGGCCCAATGATCTCAGAACTCCCTTGCTATCAGTTTGGAAACTCGAGAATTTGCCTTCCTGAATTCTCTTACTAACCTTCTAAATGAATTCATCATCTTTCTGAAGAACAACAATCTTCTCAATCAATGAAGGCGTAATAATAAGATTAGCAATGATTGCATTCTTCCTGCTAAGTGCATCCGCTACAACATTGGCTTTCCCTGGAGTATAAAAAATATCTAGATTATATGCTACAAGAAATTCTAACCAACGTTGCTATCTCAAATTTAAGTCTTTTTGGGCAAACAGATATTTTAATGATTTATGATCTGTATATAATTCGGATTTCCTACCCAAAAGATAATGCCTCCATATCTACAAAGCAAATACCACGGCTAACAGCTCTAGATCGTGAGTGACATATCACTTCTCATGTGGCTTCAATTGACAGCTAGCATAACCAAAAACTTGCGTTCTTTGCATTAATAAAACACCTACTCCTTCATGAGAAACATCTGTATAAACAGTCAAATCCTTATTACCATCTATAATAGTCAACACTGAAGCAGTAGTCGACCTTTCTTTCAGCTCTTGGAAAGCTACCTCACATTCTGCCATCCAATTAAATTTTGCATGCTTCTTTCTAAGCTTCATCAACGGACTAGATAGCTTCGAAAATCCTAAATGAATTTCAGATAATAGCCTGCCAATCCCAGAAAACGTCTGACTTCTGTGGGAGTGCTAGGTTGCTTCCAATGTCGAATGACTGTAATCTTGCTTGGATCTACTAAAATTCCATCCTTGATACAACGTGACCAAGGAATTTCACTTCTTCTTTCCAGAATATGCATTTAGAAATTTTGGCTTTCAATGCATTCTTCCTCAGAATTTCCAAAACCTGCTCCAAATGCTTCGCATGCTTGCTAGCTGACTTAGAGAGTATTAAAATATCATCAATAAAAACATGCACAAATTTATTCAATACTCCGTGGAATACTCGATTCAACAAATCAACAGAATAAGAAGGCGCATTACATAATTCTAGTGGCATTACTAACCGTTTATAAAATAAGTTTGGACCCATGAAAGATGTCAAAGGAACACACTCTTCGGGAATCTGCAATCGATGGAAACCTATAGATTGGTGCATCTTTGAAAACACTCGCGCTCCATTCAAGCGATCCAACAAATCATCAATGCACGGTAATGGATACTTATTCTTCAATGTTTTCTTACTGAGATCACGTAATATACACACAATCTGAGAGTACCGTATGACTTAGGAACAAATACCATGACTGCTCCACCACTTGAGAAACTAGGCCTGATTAGACCTTTCCATAAAAGTTGTCGAGTCCGATCACTCAACTCTTCTTTCTCTTTCAATGTCATTCTTCGAATTGCATGCACAACTGGCCTTGCATTCGGAACTAAATCGATCTTGAAATCAATTTCTCTTCGCGGAGATAGGCTATAAACTTCTTCGAACACATCCTCATAATCTCTATCAACATAAATATTCTCAATAGAAGTTGGAGAAACTACAAGAGCAGACCAAAATTATTTTCTATCCGAACTTGAGCCTTCACATGGTATAATAATAATATTCCCAAGTTTTGTTTTAACTTTCACAACTCTTTTGCCACATTTAACTTCGGCCTCATATTTTGGCAACCAATCCAACCCAAGTATAATATCAAATTTGGAAAGATTCATGATGATCAAATCAAAGAAAAACCAGTAATAATAATTAGAGATATGCACACTACAATATAAGCCAAGAACAAGAGAACCACCTATCGGATTGTGAACACTAATTGACTCTTCAAGATTTCTCGGATTTAAATTTAACTTTTTGACCATGTTACTCAACATGAAACTTCATGATGCTCCTGTATCAAATAATACTTTAATTGGAATATTTTTAACTGTAAATGTACCTTCCAACATATCCGGCCTTCCTCCGCTAATAGAAGCTGCTGGAGCATCTACCACATTATACACGTGATCCACTTACGACTTTTTCAGCAATGGACAATACTTGATAATATTCCTTGTCTTGTGGAAATTGCAGCATTCCCTAGTATCTCGAGATTTCTGACTAGGGCCGGATTCATTTCGTCTTGGCCTCTTAAGAGCATTGCATTAGTTAGACCAATGCCCATACTGGTCATAATTGTAGCATTTAGTCTTTGCTCTTTTATCTTCCTAGGGCTTAGCTGCTTCAGTCTCACTTGTCTCAGGCTTCTTGTCGGGAAGCTTTCTTTTGTTGCTAGCTTGGCTTCTCTCTCTATCCGCTTGAGAATTCCTCTTATCGATATTCTCATATCTGCAGGCCATCTCGCCAACCTTAGCATATGGAAGTTCTATGTGGGCTGTTACTCGGTTGTGGTACCGCCTCTAAAGATCCATAATGAACCTCTTGTTCTTCTTAGCTAGGTTCTGAATTAGTTCTGGTCCGAAACGGGAGAGTTCATCAAATTTGTTGACATACTCATGAAAGGTTCTGTCACCTTACTGGATATTAACAAACTCGTCATACAAGCGCTCAACTTCTTGTTGTGGGACAAACTTTTCTTCAAAAAGTTCCTTAACCCTTGCCTAAGTCATACCAACTCCTAAGTTACCCACTGTCACCGCTTCCCACCTGATTAGGGCCTCGTCTTTAAGTAACTAGGATGCTAAGAGTCTCTTTCTATTATCGGCCAATTCGGCCATCGAAGATCCGTTCGCAAGACCTCATCCAAGCTCGAGCTTCAATTATAGTTCCGATGCCTGTGAATGGCACTCCGCCCAAGTTCTTATACTTCTTGGCGATAATATCAAGATCAAATCGTTGTTGTGGCAGTTGCTGCAATACGAGCTCATTGTTAGCCGCCGATTCAATTTCATCGAGATTATGCTAATTATTAACAGCGAGGATTTCACCCCTTCCCCGACCTCTGCCTCTTCTACCTCTGCCTCGTCCACTCATTTTCTTTCAGTTCTGCGAATAACAAGAAAAGATCAGGCCAACAGAAAAGATATCTTAAGGAATGGTAAAAGCATAAAGACATATGCATAAATAATGATGTAATAATCAAGTTATATGCTATTCTGATGTACTCATTCTAGGATATTTCTAATCCTATCTCTAAGAGTTATTTATCCAAGAATGCTACTGATTCTATCTCTGACAAGCCATTTAATATGTTATCTTCCAGAACTAAGGTTAACCATAGCTCTGATACCACCCTGACACGAACCCAAACCCTCGCTCCACTGTAGCAAGGTCTCTCTTTGGAATATAAGACATTCATTACATCAACAGATTACATAATATAACATAATACATATAACCAGAGAATAATTTACATCATATAATAATAGCGGAATCATAATCATCAACATCAGAGTTATACAGAAACATGATCTTACTTAACACATAATAAGTTTCAACAGATAGATAGTTATTCTACATCGGAATCAAATACGAACATACATAAGATAATGTTTAAGATTTCAAAAGAAATGATAGAAGATAAGTCTTCATCTTCAGCCAAAAGAGCACCCAATGCTACTGTGTAGATCCAAAAGAAAGCCAACCACCTATTCACTTGGTTGCCCATGTAAAAATATGAGCACCCGAGTTTGCAAGGGAAAAAACTGCGAATCAGTCATGGGACTGGTATGAGAAATCCTACAGTTACATAACTTATTTAAGAATAAGGCAAATCACAGAACCACGCCGTATGACAAGGAACGAGTTTACTCCGTTGGATTGCCAGTGCATGAAATAAAGTAAATTAATAAACAACGCAATGCTTTTTAGAAAAAATGAAGCCGTTATAAGACTCAGGTCCCATCACACAATGCAACGCAAGCCGGATGATAGAGTTTTACCTTATAATGGCCAAATATGCTTGATACACATAAAAATAAAAACCATTTGATACTATTATTAGTGTCTAGATGTTTTAAAACAATTTTCAACATAAATATATCAATCCTAGATGGCATATTACCCCATCCTACTATGTCACCGATAATATACAACTAAAACCGTACAAAGCCGTATTAGAAATTGGGTTTCCGTCTATGAGTTGGGGAGAGGGATGTACCCTTACTGGTTTCAGGCCATCTCTAGCGGGATGCCCAGTATCAACACACGTGACCCTTGGATATTGCAGGGCTGGTCCATGCTTACTTTTGTGGATTGGTTTTTCCCGAACAATACGTTTCTCGGTCCTATTAGGCCTGTAACCTGGTCAGTATGCCGACAGTCATATTTGAGGCACCTCTCATCTATCATCCATATAAGTAAAAATGTCTAAGTTCCATACCATGACATAACGTATAGCTAGAAAGAAATGAATGCACTCCCCGCTGTCCCTAATCCCCTTTTTGACTCATACCGGAGTGTGAGGATTGCGAAATAACGCCAAACACAAAGCTACACTATATTAAAGTTTGAACACCAACCACGAAGATCTGCTTTTCAACAAAAGCCTTGATCATTGCATCTCGGCATGCCACATTGAAAATCCATGTCATGCAACTGATACCTACCCATATGTAACCTCTACGCTCATACGTCTTAAAGTATGGTGTTAAGCAGGAGAATAAATTCTCGACCACCAAATAGATATATATTTTTAATAGAAATTAATTAATATGTAACGAATTTCAACATTAGACACACAATCCATTTACAAGTCCGTTCTGGGTTTGAACGAAACCGAAGGAACCTTGTTCCTTATCCAATATGTCCAATACAGGAGAGAGGTCCTCGCATATCCGAACAATCAATAAGTACATCCAGACAACTGCCACTATAACCTCTTCAAGGAAATTACGCATATCTGAGGCATCAATAGTAATCCATTCGCTGTGAAGATTGCCTGTCTTGCACCATCTTCATTATCTTTGACTTTTAGTCGTCATTTAATTATTTGAAATGAGATTTAACTCGGACTTTTCAAATAATTCTCGAATACATAATTCAAATCAAAAAATTTCCTTGGTTAAGTTATTGGCCTTCGCAATTCATTTCATTGCCTTATCTAAAAAGGATTAAACAAGAATTTAATTCGGTCATCGAATTTAATTCTCAGTTCATAACATTTCCAAAATTCTATTTGTAAGTTTTCATGCCAAATCATATTTAACCATTTTTATGTTATAAACAAAGTAGAATTGTTTTATACACATTCTAAATCACTTATAATAATCTAAAATGATTTTTTGCTATTTTTTATTTTAGCTCAATTCAGTCGAACGACGTTTCAGGTCATTTGATTGCACTGGTGCTGTTTTCATTCAATTTTGAATTAAACATTTCTAAAAATCTAACTGTTGGATCTTAACATATTTATTATCGATGGAAATATCTTTCCAAAATGAATCCAATGGCTCTAATTACAGGAAAATCCGATGGTTGGATCCCTCGGTATGCTCGTTTAAAATTATGAGTCAAAAACACGAACTACCGCTGCACGATTAATTTAATTTAATTTAATTTATATTTAACGTATATAAATATAATTCATTAAACGACTTTCAACTATTTAATTTATCAAATATTTGGCTAACGCCTTAAATTTTTGGAAATTTTTTCCATAACCTCCTTTGTACGGCGTGCTCGGAAAAACCATAAGTGGCCTCAACAAGCCCCAATAAAATACCATATATTCATACAACATGTGTACACTGAGAGATATGTAAAAATAAATAATCCCAATGTCTATCTGGATTTAAAAATCATTGTGAACAACCATTGTGTCGCATATATGTAACTAGAGCAACGTGTATATTTTTGTCATCTCTAGACTTGTGTAGGGTTTGTTATTAAATGTTGCAAATTCCGTTATATGTTTATTTAAGTCCATATCAAGTCTAGTCTTCATTCGATAACCAATATGCCCTGATCTCCGGTCATTTGTTCTCATCGTATAATATTAAATATTTGAATGCAATACGATTCACATCATAAAGCATTAAGCAGCTACATGCTTATATGGGTATGTTATGTTATGCAATGTAGTCAAATACCTGTCACTATCCTATGACATATGTTCAGTTGATCCAAAAGACCATCACACACATCCAAGTCATGCATAAAAATCATAAATAAATAAATAAATAAATCATCCAATGCCATTTAAGGCGTCACAAAGTGTCCATCCACATAGCGTGAAATACAAGTATCACATATCCACACAGTGCTTCGAACTACAAATAAAAATCACATTTTTAGTGAATTATACAATGTGTGCAATGTTAGTGAACTTACATAAGCAGTGATAAACATCAATAAATGTGAAAATAAACGAAGCATTAAATATCTTTGGAATGTGTAAAGCCAAATGACATGTGCTTTGGTAGAATTAAAATGTCATTAGAATTGTTAAATTTATTAAATGAAAGTAATGTCTATTGGTGAAAGAGCACCTATTGATTTTGAATTGACATGTAAAGGCTACTATATAAAGCCTAACCTTGTTTTGTTGTGATTATGAAGAAATTTAATAAAATATCATGGTTATGTAAAATTTCATTCTTCCTCTACATTTGAGTTGAGCACTTGAAATTTAAATTTCTGCTGCTCTGTCTTTAACATATGGTATCAGAGTTTGTTTTGAGATTTATGGCGAATCGACAAGGTGGTTTTGGTCCATGTCCCATTGGAAAGTTTGATGGAAAAGGAAACTTTCAACATTGGAGACCTCAGATGGAGCTTTTCTTCAAAGTCATGGAGTACTCAGAAGTAGTTACTGATGGATTTACAGATCCAGCTGACCAAACAAATCTCACTCGGGAACAGAGAGCAGAAGTTATTAAAAACAAAATGAAAGATAGTAGAACCTTAATGTTTATATTTGGAGCAATAGAATCTGATGTCTGTGAGAAAATAGCTCATGTTAAATCGTCAAAGGAGGCTTGGGATTGCCTTATCAACACATATGTGGGGCGAGAGAAAGTTAGAAATGTGAGATTACAAACGCTGCGACGATAGTTTGAACTTCTTCAAATGGATAAGAAGAAGAGCATCTCTGAATATTTTGATAGAACATTGTCGCTTGTCACCCAAATGAAGGCCAAATGGTGAGGATGTCAAAGATCTGCAGATTGTGGAGAAAATTCTTCGAACCTTGACTAAGCATTTTGAAGGAAAAGTCACGGCTATCGAAGAATCACAAAATCTCGATGATATGAAGGTGGATGATTTGTTGAGTTCATTACAAGCCTATGAACAAAGGTTGAATGAGAAGTCAGAGACGATGATTGATGAAGCATTGCAGACACAACTAAGCTTAAAAAAGGAAAGTCGGTGGCAGCCGCGATATGACACAAGCTCAACTCAAAGGGGTTCTAACACAAATTACAAAAGAGTCTCATTTGGAAGAGGTCGAGGCAGAGGCATGCATGGAAGTCAAAGACGAGATAAATCAACCGTCCAATGTTTCAACTGCAACAAGTTTAGTCACTACAAAAATGAATGCAAAGAGAGAAAGTCAGAGGATAAAAATTCTCATGCCAAGGTAGCTGAAGACAAAAAGGTTAGTAAAGAAGTTTTATTGATGACATTTAATAATATGAAGGAAAATGAGCAAGTCACATGGTATCTATATACGGGATGTAGCAATCATATGTCAGGTTATAAAAAGTTGTTTACTCAGCTGGATGAGACAGTACAAACAACCATAACATTTGGAAAATGCTGCAAAGATGCCGGTCAAAGGAAAAGGAATGATTGCTATCACATTAAAAAATGGAATGCGCAACTACATTTTAGATGCGTATTTCGTGCCGGTCTAAATCATAGTTTGCTTAGTATTGGACAACTATTAAAGAAGGGGTATGATATGCGCATCAACAATGGAGTGTTCACAATTAGAGATTCCAAACAAAGGCTAATCACAAAGGTATCTATGTCTCCTAATTGCTTATTTCCTTTGATGTTGCAGCATGATAAATTGCCTTGTTTGAGTTCTGTATCCCATGGGGATAATTGGTTATGGCATATGCGCTATGGACATTTAAATTTGAGTAGTTTGAACATTCTTGAGAAGAAAAGATTGGTACATGGTTTGCCAACTATTCATGTACCTAATCAAGTTTGTGAAACTTGAGTCATTGGAAAGAAGCATAGAGATAGCTTCCCGATTGGAAAGGCAATGAGATCACAAAGGCCCATAGAAATTATCCATTCAGACTTGTGTTCGGTTGAGGTACAATCTTATGGAGGTGCAAAATATTTTATCACTTTTATTGATGACTTTAGCAGGAAGGAATGGGTGTATATTTTGAAGAACAAGTCTGATGCATGTCACGTTTAAGGAGTTCAAGACTTATGTTAAGAAGCAAAGTGGAGAAAATATCAAAGTGTTGAGAACTGACAGAGGCACAAAGTATACTGTTTGTGATGATTTCTTGAAGAGGAGTGGCATAAAGCACCAAATGACAACTAGATATACACCGCAGCAAAATGGTGTAGCGGAGAGGAAAAACAGAACCATCATGGATATGGCTAGATGCATGCTGAAGTTGAAGAATTTGCCAAAATATTTCTGGGCCGAAGCTGTAAATTATGCGGTTTACATCTTGAATAAATGTCCAAGCACAAGTATTGATGGAGTTACTCCGTACGAAGTATGGAGCGGGAAGAAACCTAACATCCATCATTTAAGGGTGTTCAGTTGCATTGCATTTGCACATGTTCCATATCAGCTAAGGAAGAAGCTTGATGATAAAGATGAAAAGTGCATTTTTATTGGATATAGCATGGTGACGAAAGGGTACAAGCTTTATAATCCAACAACGAAGAAGATTATAATTACTCAATATGTGACATTTGATGAGCATGGAGCTTGGGATTGGAGTTCCAAAGAAAAGGTGCCATCAACATTCATTAAAGTAGACAATGGATCAAATGAAGAAGAGAATGACGATGTTCAAGAGAAAGAGTCTTCTGAAGTTCAGAAGCTTCAAGGAGCAGATGTTCAAGAAATTGAATCTCCACATGAAACAATAGCAACAACAAGGCCTCATCGTAATCATCGTGCGCCAGCATACTTAAAAGATTATGAAGTGACAACTACAAACATAAGCATAGCATATGAAGACATTGTCAACTTTGCTTTGTACGCAGATTGTGATCCTCTTACTTATGATGAAGCTTGTCAACAACGTCATTGGGTTAAAGCCATGGATGATGAAATCCAAGCTATTAAAAAGAATAAGACATGGGAGCTTACCTCACTTCCAGAGGGAAAAGAAAAGATTGGAGGTAAATGGGTTTATAAGACAAAGTACAAAACAAATGGAGAGGTGGAACGTTACAAAGCAAGGTTGGTTGCCAAACGTTACAAGCAAAAACCTGGTGTAGACTATCTTGAAGTTTTTGCTCCTGTTGCGAGGCTTGATACTATTAGATTGGTGATTTCTCTGGTTGCTCATAATTGTTGGAAAATATTTCAATATGATGTAAAGTTGGCTTTCTTAAATGGCACACTTGAGGAGGAAGTGTATGTTGAACAACCTCCAGGTTTTGTGAAAGAAGGAGAGTCAGAAAAGGTGTATAAGCTGAAAAAGGCTTTGTACGGCCTCAAGCAAGCTCCTAGAGCGTGGTACACTCAGATCAATTCTTATTTTTTGGAGAATGGATTTAAAAGATGTCCATATGAGCATACTTCGTATGTTAAGACTAACATGCAAGAAGATGTGATAATTATATGCTTGTATGTATATGATCTTATTATTACAGGTAGCAACTTGAAACTCATAGAAGAAGTCAAGAAGGCGTTAGCATCTCAGTTTGAGATGACAGATATGGGATTAATGTTCTATTTTCTTGGTGTTGAATTGGTGCAAAATGAAAAAGGGATTTTTATCTCTCAGAGAAAGTATGCAAATGACATACTCAGGCGCTTCAAGATGGAGTATTGCAAGCCAATAATGACTCCCATTGAACAAAGATTGAAATTGAAGAAAGATTATGGTGGGGACTATGTTAATCCTACATTGTACAAGCAGATTGTTGGAAGCTTGCGCTACTTGACAATAACGAGGCCGCATATTACATTTGGAGTTGGTTTGATTAGCAGGTTTATGGAAGCTCCTCGGTAAGCACATTTGCAGGCAGCAAAGCGGATTCTAAGCTATGTCAAAGGTACTCAAAGTGATGGGATTTTATATGCTGCTAACTATGCAACATAGCTTGTTGGAAACACAGATAGTGATTGGGCAGGAGATGAAAATGCAAAGAGTACATCAGATTATGTGTTTGATATTGGTTCCGGTGCAACATGTTGGTCATCAAAAAAGCAACAAGTAGTAACACTTTCGTCTACAGAGGCGGGATATGTTGCAGCAAATAAGTGTGCCACTCAAGCAATATGGTTGCATTGAATTCTACATGATATGCACCATGAATAGAATAAGCCTACTCCAATATTTTGTGACAACAATTCAGCCATTTCACTGTCCAAAAATCCAGTATTTCATGATAGGACAAAGCATATACATGCAAAGCATCACTATATCAGAGAGCTAATGAAGGACAAAGAAATTAAAGTCATTTATTGTCCAACTGGAGAGCAAGTTGCCGATATTTTTACAAAATCTCTTAACAGTGTTACATTCTTGAAGCTGAAAAGGTTAATGGGAATGATGAAATTTGAAGATCTCGGCTTGGTTTAAGGGAGGCAATGTGAAAATAAACCAAGCATTAAATATCTTTGGAATGCGTAAAGCCAAATGACATGTGCTTTGGTAGAATTAAAATGTCATTGGAATTGTTAATTTATTAAATGAAAGTAATGTCTATTATTGAAAGAGCACCTATTGATTTTGAATTGACATGTAAAGGCTACTATATAAAGCCTAACCTTGTTTTGTTGTGAGTATGAAGAAATTTAATAAAATATCATAGTTATGTAAAATTTCATTCTTCCTCTACGTTTGAGTTGAGCACTTGAAATTTAAATTTCTGCTGCTCTGTCTTTAACAATAAAACATGATCAAATATATCTAATCAACAACTGATAGTCAAAATAAATTCACTACACTACTATGCAAATTCTATTTTTTAGCGTGACTTAAATATTCACTTGCATAACGATTAAAAATAAGATTTTTGCATCATCAATCGCTTACTAACATGGCAATAAATTATTACTATCATTCCATGTTCATCGTCTTACTTTGTAGTTAATTTTTTATAGCTACAATCAATTAATGCCTAAATCGTTAATTTTATTTAACACATTCAAGTTACAATTCAATGATATCAATACGGTTATGTATGTATATATATATATATATCACGTATCCAATCTACATTGCATACATTAGTTAAAAATCATATTTTTAGCTAATGAAGAATTATTTCATCACTTAATAAAATTTATTTAATAACTTACACTAATTTTTTAACTTAACCATTTACTTAACAAACAAATTTCAAACAATTCATTTCCTAATATTCCACTTTCTAAAGTGAGTTTAGATTTCTCACCAAGAGTTCCAATCCATCAAATCTTTAACGCAGATGAATGCGACTTTGCCGAGCTCCTATGCGGCTACATGGAGGTATATGGAACTTAAACTTATCTTCTATGCTTACCAATACTTGTTTATTGGTAGATCTGTAGGTGGCAAGCTTGAAGGAGACGAAAATAGGCACAAACAGAGCACTAAAACCCAACACATCACTATCCTGGTTTGTGGCGGCAATTGGAGAGTATTTTGGAAGTGGTAGAGGTGATATTTGGCAATGTAGAGGTGGTAGGAAGGTGTAGCAAGCTTCGGGAGGAGGAAAAATAGGGTTTTGGAGCTTGGAGGGGGTTCGGGAGCTCGGGGTTTGGTGCGCTGAAGTTGGGGGGTGGACCGACCATAGGGGAGCCATGAGAGGAGGGCGCGGTGGTCTAGAAGGAGGGGGAGGTAGGGCGGAAGCTCATGGAGAGGAGGGAGGCCATGGATTTGAGGTAGAAGGAGAAAGGAGGAAAGTGAAGAAGAAAAAGACAAGAGGGACTTAAATGCTAAATTCTATCTCCCTCTCTCTTCGATTGCTAACTGCAAACTATCCTCGTTTGCTATGAAATTTCGGTACACGATAATATAAGTAATTACGAATCCAACAAATCAAGTTTCGTCGAATTTTGAGTTCGTTTGACCTTCTGTTTTATCTTTTGATCAAGTTTAAACTAGTTTTAAAAATGCGATTTTAATGTACATTTTCTTTCTGCACGCCCACACACTAACTCCAAAAATTATGAAACTTCAGATTCTACCATTATTTGATGAAGATCCAATAAAAAAATCATTGAATTCCAAGTTTATCTCAATAACGTTCCTTTGTAAACTGATCATCGGTTTACTAACAAATGGTTTTGCCTCACACAGCCACACACTAACTCTGTTCGGTCTGAAGTATGAAACTCAGTAATGATTGATTATTCCGAATCCAATGAAAAAATTCTCATCGGATTCTGAGGAAGCTGGCAAAATCTCATTTTTTAAGGGTTATGCGATGATTTAAAAATCAAAATTTTAAATTCTGACATTTTTTCTTAAACGATTATATTAAAAATAATTTTTAAATTTATTGTGAACTTCCGGGTGGTTACAGTATGACAAGGTATGGAACCACCTTCCGATTAGTGTACTCTAAAGGGGATATATTGGAGTTCAACAAGAACATCTGGCCACACATAATGTAACACCCCAGATATTTCTATAAATATTTGATTGTTCGTATATGTAAATATATGCATGGTCATTGATAATTTAAAAAAAATGTTATAAAGGTAATGCATGAATATATGTTAAAAGAAAAAGATTCATGCATTTTAAAAAGGTTAATGCATTAAATGTGCAAGTAAAAGGAAGAAATCAATGTGTAAATGCATTAATATAAAAACAGAGATAAGCAAGGATAAATTAATGAGACAATTTCATGCAACAATAAAAATAAGGAAAGATTTAAAGTTTTAACGCATGAAAAAAAAGAAAGAGGAAGTTAACAATGTAAGCAATAAAGGTATGCAATAAACAGAAATGAAAGATAAAGAATCAATGTAATAAAATACATGCATATCATACATTAACGAGAAGATTAGTGCAAAGAATGCATGTAATGCATGCAATAAATTGCATGTAATAATATAAAAAGAAAAGAAAAAAGATAAACATTAATGAATTGATGGCATGCATAAAAATGGTTAATAAAGAGGGTATCATAATCAGTGCATATATATATTAATATTAAAATGCAAATTGAAGAAAGAGGTGAATTAATAACATGCAATTAATTATGTGCATGTGAATATATGCATAAGTTAATATATTGAAAATTATATTGTTAATGCATAGAATACTAAAAAGAATTGAGCGCATAAAAGTAGAGTGCATTAATTACAATGAATAAATAAATAAATAAATGCATTAAAGGTAAATTGATTGATTGTAAAATAAGGATGTGCAATCAAAATAAAAAGAAAGTTAAATGCATGAAGGAAAATTAATTGATTGGAGAAAGAATGATATATGCAATGCAGTGTGAAAGCGGTTAAAAAAGATGGTTTAATTAAAAAGATGGTGCGAAAAGGGGTTATGTAGATAGGTGGTTAAAAAGAGGAAAAAATATATATAATAATAATAGCACATGCCCCTACGCATGGTCTATGGGTGCAACGCACCCTGGCTATGTTGGTTGGGTTCTGGAATGTTCTTTTCTAGGGTGAGGTGGACGGATTAGATGCGTTTTTTTTATTTAATCCTAAGGGCCCAGTTATTCTAACCCACCTATAAATAAAACCTTAAACCCACTGATTTACTCATCTAATTCTATGGCGACGCCATGGCCTCCTCCTTCTTCTTCTTACCCAAGAAATTCTAAAATTTAATCTCTTTTCTTCTCTCCAAATCTCTTAATAAAATAAAAGATAAGATTTAGAATTTCTTCTATTTCAAAATAAAGAGAAAAGGGATTTTGATCCACAATCTACGCCGCAAGAAAGGGAAGAACTTTGGATGCTAATATAAATCAGACCTAGGAAAGCAAAAATCACTGTGAGTGGATTTAAATTAGCCTTGTTGAATAATAATAGATATATCGTTTAGCTATTCCCTAAGTTAATTTGTTTAATTCAATTGAAATAATTCAGATTTTATTTTATGCGTTTTCTGTTGTTCGTCTTCCCCTTTCCTTTTTATTTTTAAGATTAGGCTAACTTCGAGCCTAATCCAAATCTCGTTGAAAAGCATGCGTGCGAACAAAGAATGGAATAGTGAAAATGATGTTTGGGAATTTGGGAATAATTTGTGATTGGGGAATTGTGGAATAACATATAACATAACCTAAGATTGGAAAATTAGGGGAAATTGGCACATATATTAACCTAGAACATAAAAGAAAATATGTGCGATTAAAATTGAGAATGATTAGATATACTTGGGTATGTTGAATCAAGAATTTATGCATGAACTATATGTACATAAGAAAAGTTAGAATTGAAGATTTAGACATATGGGATTATAAGTTGAATTGGGATTTGTGCAATAAGAATGAGGGTTGACATGAATTAATTGTTCTAAGCAATAAGAATGAGGGTTGACATGAATTATTGATAACTTTAAAGAACAATTAATTTGGGTATAATTAGGTATAACTTATATACATGAAAAGTTGGGCATAACATGTAATAAGGATTATTGTCATAACTATGTACGAGATTATGCAATCATAGTAGAATCTATGTATCCAAATCAAATTGGAACCATAAACATGAAATTGGGTTTAGAAGCGTGAACATGAATTATTGGATTGGGGTAAATCGGCATATAAAACCTAGATTGAAATTGTCAGTTGAAAGATGAACATGCCTAACCCGAGGTTAGATTGAGTTACGGTGTAAGTCTGCCCGGAACCGCCCGGCACATCCAGCAACCACAACAACAGGTCTAATGTGAGAGGTTAGCGCATTAAGCCCAAAACCCAAGGTTAGAACGAGTTTGCGGTAGAAGTCAGCCCGGAACCACTCGGCATATCCAGCAACCACAAGCAACATGTCTAATGTGAGAGGTTGAGTGCATTAATAAAAAGATTAATGCTATGAAATAAACATGTTAAGTGTGCTAAGGTTAAGTAAACGGAGGCGTATAGACAAACTTAGCCAACGTAATAATGGGGAATGGTAGCAAACCTTAGTTAAGAAAACTAAGTAAATAACGATGGATTATGGCAACATCAACAGATACGAGTATAACCGAATGGGAAGATAATAGGTTAGCTTGTTACAAGACAAGTAAGAATTATAACGTAGGTTATAATGATCGATACAAAGATGAAATAACTTATGAAAGAATGCAAGCCGTACTTAATTGAAGATTAAATAATCCGTGGGAACGGGAAAACATAAGTTATATTAGTAAGGGGAAAACTTATTAGTAAAACTAAGTTAAGATGACTAAGTTAATGAGTAAACGATAAAGAGATTTTGTAAGTAAACTTTAGTTAAGAGAACTAAGTAAACAATCATGGAAAGTCATGTTGGTAAACCTTATTTAAGAGGATTAAGTAAACAGTATTACAGAAAGTCGTGTTTGAGCTTGTTAGTAAACCTTAGTTAAGAGAACTAAGTAAATAATTAAAAGATCGCGGCTACATAAGAAATAGGGAAAGACTTATGAAAAAGAAACTTGGTAACTTAAAAACAAATATGGATGAGATAACCAAGTTAAAAAGAAAACCTAATGAGATAAAGCAAGCGCAAAATTAGAAGATTAGACTTAAGGTCTAATAACATGAAAGGGTAAGGCGCTTGGACCAGTTCATACGATAGGGGTTGAATAACCAAACACGGTAGATCATCACGATGCCGTAGGACGCAAGGGGGGCGAACGTCCATCTGATCATGCAGAAGGCTTCAAGGGACTGGGTTACGAAGCACGCGACTTCTGGGGACGTGAGGGTACTCTTGGTATCCCTCTGTGAGTGGAAGATGATACGCCTGTGATCACAGAGGTTAGGTCTGCGTGGGAAGAACCAATGAGTATGCCTTGATTGCAAAACAAGAGGTAACCAAAAGACTAAGATGGACCAGCGTGATTCAGCAAGACCAGTTAGTGCCCTGTGATAGCAAATCATCGTCTATCTACCATCTTCAGTCAGCACGTGAAGCGGAAAGGCGGAGAACTCCAAAAGACCATATACTTTGCTATCTAGTTATGGGTGAGGTTGTCCAATAGGAATGAAGGGCATAGGGAGCCGGGGTTACAGTTCTCATTCTTGATATTCTTGGGTGCCTTTCATCAGTTGAGGGAGGGGTCTAGTGGGACCATAGCTACAATAAAAGCAGACCTTAGCATCTGCATCGGCAGAAATCTGAAAGCTCCCGACCGAGTTCTGTGTTTCTTGATTAGCCCTGCCACGGTACTCGGGCGCACATATAGAGAACATGTGCAAATAGACATCGAGTACGATTGACGACACATAAGTGGGAAAAGTCTAGGTACACTCATGTCGCTCTAGGTGGTGTACCATAGACTAGAGGGCATTATTCGATGATAGAATCTAGTAGGATCTAGAATGGCAGTCCAAACGCTTACGTAACACAGTGATGATAGTTTTATGCAAATGTAGCGTTGATATACATACGACATTGGATAAGGGACTGCGTACATACAGTGGAGACCATGCGAGTAGAGTATACATTAATTGGGGGTAGCTACATATACACTATATTAGGTTAATCTACTAGAGAGTAGATGGGTGTGACGTGTGTGTAAGCCTTGAGTGCTAATAACACAAATAACCTAGTAAATAAGAAAATATAATTGAACGGTATATGTAGGATTATCCAAGAAGTGTAGTTTAAATTCATTCACACAGAACTTATGTTCTGTCCCCCTCCTCATAACATTCGCAGGTTAGGTTCATGACAGAGACTGTATAGCTTTGGATACTGGTTTAGCAGTATTATTATTAAGGTAAATCTACGTTTCAACTACATTATATTTATTCTTTCTTCTGTGAGATATTTTCCGAACTCTGACATGTTTTATGTCTCTGTCATAACATTCACAGGTTAGGTTCATGACAGAGACTGTATAGCTTTGGATACTGGTTTAGCAGTATTATTATTAAGGTAAAGCTATGTTTCAACTACATTATATTTATTCGTTCTGCTATGAGATATTAAGTTTTGTGTGAATGAATTTAAACTACAATTCTTGGATAATCCTATATATACCGTTCAATTATATTTTCTTATTTATTAGGTTTTTTGTGTTATTAGAACTCAGGGCTTACACACACGTCGCACCCATCTACTCTCTAGTAGATTAACCTAATATAGTGTATATGTAGCTACCCCCAATTAAGGTATACTCTACTCGCCTGGTCTCCACCGTATTCGTTCTGCTGTGAGATATTTTCCGAACTCTAACATGTTTTATGTCTCTGTCTTTCCTACAGGATACCAGAGCAAACCAACTCGGATTTCGATGGATTGGGTTTTTGAAAAAAATTCGATCCGTTGGAATCCGGGTTGTTACATCTGGTATCAAAGCTTCGGTTTAGTGTTCCTAGGGAAATAATGAGTGAGTGTATTTGTATTTTCAAAATTATAAATATAATATATATAAACCTAAGTTCATAAAAGAGCCCACTAGGTAGAAAAAGTAAAATATGGAATGAGTTGGGATATTGGTTTGTACACTAAAGGAATGAATATAGAAATTTTAAGACCCTTAGGTGGTTTGGTTGGAAAGTGTACAATATGATCTGGTATTGGAGAAAGAAAGTATCCCATAGGATGGAAACTGAAATGTTAGTATTTCAGAATAGTGGGTTTATAAGTGAAACCTTATAAATTAGAAAAAAAGTTAGAATGTGGAAAATGGATTAGGAATATATATATATATATATATATAGTTGAGAAGTGTCTAGGAAAGCCTAGTTGAGTTAAAGACCCATTTTGAGTCTAACCCAATGATTAACTTTTAAGAACTTGAATTTGTAAAAGTTTTTGCAAAAGAGTTTGTGGTGTTTTCAAGTTTTAATCTTAAAAGTATTTTTGATGTTTGAGGAAAATAGGTAAAAAACATATTTAGTGCATGTTGGGTTTTAAAGTAAAGTGGGGTATATATTTTGTAAAACAATGATTACTTGTTTTAAAAAGAATTCTTTCATGAAAAAGTTGCATTTTGAAAAGGAAGTTTTAAAATCTCTAGTCTGTTAACAATAAATTTTGATTATTGATCTATAAAGAAATTTTGTTGGGAGGACAAAATAAGTTGTAGAGAGTAAGAATAGAGTAGATTTTTGCACCTTATAGAAAGCAGCCAAAATTAACATAGGTAGAAACAATGTGAACCCGGTTAAGAAGTAGTTGACCTTGTCTACTCCAGTTTTGTGATTTAAAAAAAAAAGTGTTTTGCAATTTTATTTTGTGACATGTTTTTATGGTTTGGCAAAAGAAAGTTTTGGAGAAGAAAAAAGAGTTTTAACACTTTTAATTTTTGGAAGAAAAATGTAATGAAAAGGAAGGAAGCCAAACCATGTTTTTTTAAAAAAAAATTGGAGTAGGTAAGGATTAGTGCCTAGAAAGAACGAGAGAAATAAAAAGATCATCTTGGAATGGTATAAAATTCCCGTAGAATGCATAAACATTAAGAAACTTAGGTTTGTTGCTTGAGAAAAAGAAAAGTATAGGCTAGTAATACACAGCATGGACTAGTAGTAATTACTAGGTAGTGAAGGGCAAGTAAGCGTGTAGATCCCGTTGTTTGGACTTGTGACCTAGTCCTAAGATTCTTGGCCTGTAATAGTAGCTGTGTAGAAAAATGGGAAGGCTTATTTGAAAAATAATAAACTTAAGTAATTGGACTAAGTCAAATAAGCTAAGGAAGAGAATAGCCTAACTAAAAAGAAAACAACAAATTCAGTAAAGCAACAAACGTGATGGGAAAAGAAAAGGAAAATCTTAAGAAAAAGATGAATAAAAATGAAATTTTTCCAAGATAAGTTGAAAAAGAAAATAATTTTTTTCTTATGTGGTTGTACTTGGATAGGAAAATAGGAAATCGTTATAGAATAGTTATGTAAAAATCCAAGTACAATTAGAAAAGGTACGTAAAAGAAAAACGGAAGATGTGAATTTTTCCGTTTTATACCTTTTGGTAACATAAGAAATCGAAGTTAGAAAATTAGATTTTTCTAAATTTCGAAATTTAATGATGGCTGGTAGGGTTTTGGATGCAACAATTGGATGAACTATGCACTTACTCTGTAAGAGTGTGGGGAAATTTAGGTGAAAAATGTTTTGATTTTTCAAAAATATTGCATACATATAGAACTGCAAGTATATTTAGGATGTGAGCATCATGTTTTAAAAATATTTAAAAGTTTGCGTACATATAGGTGGTACCAATTAGGCATACATCACTACACCAAACAGCCCATTTTGTAACATTTTTTTCGTCTCAATTCGTAACAGTAATATCCGTTATTAAGTAGTCACGTTTATTACCATTATAATTGTTTATAATGTTTATTACCATTACAATGGCTGTGTTAAGTGGATAAGATGGTAATTTTACCTTCCCTTCATTATTTCTAATGCTTTCCTTTTTCGTTTTGCCATAGCACTTAAAAATTGCCCGTTCTTTTCCAACATCGCCGCCTAGGGTTACTACTTCCATACATTGCCTCTGCCTCGTTAATACATCGCTGACGTTATAATTTGTGATCACCTCTGCCTCGTTCTGCCAGATTTCGTAATTTCCGATTGTCTCCATAATTTGCGATTGCTCAGGTAATTTAATTTGGGTCTTTCGTTCAGATTTCAAATCGCTCTGTGAATATATGTCAATTTTTTGCTCATTTTTGTGCCTTGATGAGTCAACATCGATAATAACAGTAACAAATTTTATGTAATAACAGTATCAAGTTTTATGTAATTACAGTATCGAATTGCTCAAGTAATTAGTAACAGTTATTATCAGAATTTGCCAAGTAATTTAATAATATATTTTAGCCAACGTATTTGTTCCGACAATTTCATATTCCTTATTTTTTATTATTCATTTTCATTTTCAGTAATAAAAAATTTGAGAGTTTGAATCATGCAAGGAAATCAGTTTACTGGGCCTAGCCTTAGTGTACATTTACCGAGCCTCAGTGTAATGGGATAGATAATAATACTGTGTTCATGTTTCGGAAAAGGATTGCCATGTAGACAAGCTGTGTTTGAGGAGGAGATGCTTCAGAGGGAGAGAGTTTTTGCTGGCTTTTTCTCTTGATTCAGGCTTTCAAGAAGATATTTTGAATACATATGAAAGGTTAAAAAAAATTCTTTTTGTTAAAGTTTGTCTTCTTGTTTATTGGTGTTTTAGTTGAGATAGTTAAAAATGTGGTCAGTGAAATCTTCTTTGTTTTGATTAATAGAGGTAAAGAAGTGAAATCTATTGATAATAATACTCTTGGATTGCTTTGATGATAATATCCAGCAAAAGGACGATACTGACAGTTTTTATCAACTGTATACATGTTTGCTAAGTGGTAACTAAAATTCCCAATTGTTTTGACTATTCCTTTTATATTCTGTGATGAATTTTATATAATGGAATTTGGCTATAGGTTGCGGTGACATTTTAATTGGTTGGGCAGCTATATTATTTTATTAAAAAGTGGAGTCTGTGCAAGTTCTCGTGTCCAGCAAAACATACACAGATGTATATGTATATGTAAAACGGAAATTAATGTATCTATTTTTGCATGGAAGTTTCTATTTCAAATGTTTCTATAAATTAACAGATATCAGTAAACATTGATAGATGTAAGTAAACATTAATAGAATTGATGTTGTTTTAAGGATCTTAATTGGTTTTAGTTGCTCATAAAGCAAACATAGTCCAATAACTGAACTTGTAAATTTGAGCCAGTAACGTGCGTTAGGACATCTTAGGGTTTTCGTCTCAAAACTTCTGCCTCAAAATCGAATCTGCATTCATCAACTCCTCACCTCCACCACCTTCCAGCGCCACATTCACCTAGTATATTATATTTTTCTCAAATCGTATATTGTAAATGGATAGGTATTCTATCTAAGACATGGAATCAAATAGACTGTAGCTAATATCCATTATATTTCCTCGAGATTAATTCGTTTCTAGCTTTTGTTTTACTGAATCTGAATCTTCTTATTTGGTTTTTTCTAGTAAATGTTATTATTTTCAATTTTCAATCTATAAATCCATTAAAGCAACTTAAATGGCAAGTTCTTTAATGTCCTTTGTAGTTTTACTGACTCTAAATTTGTTTTGCATTACAAAATTGAGCATGACAATTATGGAAACTGAACCGAGTTTGATTACTTTCATTGCATCCTTTCATGCATCCTTTGTACTGCACCTTTGACCGTATAACTTGGATTGATGACCCGAATTCAAGGGGGATAACCTGCAAGATAAAAAAAATTAGCAGGGTAATTTGTTCTTGCAGGATAATTTGATTTTTAAATACTGAAATGGGTATAACGCTGTTTGATGTTTGCCAACACTCTGATGATTTTTTTTATCCGTTGAAGCGCTTTGATCTACCTTGGTAACTAATGAGAATGAACTACACTATTCTGTGTTCAGGTCTGATCTGAAGCACAGGTGAGAGAGGCGACTGACTAGGGCAACATTAGGGACAGGGCTATAGAAAACTGAAAAAAAAATGAAAATCATGTCACACCACCGCCTCCTGTCTATCCATCACATCAGGTCATAGTTCTGAAGCCCCTCTAGTTTTGTAGCCCTAATATTGGCTCTTCCATGCCGTCGTTGCCCTCTCTACTAAGGCTTAACCTACTGATTTTCCATTGTAAGTTTTTTTTCCTAATTTAGAATTTAAATCATTTATTTCATAACCTGTTAATATGTAATATGTTGGGAACCGAAAACAATAGACCATTTATTTAGTTGTTTATGGTTCCAACTTTAAGTTAGCGGTGAACTATGGTTAAGCTTGAATATACTTAACCAATCTAGCACGGTAATTTGATGGGGTTAAGTCATGAATCACTTAGATATACTTAACCAATCTAGCACGGTAATTTGATGGGGTTAAGTCATGAATCACTTGAGTATACTTAACCAATCTAGCACGGTAATTTGATGGGGTTAAGATTAAACATACTTGACCAATTTGACACGATGATCTGGATACGGTTAAGTCATGAATCGATGGAATACGCTTAACCAACTTGACACGTGATTCGTAGGGCTAAGTCATGGACTTGAATGACAACACTTAGCCAATTTGACGTGACATGTAGACGGGTTATGTCACGAACTTGAATGACCACACTTAACCAACTTGACATGCTAGACTGATAGGGGTTAAGTCTCTACACATAACCTGTTGGACGGAAACCCTAGTTACACGGTCCTTTTCAGCAGTAACCCTCTTGGATGTATCACGATACCCTAGGGACTAGGCTAGGGTGGGCACGATTACTGGGCTGATTGTAGGCGACCAAAACGACGGCTGAGGTTGGTGCGCCATTGTAGGTTCAAGTGGGCTATGGTCGCGCACGTAGTCCAGAGTTGAAAAAGCAGGCATGGGCACCAGTAGTTTTACACTGTGCGTGCTTGGGATGGTGTCAGTGGTTGACACCCTAGGACTTGATACACCCTAGGGTGGACCTAGCACGGGTAGCTACATTCGTGATTGGGTCGTATGACACCAACACAACGAGCTAGGTCTTGTAGGGAGCCGATCGACTAAAGCGTGACGTAGGGCGTTGTTCGATAGGTAGCGTAATCCCTAGTGGTCCTAGGTGGCATAAACCCTAGTCGAAAACGTCCATTAGGTAGCATAATCCCTAGTGGTCCTAGGTGGCATAAACCCTAATCAAATCTAGAAACTGTTCAATAGGTAGCATAATCCCTAGTGGTCCTAGGTGGCGTAAATCCTAGTTGAACACGCAATAATTCGTGATAAGGAAAACTGGCCAAATCAAGGGTGGCAGTCCGAGCGATTTCAAGGAGGGTGACACTACGTTGTAGTAGTATAGAATAACGTGATGGAACTCGTACGATATACGGCAAGGGACTATACATATACATGGAAGGTATGATACGAGTTAGGATGCTAGTACGGTTGGTGTTGAGGACGTTAGACATGCGATGCTATTCCGAGTTTATCCTGTTACCTTGGTTATCCTGTTACCTTGGTTATCTTGTTACTTGAGTTTATCTTGTTATCTTAGTTTAATCTGTGTATCTTGTCATCAGGCTTTTGTTTACTTTCGGTTTATACATGTCATGTTACTCTTACCTGTTTTTAGGATGAAAGTAGCTAGGACTTACCAGTCTTTATGACTGACCCCGTTTTGTTTCGCCTCTTTCTCTTCCGTTCCCCCCCCCCGCAGGTTTACAGGGAGGAAATGTTGCTACTTAGTTCGGATTCTCTGCTGCAAGATCATCATTTATGGCTTGGACTTTTCTTGGCTATGGCTATTTTACTGTTTTACTTGGGGAATAATTTATGACTATGGTTTTATGCTTCTTTATTATTGCAAGACAGGTTTCGATGTAAGTAATTTAATGGCACTTTGATGTAAAAGGTTTTAGACCTTACTACTTTTATAAAGTAATAAAATCATGTTTTCTTCCGCTGCTTTATATGTTCTGTCTTGTAATATTTCTGTGCATGTTTACCTAGATAATACTCCACCAAAGCTAGTGCATTCCCTTTGCGAGTGACCCTAGCGGAGGTGGGGTGTTACATCGCATCTCCAATGATGCTAACAATCCTAATGTGAAATCCCTAGATGGCTTAAAATAAAAGGTCGATATAAACTCCAAGCTCTGCCTTTCTATGAATAGAGCACTCAAAGTCTTCCTCTGCTTAGTCAATGCATCCGCCGCTACATTACCCTTGCCCGGGATGTAAGCTATCTCAAAGTCGTAGGACGCTAGGAACTCCATCCACCATTATTGCCTTAGGTTGAGATCCTTTTGCGAGAACAAGTATTTGAGAAACTTATGATCCATGTAAAGCTCAAATCTTTCTCTAAGAGGATAATGTTTCCAAGACTTTAATACGAACGCTATTGCAGACAACTTTAGATCATGTTAGTGTAGTTCTTCTCATGAACGCTTAATTGTCTACTACCATAGCATACTACCCTTCCTTCTTGCATCAGAACGACACCAATCCCTGTGCCACAAGCGTCTATGTAGATTATGAACCTTACTTCCATCGGGGAGACTCAGAACTGGGGCTGATGTCAGATCCCTTTTTAATCTCTGAAAGGCATCCTCATAATCAACGCTCCATGAAAAAGCCGAGTTCTTTTATGTCAATCAGGTGAGTGGGGCTAATACCCTTGCAAAGTCCTTGATAAACTTTCTATAATAGCCCGCCAACCCTAGAAAACTTCTCTTCTCCGTTGCATTCTTTGGAGCCCACGAATATTGAACCGCGACAACTTTTGCGGGGTCCAGTGTTATCTAGTCCTTGGAGACGCATGCCCTAGGAACCTTACTTCCTTTCTCCAAAAGTGACACTTAGAAAACTTTGCCTTGAGCTGATGCGATCTGAGAGTGCGTAGAACCTAGCCTAAGTGTAGGGCATGCTCCTCTTCATTCTTGAGAAGATCAAAAGTCATCGACAAAGACCGCCACAAACTTGTTCAGGAACTCCCTAAACACCCTACTCATCAAGTCCACAAAATAGGCGGGTGCATTGGGTAGCCGAAAAGGCATGACCAACCACTCGAATAAACCATCTAGAGTTCTGAATGCAATCTTACTGATGATGTCCTCTGCCATCCTTGGCTGATGAAATTCCGTGGCAAATTCATCTATGAGAAAATTAATGCGCATACTAGCCGATCAAACAGGTCATCAATCCTCGGAAGCGAATGTGTGTTCTTCTTGGCGAGTTTATTCAGCTCCCTATAATCTACACATAGACGAAGTGAGCCGTCTACCTTAGTTGCAAAGACGACTGGATCTCTCCACTCTGATATGCCCCATCTAATAGATACTTTCTCGAATAGCTCACCTACTTGCTTGTTGAGCTCCCTCCTCTCTCCAGGAGCAATATGGCGCACTGGTAAAGCAACTAACTTCGCATTCTCTACCAAGTAAATCTAGAAGTCTATCTCATGCATCGAAGGTAGTCCCTTAACTTCCTCAAACACATCCGAGTAATTTCTAACTATGGGCACAGATCGCAAATCATCGACAGAAGCATCAAGCGATTCTAGAAAACTGAGCATCACTGACTCCTGTGGGTCGCAGGAAATTTCGAGAGTTCTACCACGTCAAGTGAGAAGTCTAACTACTTACTTTTCACAATCAAGGATGAAACCATACATGGCTAGCGAATCCATGCCTAGAATCAAACCATTGCCCATAAAGATCAACATGTATGCGTCGCATTCAAACTTAACGCCCAACATAGAAATTCTCAAACCCTTACATATCATGGATAAGTGAGTCGTACCTCCTATGGGGTTTGAGACTACTACAGGATCAGAGACTATACTAGTATTAAGGTGCAGACTGTCTACTAAAGAACTGGATATAAACGAATGTGAAGCGCTGAAATCAAACAGGGTTCGAACAGGATAGTCAAAAAGGGAAATCAAACCTTCAACCGTGACTTTCCAACCTCGATTAGGTCCGCTAGCCTCAAGAGCGTGCAATTGTCCAAAAGTTCCTGCACCTTGTCCTTGCTTGCTAGGGCATTGCTTAGTGAAGTGTCCCACTTAGCCACAATTAAAGCAGGCTTTCTTTGCCTTTCTGCAGTCCTTCACAAAATGATCCATAACTATGCAACCACGACACTTGATATCTTTCTTGATCTGAGCCTTGTCAGGCTTTCCTATTTTCTTTTGCTTTCCTTTCCTGAGTCGCCATTTCTGTTTCTCGCCCTTAGCCTGTGTCTCCTCGGTCTTACTGTGTTTCGTCTCATCCTTGCCATTTTTGTGCATAAATGCTATATCAACCAGTCTTTCAAACGTCACACCCATTGGTATATGTGATAATGCAAGTCCTTAGAGAGGTTGATTCAACCCTCTCGCAAACCTAAGAGCCTTCTTATGGGGTGTATTCACCAAGTCTAGACCAAAGCTTACTAGCTGATTGAACTTATTCACATAATCTTTAATAGACATGTCCCCTTGTTTCAAATCCAAGAATATTTCCATCTATAATCCCTCTTCCGCCTGAGATAGAAACTTCATCTCGAATCTTTATCAGAAATCATCCCAAATAGCTAATAGTTGCCATGCCTATGTAACTTCCCACCACTAAAAAGCCTCATCCTTCAGTTTCCATGAGGCCAGCTGTATCTTCCTTCTATCATCAAGCTAAAAAAGACCGAACACATTCTCTGTTTCTCTTAACCAATTACGTGATTCAACAAAACTCTCTATACCGCGGAACAGATTTCCTCCCATAGCACAAAAGCCTTTACATAGCTTAGAAAAGTTATCTACTCGCGAAGGAAGAGCAACTACGGCTGCAGCTAGGGGTGGGGAATCTCCTGGACTTCTGGCAGGTGCCATAGCCTCAAGATACCTACGAAGCCATGTCAGTAGCAGAGTGCCCTCGGGAAGATTGCGTTCCCCATACATGCTGAAAAGAGAAGAAACAAAAGATTCAACAAGAGATTGAGAGAATATCAGATATGGCTTGAGGGGATATGTTTTTCAAAAACATATTTTTGTTCGAAAATACTTTGCTTTTGAAAACAATTTTAAAACTTTTTCTTTGATCTTGTAACCTTTAGCTCTGATACCAAATGTGACACCCCACGTCTGTTAATGTCACTCATAAGAGAGTGCATTAAGTTTTGTAAAGTGCAATAGGTAAACAGTACAAAAATTCACAAGACAGATTTAAAATAAGCAATGGAAAATTTCGACTTCATTATTAAAAATAAAATGTAGTCTCAAATAGGTTACATCAAAACTAGTTACATTAAAACCAAGTATCTCAAATATGTCTCATAAAACAAAATAAAAGAGTGTAGTGATATAAAACCATATCCCTCATAGCAAGCCATAGCTGAGTAGAAAGGAAGTCAATATGGTACAACTCAGAAAGTCCAGATTCAAGGTGAAGGAGAAAGTCCTAATCATTGAGGTGTGCTACCTGTCTGAGGACCGGGAGGAAAGGAAGAAAGAAGCGAAAACAAAAGGGACAGCCATAAAGTCTGGCGAATTCCAGTGATTTTCAAATATGTTAAAAATAGAGATACCAAGATAGATAAACAAGACTGGACGAGAAAGTATATTAACTTATAAGGTAACCAAATAAACTAAACAGAATAACAGGATTGACAAGAATAACCGATATAAACTATGATCGAGTAATACTTCACATTTACATACTAAAACAGATATGTCTACACCAATACTAGTATAACAGGATTAGGTGTTAACCTAATTGCTTAACAAAAATAGCAGGATTAAACAGCAGAGTTAAATAGGAGGATTAGGCAGACCCTAATTACATAACAGGATTAGGTGTTACCCTAACTACATAACAGCAGGATTAAGTGTACCTGTAATGACCTGGGTTTTCGATCAACTAATTTTAAGTATTTAATATGGATTTAAATATAGAGTAGATAATATAAATCAATTTTTATATTAAGTTATCAAATTCGAAGTTAATTGAATTCAAAATTTAAAACTAAATTTAATACAGTTCAGATAATCAATAGGAAATTCCATTTGAATTGGAATAATAATATTAATTTATTTTCGAGGAGATTAATTGTGTTAAAATTAATTTATATTGATTTAAATTAATATCTCCCTCAGATGATTAAATTAGACTTCGTAGCCTATCCCGGTGTGTTCAGAATATAGGGATAACCCTAAAAATGTTGGTTATTGTGTTCAGAAAGTAGTCTGGGATCACAGGGTATTTTAAATTTAAGGATACCAGTAAATACCTACCTCAGTAAATCCCACCTGGTAAAATACCTACCTAAATTTCCTTGGTGCTTAAGGATGCATCATGTATAAAATCGCACCTCATGTTTCCCATTTCCATTTATAAAATTATCGTGACCTCCTTGTTCTCATTTCATTCCTCCAGCAAATTAAAACAAAAATGTCGATGCAAAATATATGCACAAATAGAAGCATCCCATTCTGACTTCTATAGAACGCGCCTATCCCCACTATCTTCATTTCATTTTACATTTCTTCAATTCAAATCAAAACAGAAAGCTACAAGTAGAAAATCTCCATGACCCTTTCCCTTTACAAATCGAAATTTCCCCCTTCGTTATTTTGATTTCGTTGGTCACCGAACCATCTTCCTTCACCAAATCAGCTGTTGTTCATTGTTTTAAATTCGATCCGAGTTCCTCAAGTTCGAAAACCGCGGAGCCCTTAAAGCCGACATCAAATGGATGCATCGCGAAATGGGGAAGCGAGGGTGAGCGATTCTTGTTGGGACGTCGAGCGACTTTGGTTTGAGGGTTCGAAGGGGGTTCTAGTAAATCAAATAGGAAAGTAGCGATCTGAAAATGAGTTGCGATGGGGGTTTGACAGTAGGTGTTCGTCGAAGGTTGATTTGTGTATTTGGGTATGGTGCATATGCTGCTCGAGGTCACGAAGTGCCAGAAAGGCCTGGACACTATCACGATGCAAGAAGAAGGCTCGATGGCCTGTATAATGGCCACAAAGGAATACAAGGTCACGGTTGTGGGAGGTGTTCAGGTTCGATTCAATGGTGATGCAAGGACGTGGAACAGTGGACTGCAAAAGGAGTTAGGGATGGTGGGAGAATCCGACTTTGTGGGTTTCCTTGTTATTGGAGCGAGATTCCTCAAATGGAGAAGATCGGTTAGGGGACTGATTCATGTATTATTATGGTTTTAAGGTTATCAAATTTATATTTAAATTAGTTAATGTCGAGTAGTTTTAATAAAAATATAATTTGCATGTTTAATTCTTATTTAAATCAGATTAGTATATCATTTAAAACTAAGATTTAGTACTCTATTGAAAAAGATATGCCATTTTCTGCCAATCAGAATTTGAAACTGACTAAGGAAATATATACCATCCTATATGTTTAGCTAGTACACAAATTAAATATTTAGATTACCATTTGGGTATAAATATATAAATGGTAAAGAAAATATACATAGATTAGTTTAATTATATTGGTTAAGTTAAATTTATTTAGACAGTAGAATGTTAATAATTTTAATTAACTTAAAATCTTATAAGTTGTTAATTTTACAATATGCTTTAATATATATATATATATATAGAAAATTTGTTTATTATTAAATAGTTCATTTAAAACAAATAAATGTTGATCAACAAATTTAAATCAAATTATCATAGGAACAAATTCTTTCGATAAGATTCGTAGTAGATGATTTGGAAATAAACAGATATCCGACAACCGCGATTTCAGTGAGTAAATCTCACTCACCTTATTTAGAATTATTTTTATCCATTAAAAATTATTGTCTGTGCTTATTTGAAGGCTTTCTGGTTGATTTAAATTTATTAGTCATTTAGGGTTGACTATTATATATATATATTGGGTTGATTAGTGGATGATTCCCGCACTCTCATTAGCGGATGCCCGCAGTTTCATAGCGGATGATTTCCTTATGCGCCCCACAAATATATATATAATAGTGGCTGACCTTCATACCGCGATGTCCTGCCTCAAAGCAGGATGGGTATTACTATGTTGACTAACGTCTGTGGATGCAGGAAAACAGGTTGGAGGAATCCAATTGGATTCCTCAAAAATATATTATCTGTTTGTTTATTTGTTTGCATATATACTGTCATATACGATGTGTTAGAAAACCTGAAATAAATAATTGGTTGTTGGTGTTTAAGTATCACTGGGCCCAAATGTTGATATTTAAAAATGTCATAAAAAGGAATTTTTCAAATTTAAAAGGGAAATTCTATTTTTCTAAAAATAGAATTTGAAATTCGAATAGAATAGAAATATTAACTTGTTTTAAAGAATAAAAACAAGTAGTTCATTTATAAACGAAGTTATAAATGAAGTGAAAAGAATTATCATTGGATAATTCCGAAATAATAATACAAGTGTGAATTTGAAAAGGAGAATCTATTTTCCCGAAGCAGAAATATTTATGTTTAAATTTGACTATGTTGGATTTATAAAATAAATTATTCCCAAACGAGATATTTAAATTTAGTTTAAATAGAAACTGGGATAAGACATAAAAATAGATCTATATTTATATAGATAAGTTATAAGAAATAGAAATTTCCAAAATAAGATTTTGGTTTTTAAATAGATTTCGAAATAGACTTGTTTAAATAAGATAAGGAAATTGATATAATGGCGTTTATAAATAAAATGAATAAATTATCAAGAGATAATTTTGAATATTTAAATTCAAGTATGAATTTAAAATTTAAAATTTTAATAAAGAGAATTGAAATGGAATTTGAATAAAAAAATTCAAATATAGAATTTGAATATAGAAATTCAAATGGAATTTGAATAAAGAAAATTTGAATATAGAAAATTCAAAGAGAATGGAAATGGAATTTGAATAAAGAAAATTCAAATATAGAATTTGAATATAGAAAATTCAAAGAGAATTGTAATGGAATTTGAATATAGGAAATTCAAGTAGAATTGAAAAGGAATTTGAAATAGAAGATCGAAGTATAAATAAATTTATTTCCGAGTTAGGGAAAATCGTCAATTTTAGAAGATCAAAAATATTATGCTGAATTGGAAAAATGGATTTAATATATATATATATATATATATTAGAATGGAGTTGAGTTTATTTTAAACGAAGCTTAAAAGTTTATATATATATATATAAATATAATTAAAACGAACACACCGCGGCTCGGTAGTTCGTAAATTGGCGATTCGAACTTCAATTGAGTATATAGAATTCAAATTAAGTTGGAATTCTTTGAAACAAGAACCGTCAGGACTAGCTAGATAATAGTTTACTGATAGAAGAGAAAAAACTGGATTTCGTCGAATAGATTTTGAGATATGTCAAAATCAAATTTCTAAAAGTGCAGCGCCAAAATCGTATATAAACCATAATGGTTTATATAAATAAATAAAGAGATTTTAAGCAAATAAAAACTTAGATTTTTATTATACAAACCCGGACTTGAGTTATAACATGAATATGAACTCAAGTGAAGTAAATGGAACGATTTCTGAAACGAAAATCATATTTTCGGTTGTTGAATAGAATTAACTAAGCAAAAGAGGAATTAGTTAATTAAGTTTAAGACTGAGTTCATCTTTGAACAAGTAAATTAAACTGGTGGATTCATATTCGAATAAAATATGAAACCTGAGTTTGAAAAATGGAATTGGATTGGTTCTAAGTAAGTTAAAGTCATATTTGAACATGTTATGTTCAAACAAAAAGTGAAATAGGCAAAAAGTTAAATAGAAATTAGTTAATGGAATTTTTAATTGAAGTTGAACTTTGAAAGGAAACTGGGATTTGAGAACTTATATTCAAAATTGAATATGAAACGTAAGTTGAAAATGTAGTTCAATTAGTTGTAAACAAGTTAAAGTATATTTGAACATGTTATGTTCAAATGTAAGGTGAAATATGCAAAAGAGTTAATTAACAAATTTATTAACGAATTGAGTTAAAACGATGGAAGTAAGTTGGAATAAATTGGAAATAATTAGATAAAGGTTAGACAGGTATGGAATGAAGTGTATGAAGGTTATAAATAGAATGCTCGACAAAAAGGTATGTATTTAATTCGTATATGAGATTTTATGCGCCGTATCGGCTAGCTACTAGGCTTTTCTTTTTCTTTTTGGATTGGAGAGGCCTGTGTGGCAAGGTTTGAATTTTTCCGGTAACCCTGTACAAAGGAGAATATGGAGAATTTTTCCAGGAATTTAAAGAGTTAGAATATTTTTAAGAAGTTTGATAACTATAAATCTATATCTCAATATATATAGAAGTCGATAAGGAAACGAACTTAAAAATAGAATAGTATAATCAAAAAGGAAGTCTAGGAATAAAATCTCGTAAGAATAGAAAGAGAAAATGTATACGTGTTTAAAAGTGAATAATTAGTTGTATGGTATTGATTATTTCGAGTAAGTAGTCTTATCTGTTTTGACGTTATGAATGTTATTCAGTCAAGGTCTGAGAGGTAGTTATACCCCAACTTGATTGATTTCATTATTAACAAATAAATAGTAAGATTTCGGGTTCGAAGATCAATGTTGAATAAGAGTTAGTTGAATATAGTTTTTGGGTTGTCGTAACGATGTTTTACACAACATCCGTATTAACCCGAATAAGAGTAAGTTGAAAATAGAACAATAAATATTTCCTAAATATAGAAATAAACAAGTTCAGAAAAGAGTTAAGTAATTGGAATACTTTCCAATTATAAATAGAAGAAATTTTCTAAATTTAGAAAATAAAAGAAGGTGATATTCGGAAATGTTTTCCAAATAGCATAGAAGGACAATATGATTATTGAAAATACTTGATTAACAAATGTTGATAAGGAAATAGAGAAGAGATTTCATAAATGAAATATTTATTAAAGAGCCCAGTGATTTGTTTGATATGTTGAATGAACACTTGTTTTTATTCGATAATTAAATCACAGATTATCGAAGTTTTTGACCATCATTGTCACAAAGCTACGTCACACAGACCATGCTTTGATCCTCAACCACAAGACTTTGCTTTGCAACATAAGCCTTGATCATATGCCACTTAGGCGTGCCACACAGGCAATCCACTCCATGCGACTGATTTCTATCAATATATAACCTCTGAGTTCGTACGTCTCAGAGAAGGGCGTTAAGCAAGAGAATAAATTCTCCGCCGCCAAACAGATATATATTTAACAGAGATCAATTCGCACGCATTTAATTCATGCATCTAATTCGCACGCAGGCGTCATGTTTTATTTTTATTTCCACAAATATTTCCAATTCATTCCAATCACCAATGGGTATTTTTCAACCACAACCAAACAATATCAACCACAAACAATTATTCAACCATTCGTATTTTTCATTCAATATTTCACACCAATTCACAACAATAAATATCGTCCATGGTTTGTGGACGAGGGGAGTATATATATATATATATATATATATATATATTATAATTGCTATATTTCACTTGCATTTCAACACATATATCAATTATTCTATGCATGTAAAATTCATACTTCGCTTATATAGCGTACACTACGCATGTACATGAGGTATACAACACGTGTGTAATTTATATTTCGCTTATATAGCTTACACTACGCATGTACATGAGGTATACAACACGTGTGTAATTTATATTTCGCTAATATAATTTATACACGACATTTTCCATTCAAATTCTATTAATTTAGATTTCTCACTTTGGTTTTCGGAGTGCTAAAAATCGTAGATGACTCAGAAAAATCCGCGGCTTCTTCTATTCGGTAGAGAGCTTCCTTGCAGTCCCGATGTTTCCTGTTTCATCGAGTTTCGTCAACACACCAAAAAGATATGATTTTTCAAAGTGCAAACATCAAAAAGAACTCACCTTTCACGATGGTTCAAAACTAGGTTTGCGGTTTTCGCGAGAACCGAGGCACGAGGGGATGATCGGCGGGTTGGACGTGGAAGAGGGCGGAAAGGGGGTCCTGTCGGTGGTGGTTTGGTGGCGTTCGGTGGTCGAGATCGGCGGCGGCGGCGATGGGAAGGTCGGAACTTCCTGGGGCTCGTGCTCGACGATGCAGAGGAGGGAGGAGACGAGGGTAGGTCGGATTTGAAGAGGGGAGGGAGGCGAAGCGAACGGCGGTGGTGGCGGAGGCTGTAGGTGGCTGAGGCGGCTGCGATCGGGCCTGGAAGGTTCGAACGGTTTTCGCCATCGGTCGAGATAGAGAGCGAGGGTTTTTAGTTTTTTTTATAAAAATAATGAATGGAGAAATATGATTGGTCGATGGTTTTAATAAATTTTTAAATAGTGTTTTCTTTAACGAACTCCTTTTCAAACCCAACGACTGTCGCCCCTAGCTAAATACCCCCATCCCGGACACAATGGGATAGGTTTCGTTAGCCAATTCGACTGTTACAGTCAGTTATTTTTCAAATTAAAGTATAAAACATTTAATTTTAACTTTGAACGTACATTTCAATTTGCCAGGGCCACAAACTGATTCGAAAAATTCCAGAAAAATAAATCTACCTATGTTTTGACGCTACGGTCCCAACAAAACTAGTTTCGTCGAATTCTGAGATCGTTTGAAAAATGGCCATTTTCTGGTCGATCCAATTTAACAGAAATTGACCAAACGCATTTTCTTTTTCCACGCTCACATACTAGCTTCAAAAATTATGAAATTTGAAACCTAGTAATAGTTTGACATCCCAGACCCAACAAAAGTGGTTTCGTCGAATTCCGAGGTCGTATGCAAAATATCAATTTTCCAAGGCTATATATTCTATATAGCGACCATTCTGAAAATTCATTCGGCCATAACTTTTGATTCCCGTTATGAAACTTCGATTTTTCAGATTCGTTAGAAAGGTATTGATAAACAGATTTAAATATTTTTGGTTTCGCTAAAATCCGTTATATTTTCCACCCTGCACAGTCAGTCAAAGTCTGAATTCAAATTTTCAAACTGACTCACTATTTCTAATTCACTATTTTATTGAAATATTCTATTTCAATTGTTCAAATTCCTTTGAAATCACCAATTTAAAAATATTAAATTGGCTCGTATTTTCCGGGTTATTACAATATATATATATATTACAATCAGATCGGTTCGGGTGTCTTTAATGAGAAGAGAATTGGTTCGAGTGCCCATGTTATGAACAGATCGGTTCGAGTGCCTTTCCTGAGCGGATCGGGTCGGAGATGTGAGAATGGAAGGGATCGGATTGGATAAAGCTGCAGGAAGGTGGCTTCATTCGGATCGGCTAACACTGAACCGAACCGCACCAACACCCTAAAACCCAAAACCTATCCACTCCACTAATTTTAACACTCCAACCATTATCATCTCCCTCGACCCGGACAGAGATCACATGCCTTATCCCAAGTGCTCTGAGATCATCTGCTCTGCCTCAAACCGATCCCATTCCGCTCTTCTGCTCCTTCTCCATTTCTCCAGCACCACCAAACCCGTTTCCTTTTAAAAGCTTACTCATGGCAAAACATCTATGAATCAATGTATTCATTGCCGACTTAGACCCCCTCCACGACTGCCTAGAGGTGGCGACGAGGTTGCCAACAACGATGGCGATGAGGGCACAAGACACAGTGACACATCGATGTGACATCGGGTAAAATCACTTAAATTGCTTCTAAATTTGGGTTTAAATCGATTAAAACTGAATTAGTCAAAGATTAAAGCCCCACCTATAAGTTTATTTCGAGAATTAGGGAAGTTTTCTTCGCAATTTAGAGATTAGGGTTTTCGAAATAAGAAGGCCGACAGTAGAAAGTGAGAAATTAAAGAGGTACGCGTGAATATATATGTGTATAAAGTGGTTGTACCTTCGTGTTCTAGTGGATTAGACATTCTAGAAAGGTCCGATCAGCAAATGGTCCAGGCCAGCATAAAGCCCTTCAGCCCATTGACGCAATGGTGGTTGAAGTACGGACTGGATTGGATAGACTTAATCCGAATTGGAGTATGATCACTATGGTTAATTCAGCACATGAAACAGATCAAAATGAGGATGTAACAAATCATAAGTCTGCACCATAAAAGTTTACCTAGAAGAACTGCTCGGACATTAAGTGAAATTCTCGAAATTATTGGAAACAACAGGAGTAATTCATGCATCCCATAACGTATTTATAGACACCGAGAGATGAGACTTGATGAAGTGTCACAACTTTGCAAACGAATGGAAGCAACTATTCAATGACTTCAATTCAAAAACAAATAGATGGACCATTTCGAAGCACTCCCCATCCCCGATAAGAGCGTACTCCAAGGGGGCAAAATGTTAGCCTACTTTGTGATTAGGCTACACAAAACTAAAGAATCGAGTGACAAGTTGTATTCAAAAGGAAAAGAGGCGGTGGACATCAATTCGGATCGGACCTTCCCAACAGAACCCTTTTTTGCATTCACAAGCAGGTTAACTAGACAACATGAAGTCATTTATACCGGTTCGGAGCATTGATACTGATCCGACGCATGATTTATCTGCCGATCCGAACTGAAGTCCAGAAGCTACAGCAGTTACAACCCATGATCCCATCAGATGCGAATGGTTACGTATCCATTCCCCCGCGATCACCAACGAACAAAATGCACTGGCATCATCCCAAAGCCTCTAATCCCGACTTTGAAGGGATGGGATGCACGTGTACCTGAGCCGAAGACCTTCAAGAGGGATTTTCTGCCTATAAATACACCACCAAGCTTCATTTTAAGGGATCTTTTGGCAAAATCTTGATTCTCACAACCACCGAATTCCATTGCTTCATTCAGATCATAATAAGCTTTTGGGGCATATTTCATAAAAGATTGAGTGAATTTACTAATTGTAAAAGTGAGATTGAGGGATAAGCATCATTGTATTTGTACTTGAATCATCCATCAACAATGTATAAAGTGGACATAGGCTCTTTAACGCCGAACCACTATAAATCGCATGTTCTTACTGCTTTTCTTACTATTTTACTTGAACCTGTCTCTTGTTTGGGTGTTAGAACCAATTTTTGGTCTAACAGTTGTATGGGTCGGTCATGAACCTGAATGAAGGGTCGGTCGTACACCTAGATAAGTGGTCTGTCGAACATGGCCAGGGATCGGTCACAGAGTAATTTTTTGGAAATTTATATTTTTGGGTACGACTCGGATTAGAAGAAAAGAGCTTGAAAAAAATATTTCGGTGGCAACCCCCCGAACCCTACTCAAGCCACAACGCAGTGATGTAATTTAGCTAGGTGATGGTGTGGCTTCGACGTAAACTAAAGTAGGAATATTCAAAGTGTTGAATGTATTCGTTAATCGGTGTAGAACAATGAATGGTATGACAACTCAAAGGTGTCCTGAGTGGGGTGATAATGCTATAGACTATATGGAATCTTATATTGAAGTTGTTTGGTTCGATGGTGATGGTAGATTCAACGAGAGTCCATATGAGGATGCTCGAAGTGATGTGATTTGTTCGTTGTTTATTGTACACAACGAATGTGGGAATGACTCAAGGATGTATTAAGTTCATGTGAAAGAACGACTCAAGGATGTATTGAGCTCATGTGAAGTAACGGTTGCCCTAAAGTGTTCTGAGCTTATGGATAGTCGCAAGTGAAGACGACTAGATATACTGAAGGGCGAGGAATTATCGTTGCCGTAGGTTCTAGCTGGCTCAAAGTAGAGGTATAATAGGGGCACCAGATGTAAGTCGAGTACCCTGGGTATCGTTGAAAGGCCTAGGTACGTATCGTTGAAAGGCGTATGAGGTCCTTGTTGGAACCGGGGTTACCATTAACCCTTGACAGATAGCAGTATGGGCCAGTCATACGATTACGATAGTTTCGAAGCAGGATTGGCGGTGATAGCCAGAGTCAGTCGTGGATTATTGGTTGTTCTGTTTTTACCATCTCACATGGATTATCCAAAGTCAAGAGAGATGTTCCTTGAGTGCTTGACTGATTTGGTTTGGGCCTCTGGGGAGAGTGCTTGAGAGATGTTAAACTTGATTAGGATTGTCTACGTGAGATCTAAGTAATTTGGATGCTATGAGTGTTATCGATGGTTGTTCTGATTTCCGTGGATGAATTGTTGTTACCGTGGATGTTATGGGTTGTAAAGGCTATCACTGTCCGATATGGGGGAAGATGGGAGTTGAGTTCTTCTCTGGTGTTTGGTAGATTGGTTTGTAAAGCTACCTATCCTCATATACTTTATTGATGAAGTTTTTTAGTTGTTTTATAACACACCAAGGCTGTTGTCTGACTCAAGGTTTTGTGTTTCCTATTATACCTTGGGTTGTTCATCCATTTTTGGGTGGCAGACTAGGTGGTAGGTGACAGATGATAGCTTAGTAAAGAGGATGTAGCAGTTCAGAGGCGAGAAGAAGGCTAGCATACTATCTCTCTTACTATATAGTATTTGGATTTTCCACTGTTTGATATTCTACTTTGAGTGATGTAGTGAGGCAAATTTGTACAGACATATGTTGAAATCCTGGTGTAAGGATGTCTTTCTTATTGTTTGAAAATTTGAGATTTCTGCTTAAATATGCTTCACCACTATTACCTGTTGTATATATCTTCTATTATATTTTATCCTTGCGTTGTGAGATTTACGACAGGTTCTGCTTGTATTAACATAACTTGATGGTCATCCATAGCTTCCTGGCACACCTTTCAATGCACTTTTCCTCTTGTTTAGTGCAGGGGTTATGGGCGGTTGTCACATATATCACAAAAATTATATATCTTTAATAGATGGAAGTGATGAACCTATGACTATCTACTATGTTTTAATAAATCAGAATATTTCAATTCCAAACTGCTCCACTTTATTCCTTCCATATTGTTTTATCTAACTAAAGCTTCCTAAACCATTTTAGTAAAAAATACAAAATATTTCAGCTTATATTTTAACTCTTTAAATTTCAATAATAAAGGCGTAAAATAATGACAAGCTTGCCACTTATTAGGTGACATTTCTGGTACTTTTCACAACCTTGCTTTGAGTTCGAATCATGGTTGGTGATAATCTATGTAGTTTTCTTCTTTTTCCAAACTTTTCTAGGATATTACATTTGTGACTTCTTAGTGTGTCGCTAATATAATTATGGACCATAACTAGCTACATGGAAGGACTAAAACTGGTGCAAGTATCCACTTTTAAAATTACTCATAGTACCAGGAGAAATAAGAAAGACAGGGAAAATTCATTTGGCAAGTCTCATAAGAGGTATTCAGCAATGTCTGCTAATCACTTGCGCTTTCATATAGGAGGCATATTAACTCAACTTCATGCAATCAGAATTTCTCACTCTTTTCAGGAGTTGATCTTTTGTTTGACAAGTCAAATGGTTCCCTTTTACTATGAACAACAGTTAGTACAGAACCACCTTTTAAACCTATTCTCTTAATTATATGCTTCAGATATTTTAACGACTTATGTTCCACACATAATGGATATGTCTTCAGTGATGTTGCTACATAAATCACTTGTGATTAGAGAAATGAATGAATTCTAACTGAAGAAAAATGGATTAAGAACAAGTATGGGGGATGTAATGAAATTTAGCTAAGAATATAAATGACACAGGAGTGAGGACACTAAGCAGCCGTTGCATGATGTATAAGGTGCGTGATGTATAATGATGACATTGTAATGAATTTTTTATGTAGTACACGTGCATTATAAGTTGCATCTTTAAGATTTAGCAATGCCATCGGGGTATAATTATTTCGAAGTTAACATACATTATTATGGTATCGCAAAATTTTAGCAGCGCCATACTGGCTTCCACTTAGTGACATTATACAATTTAGTGATGCTCATTTTTCTATCGGCGCTTCTAATGTCACTATGGCGTCATTAAAAAATATTAGCGATGCCAAATTCATGTCAGCGTACTACATCTTTCTGGAAGTGAAGTAACGGTCATGGTGAGTTATTTTATTAGCTCGCTCATTCATGTTTAAATATAATATCCTTTTTTGCATTCTTGATTTGGCTTTGAATCCTTTATAAACTCCGTAGTATTTTAGTTGCGATGAAATAAAAATAATTAAAATATATTCCATAGTATGTATTCAATTAATTTGTCAATTTAATTAGTTAAGGTGAGATAATCATAACGCACTCTACTATATCTATACGATTACTCTGATTGCGTGATGGGTATGACTTATTAATCGCTTATGAATTGTGTAGAATTTTATTAGGACTGGATGGATAAAGTTATTAAAATAATTGCATCCTCTAGACATAATTTTCTTGATGGATGAATTGGTTAACAATGTACTTGTTAATGATAAAAATCGTCAACACCTAATTAAGAATTGGCAGAACATACATAATGAGATTAGAGGATGATCAATCTAGAGAACACCTTTAATGGGCAGGTCGACCTAAGCTTTATTGAGTTTGAACACGATACCATTTTAATTAATCGAGCTTTAATTGTCTCCTGGAACATCGAAGCTTTATCTTGAATGCAAGAGTTACCCTCTTTCGAGTGCATCATAGTGCATTTTCAGGTGAAGCAGGGTTGTATCGGGGATAACGTTCTAAGTGCTCAAATTAAGGTTTGGGAGTGGTTATGGCTCTATCATATACATAGGGAACCTTATTACAAAGGTGTGCCTTAGATTGAAGATAAAATAATATACATTGTGTTAAGAGAAAATAGGTTAAGACATCACAACGTTCACATTTGGTGATGTATCATAGCCTTTATCAACTAACGTGATACTACAACATCGATCCAACCTACTAGAGGCCTTGGTTGTGTCAATTACCATGTCATAAGGCAATAATAAGTCATTGAACATTATGGTATATTAGACATATTGTAACACCCATGTCCATTAATGTCACTCTCAAAGGGAATGCATTAACTTGCATGGAGTATTATTGGTGTATAGAACAGAATATAACAAGATAGATACATATATTGGTACTTGAAAATTTTCAAAACAACATTTATTGCAGCAGAGAAATAGTTTGATTACAACAACATCATAAACCAACAGAAAACCAAGTACACTTAGTGACCATCGTGACAAATTGTTTTCTGAGTACATAAAATAAAAAGCATAACCCCAACATATGTAGCCATAAAAGAGATGAGCTGAACTTTACTTTCAGCAATCCAAGCACTTCCAAAAGAGAGAGAAAGATCCAAATCAAGCTCCACTAGTACTAGTCCCACCCTGAGAACCTGGGGGAAAAGGAAGAAAAGAAGCAAAAACAAAGGAGGTCGGACATAAAGTCTGGCGAGTACCATAACTTTAACGATATAATTATTCAAGTAATTAGGATAAGGCATAAACTGGTAAAATAAGGAATGACTATGAAACAAGTGGGAAAGACAAAACAAACAAGAGGAATATTTTAGTGTTAATCTCGCTCCTAATCACTATGGGATAATTACTACACTGCACCACTACTAGTCACCCTAAAAGTTGATCCCGCATACTGAACACAATAATCATAATGGTAGTTTCGTGTACACCTAGCTGTCTTCATAGGTGCCTCCTGCCCTAATCTCCACTAGTTGTACCCACTACCCCCATGCGATCGGCTCCCTAACTCGTAGATACCCGTGCTGGTCCCACAGTGGGGTGTATCACTCCCAAAGTGGCAACCCGATACCACTAAAAATGCACGGCTTATATCTAAACGATGCAACAACGTCTTACCTACCAGCCCGGGCCCATGCACGCACATGACCCCATTGGACTTGCTTTGCCACCGTTAACCCGTTTTGACCTCTTACAATCAAACCTAGTAAGCGTGTCCCGTCCTCGATCTAACTCGAGCTCACAAAGATTCTTAATGGGTTACTGGTTTGAAATGGGTCCCCCATGCTTGACACAAGCTTTCCACCTATGCTTGGTCCTCACTAAAATTTTCCGCTTAACCCCTTCTTATTCATGTCTTCTTACATGTTTAAATTTGGTTAAGTGTTTCTAATCGTAATTCACATGCCACCCATGTCACCCACTTAACCCCCATGTCCCACCACATGTTTACCTTGGTTAAGTGTTACTTAATTCATTATAACCATAACCTTGTAAGACTTCCCACATTAGACTTCCGTTTGCGGTTGTTGGATTTGCCGGGCGGGTCAGGGCAGTCTTATACCGCAAATGTGTCTGACCTTGTGTCATTACAACTGTTACGCATTTAATTTATGACTTCGACCTCTCACATTAGACTAACATTTATGGTTGCTGGATTTGTCGGGCGGGTCCGGGCAGTCTTACACAAACGAGTCTAACCTCGTGTATTAGGCGTTTATTAATACAATTTATTTCGCCCCAATATGGATTAATTATCCCTATTTAAATTTCTAAAAATTTCCAAATTAATTATGTCCATAATTGTCACCTAAATTATGTCCATACTTTTTAGGTATAAAAATTATACCAATTAATGTCTCAATTTAATTATATGCTTTTAAAGCCATTTTACGCCAATTCATAATTTACATAATTAGTATTTTCCCCTTTTGACCCCACGCTATTCGTACGTTCAAATATGAAATATGTTAGAATCGCAAATAGTCTAACTTATATAAAAAAAGAAACATCACAACTTCGTTAACACATAAATATAGATCTAACTTGCAAATAGGAATTCTAACATAAAATTTCTTAGCCAACAATTTGCATAGACAATGTCATACAAATTCATGTATTTGTATAAACTACCATGGATCTAAATATAGATCTAATCATGAAATTGTGAACTTGCATATATAAATTATGGGTCTCGCTTAACTTGCATATGTGAATATAATTTTCACCTAAAAATGTGAATATAGTTTTTCACCTAAACTTGCATATGGATTTCTACAACTTGCATATGAATTTCTACAGCTCGCATATGAATTTCTACAACTTGCATATGAATTTATCACTTGATTTTGCATATAAACTAGCATATGTATATACTTGATTCACGTATAAACTTGTGTACAATTTACATATAAACTTGCATAAAATTCACATACTAATTAGCATATGATTTAACATCCATACTTGCATAAGATTCACAAATTAACATATGATTTAACATCCCAAACTTGCATAAGATTCACATATGAATTAACATATGGTTTAACATCCCAAACTTGTAGAAAATTCACATATGAATTAACATATGATTTAACATCCCAAACTTGCATAAAATGAATCAAGTTAAATATGAGATCTACAAAGTTAAACAACATCATGTGATTCAACAGACATGTTCTCATAATCCAATTACAACCCATCATAATTAATTTAATAATTATATTGTGAAAGAAATAGTACTCACAAAGACAGGTTAGAGAAGAGAATGATTTGTTCGTCTTTTGAGTTGGAATTCTGACTGGTTAAATCCTAAGCTTTAGGAAGGAGACTATCCTAGGAGCAACATAGTGGCCATGAGACAAATTTTGTGTTGATTTAGGGTTTGAGTCTAGGCACTCTTCTATAGAAGTTTGAATCAACCTAAGTCGTTGGATTATCATAGGGACAATCCCAACCATTCATGACTAGATAGAGTTATCTAGAACAGCCACATCCGCCATAATGACTCAGCACAGAGTCAAAAATCATCACATTTCATATCTACCCGGGGGGTAGGTCGACCCCCTGGTCGACCCGTATGGGTAGGTCGACCCCCAGGCCGACCCCTTGGTCGACCTGGCCCTTGGGCGGGAGAATTCCCGCCCAGCCTGCTCCCCTATTTGAATTTGAATTTGAATTTCAAGTTTATTATTCTGAACTATTTTTAATTTATTTGAATTTTGAAACTTCAGAAGGCCATAACTTCTTCATACGGAGTCCAATTCACGCAAACTCGGACTCTATCTCAAGCAGAATTCCAAGACGAACGCAATGGCGTACCCATTTCCCTTAATTCTCACTTTAATTATTAATTATTCTTAGGATTGTTAATTTTAATATTCGTAGAAAATTCAGGGTGTTACATTCTCCCCTCCTTAAAGGATTTCGTCCCCGAAATCTTCAAGTTAAGGAGAATTTTTATCCTAACATCCAATCATCCATCTACTCAATCATCAAACACAGACATCCATTGTCCTTACAAGATTTCTAATGCCGTATGAACATATGCAAAAAGTGTGTGTATATGTTCCTTATCTAATGCAAAAACAGGCAGTCCACTGATTCAGTTGACCTCCTTAATGCAAATCATGATAGTGCCATGCGTCCATTATGCATGCAAAAGAACCCTAACGATACATATTACTTCTACATGTGTGCACAACCATTCATCAGAATGCAGCATCCATATGATAACACAACCATTATACATCCATTAATTTAAATATGCACACACATTTGTATGCAATATGTAAGTAATTGAGCCGATCTAGTACCTAAAGTGTGTGTACATGCATCCACGAGCAACCACTTGCAACCACTCGCAACCATCAATCATAACATGTTTCATATACATGTTTACATACACAGTTTCTACCTAAGGTTAAAGAGTAGGACTAAGGAGATATAACTGAAAGATAGGTATAAGCATGAATAAAATTATGGAAAAAGAGATTAAGGAGGTACCCTCAAAGAGAAAAGGGTTGGCTGCACGTATTTTCCTCTCGGTTTCCCAAGTCGCGTCTTCCTCAGCGTCACTCCATTGAACTTTAACAAGCTTGACTTCACGGTTGCGTAGCTTTTTGACTTCCGTACCCAAGATATGAGTTGGAACTCTTCTCATAGTCGCTTCTCGTTCCACTTCTACTTCCTCTAGTATACTTGGCTCCACCACTTCTGCAAATTCATGTAAGCACTTTCGTAGTTGAGAAACATGAAAAACATTATGAACTCCAGCCAATCTGTCGGGTAGCTCTACTCTGTAAGCCCTCGTACCTATCCTTTCAATGATAGGAAATGGCCCTACAAACCTTGGTGCTAGCTTTCCTATGGACCTAAAGCGAATGACATTCCTCAAAAGAGATACTTTAAGGAACACCCTATCTCTAACTTTAAACTCAAGGTCGGTCCTTCTTTTATCTGCGTAGGACTTCTGTCTATCTTATGCAACCTTCATCCGTCTTCTTATCAAGTCCACCTTTTCAGAGGTTTCTCTAATCTTGTCTGGCCCAAGTACGAGCTTATCTGTAGACTCCCATTAACTAGTTGGTGATCGGCACGGTCTTCCATATAAAGCTTCGAAGGGCGCTATGCCTATGGTGGCTTGGTAGCTATTGTTGTAGGCGAATTCCAACAAAGGAAGATGATCCTCCCATGTCCCTCCAAAGTCAAGAATGCACAATCTCAAGAGGTCTTCCAACACTCTGTTCACCCTTTCCGTCTGACCATCGGTTTGGGGGTGATAGGTCGTGCTTAAGCATAATTGCGTGCCTACTGCATCTTGCAAACTCTTCCAAAACTCGCTCGTAAAGATAGGATCTCGACCGCTCACTATGGTGGAGGGTATCCCATGGAGTCGAACTATTTCTTTAAGATAAATGGATGCTAGGGACGAGGCAGTCCTTCTACTTGTAATATGTATAAAGTGAGCGCTTTTAGTGAGCCTGTCCACTATTACCCAAATACTGGTATTGCCCCTTCTTGACCTAGACAACCCATCAACAAAGTCCATCGAAATGCTATCCCACTTCCACTGTGGGACCTCTAGGGGATGAAACAGACCACCAGGCTTTTTCTGCTCCGCTTTGACTTGCTGGCATATCAAACACTTAGCGACGAACTCAGCTATATCACTTTTCATGCCATTCCAAAAGAAAACCCTTTTTATATCTTTATACATGTTGTCTCCGCCTGGGTGTATGGTCAGTTTAGAATGGTGCGCCTCTTCGAGAACCGTCTTCACTAAATCCCTTACTTGTGGGATGCATAGCCTTCCATCCCGTCTCAACCAACCCCTATCATCGATGGAGTATCTATTGAGGTGACTAGAAGTCTCACCCCTAACCAGCTTATCCATCACATCAACCAGCTGAGGGTCTTCTTGATGCGCGGTTCCTATTGAGTCCAAAAGGGTAGGACGCACCTCTAGAGATGCTAACAGACCAGGCACAATTTTAGAGGAGGGTCTAAAATTAAAGTTTTCTATATACTCCAAGCTTTGTCTTTCTACAAAGAGAGGACTCAAGGTCAGCTTCTTCCTACTTAAGGCATCTGCTACCACTTTGCCCATGCCTGGGGTATAGGAAATCTCAAAATCATAAGAGGCCAAAAATTCCATCCACCCTTGCTGTCTTAAGTTAAGATCTTTCTACGAGAAAAGGTACTTCAATGATTTACGGTCAGTATACAATTCAAATTTCTCACCTAGGAGATAATGGCGCCAAGACTTAAGCGCAAAGACGATGATAGCCAACTCTAGATCGTGGGTCGGGTAGTTTTCTCATGTACTTTCAACTGTCTGCCTCCATAAGCTACTACCTTCCCTTCTTGCATTAAAACAACACGTAGTCCCATACCACATGCATCCGTGTATACGGTAAACATCTTTCTCCCATCCGACAATGTCAGAACTGGGGCTGTTTCTAGAGTCCTTTTCAAACATTGAAAAGCAATATCGCAATCCAAATCCCAAGCGAAAGTTAGGTTCTTCTTCGTTAATCTTGTGAGTAGGGCTGAGATTTTAGCATAGTGTTTAATGAATTTTTGGTAAAATCCCGCTAGCCTGAGAAAGCTTCGGACTTCGGTTGCATTCCGTGGAACCTTCCAATCTTGCACCGCAACTACTTTTGCGGGGTCCACAGCTAACCCCTCTCTGGATACCACATGTACAAGAAACCTCACCTCTTCTCTCAAGAAATGGCATTTGGAAAATTTGGCCTTCAGCTGATGTGTACGAAGAGTATCCATGACTTCCCTTGAATGCAAAGCATGCTCTTCTTCATTCTTTGAGAAGATCAAAATGTCGTCTACGAAGACCACCACAAAATTACTAAGGAATTCTCTAAACACCCTACTCATCAAGTCAACGAAGTAAGCGGGTGTGTTTGTCAAGCCGAAAGGCATGACAAGCCATTCAAAGAAACCATCTGGGGTTCTAAACGCGGTCTTATCAATGCTGTCTTCATCCACTCTTAGCTGATGGAACCCGGTAGCCAAATCTAGTTGGGAGAAAACAGATGCACCTACAAGCTGATCAAACAAGTCATCTATTCTAGGAAGTGGGTGCCTATTCTTCTTAGTCAGCTTGTTTAGCTCCCTATAATCAACGCATACACGAAGTGAACCATCCGCTTTGGTTGCGAATACTACGGGAGCACGCCATTCAGAAATACTCCGCCTTATAAACCCCTTTTCGAACAGCTCTTTGACTTGCTTACTGAGCTCTTTTCTCTCCCTTGGAGCCATGTGTCTAATGGGTAGAGCTGCGGGTTTTGCATTATCAACGAGGTATATGCGGAAGTCCGTCTCCCGCTTCGGAGGCAAGCCCTTCACCTCTTCAAATACATCTAAGTATTCACGGACTACTCTAACAGACTGCAAGTTTTCAACAGACGCATCAAGATATTCTAGGTAACTAAGCATAACAGAATGTATGGGATTACAAGAGATTTCGAGAGTGTTGCCAAGGCGAGTCATAAGTCTGACCACTCTCTTTTCACAGTCGAGAATGGCACCATTACTGGATAACCAATCCATGCCTAGAATCAATCCATAGCCCGTGAAGCCAAGAACGAAGGCATTGCATTCAAACTCAATGCTCAAGATAGACACTCTCAAACCCCAACAAATCATTGAAAGATGAGCCGAACCACCAATAGGATTTGAGACTACAATGGGAACTGTGACTAGACTAGTATTTAAGTGCAGTGTTTCAACTAATGAAGCAGACACAAATGAGTGTGAAGCGCCAGAAACAAACAAAGTACGAACAGGATGATCAAACAGAAAAACCAAACTTTCAACAGAGATGTTTCTACCTCTCTCCTGTCCTGGTGCCATGAGAGCGTGAACCTGCCCTCTTGCCTGCCCTGGCGCCATGAGAGCCTGAATATGTCCTCCAGAAGTAGACTATGTTCTTTTCCCTTGCCCCTATTTCCTCGGGCAGTCTTTAGTTAGATGTCCTGCCTCTTCACAGTGGAAACAACCCGTCTTCTTTTTCTTCCTACAGTCCATGTTCAGATGGCCTGGTGTTCCACAATTAAAGCATCTTTTCTTTCCTTTACTATTGTTGTCCTTACCACCTTTCTTAGGTTGCTGCTGTGACTTCTTTTGATTCAGTTTCTTTTCTGGTGCCTTATTAGCATTAGCGCCTTTCTCCTCTTCATGCATAAGCGCCATATCAACCAGTTTCTCAAAGGTAGTCCCCATAGGAATGTGGGTCATAGCTAACCCATACAGCAGCTCATTCAAACCTTTAACGAACCTCAGGGCCTTTTTTCAGGTGTGTTCACCAAGTCTAAGCCAAACCTCGCCAACTGATTGAACTTTTACTCCTTTACTGATAAATTCCCCTGCTTCAATGCCAAGAATCTTTTCATGTATAAATTCTCTTCTGCTCGTGAGAGGAATTTCATCTCGAACCTATGTCTGAAATCCGTCCACGTCTCTATTGGACGCTCTCTATTCGTGACCTCCCACCAAAACGAGGCTTCGTCCTTCATTAACCAAGCGGCCAATTGGACCTTCCTTCCATCTTCTACCTCAAAGATACCAAACAAGTCTTCTACCTCCTTAAGAAAATTTCGAGCTTCAACAAACGTCTCTGATCCGTGAAAAGGTTTTCCGACCATTGCTCGAAAGTTTTTGAATATCTTTTAAAAAGTATCAACACGAGGAGGGGGAGGTGGAGTGGCTGTAATTGGGGGAGGAGGGATGTCTGCTGGGCCTGTGGCGGAGGCCCTAGCCTCCAGATACCTTCTGAACTAGGTTGGTATTGGTATTCCCTCGGGTATCTCACGTAACCCAGACATGCTGAAAAGAAAATGAAGAGATTCAAAACGGAGAATTCAAAAGAAAGATATATGGCTCTTGGGGGTTATGTTTTTAAAACAAACTTTTCTCTTGGAAATTCTCTCCTTAAAACATACTTTTTGACAGTATTTCTTTATAAAACGCTTTTGAAAAACGGTTTTTTTTCTTCAAAATCTCTTTTCTGTTCTGTTAACCTTCGGCTCTGATAACACGTGTAACACCCCACGTCCATTAATGTCACTCTCAAAAGGAATGCATTAACTTTCATGGAGTATTATTGGTGAATAAAATAGAATATAACAAGACAGATATATATATATATATATATATTGGTACTTGAAAATTTTCAAAACCACATTTATTGCAGCGGAGAAATAGTTTGATTACAACAACATCATAAACCAACAGAAAACCAAGTACACTTAGTAACCATCTTGACAAATTGTTTTCTGAGTACATAAAATAAAAAGAATAACCCCAACATAAGTAGCCATAAAAGAGATGAGTTGAACTTTACTTTCAGCAATCCAAGCACTTCCAAAAGAGAGAGAAAGATCCAGATCAAGCTCCACTAGTACTAGTCCCACCCTTAGAACCCGGGGGGGGGGGGGGGGGGAGGGAGGAAGAAATGAGGCGAAAACAAAGGAGGTTAGACATAAAGTATGGCGAGTACCATAACTTTAACGATATAATTATTAAAGTAATTAGGATACGGCATAAACTGGTAAAATAAGGAATGACTATGAAACAAGTGGGCAAGACAAAACAAACAAGAGGAATATTTTGGCGTTAATCTCGCTCCTAATCACTATAGGATAATTACTATACTACACCACTACTAGTCACCCTAAAAGTTGATCCTGCCTACTGAACACAATAATCATAATGGTAGTTTCGTGTACCCCTAGCTGTCTTCATAGGTGCTGCCTGCCCCTATCTCCACTAGTTGTACCCACTACCCCCATGCGATCGGCTCCCTAACTCGTAGATACCCGTGCTGGTCCCACAGTGGGGGTGTATCACTCCCCGAAGTGGCAACCCGATACCACTAAAAATGCACGGCTTACACTACGCCATAGATGGCCTACGACAACCCTAGAGAAATGACGCAGTAGGTGCCAAATAGTGTTGCTGCAGGCAAAAAATGATCTGTGGCAACACTTTTTTGGGGTTGCCTTTTACCGCGTTGCCTTAGAGTCAAAGGCAACACATTTTCGATCCTAAGGCAACATCAGCACAGGTGTTGCCGCATGTACTAAATTTACAAAAATGTGGGAACCACTATAATCTGTAACCCGAGTTTAAGGAATGGCCACTAAAATCTGTAGCCCGGGTTCACGGAATCCAGTTGTGGGACCCACATGCATAAATCTATGGCAACAATTTTACCACCCAACGGCAACACTATATCATAGCTATGGCAACATTTAACATCACATACTGCAACATTATATCATATATATGGCAACATTACAGAACATAACATCAAACTGATCAAATTAACAAAGAACTTTTTATTTCAAATTGACCAGCGAACATAAGTAGTACTTAGTCAACTACAAAATAACAAAACGTAGCCACTAAATTCAATTTTACAGATATTTCAAAAACAAACACAGCAAGTCCTAAATTCATGTTTACATAAAACTAAAACAGTTTCAAAATATAGCGCACGCCTTCATTGCGTTCAATGCCTCTACTGCATCGCGTACCTCTTGTGCCTTCATTAACAAGTTCTTGAAAATCCTCATCACTGCCTCCTTCACCTGCATACATCAGTTGCATTTCAACACAAAATAAGAGGTATGCATGTCTCAATTGCATTTCAGCACAAACTATGGTCATAGTAAACAGAGTTTCCTTTCAGCACAAACTGAGTTTCATAACTGAATTCCATTTGCATCAGTATAACATAGTATACTGATCTAAACAATGTGTATAAAAGTGTACTGATCTAAACAATGTGTGAGTTACATAACTGATCTAAACAATGTGTATACAAGTGTATACTGATCACATAACCGAGTTTCATTTGCATTTGCGTTTCATTTACATAACTGAGTTACATAACATAGGCACAATGTGGATACAAGTGTACTGATCTAAACATAACTGAGTGACATAACTGATCTAAACAATGTGTATATACAAGAGTATACTGATCTAAGCAATGTGTATACAAGTGTATACTGATCTGCAATGTGGCAAAAATTATCATTAATCTACAATGTGACAAAACTTAAGATTATACCTGAAAAACTGCCCATGCATGCTATTTCATGTTACTTCACTGCTCTACATTGCCATAACAACACACAAAAGAACTCCAAACATGATCCAAGACATAGCTAAAGCTTTTGCAAAGAATTTTTCTCCTGTCTCGTGTTTTCCACATTTAATGCGCATTAGGGCCAACTCTTCCTTCAAATCTACCACAAATTCATTGGCTTTTGCCCTCTTTTGCTTTTGCTTCAGCAGCTTTTCTTCAATTGTCTTCTTTTCCACGAGCAATTGCAATATAGTCTTTTCTTTTTCCATCAATTTAACACTAGTATCATCCAATTCAGAATTGTTGTTGATTTCATACACTTTGTCATGCCACATAAAATACCCGCAATCGCCAATCAGCACATACATTAAATTCTCGAGTAAAACACCAATGAAAGATATGATAATCGACATGGAGCAACAAAAAAAAAACCTAATTTATACTTACCGGCCACATGGAGCAACCAAAAAACTTCTTCCCCGCATTCGACCCCACCTTCACAATTTTCAACTTCGCTGGGATATTGTGGTGGCAGTTCTTTCTCGCAGCCGCTGTTGACGAATTTGAAGTAAAAATTGATGTCTGCATCATGCAATATTCAGTGATGTCTACAGTCCGAGACTTAAGTCATAGAAATTTGTGACAATGTGTACTCTTATAAGTACCAACAAAGATTCCATAATATTTATATCGAATAAACATAAAATATTGGATGAAACATCAATTACATTCCTGAAATTTGCATAAATGTGGATATGATAAACACTTTGTGTACTATATGACATCTAACAAGGCTAAATAAACAAACACTTACTGCATCGAAGGAGATCTCACTGGTTGAGAACTAAAGGTAGAAACCCCAAAAAATAATAAGGGCGTTAAGCCTGGCTTTAAAGAGCAATAATTAGGATTCTGATCCGATCAAAACAAGGCTTCCTGGATCACCAAAATTTTGCTTTGCATCCTGCCCAAGCGAAAAAATTCACTTGTATATGGGCCTTGGAAGCGAAAGTGCCTCTCTAAATTTGGTATTGTCACATACTGCCTAGTGGAACATTATCCAGAGAACTTTTTTACTCACAAGAATTGCCACATTCTACCTCCATTCTCTAGATAATGTCCCACCAGGCACTATGGTGGACAGCAAAATCTGCCACCCAAACAATTACGATTTCTACTTGTGCTCACAAGCTGGAATGATAGGAAAAACCCAAAGAAGTACTTTTGTGAAACAACATATTTAACGATGTAGGTTTGAGGAAAAAAAGACTTAAATGGCTAGGGAATACCTTCATGTTAAGCCTAAAACAGATTATCCTAAAAAATGAATGTACAGACTGACGAAGTACAACACTATGGATCATCGGAAATGGGTAAGTTAAGATCAAAAAATTCGTTTACAGTACCTTAGGGTAATGAAAGCAGATCAACAGCGAAGCAATTTCGTGCAAAATCGGATCTTTATTTGGTAGCGAACAACGTAATTAGTGGTTTTTTGTTGAGAGGAGAAGGAAGAAGAGGTTTTTTGTTGAGAGGAAGGAGAATTTAGGGAAGAAGAAGGGAAACAAGAATTGGGATTCCCTGCGATAAGAATTGGGATTTTAGTTTAGGGTTCGAATGATTTAGGGTTTGAAAGTGGAAAAGTGAAAACAGATTGTTGCGGGAAAATGAAAATTTGGGTAAAAGAACACTGCGGTGTTGAAGGAAATCAGATTGAAGCGGATCACTAATCTGGACCGTTGGATCATGTTGACGCGAATTGCTAATTTTATTCATGCGGCTACTGCAACACATGTTGATATCTATGCTAACACATTGAAGCGTGCGTTGCAATAGACAAAAAACATCATAGCAATGGCAACACTGTAGCTAGCAACATCATACATTTTCGTTGCGATATGTCATCTATGGCGTAGTGTTATATCTACACGATGCAACAACGTCTTACCTGCCAACCCGGGGCCATGCACGCACATGACCCCATTGGACTTGCGTTGCCATCGTTAACCCGTTTTGACCTCTTACAATCAAACCTAGTAAGCGTGTCTCGTCCTCGATCTAACTCAAGCTCACAAAGATATTTAATGGATTACTGGTTTGAAATGGGTCCCCCATGCTTGACACAAGCTTTCTACCTATGCTTGGTCCCCACTAAAATTTTCCACTTAACCCCTTCTTATTCATGACTTCTTACATGTTTAAATTTAGTTAAGTGTTTCTAATCGTATTTCACATGCCATCCATGTCACCCACTTAACCCCCATGTCCCACTACATGTTTACCTTGGTTAAGTGTTACTTAATTCATTATAACCGTAACCTTGTAAGACTTCCCACATCAGACTCCTGTTTGCGGTTGCTGGATTTATCGGGCGGGTCCGGGCATTCTTATACCGCAAACGTGTCTAACCTCATGTCATTACAATTGTTACGCATTTAATTTATGCCTTCGACCTCTCACATTAGACTACCGTTTGTGGTTGCTGGATTTGTCGGGCTGGTCCGGACAGTCTTACACCACAAACGAGTCTAATCTCGTGTCTTAGGTGTTTATTAATACAAATTATTTCACCCCAATATGGATTAATTATCCCTATTTAATTTTCCAAAAATTTCCAAATTAATTATGTCCATAATTGTCACCTAAATTATGTCCATACTTTTTAAGTATAAAAATTATACCAACTAATGTCTCAATTTAATTATATGCTTTTAAAGCCATTTTATGCCAATTCACAATTTACATAATTAGTATTTTCCCCTTTTGACCCCACGCTATTCGTACGTTCAAATATGAAATATGTTAGACTCGCAAATAGTCTAACTTATATAAAAAAAAAGAAACATATGAACTTGCTTAACACATAAATATAGATCTAACTTGTAAATAGGAATTCTAACATAAAATTTCTTAGCCAACAACTTGCATAGACAATGTCATATAGAATCTTGTATTTGCATAAACTGCCATGGATCTAAATATAGATCTAAACATGAAATTGTGAACTTGCATATATAAATTATGGGTCTCGCTTAACTTGCATATGTGAATTTAATTTTCACCCAAAAATGTGAATATAGTTTTTCACATAGACTTGCATATGGATTTCTACAACTTCCATATGAATTTCTACAGCTTGCATATGAATTTCTACAACTTGCATATGAATTTATCACATGTTTTTGCATATAAACTAGCATATGTATATACTTGATTCACGTATAAACTTGTGTATAATTCACATATAAACTTGCATAAAATTCACATACTAATTAGGATATGATTTAACATCCAAACTTGCATAAGATTCACAAATTAACATATGATTTAACATCCCAAACTTGCATAAGATTCACATATGAATTAACATATGGTTTAACATCCCAAACTTGCAGAAAATTCACATATGAATTAACATATGATTTAACATCCCAAACTTGCATAAAATGAATCAAGTTAAATATGAAATAGATCTACAAAGTTAAACAACATCATGTGATTCAACAGAGATGTTCTCATACTCCAATTAAAACCCATCATAATTAATTTAATAATTATATTGTGAAAGAAATAGTACTCACAAATATAGGTTAGAGAAGAGAATGATTTGTTCGTCTTTTGATTTGGAATTCTGATTTGTTAAATCCTAAGCTTTAGGAAGGAGACTATTCTAGGAGCAGCATGGTGGGCATGAGACAAAATTTGTTTTGATTTAGGGTTTGAGTCTAGGCACTCTTTTATAGAAGTTTGAATCAACCTAAGCCGTTAAATTATCATAGGGACAATCCCAACCATTCATGACTAGATAGAATTATCTAGAACAGCCACATCAGCCCTAATGACTCAGCACAGAGTCAGAAATTGTCACATTTCAGATCTGCCTGGGGAGGGGGGGTAGGTCGACCCCCAGGTTGGTCGACCTGTATGGGTAGGTCGACCCCCAGGTCGACCCCCTGGTCAACCCCCAGGTCGACCCCCTGGTCGACCTGGTCCTTGGGAGGGAGAATTCCCGCCCAGCCTACTCCCCTGTTTGAATTTGAATTTCAAAATTATTATTCTGAACTGTTTTTAATTTATTTGAATTCTAAAACTTCGGAAGGCCATAACTTCTTAATACGGAGTCCAATTCACGCAAACTCGGACTCTATCTCAAGCAGAATTCCGAGATGAACGCAATGGCGTAACCTATTTCCCTTAATTCTCACTTTAATAATTATGTATTCTTAGGATTGTTAATTTTAATATTCGCAGAAAATTCAGGGTGTTACACAAATTAAAAAGATTAAGATACAAGTGTGGATCATGAAGGACGAATCATTGATTTTCTTGATGATGATTCTCCTTTCGATGTGTTCGCTCTTGAATATTTTGTATATGATGTTAGATGATAACTCCCTGTTAAACCAATTTGATCACTATTTGATTATAGAATCGAGAATAAGTATGATCTTGATCTCTCATTTTATTATTCATGAGTATATTACAATTGATGATAAAATCCCCAAATTGATTTCTAAATTAGGTTTTTGAATCTCATAATTAAGTACAAAATTTGGAATAAGGAAAAGTCCCCCAAAATGTGACCCCTAGGATATTATTTATAGAAGATCCGGGCCCCCTTCGGTAGTGATCAGGTGGGAAGTCTCACTTTCGTATCAATCCTATGGGTATCAGCATGTCTCTGGTTTCGGTACCGGCTTTCATCCCTTGCCATATGTACTTCTATGTCGCCTTTGTGGAGTGGTACCAATATCAAACTTGTTGGTGTAGATAGCGCTTTCTTGCTCCAACATCCTTGCTACTGTCCCTGTGGTCCTCTTTGTGAATTGGTTTCGGTCTCTCACTTCCAGTTTATGCATCTAGTGTCAATCTAACTGCTTCCTACTCTTTGTGCTTGGTATTGCTTCCAACGATACCGGTTCTTCAGTATTTGGTTCCGCCTTTATGCTTAGTGTACTAGCTTTCAGTATTGTCTTCATGCTTTAGCGTCACTTCTCTTGGTATTGGCTTTATGCCTTTGCTCTCGTTCTTCGGTATCAACACCAAGTTAATTGCTCACAGCATGTTGGTGTCGAAAACGTGTTTCTTTTGCCTTCTTTTCTTGGTATCGACACCAAATTGCTTGATCCCCTATGTTGGTGCCGATAGAATCATTGTTTTGGTGCCGCCTTTGCCGGTTCTCTTTGTATCTCAGTGCCAATTCCATCTCTCCCATCTTGTTATTTCGGTTTCGTTGTTTTGACCATACTTCTTGGTGTCGGCTTTACTTCTGCCCTTCTTATTTCGGTGTCAGCTTTGTTTTTCCTAGGCCATTCGCTTTCAGTTCCGGCTCCATTTCTACATCCTTGTGCTTTAGTGTCGGTTAAGCACTTCCCAAGCTTCCACTTTGATGTTTATTTTGTTACAATTCCCCTTCACCTTGCTTCGGTTTCGATATCGAATTCTTATGGTAACATTTATCCCCTCTCCCTCCCAGTGAAGAGGTATTTTTAATTTTTTAAATCAGTAGTTCAAACAGTTGCTTCTTCTAGCCTATAAATACTCCTCGAGGCTCATTCGAATAATTTGTAATCGTGTCTCCAAGGACTTGATCATGGAAGCATTAGAGTTTTTTTACAAATATTACACTGTTGCCCACCTTTTGGATGCAGCCATTTTGTAACATATTGTTTTTGTAAATAAAACTATGGCTTGCGTATACATTGTGTTGCGCATGGCTTTTATCTTGGTTCCAAATATCTTCATTCAAAATTTCTTCTGTGTTTTCCTGCATAAAATACAACACCTAACACTTCTTGCGTTAATATTTTGCTTAGAGTAGTATGCATGCAAATATTTTCTCATATTATGTGAGGCATCATTTGGACCAAAACCAAATAACATATGAAACATGGGATAGAATAATATGATCATTCATACTTTATATTTCGCCGGAATAGTAAATAACAACTTTGCATATCATAAGTTTAAAAACCTCCCTATGTGAGGTGTGAGAAATCAAAACTTTGCTAAAAGGTTTCAAAATAGAAGACCCGAGATACCAACCAGAGTAGTTATTTAAAAATCCTCTTTTAGAAATAAAGTAGTAGGGCCGAATCTGATATTTCAGCATGATAATAGAAGCCCAAAAGCTCACTTCTGGGAACGAGAGTAGAAACTCTATAACTCAGATTCAGGTGTTTAAATAATGCAAATATAAGAATCCATTTATGAAAGCATTATAAGTCTAGAATCTTTATTTGGAAATATAGGAATAAGGTCCAAAGCTTTGACTCAAATTTGTGTAACAGAATTCCGGAAACATATTTTCCAGAAAATAAGAATTATAGTCTCGAGACAAAAATTCAGGCATTAAAATAAAAATCTAGAAATCCACTTCTGGAGGCATAGATAGAAGTTCTGAAACTCATATTCAGGCATTTGTAAAAGAAGACCAGAAATCCACTTCTAGTAATGCAGAATAGAAGAACCGAAACCTGGATTCATGTATTTATGATAGAAGACCAAAAATTTACCTCTAGAAATATATAAATACTGATACCAAGATTCGGTTATTAATAATAAAGGACCAGAAATCCACTTCTGGCAATAATATATAGAAGACCCAAAACCCAGATTTGGGTATTAATAATAGAAGACCAAAAATACACCTCTGGAAATAATAGAAATTATGAAACCTAGTTTCGAGTAATTATAATAGAAGACCAGAAATCCACTTCTGGCAATAATAGAAATCCTGAAACCCAAATTCGGGTATTTAAAGTTGTGCATCCCATTTCAGGATTGTTCTTTAAAGCAGAGGTTGGACGTGCTTTAAGCGCTCCCTTTGAGCTTTCGTTCTCCTCTGTGGGATGAGGTATAAGTAGAGGCATGGCGTATTCTTTAAAAAAAAGAGATAGAGTGTGCTTATAGTGCTCCTTTCGAGCTATCGTTCCCTTCTACGGGACGAAGACATAAGAAAAGGTACTAAAGCAAGCTCATCTTTAGAGCAGAGGCAGGACATGCTTAGTCGAAGCAAAGGCAGGGCATGCTTATCATTAGAGCGGAGGCAGGGCATGCTTAAAGTGATCTCTTTGAGCTTTCATTCCCTTCTGCCAGTCAAAGACATAAGTAGGTAGGGCATGCTCATCTTTAGAGCAGAGGCAGGACGTTCTTAGTCGAAGCAGGGGCAGGGCGTGCTTAAAGTATTAGATGCTCTGACCTGGCCGTTGCTGGCGCAGACAGAAGCTTACTCTTTTGATGCTTTAATTTGGCCCTTTCAGCTTTGGGCGCGGCTAAAGGCTTACATACTACCTCCCTCCGGGAGGTGCCTTTCCCTGACCATCTCGGCACGGACAAGGTTTTTTTTACAATCATAGGTAGCTTTACCCATTTCGGGTAGTTCCAAATTTTAAGGAGTTTCCGTACTCCCGACCATGTGGACATTCTTAAGAAGATCTTCTTTTATCCATTTACCATTGAAAAATATGGTCTTAGGTGTTATGCATTCCATGTTCTAGGTACTGGATCACCATTTAGTTTGCAGAGTTGGTATGTTCTAGTTATGAGTTCTTGTTGAACGATTAAGAGTCTTTCCCAGTTGGGACCAAGGGTTCCATCTGCCGGATTTTTTTGTATTTGCCATTACCCTTCGTAAGACTAAATCTCCCATTCAGTGTGTTCTCGTTCTTATTCTTGAGTTGTAATACTTAGTGATACCTCTTTGATATTCAGCTGTTCTAATAGTAGCTTCATCCCTTATTTCTTGGATGAGGTCTAAAAATTCTTTTTTCAACTCTTGATTTGGATCAAATGCATATGCTATTCTTTTGTGTTAAGGAATTTCAACTTTATTGGAAGCATAGCCTCACATCCGTATGTTAGAGAACTTGGGATGTATCTCGTTTTTGTTTTAGTAGAAGTTCTATATGCCCAAAGTACTACTGACAATTCATCTGCCCAATTTTCTTTAGCTTGATTTAATTGTTTCTTTAAGATTGTCTTTATGGTTTTATTTACAGCCTCGACAGCTCCGTTTGCTCTTGGATATGACCCAAAAGAAAAGCGCTTTATGATTCCATTTTTGTTACAAAGCTGTTTGAACTCTTCACTTCCAAATTGTGTTCCATTATCAGATATGATTTTGTGGGGGATTCTGAATTGAGTGACAATGTTTTTATCACAAGTCTAAGCACCTTTTTAGATGTAATGTTTGGGAGTGGTTCCATTTTTACCCATTTTGTGAAGTAGTCGATTGCTACTACTGCATATTTAGCTCCTCCCTTATATATTGGTAGGGGTCAATTAAATTTATTCCCCATACATCAAAAGCCCATGGGCTTGAGATTGTAGTTAAGGCACTTGGAGGTAATCGAGATATTCTAGATTATCTTTGGCATTTTTCACATTTTCTGACATATTCCATTGCTTGATTAACCATTTGTGGCCAATAGAAGCCTTGTCGCATAACCCATTTTGCTAGCTTGATTCCGTTAAAATGGTCTCTACAGACCCCTCATGTGTTTACTTTAATAATTTGAGCCGATCTTCAATGCTTACACATCTCAAGTAGGAGAGCTAATACCCTTTCTTATAGAGTATCTGGTCCATAATAAAAAATGTTGGGGATTGATGCTTAATCCTCCTAGCATCTTGCTTATTGGTAGGTAACGTTCCACTTATGAGGTAATCCACAATGGGAGTCATCCAACTATTCTCATAATGAAAGTCCATTTTGGATTGCATGGGTTCTTCAATAAGGATTTCATCCGTATCCTTTTATTTTTTGGGTTCTCTTGCTAAGGCCTGGGATCTAGTTAGAACTAGCAACTCTTTTCCAGGTTCAAACAAATCTTGTTCGATGTTAGGTTTTCTTGATATCTTACTAGTATAATGCGAGTTTCGGGAGCTCCTCTAGAGCTAGAATTTTTTTCTAAAGAATTAGCTTAAGAATGTTCCTCTCTTGGAATTTTATTTATAGAAAAGTCTTCAAATTGAGCAAGCATTTTTAATTTTTTCTTTAAGTATAGTGCTAATCGAGCATTCTTGGTTTGATAAGCCTGCTTTATCTAAATTACCATTAGTCCAGAATCACTAATGATTTTGATTCTAGGCATTTTAAATTGTAAGGCTAGGTTCAACCCTGCTATCATTGATTCATACTCAGCTATGTTATTTGTTACGGCAAACCCCAACATCATTGCATAGTGTAGACGGTGCCCATCAAGGGTACTTATCGCATATCCTGCCCTTACTCCTTGCTCATTTGATGCTCCATCTAAAAACATTTTCAATTTATATTTAAGATCATTTTCCTTTGTTGATTGTTGCTTAATAAAGCTCGTGCACTCATTAACAAAGTCTGCTAAAGCATGTCGTTTTATTATTGCCCGCCATTGGAACTCAATTTCATATTAACAAAGCTAGTTTCCCCACTTGACCAATCTTCTTGATGTTTTGATTTACTAAAAACTATTTAAGTAGAAAGTTGGTTATAACTTTAATTGGGTGTACTTGAAAGTAACCTCTAAGTTTCCAAGCTGTAAGTATCAAGCAGTAGGCTAACTTTTTCATTACGGGATATCATATTTCTGCATCCTTAACCTTTTACTAACATGATAAACTAGAAATAGGGTTCTATTGCTTCCCTTAATAAGAACCGAGCTGATCGCATACACTGAAACAGCCACGTAAATATATAGGCCCTCTCCACTTTCTGGACTGGATAAAATTGGAGGTTTTCCTAAATAATGTTTCAATTCCTAAAAAGTCAATTTGTACTCCTTACTCCATTCAAAATTCTTCTTTTACTTAACTATGTCAAAAATTGGTATGCACTTATTGGTTACTTTAGAAATGAACCTACTTAGGGTCGCTACTTTCCCGTTCAAACTCATGACCTCTTTACTTGTTTGGGTTTCATCCATATTCCTTATGGCTTTAACTTGGTCGGGGCTAGATTCAATCTTATATTCACTGACAACATATCCTAGGCACTTTTCAGATTGAACCTCAAAAGAACATTTTTGTGGATTCAATTTCATTAGATATTCCCTTAATACAATGAACATTTTTTTATATCCTTTAGATAACTTTCTGTCTTGTTCGATTTCACTAGCATGTCATCTACATATACCTCCATATTCCACCATATATGCTCTTAGAACATTCAATTGACCAATATTTGATATGTAGCACCTGTATTTTCAATCCAAAGGCATTACCTTATAGAAGTATGTATCCCTAATCAGTGATGAAGCTTTTATGCTCTTTATCTGGTTTAAACATGGGAATTTTGTTATATCCTAAGTAGGCATCCATGAGTGATACAACTTGTGTCCACTAGTTGCGTCAACTAGTTAATCTATTTACGAAAGGAAATAACAATCTCTTGGACATGCTTTATTCAAATATGTGTAGACAACATAAATTCTCCATTTGACTTTTTCACTAATACTATGTTGGCTAACCATTTAAGATAGAAGAGCTCTTAAGTGAATCCATTTGCAAGTAAGTTATTCACTTCCTCTTTTAAGGCTTTCGACCTGTCCCGATTATACCGCCTTTTCTTTTGTCAGACATGAGTTACAATTGGGTTGATGTTTAGAGTATGGCTTATAATAGAAATGTTGATCCCTGTCATATTAGAATAGGTCCATGTGAATACATCTTTACTAAGTTGTAGAAACTGAATCAGGTTCGTTTTCAATAATCCTTCGAACCTTTCCCCATTTTGATGGTCTTGGTCGAATCGGTTGAATCAATATGAATTTCCTCCACATCCTCTATGGGTTTGATTCTTTATGTACCACCTCGGGAATCTAACTCCATTACGCTTTCTCCTTCTTCAAATGAGTTTATCTCTTCAACCCTTTTTCTTTTGTTTCCGAATGGATTGTACATATCATTCGCACGCTTGTTAGTCTTATTGATTCCTAGTCTAGCTTCGAATGTCGGGTATAGAAACCCATCATCTAAAGGATGAAAAATTGTAGAAGAATCAATGTAAGCAAAATACTCCCTTTTATATTGGTCGAGAACAACAAAATATAGTTCATGAGAGCTGAATTGTTCTCCCCCAACGGTGCCCCAACATTGATTAGTTAGAAACTTCATCATGAGGTACTTAGTTAAGACAAAAGCATCCATTTCATCAAAGCTGGGTTGCTAAAAAATGCGTTATAGTAAGAAGGCCAGTCAATGTTAACAAAAAAATTCTTGAAGGTTCGGCAAAGAGGATGCAATCCAACCTGGACCAACAGCTTAATTTGTCCAATCAGAGTAGTCCCTTTGTTGTTGAGCTCGAAGTTGTGTTTGTTGCTAGGTTAAAGCTCTTGTTCAGAAAGACCCATTCGATCAAATGCATCCTCGAAGATCACATTAACTACAATTTCATAATAAGAATTTTCGAAACCATTGAAAGCCCATCTGTGTTGTGATCATTAAAGGGTCAATATGTGGATGATGAACACCATTCTACATCTCGTTTGGTGACACCTCCAGGTTGTGCATTTTGATGTTAAATCGGGCATTCTTAAGCACTGGCTCCTCCTGAATGGAAAATATCCCCTCACGAACCTCTTTCAGATATCGATTCCTGGTAGCTTGACCATTTCTGGTAGGATGTGACCCTCCATGGATCATATTTATTCGATTTACCAGAGGGCCCAGATTTAGTTGACCCTCTTCAATTGGAACTTCTACCATGTTAGCTGAGATCTTCTGGTGTCCATCAAAATGCTGAGTTGTTTGCTATTTTGTCTTGGATGAACTCCTTTAGATGCTCTTCTTGGATAAGCTTCAAAATTATACCCTCAAGCACTTTGGTCTCGTCATTCTATGATCATTCGTCTTATGATACTAGCAATATTTCCCACCATTGAACGGTTAGGATAAATTTTTAGCTTTAAAGGAAACCAGGAAGTTGACTCTTTCCTTCGCTACAACATATACGAACAAGATGGGTTTATTTATGGATATAGAACTAGCGTTAGAATCTTCCCATTTTGGATTTTTATGATTTCTATCAAATTCAAATTTCCTGCCTTGATGTTTATGATTTCGATTAAAGCCGGATTTCTCTTCTTCCCCATGGAAGCCGAGCATCTTCTTCGAATAATATAATTCATCCATGCGGAAGAATTTATCTTCTTGGAAATGAAAATATTATAAGTCTTGTATCCATGGATGTACAACTCTTTCTAGAACAAAGTATTCTCAATCAACCCTGAATGAACGGCAATGAGTTTATCACGATCATTCATGCCCTTTGCTTCTAGAGCTTCGACATTAAATCTTTTCAAGTAATCACCCATAGATTCTTCTTGCCTTTGCTTTTATATTTGCAATGACAGTGTAGTTTATAATGGGATCTTTGCAAATGCAGAATTGTGTAGTAAACTCATAAGAAAGATTCTTCCAGGAGTAAATGGTTTTCTCTCGATACGAGCGATACCATTTAGCATCTACCGCATTACTGGAAATAGTCGGCATCAAACAGCTCTTGAAGAATTGTAAAGATCCATTTGGCTACAGAAAGCCATGAGATGATCATTTGGGTCAGTAGTTCCGAAATATTTCATGGTGGGAATCTTCAAACATGACGGCATTACTGTGTTCATGATTTCATTAGTGAAGGGGGCAACTCTCTTATTATTGTTAACCTGCTCATCTAAGGTTCTCTTTACCTTACTTCCAAGTAAATATTTGATAGCCTTCTTTGTTATATCCTTGAAGTAAGCTTCCGTAGTTTGATCTTTTGGGACTGTATCCTTCAGTAGTCGAGCTTCCAGACTACTCTTTTCTTTTACTATGTTGGTGTCACTGGTGGTATACCTTTGAAAGATAAGATCTTTTCTTTTTCGAGGAAGTCAATTTGATTTTATCCTTTTCTCCGAATTGTTGGATGGGTGTGTTTCTCCTTGGAGACTTGACTTCTTCTCATGGACTCAGTCTGATATTCTTTAAAGACTTTTGTTCCCGAGTAATTTGCAGAAGATTCTACATTTCAAGAAACTGTTGTTCTAAAGATTTTTTCTTGATGGCATTCTCATCCGCAGACTTCGGGTTTGAAGGTTGTGATGGAAAAAAGGGTCCGCCTACTTCAACAGCATTTAGGTTGTATGATGGGGTTATATTTTCTTCGAGAGTGGCCTTGTAAACTATTTCTTCATTAATGTTGCTCAGTCTTTTTGATCTAATCTTATCCTGTAATTAACTGTCATTAAACAAACATTCAAAAATTAATCTATGATAAAATAAGAGAGCGGAGGTTCAAGCCCTTCTTCTAGTGCCAAAATGTTAATGATAAAAATCATCAACACACAATTGAGAATTGGCAGAACATATACAATAAGATTAGAGGATGACAATCTAGAAAACACCTTTAATTGGTGGGTCGACCTATGCTATACTGAGTTTGAATACGATATACTCTTAATTAATCAAGCTTTAATTGTCTCCTGGAATATCAATGCTTTCTCTTGAATGCAAGAGTTGTCCTATTTCGAGTGCGTCATAGTGCATTTTCAAGTGAAGCAAGGTTATATCAGGGATGACGTTCTAAGTGCTCAAATTAAGGTTTGGGAGTATTTATGTTATAACCCTCTCATATATGTTGGGAACGTTGTTATGAATGGAAGCAACTATTCAATGACTTCAATTCAAAAACAAATAGATGGACTATTTCGAAGCACTCTCCATCTCCAATAAGAGCGTACTCCGAGAGGGCAAAATGTTAGCCTGCTTTGTGGTTAGGCTACAAAAAACTAAAGAATCGAGTGATAAGTTGTATTCAAAAGGAAAAGAGGTGGTGGACATCAATTCGGATCAGACCTTCCTAACCGAACCCCTTTTTGCATTCACAAGCAGGTTAACTAGACAGCATGAAGTCATTTATACCAGTTCGGTTCGGAGCCATTGATACCGATCCGACACATGATTTATCTGCTAATCCGAACTGAAGTCCAGAAGCTACAGTAGTTACAACCCATGATCCCATCAGATGCGGAACGGTTACGTGTCCATTTCCCCGCGATCGCCCATGAACAAAATGCACTGGCATCATCCCAAAGCCTCTGATCCCGACTTTGAAGGGATGGGATTAGGGGTGGGCATAAACCGCCCCGCAATGTGGAAACCGCCTAGACCAAACCGCAAAAACGGTGCGGAAAACTGCACCGTATTCTCTCTCTAAAGTAAACAACCCAAACCGAACCGACTCGGAACGATACGGTTCGGTTGCGGTTTGAACTTTTACCAAACCATATTAAACCGAACCGAACCACATAGCTACACCGACAAGGTTATGATAAAAAAATTAACAAATTCCTATCTAATTTTTAATTTAACGATATATATTCTATTTCCAACATATGTTGTAGTTATATTAATTAAAGATAACACTATGTGTTTTAATCTTCAGGTGACACAACGTTATACAATCGTAAATTGATTGTTGATGGAAGTAATTATCTTGTTTCATATTTAATACGGGTTCAAATCAGACCGAACCAAAACCGGACCGTATTAGATCGAAACCGAACCGAAACCAAACCATTTGAATGGTTAGTATAATGGTTTGTATTTTTGATCAACCGTTTGATGCGGTGCGGAAGCGGTTTGAGCTTCAAACCGCACCGAACCGAACCGCGCCCACCCCTAGATGGGATGCACGTGTGCCCGAACCGAAGACCTTCAAGACGGATTTTCTGCCTATAAATACACCATCAAGCTTCATTTTAAGGGATCTTTTGGCAAAATCTTGATTCTCACAACCACCGAATTCCATTGCTTCATTCAGATCATCGTCAGCTTTTGGGGCATATTTCATAAAAGATTGAGTGAATTTACTAATTGTAAAAGTGAGATTGAGGGATAATCATCATTGTATTTGTACTTGAATCATCCATCAACAATGTATAAAGTGGACATAGGCTCTTTAACGCCGAACCACTATAAATCGCATGTTCTTACTGCTTTTCTTACTATTTTACTTGAACCTGTCTCTTGTTTGGGTGTTAGAACCAATTTTTGGTCTAACAGTTGTATGGGTCGGTCATGAACCTGAATGAAGGGTCGGTCGTACACCTAGATAAGGGGTCGGTCGAACATGGCCAGGGATCGGTCACAGAGTCATTTCTTGAAAATTTATATTTTTGGGTACGACTTGGATTAGAAGAAAAGAGCTTGAAAAATATATATTTCGGTGGCAACCCCCCGAACCCTACTCAAGCCACAGCGCAGTGATGTAATTTAGCTCAGTGATGGTGTGACTTCGACGTAAACTAAAGTAGGAATATTCAAAGTGTTGAATGTGTTCGTTAATCGGTGTAGAACAATGAATGGTATGACAACTCAAAGGTGTCCTGAGTGGGTTGATAATGCTATAGACTATATGGAACCTTATATTGAAGTTGTTTGGTTCGATGGTGATGGTGGCTTCAACGAGAGTCCAGATGAGGATGCTCAATGTGATGTGATTTGTTCGTTGTTTATTGTACACAACGAATGTGGGAATGACTCAAGGATGTATTGAGTTCATGTGAAAAAACGACTCAAGGATGTATTGAGCTCATGTGAAGTAACGGTTGCCCTAAATTGTTCTGAGCTTATGGATAGTCGCAAGTGAAGATGACTAGATATACTAAAGGCCGAGGAATTATCGTTGCCGTAGGTTCTAGCAGGCTCAAAGTAGAGGTATAATAGGGGCACCAGATGTAAGTCGAGTACCCTGGGTATCGTTGAAAGGCCTAAGTACGTATCATTGAAAGGCGTACGAGGTTCTTGTTGGAACCGTGGTTACCATTAGCCCTTGACAGATGGCAGTATGGGCCAGTCATATGATTACGATGGTTTCGAAGCAGGATTGGCGGTGATAGCCAGAGTCAGTCGTGGATTATTGGTTTTTTTGTTTTTACCATCTCACGTGGATTATCCAAAGTCGAGAGAGATGTTCCTTGAGTGCTTGACTGATTTGGTTTGGGCCTCTGGGGAGAGTGCTTGAGAGATGTTAAACTTGATTAGGATTGTCTACGTGAGATCTAAGTAATCTGGATGCTATGAGTGTTATCGATGGTTGTTCTGATTTCTGTGGATGAATTGTTGTTACCGTGGATGTTATGGGTTGTAAAGGCTATCACTGTCCGATATGGGGGAAGATGGGAGTTGAGTTCTTCTCTGGTGTTTGGTAGATTGGTTTGTAAATCTACCTATCCTCATATACTTTATTGATGAAGTTTTTTAGCTGTTTTATAACTCACCAAGGCTGTTGTCTGACTCAAGGTTTTATGTTTCCTATTATACCTTGGGTTGTTCATCCATTTTTGGGTGGCAGACTAGGTGGTAGGTGACAGATGATATCTTAGTAAAGATGATGTAGCAGTTCTGAGGCGAGCAGAAGGCTAGCGTACTATCTCTCTTACTATATAGTATTTGGATTTTCCACTGTTTGATATTCTACTTTGAGTGATGTAGTGAGGAAAATTTGTACAGACATATGTTGAAATCCTGGTGTAAGGATGTCTTTCTTATTGTTTGAAAATTTGAGATTTCTGCTTAAATATGCTTCACCACTATTACCTGTTGTATATATCTTCTATTATATTTATCCTTGCGTTGTGAGATTTACGACAGGTTCTGCTTGTATTAACATAACTTGATGGTCATCCATAGCTTACTGGCACAACTTTCAATGCACTTTTCCTCTTGTTTAGTGCAGGGGTTATAGGCGGTTGTCACATAAATCATGAAAATTATATATCTTTAATAGATGGAAGTGATGAACCTATGACTATCTACTATGTTTTAATAAATCAGAATATTTCAATTCCAAACTGCTCCACTTTATTCCTTCCATATTGTTTTATCTAACTAAAGCTTCCTAAACCATTTTAGTAAAAAAATACAAAATATTCCAGCTTATATTTTAACTCTTTAAATTTCAATAATAAAGGCGTAAAATAATGACAAGCTTGCCACTTATTAGGTGACATTTCTGGTACTTTTCACAACCTTGCTTTGAGTTCGAATCATGGTTGGTGATAATCTATGTAGTTTTCTTCTTTTTCCAAACTTTTCTAGGATATTACATTTGTGACTTCTTAATGTGTCACTAATATAATTATGGACCATAACTAGGTACATGGAAGGACTAAAACTGGTGCAAGTATCCACTTTTAAAATTACTCATAGTACCAGGAGAAATAAGAAAGACAGGGAAAATTCATTTGGCAAGTCTCATAAGAGGTATTCAGCAATGTCTGCTAATCACCTGCGCTTTCATATAGGAGGCATATTAACTCAACTTCATGCAATCAGAATTTCTCACTCTTTTCAGGAGCTGGTCTTTTGTTTGACAAGTCAAATGGTTCCCTTTTACCATGAACAACAGTTAGTACAGAACCACCTTTTAAACCTATTCTCTTAATTATATGCTTTAGATATTTTAACGACTTATATTCCACACATAATGGATATGTCTTCAGTGATGCTGCTACATAAATCACTTGTGATTAGAGCAATGAATGAATTCTAACTGAAGAAAAATGGATTAAGAACAAGTATGGGGGATGTAATGAAATTTAGCTAAGAATATAAATGACACAGGAGTGAGGACACTAAGTAGCCGTTGCGTGATGTATAAGGTGCTTTATTTGAATAAGATTTGTCTTACGTATGGTTTTATTTTATTTAAGTATTATTCAATCATATTGTATTGGGATTATAGTTGTCGTGTGACTTTGTAATTTTATATTAGCTATTACTATTATGTTTGGTATGTTTAGACTTAAGTTTTATTTGTCAGTTGTAGTTTATTGTTGATTAAGTCATCTATTTGGCACAATCTATTGGTTATATATAATGTAATTCAGTTTGAACAGCAGTTGTAGGAAGTAAATGAAGAGAAACACTATTGGATAACACTTAGAAGACACGGAATCATTGATGAAATAGTGTTGCAAAGGTCTAGCGAGTTCGTTGAGATGAAAATTCAGCTTTAGAACATTGGTGTCACAATGGCATTGTTAATATTTATCGCTATCGTTGTGAAAAAAAATTCCAGTGTAGAATATTGGCATCGCAATGGCATTATTCAAATTTAATGATGACATTGTAATGAATTTTTTTTGTAGTACACGTGCATTATAAGTTACATCTTTAAGATTTAGCAATGCCATAGGGGTACAATTATTTCGAAGTTTACATACGTTATTATGGTATCGCAAAATTTTAGCAGCGCCATACTGGCATCCACTTAGTGACGTTATACAATTTAGTGATGCTCATTTTTCTATCGGCGCTTCTAATGTCACTATGGCATCATTAAAAAATATTAGCGATGCCAAATTCATGTCAGCGTACTACATCTTTCTGGAAGTGAAGTAACGGTCATGGTGAGTTATTTATTAGCTCGCTCATTCATGTTTAAATATAATATCCTTTTTTGCATTCTTGATTTGGCTTTGAATCCTTTATAAACTCCGTATTATTGTAGTTGCGATTAAATAAAAATAATTAAAATATATTCCATAGTATGTATTCAATTAATTTGTCAATTTAATTAGTTAAGGTGAGTTAATCATAACGCACTCTACTATATCTATACAATTACTCTGATTGCGTGATGGGTATGACTTATTAATCGCTTATGAATTGTGTAAAATTTTATTAGCGAATGGACGGATAAAGTTATTAAAATAATTGCATCTTCTTGACATAATTTGCTTGATGGACGAAATGGTTAACAATGTACTTGTTAATGATAAAAATCGTCAACACCAAATTAAGAATTGGCAGAACATACATAATGAAATTAGAAGATGATCAATCTAGAGAACACCTTTAATGGGCAAGTTGACCTAAGCTTTATTGAGTTTGAACACGATACCATCTAAATAAATCGAGCTTTAATTGTCTCCTGGAATATCGAAGCTTTCTCTTGAATGCAAGAGTTACCCTCTTTCGAGTGCATCATAGTGCATTTTCAGGTGAAGCAGGGTTGTATCAGGGATAACGTTCTAAGTGCTCAAATTAAGGTTTGGGAGTGGTTATGGCTCTATCATATACATAGGGAACCTTATTACAAAGGTGTGCCTTAGATTGAAGATAAAATAATATACATTGTGTTAAGAGAAAATAGGTTAAGACATCACAACGTTCACATTTGGTGATGAGAGCCTTTATCAACTAACGTGATACTACAACATCGATCCAACCTACTAGAGGCCTTAGTTGTGTCAATTATCATGTCAAAAGGCTATAATAAGTCATTGAACATTATGGTATATTAGACATATTGTAACACCCATGTCCATTAATGTCACTCTCAAATGGAATGCATTAACTTGCATGGAGTATTATTGGTGAATAGAACAGAATATAACAAGATAAATACATATATTGGTACTTGAAAATTTTCAAAACAACATTTATTGCAGCGGAGAAATAGTTTGATTACAACAACATCATAAACCAACAGAAAACCAAGTACACTTAGTGACCATCTTGACAAAGTGTTTTCTGAGTACATAAAATAAAAAGCATAACCCCAACATAAGTATCCATAAAAGAGATGAGCTGAACTTTACTTTCAGCAATCCAAGCACTTCCAAAACAGAGAGAAAGATCCAAATCATGCTCCACTAGTACTAGTCCCACCCTGAGAACCTGGGGGAATAGGAAGAAAAGAGGCGAAAACAAAGGAGGTCAGACATAAAGTCTGGCGAGTACCACAACTTTAACGATATAATTATTAAAGTAATTAGGATAAGGCATATACTGGTAAAATAAGGAATGACTGTGAAACAAGTGGGCAAGACAAAACAAACAAAAGGAATATTCTGGCATTAATCTCGCTCCTAATCACTATGGGATAATTACTATACTGCACCAGTACTAGTCACCCTAAAAGTTGATCCCGCATACTGAACACAATAATCATAATGGTAGTTTCGTGTACCTCCAGTTGTCTTCATAGGTGCGGCCTGCCCTTATCTCCACTAGTTGTACCCACTACCCCCATGTGATCGGATCCCTAACTCGTAGATACCCGTGCTGGTCCCACAGTGGGGGTGTATCACTCCCCGAAGTGGCAACCCGATACCACTAAAAATGCACGGCATATATCTACACGATGCAACAACGTTTTACCTACCAGCCCGGGCCCATGCACGCACATGACCTCATTGGACCTGCGTTGCCACCGTTAACCCATTTTAACCTCTTACAATCAAACATAGTAAGCGTGTCCCGTCCTCGATCTAACTCGAGCTCACAAAGATACTTAATGGGTTACTGGTTTGAAATGGGTCCCCCATGCTTGACACAAGTTTTCCACCTATGCTTGGTCCTCACTAAAATTTTCCACTTAACCCCTTCTTATTCATGTCTTCTTACATGTTTAAATTTGGTTAAGTGTTTCTAATCGTATTTCACATGCCACCCATGTCACCCACTTAACCCCCATGTCCCACCACATGTTTACCTTGGTAAAGTGTTACTTAATTCATTATAACCGTAACCTTGTAAGACTTCCCACATTAGACTCCTGTTTGCGGTTGCAAGATTTGCCGGGTGGGTCCGGGCAGTCTTATACCGTAAACGTATCTAACCTCGTATCATTACAACTGTTACGTATTTAATTTATGCCTTCGAACTCTCACATTAGACTACCGTTTATGGTTGCTGGATTTGCCGGGTGGGTCCGGGCAGTCTTACACCACAAACGAGTCTAACCTCGTGTCTTAAGCGTTTATTAATGCAAATTATTTCACCCCAATATGGATTAATTAACCCTATTTAAATTTCCAAAAATTTCCAAATTAATTATGTCCATAATTGTCACCTAAATTATGTCCATACTTTTTAGGTATAAAAAGTATACCAATTAATGTCTCAGTTTAATTATATGGTTTTAAAGCCATTTTTTGCCAATTCACAGTTTACATAATTAGTATTTTCCCCTTTTGACCCCATGCTATTCGTACGTTCAAATATGAAATATGTTAGAAACGCAAATAGTCTAACTTATATAAAAAAAAGGAAACATCACAACTTGCTTAACACATAAATATGATCTAACTTGCAAATAGGAATTCTAACATAAAATTTCTTAGCCAACAATTTGCGTAGACAATGTCATATAGAATCATGTATTTGTATAAACTACCATGGATCTAAATATAGATCTAATCATGAAATTGTGAACTTGCATATATAAATTATGGGTCTCGCTTAACTTGCATATGTTAATATAATTTTCACCCAAAAATATGAATATAGTTTTTCATCTAAACTTTCATATGGATTTCTACAACATGCATATGAATTTCTACAGCTTGCATATGAATTTCTACAACTTGCATATGAATTTATCACATGATTTTGCATATAAACTAGCATATGTATATACTTGATTCACGTATAAACTTGTGTACAATTCACATATAAACTTGCATAAAATTCACATACTAATTAGCATATGATTTAACATCCAAACTTGCATAAGATTCACAAATTAACATATGATTTAACATCCCAAACTTGCATAAGATTCACATATGAATTAACATATGGTTTAACATCCCAAATTGCATAAAATTCACATATGAATTAACATATGATTTAACAACCCAAACTTGCATAAAATGAATCAAGTTAAATATGAAATATATCTACAAAGTTAAACAACATCATGTGATTCAACAGACATGTTCTCATAATCCAATTACAACCCATCATAATTAATTTAATAATTATATTGTGAAAGAAATAGTACTCACAAAGATAGGTTAGAGAAGAGAATGATTTGTTCGTCTTTTGAGTTGGAATTTTGACTTGTTAAATCCTAAGCTTTAGGAAGGAGACTATCCTAGGAGCAACATGGTGTCCATGAGACAAATTTTGTTTTGATTTAGGGTTTGAGTCTAGGCACACTTTTGTAGAAGTTTGAATCAACCTAAGCCATTGGATTATCATAGGGACAATCTCAACCATTCATGACTAGATAGAGTTATCTAGAACAGCCACATCAGCCCTAATGACTCAGCACAGAGTCAGAAATCATCACATTTCAGATCTGCCCGGGGGGTAGGTCGACCCCCTGGTCGACCTGTATGGGTGGGTCGACCCTCAGGTCGACCCCTTGGTCGACCTGGCCCTTGGGTGGGAGAATGCCCGCCTAGCCTGCTCCCCAGTTTGAATTTGAATTTCAAATCTATTATTCTGAACTGTTTTTAATTTATTTGAATTTTGAAACTTCGGAAGGCCATAACTTCTTCATACGGAGTCCAATTCACGCAAACTCAGACTCTATCTCAAGCAGAATTCCAAGACGAATGCAATGGCGTAACCCATTTGGCTTAATTCTCACTTTAATAATTAAGTATTCTTAGGATTGTTAATTTTAATATTCGCAAAAAATTCAGGGTGTTACATTCTCCCCTCCTTAAAGGATTTCGTCCTCGAAATCTTCAAGTTAAGGAGAATGTATATCCTAATATCCAATCATCCATATACTCAATCATCAAACACAAGCATCCATTGTCCTTACAAGATTTCTAATGTCGTATGAACATATGCAAAAAGTGTGTGTATATGTTCCTTATCTAATGCAAAATCAGGCGGTCCACTGATTCAGTTGACCTCCTTAATGCAAATCATGATAGTGTCATGCGTCCATTATGCATGCAAAAGAATCCTAACGATACATATTACCTCTACATGTGTGCACAACCATTCATCAGAATGCAGCATCCATATGATAACACAACCATTATACATCCATTAATTTAAATATGCACACACATTTATATGCAATATGTAAGTGATTGAGCCGATCTAGTGCCTAAAGTGTGTGTACATGCATCCACGAGCAACCACTTGCAACCACTCGCAACCATCAATCATAACATGTTTCAAATACATGTTTACATCCATCGGTTTCTACCTAAGGCTAAAGAGTAGGACTGAGGAGATATAACTAAAAGATAGGTATAAGCATGAATAAACTTATGGAAAAAGAGATCAAGGAGGTAACCCCAAAGAGAAAAGGTTAGGCTGCACGTATTTTCCTCTCATTTTCCCAAGTCGCATCTTCCTCAGCGTCACTCCATTGAAATTTAACAAGCTTGACTTCACGGTTGCGTAGCTTTTTGACTTCCGTACCCAAGATATGAGTTGGAACTCTTCTCACAGTCGCTTCTCGTTCCACTTCTACTACCTCAAGTATACTTGGCTCCACCACTTCTGCAGATTCATGTAAGCACTTTCGTAGTTGAGAAACATGAAAAACATTATGAACTCCAGCTGGTCTCTTGGGTAGCTCTACTCTGTAAGCCATCGTATCAATCCTTTCAATGATAGGAAATGGCCCTACAAACCTTGGTGCTAGCTTTCCTATGGACCCAAAGCGAATGACATTCCTCAAAGGAGATACTTTAAGGAACACCCTATCTCCAACCTTAAACTCAAGGTTGGTCCTTCTTTTTTCAGTGTAGGACTTCTGTCTATCTTGTGCATCCTTCATCCGTCTTCTTATCAAGTCCTCCTTTTTTGCGGTTTCTCTAATCATGTCTGGCCCAAGTATGATCTTACCTGTAGACTCCCACCAACAAGTTGGTGATCGGCACGGTCTTCCATATAAAGCTTCGAAGGGCGCCATTCCTATGGTGGCTTGGTAGCTATTGTTGTGGGCGAATTCCACCAAAGGAAGATGATCCTCCCATGTCCCTCCAAAGTCAAGAATGCACAATCTCAAGAGGTCTTCCAACACTCTGTTCACCCTTTCCATCTGACCATCGGTTTAGGGGTGTTAGGTCGTGCTTAATCATAATTGTGTGCCTACTGCCACTTGCAAACTCTTCCAAAACTCGCTCGTAAAGATAGGATCTCGACCGCTCACTTTGGTGGAGGGTATCCCATGGAGTCGAACTATTTCTTTAATATAAATGGATGCTAGGGACGAGGCAGTCCTTCTACTTTTAACAGGTATAAAGTGAGCGCTTTTAGTGAGCCTGTCCACTATTACCCAAATACTGGTATTACCCCTTCTTGATCTAGGCAACCCATCAACAAAGTCCATCGAAATGCTATCCCACTTCCACTGTGGGACCTCTAGGGGATGAAGCAGACCACCATGCTTTTTCTGCTCCGCTTTGACTTGCTGGCATATCAAACATTTAGCGACGAACTCAGCTACATCACTTTTCATTCCATTCTAAAAGAAAACCCTTTTATATCTTTATACATCTTGTCTCCGCCTGGGTGTATGGTCAGTTTAGAATGGTGCGCCTCTTCGAGAACTGTCTTCACTAAATCCCTTACTTGTGGGACGCATAGCCTTCCATCCCGTCTCAACCAACCCCTATCATCGATGGAGTATCTATTGAGGTGACTAGAAGTCTCACCCCTAACCAGATTATCCATCACATCAACCAGCTGAGGGTCTTCTTATTGCGCGGTTCCTATTGAGTCCAAAAGGGTAGGCCGCACCTCTAACGATGCTAATAGACCGGGCAGAATTTCAGAGGAGGGTCTAAAAATAAAGTTTGCTATATACTCCAGGCTTTGTCTTTCTACAAAGAGAGGACTCAAGGTCAGCTTCTTCCTACTTAAGGCATCTGCTACTACATTGCCCTTGCCTGGGGTATAGGAAATCTCAAAATCATAAGAGGCCAGAAATTCCATCCACCCTTGCTGTCTTAAGTTAAGATCTTTCTACGAGAAAAGGTACTTCAACGATTTATGGTCAGTATACAATTCAAATTTCTCACCTAGGAGATAATGGCGCCGAGACTTAAGCGCAAAGACGATGGCAGCCAACTCTAGATCGTGGGTTGGGTAGTTTTTCTCATGTACTTTCAACTGTCTGCCTCCATAAGCTACCACCTTCCCTTCTTGCATTATGACAGCACCTAGTCCCGTACCACATGCATCCGTGTATACGGTAAACATCTTGCTCCCGTCCGGCAATGTCAGACCTGGGGCTGTTGTTAGATCCCTTTTCAAACGTTGGAAAGCAATATCGCAATCCAAATCCCAAGCGAAAGTTAGGTTCTTCTTCGTTAATCTTGTGAGTAGGGCTGAGATTTTAGCATAGTCTTTAATGAATTTTCGGTAAAAGCCCGCTAGCCCGAGAAAACTTCAGACTTTGGTTGCATTCCGTGGAACCTTCCAATCTTGCACCGCAACTACTTTTGCAGGGTCCACGGCTAACCCCTCTTTGGACACCACATGTCCAAGAAACCTCACTTCTTCTCTTCATAAATGACATTTGGAGAATTTGGCCTTCAGCTGATGTGTACGAAGAGTATCCATGACTTCCCTTAAATGCATAGCATGCTCTTCTTCATTCTTCGAGAAGATCAAAATGTCGTCTACGAAGACCACCACAAACTTATTAAGGAATTCTCTAAACACCCTACTCATCAAGTCAACGAAGTAAGCGGTCTGTTTGTCAAGCCGAAAGGCATGACAAGCCATTCGAAGAAACCATCTGGTGTTCTAAACGCGGTCTTATCAATGCTGTCTTCAGCCACTCGTAGCCGATGGAACCCGGTAGCCAAATCTAGATGGGAGAAAACAAACGCACCTACAAGCTGATCAAACAAGTCATCTATTCTAGAAAGTGGATGCCTATTCTTCTTGGTCATCTTGTTTAGCTCCCTATAATCAACGCATACGCGAAGTGAACCATCCGCTTTGGTTGCGAATACTACGAGAGCACGCCATTCAGAAATACTCCGCCTTATAAACCCCTTTTCGAGCAGCTCTTTGACTTTCTTACTGAGCTCTTTTCTCTCCCTTGGAGCCATGTGTCTAATGGGAAGAGCTGCGGGTTTTACATTATCAACGAGGTATATGCGGAAGTCCATCTCCCGCTTCGGAGGCAAGCCCTTCACCTGTTCAAATACATCTAAGTATTCACGGACTACTCTAACAGACTGCAAGTTTTCAACAGACGCATCAAGAGATTCTAGGTAACTAAGCATAATAGAATGTATGGGATTACAAGAGATTTTGAGAGTGTTGCCAAGGCGAGTCATAAGTCTGACCACTCTCTTTTCACAGTCGAGGATGGCACCATTACTGGATAACCAATCCATGCCTAGAATCAATCCATAGCCCGTGAAGCCAAGAACGAAGGCGTTGCATTCAAACTCAACGCTCAAGATAGACACTCTCAAACCCCGACAAATCATTGAAAGATGAGCCGAACAACCAATAGGATTTGAGACTACTATGGGATCCTTGACTGAACTAGTATTTAGGTGCAGTGTTTCAACTAACGAAGCAGACACAAACGAGTGTGAAGCGCCAGAATCAAACAAAGTACGAATAGGATGATCAAACAGAAAAACCAAACTTTCAACAGAGTTGTTTCTACCTCTCTCCTGTCCTGGTGCCATGAGAGCATGAACCTGCCCTCTTGCCTGCCCTGGTGCCATGAGAGCATGAATCTGTCCTCCAAAAGTAGAGTCTGTTCTTTTCCCTTGCCCCTGTTTCCTCGGGCAGTCTTTAATTAGATGTCCTGCCTCTTCACATTGGAAACAGCCAGTCTTCTTTTTCTTCCTATAGTCCTTGTTCAGATGGCCTGGTGTTCCACAATTAAAGCATCTTTTCTTTCATTTGCTATTGTTGTCCTTACCATCTTTCTTAGGTTGCTGCTGTGACTTCTTTTGATCCCCTTTCTTTTCTGGTGCCTTATTAGCATTAGCGCCTTTCTCCTCTTCATGCATAAGCGCCATATCAACCAGTTTCTCAAAGGTAGCCCCCATAGGAATGTGGGTCATAGCTAACCCATGTAGCAGCTCATTCAAACCTTTAACGAATTTCAAGGCCTTCTTTTCAGGTGTGTTCACCAAGTCTAAGCCAAACCTCGCCAATTGATTGAACTTGTTGACATACTCCTTTATTGATAAATTACCCTGCTTCAATGCCAAGAATCTTTTCATGTATAAATTCTCTTCTGCTCGTGAGAGAAATTTCATCTCGAACCTATATCTACAATCCGTCCACGTCTCTACTGGACGCTCTCCATTCGTGACCTCCCACCAAAACGAGGCTTCGTCCTTCATTAACCAAGCGACCAATTGGACCTTCCTTCCATCTTCTACCTAGAAGATACCAAGCAAGTCTTCTACCTCCTTAAGCAAATTTCGAGCTTCAACAAACGTCTCTGATCCATGAAAAGGTTTTCCGCCCATTGCTCGAAAGTCTTTGCATATATTTGAAAAAGTATCAACACGAGGAGGGGGAGGAGGAGAGGCTGCAGCTAGGGGAGGAAGGATGTATGCTGGGCCTGTGGCGGTGGCCCTAGCCTCCAGATACCTTCTGGACCAGGTTGGTATCGGTATTCCCTCGGGTATCTCAGGTAACCCAGACATGCTGAAAAGAAAATGAAGAGATTCAAAATGGAGAATTCGAACGAAAGATATATGGCTCTTGGGGGTTATGTTTTTAAAACAAACTTTTCTCTTGAAAATTCTCTCCTTAAAACATACTTTTTGAAAGTATTTCTTTATAAAATGCTTTTAAAAAACAGTTTTTTTTCAAAATCTCTTTTCTGTTCTGTTAACCTTCGGCTCTGATACCACGTGTAGCACCCCACATCCATTAATGTCCCTCTCAAAGGGAACGCATTAACTTTAATGGAGTATTATTGGTGAATAGAATAGAATATAACAAGACAGATACATATATTGGTACTTGAAAAATTTCAAAACCACATTTATTGCAGCGGAGAAATAGTTTGATTACAACAACAACATAAACCAACAGAAAACCAAGTATACTTAGTAACCATCTTGACAAATTGTTTTCTGAGTACATAAAATAAAAAGAATAACTCCAACATAAGTAGCCATAAAAGAGATGAGCTGAACTTTACTTTTAGCAATCCAAGCACTTCCAAAAGAGAGAGAAAGATCCAGATCAAGCTCCACTAGTACTAGTCCTACCCTGAGAACTTGGGGGGGCGGGGAGGAAGAAAAGAGGCGAAAACAAAGGAGGTCAGACATAAAGTCTGGCGAGTACCATAACTTTAACGATATAATTATTAAAGTAATTAGGATAAGGCATAAACTGGTAAAATAAGGAATGACTATGAAACAAGTGGGCAAGAAAAAAAACAAGAGGAATATTCTGGTGTTAATCTCGCTCCTAATCACTATAGGATAATTACTATACTGCACCACTACTAGTCACCCTAAAAGTTGATCCCGCCTACTGAACACAATAATCATAATGGTAGTTTCGTGTACCCCTAGCTGTCTTCATAGGTGCCGCCTGCGCCTATCTCCAGTATTTGTACCCACTACCCCCTTGCGATTGGCTCCCTAACTCGTAGATACCCGTGATGGTCCCACAGTGGGGTGTATCACTCCCCAAAGTGGCAACCCGATACCACTAAAAATGCACGACTTGTATCTACATGATGCAACAACGTCTTACCCACCAGCCCAGGCCCATGCACGCACATGACCCCGTTAGACTTGCGTTGCCACCGTTAACCCGTTTTGACTTCTTACAATCAAACCTAGTAAGTGTGTCCCGTCCTCAATCTAACTCGAGCTCACAAAGATACTTAATGGGTTACTGGTTTGAAATGGGTCCCCCATGCTAGACACAAGCTTTCCACCTATCTTGGTTCCCACTAAAATTTTCCACTTAACCCCTTCTTATTCATGTCTTCTTACATGTTTATATTTGGTTAAGTGTTTCTAATCGTATTTCACATGCCACCCATGTCACTCACTTAACCCCCATGTCCCACTACATGTTTACCTTGGTTAAGTGTTACTTAATTCATTATAACTGTAACCTTGTAAGACTTCCCACATTAGACTCCCGTTTGCGGTTGCTGGATTTGCCGGGCGGGTCCTGGCAGTCTTATACCGCAAACGTGCCTAACCTCGTGTCATTACAACTGTTACACATTTAATTTAAGCCTTCGACCTCTCACATTAGACTACCATTTGTGGTTGCTGGATTTGTCGGGCTGGTCGGGCAATCTTACACCACAAACGAGTCTAACCTCGTGTCTTAGGCGTTTATTAATACAAATTATTTCACCCCAATATGGATTAATTATCCCTATTTAAATTTCAAAAAAATTCCAAATTAATTATGTCCATAATTGTCACCTAAATTATGTCCATACTTTTTAGGTATAAAAATTATACCAACTAATGTCTCAATTTAATTATATGCTTTTAAAGCCATTTTACGCCAATTCACAATTTACATAATTAGTATTTTCCCCTTTTGACCCCACGATATTCGTACGTTCAAATATGAAATATGTTAGACTCACAAATAGTCTAACTTATATAAAAAAAAGAAACATAACAAATTGCTTAACACATAAATATAGATCTAACTTGCAAATAGGAATTCCAACATAAAATTTCTTAGCCAACAATTTGCATAGACAATGTCATATAGAATCTTGTATTTGCATAAACTACCATGGATCAAAATATACATCTAAACATGAAATTGTGAACTTGCATATATAAATTATGGGTCTCGCTTAACATGTATATGTGAATGTAATTTTCACCCAAAAATGTGAATATAATTTTTCACCTAGACTTGCATATGGATTTCTACAACTTGCATATGAATTTCTATAGATTGCATATGAATTTCTACAACTTGCATATGAATTTATCACATGATTTTGCATATAAACTTGCGTATGTATATACTTGATTCACGTATAAACTTGTGTACAATTCACATATAAACTTGCATAAAATTCACATACTAATTAGCATATGATTTAACATCCAAACTTGCATAAGATTCACAAATTAACATATGATTTAACATCCCAAACTTGCATAAGATTCACATATGAATTAACATATGGTTTAACATCCCAAACATGCATAAAATTCACATATGAATTAACATATGATTTTACATACCAAACTTGCATAAAATGAATCAAGTTAAATATGAAATAGATCTACAAAGTTAAACAACATCATGTGATTCAACAGATATGTTCTCATAATCCAATTACAACCCATCATAATTAATTTAATAATTATATTGTGAAAGAAATAGTACTCACAAAGATAGGTTAAATGTAACACCCCACGTCCGCTAAGGTCACTCATACCAGGGGAATGCCTTAGTTTCGGTGAAGTATTTTGAGTGAATATAGAACAGTAAAATTACAGCAAGACAGATATAAGTAATACTTGAAAATTTAAATCATCATTTCATTGCAACGGAAAGTAATACATGTTTGGTTACATCACAAAACCATAAACCAGAGTCAAGTACATAATATCCATCTTGATAAAATAGAAGTACATAATCCCACTACATAACTAATAGCCATAAAAGGAAAGATAAGCTCGGCTTCACTTCAGAGGTCCAAGCTCCATAGGATAGATACAGCAATCAGATCAAAGCCCACTAGCACCAGGCCCACTCTAATAACCTGGGGTTGGGGGAAAAAGATAAAAACAACGGGGTCAGACATAAGTCTGAGTGAGTCCTATAACCCTAACAATACAATCATTAAAATAACCAGAGAAGACATAAGTTGATATACGGTAACGACTGGGGATGAATGGCTACACTAAGCAGCTTGGTAAACTTAGGATAAACTAAGATCACCGTAAAGACGCATTTACCCACCCAAGGATAATTACTAAATTACACCGCCCCAGACCTACTCAAAGATAATTCCTACACTGCACCACACCAGTTTTACCTACCTAAGATTAATTCCTACTTAAAGGTTGATCCCACCCAAGGACTTATAAAATTTACTAATTAGTACCTGCGTACCCCTAGGTGACCAAGTAGGCGCCACGGGGCCCTACAATCCACTAGGTGTACACACTACTTCCCATTCGATCGGCTCCCTAACGTAGATACCCGTGCTGGCCCCACCGTGGGATGTATCATTCCCCAATGTGGCAACCTGATGGAACTAAAGGTGCACGGCTTATATCTACTCGATGCAACAACGGCTTACCTACCAGCCCGGGCCCACTCACGCATATGAAGCCCGTTGGACTTGCGTTGCCACCGCTAACCCGTTTGCCTCTTACAGTCAAGCCCAGTATGCGTGTCCCGTCCTCGACATGGGTCGAGCCCACAAAGATACGTATGGGTTACTGGTTGAAATGGGCCTCCACAAGCTACCCACCTAAGCTTGTCCCTTTTTCTAGTATATCCCACTTAACCCTTTAATCATGTTTTAATTACATGTTCCATTTTGGTTAAGTATTCTAATCGTATTTTCTATTGCCACCCAAGGCAACCACTAGATTTTCTCATGCCACCCGAGGCACCCACTTAACCCCTCATGTCCCTCTACATGCTAATGTGGTTAAGTGTTTCTTAATTAATTAATTAAGAACGTAACCTTTGTAAAGACCTCTCACATTAGACTGTCTTTTATGACCGCTGGTTAAGCCGGTTGGGTCCGGGCAGCCTTATGTCATAACAGAGTCTAACCTCGTGTCTTTACATTAATTACGTATTTAGTTTGTGCCTAAGACCTCTCACATTGGGCTAACATTTGTAGCAACTGGTTAAGCCGGTTGGGTCCGGGCAGTTTTACGCTACAACTGAGTCCAACCTCGTGTCTTAGTCAATTAATTACACCTAATTAATCACCCTCATAATTTTATATTAATTATCCCTAATTAATCAAGTTTTCTTAACATGGGTAGACCTAACTTAATAGGTAAATTCCCATGGGGTAGACCTAACTCAATAGGTAAATTCCCAACACATAGTATGGGTACACCTAACCAAATAGGCAAATTCCCATACTATGTTTATTTATTTTGTGTTATGCATAATTATATTAATTTCACACAATCTTATTAACTTATGCATTTAATTACCCCATCGTTCCCACGTAATTTCGTTCATGATATAACACATATAAAAGGTGTCAACTTGCATATGAATGAACATGTTTCAAAGGTGCCATCTTGCATATTAACAAACACATAACTTGCATATGAACTTGCATAATATGTCACATAACTTGCATATAATCTTGTATAACATGTCACATAACTTGCATATAATATGTCACATAACTTACATATTCACTTGCATAATATACTTGCATATTAACCCATAGACTTGCATAATGTGTCATCATGAACTTGCATATTAACAAACATGTAACTTGCATATTGACAAACATGTAACTTGCATATTAACAAACATGTAACTTGCATATTAACAAACATGTAACTTGCATATTAACAAACATGTAACTTGCATAGCATATCTTGCATATTAACATACATGTAACTTGCATATTAACAAACATGTAACTTGCATAGCATATCTTGCATATTAACATACATGTAACTTGCATATTAACAAACATGTAACTTGCATAGCATATCTTGCATATTAACATACATGTAACTTGCATATTAACAAACATGTAACTTGCATAGCATATCTTGCATATTAACATACATGTAACTTGCATATTAACAAACATGTAACTTGCATAGCATATCTTGCATATTAACATACATGTAACTTGCATATTAACAAACATGTAACTTGCATAGCATATCTTGCATATTAACATACATGTAACTTGCATATTAACAAACATGTAACTTGCATAGCATATCTTGCATATTAACATACATGTAACTTGCATATTAACAAACATGTAACTTGCATAGCATATCTTGCATATTAACATACATGTAACTTGCATATTAACAAACATGTAACTTGCATAGCATATCTTGCATATTAACATACATGTAACTTGCATATTAACAAACATGTAACTTGCATAGCATATCTTGCATATTAACATACATGTAACTTGCATATTAACAAACATGTAACTTGCATAGCATATCTTGCATATTAACATACATGTAACTTGCATATTAACAAACATGTAACTTGCATATCTTGCATATTAACATACATGTAACTTGCATATTAACAAACATGTAACTTGCATAAACTTACATACTCAACATGCATAAACATAAGATTAATGCTAACATCATATCATATGATTCAAGACTCATTAATCCACATACAAAACCATAAATCTCATCATATCTCATCTACTTAGTTTAACAAAAGATCATCAAAGTGATAGAAACTCACAACTAGCAACTTTGAACACCAAATGAAGAAGATTAAGATGCTAAGAAGGGATTAGAAGTTGATTAGAGAGTGATTAGTATGCAACCCTCTTCATAAAATTAGTGGAGGCCATGAGAGCTAGCATTTTGCCATAGTTTAGTCACTAGGTTTAATTATGAATGAATTAGGGTAGGTTAGGGTCTTATTTATAGATTAGGCAAGTGTTTTAGGCCATAGGATTAACCCTAGATTCAATCCAAGCCATCAAAGCATGTCTTGGGGAAGAAGTCAAGTGTAGGAACCATCTAGGGCCTTTAGATTAAAGATGGACCATGAGAGCCATTCAAATGCAAAATCTGCACTTGAGCGAATCGGCCCACGGGTTGACAGCCAAACACCCTGGATTAACCCCTAGTCGACCCAGCGGGCTCGGGTCGACTTCAAAAATCGGCCGGTTCGGTTATTCCCCTCTCCCAATTCGCTGTTTTGAGCATTTTTGCATATTTATTTATTAAATTTTCAATTATATATATATATATATATATCAATATATATATATATATATCTACACAACCCATTTCACTTAATTAAGTATACTTTAATTTGGGAATTTTCGTGAAACTTCGCGAGGCCATATCTTGGTCATACGGACTCCGATTTTCGAAAACTCGGACTCTATTTCGCGTATTTTTCCGAGACGAACGCAATGGCATAGCCCGTTTCCCTTGATTCCCATTTTAGAATTAAATTCTGCCTCGATTTATGTTATTACCGGTTATTGAAAATACGGGTTGTTACATTCTCCCCTCCTTAAAGGATTTCGTCCCCGAAATCTTCAAGTTAGGAAGAACGTATCCTACCATCCAATCATCCATCTACTCAAAGCATCATCCACGAGCAATCATTGTCCTTACAAGATTCTAAATGCTGGATGGATATATGCAAAAGTGTGTGTATATGTACTTACCTAATGCGAAAATCAGGCGGTTACTGATACAGTAAACCTCCTTAATGCAAACCATGATAGTGCCATGCATCCAATATGTATGCGAAACCCTATTGACACATACAAATTTCTACATGCGTGCACAACCATACACAAAAATGCATCATCCATATGATAACACAGCCATGATACATCCATCAATCTAACTACCACATCCATTTATGCGATATGCAACATGAAGTGACTGAGCCGATCTAGTGCCTAATGTGTGTATATATGCATCCACGAGCAACCACTAGCAAACACTTGCATCCACTTGCATCCATCAACCATAACATGTCTCAAACACATGTTTCAACCATAGGTTTTCCCTATCTAAAGGTCAAACAGGACTAACGAGAGGACCTACTAAAGATAAGATAAGTACTAGGCAAGCGATAAAGGAGAAGTTAAAAGACATACTCTCCAAAAGAAATGGATACAAAGAACGCATCTTCGCTTCCGTCTCCCAAGTAGCATTCTAACTAGCTGAACTTCTCTGTTCCTCAACTTCCTAGTCTCTGGCCCAATGATGCGAGTAGGAGCTCGTCGAATCGTCTCATCGTGCTCTAACTCTACTTCTTTAAGCAAACTCGGCTCTACCACCTCAGCGGTCTCATGTAAGCACTTCCTCAAATGGGACACATGAAATACATCCGGTACACCACTAAGTCTGTCAGGCAACTCCACTCTATATGCCATCCCTCCAATTCTTTCCTTAATGGGAAATGGCCCTACAAACCTTGGTACTTACTTCCTAACAGATCCAAAGTGAACCACATTCCGTAACGGAGACACCTTGATAAAAAGCATGTCCTAATATCAAACTCAAGCTCTGTTCTCCTCTTGTCCGCATAAGATTCCGCCGCTTTCATCCTTCTTCGAATCCAACCCATCTTCTCTGAAGTCTCTCTAACCATATCTGGCCCAAGCAAGATCTTATCCATAGATTCCCACCAACATGTAGGAGATCGACAAGGCCTTCCATAAAGAGCTTTGAAATGAGCCATACCAATACTGGACTGAAAGCTGCTATTATATGCGAACTCCACCAACGGAAGATGCTCTTCCCATGTACCTCCAAAATCCAAAATACATAACCTCAAAAGATGTTCTAGATACGGTTCACCCTCTTGGTCTGACCGTCCGTCTGAGGATGAGATGCGGTGCTCAAACACAACTGAGTCCCTACCGCCCTCTTGCAAAATCTTCCAAAACTCACTAGTGAAGATAGGATCTTGATCACTCACAATGCTGGAAGGTACACCATGAAATCTAATAATCCCTTGAAGGTAAACTGAAGCTAGACATGGAATAGTCCTCTTGCTCTTCACGGGTATGAAATGGGCACACTTAGTAAGTCTATCTACCATAAGCCCAATCCCCGTATTACCCTTCCTTGATTTCGGTTATCCAACGAGGCACTATCCTACTTCCTATTTCGGAACTTCCAACGGGTGAAGCAACCCTCCGGGTTTCTTCTGTTCCACTTTCACTTGTTAGCATACCAAGCATCTAGCGACATACTTGGCCGCATCTTTCTTCAGATTGGCAAAAAGGAAAACTCGCTTTATGTCTTGGTACATCTTGTCCCTACCGGGATGAATGGTCATCTTCGACCGATGTGTATCATCAAGTATAGCCTTCCTCAAACCCTCGTCTTGCGGTACACAAAGTCTACCGTCTCTACGCAACCACCCCTTACTATCTAGGGTGTACCTACTCAAATGGCTGGACGACTCCTCCCCCTTATGAGCTTCTCTCATAGCTCAACCTACTGTGGGTCGTCTTGCTGTGCCTCGCCACCCCGTCCCAAAAGAGTAGGCCTAACCTCCAAGGAGGCTAGCAAACCGGGTACAAAGTCAACGGAAGGTCTAAAGTCAAACATAGAAATAAACCCTAAGCTCCGTCGTTTAATCGATCAATGAACTCAAGGACAACCTTTTTCTTCTTAAGGCGTCTGCTACCATGCTTCCCTTGTTAGGGGTATACGCTATCTCAACTCATAAGATGCTAAGAATCCTATCCAAAATCGTCACAACTGTCCATCTCTCACGCAGACCACCCTAGTCGAATTCGACATCCCCCAAATGCAAGCCCTTAAGGCCGAAACCAATATCAGACAAACACCCAAGGGATATCTCCTTCGAGTTCAGGCAACCTACGTGAGATGATACTAAAAATAATAATAATAATGGCTAAACAATTAAGCCTTTGACCAACTTTGGATGTCCTTGCCAGTCTCGCTCCAAAACCACTGTTTTATCCCATAACTGGCTTTGCTCAACCTATTGAGCACATATGAAAACTTATTTCGCTCCTAGAAAAGACCAAGATGTCATCCACAAAGACCATCACAAACTTATTTAGGTACTCTCTGAACACCCTTCTCTTCCAATCAACAAAGTATGCGGGGGCGTTCGTCAAACCAAATAGCATCACCAGCCACTCATAAAACCATCCGGAGTCCTAAAGGCAATCTTCTCTATACTATCGTCAGCCACTCTCAACTGACGAAACCATGTGGCTTAGTCCAACTGCGAAAATACTGAGGCGCCAACCAACTGATCAAAGAGATCATCAATCTTTGGCAATGGGTGTCTATTCTTCTTTGTGAGTTTATTTAGTTCTCTTTAGCCTACACAAGGTCTGAGGGACCCATCCGCCTTCATGGAAAAAACTACTGGAGCGCCCCACTCCGATATACTTCTTCTTATGAACCCCTTCTCAAGCAATCGCCTACTTACTTATGGAGTTCCCTCCTCTCACGAGGAGCCTTGTGGCACACTGGCCAAGTCACTGGTTTGGCATTGTTTACCAGATATATTCGGAAGTCAATCTCCCGCTCCGGAGGTAAGCCCTTCACCTTCTCAAACACATCCGAGTATTCCCGGACCACTTCTAACAGATCGCAAACTCTCGACCGACGTGTCCAGCGATTCTAGATAACTTAGCATAACAGTCTCTATGGGATTACAAGAGATCTCGAGAGTGTTACCCAAGCGGGTCATAAGCCTAACAACTCTCTTTTCAAAATCAAGAATGGCATCCCTACTGGATAACCAGTCCATGCCCAAACTAACCCATAGCTCGTGAAGCCCAACAAGCATCACATCCAAACTCAATGCTAAGTATAGAAACTTTCAAACCCAAACACATCATGGAGCCCAATTGGGTTTGAAACAACTAAGGGATCATCTACTAAACTGGTGTCTAAGTGCAGTGACTCACTAACAATGATGAGATAAACGAACCTAATGCATCCAAATCAAATAAAGTTCGAATCGGATAATAAAGAAATCCAAATTCCAACCTAGACGGTCTTATCCCCATACGGCACCCTAGTCGTGAGGGAATACAACTACCCTCCAGAAGATTCCATACCTTGTCCTTGCTTCTTTGGTCAATCCTAATAAGGTGTCCTATTCCTCCCAAAAGGATAACTACTAGCCTTCTCCTTCCCATTCTCCACTCGTAACCTCCCATCAATGAGGCTTCGTCCTTTATTAACCAAACAACTATTAGAGCCTTCCTCCCATCGTCCATCCAATAAGTACTTACAAGTCCTCCTCCTTCTTGAACCAACTTCTAATCTGATTTACGTCTAATTCCCTTGAAGCGGTTTTCCATTCTTATCTATCTTAGAAAGATCATCTACACATGGAGGGGAAACTCAAAACGAGAGAGAAAGAGATTCAAACGGAGAATTCGAAAGATAAAGATATGGCTATCGGGGATTATGCTTTTCTCAAAAACTTTTCTCTTAAAAGACATGTTTTTGAAAACATTCCTTCAAAAATTTTCTTAGAAAAATAGTTTTTCTAAAAATTTTATCTGTTCTGGTAACCTTAAGCTCTGATACCACGTGTAACACCCCACGTCCGCTAAGGTCACTCATACCAGGGGAATGCCTTAGTTTCGGTGAAGTATTTTGAGTGAATATAGAACAGTAAAATTACAGCAAGACAGATATAAGTAATACTTGAAAATTTAAATCATCATTTCATTGCAACGGAAAGTAATACATGTTTGGTTACATCACAAAACCATAAACCAGAGTCAAGTACATAATATCCATCTTGATAAAATAGAAGTACATAATCCCACTACATAACTAATAGCCATAAAAGGAAAGATAAGCTCGGCTTCACTTCAGAGGTCCAAGCTCCATAGGATAGATACAGCAATCAGATCAAAGCCCACTAGCACCAGGCCCACTCTAATAACCTGGGGTTGGGGGAAAAAGATAAAAACAACGGGGTCAGACATAAGTCTGAGTGAGTCCTATAACCCTAACAATACAATCATTAAAATAACCAGAGAAGACATAAGTTGATATACGGTAACGACTGGGGATGAATGGCTACACTAAGCAGCTTGGTAAACTTAGGATAAACTAAGATCACCGTAAAGACGCATTTACCCACCCAAGGATAATTACTAAATTACACCGCCCCAGACCTACTCAAAGATAATTCCTACACTGCACCACACCAGTTTTACCTACCTAAGATTAATTCCTACTTAAAGGTTGATCCCACCCAAGGACTTATAAAATTTACTAATTAGTACCTGCGTACCCCTAGGTGACCAAGTAGGCGCCACGGGGCCCTACAATCCACTAGGTGTACACACTACTTCCCATTCGATCGGCTCCCTAACGTAGATACCCGTGCTGGCCCCACCGTGGGATGTATCATTCCCCAATGTGGCAACCTGATGGAACTAAAGGTGCACGGCTTATATCTACTCGATGCAACAACGGCTTACCTACCAGCCCGGGCCCACTCACGCATATGAAGCCCGTTGGACTTGCGTTGCCACCGCTAACCCGTTTGCCTCTTACAGTCAAGCCCAGTATGCGTGTCCCGTCCTCGACATGGGTCGAGCCCACAAAGATACGTATGGGTTACTGGTTGAAATGGGCCTCCACAAGCTACCCACCTAAGCTTGTCCCTTTTTCTAGTATATCCCACTTAACCCTTTAATCATGTTTTAATTACATGTTCCATTTTGGTTAAGTATTCTAATCGTATTTTCTATTGCCACCCAAGGCAACCACTAGATTTTCTCATGCCACCCGAGGCACCCACTTAACCCCTCATGTCCCTCTACATGCTAATGTGGTTAAGTGTTTCTTAATTAATTAATTAAGAACGTAACCTTTGTAAAGACCTCTCACATTAGACTGTCTTTTATGACCGCTGGTTAAGCCGGTTGGGTCCGGGCAGCCTTATGTCATAACAGAGTCTAACCTCGTGTCTTTACATTAATTACGTATTTAGTTTGTGCCTAAGACCTCTCACATTGGGCTAACATTTGTAGCAACTGGTTAAGCCGGTTGGGTCCGGGCAGTTTTACGCTACAACTGAGTCCAACCTCGTGTCTTAGTCAATTAATTACACCTAATTAATCACCCTCATAATTTTATATTAATTATCCCTAATTAATCAAGTTTTCTTAACATGGGTAGACCTAACTTAATAGGTAAATTCCCATGGGGTAGACCTAACTCAATAGGTAAATTCCCAACACATAGTATGGGTACACCTAACCAAATAGGCAAATTCCCATACTATGTTTATTTATTTTGTGTTATGCATAATTATATTAATTTCACACAATCTTATTAACTTATGCATTTAATTACCCCATCGTTCCCACGTAATTTCGTTCATGATATAACACATATAAAAGGTGTCAACTTGCATATGAATGAACATGTTTCAAAGGTGCCATCTTGCATATTAACAAACACATAACTTGCATATGAACTTGCATAATATGTCACATAACTTGCATATAATCTTGTATAACATGTCACATAACTTGCATATAATATGTCACATAACTTACATATTCACTTGCATAATATACTTGCATATTAACCCATAGACTTGCATAATGTGTCATCATGAACTTGCATATTAACAAACATGTAACTTGCATATTGACAAACATGTAACTTGCATATTAACAAACATGTAACTTGCATATTAACAAACATGTAACTTGCATATTAACAAACATGTAACTTGCATAGCATATCTTGCATATTAACATACATGTAACTTGCATATTAACAAACATGTAACTTGCATAGCATATCTTGCATATTAACATACATGTAACTTGCATATTAACAAACATGTAACTTGCATAGCATATCTTGCATATTAACATACATGTAACTTGCATATTAACAAACATGTAACTTGCATAGCATATCTTGCATATTAACATACATGTAACTTGCATATTAACAAACATGTAACTTGCATAGCATATCTTGCATATTAACATACATGTAACTTGCATATTAACAAACATGTAACTTGCATAGCATATCTTGCATATTAACATACATGTAACTTGCATATTAACAAACATGTAACTTGCATAGCATATCTTGCATATTAACATACATGTAACTTGCATATTAACAAACATGTAACTTGCATAGCATATCTTGCATATTAACATACATGTAACTTGCATATTAACAAACATGTAACTTGCATAGCATATCTTGCATATTAACATACATGTAACTTGCATATTAACAAACATGTAACTTGCATAGCATATCTTGCATATTAACATACATGTAACTTGCATATTAACAAACATGTAACTTGCATAGCATATCTTGCATATTAACATACATGTAACTTGCATATTAACAAACATGTAACTTGCATAGCATATCTTGCATATTAACATACATGTAACTTGCATATTAACAAACATGTAACTTGCATAAACTTACATACTCAACATGCATAAACATAAGATTAATGCTAACATCATATCATATGATTCAAGACTCATTAATCCACATACAAAACCATAAATCTCATCATATCTCATCTACTTAGTTTAACAAAAGATCATCAAAGTGATAGAAACTCACAACTAGCAACTTTGAACACCAAATGAAGAAGATTAAGATGCTAAGAAGGGATTAGAAGTTGATTAGAGAGTGATTAGTATGCAACCCTCTTCATAAAATTAGTGGAGGCCATGAGAGCTAGCATTTTGCCATAGTTTAGTCACTAGGTTTAATTATGAATGAATTAGGGTAGGTTAGGGTCTTATTTATAGATTAGGCAAGTGTTTTAGGCCATAGGATTAACCCTAGATTCAATCCAAGCCATCAAAGCATGTCTTGGGGAAGAAGTCAAGTGTAGGAACCATCTAGGGCCTTTAGATTAAAGATGGACCATGAGAGCCATTCAAATGCAAAATCTGCACTTGAGCGAATCGGCCCACGGGTTGACAGCCAAACACCCTGGATTAACCCCTAGTCGACCCAGCGGGCTCGGGTCGACTTCAAAAATCGGCCGGTTCGGTTATTCCCCTCTCCCAATTCGCTGTTTTGAGCATTTTTGCATATTTATTTATTAAATTTTCAATTATATATATATATATATATATCAATATATATATATATATATATCTACACAACCCATTTCACTTAATTAAGTATACTTTAATTTGGGAATTTTCGTGAAACTTCGCGAGGCCATATCTTGGTCATACGGACTCCGATTTTCGAAAACTCGGACTCTATTTCGCGTATTTTTCCGAGACGAACGCAATGGCATAGCCCGTTTCCCTTGATTCCCATTTTAGAATTAAATTCTGCCTCGATTTATGTTATTACCGGTTATTGAAAATACGGGTTGTTACATTAAAGAAGAGAATGATTTGTTCGTCTTTTGAGTTGGAATTCTGAATTGTTAAATCCTAAGCTTTAGGAAGGAGACTATCCAAGGAGTAGCACGGTGGCCATGAGACAAATTTTGTTTTGATTTTGGGTTTGAGTCTAGGCACTCTTTTATAGAAGTTTGAATCAACCTAAACCGTTAGATTATCATAGGGACAATCCCAGCCATTCATGACTAGATAGAGTTATCTAGAACAGCCACACCAGCCCTAATGACCCAGCACAGAGTCCGAAATTGTCACATTTCAGATCTGGCCGGGGGGGGGGGAGTAGGTCGACCTGTGTGGGCAGGTCGACCCCCTGGTCGACCTGGCCCTTGGGAGGGAGAATTCCTGCCCAGCCTGCTCCCCTGTTTGCATTTGAATTTCAAATTTATTATTCTGAACTGTTTTTAATTTATTTGAATTCTAAAACTTCGGAAGGCCATAAATTCTTCATACGGAGTCCAATTCACGCAAACTCGAATTCTGTCTCAAGCAGAATTCCAAGACGAACGCAATGGCGTAACCCATTTCCCATAATTATTTATTCTTAGGATTGTTTATTTTAATATTCACAGAAAATTCAGGGTGTTACATTCTCCCCTCCTTAAAGGATTTCGTCCCCGAAATCTTTAAGTTAAGGAGAATGTATATCCTAACATCCAACCATCCATCTACTCAATCATCAAACAAAGGCATCCATTGTCCTTACAAGATTTCTAATGTCGTATGAACATATGCAAATTGTGTGTGTATATGTTCCTTATCTAATGCAAAATCAGGCGGTCCACTGATTCAGTTGACCTCCTTAATGCAAATCATGATAGTGTCATGCGTCCATTATGCATGCAAAAGAATCCTAACGATACATATTACTTCTACATGTGTGCACAACCATTCATCAGAATGCAACATCCATATGATAACACAACCATTATACATCCATTAATTTAAATATGCGCACACATTTATATGCAATATGAAAGTGATTGAGCCGATCTAGTGCCTAAAGTGTGTAAACATGCATCCACGAGCAACCACTAGCAACCACTCGCAACCATCAATCATAACATGTTTCAAATACATGTTTACATCCATCGGTTTCTACCTAAGGCTAAAGAGTAGGACTGAGGAGATATAACTGAAAGATAGGTATAAGCATGAATAAACTTATGGAAAAAGAGATCAAGGAGGTACCCTCAAAGAGAAAAGGGTATGCTGCACGTATTTTCCTCTCAGTTTCCCAAGTCGCGTCTTCCTCAACGTCACTCCATTGAACTTTAACAAGCTTGATTTCACAGTTGCATAGCATTTTGACTTTCGTACCCAAGATACGAGTTGGAACTCTTCTCGCAGTCGCTTCTCGTTCCACTTCAACTTCCTCTAGTATACCTGGCTCCACCACTTCTACAGATTCATGTAAGCACTTTCGTAGTTGAGAAACATGAAAAACATTATGAACTCCAGCCAGTCAGTCGGGTAGCTCTAATCTGTAAGCCATTGTACCAATCCTTTCAATGATAGGAAATGGCCCTACAAACCTTGGTGCTAACTTTCCTATGGACCTAAAGCGAATGGCATTCCTCAAAGGAGATACTTTAAGGAACACCCTATCTTCAACCTTAAACTCAAGGTCGGTCCTTCTTTTGTCTGTGTAGGACTTCTGTCTATCTTGTGCAGCCTTCATCCGTCTTCTTATCAAGTCCACCTTTTCTGAGGTTTCACTAATCATGTGTGGCCCAAGTACGAGCTTATCTATAGTCCCCCACCAACAAGTTGTTGATCGACACGGTCTTCCATATAAAGCTTCGAAGGGCGCCATGCCTATGGTGGCTTGGTAGCTATTGTTGTAGGCGAATTTCACCAAAGGAAGATGATCCTCCCATGTCCCTCCAAAGTCAAGAATGCACAATATTAATAAGTCTTCCAACACTCTGTTCACCCTTTCTGTCTGACCATCGGTTTGGGGGTGATAGGCCGTGCTTAAGCATAAGTGTGTGCCTACTGCCTCTTGCAAACTCTTCCAAAACTCGCTCGTAAAGATAGGATCTCGATCGCTCACTATGGTGGAGGATATCCCATGGAGTCGAACTATTTCTTTAAGATAAATGGAAGCTAGGGACGAGGCAGTCCTTCTACTTTTAACAAGTATAAAGTGAGCGCTTTTAGTGAGCCTATCCACTATTACCCAAATACTGGTATTGCCCCTTCTTGACCTAAGCAACCTATCAACAAAGTCCATCGAAATGCTATCCCACTTCCACTGTGGGACCTCTAGGGGATGAACCAGACCACCAGGCTTTTTCTATTGCGCTTTGACTTACTGGCATATCAAACACTTAGCGACGAACTCAGCTACATCACTTTTCATGCCATTCCAAAAGAAAACCCTTTTTATATCTTTATACATCTTGTCTTCGCCTGGTCGTATGGTCAGTTTAGAATGGTGCGCCTCTTCGAGAACCGTCTTCACTAAATCCCTTACTTTGGGACGCATAGCCTTCCATCCCGTCTCAACCAACCCTTATCATCGATGGAGTATCTATTGAGGTGACTAGAAGTCTCGCCCCTAACCAGCTTATCCATCACATCAACCAGCTGAGGGTCTTCTTGTTGCGCGGTTCCTATTGAGTCCAAAAGGGTAGGCCGCACTTCTAGCGATGCTAACAGTCGAGGCACAATTTCAGAGGAGGGTCTAAAATTAAAGTTTACTATATACTCCAAGCTTTGTCTTTCTACAAAGAGAGGACTTAAGGTCAGCTTCTTCCTACTTAAGGCATCTGCTACCACATTGCCCTTGCCTGGGGTATAGGAAATCTCAAAATCATAAGAGGCCAGAAATTCCATCCACCCTTGTTGTCTTAAGTTAAGATCTTTCTACGACAAAAGGTACTTCAACGATTTATGGTCAGTATACAATTCAAATTTCTCACCTAGGAGATAATGGCGCCAAGACTTAAGCGCAAAGACGATGGCAACCAACTCTAGATCGTGGGTCGGGTAGTTTTTCTCATGTACTTTCAATTGTCTGCCTCCATAAGCTACTACCTTCCCTTTTTGCATTATGACAACACCTAGTCTCGTACCACATGCATCCGTGTATACGGTAAACATCTTGCTCCCGTCCGACAATTTCAGAACTGAGGCTGTTGTAAGAGCCCTTTTCAAACGTTTGAAAGCAATATCGCAATCCAAATCCTAAGCGAAAGTTGGGTTCTTCTTCGTTAATCTTGTGAGTAGGGTTAAGATTTTGGCAAAGTCTTTAATGAATTTTCGGTAAAAGCCCGCTAGCCCGAGAAAACTTCGGACTTCGGTTGCATTCCGTGGAACCGTCCAATCTTGCACCACAACTACTTTTCCGGGGTGCACTGCTAACCCCTCTTTGGACACCACATGTCCAAGAAACCTCACTTCTTCTCTCCAGAAATGGCATTTGGAGAATTTGGCCTTCAGCTGATGTGTACGAAGAGTATCCATGACTTCCCTTAAATGCAAAGCATGCTCTTCTTCATTCTTCGAGAAGATCAAAATGTCGTCTACGAAGACCACCACAAACTTATTATGGAATTCTCTAAACACCCTACACATCAAGTGAACAAAATAAGCGGGTGCGTTTGTCAAGCCGAAAGGCATGACAAACCATTCGAAGAAACCATCTGGGGTTCTGAACGCGATCTTATCAATGCTGTCTTCAGCCACTCTTAGCTGATGGAACCCGGTAGCCAAATCTAGTTTGGAGAAAACAGACGCACCTACAAGCTGATCAAACAAGTCATATATTTTAGGAAGTGGGTGCCTATTCTTCTTGGTCAGCTTGTTTAGCTCCCTATAATCAACGCATAGGCGACGTGAACCATCCGCTTTGGTTGCGAATACTACTGGAGCACGCCATTTAGAAATACTCCGCCTTATAAACCCCTTTTCGAGCGGCTCTTTAACTTGCTTACTGAGCTCTTTTCTCTCCCTTGGAGCCATGTGTCAATGGGTAGAGAAACGGGTTTTGCATTATCAACGAGGTATATACGGAAGTCCATCTCCCGCTTCGGAAGCAAGCCCTTCACCTCTTCAAATACATCTGAGTGTTCATCCACTACTCTAACAGACTGCAAGTTTTCAACAGACGCATCAAGAGATTCTAGGTAACTAAGCATAACAGAATGTATGGGATTACAAGAGATTTCGAGAGTGTTGACAAGGCGTGTCATAAGTCTGACCACTCTCTTTTCATAGTCGAGGATGGCACCATTACTGGATAACCAATCCATGCCTAGAATCAATCCACGGCCCGTGAAGCCAAGAATGAAGGCATTGCATTGAAACTCAACGCCCAAGATAGACACTCTCAAACCCCGACAAATCATTGAAAGATGAGCCGAACCACCAATAGTATTTGAGACTACAATGGGATCTATGACTAGACTAGTATTTAAGTGCAGTGTTTCAACTAATGAAGCAGACACAAACGAGTGTGAAGCGCCAGAAACAAACAAAGTACGAACAGGATGATCAAACAGAAAAACCAAACTTTCAACAGAGATGTTTCTACCTCTCTCCTGTCTTGGTTCCATGAGAGCGTGAACCTGCCCTCTTGCCTGCCCTGGTGCCATGAGAGCTTGAATCTGTCCTCCAGAAGTAGACCCTGTTCTTTGCCCTTGCCCCTGTTTCCTCGGGCAGTCTTTAGTTAGATGTCCTGCCTCTCCACAGTGGAAACAGTCAGTCATCTTTTTCTTCCTATAGTCCTTGTTCAGATGGCCTGGTGTTCCACAATTAAAGCATCTTTTCTTTCCTTTGCTATTGTTGTCCTTACCACCTTTCTTTGGTTGCTGCTGTGACTTCTTTTGATCCCCTTTCTTTTCTATCACCTTATTAGCATCAGCGCCTTTCTCCTATTCATGCATAAGCGCTATATCAACCAGTTTTTCAAAAGTAGCCCCCATAGGAATGTGGGTCATAGCTAACCCATGTAGCAGCTAATTCAAACCTTTAACGAACCTCAGGGCCTTCTTTTCAGGTGTGTTCACCAAGTCTAAGCCAAACCTCGCCAACTGATTGAACTTTTACTCCTTACTGATAAATTCCGCTGCTTCAATGCCAAGAATCTTTTCATGTATAAATTCTCTTCCGCTCGTGAGAGAAATTTCATCTCGAACCTATGTCTGAAATCCGTCCACGTTTCTACTGGACGCTCTCCATTCGTGACCTCCCACAAAAACGAGGCTTCGTCCTTCATTAACCAAGCGGCCAATTGAACCTTCCTTCTATCTTCTACCCCGAAGATACCAAACAAGTCTTCTACCTCCTTAAGCAAATTTCGAGCTTCAACATACGTCTCTGATCCGTGAAAACTCTTTCCGCCCATTGCTCAAAAGTCTTTGCATATCTTTGAAAAAGTATCAACACGAGGAGGGGTAGGAGGAGCGGCTGCAGCTGGGGGGGAGGGATGTCTGCTGGGCCTGTGGCGGTGGACCTAGCCTCCAGATACTTTCTGAACCAGGTTGGTATCGGTATTCCTTCGAGTATCTCAGGTAACCTAGACGTGCTGAAAAGAAAATGAAGAGATTCAAAATGGAGAATTCGAAAGAAAGATATACGACTCTTGGGGGTTATGTTTTTAAAACAAATTTTTCTCTTGAAAATTCTCTCCTTAAAACATACTTTTTGAAAGTATTTCTTTATAAAACGCTTTTGAAAAACAGTTTTTTTTTAAATCTCTTTTCTGTTAACCTTCGGCTTTGATACCACGTGTAACACCCCACGTCCATTAATGTCACTCTCAAAGGGAATGCATTAACTTTCATGGAGTATTATTGGTGAATAGAACATAATATAACAAGACAGATATATATATTGGTACTTGAAAATTTTCAAAACCACATTTATTGCAGCAGAGATATAGTTCGATTACAACAACATCATAAACCAACAAAAAACCAAGTACACTTAGTAACCATCTTGACAAAATGTTTTCTGAGTACATAAAATAAAAATCATAACCCCAACATAAGTAGCCATAAAAGAGATGAGATGAACTTTACTTTCAGCAATCCAAGCACTTCCAAAAGAGAAAGAAAGATCCAGATCAAGCTCCACTAGTACTAGTACCACCCTGAGAACATGGGGGGAGGAAGAAAAGAGGCGAAAACAAAGGAGGTCAGACATAAAGTATGGCGAGTACCATAATTTTAACGATATAATTATTAAAGTAATTAGGATAAGGCATAAACTAGAAAAATAAGGAATGACTATGAAACAAGTGGGCAAGACAAAACAGACAAGAGGAATATTCTGGCGTTAATCTCTCTCCTAATCACTATAGGAATATTCTTAAAAAAACAGAGATAGAGTGTGCTTATAGTGCTCCTTTCGAGCTTTCGTTCCCTTCTATGGGACGAAGACATAAGAAGAGGTACTAGAGAAAGGTCATCTTTAGAACAGAGGTAGGACATTCTTAGTTGAAGCAAAGGAAGGGCGTGCTCATCTTTAGAGCGGAGGCAGGGTATGCTTAAAGTGGTCTATTTGAGCTTTCATTCCCTTCTGCCAGTCAAAGACATAAGTAGGTAGGGGATGCTCATCTTTAGAGCAGAGGCAGGACGTTCTTAATCTAAGAAGGGGCAGGGCGTGCTTAAAGTATTAGATGCTCTGACATGGTCGTTGCTGGCGCATACAGAAGCTTACTTTTTTGATGCTTTAATTTGGCTCTTTCAGGTTTGGGCGCGGCTAAAGGCTTACATACTACCTCCTTCCGGGAGGTGCCTTTCCCTGACCATCTCAGCGCGGACAAGATTTTTTTTACAATCATAGGGAGCTTTACCCATTTCAGGTAGTTCCAAATTTTAAGGAGTTTCCGTACTCCCGACCATGTGGACATTCTTAAGAAGATCTTCTTTTATCCATTTACCATTGAAAAGTATGGTCTTAGGTGTTTTGCATTCTCTGTTCTAGGTACTGGATCACCATTTAGTTTGCAGAGTTGGTATGTTCCATATATGAGTTCTTATTGAACGATTTAGAGTCTTTCCCAGTTTGGACCAAGGGTTCCATCTGCCAGATTTTTTGTATTTGCCATTACCCTTCGTAAGACTAAATCTCCCATTCAGTGTGTTCTCGTTCTTATTCTTGAGTTGTAATACTTAGTGATACCTCTTCGATAATCAGCTGTTCTAATAGTAGCTTCATCCCTTATTTCTTGGATTAGGTCTAAAGATTCTTTTTTCAACTCTTGATTTGGATCAAATGCATATGCTATTCTTCTGTGTGAAGGAATTTCAGCTTTATTGGAAGCATAGCCTCACATCCGTATGTTAGAGAATATGGGGTGTGTCTCGTTGCTATTTTAGCAGAAGTTCTATATGCCCAAAGTACTACTGGCAATTCATCTGTCCAATTTTCTTTAGCTTGATTTAACTGTTTCTTTAAGATTGTCTTTATGGTTTTATTTACAGCCTCGACAGCTCCGTTTTCTTTTAGATATGACCCAAAAGAAAAGCGCTTTATGATTCCATTTTTGTTGCAAAACTGTGTGAACTCTTCACTTTCAAATTGTGTTTGATTATCAGATAAGATTTTGTGGGGGATTCCGAATCGAGTGATGATGTTTTTATCACAACTCTAAGCACCTTTTTAGATGTAATGTTTGGGAGTGGTTCCATTTCTACCCATTTTGTGAAGTAGTCGATTGCTACTACTGCATATTTAGCTCCTCCCTTATATATTGGTAGGGGTCAATTAAATTTATCCCCCATACATCAAAAGCCCATAGGCTTGAGATTGTAGTTAAGGTACTTGGTGGTAATCGAGATATCCTAGATTATCTTTGGCATTTTTCACATTTTCTGACATATTCCATTGCTTGATTAACCATTTGTGGCCAATATAAGCCTTATTGCATAACCCTTTTTGCTATCTTGATTCCATTAAAATGGTCTCCACAGACCCCTCATGTGTTTACTTTAATAATTTGAGCCAATCTTCAAGGATTACACATCTCAAGTAGGAGAGCAAATACCCTTTCTTATAGAGTATCTGGTCCATAATAACAAATGTTGGGGATTGATGCTTAATCCTTCTAGCATCTTGCTTATTGGTAGGTAGCATTCCACTTATGAGGTAATCCATAATGGGAGTCATCCAACTATTCTCATAATGAAAGTCCATTTCGGATTGCATGGGTTCTTCAATAAGGATTTCATCCGTATCCTTTTATTTTTTGGTTTCTCTTGCTAAGGCTTGGGATCTGGTTAGAACTAGCAACTCTTTTCCAGGTTCAAACATCTCTTGTTTGATGTTGGATTTTCTTGATAGCCTACTAGTATAATGCGAGTTTCGGGAGCTCCTCTAGAGCTAGAATTTTTTTCTAAAGAATTAGCTTGAGAATGTTCCTCTCTTGGAATTTTATTTATAGAAAAGTCTTCAAATTGAACAAGCATTTTTAATATTTTCTTTAAGTATAGTGCTAATCGAGCATTCTTGGTTTGATAAGCCTTCTTTTTCTAAATTACCATTAGTTCGGAATCACTAATGATTTTGATTCTAGGCATTTTCAATTGTAAGGCTAGGTTCAACCTTGCTATCATTGATTCATACTCAGCTATGTTATTTGTTACGGCAAACCCCAGCTTCATTGCATAGTGCAGACGGTGCCCATCAAGGGTAATTATCGCATATCCTGCCCTTACTCCTTGCTCATTTGATGCTCCATCTAAAAACATTTCCATTTGTATTTAAAATCATTTTCCTTTGTCGATTGTTGTTTAATAAAGCTCGTGCACTCATTAACAAAGTCTGCTAAAGCATGTCCTTTGATTGTTGCCCGCCATTGGAACTCAATTTCATATTAACTAAGCTAGTTTCCCCACTTGACCAATCTTCTTGATGTTTTGATTTACTAAAAACTATTTAAGTAGAAAGTTGGTTATAACTTTAATTGGGTGTACTTAAAAGTAACCTCCAAGTTTCCAAGCTGTAAGTATCAAACAGTAGGCTAACTTTTCCATTACAGGATATCATATTTCTGCATCCTTAACCTTCTGTTAACATGATAAACTAGAAATAGGGTTCTATTGCTTCCCTTAATAAGAACCGAGCTGATCGCATACACTGAAACGACCACGTAAATATATAGGTCCTCTTCACTTTCTGGACTAGATAAAATTGGAGGTTTTCCTAAATAATGTTTCAATTCGTAAAAAGACATTTTGTACTCCTTACTCCATTCAAAATTCTAATTTTTCTTAACTGTGTCAAAAATTGTTATGCACTTATTGGTTGCTTTAGGAATGAACCTACTTAGGGTCTCTACTTTCCCGTTCAAACTCATGACCTCTTTACTTGTTTGGGTTTCATCCATATTCCTTATGGCTTTAACTTGGTTGGGGCTAGCTTCAATCCCATATTCATTGACAACATATCCTAGGCACTTTTCAGATTGAACCTCAAAAGAACATTTTTGTGGATTCAATTTCATTAGATATTCCCTTAAGACATTGAAAATTTCTTTTATATCCTCTAGATAACTTTCTGTCTTGTTCGATTTCACTAGCATGCCATCTACATATACCTCCATATTCCACCATATCTGCTCTTAGAACATTCAATAGACCAATATTAGATATGTAGCACCTGTATTTTCAATCCATAGGCATTACCTTATAGCAGTATGTATCCCCAATCAGTGATGAAGCTTTTATGCTCTTTATCTGGTTTAAACATGGGAATTTTGTTATATCCTAGGTAGGCATCCATGAGTGATACAACTTGTGTCCACTAGTTGCGTCAACTAGTTAATCTATTTACGGAAGGAAATAATAATCTCTTGGACATGCTTTATTCAAATATGTGTAGACGACATAAATTCTCCATTTGGCTTTTTCACTAATTCTATGTTGGCTAACCATTTAAGATAGAAGAGCTCTCAAGTGAATCCATTTGCAAGTAATTTATTCACTTCCTCTTTTAAGGCTTTCGACCTGTCCCTATTATACTGCCTTTTCTTTTGCCGGACATGAGTTACAATTGGGTTGATGTTTAGAGTATGGCTCATAATAGAAATGTTGATCCCTATCATATTCGAATAGGTCCATGTGAATACATCTTTACTATGTTGTAGAAACTGAATCAGGTTCATTTTCAATAATCCTTCGAACCTTTCCCCATTTTGATGGTCTTGGTCGAATCGGTTGAATCAATATGAATTTCCTCCACATCCTCTATGGGTTTGATTCTTTATGTACCACCTCGGGAATCTAACTCCATTACAGTTTCTCCTTCTTCAAATGACTTTATCTCTTCAACCCTTTTTCATTTGTTTCCCAATGGATTGTACCTATCATTCACACGCTTGTTAGTCTTATTGATTCCCACTCTAGCTTCGAACGTCGGTATAGAAACAAATCATCTAAAGGATGAAAAATTGTAGAAGAATCAATGTAAGCAAAATGCTCCCTTTTATATTGGAGGAGAACAACAAAATATAGTTCATGAGAGCTGAATTGTTCTCCCTAAACGGTGCCCCAACATTGTTTAGTTAGAAACTTCATCACGAGGTACTTAGTTAAGACAAAAGCATCCATTTCGTCAAAGCTAGGTTGCCGAAAAATGCGTTATAATAAGAAGGCAATTCAATGTTAACAAAAAAATTCTTGAAGGTTTGGCAAAGAGGATGCAATCCAACCTGGACCAACAACTTAATTTGGCCAATCAGAGTAGTCCCTTTGTTGTTGAGCTCGAAGTTGTGTTTGTTGCTAGGTTGAAGCTCTTGTTCAGAAAGACCCATTCAATCAAATGCATCCTCGAAGATCACATTAACTACAATTTCATTATCAACAAGAATTTTTGAAACCATTGAAAGCCCATCTGTGTTGTGATCATTAAAGGGTCAATATGTGGATGACAGACACCATTCTACATCTCTTTTGGTGACACCACCAGGTTGTGCATTTGATGTTAAATCGGGCATTCTTAAGCAGTGGCTCCTCCTAAATGGAAAATATCCCCTCACGAACCTCTTTTAGATATCGATTCCTGGTCGCTTGACCATTTCTGGTAGGATGTGACCCTCCATGGATCATATTTATTCGATTTACCGGAGGGCCCAGATTTAGTTGACCCTCTTCAATTAGAACTTCTACCATGTTAGCTGAGATCTTCTGGTGTCCATCGAAATGCTGAGTTGTTTGATGTTTTTCTTGGATGAACTCCTTTAGATGCTCTTCTTGGATAAGCTTCAAAATTATACCCTCAAGCACTTTGTTCTCGTCATTTCTATGGTCATTCGTCTTATGATACTAGCAATATTTCCCACCCTTGAACGGTTAGGAGAAATTTTTAGCTTAAAAGGAAACCAGGAAGTTGACTCTTTCCTTCGCTACAACATATATGAACAAGATGGGTTTATTTATGGATATAGAATTAGCATTAGAATCTTCCCATTTTGGATTTTTATGATTTCTATCAAATTCAAATTTTCCGCCTTGATGTTTATGATTTCGATTAAAGCCGAATTTCTCTTCTTCCCCATGGAAGCCGAGCATCTTCTTCGAATAATATAATTCATCTATGTGAATGAATTTATCTTCTTGGAAATGAAAATATTGTAAGTCTTGCATCCATGGATGTACAACTTATTCCAGAACAAAGTATTCTCAATTATCCCTGAATGAACGGCGATGAGTTTATCACGATCATTCTTGCCCTTCGCTTTTAGAGCTTCGACATTAAATCTTTTCAAGTAATCACCCAAAGATTCTTCTTGCCTTTTCTTTAAATTTGCAACGACAGTGTAGTTTACAATGGGATCTTTGCAAATGCAGAATTGTGCAGTAAACTCATAAGAAAGCTTGTTCCAAGAGTAAATGGTTTTCTCTCGATACTAGCGATACCATTTAGCAGCTACCGCATTACTGGAAATCATCGGCATCAAACAACTCCTGAAGAATTGTAAAGATCCATTTGGCTATAGAAAGCTATGAGATGATCGTTTGGGTCAGTAGTTCCGAGATATTTCATGGTGGGAATCTTCACACATGACGGCATTACTGTGTTCATGATTTCATTAGTGAAGGGGGCAACTCTCTCATTATTGTTAACCTGCTCATCCAAGGTTCTCTTTCCCTTACTTCAAAGTAAATCTTTGGTAGCCTTCTTTGTTATATCCTTGAAGTAAGCTTCCATAGTTTGATCTTTTGGGATTGTATCCTTCAATAGTCGAGCTTCCAGACTACTCTTTGCTTTTACTATGTTGGTGTCCCTGGTGGTATATCTTTGAAAGATAAGATCTTTTCATTTTCGAGGAAGTCAATTTGATTTTCTCCTTTTCTCCGAATTGTTGGATGGGTGTGTTTCTCCTTGGAGACTTGACTTCTTCCCCTGGACTCAGTCTGATATTCTTTAAAGACTTTTGTGCCCGAGTAATTTGCAGAAAATTCTACATTTCAAGAAACTATTGTTCAAAAGATTTTTTCTTGATGGCATTATCATCCGCAAACTTCGGTTTTGGAGGTTGTGATGGAACAAAGGGTCCGCCTACTTCAACAACATTTAGGTTGTATGATGGGGTTATATTTTCTTCGAGAGTGGCCTTGTAACTTATTTCTTTGTTAATGTTTCTCAGTCTTTTTGATCTCCTCTTATCCTGTCTTTAACTGTCATTAAAAAGACATTCAAAAATTAGTCTATGATAAGATAAGAGAGCGAAGGTTCAAGCCCTCCTTCTAGTGCCAAAATGTTAATGATAAAAATCATCAACACACAATTGAGAATTGGCAGAACATATACAATGAGATTAGAGGATGATCAATCTAGAGAACACTTTTAATTGGCAGGTCGACCTAAGCTATACTGAGTTTGAATACGTTACCCTCTTAATTAATCAAGCTTTAATTGTCTCCTGGAATATCAATGCTTTCTCTTGAATGCAAGAGTTGTCCTATTTCGAGTGTGTCACAACGCATTTTCAAGTGAAGCAAGGTTATATCAGGGATGACGTTCTAAGTGCTCAAATTAAGATTTGGGAGTATTTATGTTATAACCCTCTCATATATGCAGGGAACGTTGTTACAAAGGTGTGCCTTAAATTGAAGGTAAAATAATATATATTGTGTTAAGAGGAAACAACCTAAGATATCACAATGTTCACACTTGGTGATGTATCATAGCCTTTATCAACTAAAGTTATACTTCCATATTGATCCATCCCACTAGAGGCCTTGGTTGTGTCATTTGTCGTGCCATAAGGTTATAATAAGTCATTGGACGTTAAGGTATGTTAGACATATTAAAAAGTTTAAGACACAAGTGTGAATCATGAAGGAAGAATCATAGATTTTGCTCGATGATTCTACTTTCGATGTGTTTGCATTTGAATCTTTTGTATATGAGGTTAGTTAATAACTCCATGTTAAACCAATTTTATCGTAATACGATTATAGAATCGATAATAAGTATGATCACGATCTCCCATTTTATTATCCATGAATATATTACAATTGATGAGAAAATCCCCAATTTGATTTCTAAATTAAGATTTTGAATCTTGGAATTGAGTACAAGATCTTGGAATGAGGAAAAGTCCCCCAAAATGTGACCCCTAGAGTCTTATTTATAGAAGATTCGGGTCCCTTCGGTAACGATCAGGTAGGAAACCACACTTTCGTATCAATCCTTTGGGTATCGGCTTATGCCTCTGGTTTCGATACCAGCTTTCATCCTTTGCTATATGTACTTCTGTGTCGCCTTCATGCAATGGTATCGACACCAAGCTTGTTGGTGTCGATAGCGCTTTCTTGCTCCAACATCCATGCTACTGGCCCTGTGCTTCCTCTATATGAATTGTTTTCGGTCTCGCACTTCCAGTTTATGAATGCTGTGTCAATCTAACTACTTCCTACTCTTTGAACTTGGTATCGCTTCCAACGATACTGGTTCTTCATTATTTGGTTATGCCTTTGTGCTTAGTGTGTACTGGCTTTAGGTGTCGTCTTCATGCTTTAACTTCACTTCTCTTGGCAACGGCTTTACGCCTTTGCTCCCATTCTTCGGTATCGACACCAAGCTAACTTCTCACAGCATGTTGGTGTTGATAACGTGCTTCTTTTGCCTTTTTTTCTTAGTATCGGCACCAAGCTGCTTGATCCTCTATGTTGGTGCCGATAACATCATTATACTAGTGTCGCCTTTGTGTCGATTCTCTCTATATCCTAGGTTTCGATTCCATCTCTCCAATCTTGTTTTGGTTTCTTCTTGGTGCCAGCTTTACTTCTTCCCTTCTTATCTCAGTGCCGGCTTTGTTTTTTATTGGCCTTTTGCTTTCGATTCCTACTCCACTTCTACGTGCTTGAGCTTTGGTGTCGGTCGAGCACTTCTTAGGCTTCCACTTTGATGTCAGCTTTACTGTGATGCTCCTTCACCTTTCTTCGGTTTCAGTATCGAATTCTTGAGGTAATAGCACTGTCGACTCTTATGCATGTATTTGTATGTGTTTTGTTGCATCTTTTCTTAGTTTCATGTACAATATTTTCTGAATTTTCCAACTATTATTTATGAGTTTGTTGCAATGCTTTGAGTTGATTTCAAAATTGTTGTTTCTGAACATTGGAGAGTCGACATTAATGTCAGTTCGTATTTCGAATTGACATGTTTTCATGTGAATTTTCATATGTTAATTCCATGAAATTTTCATTACCTTTTGCCTACTCGGTGCTTGTTATTTATAAATTATTTTTAGAAGTATTTTTATACAAAAATTATCTTTAAGATAAATGTCTTACGAAATCTATTTATAAAATATAATTATTTCAAAGCTATTTTACTTATAAATATTCTCTATTATAAAGAGATTTTTAAATAAATAATTTCCAAATAGTTTTTAGAAATTGTTTTAAAACTCATTTTCTTAAAGTATATTAATATATATACATATATAAAACACGTTTTTATACAAAACTAAGATAAATGTTTTACAAAATCGATTTACAAAATATAATTATTTCAAATCTACTTTACATATAAATATTCTCTATTATATAAAGAGATTTTTAAATAAATAATTTCCAAATGGTTTTCAGAAATCATTTTCTTAAAGTGCACACACACACACACACACACACACACACACACATATATATATATATATATATAAACACATTTTTTTTCACTCTTTGAGAAAAAGAGGAAAACTCAAATGATGTGGTAAATCATGTGGTATGGGACACATAAGTTTATTATATTGGTTAATTTCGGACTTGTTGGACTAAAGCTTTTTTTGTGTGGAATTGACTGACGTATAGTATGCTAATAATGAGAACGTGCGGCATGAGATACACTACCACTGTTTGGATTACTATTTAGGAGTTGATGACACATTCTGTGTAGACCCTCGAGATATCTATTTGAATTACCAGTGATTTCGGGCCATCTGAGTGCATGCCCAAATCTTGTTAATATTTTTGAGGCACCAAATCTAAATGAAGTGCCTAATCTGTGTGAATAATAGTACTTAGCAGGCTTGGGTCATTTCTATGTGGTGCTCACGCAGCTATTGCTTTGACTCGCCAATTTATGGATCCATTTCTGTTTGAAGATTTCATTTCTGCCTGGCAATTATTTCTGTGAGATGATTTCTATGTTTCTTTATTTTTAGAACTTGTGACCTTTTAAAATATTTTCACCATTTTTAAATGTGGATTTTATATGCATAGCCTATGACCTATTTAACGATTTATATGATGATTATATTTCTGTATAGTTATTACAATTTTGTATAGTGATTCATTTCTATGTGGTGAACTCCCTAGATGAGTTCTATACATTGGGATTTTGATGATTTCCATCCTGATTTCTGTGTGTTCAAAATATATACTTTGTGTTATAACCTTTTACATGAGACCTTCATTTGTTGATTTAGACAAACTCATCATATCTCATGTACTCTATGTTGATTCGTGCTTACTATTGAAAGGAATTAGTACTCATGTGTCTTTATCCTTCACCTATTACGTAATAACTAACTTGCTGAAATTAGTTGATTCTTATGTTGATTAAGTATTCATATTCCATGCGATGTGTTTCAAGTTAAATTATTATATAGGAAATCCACATTTGTTGTACCATATGTCTTTGAACTATATTTCCATCTCACCCTTTGGATATATAGAGGTAGTCTGATCCATATTTTTATGTACTCAGGCCATGTCGAGTTTTTTCAGGTTACAGGACACGTGGATTTAGGTAAGTTTAATAGTAAGGAGTTAAACCACTAAACATCCTAATAGATTTCTCCTAAGGTCATGTATATATTTATGAGATGTACATTTGAGAGCTAATGACTTGTAGTAGATACATATTATGGAGGTTTAGAGTATACTTGTAAAGTATAAACTTGTATGGATATTTACTAATCTGTATATCTATTTTAAATGCTATATTGTTTTGATTTGAGAAACTGTTATGTTTATTATTTTAAATCGAGGTTTTTCACATCAGAATTTTATTTTATCCTATGGTAAGTGCTATGTGTCGATAATGATTTAAAGATATATTCACATTCGACCGTCCCTAACAAACCGTATTTTTCGTATTATTAGACAACATTGTTTATAATGCCCTTTAATAATGTAGGTGTAATGTTGGGATTGTTGTATTATTCGTCTGTAAGGGTTCAAACAATGATCACTTATTCTAAACAAACAATACCTAATTTTATTCTGATAAAAATATAACAAGCAACAAACGACGTATAATAGAAGAAAGTAATGTATGTTTACTTCACAGTAGGCATTAGCACAACAAATGACATTTTCATCTAATAATGAATTAAGTGCACGATCAGTTAATAAAGCCACATATTTTCATCTATAGTTGATCAATAAGAAAGAGGAAAGCTACTACGCATAACAATAGCAATGAAGGGCAAAATGAATAAAAATAACAGTATACAATTGTAGTAATAAAAAGAAAGAGGATTTATTAACAGCCTAGGATACATACAAAACCATGCAAAGAAATGACGGTAATATAAAGATCTAAAAGTCTAAAAAACTCACAATCAAACTCAAATAATAATATATGCATTGTGCTTTCTCACACCATAGTATGGTAGTCAAAAAAACAAAAAGAGGTGCTTTTAGGTTTTTTTTTTTTTTGGAGGATAAGAGAATATATATAACAAAAAGAAGAATCTAGCCATTCTCTAATGACTCACAAAAAAGGATTTGTAGATATGACTACAAAATCTGTACACACACAAAATGCAAAAAGATAAATAGATAAACCGCAAAACAACAGTGTTCTCTCCGAGCTAGCAGGAAAAAACAACAAAAAGTATACAGCAAGCAAGCAAATCGGCAAGCCTCTCGCCTGACACAAAGCTGACCACCAAAAAGTCAATAGCTCCTCTGTTCCAAGCGGAGACACCAAACAGTGGATGGGCCAAGTGCAGAAACTAGAAGCCAAAGCCCAACCTCTCCATCTCTATGCTCCAACTCCGAAGCTGCAGCAACAGCATAAAAAGACCCAAAGAGGACAGAACCTAACCGTGCCTAAAAACCAAGACCTACATTACCAGCAAACAGCCGTGAGAAAAAGAGGGGAGAGCTAATGTATAGAAGATAGTGGGACGAAGCCCGCTCTCTAATCAAGGAAGGGTTCAGCCAATGTCTGCCCGAGTGGTAGACGAAACCATGGTAACAGCAAATGCGCTTGCCAACCTCCCCAAGTGGGAACCAATAGCTTCCTTGAACGACCTACCGCGAAACGCAAGGAAAACATCGTTTTTTACCTTTCGGATGATGGTAGGAGGTGAAAAAAGTCGTGTGTCTTAGTGTAAGATCTTTATATATGGAATATATTGAAATTGACTATGATATTCTAACTTGTCTAATACAATAGTTATAAAAATAAATATTAACTAATATGATATATCACAAATAAGTAATGCAGTAAGTAAAGTAAAATGACACCAGGAATTTTATACTGGTTCGGACTTCCCGTCCTACGTCCAGTCCCAGACTCCTTCTGGAATTCTACTATCAACACCATCTCTTCAACCGAAGGAACATGTTCACAACAATCTGAGTCCCAACAAGGATTTCTTGCCTGAGCACCAACACAAGACTTTAACAATTTACAAGAGTTTGACTTCTGCTTGTGTTCTTTGATCAACACTGAATAGACAACGATTGAGTACACCCTTCCTATAATCTTATCCTTAAGCATATAACGTGTATGTGAAGATTGGAGGAAGTATATTACTTATTGAGTCAAGAGATATGAAATAATTTCAATGATTCAACAAGTAATTTGAATATTTGAAAGCTTTTAGAATGCAAGAGTTCTTAGAAATGTAGATCAAGAGATAAAATAGAATCAATAAGAATTGGTGAATTGAAAATCAAGTTTGTATTGTATCTATAATAGCTGAAGAGTACAGATCTTCATGAAGAGTTTTATCGAAGAGATGCACCCATTTCCATTCAGAAATGAAGAGGAATCTCTTCATGAAAGATAATGTCTATTCATAAAAATTATTGTTATTTGAATCAGTCAACTGGTCTGTAAATCACCAGTTAATTGACTTAAAAGTGTAAATCGTATGTGTGTATATATATATATATATATGTGTGTGTGTGTGTGTGTGTGTGTAGAAACTAGCCGTTACTAGGCTAAATCTTCCTGACCAGTCGATTGGTCTGAAATGAACCAGTCGACTGGTTTAGGGCATTAAGCCCAGTAATGGCTATTTTTCAGCCATTCATATATATATATATATATATATATATATATATATATTACTGACTTTGCATTCAAGCTCTTAGAGCCCTTCTCACTAATTTGAACTGAAACATCGCGCACTTATCGCAATCTTTCTTTCCCTGTTTCGCTTCTTTATAAAAGATTGTCTTCCTCCTCCATTGCCTTTTCCCTAACCTGCCTTTTCCAAACCCCAGGTCAAGTCGTCCCCTACATTTAAAGGGCTCACAAATCACAATTGTTCTCCCCGTTTCGCTTCTCTACAAAAGATCATCTTCCTCCTTTGTTTCCTTTTCCCCAACTTGCCTTTTCCAAACCCTAGATCAATTTGTCCCCCTTATTTTCAGTATTAACCTCCCTGCCCTTTCATTCTGCAGATTCGAAGTCATGTAACAGTGCTATCAGTAATTCAATGGAAATCAAGTGCTTTCACATCTTCCCTACGCTTCCTGGGTGCCTCAATTTCACGTCTCTTGGACTTCACGATGGGGCATAGCACCAACTTTTTCTCCTCAGGTACGAAGTGCTTAAATAATTGAATGCTCTAATTTTACCCTTATTTGCGGTTGAACATGCTATAATAATTTTATTATCTGGGTTCTCCTAGAATGATGAAAGCTCTTTTCTGTATGTTACTTATCATGACATCATTCAGTCTTTTTTAACAATAATAATGATTATTTTGACATCATGGTTAGGGCAGTTTTACATTCTATTTTGTTCTTCTACGAATTTTTTTTCTTATAGTTTAGTGGTTGGGATTTGAATGGATTTGGAAGATGAATTTTGGCAGTTGCCAATACATTTTATGTCTGCTATCATCATGCTATTTTGATTTGTCCTAATTAGCATCACAAATATTTGTACTGTAAAGTCTTACTTTTATCGAGAAACTTTGATATATGGTCCATATTATACGGCTAATTATAATGTAGTTGCAGATATTTAATAAAATAGGAATGTAAACCAAATAATTTGATGATCTACCAATTTATATATGTTTTACAGTTTATCGCACCTCAACCAAGAAAAAGTGAGAATCTGTCAAGCCAGGCCTATTAGTATGTAATTGCTCGTGCTCCACCCCTCTAGTTAATCACAGCAGTTGTCGGGTTCGATTCCAGACAACAACTAATTCGCTATAAAGGGAACTTCTATTTCTTATACATATTTTCAGTATCTAAAACTTTCGAATTAGGAAGTATTTATTATAAGTCAATATTCTTTATCTGAATATTAGTGTCCTATAACATAGCTCTTTATAAAGTGAATTCAACCTATCTTCTTTTCTATATGTTCTTTTACTTACATCATAGATGTTTGGCCCATAGTCTTCCTTAATTTTAAGTTCAGTTTAAACTTAATTTTCTACATGTGCATTTAAATCTAATCTACGTAGATTTTGCCTTTTCTTAAAATGGTTTTCAGTTGTCTGTTTACTAGTTTAGTTTAAAAAGAAAAAAATCTCTTGAAGCTTAAAATCTTTAGTCTATATTTCTTTCTACAGTTTCCATATCTGCCTGGTATGATTTTGAATTTCATGAACTTCAAAAGTTTTACAAATTTTTTTACAATGAATTTAATTTGGATGGATTTTGTGCATGGGATGCTAAATTTCATTTGAATATGAAGGTTTTATTATGTTGTGTTATGTTATCACACAATAACTCAGGAGTTTCTATTGATCAGTATTTAATAGACAATGTGTATGTCTCTCTATCTCTGTCTCTCTCTATATATGTATGTACATACATATGTATGTATGTATGTATGTATGTATATATGTATGTATGTAATAGGTGTGTTGTATGTTTGCATGTACGTTCACACGTGTAGGTACGTGCATGCATGTGTTTCAGCACTTATTTCATGGGAGGTCAGATTTCATTTAAGGTCCAGGCTTGGGTGTTTGAATAAGTTCAATGTTATCTTGATTATGGACCACTTAAAACTTCTTATGTACTTATGCCATTGAGTTTGGCAGCAGTTACCATCATATACGAGATATGCTTTTGTATTCTATGCGATTTAAATAGTATATTAGATAATGAAGTATTTATAACTTTTGAAGTTTGCTTGGTACTGCTCTCGAGTATTTGATATTCAGATTAGCTATCATTACATTCACTTAGAATTTACATTTATATCCGTAAGGAGAATTGAATTAGTTATTCAAAATATACTTCATATTAATTTAATGTTATATTGGTATCGTTCTCTACATGTTTATAAAACAATATGTTTGCAAGGTTAATCCATCATTCAAGAATTGCAATTATTGCGGCGGCTTTCTCATCTCGGCTTATCTTTTGATTGCTTATTTTACTTTCATTTTGTTATAGAAATATTTTATTAGTTTGAAGGTGTTGTTTTGCATACAAATATGTAATGTTGTTAGTCTTATTGTATTGCATTATGTGTATTGGTTCAATTTTTTTATAGATTATATGGTCATATCGTTATTTCCTCAACTTCAAGATCTTTGTACATTTTGGCTCATTTTTAGTTAATAGAAGTTTTCTTATTAGATATATGGAGTTTTGAACATATAACTAATAAAGCTTCCAACACATAAAATAGGTAATATGCTTCTTACCTATTCAAATAATTGATTAGAATAGGTAATATGCTTCTTAGATATGGAGTTTTGATCAGGGTCTCTGAAATTACTTATGTTTCTCCCTGACCCTCGCCTTCCTTTTTTCTCACCACAAACCCAGTTCTTTCTTCCAAGATTTCTCTAGCCCTCATTATTCCAGTACTTGACTATTTAACTGCTCATATAATAATTAAGACTATACAATTGTTTTAATTTATACATCAACATCTCAGTTCTTCTAGATCAAATCTATTCATTAAACAATCAGTTCTTTATTTGGATGTTAGTTGTTTATGGGTCTCTTATTTTTTATTTTTTTTGGACTTGATCATCAAATAATCTGCTATATCAATTTGTTTCTAAAGATTTTTAACACTTTCAAATTAATTTCAATGTTACAGTAGAATAATGTATTTGAACACCAGTATTTCAATGCTATTTTCTTAAATTACTTCCATAAAAAAAATCAATTTATTAACTTTATACTTCATATTCACTTAATGGAACAGAAGTTACAGTGTTATTGATTTGATTAAGACTAAACAATGATTTTACAATCGTACCACATTACTTTTGCAGTTAAATAGTAGTAAAAAAATATTATCTACTCTTTTAAAACAATGATTTAACAAAATTTTCCAAATTGGGAATCAAAATATGCATCACACAGAGTCATGACTGTCGCAATTAGACATTTAAGGTTTTATTTGTTGATGTACGACTTTGGAAGCGTTCTTTTTTTTAGATGTCATTGCTGAGCATTTCATAAAATGTTATTGCCAGGTATTTTCAAATATCAGAGCTTTCTATTAGAACATAATCAAGGCCTTTCTCCGTGGCAAAAAAGAAAATCAAACATTAGTTTTTGAACAATATCCAGGTGCTATACTTTTTTTTTGGGGGGGGGGGGGAGGGGGGTTCATTTTGTCTTGAATTTGCTAATAGAAAAGATATGGTACATTTTTTCTTTGGCGTTTAAACCATCCATAGATAGATCTGTAATGCGACAGGACAAGATTTAACATGAATTTCTATGAATATAGCAATCACAGTTTTATGTATTGGTTAAAAGAAAAGGCGTTTCCTTGATCTGAACCAAAAGAAGGTTAATTTATTACATATAAGTCTAAAACCTGAAAGTAACTCATATATAAAATCCAGCTGTCTATGATGCTGATATGTATACAGCTGGTTATGATGAAATTACAGATGTGTTAATGACAACTTATGTAATACCCCGAATTTCGGTTAATGCTAAAATTCACTAATTACAGAATGTATAATCTCAGATGTGAGAATTGGGGGAAAACGGGCTGCGTCATTGCGTTCGTCTCGGAAAAATACGCGAAATAGAGTCCGAGTTTTCGAAAATCGGAGTCCGTATGGCCCAGTTATGGCCCGATGAAGTTAGCAGAAAATTCAAAACTAAAAACAGAATTAAGAATTTAAAATTCAGATTTTAAATTGGACAGGCGGGGCCAGGCGGGAAGATTCCCGCCCTACCCATGTCGACAGGGCTGTCGACAGGCCTGTCGACAGGGGTGTCGACTTGCCTGTCGACAGGGGCCTGGCGTCCAGTGAACCTGGGTGCACCAGGTTGCACCAGGTTGGGTCTTAGGCTGGCTTGGAGGGCTGGGTCTGGAAGCTTCTTGGATCTGATGGTCCTAATCCTATCTAGGGTTAATCTAAGGGTCTAAAATGCAACCTAATCCTATAAATAACACCCTAACCCTACCCTAATTCATTCATAATTAAATCTTGTAACTAAACTATGGCAAAATGAAACTTGATCATGGCCTCCACAAATCAATGAAGAGGAAAGCAAGCTAATCAACCTCTCTAATCAACTTCTAATCCATTCTAAGCATCTTAATCTTCTTCATTTGGAGTGCAAATTGCTAGTGGTGAGTTTCTATCACTTTGATGATCAATTGTTAAGATAAGTAGATTAGGTGTAATGAGACTTATGGTCTTGAATGCGGATTTGTGAGTTTGAATCATTTGTAATGATATGCTAATCTATGTATAATATTAATCCTAAGTTGAATATGTGAGTTTATGCATGTTGAATATGTGAGTTTATGCATGTTGAATATGTAAGTTTATGCAAGTTGAATATGAGAGTTTATGCAAGTTGGATATGTGGGTTTATGTATAATAAGTAATTGATTTTATGCAAGTTAAGTATGTGGTTTTATGCATGATGAGTATGTGATTCTATGCATGCTAAGTAGGTGATATTATGCATGATGAGTATGTGATTCTATGCATGCTAAGTATATGATATTATGCAAGTTTAGTATGTGATTCTATGCATGCTAAGTATGTGATAATATGCATGATTAATAAGTTGTTTTATGCATATTTAACAAGTGGGTTTATGCATGTTAAACAAGTCCATATGCAAGTTACATGTATGATAATATATGCTATGCAAGTTACATGTATGTTAATATGCAAGATATGCTATGCAAGTTACATGTTTGTTAATATGCAAGTTACATGTATGTTAATATGCAAGATATGCTATGCAAGTTACATGTATGTTAATATGCAAGATATGCTATGCAAGTTACATGTATGTTAATATGCAAGATATGCTATGCAAGTTACATGTTTGTTAATATGCAAGTTACATGTATGTTAATATGCAAGATATGCTATGCAAGTTACATGTTTGTTAATATGCAAGTATGTGAATGCTTATGCAAGAATGCGAATGCTTATGCAAGTTATGTGTATGCTTAAATGCATGTTTAACATGTTATGCAAGTTGTGAGAATGCGTATATGCAAGTTCAACATGTTATGCAAGTTATGTGTGCTTATGCAAGTTCATATGCAATAGGTTGTGCAAGTCATGTGCGATAATATGCAAGTTTGGGTTAAATGTAGTTGGGTTAATATATGCTCATATATGCAAGTTGACATCCTCTTAACCCATGACAAAGTTATATGCTAAGATTTGGTTAAAACCCATGATATTTGTGATGGATCTTCCCTTTTTATTTTGTCGTGAAATGAGAACGATTTGCGTGGGGAACGATGGGGTTAATAAATATGTTAATTAAAGTATGGTGGGGTATGATTAAGCATACCATAAAAATAAATTAACATAAGTGGGAATTTACCTATTGAGTTAGGTCTACCCCATGGGAATTTACCTATTGAGTTAGGTCTACCCATGTTATGAGAAACTTGATATTAATTAGGGATAATTAATATAAATTATGAGGGTGATTAATTAGGTGTAATTAATCGACTAAGACACGAGGTTGGACTCAGTTGTAGCATAAAACTGCCCGGACCCAACCGGCTTAACCAGTTGCTACAAATGTTAGCCCAATGTGAGAGGTCTTAGGCACAAACTAAATACGTGATTAATGTAAAGACACGAGGTTAGACTCGGTTATGACATAAGGCTGCCCGGACCCAACCGGCTTAACCAGCGGTCATAAAAGATAGTCTAATGTGAGAGGTCTTTATGAGGATCACGGTCTTAATTAATTAAGAAACACTTAACCGTATAAGCATGTAGTGGGGCATGAGGGTTAAGTGGGTGCCTTGGGTGGCATGTGGAAATTTGGTGGTTGCCTTGGGTGGCAATAGAAAATACGATTAGAATACTTAACCAAAGTGGGACATGTAATTAAACATGGGTAAAGGGTTAAGTAAGTGCTTTGGGTGGCATGTGGAAATCTAGTGGGTGCCTTAAGGGGCAATTGAAATATAATTAAATGTCTTAACCAGGATTTATAACATGAAGGTAGACATGATTATTAAAAAGGGTTAAGTGGGATACACTAGATAAGGGAACAAGCTTAGGTGGTAGCTTGTGGGGGCCCATTTCAACCAATATCCCAAACGTATCTTTGTGGGCTCGACCCAAGTCGAGTGACGGGACACGCATATTGGGCTTGACTATAAGAGGCCAAAACGGGTTAGCGGTGGCAACGTAGGACCAACGGGTTTCATATGCGTGTGTGGACCCGGGCTGGTTAGTAAATCGTTGTTGCATCGTGTAGGTATAAAGCCGTGCACCGTTGATACTATCAGGTTGCCACTTTGGGAAAACGATACACCCCATTGTGGGACCAGCACGGGTATCTACGTTAGGGAGCCGATCGCTTGGGAGTAGTGGGTACACCTAGTAAAGATAGGGGCAGACGGCACCTAGGTAGGGGTAAAAGAAACTACTGGCTAAAAATTACTAAGTACATTTAGTGGGATCAACCTTTAAGTAGGAACTAACCTTGGGTAGGTAGAACTGGTGTGGTGCAGTGTAGGAATTACTCTTGGGTGGATAAGTCTGGGGCGGTGTAATCTAGTAATTATCCTTGGGTGGATAAATGCGTCTTTACGGTGATCTTAGTTTATCCTAAGTTTACCAAGCTGCTTAGTGTAGCCATTCATCCCCAGTCGTTACCGTATATCAACTTATGTCTTCTCTGGTTATTTTAATGATTGTATTGTTAGGGTTATAGGACTCACTCAGACTTATGTCTGACCCCGTTGTTTTTATCTTTTTTTCCCAACCCCAGGTTATTAGAGTGGGCCTGGTGCGAGTGGGCTTTGATCTGATTGATGTATCTATCCTATGGAGCTTGGACCTCTGAAGTGAAGCCGAGCTTATCTTTCCTTTTATGGCTATTAGTTATGTAGTGGGATTATGTACTTCTAGTTTATCAAGATGGATATTATGTACTTGACTCTGGTTTATGGTTTTGTGATGTAACCAAACATGTATTACTTTCCGTTGCAATGAAATGATGATTTAAATTTTCAAGTATTACTTATATATCTGTCTTGCTGTAATTTTACTGTTCTATATTCACTTAAAATACTTCACCGAAACTAAGGCATTCCCCTGGTATGAGTGACCTTAGCGGACGTGGGGTGTTACACGTGGTATCAGAGCTTAAGGTTACCAGAACAGATAAAAATTTTAGAAAAACTATTTTTCTAAGAAAATTTTTGAAGGAGTATTTTCAAAAACATGTCTTTTAAGAGAAAAGTTTTTGAGAGAAAAGCATAATCCCCGATAGCCATATCTTTATCTTTCGAATTCTCCGTTTGAATCTCTTTCTCTCTCGGTTTGAGTTTCCCCTCCGTGTGTAGATGATCTTTCTAAGATAGATAAGAATGGAAAACCGCTTCAAGGGACTTAGACGTAAATCAGATTAGAAGTTGGTTCAAGAAGGAGGAGGACTGGTAGGTACATATAGGATAGACGAGGAGAGGAAGGCTCAAATAGTTGTTTGGTTAATAAAGGATGAAACCTCATTGGTGGGAGGTTACGAATGGAAAATGGGAAGAAGAAGAAGGTTAGTAGTTATCCTTTGGGAAGGAATAGGACACCTTATTAGGATTGTCCAAAGAAGCAAGGGCAAGGTATGGAATCTTCTGGAGAATAGTTATATTTCCTCACGGCTAGGATGCCGGATGGGGATAAGACCGTCTAGGTTGGAATTTGGATTTCTTTGTTATCCGATCCAAACTTTATTTGATTCTGATGTATCGAGTTCGTTTATCTCATCATGGTTAGTTGAGTCACTGCACTTAGACACCAGTTTAGTAGATGATCCCTTAGTTGTTTCAAACCCAATTGGGCTCCATGATGTGTTTGGGTTTATACTTAGTGTTGAGTTTGGATGTGACGCTTGTTGGGCTTCACAGGCTATGGGTTAGTTTTGGGGGCATGGACTGGTTATCCAGTAGGGGTGCCGTTTTTGATTTTGATGAGAGAGTTGTTAGGCTTATGACCCGCTTGGGTAACACTCTCGAGATCTCTTGTAATCCCATAGAATCTGTTATGCTAAGATATCTAGAATCGCTTGACACGTCGGTCGAGAGTTTGCGATCTGTTAGAAGTGGTCCGGGAAAACTCGGATGTGTTTGAGAAGGTGAAGGACTTACCTCCGGAGCGGGAGATTGACTTCCGAATATATCTGGTAAACAATGCCAAACCAGTGACTTGGCCAGTGTGCCACAAGGCTCCTCGTGAGAGGAGGGAACTCATAAGTAAGTAGGCGATTGCTTGAGAAGGGGTTCATAAGAAGAAGTATATCGGAATGGGGTGCTCCAGTAGTTTTTGCCACGAAGGCGGATGGGTCCCTCAGACTTTGTGTAGGCTAAAGAGAACTAAATAAACTCACAAAGAAGAATAGACACCCATTACCGAAGATTGATGATCTCTTTGATCAGTTGGTTGGCGCCTCAGTATTTTCGCAGTTGGACTAAGCCACATGGTTTCGTCAGTTGGGAGTGGCTGACGATAGTATAGAGAAGATTGCCTTTAGGACTCCGGATGGTTTTATGAGTGGCTGGGGATGCTATTTGGTTTGACGAACGCCCCCGCATACTTTGTTGATTTGATGAGAAGGGTGTTCAGAGGGTACCTAAATAAGTTTGTGATGGTCTTTGTGGATGACATCTTGGTCTTTTCTAGGAGCGAAATAAGTTTTCATATGTGCTCAATAGGTTGAGCAAAGCCAGTTATGGGATAAAACGGTGGTTTTGGAGTGAGACTGGCAAGGACATCCAAAGTTGGTCAAAGGCTTAATTGTTTAGCCATTATTATTATTATTTTTAGTATCATCTCACGTAGGTTGCCTGAACTCGAAGGAGATATCCCTTGGGTGTTTGTCTGATATTGGTTTCGGCCTTTGGGGCTTGCATTTGGGGGATGTCGAATTCGACTAGGGTGGTCTGCGTGAGAGATGGACAGTTGTGACGATTTTGGATAGGATTCTTAGCATCTTATGAGTTGAGATAGCGTATACCCCTAACAAGGGAAGCATGGTAGCAGACGCCTTAAGAAGAAAAAGGTTGTCCTTGAGTTCATTGATCGATTAAACGACGGAGCTTAGGGTTTATTTCTATGTTTGACTTTAGACCTTCCGTTGACTTTGTACCCGGTTTGCTAGCCTCCTTGGAGGTTAGGCCTACTCTTTTGGGACGGGGTGGCGAGGCACAGCAAGACGACCCACAGTTGGTTGAGCTATGAGAGAAGCTCATAAGGGGGAGGAGTCGTCCAGCCATTTGAGTAGGTACACCCTAGATAGTAAGGGGTGGTTTTGTAGAGACGGTAGACTTTGTGTACCGCAAGATGAGAGTTTGAGGAAGGCTATACTTGATGATACACATCGGTCGAAGATAACCATTCATCCCGGTAGGGACAAGATGTACCAAGATATAAAGCGAATTTTCTTTTTGGCCAATCTGAAGAAAGATGCGGCCAAGTATGTCGCTAGATGCTTGGTGTGCTAACAAGTGGAAGCGGAGCAGAAGAAACCCGGAGGGTTGCTTCACCCGTTAGAAGTTTCGTAATAGGAAGTGGGATAGTGTCTCATTGGATTACCGAAATCAAGGAAGGGTAATACGGGGATTGGGCTTATGGTAGATAGACTTACTAAGTGTGCCCATTTCATACCCGTGAAGAGCAAGAGGACTGTTACATGTCTAGCTTCAGTTTACCTTCAAAAGAGTATTAGATTGCATGGTGTACCTTCCAGCATTGTGAGTGATCAAGATCCTATCTTCACTAGTGAGTTTTGGAAGATTTTGCAAGAGGCGGTAGGGACTCAGTTGTGTTTGAGCACCGCATATCATCCTCAGATGGACGGTTAGACCGAGAGGGTGAACCGTATCTTAGAATATCTTTTGAGGTTATGTATTTTGGATTTTGGAGGTACATGGGAAGAGCATCTTCCATTGGTGGAGTTCGCATATAATAGCAGCTTTCAGTCCAGGAGTGGTATGGCTCCTTTTGAAGCTCTTTATGGAAGGCCTTGTTGATCACCTACATGTTAGTGGGAATCTACGGATAAGATCTTGGTTGGGCCGATGTGATTAAAGAGTCCTCAGAGAAGATTGACTTGATTCAAAGAAGGATGAAAGCAGCACAGGATAGGCAAAAATCTTATGCGGACAAGAGAAGGACGGATCTTGAGTTTGAAGTTGGGGACATGGTTTTATCAAGGTATCTCCGTTGCGGAATGTGGTTCACTTTGGATCTGTTAGGAAGTGAGTACCAAGGTTTGTAGGGCCATTTCCCATTAAGGAAAGAATTGGACAGATGGCATATAAAGTGGAGTTGCCTGACAAACTTAGTGGTGTACCGGGTGTATTTCATGTGTCCCATTTGAGGAAGTACTTACATGAGACCGCTGAGGTGGTAGAGCCGAGTTTGTTTAAAGAAGCAGAGTTAGAGCGCGATGAGACGATTCGACGAGCTCCTACTCGCATCATTGGGTCAGAAACTAGGAAGTTGAGGAACAGAGAAGTTCTGCCAGCTAGAGTGCAATGGGGAGATGACGAAAGAAATGCTACTTGGGAGACGGAAGCGAAGATGCGTTCTTTGTATCCATTTCTTTTTGGAGAGTATGTCTTTTAACTTCTCCTTTATCGTTTGACTAGTACTTATCTTATCTTTAGTATGTCCTCTCGATTAGTGCTATTTGACCTTTAGATAGGGAAAACCTATGGTTGAAACATGTGTTTGAGACATGTTATGGTTGATGGATGCAAGTGTTTGCTAGTGGTTGCTCGTGGATGCATATATACACACTCTAGGCACTAGATCGGCTCAATCACTTCATATTGCATATTGCATAAAATTGTGTGTAGTTAGCTATATTTATGGATGTATAATGATTGTGTTGTCATATGGATGATGCATTTTGGTGAATGATTGTGCACTCATATAGATACTGTATGTGTCGATAGGGTTATCTCGCATACATATTGGATACATGGCACTATCATGGTTTGCATATGTTCGTACATTAGATAGGGAACATATACACACACTTTTCGCATATGCTCATACATCATTAGAAATTGTTTAAGGACAATGGATGCTCGTGTTTGATGGGTTGAGTAGATGGTTGTTTGGATGGTAGGATATGCATTCTCCTTAGCTTAGAGATTTCGGGGACGAAATCCTTTAAGGGGGGGAGAATGTAATACCCCGAATTTCGGTTAATGCTAAAATTCACTAATTACAGAATGTATAATCTCAGATGTGAGAATTGGGGGAAAACAGGCTGCGTCATTGCGTTCGTCTCGGAAAAATACGCGAAATAGAGTCCGAGTTTTCGAAAATCGGAGTCCGTATGGCCCAGTTATGGCCCGATGAAGTTAGCAGAAAATTCAAAACTAAAAACAGAATTAAGAATTTAAAATTCAGATTTTAAATTGGACAAGCGGGGCCAGGCGGGAAGATTCCCGCCCTACCCATGTCGACAGGGCTGTCGACAGGCCTGTCGACAGGGGTGTCGACTTGCCTGTCGACTTGCCTGTCGACAGGGGCCTGGCGTCCAGTGAACCTGGGTGCACCAGGTTGCACCAGGTTGGGTCTTAGGCTGGCTTGGAGGGCTGGGTCTGGAAGCTTCTTGGATCTGATGGTCCTAATCCTATCTAGGGTTAATCTAAGGGTCTAAAATGCAACCTAATCCTATAAATAACACCCTAACCCTACCCTAATTCATTCATAATTAAATCTTGTAACTAAACTATGGAAAAATGAAACTTGATCATGGCCTCCACAAATCAATGAAGAGGAAAGCAAGCTAATCAACCTCTCTAATCAACTTCTAATCCATTCTAAGCATCTTAATCTTCTTCATTTGGAGTGCAAATTGCTAGTGGTGAGTTTCTATCACTTTGATGATCAATTGTTAAGATAAGTAGATTAGGTGTAATGAGACTTATGGTCTTGAATGCGGATTTGTGAGTTTGAATCATTTGTAATGATATGCTAATCTATGTATAATATTAATCCTAAGTTGAATATGTGAGTTTATGCATGTTGAATATGTGAGTTTATGCATGTTGAATATGTAAGTTTATGCAAGTTGAATATGAGAGTTTATGCAAGTTGGATATGTGGGTTTATGTATAATAAGTAATTGATTTTATGCAAGTTAAGTATGTGGTTTTATGCATGATGAGTATGTGATTCTATGCATGCTAAGTAGGTGATATTATGCATGATGAGTATGTGATTCTATGCATGCTAAGTATATGATATTATGCAAGTTTAGTATGTGATTCTATGCATGCTAAGTATGTGATAATATGCATGATTAATAAGTTGTTTTATGCATATTTAACAAGTGGGTTTATGCATGTTAAACAAGTCCATATGCAAGTTACATGTATGATAATATATGCTATGCAAGTTACATGTATGTTAATATGCAAGATATGCTATGCAAGTTACATGTTTGTTAATATGCAAGTTACATGTATGTTAATATGCAAGATATGCTATGCAAGTTACATGTATGTTAATATGCAAGATATGCTATGCAAGTTACATGTTTGTTAATATGCAAGTTACATGTATGTTAATATGCAAGATATGCTATGCAAGTTACATGTTTGTTAATATGCAAGTATGTGAATGCTTATGCAAGAATGCGAATGCTTATGCAAGTTATGTGTATGCTTAAATGCATGTTTAACATGTTATGCAAGTTGTGAGAATGCGTATATGCAAGTTCAACATGTTATGCAAGTTATGTGTGCTTATGCAAGTTCATATGCAATAGGTTGTGCAAGTCATGTGCGATAATATGCAAGTTTGGGTTAAATGTAGTTGGGTTAATATATGCTCATATATGCAAGTTGACATCCTCTTAACCCATGACAAAGTTATATGCTAAGATTTGGTTAAAACCCATGATATTTGTGATGGATCTTCCCTTTTTATTTTGTCGTGAAATGAGAACGATTTGCGTGGGGAACGATGGGGTTAATAAATATGTTAATTAAAGTATGGTGGGGTATGATTAAGCATACCATAAAAATAAATTAACATAAGTGGGAATTTACCTATTGAGTTAGGTCTACCCCATGGGAATTTACCTATTGAGTTAGGTCTACCCATGTTATGAGAAACTTGATATTAATTAGGGATAATTAATATAAATTATGAGGGTGATTAATTAGGTGTAATTAATCGACTAAGACACGAGGTTGGACTCAGTTGTAGCATAAAACTGCCCGGACCCAACCGGCTTAACCAGTTGCTACAAATGTTAGCCCAATGTGAGAGGTCTTAGGCACAAACTAAATACGTGATTAATGTAAAGACACGAGGTTAGACTCGGTTATGACATAAGGCTGCCCGGACCCAACCGGCTTAACCAGCGGTCATAAAAGATAGTCTAATGTGAGAGGTCTTATGAGGATCACGGTCTTAATTAATTAAGAAACACTTAACCGTATAAGCATGTAGTGGGGCATGAGGGTTAAGTGGGTGCCTTGGGTGGCATGTGGAAATTTGGTGGTTGCCTTGGGTGGCAATAGAAAATACGATTAGAATACTTAACCAAAGTGGGACATGTAATTAAACATGGGTAAAGGGTTAAGTAAGTGCTTTGGGTGGCATGTGGAAATCTAGTGGGTGCCTTAAGGGGCAATTGAAATATAATTAAATGTCTTAACCAGGATTTATAACATGAAGGTAGACATGATTATTAAAAAGGGTTAAGTGGGATACACTAGATAAGGGAACAAGCTTAGGTGGTAGCTTGTGGGGGCCCATTTCAACCAATATCCCAAACGTATCTTTGTGGGCTCGACCCAAGTCGAGTGACGGGACACGCATATTGGGCTTGACTATAAGAAGCCAAAACGGGTTAGCGGTGGCAACGTAGGACCAACGGGTTTCATATGCGTGTGTGGACCCGGGCTGGTTAGTAAATCGTTGTTGCATCGTGTAGGTATAAAGCCGTGCACCGTTGATACTATCAGGTTGCCACTTTGGGAAAACGATACACCCCATTGTGGGACCAGCACGGGTATCTACGTTAGGGAGCCGATCGCTTGGGAGTAGTGGGTACACCTAGTAAAGATAGGGGCAGACGGCACCTAGGTAGGGGTAAAAGAAACTACTGGCTAAAAATTACTAAGTACATTTAGTGGGATCAACCTTTAAGTAGGAACTAACCTTGGGTAGGTAGAACTGGTGTGGTGCAGTGTAGGAATTACTCTTGGGTGGATAAGTCTGGGGCGGTGTAATCTAGTAATTATCCTTGGGTGGATAAATGCGTCTTTACGGTGATCTTAGTTTATCCTAAGTTTACCAAGCTGCTTAGTGTAGCCATTCATCCCCAGTCGTTACCGTATATCAACTTATGTCTTCTCTGGTTATTTTAATGATTGTATTGTTAGGGTTATAGGACTCACTCAGACTTATGTCTGACCCCGTTGTTTTTATCTTTTTTTCCCAACCCCAGGTTATTAGAGTGGGCCTGGTGCGAGTGGGCTTTGATCTGATTGATGTATCTATCCTATGGAGCTTGGACCTCTGAAGTGAAGCCGAGCTTATCTTTCCTTTTATGGCTATTAGTTATGTAGTGGGATTATGTACTTCTAGTTTATCAAGATGGATATTATGTACTTGACTCTGGTTTATGGTTTTGTGATGTAACCAAACATGTATTACTTTCCGTTGCAATGAAATGATGATTTAAATTTTCAAGTATTACTTATATATCTGTCTTGCTGTAATTTTACTGTTCTATATTCACTTAAAATACTTCACCGAAACTAAGGCATTCCCCTGGTATGAGTGACCTTAGCGGACGTGGGGTGTTACAACTTATCTTAAAGTTGCTTGAAAATTATTGGTAATGTGCAACAGACGGCGCAACCATTTTTTTAATTGACTGTTACAGTAGCTTGGATCCTTCTTTTACAGTGGTTTTAATACTGCCATTCATTGTTATCAAACTTCCTAAAAATATTAAGATTTGAACCCTTTTTTCATGTAAAATATTTTCAATTGTGGCCTGAATTACCCTAGAAGATTCTAGATTCAAATAAAATCAATATTGAAAAAGAAATATTTTATGGCAAGAATAAAATTAATGTCAAAAATACAAAATATTGCCCAAAAAAGAAAATGTTTCTTTTACATAGTCCATACTTATGTCTTATTTGATAACCCATGTAAAACAAAATTCATCCAAATCTAAATACACCGAATCCATGATTCACAATTTTAATCCATTTTCAATTCAACATTTGAAATTTACTATCTACAAATAATGATTTATTATGTTCTATAAATAGTACTGCCATTGTTATTAACTAAAACATGAGCCCGGTTGATTTACCTCAAATTGTATTATGTCAGTTTCATATGTAACTGCGCATGTCAAGTCAGAATTTTTGTGTTCCATCTAATTTAACATTATTGCTTTTGCCTGCAACTCTATCCCTTTATTTCTGAATTAATAACCGCGACCATACAAAGCAAGGTTTTTTCCAAAATTTGTCTTTAGTCTTATTTCAACCGTAAACCACTAACTAGAGTGAATGTAAATTTTAAGTTCACATGTTTGTTTGTATAATATATGCAGTAGGGGGTTTTACTATACAATATAATTGCTGCTCTTACAGCGTATATGCTATAAAAATTTCCACATGCTTGCTATATTTTTCTATGATATTAGATTGCTATCCTGACAACATATTACAATGAATGTTTTCTACATTTGTTTTGGTATATTGCGGTAATTTTTTTTTATTTTTCGTGATATTTTTCATCATATTATCAAATCTGAAACGCTTATTCACCTGATAAAAAAGTAGAAACCATGGTTTTCCTTAATATACAACAATATTTCAATAAGATTTTATTTGCATGTTTCTTTATCGTAATATTTTATAGTGCTACTATACTTTCTTTAACCAACTTATCTATTCAGTTATAATGTATATACAAATACTACTGAAATTATACTGTTGGCGAAGGATATGAAAAATAGTTCAAGCTTTAAATCTATGCTCCGAGTTTACTGCTTGTGTGTTCCAGACTCCTAATTTGATGTACATGAACAATGTTCTTTTTTTTGCTCAATTCTCACTGACATAATGTAATATTTTTGTTCAAGATAAGTTCAATTGGAGTCCACGTAACGATCACTTAGATTACTTACTAATTTATGTAAAGATGACTTTTAATTAAAAAGGATTTTTTTTTCTTTTCTGTGTGGATTAATTAGCATATCTGAGTCACTAGATATCAATTTAACTCTTTAAAATAGTGTTTTTCAATCTACTTAATATAGCTTTGACTATGGGGTTATACATGTTACGTCCTAATTATAATAGTTTATCTTTGAAACAAAATCAACAACTGGGTCTAATTCGTATTAGTGTTGACTTATTGATTCATTGTCCAAGCGCTTTATATCAGTGTTAGTATTCACTAAATATTTCACACATCCTGTTACAAATTTACACATTCCTTGAATGTTGTTAATATTCAACTATAATTACTTAAGCTACTGTACATCGCTTTTTTTTCAATTTCCACTGTGGTATTTACAACTAATGTGTATGAATATTTTTCATCCAACATTCAATAGCGATTAGTTTGATTAATTATAGGAAGTGCATAGTATGGAATTAGTTCATATAGATTTTGATCATACGACTTGCTTTACTTGGTGCGCTACTATTATAATCAATTTTTACCGATCAGTTTAAAAAAAACAATAAATAAAGCTGATATATAATTTTTAAATTACTGATAATGAAATTTAAAATGATGAGTTCTTTAATCAATGTTTTTATGTGCCTTTTTATGTTCTGATATCATATAGGTGGAAATCTTATCCAATCAAAAATCATGATTAAAAAGAAGAAACTGTGATTTTCCTTAATATACAAACACTACTGTGGTAAGATTTTATTTGCATGGTGTCTTATCTTGCTATGCTATCTTGCTATTATTATGTTAATATAGAAACAGTGGTTTGCTATTTAATATACAAGAGTTATGATAGAAAAAAAAGAAACTGTGGTTTTGCTATAATAGAAGATGTGGTTTTCCAAAACCAATACATTTATTTTCAAATGCATCTCTTTGTATAACTTGCATAGAAATTATCATGCTTAAAATCCCAAATTTTTTCCAATTATAAAGTCTATGAAGAGGTGTTGGAAATTAAATTGTATTGGATTTCCAAGTTTTCTCTTATTTATTTTCTCTCTATAAATATAACATCTTTCATCACTTCATGGTATAAGTTGCATCATTGACTTCAATTACATTTTCAAAGTTTCATTTCAAATTGCTTTTCTGACTTACGTAATATATTGAATTTGTTTAGAGTGATTTCCATATGAGTTTGTTTGTGCATGTGTGTATTGCGACTTCTTACTTGATTGAGACATACCTTGAGTGCTTTACTTACTAGTTAATCTTTGATCTTTCATCCCGACTATTAGCTGAAAAGTGAAGCATGTTTTGTACACAAATTACAAAATTAATGTTCACAATTTTTTGAAATTTTAAGCTTTTTTAATTTATGGAGAATAGTTCTTTTTATTTTTATTTAATGAAATCAGTCCAAGGTTTGAAGTTTAGAGGAATAGATTCTTTCTTCACATTCTCTACATTCTCCTGTTATATATATAGCCACTCAGTGTTATCATACATTGATTTGCACCCATGACGAGTAAAAGTTTCAATGAATATTAATTTATCTGCATTATGCAGAAAATTATTAAAATATTAAACATACTATTCAAAATGAATGAATTCCTTTTGCACTGTTTTTAATTTCCTTTTCTTCGCTTGACATGTAATTAAATTACGTTTGTATTGATTTTCAAAGGTTTATCTAATTTTGCAAACATGTCATGTTTTGAGTATGACCTCTTTACGTCTTGATATCCCAGACCAACTTTGGAGCTTTATGTATTTATTTGTAAGTTGATTCTTTCTTTCTAGCTATTTATTTATTAATCTTTGTTTATAGCAATACCTATCTATGATACACTTTGTATGTGAAAATTCAAATGCATTCCGTACAACCTTTTTTTAAATGAAGAATAGGAAACAGTAGCATATTGGAAGATAGCTTTTTACATGGATACACTCATAAATTCATAGGAAAGTCGTAATTTTTCTAATGAAAATGTCCATGAATATTTGGTTGTCTATTCTATTATGTTTACCATTATTGATTATCCTAACGCTTTCTGTGTAGTATATTGCATGATGTTAAAGTTTGTGTATTTTCAGCTTAGTGATGTACATCAATTTTTCTTATTACATATTCAAGTAAAAAGTCCATATATAGGAACCCAAAGTTCGTGCCTTACCCAATTTTTTAAGAGTTTACTTTATGTCCTGCCACTAAAATTCATGTTTACCCTTGCAAATAAAATGCAGATATTGATGTGGTAACTGTAGTTCACAAAATTTTCACTAAGAAAGAGAGAAAGTAGATTTTTATATTTGACACATTAAAGAAACATTTTTAAGAAATCACTTTTCGGACCTTGGAATTGGAACGCTAATAGCCACTCCACATGATGCCAGCAATCATCATCCTAGCACGTAACCACCACCATTTAGCCTAGACGAGTCTACAATCTTCAATCCACAAGAGGAAGGTAATTTCTTTTATAATACTTTGAACTTGGATATCAAAATGAATACCAAATTGGCATCAAATCGGCAAAGGAATAGCTGAATGAATTGTTTTTTTTTTCAATTCAGATTTATGAATCTTAGAAACTGCAAATGTAGGTGTGAATTGGAATCTTAAAATCATAGAAACTATATAAAAAAAAGTTGGATAAAAGAATATGGATATTTGAACTTTTATTTATATATATTTTGGATGTAGACATTGTAGAGGTGGTTTGTTATTCACATGAACTTAAGGGGAAGTTATAGTTTTAATTTAGTTTAATTTTGTTTTTCGTCCACTTTGTATAAAACAACAAAAATTTGAACTTTTGTAGAGGTGGAAACTGTCGCTGACCTTCATTATATATGTTAGTGCATGATGCGACATTCCGGTCAACTAATACCTTATGGTCATCTCCTCTGCAAATAAATTTGATGTTAACTTTGATGACTGTAAGGCAAAAGGATGTCGATAGCAGCTGTAGTCGATTGCGATGGAAAGATTGTTGGATGTGCTTGAAAATTGTTTAAGTCTGGCTCTGCAGTTGAAGGTGATATGTTTGCTATTGAGATGGTTACAGCTTATAAGCAGTTTAAATTTTAAGAATGTTATCACTGAAGGAGATGCAGGTGCAAATTTAAATTACATCAACGAACAAAGTTATAAGAAATATAGTAATATAACGGTCATTTCCGCATGCTTTTTATATTTCATTTCCTCATGCTCTTTATATTTCAGCTGTTTTTTTAAAATTCAATTCACATGGTTTTGTAAGCTAACGATAAAATATAATGCTGTGAATTTCCTAATGCATATTTTCCCATCTAGATTTGTACCATATGCCACTACTTGATGTGAAGATGCATTGGTTCCCACATGGAGGTCTCCCTCCGTTTGAACTTTGAAGTATTTGAAAAACTTGGGATGTATTCATAACGTCAATATATTTTATCTATATCAACAATGGTGAACTTCCGGTTTTGAGATAATTTTCCTTCACTTAGCACAGGTTGGAAATTTTCTTCCTACTGTAATATTTAAGAAGTGTATAAAGAACAACGTGGTTTGTATTAGCTCGAGATACCCTATATTCACAGTTTGTATTCCACTTTTTGTAATGAAGTTGATATTTGTAAGTTATATAAAAAAAATAACAAATATTTTATTTTCCATGAATTAAAAAGAATGAAAACATTTCAGACTTTATTTTACTTTATTGCATATATATTTGTTGCATGTTATGCATTTGATAAGCTACAATTTCTGGTAACGTCCAAGGTTAAATGATCAACATATGATTCATTTTGTAGTAAATGATATTTCGTTTTGTTACAGCGGAGAGAACTATGACATCAACGATGAAACATGTAGGACCTAATATGTTGCACTATGTTCAATGCATGCGTCTTTATTTGGGTAACATTGTTACTCAAAATACTAATTTTGCAAGTCAATAATATTAATTTTGTTTGTCTATAGTATTATGAATATAATTTCAACTTTGATTAATATAGATATATATTTCTTCATTATATATCATTTATGCAACTATTACTATATGTAATTTTATATATAGAAGTTATTTTAAATCCAATGAATATTTATGTTGGTTTATCTTTATTTAAGCAAGTCCGTCTACATAGCGCAAATTTGCTTTAGCACGGATTCCCAATGATATAGATTAGTTAGCATAATAAACTTATTATGATAACTAACAAAGTATTTTAATGAAGGTAATTTTGTTAATATACTACAACATAATTTTGTACATTATTTGCTTCAATCCATGTGCGAAGCAAGGGTTCGCACTTATATATATATATATATATATATATATATATATGTATGAAATAACTCTTCAATTTGATCTCCATTTCATTGTTGTCTTGAATCCAAAATCTTGTGAATCAACATTCTCCTCTTTTTTTGATTGACGACGGCACCTTACATTTTTGCTTGAGATACTAATTTACTCCCCCGGAATTTAATTTTGGCCCGCCAGGTAGGGGGCATACGAAAACTTCAACTTCTAGCTTAAAGGGAAACTCAATGACAATCAAAAGGAAGAAAACTGGAACTTCCTCTCATGTTGAGGATGTTGATGCTGAAGGCACTAGAAACGAGGCAAGCCAGAGGGCATCCTCTCATGGAGATCCTTCTATATACTTGACAAAAGAAGAGATGGACGACGTTCTCGCTGAATTGAGAACCCAGATGGCAAGGCCAGATGACATCCTCAGGAAATAACAAGAGATGATCGATGGATTATCCGCTCGGATGAATGGAAGGCCGAGCAACGATCAACGCATTGGAAACGAGGCCCTAGAAGCGGCTTGTGCATCGCATGGACTCGGGGGCAACCCCCTCACTCTTGGAAATGTTCAGAATCGACCGACTTCAGCTCCAATTCAGAAGATCACTGGATCGCAAGCTCCCACTCAGCAGCAGCAGGGAGCGGCTCGTGATGGGGTCCCACTACTGGGTCAGGTCGCCCCCTCGAACCTGGTTCACGAGCCAACCTTCTTGCTCCTGGCTCACGATCCAATCTCCTCGAACCGCGAGCCGCGACTCGCTCCCACCTTCTCACCAACAGCTTCCTCACTTTCCTACACTTAACACGGCAGGAACTAGCTCTGATATCGGCAATTTGCAACAGCTTTTTGAAGGAAATCGGCTTGCAGATCTGATTGAGCGCCTCTCGAGAGGCCGCACTTATCAGAATGATGTGGATGACGTCAATCTCAATCCTTTCACTCAGGAATTCCCACAATCCCCTGGATTTCAAACTTCCACAACTGGAGCCTTACAACGGCAGGACAGGTCCTATCGTGCACCTGATGTGCTACAAACGACATACGGAAGTTCAATCGACGTCGGAAAAAGTCATGGCAAAATGTTTTCCCCTCTTTATGACTGATATAGCCACTATGTGGATTCGGTAGCTAGAAACTAAATCGATCAGCAGCTGGAACATGTTGGTCGCATGCTTCATTGAACAATTTTGGGTTCACATTGCACATCCCAAGAACGTCATGTCCCTCACCACAATCAAGCAGAGGTCCAAAGAAACTCTGTGTTCATTCTTAGAAAGATTCAACGTTGCAGCAGCATTAGTTGATCACCCTGAACCATCCATCGTATTGATGGCAGTGGTATCCGGCGTTCTAGATAACTCAGAGTTCAAAAAATTCTTGTACCGAGATCCACCATGAAATCTCGGCGAATTCTACCTTGAAGCAGATAGATTTCTACGGGAAGAAGATGCAACTTCCGAGAAGCGCATTCTCAATGTCAACATTCTTAAAAACGGAGAACCGTCTGATTCTGGAAAAGGGAAAGGAAAAGCCGATGTCAAGAATGACCGCAACACTCAGCCCCAGAGAGGGCCCAAATATGAAAGATACACTGAACTGAACGACACTCTGAGCAACATCTACCTGGATACAGGGGGTGTTGCCTCCTATCCGAGGCCTCCCAAGAGGGAGCCAACGCTAGCACAATGTAACTCCAGAAGACATTGCATATTTCATGACATAGACGGCCATAACACTGATGACTGCAAACATTTGTGAGACCTTATTGAGGACCGGGTCAGACGGGGAGAGCTCCCCGAGTATGTAACTCAACCAACAGCGCCTACACCTACGCTGCCACCACCTATTCCCCGGAGAGGGAACGATCCTGGATCGAGCAATCGCGGGATTATCATTAACTGATTCCACTCAGTGTATCTCTTCAGTTTGCCGGAGTCCAGTCCGCAGTTCATGTTTTTAGGCTTTCAGGCGATTTCTCGCCCTTCTTTGTTTTCTCTACATGTAATAAAAGTGGCCACATCAGCCCACACGCACGGAACCGGCTTGTGGTCTCCAGTCGTCTTCGGCTAACGACCACTGCATTTTCATGAACTAGTGATAATCATTGGGCTCCGGCTCCCAACTGGATCCGTCCAGTATAAACAGACATGAGCTCTGGCTCTGAACTAGATCCGTCCAGTATAAACAAACCGCATTAGCATTTCCATGGTCGTCTTAGTCTGGTAAGGCTGTCTTGGAACCTCATGGCATCTCCTTTGTCGTCTTACTCTGGTAAGGCCATTATGGACCTACCTTTAGCATTTCAATGATCGTCTTACGCTGGTAAGACCGCCTCGGAACTATTCTTGCATTGTTTGTCTTATCTTTTTACAGGTATTCACAGATTATCCAGAATACATCTTCCTTCAACTAGCAAGATATGTTCTGGAGGGAAAACTTGTTGACACACTTTTTGGTAAAAGTTGTCACACATGTAATATCTGGATAGCATCACGCCCGGATATGGAGAACATCGTCAGAGGATAGGAAGCGATTTGGTTAAAGTCGCATCACAAACAAAGAATGGCCCGAAACTCCTATTAGACGACCTATTTTGGACCCGAAAACAGCAATTATGGAGCTTTTCTTTGTAACTCTTGCAGCCCTCTGAATTATCTTCAGGTAGAGCTTTCATTTGGCTAAAACGGAATTACGGCTTGGAAGTTACGCTCTTTTCCATGAACAGGTGTAAACTAGCATCGAAGACTCAGATCATGACACCGGCTCGCTCCCCTTGGGCTCGCCCCTCCTCGTCTCCTGGAGCACTTTTCTACTGCTCGTGGATCATCTCCGGCTCATGGAGCATATATGGGTCACGACCCCCACTACCACGACCCGACCATGGGCTCACCACACGCTGCTCACAATCCACCTCTAGCTCGCGACCAGACCTTGGCTCGTGAAGCCCACATCACGACCTGACCACCACCACGAACCGCCTGCAGTTGCACACACAATTGTGACCTATTCTCAAGGCTATTCACACTCATACTTTCCCGGATCGGGTGCCACGTGCCTCGTCACGAACCGGTCATCCTAGAGGCTCTCCTACAGCTAAAAATACACCACTACATGGAATTTTGAAGGGAATTTTGGCCATTCTTGAAACATCCCACCTTTGTTAAGGTCACTCACAAAGGGAATGCCTTAATTTCGGTGGAGCATTATAGGTAAAAGATGCAGATAAATTACAAGACAGATAATTAAAGTAGCGGAAAATAAATTAAAACTTTATTTATTTGATAAACAGCTTGTACAAAGATTGTTTTACAGTACTAAAATATCTTGTCTTGCTTACAAACATAAAGAAGCATAAAATGATTTCCCCAAATAAAGCATGAGCCAACCATAGCAGTAGAATAGAGAGTCCAAGGCAACACGTCAAAGAGTCTTCAAGCTTGGAAAGAGTAACGGTCCAAACAAATCTGAGCTATTCCCTCCCTGACTACCTGGGGGGGGAACGGAAGAAAAGAGGCGAAAGCAAACTAGGTCAGACATAAAGTATGGTAAGTCCAGTGATTCTTAGTATTTAAACGAGGAAAAGGGTCATGACATGAATAAACCAAATATAAGACTAAACCATAGTAACAAGGTAATATGGGATAAGCATGGGATATGACAAGATAAACTGAATGTACCGATAAACTGAATGTACTGATAAATTGAATGTACTGATAAACTGAATGCACTGATAAACTGATTTCGCTTCTACTCCTTCTCTGCTTCGTAACTACCCTGTTTATACTGATTTCTATATCTTTGCACTACCTAACTGATGTCCAAACTAGTAAACTATGATCATATGATAACGTGATCCCAATCCCCGTATTTGTGGTTGCCTTTAGGTGTACATCTATTTTGGGGATTCCGTTTATTACCTAGATCTAATCTAAGGTTCACTTTCGAGTGCTTACTAGATTCAACTAGGGTTTACGTTACCCAGGGCCGCTGGGGTTTATGCTACCTATTGAACGCTTCTCGGATTCAGGGTTTACGCGACCTAGGTCCAACTAGTGATTATGCTACCTACTTGTATTAATTTTCCATGTGTCAGTCGGCCCTCTCTTGCGTGTAGATACTCTGTGCTGGCCCCACCATAAGGTGTATCAAGCCTTATGATAGCGACCTCACATGATTCAAGATGCACAGTGTATAACTACTGGTACCCAGTGCCTGCTTTTTCCACTTAGGAGTACGTGCACGCCCGTAAACCGTCGGAACCTACACTGACGTACCCCCTGCCGCTATTTTTGACCGCTTATAATCAGCCCAGTAATCGTGCCCCACCCTGCCTAGTTTCAGTGTACCATGATACATCTATGTGGGTTACTGCTGAAATGGGTCCCCGTTACTAGGGTTTCCTGCTGGTTAAGTTTGTGGGCCTATATATACAAATATTACCCACCTATACGAGATGTACTTAACCCTCCCACCGATTCTAGCATGTTTTCTTAACGGTTAAGTTTTTGTGAGCCTATATTTACTAATATTATCCACCAACCCGACGTGCACTTAACCTTCCCACGAATTCAAGCATGTTTATTTAATGGTTAAGTTTTGTGGGCCTATATTTTCTAATATTACCCACCTACCCGACGTGTACTTAACCTCCTACTCGTCAAGTCGTGTTGGTTAAGTGGTTCTTATTAACTTAACCTTTCTTGCTTATCATGTTGGATTGGTTAAGTGTGATTTATTAACTTAACCCTGTTCATTCATCATGTTATATTGGTTAAGTATTTCCCATTTAACTTAACCCCATTCGCTCATCAAGTTATATTGGTCAAGTGTCATTACTCAATTCAAGTTGACTTAACCCATCCACCTGTCACGTCATGTTGGTTAAGTGTTTCCTTCTGGTGTTGACTTGACCCTACCTCAAATCGTGTTATATTGGTTAAGTGTTGTTCTCGTGTTAACTTAACCCTTCCCATACATCATGTTATATAATTGGTTAAGTGTTTTCCTCTTGTATTGCTTAACCCCACCACAAGTCATTGTATATTTTGGTTAAGTGTTACCTTAGTTAACTTAACCCTATCATCTGCTTAATTAACATGTTACAACGGTTAAGTGTTCTAAATTTACTTAACCTCACCCACTTGTCTAATTAACATGTTGTAACGGTTAAGTGTTCTAATTTTACTTAACCTCACCCACTTGCCTAGTTAACATGTTATTACGGTTAAGTGTTTCCCTAATTACTTAACCTCACCATTTCTAGCTTGATTTATTCATGAGCCTTAATTAATTAAAGCACCAACCACTCACATTAGACAGATATTGTTGTGGTTACTGGATGTGCCGGTCGGTTCCGGGCAGGTTTACACCACAACTCAGTCTAACCTCGGGTCTTTCTGGGCTTGATGCACAAACCACCCACATTAGACAGGTATTGTTGTGGTCACTGGATGTGCCGGTCGGTTTCGGGCAGTTTTACACCACAACTCAGTCTAACCTCGGGTTAGGCATATTCGTCTTTTACTAAATTTACATATTTACTATTTATGTAAATTTTCCGTAAATCAACTTAGCCTAGATCATATTTATTTGTCATGAAAATTAGCATATTTATATTCTATGCCTGAAACTTGATATACCTATCAATCAGCCTAACTTGCAGTTTATACCAATTTTAGATTTAATATTTCCCTTTTACAATTCATGCCCAATCTAGATTAATATTATTTACGGTTCATGTCAAAACTAGATTTAATATTCTAGTTCACCGTTTATGTACAAAACTTGGTTTACACACTAATTACACACTTTGCGGCCAATTGAATTTATCAATTTATGCCCCAGTCTAATATGCATGTAAATCATTCACTATTATAGCCAATTCAAATTATGCCAACATATTTATTATGCCAAACTAACTTAATTAAGCTACGCCAAATCCCCGCATCATAATCGTACATATAATATGATTTCACAAGTTTTCTATGTACTCATGAAATGGCACTAATCAAAAGGAACAGGGGATAAGCACAAGAATTGATATAAAAGATTAGGCATGCAAAAATAATGGCTCCAACAGGTTCGATGTACATAATAGTGAATAGGAATAAACTAGCCAAGTGACACGCTAAATATGAGATCCACATAATCAAGGGAATAGGCATAGGTGATTTGGTCCAACATAATGCCAGTTCAAGGTACAACATGATCGGTTAATTGTAAAATGGGAATAGTCTTAAGCAACTAACTACAATATTCACAGGCAATTAACCACAATAGTCATGGGCGACTAATCACAATAATTTCTTAATCAATGTCATAGGCAATAGTCTCATAGTTATGATTCATAGTCGTAGGCAATAATTTCATAGGCGACAGTTCATGGCCATAGTCTTAGACAAAGGTCTCATAGTCATAGTCATAGGCAATAGCTTCATAGGCAATAGTTACATAGTCATAGTCATAGTTATAGGAAATAGCTCTATAGGCAATAGTTTCATAGTCATAGTCTTAGGCAAAAGTCTCATAGTCATAGTCGTAAATCAAATCCAAAGGCATAGATAACTTTCAATTTGACATAAGCACGAATCAAAGATAATTAACTTGCAAATTGGTATAGTTCTATATTTTGATTCATTACATTCACAATTCCAATTACACGTTCAAATCTAAGGAATAACCGAACTTACAGTGATCGGTTTAGAAAAGGCGATTTGCTATGATTCGAGTGACGTTGCTTGAAGCGGAATGCCTATGGTCCAACTTGAAGCTTTATCTTGATTTGAATCTCCAATTTGAAGAAGTATTATAACTTGTTTTAATGGAGAATAAGATTTATTTTAATTAGGATTGAGGCAAAATATAGGCGTAATGAAGTTGTGTGGGGAAAGTGAAGTTTGGGGGCGTTTATATAGCGTAGAACTCATGAATTTGGTCCAGAAATCAGCCCGGATACATAAAAATGAATTCTGCCTCGGATCTGGGAAAACAGGTCAGGTCAACCCCCAGGTCAACTTGTAGGGGGGAGGTCAACACTAGGGTCGACCCCCTGGTCGACCTGGGTCCTGAGCGGGAATTTTCTCGCCCTGCCCGCTTTTGACTTCTGATTTGAATTTGAATTTATTTTCGAGCTGTTTGAATTTATTTGAATTTTCTGGAAACTTCTGACAGCCATAACTTCCTCATACGAAGTCCAATTTACGCAAACTCGGACTCTATCTCAACCAGAATTCCGAGACGAACACAATGGCGTGACCCGTTTCCCTTAATTCTCATATTTTAAATAAAGTACTGTTTAATTTGTTACTATACCGTTTAACAGAAAATACGGGGTGTCTCATTCTCCCCTCCTTTTAGGTTTTCGTCCCCGAAATCTTCAAGTCAAGAAGAACTTATATCCTACCATCCAATCACCCATCTACTCAACCATTAAACGTAGGCGTCCATTGTCCTTAAAAGATTTCTAATGCTTCATGATCATATGCATTGTGTGTGTACATGTCCTTATCTAATGCAAAATCAGGCGGTCTACTGATTCAGTTGACCTCCTTAATGCAAATTATGTCACTGCCATGAGTCCATTATGAATGCAATTTTTTCTACTCAAAATTTCTTACATGAGTGCACAATCATTTATACAATTGCAACGTCCATATGATAACACATCAAGTTTTAATCCATAAACCAATACATATATGCATATGAAATATGGAAGTGACTGAGCCGATCTAGTGCCTAATGTGCGTATATGCATCCACGAGCAACCACTAGCAAACACTTGCATCCACCAAACATAACATGTCTCAAACACATGTTTACATCCGTTGGCTTCTACCTAAGGATCGAGGATAGGACCGAGAGGATATACTTAAAAGCTAAAGACCAGCATGCAAATAGATTTTACAGAAAAAGAGGAATCAAGTATATACCCTCAAAAAGGGTAAGATGCGCGTATCTAGTCATCAGTCTTCTAAGTCGCATCTTCTTGAGCTTCACTCCACTGTACCTTAACTAATTTAACTTCACGATACCAAGTGTATATGATTAGAGGTCTCTCTTCTACTTAGCTTATCCATCATGTCATGATTTTGAGGGTCTAAAGCTAAAGGTTGCTAGTACTTTTTACCCCTCTTAAGGTCAGTCTTACTTAGGGTGCCAGCCCCAACCATTTATTTCTCACGCAAACCATCCTAGTCGAACTCGACATCCCTCGAGTACAAACCCCAAAGGCCTAAACCAATATCATACAAGCACCCAAGGGATATCTCCTCCGAATTTGGACGATCTATGTGAGATGATACTAACAAAACAACCAAACCATTGAGCACTTTACCGACTCTGGATATGCTCGCCAATCTTGCTCCAGAATTATCGTTGATCGCATAACTGGCTTTGCAGTGTCATCTAGATACATGTGGAAGTCGGTCTCGAATTTTTAGGGGGAAAACCCCTACCCTAATCAAAATATCTTGCATACTCATGGACTACCCCAACGGATCGAAAATCGTCGATAGATAAGTAAAGTGATTCTAGGTAGCTAAGACAAACTGATCCCTTAGGATCGTACGAAATCTCAAGGGTATTCTCGAGAAAGTCTAACTACCCTTGTTTCATAATTACTAGCTAACCAATCAATGCCTAGAATCAACCCATAGCCCAAAAAAACATAAGCATAAATATAGCTATTCTCAAATCCTCACAAGTCAAAGATAAATGAGCCGAACCAACAATTGGATTTGAGACTAAAATGGGGTCCTCTACTATACAAGTTCTAGGGTGCAGAGACTCAACTATGGAAGCAGATATATACGGATGTGAAGCGCTAAAATCGGAAGGACTACTAATAGGATAATCAAAAAGGAAAAACACTTTAAACCCAAATCTTACTACCTCTCTCTCAAGTATGCTGGTGGTGAGGGCATGCACTCGCCTTCCGGAAAATCCTGTCCATTGTTCTTGCCCTTGTCCTCAATTATATGACCCGTCATACCCTAGTAAAGATACTTCCTCTTGTTTTAGGTTTTACTATTTTTTTCCTCCCCTCCTTTGTGAGCCAGGTCCATATCCATGGGTTCTTCATCCTTGTGTTGTGCTCCGTAGCCAGACCCCCTCATTCTCAACTTTGCCATCCTTGTGTAACTTATTGACATGTCTCTCAAAAGCTGCTTCCATCGCATGGAGAATCCTACAAAACTCGAAAGAAAATTAGCCGTAGGTGAAACTGCTACAGCTACAAATGGAAGTTGGGCACTTGTTTGCCCTTTGACAAGTTTCGTAGTCTTGTCGAGCCTACGAAACCATGCTGCGATGAGGTTACTTCCCAGAAAGCCAGGAGCCGCGGAGACTCAAGAAAGAAGGAAACAAGGATTCAAATAGAGGATCAAAAGACAGTGCATATGGCTTTGGGGAATATGCTTTTAAAAAAAACTTTTCTTTTGAAAATGCTTCTTTTAAAATCATTTGAAAATAATTTTTCAAATCTTTTTATATGATCCAGTAACCTTCGGCTCTGATACCAAGTGAAACACTCCACCTCCGTTAAGGTCACTCACAAAGGGAATGCCTTAATTTCGGTGGAGCATTATAGGTAAAAGATGAAGATAAATTACAAGACAAACAATTAAAGCAGCGGCAAATAAATAAAAACTTTATTTATTTGATAAACAGCTTGTACAAAGATTGTTTTACAATACCAAAATATCATGTCTTGCTTAAAAACATAAAGAAGCATAAAATTATTTCCCCAAATAAAGCGTGAGCCAGCCATAGCAGTAGAAGAGAGAGTCCAAGACAACACGTCAAAGAGTCTTCAAGCTTGGAAAGAGTAACGGTCCAAACAAACCTGAGTTATTCCCTCCCTGACTATCTTGGGGGGAACGGAAGAAAAGAAGCAAAAGCAAACTAGGTCAGACATAAAGTCTGGTAAGTCCATTGATTCTTAGTATTTAAACGAGGAAAAGGGTCATGACATGAATAAACTAAATATAAGACTAAACCGTAGTAACAAGATAATATGGGATAAGCATGGGATATGACATGATAAACTGAATGTACCGATAAACCGAATGTACTGATAAACTGAATGTACTGATAAACTGAATGCACTGATAAACTAAATGCGCTTCTACTCCTTCTCTGCTTCGCAATTACCCTGTTTATACTGATTTCAATATCTCTGCACTACCTAACTCAAACAAACAAACAGCCATAAATAACCATAGCACACAATTATAAAACCCGATTTATAAAAATACAAATGAGGAGAATTGAGTGAGTTTAACTCACCTAGGATTAATTCTATCGTTAAATCGGCTTGTTTTAATTAAATTAAAATTTCCAACTATCTTCGGCTTCGGCTATTCCAACTCCAGAATGTAATGCTCCTTTATCGGGTTCCAACGCTTCTCGTTTTGTTCAATCCAGATATTGTATGAACGGATTATAAATTTAACAAGTTAGCTATTTAACTTAAATTTAGAAATCCTTAATCAACTAATTAAACAAATCTAATTATTTATTTAACCTGTCCAATTATAACACTTAACACATATAATAGTAGATACGTTTATACTTCTTACCAGCAGTATACATGCCGAGTTTGATACGGGCGGACTTTTGTTCTCTTTTACTCCCTTTTCTATTTTCCTGTTACCTTCCCAATATGTGATTCGTCTAAAAATATATGACACATTCATTTCCTTATTTTTTCATTCATCATAAAGGCCGAAGCCCATTCCTTTTAAAGTCCACGTCGTCCAAACACTATCCAAACTGGAAACGCACAGACTTCTTCTTCCCCAGTATGTATTTTCCTCCTCTTGTACGTGCATTTTCATTTCTTCCTTCTTCCCAGCTTGCGCTCTCTTCTCCCCATTCGAAAGATACTGCATTCCCTTTTTTTCTTTTTTTTCGCGCTTCACTTCCTTTTCGCATGCACGCACAATGCTCCGTCCCCCATCTCAACGCTCCGCCTTCAACTGTGGTGCTGCCGCACTTCCCCCCTCCGACCGCCGTAGTCCCCCACTCACCCCCATGCATCCCATGCTGACCCTGTTTAACACCTCTCCGACCATCTGCTTGCCGTCCATTTTCCTTCTCTCCACACATTGACAGATCGGTGAAAAGAATTAGCGAAAAGACTGAGTATATTTGAATTAATGGAGGTGCTTCAGTTGGGTTTGTAGAATGAAAGTTTTTGTTTTAAATTTTATTGCTTACATGATGCAGACAGTTCGAAATAAAAACGACAGGATGTATTTATTCTTGGTTCAATGTTTTTGTTTATTTCATTTGAAGAGAGTTGAAGCTTAATTACAGCCTCCACTATTTATACTCATAATTCCTTGGCACTCACGGTTTCAACACCTTGGTTATCACGGTTTTGAAATTTGGCACACAAGTAATAGAAGGGATAGGATAGGTAGAATAGTTGCTCTGTCATTTACATTGGCTACTTGATTAGGCCTTTGTAGCCCTGTGCGTTTTCTCGTTTACAACTCAGTGAGAAAAGGAAATTTACATGTGCGTTGGTGTCCTTTCATATGTATACAGGTTTGCGAAAAAATCCTGGGATCTATGGCGTGTGCATTTAGGATAGGCGTGTGCGGACTGTTCTCATTTCTTAAATTTTATATACATAAAAGAGTACGGAAAACATTTGTTAATTATGTATTTTCTTCTTTAGTCAATTGTCGATTTGCAGAACATGTGTCAAGATGTTTGTGACGTGGGAACGAGGCAGAGATATTATATAACATACCAGTGTTATATCATATGTTTATATATATATACATATATATATATATATTGGTTAGCACAAGGTACTGCCATACAGATGGATATTTTTCCTCCTGATGTAGCCGACATTGTTTCCAGGCGAACTGAATGCGTATTTGACATCACATACATATTGTATTTTGATTTATCTTGCGTAAGTATTGGTAATCCTTTCGGTCGTCATGTGCTTGTTGAAATATAAACATTGATTCTGTTGTGATCTTGGCAAACAAAATAAACGATGTAATAGTTCATGTTGTGATATATTATTGTTAGAGATTTCACAGCATCATCAGTTTGCGAATAACAGTTCCTTATACCTGAAATTTTAACACATAATGGCAACAACAACAATTACTAAAATTGTTGCATAAATCTTTGATTTAATTTTTGTTCGGGGATATATGTATTAAATTTTTAGCACTTTGAATGGTTGGACATGCTTGAAGACTAGAAATGGATTCATGTGATTTAATTAACATTTGCATCCGTTTACATAGTTTCAAACTCTAAAGGTAGTATTAAAATTTTTCTTGTACTTAATTTTCCTTAAAATATTTTCTATCAATCTACTTCAAATAGTTTAACCCAATTTAAAATTCAAGGTTATAATGATTTTAAATTGGTTTAAAATCCCTTTTTATTTTATACAGTAAATCGTTATGGTTTTTGTAAACAAAATAAATATTAAAAATTCATTAGTATACCAAATAAAATATTTAAAATAATAAATTAAATTAAATATTCGACTGTCCAAAAATACAGGACATTACACAAATTTTGGTTTGAATTTAATTCCAGTTTATCTTATTTGTATATATTATCCATATACAAATTGTATTTCATTATATATAACCATTTCAATATTTTATAATTTCATTCGATTGTAGTAAAAATCCACGCATTCATATATACTATAATAATTCAAAATTATTTCTTTTATATCAAAATAATTTTATTGGGAAAAAGTATTTCATTTGCCCATTTTAAAACCATACTGTATCGAATTACATTGTTCGAGAGTTTAGAAACACCTATCGATACAGTTGTAAATTCTATATCGACCAGAATTCATAAACCACTTAGCAAACCAGCCAACACAATATAAAACAATTTTATATCAACTCTACAAATACGCGCTCATATATATACATTCAAACTCAACCTAGGGTATCACTAACCCCATCTCCATTGAGTTACGCTACAGAGCCAAGGTTACTACTCAGCCTTCAGCTCTGGTACCAAATGTAATGACCCGAATTTCCATACCCTTTGAGTTTGACTAATAACACCACACGTCCAACCCAAATGACACAGAAATACGAATCATTAGTAGAAAGAAGTTATAGAATGAGGAATAGAAAGAACGAAATATTAGAATAGAAGAAAACGAAGATCACAAACTCATAGCGGAACAAATAAAATATATTAGATAACATAAACTTTGAATTACAATTCAGTAACTTTATATACATACCATCATCAGAGCACAACAACTATTTCTGGAACAGTTATAAACACCTATTTCTAGATACAAACATGGTACACCGCGGAATATATGATAGTCTATAGGTAACTGGTGAAGCCTCCTGCTTCAATCTCCTCCAAGTGAATCTATAAAATCCCGACTACTTGACTACCCGTACAAATTTCGGCACCCAAGAGTTTAGGGAAAACAAACAAAATAAACTCTGGGTCAGTCATGGGACTGGTGTGAGTAAACTCCAACCATTTGTTTAACTTTCAAAATCCTTTCGAAAGAAATGATAATCGTAAGATCGATCCACACATAAACACGAATGGTTTTTACCTTACGATAACCAAAAATATTTTTGATATCAACTCCAGTGATATTATAATAGTGTCTACAACAAATAAATAGCAATCTAGTTGAACGCTTGCATCTCATGCTCCATATATAATACAAAATCAAAAACCATAGGGCGCTTATTGGAGATTGGATTTCCAACATGACAAGGTATGAAACCACCTTCCGATAGTGTATCTCTAGAGAGGAATACACTGGGTTCAAAAAGAACGTCTTGCAACTCGGCCCACACATGGCTAACCACTCATTTAACTTGAGTGTATCGAGCATATTATCACCAACGGTTGTGATCAGAAACCATTACCGAAAGCATACAACAGTGAATAGAATAAGAAGCAAATGAAATTTCTCTAGATCAAGTGATAATACCCCTAACGGGAATGACCCACATGGCCATGCTGCTTGCTCGATTTCTATCATTTCCCGATTGATGAGGCTTGAGGTCACGGTTTCCTTTTAGAACATCTTGCCACCATTTTCTTTGAATGTCACATCGTCAAACATTCGTCCATATACGTTGTCCTACGACTGGACCAACTGAAGGCACCATTCTATTAATCCATCTTGGGCAATTTCTACCTAGGATTAACAGAACAACCCTTGCATTTTACTCCGTCTTCAATTATTTTCAGCATAAGTTGATTCGTAATGCTTATGCCAATATGGAGTGGTTTTCAGATATTAAATCTGATCCCGGTCTCTCCATATTGACAACGGAGGTAAAAAATAAATCAAAACTTTGATAGTTGGTGATTTAACTATCAAAGAAACATCCATACAATCAACGGTCCTATTTTCAATTGGAAATTCTACCGATCAAACATCAAACAACACTGGCCCCTTTTTATATTAATTCCTTATTATATTATCGTTTCCAATTCCCATGTCCCATTTCCCATCTTTCGTATCCTTTCAAAGCTCGATTTCCTCTCTCGATTTTTGGAAGAACATTTCCAATATCATAATTTCTTTTGTTCGAGAAAATATCTCTTATTCCAGTTAGAAAACATTTCTATAAATTTACGAATCTTTATTTTCTATATTTAGAAAATATACTTTATTAATATCTGAAAATATTTCCATATTCCATTTCTTATTTTCCCGTTGACCAATTCATTTCATTTTCTACGCATAGAAAATATCTCTTGTTTTATTTGAGAAACATTTCAAAATTCTTTAAATTAACGCGATGTTATAAAACGTCGTTATTATAACTTAAACCATTAATCATTTATTAACTAAGTGTATTGCTGGCCATTCCTCCATCAATCATGAAGTCAATCAAGTTGGGGGTATAATTACCTCTCAGACCTTAATTGAACAACATTCTCAACTTTGAAATAGTCAAAGCTCACAACTTCCAACAAAACGTTGCTTACACGACTCTCAGATTCAACCTAAGAATCCACTTCTTTTTACAAAAACATTGATTATAACGGTAGCATTATAATTGCTGTTTATGTTTATTATAACGGAAGCATTAAGATCACTGTTTAGATTTACAAAACAATTATTATAACGGTAACGTTAAAATCGCTATTTAGATTTACAAAACATTTATTATAACGACAGCATTATGATCGCTGTTTCCAAATATAATTTGTACTTATTAATTTCAATAAATAAATTAATAAGTAAATAATTAAATTTGATTCAAACGAAAAATAAAATAACTACTTCTCTAAATTCGATATAATCGAATTCCAATAAATAACCTCCTCTCGAATAATCTATATTCGATTTATATTCCGAATTTCGAAATTTATCTACCATTTAAGGTTAATTCAAATTCCAAATTCACTTTTGAATTTATTCTTTCCAAATCATTACCAAATTCCTTTATAACCATTCCAATCTACCAAACGTTATCACACTTTATTTTATATTCCGAATTTTGAACTAAAACTCATCGTGTTCTTTTAAAACGATTACCCATTCCCTTTTCATTCAATTTCCAATCTGGATTCATATTTCAAATCTAAATTTCCTTTAGATATATCTCATTTGTAAAATATTTCCTCTAAAAAATTATTCACTTTAATCGTGAATATATTTATTTTATATATAGTCAAATCAGTTTGATTTCGTACTTATAAATAATATCTTAAACCCAATTTCTATTTATAACTTGTAACACCCCTTGATTTTAAATATTAAAATTTACAATCCTAACAATACTTAATTTCAAATGTGAGAATTATGGGAAACGGGTTACGCCCTTGCGTTCGTCTCGGAATTCTGCTTGAGATAGAGTCCAAGTTTGCGTGAATTGGACTCCGTATGAAAAAGTTATGGCCTTCCGAAGTTTTAGAATTTAAATAAATTAAAAACAGTTCGAAATTCAAATTTAGACAGGGGAGCAGGCTGGGCGGGAATTCTCCCGCCCAAACGCCAGGTCGACTAGGGGGTCGACCTACCCATACAGGTCGACCAGTGGGTCGACCTACCCCCCCTCCCCGGAAGATCTGAAATGTGACGATGTTTTGACTGACTACTGAGTCATTAGGGCTGAGGTGGTTATTCTATCTTGTCTGGATGGCCTTGATTGCTTCTAGGTTAATCTGACGGCTCTTAATTAATTAAAATTCTATATAAGCAACCTAACCCTCAACTTAAAATTAAACTAATTCATACCAAGAGCCATCATGCCGTCAATGGTGAACCTAGAGTAGACGCCATTCTCTTTCAACTCAAAAGCAAGATAGAAGCAAGAATCAAAATCAAATCTAACCTGATTCAGAATAACAATTAGTCTACATCAAAGGCGAGCAATTCAGTTTCAGAATACAGATCCCAAAAAAAAAAGACTGTTCTTTTGGTTGTGAGTACAATTTCTTTCACAATATAATTATTAAATTAATTATGTTGGGTTGTAATTGGATTATGAGAACATGTCTGTTGAATCGCATGACGTTGTTTAACTTTGTAGATCTATTTCAAATTTAACTTGATTCATTTTATGCAAGTTTGGGATGTTAAACCATATATTAATTTATATGTGAACCTTATGCAAGTTTGGGTCGTTAAATCATATGTTAATTTATATGTGAATCTTGTGCAAGTTTGGATGTTAAATCATATGCTAATTCGTATGTGAATCATTATGCAAGTTTGGAATGGTAAATCATATGTTTGTTGAATAATGAATCTTATGCAAGTCTATGTGTGAAATGTACACAAGTTCATATATGAATTGAGTATATACATATGCTAGTTTATATGCAAAACATGTGACACTAATTTACATGTTTAGATCCATATGCAAGTTTATAGGAATCTATATGCAAGTTCACAATTTACGTAAGTTTAGGTGAAAAACCATATTTATGTGCAAGTTCACATTTTTATGTTTAGATCTATATTCATATCCATGATAGTTTATGCAAAATTATGTATGTTCACTGCCTATGCAAGTTCTTGGCTATACAAACTTATGCTATAATTCTTAGATCTACTTTATGTGTTATGCAAGTTGTGATGTTGCTTTTCCTTTTATAAGTTAGACTATTGGATAGTCTAACATATTTCATGTTAAAACGTACGAACAACGTGGGGATAATAGGAAAATATTAATTATGTAAATTGTGAATTGGCATAAAATGGCTTTAAAGGAATATAAATTAATTTAAGACATTAATTGGTATAATTTTTATACCTAAAGAGTATGGACATAATTTAGGTGACAATTATGGACATAATTTGGAAATTTGAATAGGGATAATTAATTCATATTGGGGTGAAATAATTTGTAATAATAAATGCCTAAGACATGAGGTTAGACTCGTTTGTGGTGTAAGACTGCCCGGACCCACCCGGCAAATCGAGCAACCACAAACGATAATCTAATGTGAGAGGTCGAAGGCATAAATTAAATGTGTAACAGTTGTAATGACACGAGGTTAGACACGTTTGCGGTATAAGACTGCCCAGACCCGCCCGATAAGTCCAGCAACTGCAAACGGGAGTCTAATATGGGAGGTCTTACAAGGTTACGGTTATAATGAATTAAGTAACACTTAACCAAGATAAACATGTGGTGGGACATGGGGGTTAAGTGGGTGACATGGGCAGCATGTGAAATACGATTAGAAACACTTAACCATATCGAAACATGTAAAGAAGAAATGAATAAGAGGGGGTTAAGTGGAAAATTCTAGTGGGGACCAAGCATAGGTGGAAAGCTTGTGTCAAGCATGGGGGGACCCATTTCAAACCAGTAACCCATTAAGAATCTTTGTGAGCTCGAGTTAGATCAAGGACGGGACACGCTTACTGGGTTTGATTGTAAGAGGTCAAAACTGGTTAACGGTGGCAACGCAAGTCCAACGGGGTTATGTGTGTGCGTGGGCCCGGGCTGGTAGGTAAGACGTTGTTGCATCGTGTAGATATAAGCCATGCATCTTTAGTGGTATCGGGTTGCCACTTTGGGGAGTGATACACCCCACTGTGGGACCAACACGGGTATCTACGAGTTAGGGAGCTGATCGCTTGGGGATAGTGGGTACAACTAGTGGAGATAGGGGAAGGCGGCACCTATGAAGGTAGCTAGGGGGTACACGAAACTACCATTATAATTATTGTGTAGGCAGGATCAACTCTTAGGGTGACTAGTAGTGGTGCAGTATAGCAATTATCATATAGTGATTAGGAGCGAGATCAACTCCACAATATTCCTCCTGTTTGTTTTGTCTTGCCCACTTGTTTCACAGTCATTCCTTATTTTACCAGTTTATGCCTTATTCTAATTACTTTCATAATTGTTTTGTTAAAGTTATGGTACTCGCCAGACTTTGTGTCTGACCCCCTTTTGGTATCTTCGAGGTAGAAGATGGAAGGAAGGTCTAATTGGCCGCTTGGTTAATGAAGGACGAAGCCTCGTTTTGGTGGGAGGTCACGAATGGAGAGCGTCCAGTAGAGACGTGGATGGATTTCAGACATAGGTTCGAGATGAAATTTCTCTTATGAGCAGAAGAGAATTTATACATGAAAAGATTCTTGGTATTGAAGCAGGGGAATTTATCAGTAAAGGAGTACGTCAACAAGTTCAATCAGTTGGCGAGGTTTGGCTTAGACTTGGTGAACACACCGGAAAAGAAGGCCCTGAGGTTTGTTAAAGGTTTGAATGAGCCGCTACATGGGTTAGCTATGACCTACATTCCTATGGGGGCTACCTTTGAGAAACTAGTTGACATGGCACTTATGCATGAAGAGGAGAAAAGCACTAATGCTAATAAGGCACCAGAAAAGAAAGGGGATCAAAAGAAGCCACAGCAACAACCTAAGAAAGGTGGTAAGGACAACAATAGCAAAGGAAAGAAAAGGTGCTTTAATTGTGGAACGCCAGGCCATCTGAGCACGGTCTGTAGGAATAATAAGAAGACTGGTTGTTTCCACTATGGAGAGGCAGGACATCTAATTAAAGACTGCCTGAGGAAATAGGGACAAGGGCAAAGAACCGGGTCTACTTCTGGAGGACAGATTCAAGATCTCATGGCACCAAGGCAGGCAAGAGGGCAGGTTCACGCTCTCATGGCACTAGGACAGGAAAGAGGTAGAAACATTTCTGTTGAAAGTTTGGTTTTTCTATTTGATCATCCTGTTCGTACTTTATTTGATTCCGGTGCTTCACACTCGTTTGTGTCTGCTTCGTTAGTTGAAACACTGCACCTGAATACTAGTCTAGTTACGGATCCCATAGTAGTCTCAAATCCTATTGGTGGTTCGGCTCATCTTTCAATGATTTGTCGGGATTCGAGAGTGTCTATCTTGAGCGTTGAGTTTGAATGCAACGCCTTCATTCTTGGCTTCACGGGCTATGGATTGATTCTAGGCATGGATTGGTTATCCAGTAATGGTGCCATCCTCGATTGTGAAAAGAGAGTGGTTAGACTTATGACTCGCCTTGGCAACACTCTCGAAATCTCTTGTAACCCCATACATTCCGTTATGCTTAGTTACCTAGAATCTGCAGTCTGTTAGAGTAGTCCGTGAATACTCAGATGTATTTGAAGAGGTGAAGGGTTTACCTCCAAAGCGGGAGATAGACTTCCGCATATACCTTGTTGATAACGCAAAACCCGTAGCTCTACCCGTTAGACACATGGCTCCTAGGGAGAGAAAGGATCTCAGTAAGCAAGTCAAAGAGCTGCTCGAAAAGGGGTTTATAAGGTGGAGTATTTCTGAATGGGGTGCTCCAGTTGTATTCGCAACCAAAGCGGATGGTTCACCTTGCCTAAACGTTGATTATAGGGAGCTAAACAAGCTGACCAAGAAGAATAGGCACCCACTTCCTAGAGTAGATGACTTGTTTGATCAGCTTGTAGGGGCGTCTGTTTTCTCCCAACTAGATTTGGCTACCGGGTTCCATCAGCTAAGAGTGGCTGAAGACAACATTGATAAGACTGCGTTCAGAACCCCGGATGGTTTCATGGAATGGCTTTTCATGCCTTTCGGCTTGACAAACGCACCCGCTTACTTCATTGACTTGATGAGTAGGGTGTTTAGAGAATTCCTTAATAAGTTTGTGGTTGTCTTCATAGACGTCATTTTGATCTTCTCGAAGAATGAAGAAGAGCATGCTTTGCATTCAAGGGAAGTCATGAATACTCTTCGTACACATCAGCTGAAGGTAAAATTCTCCAAATGCCATTTTTGGAGAGAAGAGGTGAGGTTTCTTGTACATGTGGTGTCCAGAGTGGGATTAGCCGTGGACCCCGCAAAAGTAGTTGCAGTGCAAGATTGGCAGGTTCCACGGAATGCAACCGAAGCCCGAAGCTTTCTCGGGCTAGCGGGCTTTTACCAAAAATTCATTAAAGACTTTGCTAAAATCTCTGCCCCACTCACAAGATTAACAAAGAAGAACCTTTCTCTTGGAATTTGGATTGCGATATTGCTTCCCAACGTTTGAAAAGGGCTCTAACAACAGCCCCAGTTCTAACATTGCCGGATGGGAGCAAGATGTTTACCGTATACACGGATGCATGTGGTACGGTACTACGTGTTGTCTTGATGCAAGAAGGGAAGGTAGTAGCTTATGGAGGCAGACAGTTGAAAGTACATGAGAAAAACAACCCGACCCACGATTTAGAGTTAGTTACCATCGTCTTTGCGCTTAAGTCTTGGCGCCATTATCTCCTAGGTGAGAAGTTTGAATTATATACTGACCATAAATCGTTGAAGTACCTTTTCTCGTAGAAAGATCTTAATTTAAGACAGTAACGATGGATGGAATTCCTGGCCTCTTATGATTTTGAGATTTCCTATACCCTAGGCAAGGGCAATGTGGTAGCAATTGCCTTAAGTAGGAAGAAGCTTACCTTGAGTGCTCTCTTTGTAGAAAGACAAAGCTTGGAATATATAGCAAACTTTAATTTTAGACACACCTCTGAAATTGTGCCCGGTCTGTTAGCATCACTAGAGGTGCGACCTACTCTTTTGGACCCAATAGGAACCGCACAACAAGAAGACCCTCATCTAGTTGATGTAATGGAAAAGCTAGTTAGGGGTGAGACTTCTAGTCACCTCAATGGATACTCCATCGATGATAGGGGATGGCTGAGAAGGGATAGAAGGTTATACGTCCCATAAGTAAGGGATTTAGTGAAGACGGTTCTCGAAGAGGTGCACCATTCTAAACTGACCATACACCCAGGAGGAAATAAGATGTATAAAGATATAAAAAGGGTTTTCTTTTGGAATGGCATGAAGAGTGATGTAGCTGAGTTCGTCGCTATGTGTTTGATATGCCATCAAGTCAAAGCAGAGCAGTTGAAGCCCGGTGGTCTGCTTCATCCTCTTGAGGTCCCACAATGGAAGTGGGATAGCATTTCAATGGACTTTGTTGATGGGTTGCCTAGGTCAAGAAGGGGCAATACCAGCATTTGGGTAATAGTGGACAGGCTCACTAAAAGCGCTCACTTTATAACTGTTAAAAGTAGAAGGACTACCTCGTCCCTAGCATCCATTTATATCAAAGAAATAGTTCGACTCCATGGGATACCCTCCACCATAGTGAGCTATCGAGATCCTATCCTTACGAGCGAGTTTTGGAAGAGTTTGCAAGAGGCAGTAGGCACACAATTATGCTTAAGCACGACCTATCACCCCCAAACTGATGGCCAGACGGAAAGGGTGAACAGAATATTAGAAGACCTCTTGAGATTGTGCATTCTTGACTTTGGAGGGACATGGGAGGATCATCTTCCTTTGGTGGAATTCGCCTACAACAATAGCTACCAAGCCACCATAGGAATGGCACCCTTCGAAGCTTTATATGGAAGACTGTGCCGATCACCAACTTGTTGGTGGGAGTCTACAGACAAACTCGTACTTGGGCCGGACATGATTAGAGAAACCTCAGAAAAGGTGGACTTGATAAGAAGACGGGTGAAGGCTGCACAAGATAGACAGAAGTCCTACGCAGAGAAAAGAAGGACCGACCTTGAGTTTAAGGTTGGAGATAGGGTGTTCCTTATAGTATCTCCTTTGAGGAATGTCATTCACTTTGGGTCCGTAGGAAAGCTAGCACCAAGATTTGTAGGTCCATTTCCTATCATTGAAAGGATTGGGACGATGACTTACAGAGTAGAGCTACCTAAGAGACTGGCTGGAGTTCATAATGTTTTTCATGTTTCTCAACTACGAAAGTGCTTACATGAATCTGCAGAAGTGGTGGAGCTGAATATACTAGAAGAAGTAGAAGTGGAACGAGAATCGACTGTGAGAAGAGTTCCAACTTGTATCTTGGGTACGGAAGTCAAAAAGCTACGCAACCGTGAAGTCAAGCTTGTTAAAGTTCAATGGAGTGATGCTGAGGAAGACGTGACTTGGGAAACTGAGAGGAAAACACGCGCAGCCTACCCTTTTCTCTTTGTGGTACCTCCTTGATCTCTTTTTCCATAAGTTTATTCATGATTATATCTATCTTTCAAGTATAACTCCTCAGTCCTATTCTTTACCCTTAGGTAAAAACTAATGGATGTAAACTTGTGTTTGAAACATGTTATGATTGATGGTTGCGAGTGGTTGCTCGTGGATGCATGTCCACACACTTTAGGCACTAGATCGGCTCAATCACTTTCATATTGCATATAAATGTGTGTGCATATTTAAATTATTGGATGTATAATGGCTGTGTTATCATATGGATGTTGCATTTAGATGAATGGTTGTGCACACATATAGAAATAATATGTATCGTTAGGATTCTTTCGCATACATAATGGATGCATGGCACTATCATGATTTGCATTAAGGAGGTCAACTGAATTAGTAGACCGCCTGATTTTGCATTAGATAAGGAACATACACACACACTTTTTGCATATGTTCATATGGCAATAGAAATCTTCTAAGGACAATGAATGCCTGTGTTTGATGGTTGAGTAGATGGATGATTGGATGTTAGGATATACATTCTCCTTAACTTGGAGATTTCGTTGGCGAAATCCTTTAAGGAGGGGAGAATGTAACACCCCGTGATTTTAAATAAAATTTACAATCCTAAGAATACTTACTTTCAAATGTGCGAATTAAGGGAAATGGGTTATGCTATTGCGTTCGTCTCGGAATTCTGCTTGAGATAGAGTCCGAGTTTGTGTGAATTGGACTCCGTATGAAGAAGTTATGGCCTTCCGAAGTTTCAGAATTTAAATAAATTAAAAACAGTTCGAAATTCAAATTCAGACAGGGGAGCAGGCTGGGCGGGAATTCTCCCGCCCAAAGGCCAGGTCGAACCCCCCCACCCCCCCGGGCAGATCTGAAATGTGACGATGTTTTGACTCGCTACTGAGTCATTAGGGCTGAGGTGGTTATACTATCTTGTCTGGATGGCCTGATTGCTTCTAGGTTAATCTGACGGCTGTTAATTAATTAAAATTCTATATAAGCAACCTAACCCTCAACCTAAAATCACAATAATTCATACTAAGAGCCATCATACCGTCAATGGTGAACCTAGAGTAGCCGCCATTCTCTTTCAACTCAAAAGCAAGATAGAAGCAAGAATCAAAATCAAGTCTAACCTAATTTAGAATAACAATTAGTCTACATCAAAGGCGAGCAATTCAGTTTCAGAATACAGATCCTAGAAAAACAAGACTGTTCTTTTGGTTGTGAGTACTATTTCTTTCATAATATAATTATTAAATTAATTATGATGGGTTGTAATTAGATTATGAGAACATATCTGTTGAATCACATGATGTTGTTTAACTTTGTCGATCTATTTTATATTTAACTTGATTCATTTTATGCAAGTTTGTGATGTTAAACCATGTGTTAATTTACATGTGAACCTTATGCAAGTTTGGGTCGTTAAATCATATGTTAATTCATAGGTGAAGCTTATGCAAGTTTGGATGTTAAATCATATGCTAATTCGTATGTGAATCATTATGCAAGTTTGGAACGGTAAATCGTATGTTAGTTGAATAATGAATCTTATGCAAGTCTATGTGTGAATTGTACACAAGTTCATATATGAATCAAGTATATACATATGCTAGTTTATATGAAAAACATGTGACACTAATTTATATGTTTAGATCCATATGCAAGTTTATAGGAATCTATATGCAAGTTCACAATTTATGTAAGTTTAGGTGAAAAAACATATTTATGTGCAAGTTCACATTTTTATGTTTAGATCTATATTCATATCCATGATAGTTTATGCAAAATTATGTATGTTCACTGCTTATGCAAGTTCTTGGCTATACAAACTTATGCTATTATTCTTAGATCTATTTTATGTGTTATGCAAGTTGTGATGTTGCTTTTCCTTTTATAAGTTAGACTATTGGTGAGTCTAACATATTTCATCTTAAAACGTATGAACGACGTGGGGATAATGGGAAAATATTAATTATGTAAATTGTGAATTGGTATAAAATGTCTTTAAAGGCATATAAATTAATTTAAGACATTAATTGGTATAATTTTTATACCTAAAGAGTATGGACATAATTTAGGTGACCATTATGGACATAATTTGGAAATTATTGGAAATTTGAATAGGGATAATTAATTCATATTGGGGTGAAATAATTTGTAATAATAAACGCCTAAGACACGAGATTAGGCTCGTTTGTGGTGTAAGACTGCCCAGATCTACCCGGCAAATCCAGCAACCACAAACGGTAGTCTAATGTGAGAGGTCGAAGGCATAAATTAAATGCGTAACAGTTGTAATGACACGAGGTTAGACACGTTTGTGGTATAAGACTGCCCGGACCCGCCCGGCAAATCCAGCAACCGCAAACGGGAGTCTAATGTGGGAGGTCTTACAAGGTTACGGTTATAATGGATTAAGTAACACTTAACCAAGATAAACATGTGGTGGGACATGGGGGTTAAGTGGGTGACATGGGTGGCATGTGAAATACGATTAGAAACACTTAACCATATCGAAACATGTAAAGAAGACATAAATAAGAGGGGGTTAAGTGGAAAATTCTAGTGGGGACCAAGCATAGGTGGAAAGCTTGTGTCAAGCATGGGGGGACCCATTTCAAACCAGTAACCCATTAAGTATCTTTGTGAGCTCGAGTTAGATCGAGGACGGGACACGCTTACTGGGTTTGATTGTAAGAGGTTAAAATGGGTTAACGGTGGCAACGCAAGTCCAACGAGGTCATGTGCGTGTGTGGGCCCAGGCTGGTAGGTAAGACGTTATTGCATCGTGTAGATATAAGCCGTGCATCTTTAGTGGTATCGGGTTGCCACTTTGGGGAGTGATTCACCCCACTGTGGGACCAGCACGGGTATCTACGAGTTAGGGAGCCGATCGCTTGGGGGTAGTGGGTACAACTAGTTGAGATAGGGGCAGGCGGCACCTATGAAGGTAGCTAAGGGTACACGAAACTACCATTATAATTATTGTGTAGGCGGGATCAACTCTTAGGGTGACTAGTAGTGGTGCAGTATAGCAATTATCCTATAGTTATTAGGAGCGAGATTAACGCCAGAATATTCCTCCTGTTTGTTTTGTCTTGCCCACTTTTTTCACAGTCATTCCTTATTTGACCAGTTTATGCCTTATCCTGATTACTTTCATAATTGTATTGTTGAAGTTATGGTACTCGCCAGACTTTTTGTCTGACCCCCTTTTGTTTTCGCCTCTTTTCATCCTTCCCCCTAGGTTCTCATGGTTGGGCTAGTTATAGTGGAGCTTGAACAAGATCTTTCTCTCTCTTTTGGAAGTGCTTGGATTGCTGAAAGTAAAGCTCAGCTCATCTCTTTTATGGCTACTTATGTTGGAGTTATGCTTTTTATTTTATGTACTCAGAAAACAATTTGTCAAGATGGTTACTAGGTGTACTTGGTTTTTCTGTTAGTTTATGATGTTGTTGTAATCAAACTATTTCTCCACTGCAATAAATGTTGTTTTGAAATTTTTCAAGTACCAATATATGTATTTGTCTTGTTATATTCTGTTCTATTCACCCATAATACTCCATGAAAGTTAATGCATTCCCTTTGAGAGTGACATTAATGGACGTGGGGTGTTACATAACTTCTATTCAGATTTTTCCATACCAATCTCGTTTGTATTACAATCACTTAAAATCTCGTTTATAATTTCCTTTATAACTTGCTAAGTTCAAATTTCATTTCAAATATTGGTTTCAAAACTGATTTCCACTTTCCATTATAGATTCAAACTTGAATTTATATTTTACTTTATCTCAAGATAATATTTTTACTAATTTATAAACATCATTTATAAACAACTTCTTGTTCTATTTATTTAAACAAGTTTCTATTTTTAGGTCTATTCAAAATTTAAATTTCTAATTAGAATTTTTTTTTTTACATCTCAATTTCCTTTTCTACATTTGAAAATATTTACGGTATTTAAATACCAAAATTCTAGGGCCAGTGTAATTCAAACACAACATAATCAACCATGGATTATATATCACAACATATAGCATAGTAAACGATAAATAGTAATGTAAATGTTAGGGAGTCCAGTTGGATTCCCTCAACCTGTTTCCCTACATCCACAGATGTTAATCAACATCAATAATATAAATTTCATATAAATATGACAGGTCATTGTAAACATGATCAATGATTTATATATAATTAGATCAACAATTTCAACCAATTTATCAATCATTCATTCAAACAAACATCACATAGTATAAATTTACCATATATAAAATTAAAATTCGTTTATATAAAAATACAAATGAGTCATAGATAGTGAGTTTACTCACCGGGTTTGCAGTTTACTGTTCCGCTTTTATTTCATTTTAAAATAAAGCAGACGTTTGATTTGATCACGAAATCCCAATAGCTTTGTTTTTTAGCCACGATAGTACCACAACGATGATCTCGCCGTTACTATTCCACCCCGATTCTGTTTTTATATAAGGTGAATATTCATTTTATAAGTTATCGAATTTATATATGTATATATATAATAATCTTGTTTAATTAATTTAAAATTATATATTTACTTTAGTCAACCATCTAATAACCTCATCATTAGGCAATTAGCCTTCTCCTTCCCTTTAAAAACCATGCTCCAGAAGTTTCATGCCATTCCCGATAACTTTATTTGTCCAGCTCTTCCTGCCCGACCACCATTCAACATCCATCCATTTCACTTAGATGTTGTTGTCCCTCATTCCTTTCGAAATGGAAAGGAACGCCATGAACAAGAACTCTTTTAAAATCATCCCCCAGAATTATATTCCATTCATACATAGCTCAATTCGCATGTAAACTCTTTATCACTATACGACAAAACAAAACCAACTCCACCTCATAACCATTGGCCACAGCAACTCCAGAACCTCTCTTCCTATCTGTAACATCCTGTACTTTTGACCGCTTAAGGTTTGAATATTTAAAATAGTCTATATATTGAATTTGTAATATAAATGAATTTTTAGATTAATTAAACGAGTTTGAAAACATATTTATATATTAATTAAAAGCGAGCTCATAAATGGCGCGGTAATTCGTAATTTACGATTTGAACTTCAATCGAGTGTACAGGAGCCGTTATAAGTCAGATTTCACTGAAACAAGAAATATTCGAATCTGTTGAACTATAATTTTGTAATGAAAGAGAAAAATCATAATTTCGTATTTTATATTGTCAGTTATGACCAAATCAAAATTTCAAATGGTCACTGTGAAATCCTTTGTAGACAATGACGATTTATTTAATAAAATAAATCGATTTTAAATCAATAGGATATTAGTTTGGCTTGAAAATGTAATATCGTGTTTAGAATTCATATTGGTTTATTCTGGAAATTTCATGAATTCAATTTGTGTATGTTTATATAACGATATTATTTTATTTGTTATTAAGTCAATTTATATTAAATCAAATTTAATGTTAAATCGTTAATTTAATTTAATATCTTCTGCATATGGTCGGATTGGACCGTGGAGATTGTTCCAGTGTGTTCAGATGGGTGGTAGAACCCTGGAAATGCTTTTCGCTATGCACAAATAAGGGTTTGTAATCGTAAAATATTTTTAATTGAAGTCACCAGTTAAAATAAATAAAAACAAAATCAAAATATAAAATAAATAAAAACAATCCTACCTATTCCTTCCAAATGAAGGAAATCTGCAAACCTAACCCAAATAGCTGCTTCAACCTTTCTCTTCTATCATCCATCAAGAAAAAGCTGTAAACCTATTTCTACCTATTGTCAATGCCTAAGCTAGCTGGAACGGACATTCTTCTTATCGCTTTACCGCACTATATAAACTGACCAATCCTTCGTAACTCGATCATTCCCAAACCAAACAAAATCCTTCACTTTTTTCCATTTTTGTTCTGTCCTTCAAAATCGATCCACCGTAATTAAAAAGAAGAAAAAAAAGAAAAAAAAGAAAAAAAAGAGAGAAACGCAAAATCAGAAATCGCGAGTTCCAAGGCTCGATGCACTTGCAGGAAGAAAGGCGTTGGAGTTTGAATGGATCCCTTCGTGATTATTGGTGAGGCGAGCGCTGGACAGTGAGGTTGCGATGTCAGCAAGAACACAGGAGTTCGATCTGGAATGGTTCGATCTGTTAAAGGAAGAAAGGGGTATCGCGTTGTTTGTGCGTGAGCTGTAGGTGCGAATGGGGGAGGAGAAAACTATGATTTCGGATTTGGTTGTTCTGGAGTGTTGCGAGGTCTAGTATTTGAACTGGGAACCGATGTTGATTTGATGAACTAATGGAAGTGCGACAGTTTTGGTTTAGGGGAGGAGGTGCAAGCGTTAATATGAGATATTGGAGTTGAATTTTGCAGAAAGGTTGAGTTGATTTTGGGTGGCATAATGGCAGCCGTTGACAGTACCATAAATGGTAAAGGTGTCTACAAACTGTTTGATGTAATGTTGAAAGGGAAAATCGCAGTTAAAGCTGATGAGATTTTGGGAGCTGATGGGGAAATTTGCTCCGTCAATTGGTCAAATGGATGGTTGTAACAACCAGGTATACATTTTAAATGAAAATTAATTTTAAATAATTTGTTTATTTATTTATAGTGGTTAATTTAAAATGAATAATCGATGAATAAATTTTAAATTATCATAGGAAGTTTTCTTCTCATGAGCTCAAGGATTTTCTGGAGTGATGATTCAATGTTGAAAATGTCGAAAATGGGGCGAAGCAAATTAAGGTATATGCTTTTAAATAAGTTTAAAATACATAGATAATTTATTTAGAGTAATTCATTTAAAATAAATGTTTTATCAATAAATAAAATAAACATTCGTAGGTAATAAATTTTATGCGAGACAAATGAAGTAGCCGCGTAGCCAGGACGATTTGGAACTAAACGGATATTCGTCAAAGGAAAACAGAGGTGAGTTAAACTCACTCAGTTAATTATTTGAATTGTTTTTAATAGTTCAAAATTTTGTTTTATTGCTTGGTTGGATGATAATTGCTTGATATAAAGTGATAATATATTATAATAATAATATCTAAAAATAATATTGGTGATTGGTGATTGGATATACCCGCAGTATCATTAGCGGATGCCCGCAGTACCATTAGCGGATGATTTCCCTATGCACCCCACAATATATATAGTGGATGACCTTTATACCACGATATCCTGCCTCGAAGCAGGATGGGTATTATTATTGTTGACTAACATCTGTGGATGCAGGAAAAACAGGTTGGACGGATCCAATAGGATCCCTCAACATTTATTTATTTGTTTTTCATATACATGCTCATATATGATGTGTTTATAACCTATGACAGTTATAGTATACTTGGATGTGTTTGTAACACTGATGGTTGATCTTGGATAATTTAAATATCCTAAATAACGATATATGGATTTAAAAATAGGAATTGAAACGAAATAAGGATTTTAAAAAGAAACATTTATTTCCAAACAGACATGGTTATTCAGAATCTAAATTAAAAAGAATTTAAAAGTAAATATTTGTTTAAAATAAATATTTTAAAAGGTCAATTTTATAAGGGCCGTTGATAAAAAGAGTTTAAAGGAAATATCTACTTTTAAACAGAAACATTCATTTAAAATCCAAATTATAAAATAATTTAAAAGTAAAGGTTTGTTTAAACAAATGTGTTAATGAGGCGATTTTATAAACAATGTTTATAAAGAAATAAAACAATTACCATTTGGGAATTTGGAAAAGTATGGATTTCAAAATAGTGGCTGAAATATAAAGAGAGATGAAAATAAATAATTATTTTCAAATAGAAATGGTTATTTGGAAAGCCAATTAAATAGAATTTATAAACCAAATATTTGTTTAAAGAAATGAGATGGAAAGGCAATTTTATAAGTGAAATTATTATTAATGGAATTTGAGGAAATGTAAAGTAGGTGTGACTTTGGGAAAGAAATGGAAATAGTAAAGTAAACCGTTATTTTAAAATAAATTGAAATTTTCCCATTTGCGAAGGGAATATAAAGAAGATTTATAGAAGTTATAAATAGATATGAAATTTGAAGTTGCAAGTATGAAATCATATCGACCAAATGAGTCAAGTATGAATTAAGGAATATTACTCACTGTTGAGATGAATAAAGGAGTAAGGCAAATAGTTTGCAAATGGAAATCTTAGAAGGAAGGTTTTTCTTAAATTCTTAAGTTCTAATTTGATTTAAGTCGAACTAGATGAAATAATAAAGATAGATTGTGTAAAGAATTTTATAAGATGGCAGATAATAAAAATAAAGAATTTACAAATGATATTTTTATACACATATTTTGGAGATGGAATACATTTTTATTGAAATAAAGCTGAATTGAGTTGTAGTTTTTATATATATATATATATATATATATATATATGTTTATGGGAATTGTTTTTGAAATCAAGACTTTATTTTACGAAGCTTAAATTGGTAAAGGAAATTTCATCATTTAAGGAGTACTTGTTTGGAAATAAAGACAATATTTAACAAAACGGTTGGTAAATCATATCTTTAAATGGAATATTGGATACTGGTAATAATAAACGGTTTGAAATAATATTTGTAAATAAAATATTTGAAATGATGATAAGTTGAGATGAACATCTCGATTTAAGTGGTAATCGATAATTGGAATTTTTATTCGTTAGAAGATAAGGAATGGAAATTAAGGAAATCATTCTCTTACTAGATTACGGTTAGAGAATAAAGGACTGAGTTGAGAAATACGTACTAAAAGGGATATTAAAATGAAAGGGGTTTTTGAATATGCTTATATATACAAATATAAGAAGAGAAATGAGTATTTCAATTTATTGGAAAAATAAAGAAGTTTTGAATTAACAAATGGCTGATCAAAAAGAGGCTAAAATGGGAATGAATATTGAATCATAAATTTCATTTCTTTTATGGATGAATGATTGTTTTATTTGATAGTTAAATAACCAACTATCAAATCTGGCCTATACGATGGTTAGTACGGAAAGACCGGGATCGAATTTATTCGAAAACCATTCCGAACTAACTAATACGTAAACGTAGAATATACGGATCGAAGATGGAGCAGTGAAGGCCGTAGATCTTCATAAGCGAAAGGACTACTGGTCGAATTCTCTGGAGTCGCGCACGGAGATATTTTGATGGTGATCCTGTCGTGGTTGAAATCGACGGATGGCAAGGACTACTCGCTACTGATCCATAGGGTGATTCGTAGGATGCGGTAGGAGAGTGCCTTCGGTTTGTCCAATCCTAGGACAACTTGTACGGACGGATGTCTGACAGAGTATTTCCAAAGCATCACGTACATTGATTTCTTCAAACGTACCATTGTTGATGGCGGAGAAAAGGTTTTCTTTAGCCTGATAACTAGAGTATTTTTGTGGATGTCAATTAGTGATATCTGATGGATTTGACGATATGGCATTCAAAGTGAATGGTGGCCAGATGATCTAGAAATACGATTATAACCTCAAGCCTCACAACCGGAAAATGAAAAAAATCGGGCAGGCAGCATGGCTATGTGGGTCGCGCCCATTAGGGTGCATTGCTACCATCTAGAGAATATTCATATTTGTTACTTCTTTTCGCTTCTGTATCTCCCGGGAACGGTTATGTTGCTAGCAACCGTAGGTGACAATATATTCGATACACTCAAGAGAAATGAGTGGTCGGTCATGTGTGGGCCGGGCTGCAAGACGTTCTTGTTGAACCCAGTGTATTCGTCTCTAGAGATACACTAGCAGAAGGTGGTCCCATGCCTTGTCATAGTTGGAAATCCAATCTCCAATAAGCACCCGCGGTTTTGGTTGTATACTATATATGTAGAGCGTGAGATGCAAGCGTTCTACTAGATTGATATTTATTTGTATTTATACACTATTATAATATCAGAAAAGATATTGATTTCAAAAATGGTTTGGGTTATCGTAAGGTAAAAACCGCCCGTGTTTATGTGTGGATTGGTTTTACAATTATCCTTTTCTTTCAAAAATGATTTTTAACTTTAAAATCAAGACGGATGATACCAATAATTTAGTGGGTTTTTTCTCACGCTGGTTCAACAGACTGACCTGTGGCGTTTGTAATGCTCGGTTCAGACCAACTTGGGTCTGACCGAGTTTACAGGTTCAGGATAAGATGATACAGATTCCAGGAGACGAGCTGGAGGAAATCAGACATATGATATATATATATATATATAGTATTCCACTGTGTGTTTTAAATGAGGACATACTGTTATAACTGTCCAGATGAATTGAATGTCCGCTGTACTCTGATAAATTGTAAGTATTGTTCTTAAAATTTTCAATAAAGGTTTATTTCTGTATTATATTTTATTCCACTGTGATGTGAGACTCTGATATTGTGGTTAGCTGTTGTTCTTCCTTTTCTTCTATTCTAATCTTCATATCTAATCCTCACCCTCTAACTTCTTTCCTTAACATTCTAGATTTTCGTTACTCGTGTATTGAACATGGGAGGTATTTGTGTCGAAAATTCGAGCGTCGAATTTTCCGGATCGTTACAGTGGTATCAGAGCAATGGTTTAGGAATAACCTTGGCTCTGTGGCGTAACTCAGTAGAGATAGGGTCAGTAACACCCTAGATTGAGTTGAGTGTATATATATGAGAGCGTATTTGTAGATTTCATATACAAGTATTTTGTATTGTGTTGGTTGATCGGTTCAACTGTTGAAAAGCATTGAACTGAAAATTGATGCAATATTATTTTGTAAAAGGGTAAATGAAATAATTTGGCCCAAATTATATTTTTATATAGAAAGAAATAATTTTATTAAATTATTATTGATATTTGATTGCTTAATTGTTTGAATCTAATTCAAATGGAATTCGAATGATATTATGGAATTGAATTGTTTAAGTATAACCAAAAGATAAAAGGAATGATTCTTGAAATAAAAAATCAAAACTTGGTATAAATTGGAAGCTAAGAAAAACAAATTCCAATATAAATAAATTGTATGGATTGAGACTTGGCTGAAAAAGTAAGTTAATAAGATTTGGATTGAAATTAAAACCATATTGAACTAAAACAAACTATTGAATCAATATGAGATGAGAATTCTTGAATACAAGTTGAAATACAAATAAAGTGAATGTTGATAACTTAAATAGAACTCGACACATATAGTTGGAATGTATCGAGTGGAATAAGTAGTGAATTGTAGTAAATCCAATTCGAGTAGGTAATTGAATATAACTTGAAATATTATCCAATTGAGTTGGACTATGAAATCGAGTCTTGAAATAAAATAAAATAAATGAATATATGTATATTGAATGATGAATATTAAACTTGGATTTTAAACTTAAGCTGAATAGAAATGAATGAGGCATGAATCAAATTATGTTTGATTAAGAGATTGAAATTTGAACTCAAAATTTATATAGACTCGTAAATTAAAAATAAAACTTGGAACTTAAGTGAAAGATTTAAGTGAATTTGTAAGTTGAAAATTTAACTTGAAACTTGAGTTATAAATGAAACTTGGCTTGTTATGAGTGAAAATATACACAATTGAACATGGTTATGATAAACTATCATGATTTGAGCAAGAAAACCAATTAGTGGATAAGTTGGCAAAATGGAAGTAAAAAGTTCAAATGATTGTGACCGAATAGGAATGGATATGCATGTTATTATATAGGTTTATTGGATAGGAGAAAGGGTGGAAGAATAAGTACGGGATGCCCGACAAAAAGGTACATGTTTAATTCAATATGAGGTTTTATGCACCGAATCGGCAAGCCACTTGGCTTTTTTATTTTCTTTTTGAATGGAAAGGGCCTAGAGAGGAGAGTTGAGGTTTGAACTATTGACCGGTACAAGGGGAGGTGCTGGCGAATTTTTTCGAAAATTTAGGGAGTTAGAAATTTTTTCAACAGTTTTGAAAAAAAATTGTTAACAAAAAGTTAATCGACGTTAAGGATTTTTGAGTGGAAATTGGAGACTAGTAAGTGGGTTGCATAGGAAAGATGCTGAATGGAGTATCGAGTGGCATGAGTCGATTGTGAGAAGTTAATAAGGGATGACTACATTTCCTACTTAGTAATTTCGGGGACGAAATTCTTCTAAGGGGGAAGGAATGTAACGTCCCATAATTTTGACCGCTTAAGATTTGAATATTTAAATTAGTCTATATATTGAATTCGTAATATAAATGAATTTTTATATTAATTAAACGAGTTTGAAAACGTATTTATATATTAATTAAAAGCGAACACTTAAATGGCGCGGTAATTCGTAATTTACGATTTGAACTTCAATCGAGTGTACATGAGCCGTTATAAGTCGGAATTCACTGAAACAAGAAATATTCGAATCTGTTGAACTATAATTTTATAATGAAAGAGAAAAATCAGAATTTCGTATTTTATATTGTCAGTTATGACCAAATCAAAATTTCAAATGGTCACTGTGAAATCCTTTGTAGACGATGATGATTTATTTAATAAAATAAATCGATTTTAAATCAATAGGATATTAGTTTGGCTTGAAAATGTAATATTGTGTTTAGAATTCATATTGGTTTATTCTGGAAATTTCATGAATTCAATTTGTGTATGTTTATATAACGATATTATTTTATTTGTTATTAAGTCAATTTATATTAAATCAAATTTAATGTTAAATCGTTAATTTAATTTAATATCTTCTGCATATGGTCGGATTGGACCGTGGAGATTGTTCCAGTGTGTTCAGATGGGTGGTAGAACCCTGGAAATGCTTTTCGCTACGCTCAAATAAGGATTTGTAAATCGTAAAATATTTTTAATTGAAGTCACCAGTTAAAATAAATAAAAATAAAATCAAAAAATAAAATAAATAAAAAGAATCCTACCTATTCCTTCCAAACGAAGGAAATCTGCAAACCTACCCCAAATAGCTGCTTCGACCTTTCTCTTCTATCATCCGTCAAGAAAAAGCTGTAAACCTATTTCTACCTAATGTCAATGCCTAAGCTGGCTGAAAGGGACATTCTTCTTATCGCTTTACTGCACTATATAAATTGAGCAATCCTTCGTAACTCAGTCATTCCCAAACCAAACAAAATCATTCACTTTTTCCCCTTTTTGTTCTGTCCTTCAAAATCGATCCACCGTAATTAAAAAGAAGAAAAAAAAGAAAAAAAAGAGAGAAATGCGAAATCAGAAATCGCGAGTTCCAAGGCTCGATGCACTTGGAGGAAGAAAGGTGTTGGAGTTTGAATGGATCCCTTCGTGATTATTGGTGAGGCGAGTGCTAGACGGTGAGGTTGCGATGTCAGCAAGAACACGGGAGTTCGATCTGGAATGGTTCGATCTATTAAAGGAAGAAAGGGGTATCGCGTTGTTAATGCGTGAGCAGCAGGTGCGAATGGGGGAGGAAGTGTGACGACCCCAAAACCCCGTACGACGGTGTTAAGGGTAATATTTGGAATATAACACATAAACAGATAATAACAGAACAAAAATAAAGAAATACACCAGATAATGCACAAATAATACACTGGATATACATAATCATCAGAGTTACACAGTATACAAGATCATACTTAGTACAAATACAGTTCAGCTATACAAAAATGTCTACAGCGGAAAACAAACATAATATGTACAATAGGAGCTGAACAACATAAAAAGAGATAAATGATAGAATCCATCTTCAGCTCCAGCTATCCAGAAACAGCCTGCTAAAACCTGAATACAAGGTTGCCCGTGTAGAAAGAGGGGCACCCGAGTTTGCAAGTGAAACAAACTACGAGTCAGTCATGGGACTAGTATGAGAAATCTAATTAACACATTCTAATATAGGGCTAATCACAGGACCACACTACTTTCGCGGAACGGGTTTACTCCATTGGATATCCAGTGCTTTAAAACAAGTAAATCTTTTAAACATCGCAATGCTTTTTATAAAAATGAAGCCGATATAAGACTTAAGTCCCATCACACAATGCAACGTAAACCGGAGGATAGAGTTTTACCTTATATTGACCAAGATATGCTTAATACGCGTAAAGTAAAATCACTTAAAATGCAAATTTTGTCGTTTAATTCTTAATCAGACTCCAACTGTAAATTAGTAAGAGGACGATTCCCTAGGTATTAACCCCGAAGGCCGAAACCAACATCAGACCAATACCCAGGAAACCACCCATCTTAGCTCGTTTCCACTTAGTTTCTAATTTTATATACAATCATAAATATCAATCATAGACGGTATAAGTGCCCCATACCACTATGTCGCTATATATAGGTATACAATCAAAACCGCACATGTCGTATTTGGAATTTGGATTTCCGTCATGAACCAAGGCAAAAGATAGTCCTTAACCACTTCGAGACTCTCTAGCCCGAGCTTCAGGACAAGTACTCAGTCAAGCCCTTGGAGCGACATGGCCGGTCCATCGATGTGGATTAAAATGCCTGACATTGCGTTTCCCCGCCCTTTGGGGCGTAAATGAGCCAACGAATGACTCCATCGGCTTCACATAGTCACCGATATATCTGAGGCGCCTCGCAACAGCAACAACCACACAGGTGAAAATAATATAAATGTTAGCTAGTTTAAGCACCAACACCACCTCTAGCTAGAAGGAAACGCATGCCCTCCCTGAGGTCCTCTCCCGTTTCTGGTTCATACCAGGGTGTGAGGCTCGCGAATTCACGTTATACACAAAGCTATGCCACACAGGCCGTGCTTTAATCATCAACCACAAGACTTTGCTTTTCAACAAAAGCCTTGATCATTTGCCACTTAGGCATGCCACACAGGCAGCTCACTCCATGTGACCGATTTCTGTCGATATATAACCTCTGAGCTCGTACGTCTCAGAGAAGGACGTTAAGCAAGAGAATAAATTCTTCGCCGCCAAATAGATATATATTTAATAGAGATCAATCAGCACAGAACAAAATCCAATGTCAGACACACAATCCATTTACACGTTCATTCTGGGTCTGAACGAAACCGGAGGCACTATATACCTCGCATATCCATCGATCTCCACGTACGCCTGGACGATCACCACTCATTATCCATATTTCGGGATGCCTCAATATCAGGACATCAGTTATCATCCAACCGAGGTGAAGATCTCCGGTCTTCACCCACCGTCTTCATCATCGACTTTGTATCGCCGATCAATTATTTGAAATGAGATTTAACTCGGCCTTTTCAAATAATTCACGCATATTTAGAATTTCAAATCAATTCATATTAATGGTTTAATTTTTCGAAATCACTAATTCCGTTCTTCAAGGTAATTTTCACGCCAAACACATTCAACCATCAAATAACACATAAACCGAGCAAATTCAGTTTATTTCCATTCCATATCGTTAATAATATTTTAACACTATTTATCGCTATTTTTATTTATTTAAAAATAGCCAATTAATTCAAAACAACGCTTCAGGCCATAACGCGGCCGTGGCGCTATTTTTCTTCAGATTTGATTTACACATATCTAAAAATCTAACCGTTGGATCTTCACAAATTTTATATCATTAGAAAGATCTTTTCAAAACGAATCCAACAGTTTCAGTTTCGGAAAAATCCGACGGTCGGATCTCCCGGTACACTCGTTTGAAGTTTCGGTTTCAAAATACGAACTACAGCGTCGTTATTCGATTTAATTTAATTATATTTTTATATATATAAATATAATCGATTCAGGCGCTGTTTTTCTTTAGATTTGAATTAAACATTCCAGACAATCTAACCGTTGGATCTTCACAAAGTGTGTGTCGTTGGAAAGATATTTCCAAGGCGAACCCAACGGTTTCGGTTTGGGGAAAATCCGATGGTCGGATCTCCCGCACTGATCGTTTGAAATCACGGTTTCAAAACATGAACTACAGCTTCGTTATTCGATTTATTTTAATTATATATATATGAATATAATCGATCCTTCGATTTCAAAACCATATTCCTTCCATACATTTGATAAAAAATGATATTTTTATCCAACAGACATTTATTTCGACACTTCACTATTTTTAACAATTCATGTACATAATAAAAATGTGATTTTTATTGTAAAACAATTTATTTCAAAACACGACTATTTTATATAGTTCATATAGATGATAAAAATATGATTTTTATTATAAAACAATTTATTTCAAAACACGACTATTTTATATAGTTCATATAGATGATAAAAATATGATTTTTATTATAAAACAATTTACTACAAAACACGACTATTTTATATAGTTCATATAGATGATAAAAATATGATTTTTATTATAAAACAATTTATTTAAAAACACGACTATTTTATATAGTTCATATAGATGGTAAAAATATGATTTTTATTATAAAACAATTTATTTCAAAACATGAATGTCGTTCAACACATGAATTTCTATTCAACACATGAATTTCTATTCAACACACGAATATAGTTTCAACACATGAAAATAATTTTAACACATGAATATTATTGAAAATTTCGGCAGCATAACGGCAGGTTACTTAAAACCGGGGCCGTCCCTAGTACGGCTCCTCGCTCTACCTTAAAGCCTTGCTGCTTTTGATAATGGGGATTTCATGCATCTAGTTCACACGCATGCGGCATGTTTATTTTCTTTTCCACAAACTAATCCTATGTGGTTTCAACCAAATAATTCTCAACCACAGATGGGTATTTTTCAACCACAATCAATCAATTTCAACCACAAACAATTTCTAATCAACCATTCGCTAATAACCAATTTTCACACCAATCACAACCAATAAATATCGTCCATGGTTTGTGGACAAGGGGCGTATACATATATGTGTATATATATATATATAAGTATATTTTACTTCGATTTCAACACATATATAATTTTTACAACGCATATATAACTTATACATCGAACGTACAACTTATACAATGCTTATACATGAGGTGTACAATGCTTATATAACTCATACATCAACTATATAATTTATACATCGTCGTTTTTCATATCGTTTATAAATTAGAAATCTCACTTTGGGTTCCACTCCACCAAAAATAGCAGAAGGCTCAGAAAAATATGCGGTCTCTTCTAGAATGTAGAAGACGTCCACACGAATCCACTGTCTCTTGTTTCACTGAATTTCGTCAACAAACGAAAAAGATATGATTTTTATTGTGAAGTCAAAATCCGTAGTGCTTTAAAGTGCTATTAAATAGTTTAATATAATTTAAACCGTACCTTTCTGATGTTGTTCAAAACTAGGGTCTCGTTTTTCGTGCAATCCGTCGAGTTTGGTGACGATTGGCCAACGCCACCTTGGAGAGCTTGGAAAGGCGCAGGCGGTAGGGGGGTGCAGTGGCGTTCGATCCACTGTAGCGGCGGCGGTGACGTCTTGAACGTCGTGACTTCGTGTCGGTAGATCTCGACGGTGGAGCGATGGCAGGGGGAGTGACAGGTATGGATTTGAAGCTTGAGGGGAGCTCTTCAAAATCTTCAACTACAGCTTTCGATATTGGTGAGTGGATTGGCCAGAAATTATGAGAGATGATTTAAACCTCTTTCCGTCGTCGGTTTCAGAGAGGGTCGGGGAGAGAGAGTGTGTGCTAACCAATGAGAGATTTTTATTTTATTTATATATTTTAAAAATCCAAAAATACCCCTCTTCACGTACTAACACCAATCCAAACCCAACGACTGTCGTCCCTAGCTAAATACCCCCATTCCGAACACAATGGGATATGTTTCGTAGGCCCATTCGACAGTTTCAGTCAGTTTTCCTTCAAATTAAAATATAAAACATTCAATATTTGATTTGAACGTACATTTCAATTTGCCGGAGCCACATACTGATCCTAAAAATTCCCAAAAAATAAATCTAGCTATGTTTTGACGATATAGTCCCAACAAAACTAGTTTCGTAGAATTCTGAGACCGTTTGAAAAATGTCCCTTTCCTGGTCGATCCAATTTAATAGGGCTGCACAAAATATGGGTTGGGTCGGGTTAGACCAAATAATTCGTCCGACCCGCATAGGTATGGGTTCAAGGTAGTTCAACCCGTATCCGACCCTATATGAGGTTGGATAGGGGTTGGGTTGAAATATGGGTTGGGTCGGGTTTAGTTGGGTTGGGTTGCTTGAATATATTGAAAAATGACAATATGAGGGAACTTTTTTAAAAAATAATATTAAAATATTTAGCATAATATATCAAATTTTTTCTAGCATGATGCATTTAAAATAACTGATTCATTAGAAGACATATTTTATTAAAATTTCATTGTAAAACACATCACAATGAATTAATTTACTACATAGTAGAACAAGTGTTTTATTTTAAAATACATTAAAATGCTCTTTAAAATATATTTGCCAAATTCTATTTAGTTTGGATAGACATGAAATATGCTTTTTTTGTACATTTACTATAGAATACATAAACATTATTTTAGGATTATACTATTCTAATTTTAAATCGTTTGATATTAAATAAGTTTTTTAATATAGGGTTGGGTTGGGTTAAAATAGTGTTGGATTCAACAAAATATCAAACCCGACCCGTATATAGTATGGGTGACAAATTGTAACCCATAACCGATCCGAACTGGGATGAGTTGGGTTTATGTGGGTTGGGTCTGGTTGGTGGGTTGGGTCGGATTGGATATGGGTTGTGTGCAGCCCTATAATTTAATAGAAATCGACCAAACACATTTTCCTTTGCCACACTCACATGCTAGCTTAAAAAATTATGAAATTTGAAACCTAGCAATAATTTGACATCCTGGATCCAACAAAAGTGGTTTCGTCGAATTCCGAGGTCGTTTGCAAAATGGCCATTTTCACGGGCTATATAAACTCTATAGCGACCTTTCTGAAAATTCATTTGGCCATAACTTTTGACTCCCACTATGAAACTTCGGTTTTTCAGATTCGTTAGAAATATATTCACTAACAGATTTAAATATTTTTGGTTTCACTAAAATCCATTTGAATTTGCACCCGGTATAGTCAGTCAAAGTTCGAATTCTAATTTTGAAACTGCCGCGCCATTTCAGGCCTTGCTTATAATTAGAATTAATTATATTTATTTTCAAACGTCGATTCAACACACTTTTCATCGTTATTATTTAAAATAATTTATTTTAAATAATTAAAATCCACCAAAATAGGCAATTTAAAATTTTCAAATTGGTTCAGATTTTTCGGGTTGTTACAATCTCCCCCACTTAAAACTTTTTGTCCCCGAAAAGGAACAATGTCGAAAGTGGATTAATTTACTAACTCCCCTTTCAATCTGGCTTCCATTCTTCAATTTTTAGTTTCTAAGAATTTTCAAATTCTTCAAAAATTTGGCTAACACTCTAAATTTTCGAAATTTTTTGCCATAACCTCCTTTGTACGGGGGACTTCGGGATATTTCAAATAGCCTCCCATGGCCCTCACCAATCCAAAAGAAAAAGGAAAAGCCAAGCGGCTAGCCAATCGGCTCATAAAATCATCAAATCCCAAGAAATAAAATAAATGTTTACCTATTTGTCGGGCAAACAATTTTATTCCTTTGCTTGGCTGTTTATCCATAACCTGTTCACACATGTATAATGCACATGTATATATTTCTATCAATTTTCAATTCAGGTCAATACTGGTTCAATTTGGCTAAATGGTTCAAAACTCTAATTAAACAACCAAAAACCAAACAACACAATCAGCAATCAATTTGTTTTCATCTTTCAAAAACATACTAATTAATTTATATATTCTTATAAAATCATTCAGACTATATGATTAAAATTTTACATCCATGAAAAGAAAACAACGACAAAGTAGAGAACATGATGGACATTTCAAAATATGGTAAATGTACCTTGCACCGGAGTCAATCAGAGATATCCACTCGACACTTAGGATAGGCTTTCTGAATGCTTTCCTCAGTTTTCCAAGTACAATCTCGCGGATCTCCACTCCATTGCACTTTGACTAAGTGAACCTTCTTGTTCCTCAGTTCTTTGGTTTCTTTTCCAATAATCTTTATCGGTTCTCTTCTCACAGGCAACTCTGGAGTAATTTCTATATCCTGTTGTGCGGCGTCATCCACAACCAAGTCTGGATCATGAACATGCTTTCTAAGTTGAGAAACGTGAAATACATCATGTACTCCAGGCAACCAATTAGGTAATTGAACTCTATAAGCGAGGGTTCCAATCCGCTCAAGTATAGGGAATGGATCAATAAATCTGGGCGCCAACTTCTCAGTTTTTCCAAAACGAATTACTCCTCTCATCGGAGAAACCCGTAGATACACATAATCCCCAACAGAAAAAGCCAAATCTCTTCTTCTTGAATCAGCATAGCTCTTCTGTCGGCTTTGAGCGGCGAGTAATCGTTTCTTAACGAAATCGACTTTGTCTGCAGCTTCACGGATCATGTCAGGTCCCAATACAAGCCTATTACCAGGTTCAACACAACAAGCAGGAGATCGGCACGCTCTACCATACAATGCTTCGAATGGTGACATTGTCAGGCTCGCTTGGTATCTGTTGTTGTATGAGAACTCAGCCAAATGCAAATGGTCTTCCCATGACCCACCAAAATCGAGAACACAAGCCCGCAATAAATCTTCTAGAATTCGGTTCACCCTCTCAGTTTGACCATCTGTTTGAGGATGATAAGCAGTGCTTAGATTCAGCTTCGTTCCCAGTTCTACTTGAAATGCCTCCCAGAATTTGCAAGTAAATATTGGATCTCTATCACTAACTATACTGATCGACACTCCATGTAGCCTAATAATTTCCTTGAAATAAATCTGGGCTAGACTCTGAGCGGTTCTATTGGATCTGACAGGTATGAAATGGGCGGTCTTCGTGAAGCGATCTACGATCACCCAAATACTGTCATTTCCTTTCTTGGTTCTGGGCAAACCATCTATGAAGTCCATGGAATATGTTCCCACTTCCAACCTGGAATACCCAGCGGTTGGAACAATCCAGCAAGTTTCTGTTGGTCGCTTTTGACTAGTTGGCAAGTAGGACACCTGCTAACATATATTGAAACGTCCCTTTTCATAGCCTTCCACCAGAATGTTCGCTTGAGATCGTTATACATTTTGCCCACACCTGGATGGATACTCAGCTTGGACTTGTGACATTCGTCTAACACTTCTCTTTTGAGTTCGGGGATGTCGGGAACACAAATCCTTCCTCTCAATCTCAGGATTCCATCGTTATCTATTTGAAAACCTGAGGGTTCGCCTTTCTGAATCCTTCTGATCATATCCTTAATAAAATTATCATCTTTCTGAAGAATAGATATTTTGTCTATCAAGGAAGTCGTAATAATAAAACTGGCGATTATTGCATTCTTTCGACTTAGTGCATCAGCCACAACATTGGCTTTCCCTGGAGTGTACAAAATCTCAAAATCGTATGCTGCAAGAAATTCAAGCCAACGTTGTTGCTTCAGATTCAAGTCTTTCTGGGTGAATAGATACTTTAGCGACTGATGATCCGTATATAGTTCGAATTTCTCACCCACAAGATAGTGTCTCCAGATTTTCAAAGCAAATACGATAGCCAACAACTCAAGATCATGAGTTACATAATTTTTCTCATGCGGTTTCAGCTGACGGCTAGCATAAGCAACCACTTGACCTCTCTACATTAATACTGCACCAAGGCCTTCTCTAGAGGCATCTGTCCAGACTTTCAAGTCTTTATTGCCATCGATAATCGTTAACACTGGAGTCGTTGTTAATCTTAACTTTAGCTTCTGAAAAGCCTCCTCACATTCGGGAGTCCACTTGAATTTCGTGTGCTTCTTGGTAAGCTTTGTTAAGGAACTAGATATCTTCGAAAAATCCTTAATGAACTTCCGATAATAACTAGCCAATCCCAGAAAACTTCGAACTTTTGTGGGAGTACTAGGCTGCTTCCAATTTTGAATAGTTGTGATTTTACCTGGATCCACGGCAATTCTCTCTTTTGATACGACGTGGCCAAGAAACTTTACTTCATCTTGCCAGAATTTACATTTGGACAGTTTGGCCTTTAAAACATTCCTTCTCAGAATTTCTAGAACTTGCTCCAAATGTTTTTCATGTTCGGCCTTTGACTTAGAGAAGATTAGAATATCATCAATAAAAACCAGAACAAACTTATTTAAGACTCCTCTAAACAATCGATTCATCAAATCGACGAAGTAAGCTGGAGCGTTACATAAGCCGAACGGCATTACTAACCACTCATAGAATGAGTCTGGACCTCTGAATGCTGTCATAGGAACATGCTCTTCGGCAATACGAAGCTGATGGAAACCTGTAGCTAGGTCCATCCTTGAAAATACTTGTGCACCATTTAATCGATCCAACAAATCATCGAATCGCAGCAATGGATATTTATTCTTTATTGTCTGCTTATTCAAGTCACGATAATCGACACATAGTCTGAGGGTACCGTATGACTTCGGGACAAACACCACTGCTGCTGCCCAATCAGAGAAACTAGGCCTTATCAGACCCTTCCATACTAGCTGTCGAGTTTGATTGCCTAGTTCTTCTTTTTCCTTTAGAGTCATTCTCCGAATAGCGTGCACTACTAGCCTTGCATTCGGAATTAAAGCGATCTTGAAATCAATTTCTCTCTTCGGAGGTAAGCTAACAACTTCTTCGGACACATCTGCATAATCCTTGACGACCGGAATATCTTTTATGAGGTCTGCATTATTCTCTGTGACCACAGGGATATTTTTTATTTGAGAAGGAGAAACATCAAGAGCTGACCAAAGGTCCTTTCCATCAGAATTTGGACCTACACATGGTATGGTTATATAATTTCCCAATTGGGCCTTTGCCTTAACAACTCTCTCGGCACATTTCACCTCAGCTTCATATTTGGTTAACCAATCCAATCCCAAAATAAGGTCAAATTCAGTAAAATTCATGACGATCGAGATGATAGGGAACTTATAACAGGAAAAAGAGACAGGCACTCCACAAATCCAACTAAGATCGAGGGAACCCCCAACCGAATTATGGACAGTGATGGGTTCTTTGAGCATTTTCAATTTCAAATCCAACTTCTTAACGGCATTCTTTGCATTAAAGCTTCGTGACGCGCCTATATCAAACATCACTTTAACTGGAATATTTTTGACAGTAAGCGTGCCTTCCAAAACATCAGACCTTTCCTGACTAGCTGTGGGTACTGAAGTTTCTATCACTTCATTTACATGAACCTTTTCAGATTTCCTTGAGAGTTGGCACTCCCTTGCAATGTGACCTGCTTGGTGACACTTATGGCATTCTCTCTCACTGTGAGATTTCTTTTTCTTCTTTGAGGGCTTGCAATTTATCAACAAATGTCCTTGCTTATTGCAGTTAGAACATATGGCCGTTGTTATTGGTTCTTTCTCAGATTTAACCCTTTTCCTCTTGGCCTTGGGCTTCTTGCTGACCTCAGGACTATCAGTTTCAAACTCCCCTTTATTACTAGAACTGACTTCCTCTTCGTAGCGTAACATACCTTTCTTGTCGAGATCCTCATACTGGTAAGCCATGTATATCATTTCTGAAAAAGGAAGCTTCACATGCCCCATTAATTTACTTTGGTACTTTCTTTGAAGCCCGTTAATAAATCTCAAATTCTTCCTCTTCGGATCTTGAATTAGATGAGGGGCAAAGTGAGAAAGTTCATTGAATTTCATATGGTATTCTGGAATGGTCATATCTCCTTGTATCAGATAAGAGAATTCATCACATAACCGCTCAGTTGCTTCAGGGGGAGTAAATCTTTCTAGGAAAATCTCTTTAAATCTATCCCAGGTAATATTACCTTCTGGATTATCCTTAATAATCGAATCCCACCAGAACAAAGCTTCTTCTTTAAGTGCCCAAGATGCCAGTAATCTTTTCTGGTCATCTCTTAACTTTAAACTTTCAAAGATCTTCTCAGCAGAACGAATCCAAGCCTGTGTTTCCATAATGGATTCTTTGCCCAAAAATGGTGATCCACCCAGATTTCGATACCTCTTTACTAGAGCCTCAATATCTGGTTCGGTATTCCTTCTTCTGTTTCTGACACTCATTTTCTAGTATTTCTGCAAATAGCAGATCAAGTGTCAGGTCAATAGAAAAGATGCTATAAAGCATATAAACATATACTTAAATGTAAATGTGTCTATCTGGGTGTATTTCATTCTGTTATACTCATACTAGGACATTACTGATCCTATCTGTAATGAGTTATTCGTCCTAGAACACTACTGGTTCTATTTCTGACGAGTTCGTTCATATCTTATATTCCAGAACTAAGCTTAACCAAAGCTCAGATACCAAATGTGACGACCCCAAACCCCGTACGACGGTGTTAAAGGTAATCTTTGGAATATAACACACAAACAGATAATAATAGAACAGAAATAAAGAAATACACCAGATAATGCACAAATAATACACTGGATATACATAATCATCAGAGTTACACAGTATACAGCATCATACTTAGTACAAATACAGTTCAGCTATACATAAATGTCTACAGCGGAAAACAAACATAATATGTACAATAGGAGCTGAACAGCATAAAAAGAGATAAATGATAGAATCCGTCTTCAGCTCTAGCTATCCAGAAAGAGCCTGCTAAAACCTGAATACAAGGCTGCCCGTGTAGAAAGAGGGGCACCTGAGTTTGCAAGTGAAACAAACTATGAGTCAGTCATGGGACTGGTATGAGAAATCTAATTAACACATTCTAATATAGGGCTAATCACAGGACCACGCCACTTTCACGGAACGGGTTTACTCCATTGGATGGCCAGTGCTTTAAAACAAGTAAATCTTTTTAAACATCGCAATGTTTTTTATAAAAATGAAGCCGATATAAGACTCAAGTCCCATCACACAATGCAACGCAAACCGGAGGATAGAGTTTTACCTTATATCGACCAAGATATGCTTAATACACGTAAAGTAAAATCACTTAAAATGTAAATTTTGTCGTTTAATTCTTAATCAAACCCCAACTGTAAATTAGTAAGAGGACGGTTCCCTAGGTATTAACCCCGAAGGCCGAAACCAATATCATACCAATACCCGTGAAACCACCCATCTTAGCTCGTTTCTAGTTAGTTTCTAATTTTATATACAATCATAAATATCAATCATAGACGGCATAAGTGCCCCATACCACTATGTCGCCATATATAGGTATACAATCAAAACCGCACATGTCGTATTTGGAAATTGGATTTCCGTCATGAACCAAGGCAAAAGATAGTCCTTACTGACTTCGAGACTCTCTAGCCCGAGCCTCAGGACAAGTACTCAGTCAAGCCCTTGAAGCGACAGGGCCGGTCCACCGATGTGGATTAAAATGCCTGAACACTTCGTTTCCCCACCCTTTGGGACGTAAATGAGCCAACGAATGACTCTATCAGCTTCACATAGTCACCGATATATCTGAGGAGCCTCACAACAGCAACAAGCACACATGTGAAGATAATATAAATGTCAGCCAGTTTAAGCACCGACACCACCTCTAGCTAGAAGGAAACGCATGCCCTCCCTGAGGTCCTCTCCCGTTTCTGGTTCATACTGGGGTGTGAGACTCGCGAATTCACGTTATACACAAAGCTATTCCACACAGACCGTGCTTTGATCATCAACCACAAGACTTTGCTTTTCAACAGAAGCCTTGATCATTTGCCACTTAGGCGTGCCACACAGGCAGCACACTCCATGCGACTGATTTCTGTCGATATATAACCTCTGAGCTCGTACGTCTCAGAGAATGGCGTTAAGCAAGAGAATAAATTCTCCGTCGCCAAACAGATATATGTTTAACAGAGATCAATCAGCATAGAACAAAATCCAATGTCAGAAACACAATCCATTTACACGTTCGTTCTGGGTCTGAACGAAACCGGAGACACTATATACCACACATATCCATCGATCTCCACGTACGTCTGGACGATCACCACTCATTATCCATATTTCGGGATGCCTCCCAATTAGGACATCAGTTATCATCCAACCGAGGTGAAGATCTCCGGTCTTCACCCATCGTCTTCATCATCGACTTTGTATCGCCGATCAATAATTTGAAATGAGATTTAACTCGGCCTTTTCAAATAATTCACGCATATTTAGAATTTCAAATCAATTCATTTTAATGGTTAAATTTTTCGATATCACTAATTCTGTTCTTCAAGATAATTTTCACGCCAAACACATTCAACCATCAAATATCACATAAACCGAGCAAATTCAGTTTATTTCCATTCCATATCGTTTATAATATTTTAACACTATTTATCGCTATTTTTATTTATTTAAAAATAGCCAATTAATTCAAAACAACGCTTCAGGCCATAACGCGGCCGTGGCGCTATTTTTCTTCAGATTTGATTTACAATATCTGAAAATTTAACAGTTGGATCTTCACAAATTTTATATCATTAGAAAGATATTTTCAAAACGAATCCAACGGTTTCAGTTTCGGGAAAATCCGACGGTCGGATCTCCCGGTACACTCATTTGAAGTTTCGGTTTCAAAATACGAACTACAGCGTCGTTATTCGATTTAATTTAATTATATTTATATATATAAAAATATAATCGATTCAGGCGCTGTTTTTCTTTAGATTTGAATTAAACATTCCATACAATCCAACCGTTGGATCTTCACAAAGTGTGTGTCGTTGGAAAGATATTTCCAAGGCGAACCCAACAGTTTCGGTTTGGGGAAAATCCGATGGTCGGATCTCCCGCACTAATCGTTTGAAATCACGGTTTCAAAACATGAACTACAGCTTCGTTATTCGATTTATTTTAATTATATATATATATATATGAATATAATCAATCCTTCGATTTCAAAACCATATTCCTTCCATACATTTGATAAAAAATGATATTTTTATCCAACAGACATTTATTTCGACACTTCACTATTTTTAACAATTCATGTACATAATAAAAATGTGATTTTTATTGTAAAACAATTTATTTCAAAACACGACTATTTTATATAGTTCATATAGATGATAAAAATATGATTTTTATTATAAAACAATTTATTTCAAAACACGACTATTTTATATAGTTCATATAGATGATAAAAATATAATTTTTATTATAAAACAATTTACTACAAAACACGACTATTTTATATAGTTCATATAGATGATAAAAATATGATTTTTATTATAAAACAATTTATTTAAAAACACGACTATTTTATATAGTTCATATAGATGATAAAAATATGATTTTTATTATAAAACAATTTATTTCAAAACATGAATGTCGTTCAACACATGAATTTCTATTCAACACTCGAATATAGTTTCAACACATGAAAAAAAATTTAACACATGAATATTATTGAAAATTTCGGCAGCATAACGGCAGGGTAGTTAAAACCGGGGTCGTCCCTTGTACGGCTCCTCGCTCTACCTTAAAGCCTCGCAGCTTTTGACAATGGGGATTTCATGCATCTAGTTCGCACGCAGGCGGCATGTTTATTTTCTTTTCCACAAACTAATCCTATGTGGTTTCAACCAAATAATTCTCAACCACAGACGGGTATTTTTCAACCACAATCAATCAATTTCAACCACAAACAATTTCTAATTAACCATTCGCTAACAACCAATTTTCACACCAATCACAGCCAACAAATATCATCCATGGTTTGTGGACGAGGGGCGTATATGTGTATATATATATATAAGTATATTTCACTTCGATTTCAACACATATATAATTTTTACAACGCATATATAACTTATACATTGAACGTACAACTTATACAACGCTTATACATGAGGTGTACAACGCTTATATAACTCATACATCGACCATATAATTTATACATCATCATTTTCCATATCGTTTATAAATTAGAAATCTCACATTCGGTTCCACTCCACCAAAAATAGCAGAAGGCTCAGAAAAATATGCGGTCTCTTCTAAAATGTAGAAGACGTCCACACGAGTCCACTGTCTCTTATTTCGCTGAATTTCGTCAACAAACAAAAAAGATATGACTTTTATTGTGAAGTCAAAATCCGTAGCACTTTAAAGTGCTATTAAATAGTTTAATATAATTTAAACCGTACCATTCTGATGTTGTTCAAAACTAGGGTCTCGTTTTTCGTGCAATCCGTCAAGTTTGGTGATGATCGGCCAACGCCACCTTGGAGAGCTTGGAAAGGCGCAAGCGCGCAGGGGGATGCGGTGGCGTTCGATCCACTATAGCGGCGGCGGCGGCGACTTGAACGTCGTGACTTCGTGGCGGTAGATCTCAACGGTGGAGCGATGGCAGGGGGAGTGACATGTATGGATTTGAAGCTTGAGGAGAGCTCTTCAAAATCCTCAACTACAACTTTCGATATTGGTGAGTGGATTGGCCAGAAATTAGGAGAGATGGTTTAAACCTCTTTCCGTCATCGGTTTCAGAGAGGGTCGGGGAGAGAGAGTGTGTGCTAACCAATGAGAGATTTTTAATTTATTTATATATTTTAAAAATCCAAAAATACCCCTCTTCACGTACTAACACCAATCCAATCCCAACGACTGTCATTCCTAGCTAAATACCCCCATTCCGAACACAATGGGATATGTTTCGTAGGCCCATTCGACTGTTTCAGTCAGTTTTCCTTCAAATTAAAATATAAAACATTCAATATTTGATTTGAACGTACATTTCAATTTGCCGGGGCCACATACTGATCCTAAAAATTCCCGAAAAATAAATCTAGCTATGTTTTGACGATACGGTCCCAACAAAACTAGTTTCGTCAAATTCTGAGATCGTTTGAAAAATGGCCCTTTTATGGTCGATCCAATTTAATAGAAATCAACCAAACACATTTTCCATTGCCACGCTCACATACTAGCTTCAAAAATTATGAAATTTGAAACCTAGCAATAATTTGTCATCCCGAATCCAGCAAAAGTGGTTTCGTCGAATTCCGAGGTTGTTTGCAAAATGGTCATTTTCACGGGCTATATAAACTTTATAGCGACCTTTCTGAAAATTCATTTGGCCACAACTTTTGATTCCCGCTATGAAACTTCGATTTTTCAGATTCGTTAGAAAGATATTCACTAACAGATTTAAATATTTTTGGTTTCACTAAAATCCATTTTAATTTGCACCCGGTACAGTCGGTCAAAGTTCGAATTCTAATTTTGAAACTGCCGCGCCATTTCAGGCCTTGCTTATAATTAGAATTAATTATATTTATTTTCAAACGTCGATTCAATACACTTTTCATCGTTATTATTTAAAATAATTTATTTTAAATAATTAAAATCCCCCAAAATAGGCAATTTAAAAATTTCAAACTAGTTCAGATTTTTCGGGTTGTTACAGGAAGAAACTGTGATTTCGGATTTGGTTGTTCTGGAGTGTTGCAAGGTCTGGTATTTGAACTGGGAACCGATGTTGATTTGATGAACTAATGGAAGTGCGACAGTTTTGGTTTAGGGGAGGAGGTGCGCGCGTTAATCTGAGATATTGGAGTTGAATTTTGCAGAAAGGTTGAGTTGATTTTGGTGGCATAATGGCAGCCGTTGACAGTACCATAAATGGTAAAGGTGTCAACAAGCTGTTTGATGTAATGTCGAAAGGGAAAATCGCAGTTAAAGCTGATGAGATTTTGGGAGCTGATGGGGAAAATTGCTCTGTCAATTGGTCGAATGGATGGCTGTAACAATTAGGTATACATTTTAAATGAAAAACAATTTTAAATAATTTGTTTATTTATTTATAGTGGTTAATTTAAAATGAATAATCGATGAATAAATTTTAAATTATCATAGCTAGTTTGCTTCTCATGAGCTCAAGTTTTTTCTGGAGTGATGATTCAATGTTGAAAATGTCGAAAATGGGGCGAAGCATATTAAGGTATACGCTTTTAAACAAATTTAAAATACATAGATAATTTATTTAGAGTAATTCATTTAAAATAAACGTTTTATCAATAAATAAAATAAAAATTCGTAGGTAATAAATTTTATGCGAGACAAATGAAGTAGCCGCGTAGCCAGGACGATTTGGAACTAAACGGATATTCGTCAAAGGAAAACCGAGGTGAATTAAACTCACTCAGTTAATTATTTGAACTATTTTAAATAGTTCAAAATTTTGTTTTATTGCTTGGTTGGATGATAATTGCTTGATATAAAGTGATAATATATTATAATAATAATAATATCTAAAAATAATAATGGTGATTGGTGATTGGATATACCCGCAGTATCATTAGCGGATGCCCGCAGTACCATTAGCGGATGATTTCGCTATGTGCCCCACAATATATACAGTGGATGACCTTTATACCGCGATATCCTACCTCGAAGCAGGATGGGTATTATTATTGTTGACTAACATCTGTGGATGCAGGAAAAACAGGTTGGAGGGATCCAATAGGATCCCTCAACATTTATTTATTTGTTTTTCATATACATGCTCATATATGATGTGTTTATAACCTATGACAGTTATAGTGTACTTGGATGTGTTAGTAACACTGATGGTTGATCTTGGATAATTTAAATATCCTAAATAACAATATATGGATTTAAAAATAGAAATTGAAATGAAATAAGGATTTTAAAAAGAAACATTTATTTCCAAACAAACATGGTTATTCAGAATCTAAATTAAAAAGAGTTTAAAAGTAAATATTTGTTTAAAACAAATAATTTGAAAGGTCAATTTTATAAGGGCCGTTGATAAAAAGAGTTTAAAGGAAATATCTACTTTTAAATAGAAACATTCATTTAAAATCCAAATTATAAAATAATTTAAAAGTAAAGGTTTGTTTAAACAAATGTGTTAATGAGGCAATTTTATAAACAATGTTTATAAAGAAATAAAACAATTACCATTTGGGAATTTGGAAAAGTATGGATTTCAAAATGGTGGCTGGAATATAAAGGGAGATGAAAAGAAATAATTATTTTCAAATAGAAATGGTTATTTGGAAAGCCAATTAAATAGAATTTATAAACCAAATATTTGTTTAAACAAATGAGATGGAAAGGCAATTTTATAAGTGAAATTATTGTTAATGGAATTTGAGGAAATGTAAAGTAGGTGTGACTTTGGGAAAGAAATGGAAATAGTAAAGTAAACCGTTATTTTAAAATAAATTGAAAATTTTCCATTTGCAAAGGGAATATAAAGAAGATTTATAGAAGTTATAAATAGATATGAAATTTGAAGTTGCAAGTATGAAATCATATCGACCAAATGAGTCAAGTATGAATTAAGGAATATTACTCACTGTTGAGATGAATAAAGGAGTAAGGCAAATAGTTTGCAAATGGAAATCTTAGAAGGAAGGTTTTTCTTAAATTCTTAAGTTCTAATTTGATTTAAGTCGAACTAGATGAAATAATAAAGATAATTTGTGTAAAGAATTTTATAAGATGGCAGATAATAAAAATAAAGAATTTACAAATGATATTTTTATACACATATTTTGGAGATGGAATACAGTTTAATTGAAATAAAGCTGAATTGAGTTGTAGTTTATATATATAGATGTTTATTTGAATTGTTTTTGAAATCAAGACTTTATTTTACGAAGATTAAATTGGTAAAGGAAATTTCATCATTTAAGGAGTACTTGTTTGGAAATAAAGACAATATTTAACAAAATGGTTGGTAAATCATATCTTTAAATGGAATATTGGATACTGGTAATAATAAAACGGTTTGAAATAATATTTGTAAATAAAATATTTGAAATGATGATAAGTTGAGATGAACATCTCGATTTAAGTGGTAATCGATAATTGGAATTTTTATTCGTTAGAAGATAAGGAATGGAAATTAAGAAAATCGTTCTCTTACTAGATTACGATTAGAGAATAAAGGACCGAGTTGAGAAATACGTACTAAAAGGGATATTAAAATGAAAGGGGTCTTTGAATATGCTTATATATACAAATATAAGAAGAGAAATGAGTATTTCAATTTATTGGAAAAATAGAGAAGTTTTGAATTAACAAATGGTTGATCAAAAAGAGGCTAAAATGGGAATGAATATTGAATCAGTAAATTTCATTTTCTTTTATGGATGAATGATTGTTTTATTTGATAGTTAAATAACCAACTATCAAATCTGGCCTATACGATGGTTAGTACGGAAAGACCGGGATCGAATTTATTCGAAAACCATTCCGAACTAACTAATACGTAAACGTAGAATATACAGATCAAAGATGGAGCAGTGAAGGCCGTAGATCTTCATAAGCGAAAGGACTACTGGTCGAATTCTCTAGAGTCGCGCCCGGAGATATTTTGATGGTGATCCTGTCGTGGTTGAAATCGACGAATGGCAAGGACTACTCGCTACTGATCCATAGGGTGATTCCTAGGATGCGATAGGAGAGTGCCTTCGGTTTGTCCAATCCCAGGACAACTTGTATGGACGAATGTCTGACAGAGTATTTCCAAAGGATGACGTACTTTGATTTCTTCAAACGTACCATTGTTGATGGCGGAGAAAAGGTTTTCTTTAGTCTGATAACTAGAGTATTTTTGTGGACGTCAATTAGTGATATCTGATGGATTTGACGATGTGGCATTCAAAGTGAATGGTGGCCAGATGATCTAGAAATACGAATATAACCTCAAGCCTCACAACCGGGAAATGACAAAGATCGGGCAGGAAGCATGGCTATGTGGGTCACGCCCATTAGGGTGTATTGTCACCATCTAGAGAATATTCATTTTTGTTACTTCTTTTCGCTTCTGTATCTCCCAGGAACGGTTATGTTGGTAGCAACCGTAGGTGACAATACATTCTATACACTCAAGAGAAATGAGTGGTCGGTCATGTGTGGGTCGGGTTGCAAGACGTTCTTGTTGAACCCAGTGTATTCGTCTCTAGAGATACACTAGCAGAAGGTGGTCCCATACCTTATCATAGTTGGAAATCCAATCTCCATTAAGCACCAGCGGTTTTGGTTGTATACTATATATGTAGAGTGTGAGATGCAAGCGTTCTACTAGATTGATATTTATTTGTATTTAGACACTATTATAATATCAGAAAAGATATTGATTTCAAAAATGGTTTGGGTTATCGTAAGGTAAAAACCGTCCATGTTAATGAGTGGAGTGGTCTTACGATTATCCTTTTCTTTCGAAAATGATTTTTTACTTTAAAATCAAGATGGATGATACCAATAATTTAGTGGGTTTTTTCTCACGCTGGTTCACCGGACTGACCTGTGGCGTTTTGTAATGCTCGGGTCAGACCAACTTGGGTCTGGCCGAGTTTACAGGTTCAGGATAAGATGATACAGATTCCAGGAGACGAGCTGGAGGAAATCAGACATATGATATATATAGTATTCCGCTGTGTGTTTTAAATGAGGACAGACTGTTATAACTGTCTAGATGAATTGAATGTCCGTTGTACTCTGATAAATTGTAAGTATTGTTCTTAAAGTTTTCAATAAAGGTTTATTTCTGTATTATATTTTATTCCACTGCGATGTTAGACTCTGATATTGTGGTTAGCTGTTGTTCTTCTTTTTCTTCTATTCTAATCTTTCTATCTTATCTTTTTCTCACCCTCTAACTTCTTTCCTTAACATTCTAGATTTTTGGTACTCGAGTTTGAACACGGGAGGTATTTGTGTCAAAAATTCGAGCGTTGAATTTTCCGGGTCGTTACACCATCTCTTTAACGCCACGTTTCTCCATGAAATCCACCACTACGCTACACGGCTACAGACTTTTAAATGGTCACATGACTTTTCCACTCAAACTCCATCGATTCACATAAAAACACCAACATTCATTCCACTGCTATATAAACACAGAACGCAAGCACACCCAGTAAAACAAAACTCAAGTCACCTTGCAGTAATCCAGTAACAACACTCAACTACTGTGCATCGCTTCCCGGTATTCTCCTCCCCATATGAGTAGAACCGGTTCCTTTCTCCAAGAAATTTGTCGTGATCTTCCTTTGGCTATATGACCTTCGTTCCTCCTACACTGGCCAAGAATAGCTCGCTGCACTACCCTAAAGTGCGTCCATTTAAGTCCTACAGCTCCTTTTTTTCTTTTTTTTTTAAATCAATCCCTTATTTCTTAGGCCTTGCAGTTTCTTTCTTAAGCCATTTGTTAGTCCTTCTTCTCAGTCACCTAGTCCCACTCCTCATTAATTACATCATTCATATGCTCCAGTTCGAAAAGAAACACAATGCCAACTCCTAAAAACACAGCATTACCGCTCTCTTCTCACCACCATCACTCTTCCATCCTTCCAACTACTTCCGACCCCAGACCTCCTTTACAAGTCACGAACAAAACTACTCCCATATCCCATTTAAAAATCACACATGAACGATCAAAGTACCCCTTCAACATACATACACTCATGCTCCCCAAAGAAATACTCTCCTTCCTACAGCTCTTCCACAAACATACGTTACCCCCACAGTTTAAATTCGATCACCAAAAAATTTCCGATCAGAAGCACTTTCGGGTGTTGTACTCGACATCGCAACCACAGGTTCCAAACCCAACAGCCGCCAGAGTCTGATAACCGATGTTCCTCAACCTGATAAACCGAGTGCCGTAATTCACATCCGAAATTGAAGAGCACCTTGGCAGGAAACCAAAAATACCACCTTTCGAATTTCAGAGATTTTATATGAATATTGGTGGACTCATGAAGAGGACAATTTTGGGTTTCTTTATGTTTAAAAGAAGAAAATAAAATGAGAGCACCGTGTGTATTTATACTTGAAAATCCATGTGTGCCAAGAAAATGGTACTAATAGGTCTGCTACTAGGCTTTTAGATAGGTCTGCTTCTCCAGATTACTTTATCTCCACGGAGTTGAGAATAGGTCGGTGGAAATGAGGCTTGGCCTTCACATAAATTGTGCTGTAGCATAGCTTCACAGGTGAGGTCAGTATGAGGAATAATGTACTGTACTTAAATTTTTCTCTTTTTAGTTTTTAGGGTGGCACGAGCAGGTAGGTGTTAAGCCTTTAGACGTATATATTTATGTGTACCTAGCAAACGAGCTTTGTAGTATTTTAGAAAACAAAATAGAAAATTTTAGTTTGGTGGTCTCTGTTTATATGAAACATCATCTTTTATATTTTTGTGTTAGCAGAAACTGTATTGTTATGAGATTTCAAGTTTCTAGTAGTTGAATTGTGCACCTTAAATGTTAGCCAAATTTCTTGAACATTTAAATTGTGATTTGACTCTTATGTCAATGCTACTTGAAGTAAGTACATGCATAGGTTAGAAAGTATTTCTCAAGGTGAAATTTCTCAAAATTATCGTCATCATAATAATTAACTTGCCAGTAATGCTGCTGTTTTTTACTTCGTTGCTTGAATGTCAAACCATCTCTCAACAAACATCTGTATTGTAATATGTTCGTTTAAGTTCTAATGTTTTTGCAGTTTGTAATATAAGGCTTCATTCAAAAATGAACCCTACTGACAAAATTAAAAATATAGTTGTGACGAGCAATGTGCCATGATCCCAGAAATATAATAAAGTAGAAAAGTTAATTTATTCTGTGAGGTCCCAAAATGCTGATATAGGGTGTAAAATATCTCAAATAACAAGTTACTTATTTTTCAAAATTAAAAATTACAGTAAAATTCTAAAAATTAAATTATAACTACGTCTTGAAAAAAATCTTGCAATAATAATCTATTTTGGATTTTATAAAATTAATCTCGTTATAATCATATATTGTTTGGAAATTAAATTGAATCAATTTCAAAATAAACAAATAAAAATGCCATCTAAACTGAATATATACATATAACTTCAAAGTAATCTAATTTGAATTTTAAACTCGATATTTCTATTTTTAAGTTAAAACGGTATTCAATATATTTTAAAATCCATTTATTTTATTAAATAAATTCCTTATAAATTTCTATATATAATTCAAGTAAAATATTTACAACAAATTTAAATATTCAGAATTCAACGGCAAAAAATCCGAGTCGTTACATTCCTTCCCCCTTAAAATAATTTTGTCCTCGAAATTGCTAAGCAGTAAAAATGCTATAACTATAACTCCTCATAACCTACTTAGTTGAAATTTTATATTCCATATCTTCATAACCAAGTTCTTACCCGACCTTCGAATTCTCATTGTAATACTCGACCATTCATAATTCTTTTCAAATGATCTGTCCACCATTTTCGGACAATCCATCATTACTTTCTTATCTTTAATCCATATGCTCTTCTGCATATCCACACCCATTCCAATTGATTTTAAATCCATTTATCAATTTCATTATTCCACTTGAAATTTAATTAACCAATTATGGTTTTATTACCTCAATTACACATGATTTAAATTATCAAAAAATACTTGAAAATTTTCTAACTCTTTAAATTTTTGAAAAATTTCGCCAGCACACCCTTTGCACGGCTCAATCGGTACAACCATAACTTGCCTTTCTAGGCCTTCTCCAATCCAAAAGAAAATCAAAAAGCCAATCGGCTTGCCCCATAGGCTCATAAAATCATCAAACCCAAGTAATATTGTAAAAAAGTACCTTCTTGTCAGGCATAATTCTATCTCTTGCATTTGCTTCTGTTCAATATCTGCTCAGCATACATATATCCATTTCCAGTTGGTTTCAATCAATCCAACTTCTAGTTCTTAACTCTCTAATCAATTTCTGATTAGTTCACTTCCATTCTATCAATTCAAGTATGATTTCTATTTGAGTCAATCCACTTATTACACTTGAATCCAAATTTATCACAATTCAGTTTCAATTAATAACATCCAATATATTCTTCATTTGCTTGTTCGTAAGTCGAATTCGTATTAGTAATCCGAATCTCAACATTTATCTTTATTTAATTTCCTTCGGGATTATTTCTATCCAGTCTAATTTCCATTTAACTTAAGTTAAATTTCAATTAGTTTGATTTACTTCCACCATTTCAATTTATTCAACTTATACAAGTTAAAATTTAATACAAAATTCAAATTCCCGGCTTCCCATTTCAAATTAAATTTTAAATCATATAATCATGCACATATATTTATAACTAGTTCAATTCAAAACATTTGAACTTTTTATTTACTCAAACAATTTTCCATTAATAAATCTGTTATAGTAGCAATCCATCACTTAGTAACTCGAAAATGAATACCGATGATGTCGCGATCCATTATCGGAATTATTTTCTCACCACTGAAGTGATTTCAGTGCTTAATCCCTTCAAAAATCAATTTAAACCATTCTTATTCAAAAATACTTTAAAGTAATGTTATATTACTTAATATTTTGGAATATATTTCTAAATCATCCGGGATTTAAATTCCAAATTCTGGTTTGAATTTTATTCCAATTTATTTTATTTGTATACATTGTCCATATACAAATTGTATTTGGTTATATATAACCATTTCAATATTTTATAATTTCATTCATTTGTAATAACAATCCACGCATTCATATATACTATAATAATTCAAAATTATTTCTTTTATATCAAAATAATTTTTTTTGGTAAAATTATTTCATCTACCCATTTTAAAACCATACTGTACCACCAGACACCGCACTTGCTCCACCTCTTTCTTCCCATGCCGTAACTATCCCGCTTCTTCCCCTCGTTTAGTCTCCTCCGCAACCCTGGCAGACCTTCCACCGCACCATAAAGCCCTCAGCTCCACCGCAAATATCCATTTTGCTCACCACCGCCACACTTCCTTCCCTCCTCCTCAATTTTTGCATGCGCACCTTGTTTTATAAAAAAAACTATTTGCATATAAAAGCCTTTGCGTTGCAAAAAAAAAACGCATGAACAGTTCGCATGGATAGAGGGAATGGGCAATTTAATTTACTGTACTTGGCAATGCATATTGCATGCTTTGTCTATTTGAGTAAAGTAAAAATGTGAAGAAAAATATGAGGTTCAGGCTTTGTCTATTGAGCGAACGGATTGGGGCGCAAGGTAAAGAGAGAAAAGAAAAGGGAGAACGCAAACGAAGCATCGGAGACTGGAACACATTGGTACAAAAACAGAAAAAAAAAGCGGTGAAATTTCTGGGAAGCTATAAGGTGAGAACAATTTATTTAATCATTTATTTTAATTAGTAGTGATTAAAATGTGATGTGATGATCGTTTGAATATAGATGTGAATGTGTGAATGGATATGCATGTAACTAGATAACACACCGAACACTGAAAAGCGTTATTGACAGTAACGCTTGTGCACCGTTAAATTGGTTGTTACTAATGATGATTATAATGCATGATCATCTGACTTATATGGTTGATTTATTTTGGTTTGCATGATGCACACACAACACCATGGTTGTGAAATCATACAGATAGTCGATTCAATTCTCCTTCCATATACGGAAGATTTATTTTTCAATATTAAAAATTATTCTCTTAAGTCAAATTTTAATTTGAAAGAGCTTTGGATATATATATATATATATATATATATGTATATGTATATGTATAAAATATTATACCAGACCGTTCTAGGATGACAGAGAGGATGGCATCTAGGCTTGGGTTTGAAAACCTAGTTTCCTGCTCTCCCTGGCCATCCCTAACTGGTCCGACGGACGAAACCATTAATTCAAACAAAATTTGAATTCGGATTGAAGTCGTTTTTAAACCTAGAAACCAATTAGGATTTCAATTAATAAATGCCGTGTAAGGACCATTTATGAAATTTAAATTTAAATTTAACATTTAAAATTAAAAGGGTTGAATTTCTATGGTTTATAACTTAATTTAATGTAGATTAAGATTTGGAATTATGAAATGATTTTTCAATTTAAACTTAAAAATCGATTTTGAAATAAAGTTATTTGAATTGGAAATATAAATTAAATTTGAAAGAACTCGAGCGAAATTTTATTTAAACCGATTTATAACGCGCTACGGCGCGAAAGTTCGTAAATATCGATTTCAAAATGGTTATAACCTTATGGTTTGAAATCGGTTCGATTTGAAACATTGACTTTCAAATATAACCAGTTTTAAATTTTAGAGAATTCATGATAAGTTTTACTTTATTAATTTGAAGTAATTAGGAATGAATTATTGGAATTTTGAAGTGATTGGAAACATATTTGAATTCAATGGCTATTGCAGCATTTAATAACGTTCAAACATTATTATTTAGATTCCAAAGATAAACGGTTTTTGAAATTTATATTGTAAACCATTATTTAAATGGTTAAAAGATTTAAAATGGTTCGGATGGATTTTAAATAATTGAATTTGGAATTATTTATTACATTCTAAAGATTAGAATTTAAAAGGAAATGAGTTGGATGGAGTTGTGACGGATATTCGATGTGTAATTCCAAAGTTGAACAAATATTATCAGAAGCATTAGAAAATATTACCTCAATGTTCTGATAGTGTTTGATTGAGTTGTGAATTTACATCGAATATAAGTTGATTTAACTCTATCAAACTTATGTTCGAATATAAATGGTTTGGATTATCATATATGAAATTTTAATCCAAATAGAGATTTGGTGAATTGAATAACTTGAGGAAATGAATAAAGAAATATGAGAATTGGAAGGCATGTTTTGAAATATAAGGTCGGAAAAGCGAATCTTTGATTCGAAATAAAGAGTTAAGATGAAAACTGAGTTTATGACAAATTCCAACTTTGACATTCTAATAAATTGAAATGATTGGAAGGAAATTGAATTGAAAGGCCCGTATGATTCATGACCATCGATTTAAGAATACGCTTATTACTTGGGAAGTCCGGGATCAGATTTAAGTTCGAAACCATTCCAAGTAATAATACGACGCATGAAGCAAATTCAAGACTTAGAATCGACGAGTGAAGACCGTGGTTCTTCACATCGAACAGACTGATTGTCGATTGGTTTCTTTACTGATAGCTACAGTAGAGAGATGCCCCTATTCCCGAAGTGGCAGGAAGTCCGAACGCATGGGGATAACTTTCGGATTTCGTTCCGTTCAGAACCAGGACGGACATGTATGGATGGTGCTTTGTTCAAGAGTTTAGAAACACCTATCGATACAGTTGTATATTCTATATCGACCAAAATTCATAAACCACTCAGCAAACCAGCCAACACAACATAAAACAATTTTATATCAACTCTACAAATACGCGCTTATATGTATACACTCAAACTCAACATAGGGTATCACTAACTCCATCTCTATTGAGTTACGCCACAAAGCTAAGGTTACTGCTCAACTTTCATCTCTGATACAAAATGTACTGACCCGAATTTCCGTACCCTTTGAGCTGACTAATAACACCACACGTCCAACCCAAATGACACATAAATATGAATCATTAGTAGAAAGAAGTTAGAGGATGAGGAATAGAAAGAAAGAAATATTAGAATAGAAGAAAACGAAGATCACAAACTCACAGCGGAACGAATAAAATATAATAGATAACATAAACTTTGAAATAAAATTCAGTAACTTTATATACATACCATCATCAGAGCACAACAGATATTTCTGGAACAGTTATAAACACCTGTTTCCGGATACAAACATGGTACACCGCGGAATATATGATAGTCTATAGGTAACTGGTGAAGCCCCATGCTTCAATCTTCTCCAAGTGAATCTGTAAAATCCTGACTACTTGACTACCCGTACAAATTTGGGCACCCAAGAGTTTAGGGAAAACAAACAAAATACACTCTGGGTCAGTCATGGGACTAGTGTGAGTAAACTCCAACCATTTGTTTAACTTTCAAAATCCTTTAGAAAGAAATGATAATCGTAAGACCGATCCACACATAAACGTGAATGGTTTTTACCTTATGATAACCAAAAATACCTTCGATATCAACTCCAGTGATATTATAATAGTGTCTACAACAAATAAATAGCAATCTAGCGGAACGCTTGCATCTCACGCTCCATATATAATATAAAATCAAAAACCGCAGGGCGCTTATTGGAGATTGGATTTCCAACATGACAAGGTATGGAACCACCTTCCGATAGTGTATCTCGAGAGGGGAATACACTGGGTTCAACAAGAACATCTTGCAACCCAGCCCACACATGGCTGACCACTCATTTAACTTGAGTGTATCGAGCATATTATCACCAACAGTTGTGATCAGCAACCGTTACCGAAAGCATACAGCAGTGAATAGAATTAGAAGCAAATGAAATTTCTCTAGATCAAGCAATAATACCCCTAATGGGAATAACCCACATGGCCATGCTGCCTGCCCGATTTCTGTCATTTCTCGGTTGATGAGGCTTGAGGTCACAATTTCCTTTTAGAAAATCTTGCCACTATTTTCTTTGAATGTCATGTCGTCAGACATTCGTCCATATACGTTGTCCTGTGACTGGACAAACTGAGGGCACCACTATATTAATCCATCTTGGGCAACTTCTACCTAGGATTAACAGAATAACCCTTTAATTTTACTCCGTCTTCAATTATTTTCAGCATAAGTTGATTCGTAATGCTTATGCCAATACAGAGTGGTTTTTAGGTATTAAATCTGGTCCCGGTCTCTCCATATTGATAACGGAGGTATAAAATAATTCAAAACTTTGATAGTTGGTGATTTAACTATCAAAGGAACATCCATACAATCAACGGTCCTATTTCTAATTGGAAATTCTACCGATCAAACATCAAACAACACTGGCCCTTTTTTATATTAATTCCTTATTATATTATCGTTTCCAATTCCCATTTCCCATCTTTCGTATCCTTTCAAAGCTCGATTTCCTCTCTCGATTTTTGGAAGAACATTTCCAATATCATAATTTCTTTTATTCGAGAAAATATCTCTTATTCCAATTAGAATACATTTCTATAAATTTACGAATCCTTATTTTCTATATTCAAAAAATATACTTTATTAATATCTGAAAATATTTCCATATTCCATTTCTTAATTTCCTATTGACCAATTCATTTCATTTTCTATGCATAGAAAATATCTCTCATTTTATTTGGTAAACATTTAAAAATTCATTAGATTAACGCGATGTTATAAAACATCGTTATTATAACTTAAACCATTAATCATTTATTTACTAACTGTATTGCTAACCAATCTTCACTATCGAACCTTAACCATTCCTCCATCAATCATGAAGTCAATCAAGTTGGGGTATAATTACCCCTCATACCTTAATTGAACAACATTCTCAACTTTGAAATAATCAAAGCTCACAACATCCAAGAAAACATTGCTTACACGGCTCTCAAATTCAACCTAAGAATCCACTTCTTTTTACAAAAACATTGATTATAACGGTAGCGTTATAATCGCTGTTTTAGTTTATTATAACGGCAGCGTTAAGATAGCTGTTTAGATTTACAAAACAATTACTATAACGGTAATGTTAAAATTGCTATTTAGATTTACAAAAAAATTATTATAATGGCAGCTTTATGATCGCTGTTTCCAAATATAATTTGTACTTATTAATTTCAGTAAATAAATTAATAAGTAAATAATTTAATTTGATTCAAAAGGAAAGTAAAATAAATACTTCTCTAAATTTGATATAATCGAATTCCAATAAATAACTTCCTCACGAATAATCCATATTCGATTTATATTCCGAATTTTGAAATTTATCAACCATTTCAGGTGAATTCAAATCCCAAATTCACTTTTGAATTTATTCTTTCCAAATCATTATCAAAATCCTTTACAACCATTCCAATCTACCAAACGTTATCACACTTTATTTTATATTCTGAATTTTGAACTAAAACTCATTGTGTTCTTTTAAAACGATTACCCATTCCGTTTTCATTCAATTTCCAACCTGGATTCATATTTCAAATCTAAATTTCCTTTAGAGATATCTCATTTGTAAAATATTTCCTTTAAACCATTATTCACTTTAATCGTGAATATATTTCTTTTATATATAGTCAAGTCAGTTTGATTTCGTACTTATAAATAATATCTTAAACCCAATTTCTATTTATAACTTCTATTCATATTTTTCCATACCAATCTCATTTGTATTGCAATCACTTAAAATCTCGTTTATAATTTCCTTTATCACTTGCTAAGTTCAAATTTGATTTCAAATATTGGTTTCAAAACCGATTTCCACTTTCCATTATAAATTCAAACTTGAATTTATATTTTACTTTATCTCAAGATAATATTTTTACTAATTTATAAACATCATTTATAAAAAACTTCTTGTTTTATTTATTTAAACAAGTTTCTATTTTTAAGTCTATTCGAAATTTAAATTTTTAATTTGAAAAATAATTTTTCTTTTTACATCTCAATTTCCTTTTCTACATTTGAAAATATTTACGGTATTTAAATACCAAAATTCTAGGGCCAGTGTAATTCAAACACAACATAGTCAACCATGGATTATATGTCACAACATATAGCATAATAAACGATAAACAGTAATGTAAATGTTGTGAAATCCAGTTGGATTCGCCCAACCTATTTCCCTGCATCCACAGATGTTAATCAACATCAATAATATAAATTTCATATCAACATAACAGGTCATAGTAAACATGTTCAACTATTTATATGTAATTAGATCAACCATTTCAACCAATTTTATCGATCATTCATTCAAACAAACATCACATAGTATAAAAGTACCATATATAAAATTAAAACTCGTTTATACAAAAATATAAATGAGTCAGAGAAAGTGAGTTTACTTACCGGGTTTGCAGTTGACGGTTCCACTTTTATTTCATTTTAATATAAAGCAGGCATTTAATTTTATCACGAAATCCCAATAGCTTTGTTTTTAGTACCACAACGATGATCTCGCCGTTACGATTCCAATATGACTGAATTCGCCTGATTCTGTGTTCATATGAGGTGATTATTCATTTTATAAGTTATCGAATTTATATATGTATATATATAATAGTCTTGTTTAATTAATTTAAAATTATATATTTACCTTAGTCAACCATCTAATAACCTCATCATTAGGCAATTAGCCTTCTCCTTCCCTTTAAAAACCTTTCTCCAGAAGTTTCATGCCATTCCCGATAACTTTATTTGCCCTGCTCTTCTTGCCCGACCACTATTGAACATCCATCCATTTCACTTAGATGTTATTGTCCCTTATTCCTTTTGAAATGGAAAGGCACACCATGAACAAGAACTCTTTTAAAATCTTCCTCCAGTATTGTATTACATTCATATATAGCTCAATTCGCACGTGAACTCTTCATCACCATACGACAAAACAAAACCAACTCCACCTCATAACCATTGGCCACAGCAACTCCAAAACCTCTCTTCCCATCCCTTTAACACCACGTTTCTCCATGAAATCCACCACTACGCTACACGGATACAAACTTTTAAATGGTCACACGACCTTTCCACTCAAACTCCATCGATTCACACAAAAACACCAACGTTCATTCCACTGCTATATAAACACAGCACGTTAGCACGCCTAGTAAAACAAAACTCAAGTCACCTTCCAGTAATCCAGTAACAACACTCAACTACTGTGCATCGCTTCCCAGTATTCTCCTCCCCATACGAATAGAACCAGTTCCTTTCACAAAGCAATTTGTCGTGATCTTCCTTTGGCTATATTACCTTCGTTCCACCTACACTGGCCAAGATCGTCTCGTTGCTGTAACAACCCGGAATTTTGGAGCCAATTTAAAAAAAAAAATATTTTAAGAAATTTTGTTAGAAAATGCTTCAGAATTTTAAATTCCATATTAAATTAAATTATTGAATTTAATAAAGAATCAAATTAAATAGAATTATGATGTTATTTATGAATGATTTCAAATTTATTTCAAAAAAAAAATTATTTGTAAATAGCGATTTATCACAATTGAAATTAGTATCAAGCTGTAAGTATATTTGTAATAATTGACATCGAACAATTGAAAATAAAAGAAAACAGTAATTGAGTCATTGCTTTGTTAAAAACTTTAATATAGGAGTTTTATGATAATTAATAATAAATCAACATTTAAATTCTTTTCTTATTCACATTTCATGCAAGTTTATTTAGCTTTCTTTTTCTTTTTCCAATTTTATCAAATTCACTACCTCTTTTCTCACCACTCACCATTAATTACGCATTCATTTATCTTCTTTGTCTAGTAATTTATTACTCCTCATTCTATTAATTCATTTCTCTTCACACATGTATTCTTATTTCTTACATCCTTTTATTTTCCCTTGTTTTTTTTCTCAAAAACAAATCAACAATATGGATTTCACAACATACATATATAGAATTTACAGAGCGAGGAATAATTTAATTTTAATAATTAAATATAGAAATCTCACAATCAACAATAAATTTTATTCAAAATAGAGATCTCACCGAATGCTTTCCACTCTACAACACTAAACCCAGATCGACACCCACAATCAACAATAAATTTTAATAATTGTAATTTATAATTATAATTATTTCATTGGGAAATATTATTTTAAAACATCCTTTATTTTAAAATATCATAATTTTAAAATATCTCCTATTTTAAAATATAACTTTATTAAAATATTCTACATAATAAAAATATGATCTTTTTATTAAGTTGTTAAAAATACTTTGTTTCCAAATATCCTAACTTACATTTCAATCTTCAATAAAAATTGAACTTTCCATATTATTATAATAAAAAATCTTTTCAAAATGTTCAATTCTGAAATCAATCTTTTTATTTTAAAATATGACAATTAAAAATGTAATCTTTTAATTCAATCCTTTTTATGGTAACTTTTTAACAATAAAGATATAACCTTTTTAATTTTCAATATCAAAACGATCATTTAATTACCTAATTGAATATTAGATTAAAATATTCTTTTAATCCTAAATTGGAATAAGACCCAACAATTTCCATATAATTTATTTACATGGATTTCAAACATTGCATTAATTCCATAATAATGACAAAACATTCAAATAACAGCCAAAGTGCTATTTACAACTAAACACAAGGGTGATGTGTAGTCAAATATCAACCCAAGACCCGTGTAGGGTTTCAACCAACACAAATTCGAATAATATATTATTAATTGTGCTTTTGGACGATGTGTGAATATTTATCGTCCAATCAACATAAACAAGTCAGGAAAATTGTTATGTGTAATAACCCGGAAAATGTGAACCAATTTAAAAAATTTTAAAATTGGTTAATACCAAATTTGAATAATTGAAATAGCATATTTCGATAAAATAAAGAATTGGGTATAGTAAGGCAGTTTGAAATTTTGAATACAAACTTTGTCTGACTGTACAGAGTGGAAAATATAACGGATTTTAGCGAAACTGAAAATATTTAAATCTGTTTATGAATACCTTTCTAACGAATCTGAAAAATCGAAGTTTCATAACAGGAATCAAAAGTTATGGCCGAATGAATTTTCAGAAAGGTCGCTATATAGCATATATAGCCCCTGAAAATTGATATTTTGCATACGACCTCGGAATTCGACGAAACCACTTTTGTTGGGTCCGGGATGTCAAATTATCGCTAAGTTTCAAATTTCATAATTTTTGAAGCTAGTATGTGAGCAGGGCAAAAGAAAATGTGATTGGTCAATTTCTGTTAAAATGGGTCGACCTAAAAGTGGCCGTTTTTCAAACGAGCTCAGAATTCGACGAAACTGGCTTTGTTAGGACCGTATCGTCAAAACAAAGCTAGATTTATTTTTTTGGAATTTTTCGATTCAGTTTGTGGCCCTGGCAAATTGAAATGTACGCTCAAATTAAATATTGATTGTTTTATACTTTAATTCGAAAAATAACTGACTGTAACAGTTGAATTGGCCAACGAAACATATCCCATTGTGTCCGGAATGGGGGTATTTAGCTAGTGGCGACAGTCGTTGGGTTTGATTTCGAGTTCGTTTGCAAAAACACTATTAAAAATTTCCTATAAAGTCTCGACCAATAGGATTTTTTCTTTAAAAAAATAATAAAAAAAAACCTACGAAACCCTAGCCGCCCTAGGCGATATCGACGATCCAGGAAGCTCGAAACTTCCCCTCGACTTTCCCGCCGCCACCGCCACCTATAGGCCGCGCCACCACCGCCGTTCGACAGCCCTTCCTCCCCTCTTCACATCCGACCAAACCTCACCCGCCACCATCGCCTGTATCGCCTGAACCACGCCGAGGAAGTCGCCGCCTTTCCGACGCCGCACCGCCTTCCTCCGACCACCGAGCTGACCCTGCTCCTAGGCGCAAGCGCGTCTCTCCAAGCCCGAGAGCGTGGCACTACCTGATCAAACAACGATCGACGGATTTCATGAATTTTGCTAACCTAGTTCTGAATCAAAAATAAAGGTACGACCTTTATTATTATGAAATGAAAATAACACTATAAAGCGTTGAAAAACTTTGAAAAATAATATCTTTTTCGTTCGTTAACAAAATTCAATGAAACAGGAGACACCGTGACCGCAAGGAGGCTCTCTACCATCTAGAAGAAGCCACGGATTTTTCTGATCTTCCTATGATTTTTAGCACTGCAAAAACCAATGTGAGGAATCTAAACTAAATTGTGTGAATGGAATCGCGTTGTATAAGTTATATAAGCGAAATGTAAATTATATACGCATTGTATACCTCATGAACATGTGTTGTATAAGTTATATTAGCGATGTATAAATTATACAAGCGTTGAATGAAACATATATGCTTTGCATTGTGATGAAATGCAAGTGAATTATAGAAATAATATATATATACATATATACTCCCCTCGTCCACAGACCATGGACGATATTTATTTCTTGTGATTGACATGATATTATATGGTATGACGAATGGTTGGAAATAATTGTTTGTGGTTGATCTTGTGGTTGAAAAATACCTTTGTGGTTGAAAAATACCTTTGTGGTTGAAAAATACCCTCTTGTGGTTGAAACAAATTAGAATAGAATTGTGGAAATGAAAATAAAACATGCCGCCTGCGTGCGAACTAGATGCATGATCCCCATTGTCAAAAACCGCGAGGTTTTAAGGTAGAGCGAGGAGCCGTACTAGGGACGGTCCCGGTTTTAACTACCCTGTCGTTATGCTGTCGAAATTTTCTGAAATATACATGTGTTAGAATGATTTTCATTCGTTGAAATAAATTACATATATTGAAACCAATATTCATGTGTTGAGTTGAAATTCATTCGTTGAATCAAAACTCATGTGTTGAATATTATTCAAATTTAAAAAAATAGCTTTAGCGACAAAAATCACATTTTTATATATATTCTAACTATAGCGAATATTCATGTGTTGAGTTGAAATTCATTCGTTGAATCAAAACTCATGTGTTGAACATTATTCGAATTTAAACAAATAGTTATAGCGATAAAAATCACATTTTTATATATATTCAAACTATAGCGAATATTCATGTGTTGAGTTGCAATTCATTCGTTGAGTTGAAATTCATGTGTTGAATATTATTTGAATTTTAAACAAATAGTTTTAGCGATAAAAATCACATTTTTATATATATTCAAACTATAGCGAATATTCATGTGTTGAGTTGCAATTCATTCGTTGAGTTGAAATTCATGTGTTGAATATTATTTGAATTTAAACAAATAGTTTTAGCGATAAAAATCACATTTTTATATATATAAAAACTATAGAGAATATTCATGTGTTGAATTGAAATTCGTTCGTCGAGTTGAAATTCATGTGTTGAATGTTATCGTATTTTAAAATAAAATGAATCGACAATAAAAACGACATTTTTATTGTGAATATGAAGTGTTAAAAACATTCACGTGTTGAATAAATATTTTTGACGATAAAAATATTTCTTTTATCATGTATACGCTTTGATAAAAATAAACACGTGTTGAAATAAATAATAGTTTGCTAGAAATATTATTATTAGCTGTGTTCTGCATATATATACATGTGTTGAACAGGAAAATGGATTAGCTGTAGAGTAAAGAAATTATTTGCGTGCCCGACAAATAGGTAAACCTTGATGAGTTGGCTGCGCAATTTTATTTTTATATCAACTCCTGTGAATGCCATTAGATGCGGAGTGCTGGTTATTCTGTGTGAAATAATAAATATCGCCATAGGATAGTAACAATTAATTTTGAACTACACTACATGGCATACTTCTTGACGATAGGCATACTTCATCATATTCCACATAAGCAATTGGAGCTTGTGTGACGGGGTGGAAGATTTACCATACGAGCGAGAGGCTTGTATGGTGATGACTATATACTACAGGCTGAACTGATGACTGATATGGACTATATAAAATATAACGGTAAATTGCCAGATTAATAAAAACCCCACACGGGTCTGGAGTTGACAATAATCACGTCTCTCTAGTTATTAGATACGACACATGGACTATTTATTTCCACACGGAAATGGGGTGACGAGAATTTATTCTCTGGAGTGATTATCTATACATGCTCCCCCGTAAACACCAGAATATATCACTATAAATATGTGAATGCTTTTTAGGATTTATTGGGTACCTAACACGTCCCAATAAATTTCCAAACCCCTCCCCATACAAAGGAGGTTATGGCGAAATTTTTCGAAATATTAAGGCGTTAGTGAAATATTTGAAGTGAAAACGAAGTTGGAAATATAGAATGAACTATAGTTGGAATTATAGAATGAACTATATTTATATATATAATTATAAATATAATTAAAATAAATCGAAGCCGTGCAGTTCGTGTTTCAGAATCGTAATTTGAAACGATTAGTACGAGAAATCCGACCATCGGATTTTCCCGAAACCTAAACCGCTAGGTTCGCCTTGGAAATATATTCCCAACGGCACCAACCTTGTAAAAATCCAACGGTTGGATTGTCCGAAATGTTTAATTCAAATCTGAAAAAAAACAATGCCAGAATCGTTTATATTTATATATATAAATATAAATATAATTAAATTAAATCGAATAACGATGCTGCAGTTCGAATTTTGAAACCGTAACTTCAAACGACTAGTGTGGAAGATCCGACCGTTGGATTTTCACGAAACTGGAACCGTTGGGTTTGCCTTGGGAATATCTTCCCACTGATATAGACTTTGTAGAAATCCAACGGTTAGATTTTCCGATATGTGTAAAACAAATTAGGATAAGAACAACGCCAGTGTCACGACGACCTGAAACGTCGTTTAATTAAATATGGCCATTTTTAAATAAATAAAAATGGCGAAAAATCGTTATAAAATATTATAAGCAACATAGATTGCAAATAAACCAATTGGGCTTGAATTGTTTGATATTTGATGGTTGTATGTGCTTGACACGAAAATAACACTAAAGAACTTAAAGATGAATGTCGAATAATATAACCATGGAAAGAATCGATTTAAATTCTAATGACGTGAATTATTTGAAAAGGCCGAGCTAACCCTCATTTCAAATAATTTATCGAGCGATTCGAATTGGAAAATGCAAAGACGATTCAAGACCGATGATCTTCGTATCGGTTAGATGGGCGCTGCTGAGGTTCCTGACCGGAGTAGCTACCGTGAAGGAACGGAAGTAGTAGCCGTCTGAACGTATACGTTGATTGGACGGATATAGAGGAATTGACGCCTCCGGTTTCGTTCAGACCCAGAACGGACTTGTAAATGGACGGTGTGTCTGACATTGGATTTTGTTCTATACTGATTGATCTCTGTTAAATATATATCTGTTTATCGGTGGAGAATTTATTCTTTTGCTTAACGCCCTTCTCTGAGACGTACGAGCTCAGAGGTTATATATCGATAGAAATCAGTCGTATGGAGTGGATTGCCTATGTGGCATGCCAAGATGCTGTGATCAAGGCTTCTGTTGCAAAGCAAAGTCTTGTGGATGATGATCAAAGCACGGTCTACGTGGCCTGGCTTTGTGTATAGCGTGGATTTGCGAGCCTCACACCTCGGTATGAGTTAAAAACGGGATACGGACCGCTGGGAGAGCACGACGTTTCTTTCTAGCTATGGTGATGTCAGTGACTTACCAGCCCTGACATTTATATCTATTTTTCACCTATGTGGTTGTTGGAATGCGAGGCGCCTCGATTATAGGTCTGTAAGGACCGGGAAACGTGTGTTCAGGAATAAATAATCCTCAAATGTAAGAGAGGACCGGCCCAGCCGATCCAGGGTTACCCAGAGTGTGTAGTCCTGAGACGTTTGCTAGAATGTCTCAAAGCGGAGAGGAGCTTGCCCCTTGCCTCGACTCATGACGGAAATCCAATTTCCAATACGAGATAACGGATTCAATTGTAGAACTAGTATGGCGACATAGTATATGGTAGCTATGCCGCCTATGATTGATATTTATGATGCTATTCGCTTTTGAAACATATATGCACTAGTAATAATATCAATTGATTTTGCTTTATGCGTATCAAGCATATTTGGCCATTATAAGGTAAAACTCTATCCTCCGGCTTGCGTTGCATTGTATGATGGGACTTGAGTCTTATAATGGCTTCATTCTTTTTAAAAAGCATTGCGTTGTTTAAAAGAATTTACTTCGTTTTAAATGCACTAGCAATCACTGGAGTAAACCCGTTCCGCGAAAGTGGTGTGGTCCTATGATTTGCTTATTACTGTTGCTTAAACTGTTAAATAGATTCCTCATACCAGTCCCCATGACTGACTCGTTGTTTGTTTCACTTTGCAAACGCGGGTGCCCTTATTTTCACACGGGCAGCCTAGTTCACAGGTGACAGGTTGTTTTTGGCTCTGCACTGTTGCATAGAGTGCGTTTTGGCTCATGGCGAGGCTGACTTCACAGAGACGACTTTGACATTTTCCGCCATTATTGTACTTATATTATGATTCCGCCACTGGCGATGCAGACTAATTTACTGTCAGTATTTATTCTCGTATGTATATGTACCGCCTTCGGCGATGTAGACTGATACCCTTATTATGTCTCACTGCATGTATGTATTCCGCCTCTGGCGATGATGACCGATCACTTCCCTTTTTATTTACTAAGTTATATCCTACGCTGTGCTATTCTGATGTTGCTGTCATATCCATGTAAAATTATTCTATTTATTGTTTTGCTATTATCTGTACCCTGCTATGATGATTGATGTGTTATATTCCAATGATTATCCTTAATACCGCCCTTCGGATTTTGGGATCGTCACAGTTGGTATCAGAGCTTTGGTTAACCTTAGTTCTGGGATCTAACACATTAAACACCTCGTTAGAATAGAATCAGTAGTGTTCTAAGGCGAGTAGCTCGTTAGAGATAGGATTAGCAACGTCCTAGAATGAGCTAAGCAGATTAGCAAAACAAATTGATCAGTACATCATTTCCTTTCCTTATATTCCCATGCTTTATCATATATGAAAATTATCGAATCTGTGAGCTTGACTCTTTTCTTGCTTATACAGTACTCTTTCTGATGGCTACACGAGCAGCACCAGCTAGAGGAGGCCGTGGAGGCCGAGCAGGAGTAGCAGGAGGACGACGGAATATCCCCGTAGTTGAGGGAGGCCCTATTGTTCAGCCAACAGCACCCGAGGACTTCGAGCTAGACAGAGTAGCGAAGAGGTATAGGAACCTTGGGGGAAAACCCTTTTCTGGCACGGGTACAGGGACAAAGGCTATAGCTTGGTTGAAGACCTGTGAAAAGATCTTTGAAGGCATGGGTTTAGGAACCAACAACAAAGCACGACTAGGTATTTGGCTCCTACAGGAGGAAGCAGAGCTGTGGTGGGATGCCATCACCTCAGAAGATGCAGCAGGTACTGTCAGGACCTGGGAGCAATTTAAAACCATGTTCAACGAGAAGTTTGTACCTGAGCAGGCTTTAGAGAGGATGCGAGAGCAGTTTACTAATCTCCAGCAAGGAGATCTCTCTATCCAGGATTACCTCAATAAATTCACCCAGTTGTCGCGCTATGCTCCAGAGCTTATTATGACCAACAAAGCAAAGAACAAGAGATTTATATTTGGGCTAAAGCGCAAGTACCATGACAGAGCCATGAGCAACATCAAACTTTCCTTCTCAGAATTGGTAGAAATGGCTTGCAATTATGAAGATATGGATGAAAGACACGCCAGCCAAGACCGCGCCAAAAGCCAAGCTGGAAATAAGCGCAAGGCTTCAGCATATCAGCCCGAGTCTAGCATTACAGCGGCCGCTACTCAGAAACCTGGAAAGATCCCCAAAGGAAATTGCTACAACTGCGGGAAGGCAGGTCATTTTTCTAATGTGTGCAAAGCCCCGAGGAAGCCAAAGGCAAATCCAGACTCAGCCGAATGCTACAACTGCCATAAGAAAGGGCACTATAGCAGGAACTGTCCTCTGAAGCAGAATGCACAAGTGGCTCATGTGTATGACGAGAAGACCCCGCCAGCTACCACCGATGGATCAGGTAAACCCGACGTCTTGGGAGGTACCCTTACCATTAAAAATATTCATGTTTCTGTACTTTTTGATACTGGTACATCACGTAGCTTCATTTCTGGTAACATTGTTCACAAGTTAAAATTGAAACAAGGAAAACTTAAAGAACCAATTAAAGTTCAAAACCCGATAGGAGGTTCTGTTAGTCTCAGTACATATTGTAAAGTACCTATTTCCTTCTCTCGATACCAGTTCTCTTTTAAAGTGATTGTCATGGACCTTTCCGAATTCGATATTATTCTCGGACTTGATTGGTTGACTAAATATAAGGCTAAAGTTAGATGTGCCGAACGAATCGTTAAATTCAAGACGAAGCTTGGACCTATATGTATACCATGCCATGGCTCAGAAATTAATAGAACAGAATTTTGGTCTTCTTTAGAAGTTACTCCCTCTTCATTAGAAAAGATACCGGTCGTTAAAAACTATGCGGATGTGTTTGAAGAAGTAGAAAACTTACCGCCGCAAAGAGAAATTGAATTTAGAATAGATCTAATTCCTAACGCCCGACCAGTAGTACATCCAATTAGAAGAATGGCCCCGAAAGAAAAAGAAGAGTTAGGTAGTCAAACCAGAGAATTGCTTTGGAAAGGTCTGATCAGACCGAGCTTTTCAGCTTGGGGAGCAGCAGTAATATTTGTCCCGAAATCAGACGGTACTCTAAGACTATGTGTTGATTACCGAGATCTCAATAAACAGACACTTAAGAACAAATATCCCTTGCCACGTATAGATGATCTGTTAGATCAATTAAATGGAGCAACAGTATTCTCCAGAATGGACCTAGCTACAGGTTTCCACCAATTACGTATAGCAGAAGACTGTATTCCTTTGATAGCCTTTAGGGGTCCCGATTTATTCTACGAATGGTTAGTAATGTCGTTCGGCTTGTGTAATGCTCCGGCATACTTCGTCGATCTTATGAACAGAGTGTTCCGTGGTGTGTTGAATAAATTTGTTCTAGTCTTCATTGATGACATTTTATTCTACTCCAAGTCGGAAGGCGAGCATGCAAAACATTTAGAACAAGTGTTGAAAATTCTAAGGAGAAATGTCTTGAAAGCTAAATTTTCTAAATGTGTCTTCTGGTAGGATGAAGTTAAGTTCCTAGGCCATGTCGTATTAAAAGAAGGAATTGCTGTAGATCCAAGCAAAATTACAGCGATTCAGAACTGGAAACAACCTACTACCCCCACAGAAGTTCGAAGTTTCCTAGGATTGTCTAGTTACTACCGGAAATTCGTTCAGGATTTTTCAAGATATCTGGGGTATTGACAAAGCTTACAAAGAAGCATGAGAAATTCAAATGGACTCCCGAATGTGAAGAAGCTTTCCAAGAGCTGAAACTAAAGTTGACTACCGCTCCAGTATTGACAATTATAGAAGGCAACCAAGACTTGACTGTATGGACAGACGCTTCTATTAGAGGGCTAGGCGCAGTACTAATGCAAAAAGGCCAAGTGGTCGCTTATGCTAGCCGTCAGCTGAAGCCGCATGAAAGAAACTATGCAACTCATGATCTTGAGTTATTAGCTATCGTGTTTGCTTTAAGAATCTGGAGGCATTATTTATTGGGCGAGAAGTTCGAACTATTTACCGATCATCAATCCTTGAAATATCTATTCACCCAGAAAGATCTAAACTTGAGACAACAGCGTTGGTTAGAATTCCTTGCAGCATACGATTTTGAGATCCTATACACTCCTGGGAAAGCCAATGTTGTAGCAGATGTGCTCAGCAGAAAGAATGAAATCATCGCCAGTTTTGTCATCACGTCTTCATTAATTGATAGGATCTCGACCCTTCAGAAAGACGATGAATTTATTCAAAGAGTCAGTCAGAGAGTCAAGGGAGGTGAATCCACAAGTTTCCGACTCGATGACAAAGGAGTTCTAAGATTAAAGGGCAGAATTTGCATCCCAAATCTTCCTGAGCTCAGAAGAGAAATACTTGATGAGTGCCACAAGTCCAAATTAAGTATCCATCCTGGTGTGAGAAAAATGTATAACGATGTCAAACGCACCTTCTGGTGGAGGTAAATGAAAAGAGATATTTCATTATATCTTAGCAGATGCCCCACTTGTCAGCTAGTTAAGAGCGATCAACAGAAATTGGCTGGACTATTACAACCATTAGAAATTCCAGGATGGAAGTGGGAGCAAATTTCGATGGACTTCATTGATGGCTTGCCTCGAACTAAGAAAGGAAACGACAGTATATGGGTAATCGTAGATCGCTGCACGAAGACTGCCCATTTCATACTCGTCCGATCCAACAGAACAGCTCAAAGTTTAGCACAGATTTACTTCAAAAAAATAGTTAAACTACATGGAGTGTCGCTCAATATAGTCAGTGATAGAGATCCCCTATTTACTAGCAAGTTCTGGGAAGCATTCCAAACAGAATTGGGAACCAAATTAAATTTAAGCACCGCTTATCACCCACAGACAGACGGCCAAACTGAGCGGGTGAATAGAATTCTAGAAGATTTACTACGGGCTTGCGTTATTGATTTTGGAGGCTCATGGGAAGATCACTTACATTTAGCCGAATTCTCTTATAACAATAGCTATCAAGCAAGTCTGGGAATGTCCCCATTTGAAGCATTATACGGTAGACCGTGCAGATCCCCCGCATGTTGGGTAGAACCTGGCAACAAACTTGTGTTAGGGCCCGATATGATTCTAGAAGCATCAGATAAAGTCAATTTCATTAAGAAGCGATTGAAAACCGCACAAAGCCGACATAAAAGTTATGCTGATGCGAGAAGAAGGGATTTATCGTTTGCCGTTGGCGATTATGTTTATTTAAGAGTATCTCCAATGCGAGGAGTAATCAGATTTGGCAAGACTGGGAAGTTGGCACCGAGATTTATTGGTCCCTTTCCTATACTTGAACGGATTGGAACTCTTGCTTATAGGTTTTCATTACCTGAGTGGTTGCCTGGTGTACATGATGTGTTCCACGTGTCTCAACTCAGAAAACATGTTCATGATCCGGATCTTGTTGTGGAAGAAGCAGCGCAACAGGATATAGACATAACTCCAGAATTAGCGCTCAGAAGAGAGCCATTAAAGATAGTTGGCAAAGAAACTAGAGAGCTAAGGAGCAAAAAGATTCATTTAGTCAAAGTGCAGTGGAGTAGTGATCCTAGAGACTGTACTTGGGAGACGGAGGAAAGCATTAAACAAGCCTACCCCAAATGTAGAGTAGACATCTCTGACTAACTCCGGTGCAAGGTACCTTTACAATACTTTGCATTTACATTTTGTTTCTTACTTAGCTGTTGTTTCCTTTTCGAGGACGAAAAGTTTTAAGTGGGGGAGATTGTAATAACCCGGAAAATGTGAACCAATTTAAAATTTTTAAATTTGGTTAATACCAAAGAATTTGAATAATTGAAATAGCATATTTCAATAAAATAAAGAATTGGGTATAGTAAGGCAGTTTGAAATTTTGAATACAAACTTTGTCTAACTGTACCGAGTGGAAAATATAATGGATTTTAGCGAAACTAAAAATATTTAAATCTGTTTATGAATACCTTTCTAATGAATCTGAAAAATCGAAGTTTCATAATGGGAATCAAAAGTTATGGCCGAATGAATTTTCAGAAAGGTCGCTATATAGCATATATAGCCCCTGAAAATTGGTATTTTGCATACGACCTCGGAATTCGACGAAACCACTTTTGTTGGGTCCGGGATGTCAAATTATTGCTAAGTTTCAAATTTCATAATTTTTGAAGCTAGTATGTGAGCGGGGCAAAAGAAAATGTGATTGGTCAATTTCTGTTAAAATGGGTCGACCTAAAAGTGACCGTTTTTCAAACGAGCTTAGAATTCGACGAAACTGGCTTTGTTAGGACCGTATCGTTAAAACAAAGCTAGATTTATTTTTCTGGAATTTTTCGATTCAGTTTGTGGCCCTGGCAAATTGAAATGTACGTTCAAATTAAATATTGATTGTTTTATACTTTAATTCGAAAAATAACTGACAGTAACAGTTGAATTGGCCAACGAAACATATCCCATTGTGTCCGGAATGGGGTATTTAGCTAGGCGCGACAGTCGTTGGGTTTGATTTCGAGTTCGTTTGCAAAAACACTATTTAAAATTTTCTATAAAGTCGCGACCAATAGGATTTTTTTTAAAAAAATAATAATAATAAAAACCTACGAAACCCTAGCCGCCCCAGGCGATATCGACGATCCAGGAAGCTCGAAACTTCCCCTCGACTTTCCCGCCGCCACCGCCACCTATAGGCCGCGCCACCACCGCCGTTCGATAACCCTTCCTCCCCTCTTCACATCCGACCAAACCTCACCCGCCACCATCGCCTGTATCGCCTGAACCACGCCGAGGAAGTCGCCTTTCCGACGCCACACCGCCTTCCTCCGACCACCAAGCTGACCCTGCTCCTAGGCGCAGGCGCGTCTCTCCAAGCCCGAGAGTGTGGCACTACCTGATCGAAGCAACGATCGACGGATTTCACGAATTTTGCTAACCTAGTTCTGAATCCAAAATAAAGGTACGACCTTTATTATTCTGAAATGAAAATAACACTATAAAGCGTTGAAAAACTTTGGAAAATAATATCTTTTTCGTTCGTTAACGAAATTCAATGAAACAGGAGACACCGTGACCGCAAGGAGGCTCTCTACCATCTAGAAGAAGTCGCGAATTTTTCTGATCTTCCTACGATTTTTAGCACTACAAAAACCAATGTGAGGAATCTAAACTAAATAGTGTGAATGGAATCGAGTTGTATAAGTTATATAAGCGAAATGTAAATTATATACGCATTGTATACCTCATGTACATGTGTTGTATAAGTTATATTAGCGATGTATAAGTTATACAAGCGTTGAATGAAACATATATGCTTTGAATTGTGATGAAATGCAAGTGAATTATAGAAATAATATATATATACATATATACTCCCCTCGTCCACAGACCATAGACAATATTTATTGCTTGTGATTGACGTGATATTATATGGTATGACAAATGGTTGGAAATAATTGTTTGTGGTTGATCTTGTGGTTGAAAAATACCTTTGTGGTTGAAAAATACCCTCTTGTGGTTGAAACAAATTAGAATAGGATTGTGGAAATGAAAATAAAACATGCCGCCTGCGTGCGAACTAGATGCATGATCCCCATTGTCAAAAACCGCGAGGTTTTAAGGTAGAGCGAGGAGCCGTACTAGGGACAGTTCCGGTTTTAACTAACCTGCCGTTATGCTGCCGAAATTTTCTGAAATATACATGTGTTAGAATGATTTTCATTCGTTGAAATAAATTACATATATTGAAACCAATATTCATGTGTTGAGTTGAAATTCATTCGTTGAATCAAAACTCATGTGTTGAATATTATTCGAATTTAAACAAATAGCTTTAGCGACAAAAATCACATTTTTATATATATTCTAACTATAGCGAATATTCATGTGTTGAGTTGAAATTCATTCGTTGAATCAAAACTCATGTGTTGAATATTATTCGAATTTAAACAAATAGTTTTAGCGGTAAAAATCACATTTTTATATATATTCAAACTATAGCGAATATTCATGTGTTGAGTTGCAATTCATTCGTTGAGTTGAAATTCATGTGTTGAATATTATTTGAATTTTAAACAAATAGTTTCAGCGATAAAAATCACATTTTTATATATTTTCAAACTATAGCGAATATTCATGTGTTGAGTTGCAATTCATTCGTTGAGTTGAAATTCATGTGTTGAATATTATTTGAATTTAAACAAATAGTTTTAGCGATAAAAATCACATTTTTATATATATACCAACTATAGAGAATATTCATGTGTTGAATTGAAATTCGTTCGTCGAGTTGAAATTCATGTGTTGAATGTTATCGTATTTTAAAATAAAATGAATCGACAATAAAAACTACATTTTTATTGTGAATATGAAGTGTTAAAAACATTCACGTATTGAATAAATATTTTTGACGATAAAAATATTTCTTTTATCATGTATACGCTTTGATAAAAATACACACGTGTTGAAATAAATAATAGTTTGCTAGAAATATTATTATTAGCTGTGTTCTGCATATATATACATGTGTTGAACAGGAAAAATGGATTAGCTGTAGAGTAAAGAAATTATTTGCGTGCCCGATAAATAGGTAAACCTTGATGAGTTGGCTGCGCAATTTTATTTTTATATCAACTCCTGTGAATGCCATTGGATGCGGAGTGCTGGTTATTCTGTGTGAAATAATAAATATCGCCATAGGATAGTAACAATTAATTTTGAACTACACTACATGGCATACTTCTTGACGATAGGCATACTTCATCATATTCCACATAAGCAATTGGAGCTTGTGTGACGAGGTGGAAGATTTACCATACGAACGAGAGGCTTGTATGGCGATGACTATATACTACAGGCTGAACTGATGACTGATATGGACTATATAAAATATAACGGTAAATTGTCAGAATAATAAAAACCCCACACGGGTCTGAAGTTGACAGTAATCACGTCTCTCTAGTTATTAGATACGGCACATGGACTATTTATTTCCACACAGAAACGGGGTGACGAGAATTTATTCTCTGGAGTGATTATCTATACATGCTCCCCTGTAAACACCAGAATATATCACTATAAATATGTGAATGCTTTTTAGGATTTATTGGGTACCTAACACGGCCCAATAAATTTCCAAACCCCTCCCCGTACAAAGGAGGTTATGGCGAAATTTTTCGAAATATTAAGGCGTTAGTGAAATATTTGAAGTGAAAACGAAGTTGGAAATATAGAATGAACTATAGTTGGAATTATAGAATGAACTATATATATATATATAATTATAAATATAATTAAAAGAAGTCGAAGCCGTGCAGTTCGTGTTTCAGAATCGTAATTTGAAACGATTAGTACGAGAAATCCGACCATCGGATTTTCCCGAAACTGAAACCGCTGGGTTCGCCTTGGAAATATCTTCCCAACGGCACCAACCTTGTAAAAATCCAACGGTTGGATTGTCCGAAATGTTTAATTCAAATCTGAAGAAAAACAACGCCAGAATCGTTTATATTTATATATATAAATATAAATATAATTAAATTAAATCGAATAACGACGCTGCAGTTCAAATTTTGAAACCGTAACTTCAAACTACTAGTGTGGAAGATCCGACCGTCGGATTTTCACGAAACTGGAACCGTTGGATTCGCCTTGGGAATATCTTCCCACTGATATAGACTTTGTAGAAATCCAACAGTTAGATTTTCCGATATGTGTAAAACAAATTAGGGGAAGAACAGCACCAGTGCCACGGGACGACCTGAAACGTCGTTTAATTAAATATGGCCATTTTTAAATAAATAAAAATGGCGAAAAATCGTTATAAAATATTATAAGCAACGTAGATTGCAAATAAACCAATTGGGCTTGAATTGTTTGATATTTGATGGTTGTATGTGCTTGACACGAAAATAACACTAAAGAACTAAAAGATGGATGTCGGATAATATAACCATGGAAAGAATCGATTTAAATTCTAATGACGTGAATTATTTGAAAAGGCCGAGCTAACCCCCATTTCAAATAATTTATCGAGCGATTCGAATTGGAAAATGCAAAGACGATTCAAGAACGACGATCTTCGTATCGGTTGGATGGGCGCTGCTGAGGTTCCTGACCGGAGTAGCTACCGTGAAGGAACGGAAGTACTAGCCGTCTGAACGTATACGTTGATTGGACGGATATACGAGGAATTGACGCCTCCGGTTTCATTCAAACCCAGAACGGACTTGTAAATGGACTGTGTGTCTGACATTGGATTTTGTTCTATACTGATTGATCTCTATTAAATATATATCTGTTTGGCAGCGGAGAATTTATTCTTTTGCTTAACGCCCTTCTCTGAGACGTACGAGCTCAGAGGTTATATATCGATAGAAATCAGTCATATGGAGTGGATTGCCTATGTGGCATGCCAAGATGCTATGATCAAGGCTTCTGTTGCAAAGCAAAGTCTTGTGGATGATGATCAAAGCACGGTCTACATGGCCTGGCTTTGTGTATAGCGTGGATTCGCGAACCTCACACCTCAGTATGAATTAAAAATGGGATACGGACCGCTAGCAGAGCACGATGTTTCTTTCCAACTATGGTGGTGTCAATGACTTACCAGCCCTGACATTTATATCTATTTTTCACCTATGTGGTTGTTGGAATGCGAGGCGCCTCGATTATAGGTCTGTAAGGACCGGGAAACGTGTGTTCAGGAATAAATAATCCTCAAACGTAAGAGAGGACCGGCCCAGCCGATCCAGGGTTACCCAGAGTGTGTAGTCCTGAGACGTTTGCTAGAATGTCTCGAAGCGGAGAGGAGCTTGCCCCTTTCCTCGACTCATGACGGAAATCCAATTTCCAATACGAGATAACGGATTCGATTGTAGAACTAGTATGGCGACATAGTATATGGTAGCTATGCCGCCTATGATTGATATTTATGATGTTATTCGCTTTTGAAACATATATGCACTAGTAATAATATCAATTGATTTTGCTTTATACGTATCAAGCATATTTGGCCATTATAAGGTAAAACTCTATCCTTCGGCTTCGTTGCATTGTATGATGGGACTTGAGTAATATAATGGCTTCATTCTTTTTAAAAAGCATTGCGTTGTTTAAAAGAATTTACTTTGTTTTAAATGCACTAGTAATCACTGGAGTAAACCCGTTCCGTGAAAGTGGCGTGGTCCTATGATTTGCTTATTACTGTTGCTTAAACTGTTAAATAGATTCCTCATACCAGTCCCCATGACTGACTCGTTGTTTGTTTCACTTTGCAAACGCGGGTGCCCTTATTTTCACACGGGCAGCCTTGTTCACAGGTGACAGGTTGTTTTTGGCTCTGCACTGTTGCATAGAGTGCGTTTTGGCTCATGGCGAGGCTGACTTCACAGAGACGACTTTGACATTTTCCGCCATTATTTTACTTATATTATGATTCCGCCATTGGCAATGCAGACTAATTTACTGTCAGTATTTATTCTCGTATGTATATGTACCGCCTTCGGCGATGTAGACTGATACCCTTATTATGTCTCACTGCATGTATGTATTCCGCCTCTGGCGATGATGACTGATCACTTCCCTTTTTATTTACTAAGTTATATCCTACGCTGTGCTATTCTGATGTTGTTACATGTTGTGATTCCGCTGTCATATCCATATAAAATTATTCTATTTATTGTTTTGCTATTATCTGTACCCTGCTATGATGATTGATGTGTTATATTCCAATGATTATCCTTAATACCGCCCTTCGGATTTTGGGATCATCACATTATGGCTGTGTAAACATGTTTTGGAAAATTAAAAAGTAATAACATTATTATAACATGCTACATGATTCCAATTCCAAACTTTTCACAATATAACATCCAAAACAACATTTATCCAACAAAAAACAATTCCAACATAGATAATTAATTTAAATTTAATTATAAAATAAATAACTATCTAGAAATTTGAGTGAGATAAAAGTTCTCACTCTATTTAAATGATTCAAAGATAAATGTTTGGTTACATTCTATTAAATTTGACAAAATGAATGTTTATTTATATTCTTATTCAAATTAGACAAAAATGAGTGTTTAGTGTCATTCTTTTAAATTGGAAAAGAATAAATGTTTTTGTCTACTTCTAATTAAATGACAAAGTGAATGTTAAATTTCATTCTTTCTCAATTTAGACAAAAATGAATGCTTCATTAGCGAACAATTTACTATGTACATTAATGACAAATAAATGAATATTTGTTTGTAAACAATTTAATATACAAATGAATGAATGTTTCATTTATACACAATTCATGTTTTTCTTTGCAAATAGTGTGCAAATAAAAATGTCATCTTTTTCTATTCATGTTTTTAAATGCACAATGTATTTCTTTCTATTCATGTTTTTATTTGCAAATAGTTTGCAAATAAAAATGTCATCTTTTTCTATAATCATATTTTTTTACTTATAACTAAATTGTAAATAAAAAATGTCCTTTTCAAAATCAGGTTTCTATAATCATATTTTTATGGTGTCACTCCAATTTCACAAAAATGTATACTTTGGGTGCACATTCTATTACAACAAAATTCAATATTTTAATGTCACACTATTTTAGCAAAATGTATATTTTGAGTGTCATTCATTACAACCAAGATGACTATTTTGATGTCATTTCTAATTACACAAAAATGTATATTCTAATTTAACCAAAATGACAGTGAAAAATGAATCTTTTTATTTCCAAAAAAAATTTGACCCTTTTTAATTCCTACGAAATTGACAATGGAAAATGTCCTTTTTGTTTTCAACAAAAAGCAATGCTAATTTTTGTCCTCTTTATTTTAACTAACTTCCAATATAAAATTTGTCATTTCTAGTTTGACAAAAATAACGATTTTTATTCGACAAATCAAACCTCAACCCAATGGTATAATTTGATTCACAATTTTGTTTCAACACATATATCATCACATCAACAAATTCACATAATAACCTAAATCAATTCAAATTTCATAGGAATCAACAATATGGATTTCACAACATACATATATAGAATTTACAGAGCGAGGAATAATTTAATTTTAATAATTAAATATAGAAATATCACAATCAACAACAAATTTTATTTAAAATAGAGATCTCACCGAATGCTTTCCATTCTACCACACCAAACCCAGATCGACACCCACCTCCTTGCGCGCCGCCATAAGCCCCAACACTTCCCTTGACCGCAGCCACCTCGGTGGACTATGCTTCACCAGAAAACAGTTTACAGTCGACGCCGTTAAGGTGAAAAATCGAACAACTCATGCCATTTCATTCGATCATAGCTATTGGTTATAAAGACCTCTTTAAGCTTAATGTCCTTCCATTTGAAGTTGTACGAAGTCGTTGAGGGGATGGAGAGAAAAATCGAGAAGAAGAGGTAAGGCGCATGCCATTGATTTGAAGATAAGGCGGCGGCTGTGTTTTTAGAGTGTATTAGTGTTTTGGTTTAACTTTAGGGTATATATACATTTATTTAATTCTCTTTTTATATATATATAATATTAATTAAATTTATTTAGAGATGAAATATCCCAAATTTGCTAATTAATACTTACTATGATTTCCTCTTTTTACGTACAAGGAAAATGAATTGCTGACTAAGACTGAGGTGGCATATTTATTTCTCATATATATTTCAAAACAAAATTTATAAAGAAAAGAGAAGAAACGGAAAGAAATAAATGCATATCTATTTATCATTAATGATGACTACAAGAAGGTTATGTGATTCTTTTAAATTTCAAAACATATAACATTAAATAACATAATGACACTACATATTTATCTAACATAATGACATGTCATAATTTATTTAGAATCTACCTATTATATTGAATCAACATATTCAATGCTTATGCAAGAATAAATAAACATATAAATATACATACATAGAGTTGATTTGTTTTTGAGAAAAAAAACAAGGGAAAATAAAAGTATGTAAGAAATAAGAATACATGTGTGAAGAGAAATGAATTAATAGAATGAAGAGTAATAAATTACTAGACAAAGAAGATAAATGAATGCGTAATTAATGGAGAGTGGTGAGAAAAGAGGTAGTGAATTTGATAAAATTGGAAAAAGAAAAAGAAAGCTAAATAAACTTTCATGAAATGTGAATAAGAAAAGAAATTAAATGTTGATTTATTATTAATTATCATAAAACTTCTATATTAAAGTTTTTAACAAAACAATGACTAAATTACTGTTTTCTTTTATTTTCAATTGTTCGAAGTCAATTATTACAAATATACATACAGCTTGATACTAATTTCAATTGTAATAAATCGCTATTTACAAATATTTTTTTTAGAAATAAATTTGAAATCATTCATAAATAACATCATAATTCTATTTAATTTTATTCTTTATTAAATTCAATAATTTAATTTAATAGTGGAATTTAAAATTCTGACGCATATTCTAACAAAATTTCTTAAAATATTTTTTTTTAAAATTCCGGGTTGTTACAATCTCCCCCACTTAAAATCTTTTCGTCCTCGAAAAGGAACGTAGGTAAAAGTTGTCTAGTTAACCAAATCAACTTTCATTCCATTATTGGTTTCAATAAATTTATTAGTTGGTTAACTTTTCAAATATATATAACTTTCATATATTCAAAAACTATATTTTCTAAGATTGAATTATACATATAATCACCAATACTTTAATTATAAATTTCTCACTCTGAACTCATTCTAGGGCATTACTAACCCCATCTCTAATGAGTTATCTCATTCTAAGATACTGCTGATCCTATCTCTAATGAGTATTCTTATTGGATATTACTAATCCAATCTCTGACGAGTCTTTTGTTCAGTTCTAACAAGTTGTACCCCAAAGATTTGAGCTAACCAGAGCTTTGATACCAACTGTAAAGACCCGAAAATCCCTGGCTTTTGAATCGACCATAAACCACACAGGTCTGATTCAAAGGTTGGAAATCCTCGAATACTTAAACTTTGGGAATACAATACATCAGAATAATAAAAGCAGACTTTTATTACATTACAATAATGTTACATCATAGTACAGAATATATCAGAGTATATCAAAATTAAATTATAGCGAAGATAAATTTTACTTAAATATAATACAGTGCAGCGGAGGACTTTTCTAAGCTATGGACACAGCTTTAAGCTTCGATCCAGGATCATGCTAAAAGAATAGATATCTGCAAACAAGCTACTCGACTGCCCGTGTGGAAAAGAGGGCACCCGAGTTTGCCAGTTAAACAAACTACAGGTCAATCATGGGACTGGTATGAGAAATCTAACTTAACTTATCTAATAATAAAGCGAATCACAAGACCACGCCGCTAATGCGGAACGGGTTTACTCCATTGGATTGCCAGTGCATAAAATAAAGTAAATCGTTAAACAACGCAATGCTTTTTAGAAAAATAAAACAATTATAAGACCCAAGTCCCATCACACAATGCTATGCAAACCGGAGGATAGGGTTTACCTTATAATGGTCAAAAGACGCTTGATACAATAAAATGGATTTGATATTATTATTAGTATATATATGTTTCAAAAACATTTCAATCATAATGTATCAATCATAGACGGCATGGGTACCATATATCATGTCGCCATACTAGTTCTACAATCAAAACCGCAAGGTCGTTTTGGAAGTTGGATTTCCAACATGAAATTGAGGCTAGGGATCGTCCTCTCCGATTCGAGACACTCTAGCAAATGCCTCAGGATCCCCCGTAGTGAACCCTTGGATCTTCAGGGCCGGTCCCCACCTAACGGTAGTGGATTAGTTATGCCTGAACACACGTTTCCCGGTTCCTTTGAACCTATAGTATGGCCACTAACAACCTATAAAACCCGAGGTACCTCAATCCATCATCCATATAAGTAAAATACCAACCAATTTAAGCACTGACACTACCCCTAGCTAGAAAGAAACGTGTGCACTCCCTGCAGTCCTACTCCCGTTTTTGACTCATACCGGGATGTGAGGCTCGCGAAGTCATGCTATACACAAAGATACGCCTAAACAGGCTATGCTTTGATCATCCCACAAGGCCTTGCTTTTCAACAAAATCCTTGATTAATTGCATCTTGGCATGCCACCTTGTTAATCCATACCATACCATTGACTTCTGCCAATATATAACCTCTAAGCTCGTATGTCTCAGAGAAGGGTGTTAACCACCAAACAGATATATATTAACAGAGATCAACGAATACAGTATAAAGGAATACAACGTCAGACATGCGATCCATTTACAAGTCCGTTCTGGGTCTGAACGAAACCGGAGGCACCTTATACCTCGCATATCCGAACAATCAACACTACGTCCGGACGGCCCACCACTGTAGCCCCTTCAAGGTAGCTACTCCAATCATGGGCGTCAGTGGTAACTCATCCATTCGACATGAAGATCATCGGTCTTCAATCGCCATCTTCAAATCTTAGACTTAGATCGTCGTATACATTATTCAGAATGGGTTAAACCCGGTCTTTCCGAATAACTCGCGTGATTTAAAATCAAGTGCTATATAAACATGTCAATGCCTCATTCCAATTCAGAATATTCTTTAACTAAAATATTCACATTATTAAGGAAAGGATTTTATCAAAATATATCCTTTAAATTTATTCTTTAATCTTCCTTTTTGATCTTTTGTTTCAAAAGATTCTATTTAAACCTTTATCCATATTCAACCAAATTATGGTCTATCCAAACTAGTCGGGATTTACATCCTACCGAGGCAGTTATTTATTATTTAATCCCAATCCCAACCTATTCATCTTCATTCGTTCCGGTAAATTTAATTACCATTTCCCGTTTAAATCTAATTAAAGATTTAACTATCGCATGGAATTAAACTGGTGGAACTTCATTTCCATTACTTCTTAAATTCAATAATTTTAATCACTTTATTACCCTCCAATCTAATTAAAGATTTATTAAAAACTTCATTTAGTTTTAATCTTCGAAAATCATTATTAAATGATTAATCAACTTCAGGGAATTAATCTTATCTTTAATCCGGGTTAAAGGACAAATGTAACTTAAACATAATTCACGATAAACCTAAATTCATATTTCATTAATTTCCCATTTAATATATTAAATTAGGAAAATCTCATTTAAATCTTAATTAAAAGATTTATTCTTTCAAAAAGGTTCAAGAATAGTGTTAATTAAGACACCATTCACGAAAAACCCAAAATCTAACTTGATATTAGATATAAGACTTTAAATAGAAATTTTATCGACTTATATACAATATCAAATTCTAAAATCAACGGATATCATATCAGAAATAACGATATTAAATATCTTCCAAATTTCCAAAATAATATCCGTACAATCATAGAAATAAATATTGAAATAATCTGTAGATAATTTCCATTTAAGTCCAATTCAATTCAATATATTCATTGGAAATTCTTAATTATAATAAAACCATTCTAAAAATCCTTTTATTTATTTTAAAAAATAAATCAGTTATTCTGATAAAGATATCACATATCTTTATAAACTTGGAATTTTTATCAAAAACCCTTTTAAATCGTTTATTATGATTTATCATAATTTCTCAAAATCTAACCATTGGATTTCAAATCTTAAATACTCATTGGAAAACTCTTTTCGAAACGAACCTATAGGTTCTGGTTTCAGAAGAACCCGACGGTCGGATTTTCCGCTACGTCAAATCAAAGTTAACAGCCGAAATTCGCGAACTGTCGCTGCGTGAAACGTTCTATTCAAACCATTATAAATATATAATATATATTTCGTCGATTTCCTTTCAAAACATATTCTAAAATGTTTATAAATTTTTTTATAAAACGATTCCAACTTTTATTTCAATTTTAAATCCAAACTGAATATTCTATCTATTATCATATTAAAATAATATTATTTCCAAAATATTAATTTTGAAATTAGCTCTTTTAATATTCATTATAAAATGGATAAAATAAATCGATAAACATGTTTGGGTTAAAATGGCGTTGCTAATTAAAACAGGTTAAGTAGCCCAATTCAGTGTCTTATTCATTTATATTTTATACTAGGCCAGACCTCCCACATTAAGCCTGCGACTTGTTGATGCTGGATATGCCGGTTGGTTCCGGGCAGACTTATCCGACAAGTTGGGCTTAACCTCGTGTCATGGCCCGTTTCATATTCGCGCACTTGGACTCCTCACATTAGGCCCAACATTTGTGGCTGCTGGATATGTCGGTTGGGTCCGGGCAGACTTCCACCACAAATGTGACCTAACCTCGTGTCCAAGTACATTAGGTTACATTTGTGGTGGAAGTCTGCCCGGACCCAACCGGCATGTCCAACAGCCAAAAATGTTGGGCCTAATGTGAGGGGTCCAAGTGCGCAAATACGAAACGGGACATGACACGAGGTTAAGCCCAACTTGTGGGATAAGTCTGCCCGGAACCAACCGGCATATCCAGCATCCACAAGTCGTAGGCTTAATGTGGGAGGTCTGGCCTAGTATAAAATATAAATGAATAAGACACTGAATTGGGCTATTTAAGTTGTTTTAAATAACAACGCCATTTTAACCCGAACATGTTTATCGATTTATTTTATCCATTTTATAATGAATATTAAAAGAGCTAATTTCAAAATTAATATTTTGGAAATAATATTATTTTAATATGATAATAGATAGAATATTCAATTTGGATTTAAAATTGAAATAAAAGTTGAAATCGTTTTATAAACGAATTCATAAACATTTTAGAATATGTTTAGAAAGGAAATCGACGAAATATATATTATATATTTATAATGGTTTGAATAGAACATTTCGCGCAGCGATCATTCGCGAATTTCGACTGTTAAATTTGATTTGACGTAGTGGAAAATCCGACCGTCGGGTTCTTCTGAAACCAGAACCTATGGGTTCGTTTCGAAAAGAGTTTTCCAATGAGTATTTAAGATTTGAAATCCAACGGTTAGATTTTGAGAAATTATGTTAAATCATAATAAACGATTTAAAAGGGTTTTTGATAAAAATTCCAAGTTTATAAAGATATATGATATCCTAATCAGAATAACTGATTTTTTTTTTGAAATAAATAAAAGGATTTTTAGAATGGTTTTATTATAATTAAGAATTTCCAATGAATATATTGAATTGAATTGGACTTAAGTGGAAATTATCTACAGATTATTTCAATATTTATTTCTGTGATTGTACGGATATTATTTTGGAAATTTGGAAGATATTTAATATCGTTATTTCTGATATGATATCCGTTGATTTTAGAATTTGATATTGTATATAAGTCAATAAAATTTTGTATTTAAAGTCTTATATCTAATATCAAGTTAGATTATGGGTTTTTCGTGAATGGTGTCTTAATTAACCCTATTCTTGAACCTTTTTGAAAGAATAAATCTTTTAATTAAGATTTAAATGAGCTTTTCCTAATTTAATATATTAAATGGGAAATTAATGAAATATGAATTTGGGTTTATCGTGAATTATGTTTAAGTTACATTTGTCCTTTAACCTGGATCAAAGATAAGATTAATTCCCTGAAGTTGATTAATCATTTAATAATGATTTTCGAAGATTAAAACTAAATGAAGTTTTTAATAAATCTTTAATTAGATTGGAGGGTAATAAAGTGATTAAAATTATTGAATTTAAGAAGTAACGGAAATGGAGTTCCACCAGTTTAACTCCATGCGATAGTTAAATCTTTAATTAGATTTAAACGGGAAATGGTAATTAAATTTATCGGAATGAATGAAGATGAATAGGTTGGGATTGGGATTTATTAATAAATAACTGCCTTGGTAAGATGTAAATCCCGACTAGTTTGGATAGACCATAATTTGGTTGAATATGGATAAAGGTTTAAATAGAATCTTTTGAAACAAAAGATCAAAAGGGAAGATTAAAGAATAAATTTAAAGGATTTATTTTGATTAAATCCTTTCCTTAATAATGTGAATATTTTAGTTAAAGAATATTCTGAATTGGAATGAGGCGTTGACATGTTTATATAGCACTTGATTTTAAATCACGCGAGTTATTCAGAAAGACCGGGTTTAACCCATTCTGAATAATGTATACGATGATCTAAGTCGAAGATTTGAAGATGGCGATTGAAGATCGATGATCTTCATGTCGAATGGATGAGTTACCACTGACGCCCATGATTGGAGTAGCTACCTTGAAGGGGCTACAGTGGTGGGCCGTCCGGACGTAGTGTTGATTGTTTGGATATGCGAGGTATAAGGTGCCTCCGGTTTCGTTCAGACCCAGAACGGACTTGTAAATGGATCGTATTTCTGACATTGTATTACTTTATACTGTATTCGTTGATCTCTGTTAATATATATCTGTTTGGTGGTTAACACCCTTCTCTGAGACGTACGAGCTTAGAGGTTATATATTGGCAGAAGTCAATGTTATGGTATGGATTAACAAGGTGGCATGCCAAGATGCAATTGATCAAGGCTTTTATTGAAAAGCATGGCCTTGTGGGATGATCAAAGCATAGCCTATTTAGGCGTAGCTTTGTGTATAACATGACTTCGCGAGCCTCACACCCCGGTATGAGTCAAAAACGGGAGTAGGACTACAGGGAGTGCACACGTTTCTTTCTAGCTAGGGGTAGTGTCAGTGCTTAAACTGGCTGGCATTTTACTTATGTGGATAATGGATTGAGGTACCTCGGGTTTTATAGGTTGTTAGTGGTCATACTATAGGTTCAAAGGAACCGGGAAACGTGCGTTCAGGCATAACTAATCCACTACCATTAGGTGGGGATCGGCCCTGAAGATCCAAGGGTTCACTGCGGGGAATCCTGAGGCATTTGCTAGAGTGTCTCGAATCGGAGAGGACGATCCCTAGCCTCGATTTCATGATGGAAATCCAACTTCCAATACGACCTTGCGGTTTTGATTGTAGAACTAGTATGGCGACATGATATATGGTACCCATGCCGTCTATGGTTGATACATTATGATTGAAATGTTTTTGAAACATATATACACTAATAATAATATCAAATCCGTTTTATCGTATCAAGCATCTTTTGACCATTATAAGGTAAAACCCTATCCTCCGGTTTGCGTTGCATTGTGTGATGGGACTTGGGTCTTATAATGGTTTCATTTTTCTAAAAAGCATTGCGTTGTTTAACGATTTACTTTATTTTATGCACTGGCAATCCAATGGAGTAAACCCGTTCCGCATTAGCGGCGTGGTCCTATGATTCGCCTTATTATTAGATTAGTTAAGTTAGATTTCTCATACCAGTCCCATGACTGACCTGTAGTTTATTTCACTGGCAAACTTGGGTGCCCTCTTTTCCACACGGGCAGTCGAGTAGCTTGTTTGCAGATATCTATTCTTTTAGCAGGATCCTGGATCAAAGCTTAAAGCTGTGTCCAGAGCTTAGAAAAGTCTTCTGTTGCACTGTATTATATTTAATGTAAAATTTATCTTCCGCTATAATTTAATTTCGATCTACTCTTGAAACGACCCGTAACTTCCCCGTGAAGGAAACCCGGATACTTTGAGAACAACACACAAAAGAACGCAGACAGAGGAACATTTCATTGTTTATTACAACAATTCCATCAGAATACAAGAATATACAGAGTATAAATCAATATGACCCATTATAAAATATCAGAGATTACAATACATTACATAGCAGCAGAAAATAATACAATACACAACTAGAAGAGATATACGGATACATAGCTTTCCGGATATCATTCCAGCTGTAAACCAGGTTCCTGTGAATATAAATCTGCAAAACCAAAACTACTAGCTGCCCATGTCAAAATAAGGGCACCCAGAGTTTAGGTTAAAACAATAAACTCTGAGTCAGTCATGGGACTGGTGTGAGAACTAAAACAGTTATTAATCTTCTTTTTAAAGTCAGGTAAATCAAGGGACCACGCCGTATAACACGAAACGGGTTTCCTCCCAAGAATACCAGTGCATAAAACAAACAGCGCAATGCTAAATAAAGAAAAATGAAGCTATTATAAGACCCAGGTCCCATCACACAATGCAACGCAAGCCGGAGGATAGGGTTTTACCTTATAATAGCCAAAGAATGCTTGATACGTTTAAAAACAAATCATTTTGATATTACTATAAGTGTATAGTGTCAAAACAATTTCAATCATAAATATCAATCATAGATGGCATGGGTACCATATATCATGTCGCCATACTAGGCTCTACAATCAAAACCGCAAAGTCACGTATTTGTAAATTGGATTTCCGTCTGTGAACCGAGCCCAGGGATCGTCCTCTACCGATTCGAGACGCTCTAGCCCGTGTCTCAGGAACAGCCGCAACTGCCCCTTGGATCGTCAGGGCCGGTCCACCGATGTGCATTATAATGCCTGAACACTGCGTTTCCCTACCCTATGGGGTGTCAACGAGTCAACAAATGACTCCATCGGCTCCACATAGTCACCGATATATCCGAGGCGGCTTGCAACAACAACAACCACATAAGTCAAACTCGTCAGGGCGTGTAAAACCATTCAACTTAACTAATCTCCAGTTAGTTTCTGATTTTCTTAACTCAGTTGGGTCTAAGAACAGTATTATTGAAGATACCGTTCACGACAACCCAAAATCACATTCCATTAATTATCGGGTTAAAGAACAAGTGTTATTTAAAACATTGTTCACGATAAACCCAAAAATCAATACCAATTCAATTCCAATTAAATATTATTTAATGGGTACACTTCATTAAATCTAAATAAAAAGATTTAATCATTTTCTCAACTGGGCTTAAGAACAGTGTTAATGAAGACACCATTCACGACAAACCCAAATCACATTTGATATTAAATACAAGACTCTGAATAGAAAATATATCGGCTTACATTCAATATCAAATTCTACGACCAACAAATATCGTATTGGAAATAACGAGATATATATATCTTTCAAATTTCCATATTAACATCTGTATAATCACGAAATCCAACATTGAACTATTCCGAAGATGATTTCGATTCAAATCCATTCCAATTCAATTATTGGAAATCCTGGTTATTTTCAAAACCATTTCAAAACCTATCTATTTATTTGAAAATAAATAAATTATCATTCTAGTTCAAAACTAGTTCATTTCGATAAAAATCTATTTTTATCTTTTCTAACATGGAATTTTTCATCCTAATTCTTCACAAATCATTTCTTATGATTTTATACAAATTATTACTATTTTTAATAATTTTATCAAGGCCCGTACAGTCGATTTCCATCAACGTCCATCGAACTGCACTTACAGCGACCATTCCCCAAATTTGATTTGGACATAATTCCAAATCCATCCGTTAGATTTCTATTCTCTAATAGTCGTTAGAAAGCTCTTTTCGATACGAACACAACGGTTCCAGTTTTAGGAGAATCCGACGGTCGGATCTCCCACAATGTCCATTCGAAGTCAATGGTTGAAATTTGTGAACTGCCGCGGCGCGTTCTATTCAGGCCATTATAATATATATATATATATAATATTTCGTCGATTTCCTTTCAAAACGTATTTTACAAATCGTTTAAAATTCGTTTGCAAAACGATTTCAACTTCATTTTCAAATTCGAATCAAAATTGAATTTTTCAATATAAATTCGTTTTAATTTCATTTCAAATCGATTTCAATTCAAATCAATTTCAGTTCAATTTCAATACGTATTAAATTAAATTCAAAACGATTTCATTTCTATTTCAATCTAATTCGAATTTCAATTCTATTCAGTTTAATTCGAATTTCAGTTCTTTTCAATTTAATTCAAATTTCAATTCTTTTCAATATAATTCGAATTTCAATTCTTTCAATATAATTTGAATTTCAATTCTTTTCAATTTAATTCGAATTTCGAAATCACATTCAATATTCATTGAAAAATGAATAAAATCGATATAAATATCGTTCGCGTCAAAATGGCGTCAATCTAATCAACACGGCTTCATATTTTCCATTTTCAAATATTCTATTTCAAATATTTTTATTTCAAATATTTCTTTTTCAAATATTTCTACTCAAATATTTCTTTTTCAAAACTGGAATGAGGCCTAATCAATTACCATACAATGTTAATTATATGGATTTTCTACAATACATGTATAAAATAACAACGATAAATAATCAACCATCATCCAGAGTGCACCACACAACTGCATAAGCATTAAATATAAATATTTAACGCTTACACAATCTGTCAATCCATCGATTGACATACAACTAAACAATCGGGATTAGTGTACGTCAAATCTCATCCCAATACCCATGTGGGGTTTCAAATCAACCATCACAGATTTTATTTGTGCAGTTGGGCGATGTATAAAATTTATCGTCCCAATCAATGTCAGTCAAATCAGTGTATATAAACAAATCTCCAATTTGTTTATTACTATTTATTTTACATACACGTCAAAAAATATATTTTTAACTATAAAATATTTTTAACTATATAAATATTTTAATTCATTTCACATCACATCACACAATCAACTACACATCAAAATCAAACAAACAAGCATACAAGCCGTCCATGGTCTGTGGACGACGGGTGTTGGGTGCTACTAAACACCGTCTGCATCCTAGTATATATTTTTAACTAGAAATTTAAATTAAAGGTGAGGAGTGCTCGCCGACTAGCTAAACCAATGCCACGACTCTTCTTATGTAGGAATCTTCGCCGTTCTCGCCTTTTGTCACTTTCGTTGCCCGTATTCACTACATATATAAAAATCACATTTTTATATTGTTGCTATGTATATGAAAATCACATTTTTATAATCACTCTATATGGATAAAAATCTCATTTTTATACCGCTACTATATAGATAAAAAATCTATTTTTACACCACTACTATATAGATAAAAATACTATTTTTACACCGCTACTATATAGATAAAATCCTATTTTTACACCGCTACTATATAGATAAAAATTCTATTTTTATCACACTATTCTCTATATAAAAATTATATTTTTATCTTGCTAGTAATATAATAAAAATTATATTTTTATTACTCTACATGAATAAAAATCATATTTTTATTCTACCTATGATCTATCGAATTTTATTTGTTTGCTATAAAAATCACATTTTTATTATTTCTACTTTATAAAAAATGCAATCTTTCACTTCATGAAAATGTAATCTTTACCCTAATTAAAAATATAAACTTTAGGTGAATAAAAATATGAGCTTTAAGTAAAATAAAAACCAAAACTCTATGTAAGTAAAAACATAACTTTAAGTAAGTAAAAATATAAGCTTTAAGTAAATAAAAATATTCACATTCCATATCTTATAAAAAAAACTTACTGTAAAACGGAGGAGGAAGGGTTTTCGGTGCGACCGGGGGCTTGTGGAGGCGGTGGTGTTGCTCAGGGGGTGGCGCCGGATTTCTTCAGGTGGGGCGGCCTTCTGTTGGCGGGTTCAAACGATTTGGGAGGGGCTAGGGCGTTGGATTCATCGATGGGGGTTGCTCGATTTGGGACTTCGTGGGTTGGGGGGGTTCGAAGGGAGGAGGAGCTTTAGAGGCGGCGCTGGCGATGGGGCAGCGGCCGGTGGTGGACGGCGGTGAACAAAAAGGGGGGGCGACGAATGTTGAGCGGGTTTTTTTCCTTATTGTGATTTTGAATGGGGGGGGGGGGGGTTGAAGTGAAAAGGGGGAAAGAGAGAGGTATTTATTTTATATATTATTTAATTTCAAAAAGCTACTTTTACTTTCAACCTCCAAACGTGACCCACCGCCTGTCTTCCATAGCTAATTACCCCCATTCCGAACACAATGGGATATGTATCACAAGCTGATTCGATCGTTTCGATCAGTTTTCATCAAAATCAAAATATGACTCTATATATTGAAGTTTAACGCGTATTTCCTTTTACCGGGGCCACGAATGAACTCTAAAAATTCCCTAAATATATTTTCTAGATTTGTATTGACGATACGGTCCTAATAAACTAATTTCATCGAATTCTGAGACCATTTGAAAAATGGCCATTTTCTAGTCGTTTAAAATCAACTAAAACTGGTCAAACGCGTTTTCCTTCGCCACGCTCACATATTGATTCAGAAAATTATGAATTTTGAAACCTAGCAATAACTTGACATCCCGGATCCAACAAAAGTGGTTTCGTCAAAAACCGAGGTCGTTTGCAAAATTCCCATTTTTAAGGGCTTGAATTCCATAGCGACTATTTTGAATTTTCAACTGGACATATCTTTTGATTCCCGCTATGAAATTTCAATTTTTCGGATTCGTTGGAAAGATATTCTAAATTAGATTCTAATATTTTTGGTTTTGTCAAAATCCGGTTTATTTTGCACCCGGTACATTCATCTGAACTTTGAAATCAAATTATCGAACTACCGCGCCATTTCAGGCTCGTTATATAATTAAAATAAATTATTTATATTCTAATGACGATTCGAATAAATATATACGTTCGAATTCTATTCAAATTAAATTTCTCGTCGTCATTATTTAAAATAAATCATTTTAAATATTCAAAATTCATTAAAATTACCAAAATAAAATTTTTAAATTAGCCCAGAATTTTCGGGTTATTACAACTTTGATATATTCTGTACTCTGATGTAACATTATTGTAATGTAATAAAAGTCTGCTGTTATTGTTTTGATGTATTGTATTCCCAAAGTTAAAGTATTCGAGGATTTCCAACCTTTGAATCAGACCTGTGTGGTTTATGGTCGATTCAAAAGGTGGGGATTTTCGGGTCTTTACAGCTGCACTACCCTAAATTTCGTCCATTTCAGTCCTATAGCTCCTTTTTTTTCCTTTTTTTTGATCAATCCCTTATATCTCAGGCCTCGCAGTTTCTTTCTTAAGCCAACTGTTAGTCCTTCCTCTCAGTCACCCAGTCCCAATCCTCATTAATTACATCATTCATATGCTCCAGTTCAAAAATAAACATAGAGCCAACTCCTAAAAACACAGCATTACCGCTCTCTTCTCACCACCATCACTCTTCCAGCCTTCCAACTACTTCTGACCCCAGATCTCCTTTACAGGTCACGAACAAAACTGCTCCTATATCCCATGAAAAAATCACACATGAATAATCATAGTACCCCTTCAACATACATACACTCATGCTCCCCAAAGAAATGCTCTCCTTCCTATAGCTCTTCCACAAATATACGCTACCTCCATAGTTTAAATCCGATCGCCAGAAAATTTCCGACCGGAAGCACTTTCAGGTGTTGTACTCGACATAGCAACCACAAGTTCCAAAGCCAACAGTTGCCAGAGTCTGACAATCGATGTTCCTCAACCTGATAAACTGAACGCCATAATTCACATCCGAAATTGAAGAGCACGTCGGCAGGAAACAAAAAATACCACCTTTCGAATTTCAGAGATTTTATATGAATATTGGTGGACTCATGAAGAGGACAATTTTGGGTTTCTTTATGTTTAGAAGAAGAAAATAAAATGAGAGAACCGTGTGTATTTATACTTGAAAATCCATGTGTGCCAAGAAAATGGTACTAATTGGTCTGCTACTAGGCTTTTAGGTAGGTCTGCTTCTCCAGATTACTTCGTCTCCACGGAGTTGAAAATAGGTCGGCGAAATGAGGCTTGGCCTTCACGTAAAATGTGCTATAGCATAGCCGCACAGGTGAGGTCAGTATGAGGAATAGTGTATTATACTTAGATTTTTCTCTTTTTAGTTTTTAGGGTGGCACGGGCAGGTAGGTGTTAAGCCTTTGGACGCATATATTTATGTGTACCTGGCAAACGAGCTTTGTAGTATTTAAGAAAACAGAATAGCAAATTTTAGTTCGGTAGTCTCTATTTGTATGAAACATCAGTGTAACGACCCGAAAATCCGGACCAATTTGAGCTAACCAAAAACAAAAGTCCAACCCCAAATATCACGGAAATTCGAACCATTAATAGAAAGAAGTTAGAGGGTGAGGATAGATAAGATAGAAACTTAGAATAGAAGAAGAAGAACACAACATCAGAGTAACACGAATCTCACAGCGGAACGAATAACATATAATATATATAACATAACTTGAAATATACATTTGTACTTGAATATACATCAATATCAACGTACATCACTTACAACACAGCAGAAATAACTATAGCTATATGATCCTGAAGCCTCCTGCTCCAAGCTCTTCCAGTATATCTGTAAATTCCCGACTACTTGACTGCCCGTACAAATTTAGGCACCCAAGAGTTTAGGGAAAACAACAAAGTAAACTCCGGGTCAGTCATGGGACTGGTATGAGTAAACAGTTTAAAACAGTTTCAGAAAACTAAATGATATCTCATAAGACCACGCCGTATAACACGGAACGGGTTTTTCCCTTATGAAAATCCAAACACTTGACTTATCTTTATATCAAAACTCTTTTGATATTATAATAATGTCTAAATCAAGTAGATAACAATCTAGTGGAACGCTTGCATCTCACGTTCCACATATATAATATACAATCAAAACCGCAAGCACGTATTGGGTATTTGGTTTTCCAACTATGACAAGGTATGGAACCACCTTCCGCTGGTATATCTCTAGAGGAGAATACACCGAGTTCAACAAGAATATCTTGCAACTCAGCCACACATGACCGACCACTCATTTCGCTTGAGTGTATCGAATGTATATCACCAACGGTTGGGATCAACAACCGTTTCCCGAATGGGACAGCATCGACAATAGATTTTTAGAAGTAAATGAAACTCTAGATCAGGTGATTATACACCCTAATAGGTGCGACCTACATAGCCAGGCTGCTTGCCCGATTTCTGTCATTTACCGGTTGATGAGGCTAGAAGCTACGCTTTATCATCACACCAGATTCACTTCGAATGTCACATCGTCAAATCCATCAAATCACCGATTGACGTCCTCAACAGTACATTACGTGTTAGCTAAAAGAAGTTTCCTTCTCCGCTTCCACTCTTGGTACGGTTGAAGAAATCAATGTACGTGACCATTCTGGAAATACTCTGTCAGACATTCATCCATACAAGTCACCCAGGAACAGGATGAACCGAAGGTACTATTTCTATTAATAGAAAAAGTCCTTGTACTCTACTCCGTCTTCGATTATCTTTATATAATCTGATTCGCACGCTACTGCCGATATGGAGTGGTTCTTCGGATAATAATCCAACCGGTCTCTCCATATTGACAACGATGGTCAAAACTTCGATAGTATGTGATTTAACTATCGAATAAAAACAAGTGTTTCGATAGTCGATGATTTAACTATCGAATAAAACAAGTGTTCATCCAAACATCCAACAATCACGGAACCTTTAATTAATATTCCATTAATTAAATCTCTTCTCTATTTCTTTATCAATATTTGTTAACCAAATATTTTCAATAACCATATTGGCCTTATACGTTATTTGGAAAACATTTCCATATATCGCCTTCTTTTATTTTCTAAATTTTAGAAAATATTCATTATTCTATTTCCAAGCTTTGCACATATTTGGGTTAAAACAGATGTTGTGTAAAACATCGTTACGACAACCCAAATACAGTATTTAACTAATTCTTATTCCACATTGATCTTCGAGCCTGAATCTTGCTACTTATCGGTATATCATGAAATCAACCAAGTTGGGGTATAATTACCTCTCAGACCTTGACTGAATAACATTTAACGTCAAAACAGACAAGACTACTTACTCGAATAACCAATATCATACCACTACTTTTTCACTTTTAAACACATATATACTTTCTCTTTTATCCTTACGAGGTTTTATTCTTATACTTCCTTTTTGATTATACTATTCTATTTCTAAGTTCGTTTTCTTATCGACTTCTATATATTTTGATATGTTAATTTCTAACCATCAAATTATCTTAAAAATATTCTATCTCCTTAAATTCCCGGAAAAATTCGCCATAACCTCCTTTGTACCGGGAGCATCGGGAAATTTCAAATAGCTTTCCCGGTCCTTCTTATCTCAAAAAGAAAAAGAAAAAGCCAAGCGGCTTGCCGATACAGCGCATAAAATCTCATATATGAATTAAATGCGTACCTTTTTGTCGGGCATTCTATTTATTTCACTTCTATACTTTATTCCATACCTGTCTCCTGTATCTATACCTGTCCAATCTATTTTAACTATACCAATCGTTTTAACTCAATTTGTTAATTAAATCTGTTACTTAACTTTTCAGTCTATTTCACCTTCTTATTTGAACACGACATGTTCAAATATATCTTAACTGCATATTAACAAATTCTAATTATACTCATACTCTCGTTTCCTTATCGATTACTTTATTCAAATTCCAATTCAATTCTATTTGAATTCTCTTTATTTAAAACTTCATTTGAATTCTATTTTCAAATTCTATAGTTTAAAGTCCATTCGAATTCTATATTCAAATTCTATAGTTAAAGTCCATTTGAATTCTATATTCAAATCGTTTAAAGTCCCTTTGAATTTCTATATTCAAATCTATAGTTTAAAGTCTATTTGAATTTCTATATTCAAATCTATAGTTTAAAGTCTATTTGAATTTCTATATTCAAATCTATAGTTCAATTCCTTATATTCAAAGTCCATTTGAATTCTCTTATTATTTATAAACAACGTTTATAACTTCAATTCAAATCCCACCTTTCCATTTATAAACAACTTTATAAATTCGATTCAAATTCCATCCTTTTATTTATAAACAACTTTATAAATTCGATTCAAATTCCATCCTTTTATTTATAAACAAAGTTTATAAATTCAATATTCATTCATATATATTCAAAACAAGTTAATGTTTTCTATAGTTCATTAAAAATTCAAATTCTATTTATAAAAAATAGAATTCCCCTTTTTAAATTTCAAATACCCTCTTCGATATTTTTATGAATCAATATTCAAGCCCAGGGATATTTTAAACAATCAATCAACCAATTTTCAATCATTTGATTTTTAACACATCATATAGGAATATATATGAAATCAAACAAACAACAAACATAATATATATTTTTGAGGAATCCAGTTGGATTCCTCCAACCTGTTTTTCCTGCATCCATAGACGTTAGTCAACATAGTAATACCCATCCTGCTTCGAGGCAGGATATCGCGGTATGAAGGTCATCCACTAATCATAGCGTGGGGCGTATAGGGTAATCATCCGCTATGAAACTGCGGGCATCCGCTAATGAAACTGCGGGAATCCAACCAATCATCAACCCAATATATATATATATATAATAGTCCTAAATAACTAATATATATTTTAAATCCACCAAACAATATTCAAACAAGCATAGCAATTATTTTTAACAACTAGAAATAATTCTAATTAAATGGTGAGTGAGGTTTACTCACCGTGGTTTTAATTTGCTGAGATAGCGATTCACTTTCAATTAAATCAAACAAATGTTCAATTTAAATGAAAACCATAGCTAGCTTTAATTCACTTCAATCCAAAATCACTTCAAAGTAATTTCCCATAGGATTTCCAGTACTCCATTTTATCGACACTTAAGCCATTTCTCCTTTTTATAACTTCTTCATTTTCGAACTGTCGAGCACCAACACCTCAGGCCCCTCAAAGCTGCTACAGCGAATCAACCGAAAAAGCCCCAACTACCATTTCACATTACACCACAAAAAAATACTGCTTATACCCCATTCTCCCTTGTTTTCCCCAACCACATTTGCTTGATGACTTGCGAACAGTAAACTGGAAGCCAAAGCTCCTCCAGTCAACTCGAAATTCACCTCAGCATCTACCTGACATGAAACTTCATATCGTACCACCCCTGAAGCAACCAAATCTTAACAGCAACATCGAGCTTCCCTGTACCCACGAAAATCTCCTTTTTTTACCCCCCAATCAACCATTACTGACCTCGAATCCATCGTCAGCAACACTCAGAACCCCATCGCGACTTTATCAGAGTCGAACACCAACTACAGGACAGATCGCGACTTCCTTTAATAGATCGAACTCGTTTGGCACCAAACATGCGCAAGAACCAACGTCGCCAGCACCTGTGACTGTCGCTCAAATCCGAGCATCCCCAAATCGTGAGCTGATTGAAGTTGCGAGCTTCTGGGAATTTCCGCGTTCTTCGATTGGTTTAGCTGATCTCGCGAGCGCCCATACCCACCCCTGAGCATGAAGAGACCGTCGAGCTTCTGATCGCAACTCGCGATTTTGATTCTCTCTTTTTTCGATTTACTTTACAGAATGAGAGCAGCCCTTTTCGATTTGTGGAAGAATGAAGTAAGAGTTATCGTGGTGTTTTATTTTGATATCAGGGAGTTCGGTCATTTATAGAGTGGACGGATGGACAAGGAGGAGGCCACGATTTTTATACTTAGTGGATGAGAAGGGAGCACATGGCTGTCATATTTTGTGGTGAAGGTGGAAGACACATCTCTTCTATATTTTGTTTTAATTAAATCAAAACCCGTATCCTTTAATTAAAATACACCCTGGTTCTTAACTCCTTTCTGAACGCAACGACTGTCAATTTTAGGGTAACACCCCTATTCTGAACCCACTAGGACGGGTTTCAAAGTCCGGTTTGATCATCTGTAGAAGATATGAATTTAAATCAATATAGTTTAATTTAACAACAATTTATTTCTTCGATAATAAATTTATATTATCGTTTATAAATTCGAACAGAATTCTAATTAATTAATTGAATTAATTTTGCCTACGTTTTCAATTCGAATTGAATTATTACAGCTCTCGTATTTCGATAAATATATTCGAAATAAATCGTATATCGATTATAAATTGATAATCCAATATAAAAATTCATTTATTTTCTCAACTCAATATTTAAATCTATTTTAAATATTTAAAATTAGTTGGCCGAAATCCCGGGTCATTACATTCTTCCCCACTTAAAATAATTTCGTCCTCGAAATTGCTAAGGTAGGAAAAGTGCTAAAAACCCAATAACTTTATCAAAACTTATTTATGTTGATACTCAACATTTCAAACTTCCTTACGTAACTCTCTTTCGAATAAATCCATATTCGATAACTCCTCCCTTATTCGATAATCTCTTTTTCGAATAACTAGATTCGAAAACCTTTCTTCGAATAAACTGTATTCGATTTACTCTATTCAATTTACTCTTATCAATTAACCCTATCAATTAACTCTGTTTGATTAGCTCTTTTCACTTAACTCCTTCCGAATAAGCTATATTCGATAACTCCTTTTAACTCTATTCGAATAAACTATATTCGATAACTCCTTTCGCTTAATTCTAGATCGCAGCGATCACAATGGTTACGCTTGATTCCCCCGGGAAACATCCGACCGCCCTAGGCTATCTGCAGCCCTGCGAATTACGCTAGCAGTCGTACGAAATGGCAACTTATCCTGAGTAACTATGTTTGACTAATTCTATCTCAATACTATGTTCGATCAACTTTAATTGAATAACTAACATTCAATTAAATTCTAATTCGATTAATTATGTTCAATTAACTTTATCTGGTTAACTCCTTATTTGAATAACAAATATTCGATAAATTCTAATTGAATAACTAATATTCAATTAACTCTACGGATTGACCCTAACTGATTAACTCTAACTGGTTAATTCTTACTCTAATCGATTTATTCTAACTTTAATCGACTTCTCCTATTTGAGTAACTCCTATTGGATAACGTTTTTTCATTTATAAAGATTTACTTTTAGTAACGGTTCTTCACTTTATAAATTTTCTCCTTAATACGTTACTTCACTTATACAAGTGTTGTGTACCCCTTCTATTTAAAACTATCGGTGTAAAAAACCAATATCTCTTCTCTATATAAGTTCGGACTTATATATTTCATCTATCCAATGATAAATATTCAATTTAATTTATAAACTGTTATTTATAAATAAATCTTTTCTATTTATCCATTAAAAACAGATTTCCATTTTCTATTCATCTTCTAAATATTCCTTTGATTAAATTCTATTTATTTAACAAATAAATATCTCATGTATAACATTCTATTTATTTTCTATAAATAAATATTTCCATTTAATCTATTTGTAAATGTTTTTACAAATATTCCCTTCTAAATTTCCCAATTCATATTTCATTCACATTGATTTTACTCAATTTATTCATTTCGATCCATTTAACTTACTTAAGTTAAATTCAATCTCAATCATTCAAATTCCCATTAACTAGTTGATGATTAACCGTTTTGCCTAGTTCACCCTTTTTATTTGAATATAACTTGTTCAAATATATGTCAACTTAATTATAAACTAATCTAATTATATTTTCAACTCGAGTTATATATTCGATTTCGAATATAAATTCTCAATCTCTTTCACTTATCCAAAAACCCAGTTTCGATTCAAATTTCCTTTAACTAATTATTTTCCAATTCAGTTAATTCAATTTAACCATTTAAAATATGATTTTTGTCTTAAAAATCATTTCACTTACTTCACTGAAGTTCATATTTATTTTATATCTCCAGTCTGGATTTTCTAATTCCAATTCGGATTTTATTTCCTTAAAATCCTTTTGTTTATTCAATTAAACCGTTATGGTTTTTATAATGGTTCTGGCGCTGCTTTTCTAAAATTTTGATTTTGACATAACTCAAAATCTATACGACGAAATCCAGATTTTTCTCTTTCATTAGAAAACTATTGTTCAACCGGTCCCGACGATTTCTTGTTTCAAAGAATTCCGGCTTAATTTGAGTCCTGTATACTCAATTGAAGTTCGAATCGCCAATTTACGAACTACCGCGCTACGACGAGCTCGTTTTAATTATATTTATAAATATAAACGTTTAACTTTGTTTATAATAAATTCAACTTTATTCTGATATATATATCAAATCCATTTTCCATTTCAACATAATATTCCCGATCTAGTTCTCTTCTAATATTCAAATCCTATATATTTACAATATTTAAATTCCATTTGAATTTCTTTATTCAAACTCTATATTTGAATTTCCTTCTACTCAATTTCTATTTGAATTTCCTTCTATTCAAATTCATTTGAATTCCTTATCTTCAAATCCCATTTGAATTTCTTATCTTCAAATCCCATTTGAATTTCTTATCTTCAATTCTCTATTTGAAATCCTTTGAATTTAAATTCTATTTCAAATCCCTTATTCAAATTCCATTTGAAATCCTTTATTCAATTTCTATTTGAATTCCTTATTCAAATTCCTATTTGAAATCCTTTTGAATTTAAATTCTATCTTAACTCCTTTTATTTAAAATTTCTATTTCAAACTTTATATTCCACTTAACCAAATTCCATTTGAATTCTAATATTCAAATCTCTATTTGACTTTTCTTTATTCAAATCCATTTGAATTCCTTTGAATTCAAATTCCATTCCAATTTTTCTTATACAATTTCTATTTGAATTTTTCTTTATTCAAACTCATTTGAATTCCTTTGAATTCAAATTCTATTTCACTTCTATTTGAATTACATATATATTCAAATTCCTTTATTTTACTTCTATTTGAAATCTATATTCCCATTTCACATTTCAAAATTCCTTTAAAGTTATATAAATATATACATATATTTATACCTATCCCAAATTCAAAACATTTGAATTTTCAAACAACTTGTTTCTTTTCAAACAAATTTCCATCAAAAACTTTTCTAAGGCAGCAATTCATCACTTAGAAACTCGGAAATGAACACTGATGAGGTTGCGATCATCATCAGAATTATTTCCCAGCTACTGAATGAGTTCAGTGCTTTATTTCTTTCAAAACCCATTTAGAAAAAAATATTTTCCAAACTCCCAGGATTTAAATTCTGAATTCTGGTTGGAATTCAATTTCAATTTCATCTCCTTTGTATATTTGATTTCATGTACAAATTCCATTAGTTATATATATAACTATTTCTGTTTTATAATCTAATTTGATTATAATCCTAACAATCAACTCAACTATTTGAAAACAATATCGTGTCCAATCTTCTGCTCAAGTGTTCATAAATTCCTATCGACTTCGTGGCGTCCCACGATTCGACCAAAATTTATAATCCACTCAACAGACTAGTCAACACAATATAAAATAGTTTTTATATCAAATAACAAGTACGCTCTCTCGTATATACATATACACTCAACTCATTCTAGGATACTACTGATCCTATCTCTAATGAGCACATTTCCACACAGCCTAGGTATTCGCTCAACCTAAGCTCTGATACCAACTGTAACGACCCGAAAATCCGGACCAATTTGAGCTGACCAAAAACACAAGTCCAACCCCAAATATCACGGAAATTCGAACCATTAATAGAAAGAAGTTAGAGGGTGAGGATAGATAAGATAGAAACTTAGAATAGAAGAAGAAGAAGAACACAACATCAGAGTAACACGAATCTCACAGCGGAACGAATAACATATAATATATATAACATAACTTGAAATATACATCTGTACTTGAATATACATCAATATCAACGTACATCACTTACAACACAGCAGAAATAACTATAGCTATATGATCCTGAAGCCTCCTGCTCCAAGCTCTTCCAGTATATCTGTAAATTCCCGACTACTTGACTGCCCGTACAAATTTAGGCACCCAAGAGTTTAGGGAAAACAACAAAGTAAACTCCGGGTCAGTCATGGGACTGGTATGAGTAAACAGTTTAAAACAGTTTCAGAAAACTAAATGATATCTCATAAGACCACGCCGTATAACACGGAACGGGTTTTTCCCTTATGAAAATCCAAACACTTGACTTATCTTTATATCAAAACTCTTTTGATATTATAATAATGTCTAAATCAAGTAGATAACAATCTAGTGGAACGCTTGCATCTCACGTTCCACATATATAATATACAATCAAAACCGCAAGCACGTATTGGGTATTTGGTTTTCCAACTATGACAAGGTATGGAACCACCTTCCGCTGGTATATCTCTAGAGGAGAATACACCGAGTTCAACAAGAACATCTTGCAACTCAGCCATACATGACCGACCACTCATTTCGCTTGAGTGTATCGAATGTATATCACCAACGGTTGGGATCAGCAACCGTTTCCCGAATGGGACAGCATCGACAATAGATTTTTAGAAGTAAATGAAACTCTAGATCAGGTGATTATACACCCTAATAGGTGCGACCTACATAGCCATGCTGCTTGCCCGATTTCTGTCATTTACCGGTTGATGAGGCTAGAAGCTACGCTTTATCATCACACCAGATTCACTTCGAATGTCACATCGTCAAATCCATCAAATCACCGATTGACGTCCTCAACAGTACATTACGTGTTAGCTAAAAGAAGTTTCCTTCTCCGCTTCCACTCTTGGTACGGTTGAAGAAATCAATGTACGTGACCATTCTGGAAATACTCTGTCAGACATTCATCCATACAAGTCACCCAGGAACAGGATGAACCGAAGGTACTATTTCTATTAATAGAAAAAGTCCTTGTACTCTACTCCGTCTTCGATTATCTTTATATAATCTGATTCGCACGCTACTGCCGATATGGAGTGGTTCTTCGGATAATAATCCAACCGGTCTCTCCATATTGACAACGATGGTCAAAACTTCGATAGTCTGTGATTTAACTATCAAATAAAAACAAGTGTTTCGATAGTCGATGATTTAACTATCGAATAAAACAAGTGTTCATCCAAACATCCAACAATCACGGAACCTTTAATTAATATTCCATTAATTAAATCTCTTCTCTATTTCTTTATCAATATTTGTTAACCAAATATTTTCAATAACCATATTGGCCTTATACGTTATTTGGAAAACATTTCCATATATCGCCTTCTTTTATTTTCTAAATTTTAGAAAATATTCATTATTCTATTTCCAAGCTTTGCACATATTTGGGTTAAAACAGATGTTGTGTAAAACATCGTTACGACAACCCAAATACAGTATTTAACTAATTCTTATTCCACATTGATCTTCGAGCTTGAATCTTGCTACTTATCGGTATATCATGAAATCAACCAAGTTGGGGTATAATTACCTCTCAGACCTTGACTGAATAACATTTAACGTCAAAACAGACAAGACTACTTACTCGAATAACCAATATCATACCACTACTTTTTCACTTTTAAACACATATATACTTTCTCTTTTATCCTTACGAGGTTTTATTCTTATACTTCCTTTTTGATTATACTATTCTATTTCTAAGTTCGTTTTCTTATCGACTTCTATATATTTTGATATGTTAATTTCTAACCATCAAATTATCTTAAAAATATTCTATCTCCCTAAATTCCCGGAAAAATTCGCCATAACCACCTTTGTACCGGGAGCATCGGGAAATTTCAAATAGCTTTCCCGGTCCTTCTTATCTCAAAAAGAAAAAGAAAAAGCCAAGCGGCTTGCCGATACGGCGCATAAAATCTCATATATGAATTAAATGCGTACCTTTTTGTCGGGCATTCTATTTATTTCACTTCTATACTTTATTCCATACCTGTCTCCTGTATCTATACCTGTCCAATCTATTTTAACTATACCAATCGTTTTAACTCAATTTGTTAATTAAATCTGTTACTTAACTTTTCAGTCTATTTCACCTTCTTATTTGAACACGACATGTTCAAATATATCTTAACTGCATATTAACAAATTCTAATTATACTCATACTCTCGTTTCCTTATCGATTACTTTATTCAAATTCCAATTCAATTCTATTTGAATTCTCTTTATTTAAAACTTCATTTGAATTCTATTTTCAAATTCTATAGTTTAAAGTCCATTCGAATTCTATATTCAAATTCTATAGTTAAAGTCCATTTGAATTCTATATTCAAATCGTTTAAAGTCCCTTTGAATTTCTATATTCAAATCTATAGTTTAAAGTCTATTTGAATTTCTATATTCAAATCTATAGTTTAAAGTCTATTTGAATTTCTATATTCAAATCTATAGTTCAATTCCTTATATTCAAAGTCCATTTGAATTCTCTTATTATTTATAAACAACGTTTATAACTTCAATTCAAATCCCACCTTTCCATTTATAAACAACTTTATAAATTCGATTCAAATTCCATCCTTTTATTTATAAACAACTTTATAAATTCGATTCAAATTCCATCCTTTTATTTATAAACAAAGTTTATAAATTCAATATTCATTCATATATATTCAAAACAAGTTAATGTTTTCTATAGTTCATTAAAAATTCAAATTCTATTTATAAAAAATAGAATTCCCCTTTTTAAATTTCAAATACCCTCTTCGATATTTTTATGAATCAATATTCAAGCCCAGGGATATTTTAAACAATCAATCAACCAATTTTCAATCATTTGATTTTTAACACACCATATAGGAATATATATGAAATCAAACAAACAACAAACATAATATATATTTTTGAGGAATCCAGTTGGATTCCTCCAACCTGTTTTTCCTGCATCCATAGACGTTAGTCAACATAGTAATACCCATCCTGCTTCGAGGCAGGATATCGCGGTATGAAGGTCATCCACTAATCATAGCGTGGGGCGTATAGGGTAATCATCCGCTATGAAACTGCGGGCATCCGCTAATGAAACTGCGGGAATCCAACCAATCATCAACCCAATATATATATATAATAGTCCTAAATAACTAATATATATTTTAAATCCACCAAACAATATTCAAACAAGCATAGCAATTATTTTTAACAACTAGAAATAATTCTAATTAAATGGTGAGTGAGGTTTACTCACCGTGGTTTTAATTTGCTGAGATAGCGATTCACTTTCAATTAAATCAAACAAATGTTCAATTTAAATGAAAACCATAGCTAGCTTTAATTCACTTCAATCCAAAATCACTTCAAAGTAATTTCCCATAGGATTTCCAGTACTCCATTTTATCGACACTTAAGCCATTTCTCCTTTTTATAACTTCTTCATTTTCGAACTGTCGAGCACCAACACCTCAGGCCCCTCAAAGCTGCTACAGCGAATCAACCGAAAAAGCCCCAACTACCATTTCACATTACACCACAAAAAAATACTGCTTATACCCCATTCTCCCTTGTTTTCCCCAACCACATCTGCTTGATGACTTGCGAACAGTAAACTGGAAGCCAAAGCTCCTCCAGTCAACTCGAAATTCACCTCAGCATCTACCTGACATGAAACTTCATATCGTACCACCCCTGAAGCAACCAAATCTTAACAGCAACATCGAGCTTCCCTGTACCCACGAAAATCTCCTTTTTTTACCCCCCAATCAACCATTACTGACCTCGAATCCATCGTCAGCAACACTCAGAACCCCATCGCGACTTTATCAGAGTCGAACACCAACTACAGGACAGATCGCGACTTCCTTTAATAGATCGAACTCGTTTGGCACCAAACATGCGAAAGAACCAACGTCGCCAGCACCTGTGACTGTCGCTCAAATCCGAGCATCCCAAAATCGTGAGCTGATTGAAGTTGCGAGCTTCTGGGAATTTCCGCGTTCTTCGATTGGTTTAGCTGATCTCGCGAGCGCCCATACCCACCCCTGAGCATGAAGAGACCGTCGAGCTTCTGATCGCAACTTGCGATTTTGATTCTCTCTTTTTTCGATTTACTTTACAGAATGAGAGCAGCCCTTTTCGATTTGTGGAAGAATGAAGTAAGAGTTATCGTGGTGTTTTATTTTGATATCAGGGAGTTCGGTCATTTATAGAGTGGACGGATGGACAAGGAGGAGGCCACGATTTTTATACTTAGTGGATGAGAAGGGAGCACATGGCTGTCATATTTTGTGGTGAAGGTGGAAGACACATCTCTTCTATATTTTGTTTTAATTAAATCAAAACCCGTATCCTTTAATTAAAATACACCCTGGTTCTTAACTCCTTTCTGAACGCAACGACTGTCAATTTTAGGGTAACACCCCTATTCTGAACCCACTGGGACGGGTTTCAAAGTCCGGTTTGATCATCTGTAGAAGATATGAATTTAAATCAATATAGTTTAATTTAACAACAATTTATTTCTTCGATAATAAATTTATATTATCGTTTATAAATTCGAACAGAATTCTAATTAATTAATTGAATTAATTTTGCCTACGTTTTCAATTCGAATTGAATTATTACAACTCTCGTATTTCGATAAATATATTCGAAATAAATCGTATATCGATTATAAATTGATAATCCAATATAAAAATTCATTTATTTTCTCAACTCAATATTTAAATCTATTTTAAATATTTAAAATTAGTTGGCCGAAATCCCGGGTCATTACATTCAGCTTTTATATTTTTGTGTTAGCATAAATTATATTGTTATGAGATTTCAAGTTTATAGTAGTTGAATCGTGCACCTTAAATGTTAGCCAAATTACTTGTAACATTTAAATTGTGATTTGACTCTTATTTTAATGCTATTTGAAGTATGTACATGCATGGGTTAGAAAACATTTCTCAAGTCAAAATTTCTCAAAATTAACGTCATCATAATAATTAACTTATCGGTAATGCTGTTGTTTGTTTACTCCGTTGCTTGAATGTCAAACCAGCTCTCAATAAACATCCTTATTGTAATATGTTCGTTTAAGTTCTAATGTTTTTGCAGTTCGTTATATAAGGCTTCGTTCACGAATGAACCCTACTGACAAAATTAAAAATACAGTTTTGGCGAGCGATGTGCCACGATCCCAGAAATATAATAAAGTAGACAAGTTAATTTATTATGTAAGGTCACAAAACGGTGATATAGGGTGTAAAATACCTCAAATAACAAGTTGCTTATTTTTCAAATTTAAAAATTACAGTAAAATTCTAAAAATTAAATTATAACTATGTCTTGAAAATAAATCTTGCAATAATAATCTATTTCGGATTTTATAAAATTAATCTCGTTATAATCATATATTGTTTGGAAATTAAATCGAACAAATTTCAAAATAAACAAATAAAAATACCATCTAATCTGAATATATACGTATAACTTCAAAGTATCTAATTTGAATTTTAAACTCGATATTTCTATTTTTAAGTTATAACAGTATTCAATATATTTTAAAATCCATTTATTTTATTAAATAAATTCCTTATAAATTTCTATATATAATTCAAATAAAATATTTAAAAATAAATAAATATTCAGAATTCACCGGCTAAACATTCGGGTCACTAAGATAAACAAGCTTTGGACATAGGTTAAACCCGGACTCTATTAGGGCCAAATTAAGATATTGATCATTCTGAGTCATCTATTCATATTTGACTTGATCTTAAAAATTATTTTCCTCTCCATGGCGGCGACATGAACCAGCACAAAGTTCCTAACCATTCTTCTAAGATTCACAATAGTCTAAACAAAAGGCTGCAACAATACAACATCTTAAGAATACCCGAAAATAATTCAATTAGAAATCCATATTAAATTCAATATAAACTTATCCATTTTCTAGCCGATAAATTAAATTAAAGATTATAAATGAAATAACCCACATTAAATCGAATTTTCCCTAGTCAATTCAAGAAAAATTTAGAAATTCTTTCGGAAACTCATATATATATAAGTTTATTCATTTCTGTTGCAATGAAAATCATAATTAAATCTCATTTTTATTATAAAATAATTATCTAGAAAAATAATTTTAAAATATTTGAATTCCTAGCTTTTCAAAACAAGTTTAAAAATATAATTTCTTCAGATAATGTGTCTGGGAAACTCAAAGGAGATATTTGAAATAAAAGAATATCTGGTTTCCTATATTATGAAATGGAGTGATTATACCTCATTAATGTACCTATAGACTAATACGACGTATTAACATGAATTTCCAATTTACTCAAAATCGAGAAAGGGTCTTCGACTGGAACTGTCAAACAAACCAAAAATTGTGACTATCTCAATTGTAGTGGCTTGTCGTCCAGTCATGAAGGTAAAATCCATGGGATTAACCATATATTGTCTTTGTGCTCCTATAAAAAATTGCCAAGCGCGCCATAGGGTAAAACTTGAACTCCTAAAATATTTCTATCTCATAGTCGCTAAAATCCATTCTTATCAAATAGGACTGTGACTACTTCAGTCATCAAAGTTATTTAGGGTCAAGTGCAAAGATCCAAAGAAAACTATAAAGGAAGCTCAGGTATGTTCTCTCACTAAATCTGAATTTATTAATTCCTCTAATCGTCCGAGCCTAAGCTCTGATAAAAAAATGTAACACTCCATATAAATCCGGTATTTTCAAATATTAAGCATGAGCATAATAAGAGTACAATAAAACTAACTCACAACGGAGACAGGATAGAATTATAAGTATCGACCAAGGCAGCTACCTTAAAAATGAGTCGTCACATTAGTACGAAGAATGAAAACCAAATTTTAACACTTCTAAAGACATGACTTCCCCAAAATAACCTGAAAATTGTTATGAAGAGGGAGTTAGAACATGGAGCCCTAGTGAGAAGAAAATGTATAACACTTTCCACAATATAAAAATGCATGCTATTTTGTTTCACCCGAATTGTATGTCTAACAAAGTTAGTGATTCTAATCTAACCTTGCAAAGATTATGCACATTGATTAACTACGATACCCAAAGGTTGCACTTTCCAAAATTATTATTATTATATACAAAGATAAAACCTATATGCATAAATGAAGCCTTTAAACCATCCTACAAACCAACGACCAATAACAAAGAGGCAGAATTTCTGACTACTTAATAACTAAAGAGGTAGGTTGTATATCCACTTATGATCTCACTAGCAATATGATGTATAGGGTGGATCTCGTACGATCACTTAATACATAGTTCGTTTACAAACATGCTAATTTAAAGCATAGGACACTAGCTATTAAGTCCCTTAACTCAAAATAAGGCTTCCGTCATTCGCGTATAAGGTGAGAGATAGTAAGCATTCACTTATTATTGCTATGATAGATAGACAACTAACCATCATTTATGACCTTCCCTCGACGAACCCTTACGTCGCTATCTATCTGATCTTATTTAATACATCCAGCAGGATCGACTGACCTTTGATGCCTCCATAGCAACAAATTAATACCTTATCCCAAGATAGACTTTAGCCCCGTCACTTACTACCTAAAAGAAGCGGACCATTTTAGGGAGTTATGAACTGGTATCCAATTATTCATTTATTACTTCTTATTGGAAAAATCTAGCTATCAGATCTCTTAATACCTTATGAGGGTGGACTCTACGACTCTGTCCTTACTTTTCAAAAGGGAAAGGAGAATCCAATCGTTTAGTATCCCAATAGGCGGATCTAACTACATAAGAACTTAATTCCGAAGCAAGCCACACTATTAAATTGTCCCTTTAGGTTTTTTCGTTTGGAGGTAAGGTGGGCCCTACAGCCACTTAAGACCTCAACATGTGAAGTAAATTTATAGGATAATTTTGCGTTACGCACAGTTAATTGTCAAGGATTCCTTTAATCGATGACATATCACATCAGTTGTATGTATATACAAATGTCTGAAAGTGCAGGTTTCTATCGAATAACTCAGCTGACCTCGCATCATAAATCTACTAAGTCCAATTCTTATATTAATTAGAGATATTATTCCTAGATTAAAATAGAGACAAGATAGAATTTATTGCCTTAAGGTAAGGTTCATAATTCTAGGAATATTGATTTATTTATGGGACTTAGTGTTAATTAGAGTAATTACTACCCAATTCCCATTAATTAATTGCCATTACTATCATATGCCACTAATGATCATAACAATCACTTTTTCTAAGGTAATAAACATTCAATTAAATGCCACTAATATCAGTCCCATTTAATTACATTAATTTTATTTATTATAACTCTAATATATTACACTTCTTTTTTTATTTTATTAGCTCTTTATATATGTACATATAACATACGCATGTTTATTATATTAATTAGCTTAAATTGGAGTTACAATATTTATTAACTTTTATTTTAATTGTTACCTTTTGACATTTATTGTCTCCTCTACTTCCCCACAAAATTCAGGGTTGCAATCTTAATTCCCAATTAAATTATTTGTAACCCTTACAATTAATATAGTTAACTTAACATTTATTGCAAATCAATTCAAAGGTTTCAAATATTTATTTCCATTCATTATGGGAAACATTACCATGCACCTGTCATAAATGGAGGACATTCAAATCCAAGCCAATATTAAAGTTTACATAGTTTATAGTAGACCTATAGTTGTTTACATATATTTTTGGATGGATAAATTACAGTGTATATATATGCCCATGCAATATTTACATAATTACTATTTTCTAATTCTAATTATTTTATATTCTAGTCCAAACTAATTATTAGAATAATCTTCCTATGTTCTAACTTGTTGAGATTCAAAATCCCATAAAAGGTTATTTGCTATAATTCTTGAAATTTTGGCCGAACATCAAAACAGAAAAAATATTGACATATTCAAAATCACAAGGAACATGCAATATTTTATTTGGAATAGATAGTGTAAAGTATGTACAAAAGGCGTAATTTACACATCTCTTTCTATATGATTTGTTCACATTCCTTGTAAATTCGAACATTGTTTTTTTTATAGAAAAAGCCGAAAAGGGCTAATTTATAAAAAAAAAACAAGAAAACCCCTAAACAATTCGAAACACAAATAGATTTGCAAACCAATAATGGAAATTTACAGAAAATTTACAATTACACCAATTTCTACATATTTGGGATAAGCAATTACACAAACCTCAACAATATTTAGGGACTAATTTCCAGGTTTAAGGTGTAAATAATAACCACAAGAGACAAGAAAAATTTATAGGTAAGATAAGAATATTAAAAATTAAAGGGCCTATAAATAAATATTAGATTTAGTCATATGAATTCAAATTTAAAGCAACAAATTAAGTCTATCATTAGAAACAACTTAGAAATTTCCCACTCACTGAAAGCTATTCCAAAATCACTAATTTGAGTTACAACTTTTAGGTTCTAATTTCTATATCCTTTTATATCTATATATAATAGGAAACCTTCCGTTTGAAGTTTTTGAGATTACACAATTAACCATATGACATTCAACTATAATTCAGGAATACTTTGGTCAACCATATGCCTCTCACTCATGTTTCCAATAGTTCTCCTATTTTTTTGAACCTAAACCTCTTCGACTGGCAGAAACTAACAATTTTCACATAAACTTTTTACTGTGTTATCATTTAATAACAATGTCAAAACATTTCTCCTTCATCCCCCTTCCCTATTTCCTTCAATTTCAGATCTCCATTTCGAGTTTCCTACTTTATGTTTTCATTTAGTAATTGTGTTGAAACATTTTGTACCCTCCCTTCATCCCTATTTTCTTTTATTTCCAATCTCCTTGTTCACAATAATTAATTACTAAAATATCTACGAATATTTAATGTAACCTGGAGCAGCAGTCGATTAATTTCTATTGTTGTACGTCTTTCGTATCCCTTTCTCTGCCACGATGAAGATCCAAAAGGGAAACCCCTAAATTTTTAAAAGGAAAAAAGCTTAAAAACTCAATTGTAACATTGTTTTGTTGTGAATAATTTGATGGATGATTCGAATATTTATTTTAAATTGTTAATGTTAGGAGTTCTAGAGTAATGTGCATTATTAAAAATTTCATTCTATTGGACTCATCAAGGATGAAAATATCGACTATTATCCAATGTAATTATTTGTGCTTAGCAGGTTTCACTTTAGTAAGCCTAAGACATGCTTACTCCTATGAAGTGGATGACAGTTGATAAATCTAACGAAGAGGGGCTTAACTACTAAATCCAAAGGTAAGTAGAACATACTCAAGTTGCAATTTTCCAACCATGCAATGTAATATTCCATAATTCAGTAATTGGTGCTATTTCGTTTTTATAAACTTTCAATAATTAGACTCAGGGAATACATTTAAAGGAATTGGATGCATAAAAGGATGGAACCAAATGGTCAGACAATGGTATATCATCTTTCTGATTTATCAATTCCTCCATTTAGACTTTGTACTCTTATATTTAAAAAGTAGGGGTTTTTAGGGAGAAGGAAAAAATTAGATAATAATTTAGTTTCAGGGACAAGAAGTTTGGATTTTAGGCTCATGGACACTTTTTAGTGTAAATCAAGGAATTCAGAGGCCTACCATCATTTCCTATTTTACACTAAATTTTGTCCTTTAGCCTAAAATCCAAACTTGTTGTCCTTCTGCCTAATTTTTCTCTAACTTTTTCCTTCAGCCTATTTTACTGTAAAAAGTATTTATAGATAATGATTGTAGACAGAAAAATATTTTAGTATGCATAAATGTAAATTAAATATATTAAGTATCAATGGCATGTGTAAAATTATATGTTATATTATTCGTTGTTGAATCAATGAAAAATTATATTTCAATATGGAAGCTTGAAGAACAAAGTTATGATATATGTTTACAAAGGTAGATCTCAATGATCAGGTAATGTTCTGCATGTGCTTTGTTGCATATTTGTATACCTACATGAGTACAAGTTTGTTCCAGGTCTTGAGATGTTATTCCAAGAAGGTGTGCAGATCCATAATAATCTGGGTGTTTGAGTAGTGCAAGAAGCTGTCTTTCCAAACTGCATAGTCCAATGATGCATATGCAATACAAACAAGAAAACCTCGCCAGATCATGTTGGAGTTGGTCACATGATTGCGATCTAAAGTGAAAGAATGGCGTTTATATTAAACGACAACATGTGAAAACATAATTACTTTATTATTACAAAAAAATTATACTAATATTTAGATACGATACACATTAAACTCTCTCTAACTTTGATACTTGCACTTTATACACTTGTTTTTTTTGTTACACAACTTGAGGATCCCTATATATACTTTTCAAAAAGAGCCAACTATAATATTATAGAAAATTCTAGCCAATCATGTTGCCAAAATAATCTTGAAGCTTCCACAAAACTTAACCATTTCTTATAATAATTGCTTGACCCATAATGATAGATTTATTTTGTTAATCTCTAGAAAACTCTAGATAATTGGCGATGCTTCTTCAATATTCCCCCTCGGTACCAATTTGATCTTTCTTTTTGTATGGTTTAATTGTGTTCTTAGCTTTTGAAATCTTGTATTATTGATCCCTTTAGTGAATACGTCAGCTATCTAGTCTTTGCTTTTTTACTTGGTGCATCTGTAGCTCTTCTCGAAGTAATTTTTCTCGTAGAAAATGATAGTGTACCTCCACATGTTTCGTTCATGCATAAAATACTGGATTTTCAGTTAGACGGATTGCAGATCGATTATCACAATGAAGCGGCATTGCATAGTCTGTATACTAGTTTGGGTCCTTCAGAAGTTGCACAAAACCACGTAGTCTCTTGAGCTACCATTGCTGCTGCTCTATACTGCGCTTTTGTGGTTGATAAAGACACCGTTGTTTGTATTTTGCTATACCAAGATTGTACTCTAGATCCAAGCTTTAATACATACCCAGTAGTTGATCGTTGGGTACCTTTATTTCCAGCATAATCTGCGTTGCAGTATCCAACAAACTTGCACTAACCGCTTTCCATACAAAGCAGACCATAGTTAATGGTACCTTTGACATACCTTAGTATTCATCGTACTACTTCCAAATGCATCTTCTTTGGTTGTTACATATATAGGCTCACTACTCCAACTGAATAAAAAATATCCGTCAAGTCAATGTAAGGTATTTTAGAATACTTCAAGTTGTCGATACATCGCCTCATCTTGTAAGTCCTTCCCGGCATGATTACATAGGTTGGAATTAGCTTCCGTAGGTGTTGAGATGGGATTACACTCAAGCATTCTGAACCTTGGCAACAATTCTTTATCATACTTTTGTTGACAGTGAAGTAAACCTTCCTCGGTCCAGCAGACTTCTAATCCAAGGAAGTGTTTTAATTCTCCATACTCCTTCGTTTGAGAGTGAACTGAAAATTTCTCCCTTGTTTTCCAAATTTTTGCTTTATCATCGCCATTAATGATGAGATCATCAACATATACTACAACAAGTGTGATCTTTTCTTTCCTTGCTTTAATGAATAAACTTGAATCTACATATGCCATGGTATATCTACTCTCCAATAAGCACTTAGCAATCTTCTTTTACCATGCTTGTGGAGCTTGCTTTAATCCATAGAGCGCCTTTTTCATGTTTCAAACATAGCCTAGATGAGATCAATTCTCGAATCCTCTTGGTTGCTCCGTGTACACCTCTAGATCTAACTCTCTATGTAAAAAGGCATTCTTTATATCGATCTGCCATAGCTTCTAGTCTTTATTAGCTGCATATGGTATCAGGACCTGCATTGTTGTAATCTTAGCGAATGAGTTAAATGTCTCATCATAATCTAGCCTATATTGTTGAGAGAATACTCGATCTATTTCGACCGATCCGTTAGGATGAGTTTTTACCTTGTATACCCATTTGCACAAAACAGGCTTTACTTCAACAACTTTGGTACTAATTCCCAATTTTGATTCTTGTCTAAAGCAGTTACCCTTCTTTCATAGCTTCAAGCCGCTTGGAATTCTGATACGCCTCCCTATATGACTCTGATTCTCTAAACTTCTGTTGTTGATCTCCGAAGCTCTGGGTTACTACTTCGGGTTATCTATCTTGATGAATACCTTATTTTCCATGGATTTTGTATTGCCTCATCCTTGGAAGTTTCTCCTTCACTTTGATCCCCATCATTATTCTCTAGACTTGGATGTACTTCAAAAAAAATCCCTCTCATTTTCTTTTGTAAATCATCTTTCATTCTTTGGAATCTGGAAATTCTTCCTTTTGGGGTGACCACCATAATGATTATTGATGCCGAAAGGTTGGTCGCCAACACATGAGATTTTTGAGTTGTCGAAAATAATGTTTCACGTATAGGAAAGTGATATGTAGGGAGTAAAGAACGCAATATTTATAGTGGTTCTGTTCAGATTGAGCCAACGTCCACTTTGAAGGCTTTGCTAGTTTTATTACCTTTTGAAGAAGTAAAACAAATCATCATTACAAGTGACTACAATGATTAATTAAGTTCTACTAATCCTTGTTCTCGGGATTCTTTGTTGTCCGGGAGTTCAAAGCCTTGTTAAATTGGGAGTTTTTTCTTCCCAAATCTTCAAGGTACTTTAATAGTGCCAAGGTCAAGGATTTCCTTCATAAGATGTCAAATGAGTCAAATACCAACCCCATTCATATTGGAGGTCAAGAGGTATTTATAGGTAGCGGAGTAGGTGGAAGTAGGTGAGAAGTGAGGCCCACTGGTAAAATTTTGTATCTCGGAAAATATATCATAAATTTTGTATCTTAGAAGATTTCATGTACTAGGCTGATCACCAAAAATAGGTGATCAACATTTGTTGATCAGCAGTTTCTAGATGATCTGCCTCTTCCAGATCAACTAGAAAATAGCATTGGTCAATCCTAGGATCGGTGATTGCAACCACCGACGCACACAAGCCTTTGTAGGTGATCAACATGAAGGCAAACTTACCATGGCAAGTGTTTGGTTGTCAAACGGATTTATTATCCCAGGAAGGGATACAAGATGATGATTTAGTATCCCTGGGATATGAAAACGTATTTCGTATCCCATTAGGATATGAAATCTAAAACCAAGTCCTTGACTTGCCATTTTTGTTGATCGACCCGTGTTACTTAGGACTTTTTGGTTGATTCTCTCGCTTCTGGCGTTTACCTAATGAGCAAGAATTTGTATCCAGGAAGACAATGATCCTGGGATCAGTAATCACAAAGCCTAATGTGTGCTGTTAACCAGCCTTTTGGTCCGTTTCCCAAAAGTACACAAGGCACACTCGACTCAACACATCGCGTGATGTTATAGCCCGAAGTGTCGCCAAAATGCTAAGGAAGCAAGCGGTAAAAGATCATGCGAGCGAGAGCCTACAAATCTTCAAAACCCGGCCACATTCACAATCACATACCCATCTCTCCTCGAAACCCTCGACTCAAACCCCTCCTTGCCTTCCGATAATCTCGTGCTCGAACTCACCGTGGAACAAACATACTTCAACGTACCCCACGTGTTACAAATTTCTTACCCCACAGGGTACGAATTTTGTACCTCTCGGGGTACGAATTTCGTACCTTATGGGTTACGAAATTCGTACCCTTAGAATGGGGTATGAGTTTTTCGAGGCATGACAAGGGGGTTCGAGTTTTGAGGGCCTGCGTTCTGGGATTCGAGATTTACTGTTCTGGTCCCCTACTCCTACCTACTCCCACCTAACCACTCCACTATAAATACCCTCAAGCTCACACTTCAAAGTGGTTGGATTTTTGCTGATTTGACATTTCATGAAAGCTCCAAGTGACCTCTTTAATGGCTTCCACGCTTTGAGGAAGAAGAAGGACAAAAGTCTTTTTTCCTAATATTCATATATGACAATTATGACCTCAAAATATTGAGAAATGTTTGTAAAAGGATGACATGAGACAATCCTAAGCTTGTAACTGTTTATTGTCAATAAAATATCAATGACTCTTCCAAAGTGGACGTAGGACCCTTACGGGACTGAACCACTATAAATTTCTTGTGTTATTTACTACTTTACGCACTTATATTTCCACATGAAACTATAATTCTTAAGTAATTAGAATCTTGGGTGTTTATGACATATGTTTCCGTCAACATTCTAGTGTTTTCACTGAGAATTGAACTCAGTATTTGCTTCTTCGTCTCACATCACCTTCTTGACTCCTATGTGCTTTAGGTTCCTTCTCTAACTTGCCGCCAAGTCTGCTTACGATGGCGAAGCGACCAAAGAATGCAATGGTCAGCTCTTCTGCTGCAGCCGAAGCTGGAACAACTCAACAACCTCAACCGGCGGATATCCCAACCGAAACCGATACCCTTCCTCCTGTGGACCCCAAAGCTCCCGTAACTCAAGGTAGATCCATGCTCTTAATAAGAGGTACGAAATTACAACTCTCAAACTCAATCACGCATTGAAGAATAACAATGACCTTATGCACCAACTCGAAGAAAGTCAACACGTCGTCACTCGACTTCATCTCGCTCAGAACAACGCCCGACTGCGGCGTACTATCTCTGACGGCCGCCCATAACCCCTGCACTTAACAAGAGAAATGATGTGCTGAAAGACGTTCCTAGCAGCTATGGACGATCACCGAGATATAAAACAAAAGTGGAACATGTCGTATAACTCACAGCGCAAGGATAAAGTATAATAGAACATATAAAATAGGCAGAGATAGTGTTGTATCATATAACAAACTTTTAAATTTTCATAACATCCAGAAAGGTTATCCATACAACAATGGATAAAGCATCAAAGTCTGTACATGAAGCTCAATACAAACACTCAGAGCAACAACAAACAGCGGAAACAAAAATACTAGGTAGTAATAAAACTGTATGTAAGCCTCCAGCTCGCCATCGATCAGCATCATCGTCCTCACTAAGGTATCACCTGTCACCTGCTACTTAGTCTTCCCATCCACATCAGGATGAACAACCCAAGGTAATAAGAGGGAAACATAAAATCTTGATCAGACAACAGTCTTAGTGAGCGATAAAATAGCTATCTAACATCATCAACAAAGTATATAAGAATAGGTAAACTAACAAACCAATCTACCAAACACCAGAGAAGAACCCAAACCTTGCCTTCCCCACATCTGACAGTGATAGCCTTTATAATCCAACAATCAAGAAGCAACAATTCAATGATGGCAACCAAAAGTAACCAAATAATATCAAAACAACTATCACTGAATAGCAAACATAACAACTAGTTATATCTCACGTAAACAAGCTCGGTCAGTATCATCTTCAAAGCCTCCTACAATCAGATAAAGTTGGAAATCAAGGATTTGGAACCCTGACATGCAACGATCCATAGCTTCAACAGATCTTCCAACCACCCCGCAGGCATGGTTGACGTACCCATAGAGCTTAGAGATAGGGATGGGTGCCTAGTCTGAATCTCACCTTTTTGGTTATCGACGTCATTTCTCCATACAATGTCTGTTTTGGGCATCCCTTCCATGCAGAATTCCGAGTCTGCATGTCACCATTGTCTCTAATAATGAAGTTCCCAATAGAAAATGGGATCGGTATAGTCAAAGGCGACCAAACAACGACTCGAAATTATTGCGCAATAGAATGGAAAAATGCGTGCAACAAGGAAAAAGGCAAGACCCTGCCTGCGCCTTCTTGTGCCAAAAACATCTCCTCATAGCAAGCAAAGGCGTTTGAGCCTTGACTCAGGCGCCACTTCCGTCTTTCCGATGATATCGTTCCAAGGGAGGACGAAGAGCCCGACTTCGAAAGGGCTACCCTAGTCGAACCTACTGCAGATGTTATGATAATTCCCGATGACCCGTCAAAGGTCTTGAAAATTGGATCGCAACCCCACGCAACGATAGAAGATCTTATGGAATTCTTAAGGGACAACCTAGAAGTGTACGCTTGGACCCACTCTAAAATGTATGGCATCGATCCCGTAATCGCTTGTCGCAAACTAGCTCTAAACCCCTTGCAACCTCCGGTCAAACAGAAGCGCTGATTCTTGGGAGCTAAAAGATCAAAAGCACTTAGAGAAGAACTATATAGGCTCCTCAATAATGATTTCATCCGATAATCCTACTACTCCGAATGGATCTCCAACCCAGTCTTGGCGAAGAAAGCAAACGACAAGTGGCGAACTTTTGTCGATTTCCCTTACTTGACCAACACATGTACCAAATACAACTTCCTACTTCTGAAGATCGATCGACTTTTTGACTCAACCTCCAGGTACCAGCTCTTATCCTTCATGTACGCCTACTCAGGCTACAATCAAATTCCAATGTATCTTCCCAACCACGATCACACTCTTTCATAACCAACCTCGGGCTCTACTGCTATCGAGCCATGCCTTTCGGTCTTAAGAACGCGGGAGCCATTTATCAACGACTAGCCAACCTCATTTTTAAGGATCATATAGGAAAATTCATGCAGGTATACGCAGATGATATGCTTGTAAAATCAAAAATATCGAACGACCACGCCCATGACCTCTCCAAAATGTTCGATGTCCTCCGCCAATATGACATGAAACTCAATCCCTTGAAATGCTCTTTTGGTGTTGTATCGGGAAAATTCTTGGGTTTCATATCAATTCCAGAGGCGTCGAAGCCAATCCAGACAAGATCAAAGCTATCCAGAACATTCAGGCCTCTTAGAACATCAAGGATGTTCAAAGTATAAACGGGAAGATCACCTCTTTAAGTCGATTCATCTCCAAATCCACTAATAAATGCATTCCCATTTTCGATTTTCTTTGAAAAGGGAAGCGCAACTTCACGTGGATCTTAGAATGCGTCGCCGCATTCAAGGATCTTCTGAATCACTTAGAATGACTACCTATCTGATACAAAACTGTGGTTCACAAGGACTTATATGTTTGTTTGGCTGTTTCCATGCTGGCAATCAGCCCAACGCTTGTATGCATTGAAGATCGTGTCCAATGACCCGTCTACTATATCAGCAAGAGATTAACAGGGGAAGAAAAGAACTGTCCAAAGCTCAAGAAGCTAGCCTACTATTTTTTGATCTCCTCTTGGAAGCTATGACCATACTTTCAGTCTCACCACATAAAATTCTATACTGAGCAGCCATTATGACAGGTCCTACAGTGACCTGAGGCATCCGAGCGACTAATAAAGTGAAATATAGAGTTGAGTCAGTTCGAAATCACGTTCATCCCTCGCTGAGCCATCCTCGGACAAGCTCTCACCAACTTCATAGTGGAATTCACCTTCCTCGAGGAGTCTCCTCTAGAAATGTTGAAGCCCCAGACATTCAGTGGAAATTGTTCGTGGGTAGGTCTTCCAATAATAAGTGCTCTGGCACTGGAATCGTGCTCGTCACTCCAGAGGAGCACCCAATATGCTATGCCTTAAATCCCAACTTCCCTGCTACCAACAATAATGCAGAATATGAGGCCTTGATCGCTGGACTTAGAATTGCGATCGTACTCAACATCAAGGCCATCCAGATTTACTCCGACTCAAAGTTAATCGTACATTAGGTATAGGGAGAATACCAGGCCAATGGAGCAAGGCTCTCTCCTTACCTTACTCAGGTTCGCGAACTGCACACCAATTTCAACTAATACATAATCACACATATTCCCCAAGACTCGAATGAAAAAGATGACTTAGTAGCCAAATTGGTAAACTCCGGGGATGCGCAACTTACGGGACTTGCCCCGGTCAATGTACTCGACTCCCCGATCATTGATCAAATGCAGACCGATTTGGTAACGGCAACGGAGACCGATGTCGTGCCTGAGTCTTGGATGACACCAATTAAGAGCTACTTGTAACGTGGAACCCTCCTGGGGAGTTACAAAGAAAGACGGGCGCTCACTTGTTGATCATCTCACTACATCATCCTGGATGGAGTGATCTACTACAGGGGTTTCTCTATCCTACTACTCCGGTGTGTAGCTAACGATGACGTCCATCGCATACTGATGGACGTACACGAAGGCGAGTGCGGCGACCACACTAGGGGGAATATCCTAGCAAGAAAAATAATTAGGCACGACTACTTCTGGCCCACACTCGCCAAGACACGGCAAATTATGCCTGCAAGTGTGAAAAATGCCAGTGTTCCTCAAAGATTCCAATAGCCCCTCCTACTGAATTAACGCAAATGGTCAGACCTTGGCCATTCCCCATATGGGGAATATACATCATTGGGAATTTTCCGATGGCCATAGATGGGGCACAATACGCCATCATTGCGGTTGATTACTTCACCAAATGGGGGAAGCCGAAGCCTTTGCTGCAATCACCACCAAGAAAGTAATCAACTCCATCGTTCGTAATATCATCACCCGCTTTGGAGTCCCCAGGACATCAACTCAGATAATGGAACCCAATTTGAGAGCGTAGAATTCAAAACTTTCTATCAGTGACACAACATTGAAAAGAGATTCTCGGTGGTGGCTCACCTTCAGGCTAATGGGCAATTCCAGGCTGTCAACAAAGTGTTTAACTCCATCATTAAGAAACGTCTGGAAAAGGCCAGAGGATTATGGGCAGACGAACTCCCTCCGGCCCTCTAGGCCTACCGAACCACCCATAAGTCAGCAACCATCCACATTCCATTCGCCTTTGCCTGTGGATCCGAAGTCGTCATCCCCATTGAACTAAATCTTCAATCTAATCGGGTTACCTATTATGATCTGAAAGCCAATCAAGACCTACTTTTGGAGTCGCTCAATTTGCTCGAGGGGAAAAGGAATGAAGCCGAGCTTAGAGCTGCTGCTCAGCGTCAATGAGTAGCCCGATACCTGAACTCTAAAGTCCGCCACAAAGGTCTCACTATCGGCGACCTCATGCTGAAGTGGATCTTTCCCACACCAACTGGTCCCACTCCTCACTGGAAGGTCTGTACATCATACAACGAAAGCTCAGATATGGAACTTTCAATCTAGCAACTGCAGATAGAACCGAGTTCCCAAGGGCATGGAACAACAAACATATCCGCTGCTACTTTACATAACTTAGAACACAATTTTTTTGCCTTCCAACATTGTTTTGTTTTCCTGAAAATCATGGCATGTTAAAGGTTGTTACTGCCAAAGTTATTAGTAAAGATGATGTTCATTTCTCTGTGTCCTCGCTATGTTTTCTTCCTACATGATAAGTTTGATTGATCATCACAACTAGCTTTCACACACAGACACTCGAACAACGGATCGGCACTCCGAGCACGGGACCCAGTACCACCACTCAAGCCTTGAACCAACAACGACGGAAAACACCAATGGCTTCAGATCGACACCCCGAGCATGGGAGCTGGTGCTACCACTCGAGTCTTGATCCAAGGAGGAGACCAAGTATAAATAACACCTCTCGAGTCCTAGGCCCGAGACGCGACAGATTTTAAACAACTCTACTCAAATCTCGACCCATCATCGAGACCGAGTATAAATCATTCTGCTCCGAAGTCCCCATACTTAGGGCAGAACACCAGCCAAGCTAGTGTGATATCGACAACTCCCACGGCTCTATCCAACCTATCGGGTTAGTATTCGAGTACTTGTCGAACCATGGCCCATCACCGAGACCAAGTATAAATCGTTTATCTCCTAAGTCTCTGGGCTTGGGGATTGCCCCTCGACTACAATTCGACCCACCGGGTTCGGATCTAGGAACCCTTTGGCGAATAAACGATGCCCTCACGCTCTAAACCCGAAGGAACGACGCAAGAGCCAAAAGTCGGACGAATCGCGACGTCCACACCTTCTAATGACTTAAGACTAACGAACTCTGGGCGATCTAAGAAAGAAGGAACCTGGCCTGGATTCCATGCTTCTCAGGATTCTTGAACAAAGGAAACTCCATGAATAGTACAAGCACATGATCTCCGCACAACTGGGGGCATCCCTAGAGCGGAGTCTCCAATCACAATTCTGTTAGTATAACAATAATTATGCTTGTGCAAGTACAGGACGCTGGAAAAAACAAGATGAACATTCAAACACTTAATATGAAATGTGATTTAGATAACTTATATTTCCTTTTTCACATATTCAAAACAAACTATGTATCTAATATCTTTTCTTTCTAACGAAAGGGTGTACATGAAAACTACACCGTGCCTTTAAGGACCAAAAGCGAGGGTTGTGCTCACGTATACTATCGGCCTACATAACCAAAATATTGGTAACATCTATGGTAATTACTAATGCTACTCATTCTTCTTCTTTATTTTCTTCTTTTGAACAAATTCAGAACTTAGCAGGTCACTAGGGGCATACCTCTTCCTTCCCAAGCCGCTACCATTTTCCCTCCTCTACCCTTCGTAGGAGTAACAGACTCATGAGAAACTAAGGTGTGCTTTCCTCCATCATCCTCTCTACTTGTAATATTTGTAATATCCAAGAGGGTGATGCATTGTAGCGGTTCAAGGGAAGCCCAGAAGAAAGGGACAACACAGCGTCACCCTCTCCCATATCTTTCTTGGTCTCTAGCTCTGCTTTCTTCTTATCCTCTCTGGAAGCCTTCCGTTCAGCTAGCTTCTTGGACTTGAGTTTCACCATGTCATCTGCCTTAAGTTGTTCATAGGTTGCCACGGCTTTCTATTTGGCAGTATCCACAGCTTCCTTCTTCGTAGCCACCGCGAAAACTCTTTCCTTCTCAGCCTTATTCGGTGGCTCTCTTTTTCTTGGCCTTTTCGGCAACCCTCGCCTTCTCCACCTCAGCATCGGCTTTCTTCTTCACCACAGCGGCGACAGCGTTCTCCTCGGCATCCTACCAAGCCATTGACTATGCCTCCTTCCCAGCATCCTCATCCTGCATCCTCTTCTCCTTTTGCTTTTTGGACTTGGCCACCATATAAGCCTTTTGTGCCTCCACTATTCCCTGCATTATCGAAACATTCGCTTCGACGGGGCTGGTCACATGGACACTCTAGCCATCAACAACCCCCATATTTTTCAAAAGGTCCTTATAAATATGCGACCCGAGCATGACATCCAAAAACATGCCCACCTGACTGTTTCTGTCTCAAAACTGTATCCCTTATAGTCCTAACCCAGATTCTATTGTTTGGGGAAGCATGGGGAAAAGCTCGGTGTCACATCCACTTTAGTAAGGGATGCACTGTATAAACACAACTTTTAGTCCATGAACTCGGTAATCACATCATCTTCGGGTGTTCGCGGTAATGAAAATTTACCTCCAGAAAGAAATGGTGTGGGTATGATAGGGAGTACGCTCGCTGTAGCGGTCAAAGTAGATCTCGTTACTCCTAATCCCGGATGCTTGGGGTTGTACTCATATGAAGCCTGAACCGGGACAGTGGGTCCGTCGGCTGTGGCGGATGCTAGAACTAGTGGTTGGTATAGGAGCACCCCTTCGGAAATGTCTCGGTGACGGTCGTGCTCTCCGTGTTATAAACTTTCTGATCTTAACAGCGCGCTTCGCTGGTCTCTCCTTCTCAGTTTCCTCTCGTAACAACCTCCTCCCTTCCTCCTATTTGCTACGCTCTTCATCATTCAAGATATCGATCATCAGTTGGTTCTCATTTAAAGAACCCACATCAACTTTACATAGCCAAGGCTCACACGACACCAACCTTCCCATGTTTGGGCCAGCACCCGAAGATAGTCTCCGGCCCAGGATATCCCCCGAAACCTAAAGGCCTTGACATACATGTTACGAACACGCTCCTCTAGGGATGCCTATAGCCTGGTTTCTGCATCCTCAATTTCGACCCTCAAACGGTCTACTTTTCTATGATGCTCAGCCTTCAACTCATCCACCGAACTCAATACGTCCTTAATACTAGCCTCGGTCTCCTTCTTAGCCGCCTCCAGCTGCCCCCTCAACTCAGCAACCTCCTCCTGAAGTTTTTGAGTCCCTCGTTCTCAGCCTTCAACCTCACGTTCTCCTTCCTCAGGGCCTCATCATCTATTTGGAGTTAGGATAACCTTTCATTGTCCTTCTCCAAGTCGGCGTTCACCTATACCAGCACTGCTTTATCTTTCTTGAGAGTCGTGTTCTCAATTGTTAATGAGGCCACCGTATCCTTGAAATTTGAATCTGCATGCTCTGCCCCCTTCTTTAGCTTCTCATACGTCTCCTTCAACTCCGCCGCGACGACAATAAAAAAAGTTAACATTCAACTAGGGGACTGTTAGAGTTTATGCCCTAGAGGCAATCCATTAGATGAGATTGATAATAATGTAGTTGTTATTATTTTAGTTGGAATAAAATAATATTATATTACATTATATTTACTGCATAGTATAAATATTAATGTAATATAAGTCCTTAGAACTATAATACGGAATTATATAATTCGAGTAAGACTTGAATTTGAGATTATATAATATGATAAGTATTATAATTCTTAAAAGTCCCTAGTCGAGTTTTATTGTTTATATAGGACAACAATAAAGCGTTAAGACTAGTATATTGATTGACTGATGACCACATCTCATTGATCATTTATATACGTGATATTAAAGTCAAGATATAAATACGTACTGGAGAATAGCGTATTGGGCTAACCCACCGTGAGATAACTACATGGAATATAATTAACAGTGTCATAAGTTGTTCTCATAGTGACAGTGATGCAATGGTCCTCAGACCTGAAATCATTATAATTTTATTCGAGAATATTTGTGTTTTGATATCATCTAAAGTTACTCGTAACAGAGTAATGATAATGGTGATTATTGGATACATCTCGAGTCGAATGAAAATTATGAATGATCTAGATGGAATTTAACCCTACGATAGATTTGTAGTGATATGCATGGGCCTCTTGATTGAGTGAGACTGTGAAATGCATGGCCGAGCTCAAATATTGATTTGTTTTAAACAATCTAGTCATCGATCAAGAAAAACGGATTTAATTATTAAGAGGGTGATACGATCCATGCCTCCAGTTTAATCCAGGATATAAGGGTTAAAAGGATTATATTACATTGAAATATTGGTCACAAAAAGGTTGCGTCGAATCGTTGATTTCATTATTATAACTTGGGTAGCAGTGATGTATTACTAGATGCCGCTCACTGTTTATAATTTTAAATATGATTTAAAATTATTGCCAGCGTTATTTTATCCTATAGGGTCACACAACTAGAACGCTATGAAAGGGAGAACCATTATTAAGAAAATATTAAAATAAATATATCAAATGTTGATATTTAATTTTGTTTGAAATGGTAAAAAGGAGGATTTTAAGGTTTCCAATTATCAAGGGTTTCATTTTTATTTTAAAAGGGCAAGCCGACCCTTTTTCCAGAATTATCCGATTAGATCAGATATGACAAGTTCAGAAAACCCTGGAAATTGAAAAGGAAAATCCTCCATCGGCTAGTACCGACACCCCTTCTCACTCGATTGCCTCTGACAGGATCGAAATAGCGTCTGTGGACTTCTTTAGAGGTACGGCGCTTAACGTGCTATGATTCGATCCATCCAATTTCAGTTATTCAATCACAATTGTTCATGGATTAGTCATGACAGGTACAAACCCTAATTTCTATTTAGTTTCGTATTACTGTTTTTCAATAGATCCGTGTTTAATTTGTTAAATCGTTTGTATTATGGTTATCGATTAGATCACAATTTCCTTACAGTGGCATCAGAGCCTAGGCTTTGCAAAATCAGTAATTTTGAAATTGTGATTTTGGTTTATGTGTGTTTAATTATTAGATAATCGAAATGATAATATCCTGAATTTAGATTTATCGGAAAATTTGATTTAAAAGTGAAATTGTTTCACTGTGAATTAGAACTGTGTTTTGATTCAAGTTGTAAAATGGTTTTACCGTAAACTAAGTTTTATATTAAGTATAAAACTTAGAAGTGGATTTTGTTAGTTAAATCTAAATCTTATTTGAGTTTTAAAATTTGTATTCGATACTTAAAAAAATTTGTTCATTGCAGTCAAATTTTGATATGTGATACAAAATTATAAAAGGGGATTTATTCTTAGTACTGATAATTGATTCGGTATTAGATTGATGTTTTGAATCTATGTTATTTGATAACATAGTAATGTGATATATATATATATATATATTGATATGAAAATTAGGATTGGTATATATGTAAAAGTTTGATTTTGAAATGAAACTTGTTTCAGTTGAGTATGAATCAATATCAATATTTATTCTATTTATTGAACTCTGAATGATTAAAAATTGAGGATGCAGATTTAACATTGAAATAAAATTGTTTTATGGAGATGCAAATTAATATCAGATATTAATTTTCTTTGAATCACACTGAATTTGACAATCAGATCTTGAAATTATGAATTTGCCTAAAGCAGGGTATCCTTATACCAATGAACAATGATAATCTTGTTATCAAAGTGTTTGATTAATAAGTACTCTTGGTCTGTTTTCACACTCATTAATTCTTATGATTAAAATTGGTTTTTCTGATTAATGAATCAGTAAGCTATATTTCTATGTAATTGATTTACCGAAATCAATATTATGAAAATTGTTTACACATTTTTCCTTATGGTTTTAATCTATATACATGGATATAAAATTGAGAGTTCATGACTATTCTTGTTTTAATAGCAAAAGGATAAATTCAATTTTGAAATTCTGGTTATATTAATAATTGATAGAATGAATTCAAGTCACAATAATTGTATTGTGATTTGTTGATTTTATGAAATCCATGAGTACTGTAATTTCATGATCATAATGCTTATATGTAATTGACATATACGTAAGGATGCTTATGAATTATAATCCACTAAACCTATATTAGAGATCTGTTTTCAGCACCACCGAAAACTTGATTTTCTGTTATTTAATACTGTTTATGTATGATATAAATTATATGATCTTAATTGATTAAAGAATATCAGTTAAATAGTATTGATTGATATTAAATGAATTGTCCTGGATGACCTTGATAATTATCATTCAAAATCATAACAATTTCTGTATTAAACGCACTACAGTTATATAGATTTAAACTTTATATATAATGATATATGGTTAATAGCAAATGTGATTTGCACGATTAAAACTCACCCTATTACAAGTTATTTTGATTTGATTCTTTTAACAGAAAGACCCTAGTTGACGAAGTGTGGATTTAAGATTGTAAATAATCTTGTTTCACTGATTTTATGACTGTATGATTCAGTCGATAACATATAAGTTGATCATTTGTTAGAAATATTGCACCGAGTCATTAGAATTCAAATTGTATGATATAAAAAAGTTATAGATGTCCACCCTAAATTTATTTGTTTATATGTAAACTGTGACATTTGTTTCTAGAACATGTATATTTACACAGAGTCTCAAACTCGCCACTCATATGGTTGCTCTGTATTACAATTATGGATACTACTACAAATTTGATTTGTAATAGGTAATTATATATATAATGAATGTAGTAAATATGTCTTGTTACATATACACTATCATCATAGTGGTTTTAACAGTGTATTAAAACCAAAAACAGATCATGGATTTGTACATTGGGCCTGACCCAATGATTACAACCCGTAAACATATTATATTTTTAATCTGTAATAATATTCATGGGCTATTTCATTTTAGTTCAGTATTAAAATGATATATGTACATATTTATATATGCAGTTGCAAATGTGATTTGCCAATTGCATGTATATATGTATGTCGGTATTAGATTGTTATCTATACTATTAATACTCTAAAAAAATTTAAAATTGGGATAAAAACCCAACTTTATTGACTATTTGGGTTTGTGTATTTAATTCCTTGTTACAAATATGATTTGATAAATATTAGATAAATGTGTAACTTGTGCCATTATAAAATTTAATTTAAGCATTAAAGTTGACTTTTAGAATGTGGAGTTAAAAAACAAGATCACAAACCACATACAACAGTTTTTAGTATGCAGTTATTAATCATGTTAGTATGTGTGTGTATATGTATAAGATACCTTTGAATTGATATGTTTGTTAGAACATGTTTCTAGACAAAAATATTGGTTCATTCAGCAAGACTTAATATTTGACATATTATTACACTTTCATGTAATACTGCATTCATTCAAGATATTCACGGCAGATTTGATTTGCAAAAGATATTTGCTTTAAGGTATACAATATTAACTTTTGTCAATACTGTATTCTATTTTAGGTTAAACCTGTGAGAGCAAGTATGACTTGCTAATGCTCCATAAATATCACAGAATTACCCCAAACTGATAACGTATACATTTATGCGTATATCTCACCTAAAAGTATATGTCTGCTATTGAAACTTAGTGGCATTTAGCCCTATAGATGTTTATGTGTAGTATACACATATATATACACATATTTATGTTGATAAACATACATTTTACTTACAGTGAATTTTAATGGTATCCGTAGCAACAATAAATTTAATTTTATACTAATTGGTGTAAAAGTAAGTTTACATTTTACTGCAGATATATACATGAATATTCGATTCATATTGAATAATGGCAGTGCATGGTTAAGTTTACATACATTCGATGTATTTGGCTTAAACCCATCATATAGTATACATTTGATGTGTTGATGCACCCTAACCCTGTGTTTAAAAAATGTTTTAATATAGAGGAGCAGCAGTGCCGAAATAGCCTGAAATTGTTTTAGGAATAAAAGGGCAATTTGAAAGGATGATTGGTAAAGGGTAGCCTATACAGTAATTCTGGTTTTGAAGAACTAAGCAAGTTTTGACTTGTTTTTCATTTTCAAAATGTAATGTATATATGTACATATACATAAACAAATTGCTGTATGCATTTTGCTGTAAGTAAAACTACATAAGACAGTGCTATAATGAGTTGATATATGTAATTTTGGGTTTAATTCGTATGTACATATGTAATTGTACAATTATGTAAAGTCCTTTTGCGTTTTATTAATATATATCCGTGCATATGTGTAATGTCTTGCAAACTGTTTACATATTAATTGATTCTATGATATTTGAATTTTGAAAGGTTCAATTCTGAATAGGATGCATATGGGATCAAATTCTTAATAATAAAGCCTTAAATTAGTTTCGGCTGATATGTTACACATATGTACATGTATATAGAAATAAAATTGATTAGTTAAAATTCATATAAGATTTGAATGTAATCTCTAATTGTAAATTTTAATTACCCTATTGTTTTGAAGTGTTTAATAGAAATGTATATAGACATGATTTCATATATCGTTGAATTAAACACACACACATATATATTTTGATATATGTGAACATATAACTCTGATATTGTTCGCCAATACAAATTATAAATTCCCTTTAAAGAAAATTATGTTGTTACATTAAATCATGGTGAAGTCTTCCAATGGTGCACCCATCAATGTTCAATCTCATTGGATGTAGGTAACGCCAAAGCGTTGTGCATCCTTTTATTTTGGTTATATGCGGTAGGAGTAATTGTGGTGCTTCGACTGTATTATTGGGTCTGATTTAACTAAGGCTGCATAATAGGATTATGGCATTAGAGACAATAGCATGAATTATTCTATATTTTGAGCAAATGAATAATACTAAACAAAATGTTCATCACGCGATCCAATAATTATATACACGATATAATTGACATAAGATGTCTACCTAAAAGGTTGTGTTTTGGGGAATAGCCAAAGCTAAGTCAAGGCATAACTAGATACAGATCTTGTAACACCATTATATATATATATATATATATATATATATACTGATATATTTATTAAAACAGAGGGATGTTAATTTGTGTGGGAGCGTATTTTAGGTTAAATTATATATTTATGTTAATATAAATTTTGATTATCAAAATTCTATATTTATATTAAATAAATATTAAAGAATAAGTTATTATTTATTATCTACTGTAGATATTAAATAACATATAACTCCGATAATTTAAATTAATTCTTGAGAAGGATAAATTGAATTAAATCAAATTTCTTAACTAACATTGAAATTTGAGGATTGTCCTCAAACAAACTAAACGTAATTGTTTTACAAATACTGAAGATCTGAAATAAAAGTTAAAAGTGTGACTTCAACTGAATAAAATATAAATGTTATAATAATCTACTTATACATTTCTAGTATTAGATACTAGATATAAATCACATAAGTGTATGTTGATTTACAGAAATTGCAGAATAAGTAGAAATCTGATAAAAGGACAAGTGGACTTACGATTGGAAATGAAGCAAATGTTGCTGGATTATCCATAAGAAGTTGATTCTTGTTGAATATACTGGCTTAATTAAATAAATAAAATAATTGTTATTATGAAATTCCACTTAAATAAATGTTATAATATATCTTGTTTAGACAAGTTTGAATTTCATTTGTAATAAAAGAATAATTGTTATTCATTTTATTTAAATGAAATATCGTATGGAACTCCATAAATAGTTAATGATATTTGTAAATCCTTAACTATAATGTACTTGACATTAACAATGACTGGGTTAAATTTAGTGATTTAAATCCAATGTACCTTTAGTATTACCAGTTAGCCCAGTAAACAAGAAAGCATATCAAAACTCCATAATAATGGAACTTTGAGATCATTTGATTTTGAATTATATGAAGAATACAGATCTTGTTTATTAGGAAAATTAACTGAATCACCTTTCACTTGACACAGTGAATGAGTGATAAGTATTGGGTCTCGTACATAATGATGTATATGGAGCAATGAATACATAAACTAGAGGTAGGTTTTATTACTTCATTATATTTACTGATGATGTCAGTAGATATAGATATGTGTATCTTGTAAAATACATATCGGAATCATTTGAAAAGTTCAAAGAATTCAAAGTGAAGTTAGAAACCAATTTTGATACAAAATAAATTCTCTTTGAAAGGATCAAAGAGAATAATTAAGCCAATTAATTAATGACTGCTCATATGAGTTTGAAATTGTTTCATAACTTACTCCATCTAGAAGACCATATTGGAATGGTGTGTCTGAAAGGAGATATCATACCTTATAAGATAAAATATGATTAATCATAAGTCATATATATCTTCCAATAAATTAAATTTAGGACAATTGTATTAAATCCCACTAAAACGATCTAAAGACGCCATATAAGATATGGACTAGGAAATGCCCTAGTGTGTCTAATGTGAAGATTTGGGATGTAAGGCATTTGTTAAATGTCCTTCCTCTGATAAGATAGGACCCAAATCAGATAATTATCTTGTGTACTATCCACAAGAAACAAATGGATATTATTTCTATAAATCCTTAGAGAATAAAACGTTTATTTCTCGAATTGGTATCCATTTAAAGGAGAGCCAGTCTCTAAGATACCGATGAGAATGAAATAGAATTCGAAATGTTTTGAAGCACAAAATGGCATTAAAACTTGTATAGAAAAGAAATTGAGTGGGAGTGACACAATAATTCTAATGTTGTATATTTAACACATTAATTATTGTGAATAATGTTAGTTTTAAAACAAGAAATAGATACTGATTCTGAGAAAGAAAATGTTTGGATTAAGAAGTTCATATTTGAACTTAATTCATTGTTGGTCCAATGATTTGCATTAAGATAACAATGTGGCCGTTGCTCAGGCCTAAAATCTAAAACTCACTATCGATCCAAACATATATTTGAGAAATATAATTCTTATGTGAAGTTGTTCACAGAGAAAATGAACATATCTGCAAAGTTACAAAAGTTGTAATGTTGCAGACCTCCTGAATTAAACTCCGTCGTAGCAGAAGTTTAATAGTCACACTAGTTTCATGAGTATATGATACGTAAATGATTGACTCTAGTTCAAGTGGGAGATTGTTAGAGTTTATGCCCTAGAGGCAATCCATTTGATGAGATTGATAACAATGTAGTTATTATTATTTTATATGGAATAAAATAATATTCTATTATATTATATTTACTGCATAATATAAATATTAATATAATAGAAATCCTTAGAACTATAATACGGAATTATATAATTCGAGTAAGACTTGAATTTGAGATTATATAATAGGATAAGTATTATAATTCTTAAAAGTCCCTAATCGAGTTTTATTGTTTATATAGGACAACAATAAAGCGTTAAGACTATTATATTGATTGACTGATGATCACATCTCATTAATCATTAATATACGTGATAGTAAAGTCAAGATATAAATACGTGTTGGAGAATAGCGTATTGGGCTGAGCCACCATGAGGTAACTACATGGAATATAATTAACAGTATCATAAGTTGTTCTCATAGTGACAGTGATGTAATGGTCCTTAGACCTGAAATCATTATAATTTTATTCGAGAATATTTGTGTTTTGATATCATCTAAAGTTACTCGTAGTAGAGTAATGATAACAGTGATTATTGGATACATCTCGAGTCGAATGAAAATTATGAATGATCTAGATGGAATTTAACCCTACGATAAATTTGTAGTGATATCCATGGGCCTCTTGATTGAGTGAGACTGTGAAATGCACGACCAAGCTCAAATATTGATTTGTTTTGAACAATCTACTCATCGATCAAGAAAAACTGATTAAATTATTAAGAGGGTGATATGATCCATGCCTCCAGTTTAATCCAGGAAATAATGGTTAAAAGGATTATATTACATTGAAACATTGGTCACAAAAAGGTTGCGTCGAATCGTTGAATTCATTATTATAATGGGTAGCAGTGATGTATTACTAGATGCCACTCACTGTTTATAATTTTAAATATGATTTAAAATTATTGCCAATGTTATTTTATCCTATAGGGTGACACAACTAGAACGCTATGATAGGGAGTACCATTATTAAGCAAATATTAAAATAACTATATCAAATGTTGATATTTAATTTTGTTTGAAATGGTAAAAAGGAAGATTTTAAGGTTTCAAATTATCAAGGGTTTCAATTTTGTATTAAAAGGGCAAGCCGACCCTTTTTCCAAAATTATCCGATTAGATCAGATATGACAAGTTCAGAAAACCCTTGAAATTGAAAAGTAAAATCCTCCATCGGCTAGTACCGACACCCCTTCTCACTCGATTGCCTCTGACGAGATTGAAATAGCGTTTGTGGACTTCTCTAGAGGTACGGTGCTTGACGTACTATGATTCGATCCATCCAATTTCAGGTATTCAATCGCGATTGTTCATGGATTAGTCACGATAGGTACAAACCCTAATTTCTATTTAGTCTTGTATTACTGTTTTGCAATAGATTCGTGGTTTAATTTATTAAATCGTTTGTATTAAGGTTATCGATTAGATCGCAATTTCCTTACACGGACCATAAGCAAAGAAAAAATAACATAGAGGGATAAGCCTCACCAATATCTTTCTCTAAGTTTCAGACACTGGTCAACTCAGCATCAATAGTCAACCCTCGATTCTGGATTTCCACAATCTTCTTTCTAATTAAGTTAGAGAGGTGTATGGAATACTTAGTAAGCTCTTTGGCCAGGAAATACACAGCCATCACCTACATCCATACCTCTTCGGTATCTTCCCGGGGGATCAGACTAATATCGGGATGGAACATCAGTTCGTCGAAATAGTGTTGGGGGAACTTCTACCTTAACAATGCTTTCCTCTCATCAATAGAAAGCTCTTGGGTCCCGGGCACACCAGATCTTGCTTCTTCTTCGACATTTCCTTCTTTCTCAAATAGCTAAGTGTCGACTCTTTCCCTTGGTAGCTTGGATAGGAGCCGAACGTGCGACATGAGGAGGAGTTGTTGTCAATGAATGCCTGCTACCCACTGCATCAAACCAGGAATCTGTCCCAGATGTTCGAACATGAGGTGAAGGAGTCGGAGATCGCCGAGAACGGTCCTTGTGGTGATGTTCGCTACTACGATCATGTGAATGTGGAGGTTCGACAAACAAATTAGTCTCTCTTCTGAAGCTATCAAGAAAAGAACTTCTCGAGGATAGGTAGCTCTCTGATCCATAACCATGTCCTGTGCCTCTACCTCTAGCCATATCACTTGTCAGAAAAATAGTTTAAGTTCAGAATCAAGCACCCTACTCATACAAATAAATGTTGTGTCATGCAGTATTTATAAGTGTGTGTGTCCTAAGTGTTCTCTCAATAGACTAGATGGTAGTCATCCTGAGGGAGCAAATTCTCCAACAGCCAAACTTATTTCCTCTAAGCTTGTAGAGCTAGGCTAAGAAAAACCAATAAGCGGAAGCTTGTTTAACTCATCAAACTGGTCTTCTCTCTCGAGCGAGATGGCGGCCTCAAAGGGAGTCGCTGGAGACTGTGACCTGGTCAATGCTCCTACCCTTGCCTCGTCTATCGTAGGCAGAACAAGGGCGTTCAATGGGTCCTCGTCCTTGACAACTACCCCCTCATCACCAATCTCGCTTCCACTAGTTCCCTCTTGGATCTTTGCTGCTTTATGCGGCTTAGGCCCGACATGAGGCATCTTCCTGTTTTGACATAGGGAACTTGCTTCATTCTCAGCCTCCACTCTCTTTCCACCACTGGCGACAGCTGGCCTAATTACCGCTCGATCGTCAGGAAGTAACCTATGCCACGGAGTCGATCCTGTTTTAGAACGTTCACAGTGGAACGTGACTCAGTCAGGATGGCTAACAAAGATTCAAGACGCTCTTGATATACAGTGTCCGTAGGTGCCTCGGGATTTCCTATCATGTAAGAACGGAGTTAAAAAAAACTCAACTACTAAAAACCACAAATTCCGAAACTAAAAGTAAAATGAAATGCTGACTTCCTTCCAACCATCTCCTGGTGAATCCAGGAGGGCAACGCACAAAGAACCAATTGTGCTTGCATACATTTAGCTTAGGCCATGTCCCATTGAAGAACTTAGTACTGGAGAAGCCTCGAAGAAATATTGAGATGGTAAGGCGGTAGCTCTCCTCTTCAACTGAAACAAATATCGGATGTCCTATCCATTGGGATCCAGCTGCAATTACTCCCTGTAGAGAACGTAGGTACCCAAGAGGGAAGCATACGCATTTGGATGAAGCTGCGAAAGGTGAAAGTGGTACTGCATATCAAGAATAAAATTGTTAGTCAGGGGCACACAACCAATAGCGCATACCTGCCTATTCCAGGAAGTGTACCCCTTTGGTGGCGCGTGAGCTCTATCACTAGGGCTGTCAATGGATACCCGAAAAATCCGAAATCCGTCTGCATCCGCATCCAAAAAGCGGATAAATATTCAATATCCGGAAAAGCGGATGCGGATGCGGATATAAGTATATATGCATCCGAAAATTAACCATCCAATTTTTTTCATGATTATAGCTTAAATTATGAGTATTTTAGCATAATTAAATATACTAATTTATTGTTTTACAAAACTAAAAGTTTACAAATGCATGTCAATTGCTCAAAATTATATATTATCATCATATTTATTTATTTTTATCACTTTAGTGATTAATTAGGTTTAAAAAAGCTTAATATTAAGCTAAAAAGTTCATTAATGTTCATTGATTTATCAGTCGTTGGTGGAGCGGATAATTATCCGATATCTGTCCGCATCCGCAGATGCGGATATCCAATATCCGAAAATGGTTTCAGATGCAGATTCAGATATGGCACTATCCGCATCCGAAAGTATCCATTGACAACCCTATCTATCATCCTTATTGGGCGCATGAACATCTCCGTCGGCAATGCGGAACCATGATGCCATGCGCCTTACCGCAGTAGCATCCATGTTAGATGGCACCTGTAATGACCCAGGTTTTCGCGATCCTGAGTAATCGACATAAACTCAACGTGGACTATTCTAGCATCAGAAATACTGGATAGTTAATGAAAGAAAATAGAGGGTGAGAATAGATAAGATAGAAAGTTAAAATAGAAGAAGGAGAAAAAGATCACAATATAAGAGTAAACACGAATCTCACAGTGGAACGAATAAATATATTTCATAACATAACTTTGAAATAAAATAGTATCTGTATACAATACCATTATTAGAGTGTAACACTTACATCACAACGGAAATAAACAATAGTTATAAAAATGCTACTGAAGCCTCCTGCTCCAGCTCCTTCTAGTGCATCTATAAATCCCGACTACTTGACTGCTCGTACAAATTTGAGCACCCAAGAGTTTAGGGAAAAAAAAACAAAAAAAAAACTCCAGGTCAGTCAAGGGACTGGTATGAGTAAACAATTTAAAACTGTTTGAGAAAATAACGATATCTCATAAGACCACGCTGTATAACACGGAACGAGTTTTTCCCTTATGAGAATCCAAAACACTTGATTTAATATTCAAAAATCCTTTTGAAAGAAATGATAATCTTTATATCAAAATCCTTTTGGTATTATAATAGTGTCTATCAACCACAATATAATAATCATCTAACAGAACGCTTTCATCTTACGTTCCATATACATAATATATAATCAAAATCCGCGGGCGCTTATTGGTTAATGAATACCAACTGGCAAGGTACGGGACCACCTTTCGACAGTGTGTCTCTAGACAGGAATACACCGGGTTCAACAAGAACATCTTGTAACCCAGGCTAAACATGACCGGTCACTCATTTCGCTTGAGTGTGCCAAATGTATTATCACTAACGGTTGGGATCTGCAACCGTTTCCCGAAAGGGACAACATTGAAATAGATTATAGAAGTAAATGGAATTTCTCTAGATCAGGTGACAATACACCCAAATTGGCAGCTAACCACATAGCCATGCGACCTACCCAATTTTTATACCACTCCTCGTTTGTGAGGCTAGAGGCTATAAAGTACAGATCACACCTTTATTTACGTTGAATGTCACATCGTTATACCCGCCAAATCACAAATTGATTTCCCCAAAAATATCACGGGTATACAGCTAAGAGAAACGAATTCCTCCGCCACCAAACGTAAATATTTTGGAGAGATCAACTTACACGATCTATTAAATATACTCTGTCAGACATTCTTCCATACAGGTCATCCTGGGACTGGACATACCGAAGGTACTATTCTGTAAATCCATCTTAGGAAATTTCTACCTTGGATTTAATGAACAGCTCTTGCAAAACTCCATCTTCAATTATCTTCATCATATTTGATTCACAATGCTAATGCCATACGGAGTGGTTTTTAGATAATATATCTGATCCTGGTCTCTCGGTATTGACGACGGAAAAATGGTCACAAACTTTGATAGTCGGTGATTTAACTATCGAAGAAAAACATGTTTGCAAACAACGATATTATTTCCAGATGGAAATTCTATCGATCAATCATCAATCAACATTTATTCATTTCCCCATTTCTCGTTTCCATATATTCATCAAATCCTTATTTTCTAATTTTAGAAAATATACTTTATTAACTTTGGAAAATGTTTCCATTTCTGATTCACGCATCACTATCTTCTCACATATATCAGTCTCTAACTGTAAACTAGTAAGAGAACAACCCCCTACGTATTAACCTTGAAGGCCGAAACCAACATCAGATCAATACCCAGACAGCTGTTTAACTTAACTAATCTCCAGTCTGTTTCTAGTTCCTTTAACTCCATTTTAATTCCTATTTCAAACCCTATTTCCTTTATAAATGTTTTATTAGCAAAATATTTACTTAAATCCTTTATTCACATTAAATGTAAATAATATTTCTACTTTGCAATCAAAACAGAATGATTTCGTATTTAAAACAATATCCCAAATCCAGTTTCTATTTATACTTCTAATTATAGAATTATTTATTTAAAATCTCATTTTATTCTTCTAACATTTATAATCCCATTTATAATTCCCTTTTATATAATTCTATTTATTCTATATAAATCCTTTTATATAATTCTATTTATTTACCAAATATTTCCTTAATTATATTTTCCAATATTTGTTTTCCAAATATTACCTTTTATAATATCATATTTATTTCATATATAAATATTTACATTTTAATATTCACTTTGAAAATTTCCTTTTTTACATTCCAGTATTTCATATTGTATTTAAAATACCAAATAACATGACCAGTGTCATCATAATCAATCACAGATTTTATATCACATCGTATATCACAATATATGAAAACAAACAGTATTATAAATATTACAGAATCCAGTTGAATCCCTCCAACCTGTTTCCCTGGATCACAGATGTTAAACCATATACAAATAACATCGATTTTATTTCAATATGAAATATTATGATAAACAGAATCAATATTTGATTAACGATTCATATATATATCGTTATCTATAATTTCAACCAATAAATCATCAATTCAACCAAACAATCAACACACAGCAATCAATCATCATTTATAAATACTAGATTATATTTATAACAATATAAACTTTACAGAGTTAGTAAGACTTACTCACATTGGTAATTTATCGTTAAATAACGATAAATTATCGTCAATTCAAATTGGACAATTTATTTCTATATAAATTGTAATGAGCTCCAATTTACTACCAGTCAGATCCATTTTGTAGCCACTGTCCATATGATCCAAATGGATCTTGTTTCGCACAATTCTGATAACGTATGTAATAGATATTGATATTACAAACTTATATACTAATTAAATAAAAATAACTTAATTTATTTATTAAATAGGCCATACCCATTAAATCACCGGCCTAACTTATATTTCTGCGCCGACCCGTTACAGGTCCTTCTCCCCCATATAAAAACGCACTCCTGCTTCATACCATTACTGACTCGTTCCCTCCACCATTTTAGGAAACAATGGAATCACTGAATAAATCCACTCCAATTACATTCCCTAATCCAACTTTATCTCCTTAACATTTAATTAGGCCGCGCAAAACATACTTCTCATCACCTTTCTTCCCGATATGCAGAACTCCAAACCGTAACTCCCCATCATGGCTGCTCTTCTATTAAGCCATATATCTCCCTCTACACATCATAATAAACCAAATAAAAACCACTAAAATTCGCCTCTCCCAAATCTCAACTTTCTCATATACAAATTAACCCACTCGCGCCCCAGATTAAAGTCGCGTTCAACATTATCATGCAGTAGGTATCGACATCTTTTTGATTCGAATACTCCAAAAAAGCTCAAAACAATCTCGTTTCTCTTCTACAAGCATGAATCCATACTCCAAATGGCCAATCAATGTCTTAATCGCACAGAAACTATTGCCCTGGTCGAGCTGCCTTAAAGTCAGACATCACGGAAGGATTGTGCACCCTGTGGGAAGGAAGAACTCTACTTCTTGAGTTCGAATATATGTATAAAATGATTTTTAGGATTTTTTGCGAATTGATTTTGGTTTTCTAGAATAGGATTTCTCATGTTTTAAAAAACTGGTGGCGGCGGCAATTTGTTTTGACCAAAGAGTGAAAATGTTTAGGGTTAAGAAAGGTTAGGGGATATTTATAGGAAAAAATTAATATTTTTATATTCTCGATTTATATAAATATTTATTCTTACGCTATCAATAATTGTTGTTAAAAATTCTTATGATCACATAAAATATCCAAATTCGATGAAAATGGACCTACAGCTACAGTTTGACATTACGGACCCAACGAAACTTATTTCATCGAATTTCGAGTCTGTTTGCTCACACAGCGTATTTTTAAAGTCAAATTATCGACTGTTTTTCACATTAAAAATTCGTACTGCCACATACTGGTTCCAAAAATCACGAAAATTGAAATCTAAAAATAATTTAATATTCCGGATTTAACAAAATTAGTTTTGTCGAAAACGAAGTTCGTTTGCAAAATTGGCTATTTTTAAAGCTCTAAATAAACCCATTTAAATATTAATATGTTTAAAAATAATTAAATTAAATATTAATAAATTAATATTATAGTATATATTCACATAGAATACTACATAGGTCCAAAATATTCTTGTCTGAATTTATAACTCGATATTTCAAATTCAGATTAAATCAGTATTAAATTTATATTGAAAAATCCATTTATAATATAAATAAATCGCTATAAATTATAAAGGAATTCCATAGCGACTTTTTGAAAATTTGATTTGGATATAACTAAAAATCTACACAGTGAAATCTCGATTTTTCTCTTCCATTAGAAAAATATAGTTCACCAGCTCCGAATGTTTCTTGTTTCACAGAAATCCGAGTTAAAACGGGTTCTGTATATTCGTTTAAAGTTCGAATCGCCAAATTACGAACTGTCGCGCCATTTCGATCTTGATTATAATTATAATTTAAATTATATGTTCAAATTTCGTTTATATAATATATTCGTTAATATAATTCAACTCTAAACTGAAATATATATTATAAATGATCCAATTCACACAATATTGTGAATTCCACTATTTTCGACTATTTCGGAAATTAAAATATATCATACTATTATTTATATTAATTAAATATTCAATATTATTTAACTAAACAACCATTTCAAATAAACAAACCATTATTTAAATAATTAAATAAATCATTTATAATACCAAAAAATACGGGTCGTTACATTCTTCCCCCCATAAAATAATTTCATCCTCGAAATTGTTAAGGTAGAAAACAAACCCTATTAACTGGATTTAAAATTATTTGGTTATTTCTTTAACTTTAGTTTCAACTGAACCAATTAATTTCAATTAAAGTATCAATTCATTCTTACCAACGAAAATTTTCAAAAATTTTCTAACACCCTAAAATTCCAAAAAAATTCGCTAGCACCTCCTTTGTATGGCTCAATCGGTACAATTACAACTCGCCTCTCTAGGCCTTCTCCAACTCAAAAGAAAATCGAACAGCCAAGTGGCTTGCCAATTCGGCTCATAAATCACCAAATTCATACAAAAATAAACTTGTACCTTTTTGTCGAGCATATCATTATATCCTTTACATCTGCTACCAATTCAGCATATACCAATGTTACTTAATCCAACTCCAATCCATTCATCCTCAAACTCAATCATTTGGTTCTGTCCAAGCAAAATTTCATTTCGAACTCAAGTTTCATTCTTGATTCCAACTCTTATCAATCCAACTTACTTGATATCATTCTAATCTAATTTAATTTCCACTTAATTGACTTCAATTCAAATTCCAATTCACTTTCACAAATTTCTATTTAAATTTGTTTTAATTCAAACAATCTCTTCCGGGGAATTTTAAACCACTTAGTTTTTTATTTCTAAAATCAAATATTTCTTTTCGTAATTCAAACCAACTTACTTTTCTCAAAACAATTCAAACACAATCTCTTTGGTAGTCATCCGTCACTTACAACTCGAAAATGAACACTGATGGTGTGGCCAGCATCATCAGAATTATTTCCCAGCTACTGAACTGAGTTCAATACTATATCACTTTCAAAATCATCTTTAAACATCTCCAGTTTGAAATACATTTCAAATTATCATTCACAATGTTTGTAAACAATTTAAAATCTCCCAAGATTTTAAAATTCACGTATATTTAATCCAGATTTAATTCATAAACACTTTTCCAAATTTCCGGGGTTTTAAATTTCAATTCTGATTTAAATTCAGATTTAATTCGCATGATTTCATATACTACGTACACTTATATAAATTCTGATTGGCTATTTACATATCCATTTTACTTTTATAATCTCATTTGATTATAATAACAACCAACACATCCTATATATTATAATATTTCCAATATTAATCATACTTTTATATCAAAATATGATTTGGGTAAAATTGTATCATTTACCCTCTTTTCAAAACATATAGTGTCGGTTCATCGTATTCGAGTGTTTAGAAACTCCTACCGATACAGTGGATCAAACTGATCGACCAGAGCTCATAAACAACTCAACCAATAAATATCCACAATATAAAACAATTTTTATAAAATCTACAAATACGTTCACTCGTATATATACTCAAACTCAATCTAGGGTATTACTAACCTCGTCATTACTGAGTTACGCCATAGAGCCAAGATAATTACTTAACCTTCAGCTCTGATACCACTATAATGACCCGAGTTTTCACGATCCTGAGTAATCGATATAAACTCAACGTCGACTATTCAAGCATCGGAAATACCGGATAGTTAATGAAAGAAAATAGAGGGTGAGAATAGATAAGATAGAAAGTTAGAATAGAGTAAACACGAATCTCACAGCGGAACGACTAAATATATTTCATAACATAACTTTAAAATAAAACAGTATCTGTATACAATACCATTATTACAGTACAACACTTACATCACAGCGAAAATAAACAATAGTTATAAAAACGCTGTTAAAGCCTCCTACTCCAGCTCCTTCTAGTGCATCTGTAAATCCCGACTACTTGACTGCTCGTAAAAATTTGAGCACCTAAGAGTTTAGGGAAAACAAAACAAAACAAACTCCAGGTCAGTCATGGGACTAGTATGAGTAAACAATTTAAATCAGTTTGAGAAAATAACAATATCTCATAAGACCACGCCGTATAACACGGAACGGGTTTTGCCCTTATGAGAATCCAAAACACTTGATTTAACATTCAAAAATCCTTTTGAAAGAAACAATAATCTTTATATCAAAACCCTTTCGATACTATAATAGTGTCTATCAACCACAATATAATAATCATCTAGCAGAACGCTTTCATCTCACGTTCCACATACATAATATATAATCAAAAACCGCGGGCGCTTATTGGTTAATGAATTCCTACTGGTAATGTATGGGACCACCTTCTGACAGTGTATCTCTAGAGAGGAATACACCGGGTTAAACAAGAACATCTTGTAACCCAGGCTAAACATGACTGGTCACTCATTTCGCTTGAGTGTACCGAATGTATTATCACCAACGGTTGGGATCAGCAACTGTTTCCTAAAAGGGACAGCATCGAAATGGATTATAGAAGTAAATGGAATTTCTCTAGATCAGGTGACAATACACCCTAATTGGCAGCTAACCATTTAGCCATGCGACCTACCCGATTTTTATACCATTCCTCGGTCGTGAGGCTAGAGGCTATAACGTAGATATCACACCTTTATTTACTTTGAATGTCACATCGTCATAACCGCCAAATCACAAATTGATTTCCCTAAAATATCACGGGTATACAGCTAAGAGAAACGAATTCCTCCGCCACCAAACGTAAATATGTTTGGAGAGATCAACTTACACGATCTGCTGAATATATTCTGTCAGACATTCTTCCATACAGGTCGTCCTGGGACTGGACAGACCGAAGGTACTATTCTGTAAATCCATCTTAGGCAATTTCTACCTAGGATTTACTGAACTGCCCTTGCATAACTCCGTCTTCAATTATCTTCATCATATTTGATTCGCAACGCTAATGCCATACGGAGTGGTTTTCAGATAATATATCTGATCCTGGTCTCACTGTATTGACGACAGAAAAATGGTTAAAAAACTTTGATAGTCGGTGATTTAACTATCAAAGAAAAACATGTGTGCAAACAACGATATTATTTCCATATGGAAATTCCATCGATCAATCATTAATCAACATTTATTCATTTCCCCGTTTCTCGTTTCCATATATTAATCAAATCCTTATTTTCTAATTTTAGAAAATATACGTTAGTAACTTTGGAAAACATTTCTATTTCTGATTCACGCATCACTATCTTCTCCTATATATCAGTCTCTAACTGTAAACTAGTAAGAGAACAACCCCCTACGTATTAACCTTGAAGGCCGAAACCAACATTAGATCAATACCCATACAACTGTTCAACTTAACTAATCTCCCGTCAGTTTCTAATTCCTTTAACTCCATTTTAATTCCTATTTCAAACCCTATTTCCTTTATAGATATTTTATTAGCAAAATATTTACTTAAATCCTTTATTCACATTAAATGTAAATAATATTTCTTCTTTGCAATCAAAACAGATTGATTTCGTATTTAAAACAATATCCCAAATCCAATTTCTATTTATACTTCTAATTATAGAATAATTTATATAAAATCTCATTTTTTTTCTTCTAATAGTTATAATCCCATTTATAATTACCTTTTATATAATCCTATTTATTCTATATAAATCCTTTTATACAATTCTATTTATTTACCAAATATTTCCTTAATTATATTTTCCAAATATTACCTTTTATAATATCCTATTTATTTCATATATAAATATTTCAATTTCAATATTCACTTTGAAAATTTCCTTTTTTGCATTCTAGTATTTCATATGGTATTTAAAATACCAAATAACATGACTAGTGTCATCATAATCATTCACAGATTTTATATCACATAATATATCACAATATATGAAAACAAACAGTATTATAAATATTGAGGAATCCAGTTAGATCCCTCCAACCTGTTTCCCTGCATCATAGATGTTAAACACTATAAATAACATCTATTTCATTTCAATGTGAAATATTCTGATAAACAGAATCAATATTTTATTAACTATTTATATATCTATCGTTATCTATAATTTCAACTAATAAATCAGCAATTTAACCAAACAATCAACACACAACAATCAATCTTCATTTATAAATACTAGATTATATTTATAAAAATATAAACTGTACAGAGTTAGTGAGATTTACTCACATTGGTAATTTATCGTTAAATAACGATAAATTATCGTCGATTCAGACCGGACAATTTATTTCGCTATAAAATGTAATGAGCTCCAATTCATTCCCAGTTAGTTCCATTGTGTAGCCACTGTCTATACGATCCCAATGGATCTTGTTTCGCACAATTCTGATAACGTATGTAATTGATATTGAAATTAAAAACTTATATACTAATTAAATAGAAATAACTTAATTTATTTATTAAATGGGCCATACCCATTGAATCACCGACCCAACTTATCTTTCTACGCCGACCCGTTACAGGTCCTTCTCCCCCACAGAAAAATGCACTCCTGCTCCTTACCATTACTGACTCGTTCCCTCCACCATTTTAGGAAACAATGGAATCACCGAATAAATCCACTCCAATTACATTCCCTGATCCAACTTTATCCCCTTAACATTTAATTAGGCCACACAAAAAACATACTGCTCATCACCTTTCTTCCCCAATATGCAGAACTCCAAACCGTAAGTCCCCATCATGGATGCTCTTCTATTAATCCATATATCTCCCTCTACACATCATAATAAACCAAATTAAAATCACTAAAATTCTCCTCTCCCAAATCTCAACTTTCTCATATACAAATTAACCCACTCGCGTCCCAGATTAAAGACGCGTTCAACATTATCACGCAGCAGGTATCGACATCTTTTTGATTCGAATACTCCAAAAAAACTGAAAACAATCTCGTTTCTCTTCTACAAGCATGAATTCGTAATCCAAATGGCCAATCAATGTCTTAATCGCCCAGAAACTATTTCCCTTATTAAGCTGCCTTAACATCAGACATCACGGAAGGCTTGCGTTCCTTGTGAAACACATACGGGAAGGAAGAACTTTACTTCTTGAGTTTGAATATATGTATAAAATGATTTTTAGGATTTTCTACGAATTGATTTTGGTTTTCTAGAATTGGATTTCTCATGTTTTAAGTAACTGGTGGTGGCGACAATTTGTTTTAACTGAAGAGAAAAATGTTTAAGGTTAAGAAAGGTTAGGGGATATTTATAGGAAAATATTAAAAATTTTATATTCGAAATTTATATAAATATTTATTCTTACGCTGTCAATAATTGTTATTAAAAATTCTTATGATCACATAAAATATTTAAGTTCGATGAAAATGGACCTACAACTACAGTTTGACATTACGGACCCAACGAAACTTGTTTCGTTGAATTTCGTGTTTGTTTGCTCACACAGCGTATTTTTAAAGTCAAATTATCGACTGTTTTTCACATTAAAAATTCGTACGGCCACATACTAATTCAAAAAATCAGGAAAATTGAAATCTAACAATAATTTAATATTCCGGATCTAACAAAATTAGTTTCGTCGAAAACGGAGTTCATTTGCAAAACTGGCTATTTTTAAAGCTCTAAATAAACCCATTTAAATATTAATATATTTGAAAATAATTAAATTAAATATTAATAAATTAATATTATCGTATATATTCACATAGAATATCACACAGCTCCAAAATATTCTTATTTGAATTTATAACTCGATGTTTCAAATTCAGATTAAATCAGTATTCAATTTATATTGAAAAATCCATTTATAATATAAATAAATCGCTATAAATTATAAAGGAACTCCATAGTGACTTTTTGAAAATTTGATTTGGATATAACTAAAAATCTACACAATGAAATCTCGATTTTTCTCTTCCATTAGAAAAATATAGTTCACCAGCTCCGAACGTTTCTTGTTTCACAGAAATCCGAGTTAAAACGGGTTCTGTATATTCGTTTAAAGTTCGAATCGCCAAATTACGAACTGCCGTGCCATTTTGAGCTCGATTATAATTATAATTTAAATTATATGTTCAACAATATACTCATTAATATAATTCAACTATAAACTGAAATATGTATTATAAATGATCCAATTCACACAATATTGTGAATTCCACTATTTCCGACTATTTCAGAAATTAAAATATATTATACTATTATTTATATTGATTAAATATTCAATATTATTTAATTAAACAACCATTTTAAATTACCAAACCATTATTTAAATAATTAAATAAATTATTTATAATACCGTAAAAATACGTGTCGTTACAGCACCAAATCTGATGGATTTTCAAATATAACTGCATCCGCCAACATATCCTGCACCATCGGCATGCCTCCGTCAACAATATCCATGCGCTCTACCTCCTTATGCTCTACTAGAGAATGTTATCTTTCCATCTGTGCCTCGTGATTATATGCTTCCGAGGAACTTGTCGCCTAAGGAGTGGATCCTCAGGAAGTCTCAAGCTCGCTGCTCTTTCAGCTAGCATTGCTAGTGGAATTAGATGTGTGTGATAAAGACAATGAAGTCTCGGCTTTTGAAGTTTGCTCTTCCATAAACCTTGTCTTCATTGCTAGTTATACTTTTAACACGTTAGCATTAGACGTCGCGGTTGTATAACCTGTGCCACTCGTGTTGTTGCAAACTAATAGGTGCATGCAGTGCTATGCTGATACAGTTTAAAATTCAGAAACTGGAGCAATGACAACAATCACAAGCCTCCAAAAACTGTGACCACCATCATTGTCATTCCGCATCACCGGGTTTGCATCGAGTCACGACTACGTTACGATCAGAATTGACGAAGTGTTTTCAACAGAACAATAGTTCAGTCGCAGTCCACTTATATGCTCTAATCCATGTGCCAAGCTAAGTCACCAACCAAGTTATGGTTACAGTAAAGTTCAACCCAGTCGTAAAGTGTCACAAAAACAACGTGAACCCAGGGGTGGATTACGCGAAGTTCAAGACTCAACAGGGAAGGAAGAGTATAAACGAAGTAACTCAAAGAGCAAACTCAAAGTTCGCCCCCAACGAGAGGTACGAAACTCGTACCTCATGGGGTACGAAATTCGCAACCCCTTCGTGAGATATGAGTTTCCATGATTTCTGCCTCACGCTTCAGATCCCTTATATCTTCGTCTCCCCCTTTCTTCTCCATCTCGAGTTTGCCCCCCTTATCTCAAACTCTCACTTCTAATCCCTCTCAAAATCTCTTCTCTCACAAACCCCTCTTCTTCACCAACCAAGAAGTCAAGCTCGCAACTCGTCTCAACCTCAGGGTTTGACCCTGCTCTCAACTCGAAGACCGTTCACGACTTCCAACGATGTCATTGGGAAGCATGAACGATCTCGAGCCTCAAGAAATAGCCGAACCGATAGTCGAAGACGAGCTCGTGACAAACCGCCACCTACCAGTATTACATTCAAATTCTTTCGGGTTCCAAGTTTCGGGTTCAAATTCATGTAAAACAAAAGAAGAAAAAGATAAAGAAGAAGTGGGGGTTGAGTTTGTATTTATATAGGTAGGGAAGGGTGGGCTTAGCCCATTGACCCTTCGTGTCCCATGATGGAACACAAATACTCATGCCTCAGTAGGGTACGAGATTTTGTACCCACCTTAGCAGGAGATTTGGTATCCCTGTTTGGGATACGAAATTTTCATATCCAAAACTAGGGGTATGAAATAGTGAAAAAAAGAGGAGAATTAATGTATGAATATATATATATATATATACACACACACATATATACGCTTATATATATATATATGCCAATGCACACATATGTTTCGCGATGTACCGTCACGACGTTACACATTGTGTGCGGGAATGTGTTCGCATACAAGATAGCGTACGTAAAGAACAAACATTCGTAAATATGCACTCACGTAAATTCTCATTCACCTACATATTTTCATTATCATTGCTTATTCCCCGTAACGTCACGCAAAGTTACGTAAAGAATGTGCAAACATAGACACAACATCACACCGAAGATGGTTCGTTTACGATTACAAAGTAAACGAGATCAACAACTAACATATATTTTCATGAGTTAACAAGAAATCGATGATTCAGCATGATTTTTCTATGAACTCAAATCACATCATGTCAAGACAAGAGTACTTTGGGGGCAAATGTTAATCGACCTTTTGGTCCGGTTCCCAAAAGTACACAAAAAACGCTCGACTCAACGCAACGCGTGATGTTACAGCCCGAAGTGTCGCCAAAAAGCTAATGAAGCAAGCTAAGAAAAGGTAATGCGAGCGAAAGCCCCACAACTCCTCAAAACCGGTCCACATTCACAATATCACATCCATCTCTCCTCGAAACCCTCGACTAGAACCCCTCCTTGCCTTCCCATAATCTCATGCTTGAACTCATCATGGCATAAACATACTTCAACATACCCCACGAGGTACGAATTTCGTACCTCTCGGAGTACAATTTCGTACCCCATGGGATAATTCATACCCCTAGAATAGGGTACGAGTTTTCTAGGGAACGACGACGGGGTACGAGTTTCTAAGGGCCTATGTTATGGGATCCGGATTTACTATTGTGGTCCCCTACTCTTACCTACTCCCAACTAACCACTCCACTATAAATACACTCAAGCTCACACCTCAAAGGGATTGGATTTTGGATGATTTGAAATCTCTTGAGAGCTCTGAGTGACCTATTTAATGGCGTCCATGTTTTAAGGAAGAAGGACAAAAGTGTCTTTTTCCTAATATTTATATATGACAATTATGACCTCAAAATACTGAGAAATGTTTGTAAAGATGTCCTGAGATATTCCTAAGTTTGTGACTCTTTGTTTTCAATAAAATACCAGTGACTCTTCCAAAGTGGACGTAGGCCCCTCACGGGACCGAACCACTATAAATCTCTTGTGTTATTTACTGCTTTATGTGCTTATATTTCCACCTGAAACTATAATTCTTAAGTACTTAGGAATCTTGGATGTTTATAACATATTTTTTCGTCAAAACGTCCGCCCTTTTTGTTGATTAGGACGTGCTACTCAAGCATTTTGGTGAGCACCGATCCGAAGAATGCCAGATTCGAAGTAAGCTGATGCGATCCAGGTACGAAATGATATGGAGGTGATTCGCTAAAGGAATACAGGAACTTTTGTGTGATCTTACTAGTGCGCCCATGCATTTTTGGAGAGGCCAATCCCAGAGTTGGGATACAAGATCCGGGGAGGATCCTATGCATGTCTTGCGCCTTCTTTTCTATGTGATCGGCATGAGTTGCACAAGGTTTTTGGGCTGATCACCAAGGGTTGGGAAAGTATTTTTCGGTGTGAGTGAATTTCATATCCGGGGGATACGAAATTTGTCCGGTGATCCAATCTAAGTCTTTAGTGTAAAAACCATGATTTTCCTGATCCGATCACCGAGTTTGAGTGTGCACATTTGATCTAAGACTATATTGTTTGAGAGTAGTTTTGACGAGCCATGATGAACATTCTAGTGCGGCCCTACCCTGGCCTAATTCCTATGGATGTTAGAGACGCTTCTGGTCTGTTAAACCGTGCGATGTGTCGAGTCGTGTAGGCTTAGACTGCTTCTGATAACGGGGTCAAAATCCGGTTAACATTTTCCCCCCAAAGTATGTCTTGTGTTAACATGATGTGCTTTGAAGTGAAATAAGTCTGGTGATGGCCGGAAAGATTTCGATGTTGTGCTTATAGATTGATCGTGACCTTCAGTCGAGTTGTATACCAGGAAGTATGCTGCTTCATAGCGGTTGAGATGCATTGCTCAAGCTTATTAGTATAAGTTTAGGTTTCCAGCACTGTTAAGAGCTTTAACACGCTTAGATTTTGCTGCATGAACTTGAACTTATGAGGGACGTCTAATCTCTATTGATTCAAGAAATTAAACGTTAGTCTCCAACTCCCGATCACTCTGGATTGCAAACGGTTCATTTTTGCGTCGGAGTCATGTATGCACTTATATATTTGCACGTGATTTTGCACAATGCGGTCGGAGTTGAAATAATTGATATAACATTAAGTGGTATGGCATGGATGTGCGAGAGCGTAAGTTAGATTGGGTAGGTTGTTGAATTAGGGCTCGATCCTTTGGCGTGTACTCTTTGAAAATTTAAGTCCATAAGCACGCATTTGGTTAACGAATTTATTTAGGTTGATCAATCGAGATTCTGAAAGCGTGTATGTGTGGCCGCAGTCGTAGTTCGAGAGCACGATCGTGCAATTTGGTCATCGAAACATCGCTGAATTAGGGCTTGATCATTTAATGCGTTCTATGGAATTATTCAGATTTATAAGTACACAACCGTTAAGTGGTCCAAGCAGGTTCCAATGGTCAAAGCTTCAAAAAATTGTATAAGCAATCATCATTGTAAGGGTAAACATAGATATGTTGAGGCGTACGATTATATAGGTTTGCTTTCGAAGCGAGATTGAACATAGATGCCAAGCGCATATACTCGGATGGTTGAACACCTGGTGAGTATATAAGTGGTTGTTGAGTCGAGATAGATCTGGCTAATGAGGCTTCGAAGACATGTGAATATGACCATAGTTGGGTTTATAATCCAGAATCCCGATCCCGAAGTGCATGTTTGGAGTATGCCGATCCCAAAGTTGATTTAACTTCCTCTCTTTTCTTTTCTTTGATATAGATGGTTAGACAATTCCGGGGAGCGACACTCTGGAATGTGGAGTGGTGGATTTCGAGAAAGGGAAGTAGGAATTTGTGGAAAAGGCGCCAAGTATGTGTGGACACAAAATTGGATTTTATATCCTGTAAACTTGGTAAATTCTCCTGGTTTTTCGGAGTTCAAAGTTGGATTGAGGAACACGACAACTTAGCGATGAACGGGAATACAAAATTGAATTTCATACTCTGAAGACTTTGTCGAGTTCTCCCTATTTCTTTCAATTTAAAATTAGAGCCAGCGGAGTTGAATCATTTCACGATGTTGCGTGATTGGATTAGGATTCACGTTTACAGTCTAATGGTGCAACACTCGAAGAATGGAATTGTTTTAACTGCCAACTCGAATGGGCATGTAAGATGTGGACATGTGGTTGACTCGTCAACTTTAGTATCTGATTCGTAACCTAATCACGATGTAGTTGTGTCTCGACCTAAGTATCACATCGATGGCTGACGATAACTATGGCATTAGTCGTTAAAACTAAAGGTTGTCATCGCTTTTCGAAGTGTTTGTTTATGAGGAGTCTGGGCATTGATGGAATGTTAGTAGTGACTTTCAGAGCCTAGACTTCAGGTTCGGGTCATTTTCTTCATGGTGTTAACACGCCTCCAAAATGTTTTTTCCATGGGTCTCGATGAAGATGATACTAGTGCTGGATCTGGTGGGGATGTGCCTCCGGGCCTGCTTCCATAAGCATGCCTCTATGGTGCTTCCCGACATGCCCTCAATTAACGGGAGGGTGTCGGAGCTCAGGTGGAGGCAAAAGGCCATGACACATTGAATAGGAGATGTCCGCAGGAGAAGAGGGGTTTTATCATTCCTGTTCTCTTTGCAACGAGGGAGGCAAAGGTACGAATGAATCTCGATCTAGTATCCCTGTGACACCCCATGTCCGTTAATGTCACTCACTAAGGGAATGCATTAAGTTTCGTGAAGCATTATAGGTAAATAAGAACATAATAGCACAAGACAATAGCAGCAGAATTAAAAAATTTATTTAAATCAAAACATCATGGTCCCAAATACTGAGTTTACATCGTAAGTAACTCATTACATTAATAATCTGTCTTGCCAAAAATATCAGATTACAAAATCATAAACCATATTTCCCTTGCAAAGACATAAGAGAGTTGACAAGCAGTCAAAGTGATACATCTATATCCAAAATCCAATCTAAGCTGAAAGAATCCAAATCAACTCTAAGCACTTCCACCCTGAGAACCTGAGGCGGTGGGGAACGTAAGAGAGAGAAGAGGAAACAAAAAGGATCAAACATAAAGTCTAGCGAGTCCAGTTACTTTTAAATATAAATAAATAAAAGTATCATGCCAGATATATAAAACTGTAAGAACAAGATAACATTAACAATAACAAGTGTGCAATGAGCATGATAAGATGAACAAGGTATATTGCACTTCTTAAATACATTTCTCTACACCGCGCAGATACTAGTATATCAGAAATAGAATGATCCCTACTAATACTGTTCCATTATGATTATTAGGTTACTAGGGTTAATAGCACTCAAGACTTATACGCGCATCATACCCATTTACTTTCCCATGGATCAACCTAATACAATATATGTAGTTATCTCTCAATATTGAGATACACCCCATGGTACCCCACTCGCACGGTCTCCACCGTAATGAACACAGTCCCTCATCCTATGTCGGAGTGACATACGGATCTCTATATATATAAAATGTTACGTTCCGCATATATCTACCATTACTACACTACGTAAGCGTATGGACTATCACCATTGATCAAATCAGATTCCTTATCAGAATAATGCCCTCTTATCTACGTGTAACGACCCGTATTTTTAACGGATAATAAATAATATATTTAATTATTTAAAGGATGGATTGGTAATTTAAAGTGACCAGAATTAAATAATATTTAATATTTAATTAATATAATAATTAAATAATATATTTAAATTCCAGTGTCGAAAATAGTAGAATTCACAATATGAATTGGATTATTTAGAATATATATAATTCAGTTTAGAGTTGAATTATATTAACGAACATATTATATAAACGACAATTGAACGAATAATTATATTATAATTATAATTGAGCTCGAAATGGCACGACAGTTCGTAATTTGGCGATTCGAACTTTAAATGAATATACATAATTTATTTTAAATCGGATTTCTGTGAAAAAAGAAACGTTCGGATCTGTTGAACGATATTTTTCTAATGGAAGAGAAAAAATGAGATTTCATTGTGTAGATTTTGAGTTATGATCAAATCAAATTTTCGAAAAGTCGCTACGGAATTCCTTTATAATTTAAAATGATTTATTTTTATTATAAAAGGATTTTCAATATAAATTGAATACTGATTAAATCTGGATTTGAAATGTCGAGTTAGATATTCAGATAGGAATATTCTGAAGCTGTATGGTATTCCACTATGAATATATACAATGATATTTATTTATAAATATTTAATTTAATTATTTTTAAATATATTAATATATAATTGGGTTTATTTAGAGCTTTAAAAATAGCCAATTTTGCAAACGACCTCCGTTTTCGATGAAACTAATTTTGTTGGATCTGGAATATTAAATTATTGTTAGATTCCAATTTTCGTGATTTTTGGGGTCAGTGTGTAGCCGTACGGATTTTTAATCTGAAAAATAGTCAATAATTTGACTTTAAAAATACGCTGTGTGAGCAAACGAAGTCGGAGTTGGACGAAACAAGTTTTGTTGGGTCCGTAATGTCGAGTTGTTGCTATATGTCCATTTTCATGATTTTTGAATATGTTATGTGATCATAGGAATTTTTAAACGATAAATACACATAACGACTGATTAGAATTGAATAGAATAATCAATAAAAAATATTAAAAACTATCTATAAATACCCTAACACCTCTAACCCTAAGTCATTTACTTCCATGGTCAACAGAAAATTTCCACCACCATATTCTCTAGGAAAACAGTTTCTTCGAGATTTACAGAAAATGAAATAAATTCAAATAAATTGCTAAAAATTGCAAAGCATATATTTTTGAATTCGTTGTGAGGAGATATTCGAGTTGATGTGCTTTTTGTTGAGTTCGACGTGGGTTTCTCATTTGGGAAAAACGTACAGCGTGGAAATGGTTGAGCTAGGGTTCGAAATCTCGGGTTATACTAGCATCGATTCTGGATTTTGAGTTCGTAAATGGATTAGGGAGATCGAATGGAATTTGTGAGGAAAATCTGAATGGATTCGTAATGAGAAGGTGTCGATCCATAGTGTATGGTGTGCGCGAGGTCCTGAAGCCACGACAGGTAGCTGGAACTCAAAGTGCGTTCAGGATGTTGAGCTCGGCGATGGCATGTGATAAAGAAGAACATTGTGATGATTTCAGTAGTTGAATGGAGTGATTTTTCTTGAGATTTCCATGGTCACCGTATTCGGTAGTCGACGATAGATTTCTGTTGAAATCTCAAAGTCATAGTTCAACAAATGAGTCCGAGCTGTACAAAATTAGTGTGAGGCAATAGAGATTTGAATGTGGAGTATTTTAGTATACTTGTTTTGGATCATGTTAAGAGAATGTGTGGTTTGAAAATCAAGAAATTGGAGGAGGAAATGTTAAACGAGGAGCAGGAGTATTTGGGGAAGATGCAGACATATGTGATCGGATGGGTCTTTTGGAAGAGTAGATGGGCCGAGAGATTTTTAAAAGGGTGAGGCCCAAAGAAAAATAATAAATTAAGTTTGTTTTAATTTCAGATAGTATTTAAACTTGTAAAATTATATCTCTCGCATACGTGATCAGAATTGAACGCGACTAGATTCGTTAGGATCGTATGGAAGGCGGCTACACAATGGAAGTGACCGGGAATGAATTGGAGCTCGTTACAATTTATAGCAAAATAAATTTGTCTGTCTGAATCAATAGACAATTATCGTTATTTAACAATGATCGTCCAATGTGAGTAAAACTCACTAACTCTGTACAGTTTATATTTTTATAAATATAATCTAGTATTGGTAAATGATGATTGATTTTTGTGTGTTGATTATTTGGTTGAATTACTAATTTATTGGTTGAAATTGTAGATAACGACACACACACACACACACACATATATATATATATACATATATATATAAATCGTTAATCAAATATTGATTTCGTTTATCAGAATATTTCATTTGGAAATGAAATCGATGTTATTTATATTGTTTAACATCTGTGGATGCACATAAATAGGTTGGAGGGATCCAACTGGATTCCTCAATATTTATAATACTGTGATATATGATGTGGTATATAATCTGTGATTGGTTATGATGACACTGGCCATTTTATTTGGTATTTTAAATACCATATGAAACACTGGAATGTAAAAAGGAAATTTTCAAAGTGAATAGTGAAAATGAAGGATTTATATAAAATGGATAGAATTATGTAAAAGGATTTATATAAAATAAATAAAATTATGTAAAAGGATTTATATAAAATAGATAGAATTATACAAAAGGATTTATATATAATAAATAGAATTATATAAAGGGAATTAAATGAGATTTAAGTGTTAGAAATAAAAGGGGAAATTTGTATGTATAATTCTACAAATAAAAATATAAATAGAAATTAGATTTTGGATATTGGTTTTAAATACGAAATCAAACTTTTTTGATTGCAAAGAAGAAATATTATTCACATTTAATGTGAATAAAGGATTTAAGTAAATATTTTGCAAATAAAATATTATAAATGAATTTGGGGTTTGAATTAGGAATTTAAATGGAATTACTGAAATTAGAAACTGACTGGAAATTAGTTGAGTTGAATGGCTTTCTGGGTATCGATCTGATGTTGGTTTCGGCCTTCGGGGTTTATACTTGGAAAGTTGTTCTCTTACTAGTTTACAGTTAGAGACCGATATATGTGAGAAGATAGTGATGCGTGAATCAGAAATGGAAACATTTTCCAAAGTTAATAATGTATATTTTCTAAAATTAGAAAATAAGAATTTGATGAATATATGGAAAAGAGAAATGGGGAAATGAATAAATGTTGATTGATGATTGATTGATAGAATTTCCATCTGGAAATAATATCGTTTTTTGCACACTTGTTTTTCTTTGATAGTTAAATCACCGACTATTAAAGTTTTTGACCATTTTTCCGTCGTCAATATGGAGAGACCGGGATCAGATTCATTATCTGAAAACCACTCTGTATGGGCATTAGCGTTGCGGTTAAATATGATAAAGATAATTGAAGACGGAGTTATGCAAGGGCTGTCCTGCTACAGAATAGTGCCTTCAGTCTGTCCAGTCCCAGGACGACCTGTATGGAAGAATGTCTGACAGAGTATATTTAATACATCACGTAAGTTGATCTCTTCAAATGTATTTACGTTTGGTGGCGGAGGAATTCATTTCTCTTAGCTGTATACCCGTGGTATTTTTGGGGAAATCAATTTGTGATTTGGCGGGTTTGACGATGTGACATTCAAAGTGAAGAAATGAGTGGTTTGTAAAAGGATATGTTATGGCCTCTATCCTCACAACCGAGAAATGGTATAAAATCGGGTAGGTCGCATGGCTAAGTGGTTAGCTGCCAAGTAGGGTGTATTGTCACCTGATCTAGAGTTTCATTTACTTCTATAATCTATTTCGATGCTGTCCCTTTCGGGAAACGGTTGCTGATCCCAGCCGTTGGTGATAATACATTCAGTACACTCAAGAAAAATGAGTGATCGGTCATGTTTAGCCTGGGTTACATGATGTTCCTGTTGAACCCGGCGTATTCCTATCTAGAGATACATTGTCGGAAGGTGGTCCCATACCTTGCCAATTGGAATTCTTTACCCAATAAGAGCCCGCTGTTTTTGATTGTATATTATATATATAGAGCGTGAGATGAAAGCGTTCTACTAGATTGCTATCTACTTGATTTAGACATTATTATAATACCAGAAAATATCGATCTTAATAAATATTTTGGGTTATCGTAAGGTAAAAACCATCCGTATTTATGTGTGGGTCAGTCTTGCGATTATCATTGCTTTTGAAAAGGATTTGGAAAAGTTAAACCAAGTGTTTGGAGTTTACTCACACTTGTCCCATGACTGACCCAGAGTTTATTTTATTTTGTTTTCCCTAAACTCTTGGGTGCCCAATTTTGTACGGTAGTCAAGTAGTCGGGATTTTACAGATATACTGAGAGCTTGGTACAAGAGGCTTCAGGGTTATATAGCTATTGTTATTTCCGTCGTGTTGTAAGTGTTATACTCTAGTAAAGGGTATTGTATATAAATACTGGTTTTATTTCAAAGTTATGTTATATTTTGTTCGTTCCGCTGTGAGATTCGTGTAACTCTGATGTTGTTGTATGCTCTTCTTCTTCTTTTTCTATTCTAATTTTCTATCTTATCTATTCTCACCCTCTAACTTCTTTTATGGACTATCCAGTATTTCCTATGCTTGGATGGTCGACATTGAGTTTATGTCGATAACCAGAATCGCGAAAACCCAGGTCGTTACAGTGGTATCAGAGCTAAACGTTAAGTAATTACCTTGGCTCTGTGGCATAACTCGATAGAGATAGGGTTAATAATACCCTAGATTGAGTTGAGTGTATATATACGCGTGAACATATTTGTAGATTGTATAAAAATTGTTTTATATTGAGGAGATTTATTGGTTGAGTTGTTTATGAGTTCTGGTCGATCAGTTTGATCCACTATATCGGTAGGGTTTATAAACACTTGAATACGATGAACCGACATAGTATATTTTGAAAAGAGGGTAATGAAATAATTTTACCTAAATGTATTTTGAAATATATATATATATATATATATATATATATATATATATATATATATTGGAAATACTATAATATTGGATGTGTTGGTTGTAGTTATAATCAGATAAGATTATAATTGAAATGGTTATGTAAATAACCAATCGAAATTTATATAAGTGTAGTATATGGAATCAGATGAATTAAATCTGAAATCTAAATCAGAATTGAAATTATAACTTTGGAAATTTGGAAGGGTGTTTGTAAATGAATTTGGATTAAATATATGAGAATTTTAAAATCCTGGGAAATTTTAAATTGTTTTTCAAGCATTGTGAAGGATATTTTGCACTGATTTCAAAATGGAAATGTTTAAAAATGGTTGCGGAAAGAGATATAGTATTAAAATCACTTTGATCTCTGGAACATAATTTCGATGATGAAGTCGACCATCATCGGTGTTCATTTTCGAGTTCTAAGTGACGGATTACTACCAAAGATTTTGTTTTTGAATTGTTTTGTGAAAAGCAAGTTGTTTTGAATCCTGAAAGGGGATATCTAGTTTTAGAAAACCTAAACTGTTTATAATTCCCTGGGGAAGGTTGTTTGAATTAAAACAAATCAAATTCGAATTTGTAAAAGCAAATAAAAATAGAAATTGAATTGAAACCAGTTAAGTGGAAAATGAATTGAGATAGAAATTATCGAATTAGGTTGGATTAGAGATAATCTGAAATAGAATTGGAATGGTAAGTTAAGAGTTGAAATTAAAAATGGAATCTGAATTAAGAATAGAATTTGGCTTGGGATAACCGAATGATTGGGATGACATTGGTATATGCAGAATTGGTAACAGATGGAAAGGATGTATCGATATGCCCAACAAAAAGGTACCAGTTTATATTTATATTGGGTATGAGGTTTTTATGAGCCGAACTGGCAAGCCGCTTGGCTGTTTGATTTTCTTTTGAGTTGAAGAAGACCTAGAGAGGCGAGTTGGAGTTTGAGCTATTGATCAGTACAAAGGAGGTGCGTGCTGGCGAAATTTTTCATAAAGTTAAGGTATTAGGAAATTTTTAGGATTTTTGAAAATTTTCGTTAATAGGAATGAACAAATATTTAATTGAAATTAAACTGGTTCAGTTGAAATTGAAGTTAAGAAGTAAACAAATAAATTCTAACCAGTCAACAGGGTTTGTTTGCTACCTTTGCAATTTCGAGGATGAAATTATTTTAAGGGGGGAAGAATGTAACGACCTATTTTTAACGGATAATAAATAATATATTTAATTATTTAAAGGATGGTTTGGTAATTTAAAGTGACCATAATTAAATAATATTGAATATTTAATTAATATAATAATTAAATAATATATTTAAATTCCAGAATAGTCGGAAATAGTAGAATTCACAATATTATGTGAATTGGATTATTTAGAATATATATAATTCAGTTTAGATTTGAATTATATTAACGAATATATTATATAAACGACAGTTGAACATATAACTATATTACAATTATAATCGAGCTCGAAATGGCGCGGCAGTTCGTAATTTGGCGATTCGAACTTTAAATGAATATACATAACCCATTTTAAATCGGATTTCTATGAAACAAGAAGTGTTCGGATCCGTTGAACGATTTTTTCTAATGGAAGAGAAAAATCAAGATTTCATTGTGTAGATTTTGACTTATGATCAAATCAAATTTTTGAAAAGTCGCTATGGAATTCCTTTATAATTTATAATGATTTATTTATATTATAAAAGGATTTTCAATATAAATTGAATACTGATTAAATCTGGATTTGAAATGTCATGTTAGAAATTCAGATAGGAATATTCTGAAGCTGTATGGTATTCCACTGTGAATATGTATGATGATATTTATTTATAAATATTTAATTTAATTATTTTTAAATATATTAATATTTAAATTGGTTTATTTAGAGCTTTAAAAATAGCCAGTTTCGCAAATGACCTCCATTTTCGAAAAAAATAATTTTGTTGGATCCGGAATATTAAATTATTGTTAGATTCCAATTTTCGTGATTTTTGGAGTCAGAGTGTGGCCGTACGGATTTTTAATCTGAAAAATAGTCAATAATTTGACTTTAAAAATACGCTGTGTGAGCAAACGAAGTTGGAATTGGACGAAACAAGTTTCGTTGGGTCTATAATCTCGAGCTATTGCTGTATGTCCATTTTCATGATTTTTGGATATGTTATGTGATCATAGGAATTTTTAAACGATAAATACACATAACGATTGATTAAAATTGAATAGAATATTCAATAAAAAAAATTAAGAACTATCTATAAATACCCTAACACCTCTAACCCTAAGTCATTTACTTCCACAGTCAACAGAAAATTTCTGCCACCATATTCTCCAGGAAAACAGTTTCTTCGAGATTTACAGAAATTGAAATAAATTCAAATAAATTGCTAGAAATTGTAAAGCATATATTTTTGAATTCGTTGTGAGGAGATCTTCGAGTTGATATGCTTTTTGATGAGTTCGGCGTGGGTTTCTCATTTGGGAAAAATGTACAGCGTGGATATGGTTGTGCTAGGGTTTGAAATCTCGGGTTATACTAGCATCGATTCTGGATTTCAAGTTCGTAAATGGATTAGGGAGATCGAATGGAGGTCGTGGGGAAAATCTGAATGGATTCGAAGTGAGAAAGTGTCGATCCATGGTGTATGGCATGCGCGAGGTCCTGAAGCCGCGACAGGTAGCTGGAACTCGAAGTGCGTTTAGGATGTTGTGCTCGGCGACTGCAAGTGATAAAGAAGAACATTATGACAATTTCAGTAGTTGAATGGAGTGTTTTTTCTTGAGATTTTCGTGGTCACCATGTTCGGTAGTCGATAGTAGATTTCTGTTGAAACCTCAAAGTCGCAGTTCAACATATGAGTCCTAGCAGTATGAAATTAATGTGAGGCAATAGAGATTTGAATTTGGAGTGTTTTAGTATACTTGGTCCTATTTGTTTTGGATCATGTTAAGAGAACGTGTGGTTTGAAAATCAAGAAATTGGAGGAGAAAATGTTAAAAGAGGAGCAGGAGTATTTGGGGAAGACGCAGACATATGTGAGCGGATGGGTTTTTGGGAAGAATAGATGGGCCGAGAGATTTTTAAAAGGGTGAGGCCCAAAGAAAAATAATAAATTAAGTTTGTTTTAATTTCAAATAGTATTTAAACTTGTAAAATTTATTTCTCTCGCATGCGTGATCAGAATTGAACGCGACTGGATCCATTAGGATCGTATGGAAGGCGGCTACACAATGGAACTGGCCGGGAGTGAATTGGAGCTCGTTAAAATTTATAGCAAAATAAATTGTCTATCTGAATCAAATGAGAATTATCATTATTTAACGATGATTGTCAAATGTGAGTAAATCTCACTAACTCTGTATAGTTTATATTTTTATAAATATAATCTAGTATTGATAAATGATGATTGATTGATGTGTGTTGATTGTTTTGGTTGAATTGCTGATTTATTGGTTGAAATTGTAGATAACGATATATATAAATCGTTAATCAAATATTGATTCTATTTATCAGAATATTTCATATTGAAATGAAATCGATGTTATTTATATTGTTTAACATCTGTGGATGCAGTGAAATAGGTTGGAGGGATCCAACTGGAATCCTCAATATTTATAATACTTTTTATTTTCATATACTGTGATATATGATGTGATATATAACTTGTGATTGATTATGATGACACTGGCCATGTTATTTGGTATTTTAAATACCATATGAAATACTGGAATGTAAAAAGGAAATTTTCAAAGTGAATAGTGAAAATGAAGGATTTATAAAAATGGATAGAATTATGTAAAAGGATTTATATAAAATAAATAGAATTATGTAAAAGGATTTATATAAAATAAATAGAATTATATATAAGGGTTTATATAGAATAAATAGAATTATATAAAGGGAATTAAATGAGATTTAAGTGTTAGAAATAAAAGGGGAGATTTGTATGTATAATTCTACAAACAAAAATATAAATAGAAACCGGATTTGGGATAAATACGAAATCAAACTGTTTTGATTGCAAAGAAGAAATATTATTCACATTTAATGTGAATAAAGGATTTAAGTAAATATTTAGCAAATAAAATGTTATAAATGAATTTGGGGTTTGAATTAGAAATTTAAATGGAATTACTGAAATTAGAAACTGACTGGAAATTAGTTGAGTTGAATGGCATTCTGGGTTTCGATCTGATGTTGGTTTCGGCCTTTGGGGTTTATATTTGGGAAGTTGTTCTCTTACTATTTTACAGTTAGAGACTGATATTTGCGGGAAGATAGTGATGCGTGAATCAGAAATGGAAACGTTTTCCAAAGTTAGTAACATATTTTCTAAAATTAGAAAATAAGGATTTGATGAATATATGGAAACGAGAAGTGGAGAAATAAATAAATGTTGATTGATGATTGATCGAGAGAATTTCTGTCTAGAAATAAAACCGTTGTTTGCACACATGTTTTTCTTTAATAGCTAAATCGCCGTCTATCAAAGTTTTTGACCATTTTTCTGTCGTCAATACGGAGAGACCGGGATCAGATTCATTATCTGAAAACCACTCTGTATGGGCGTTAGCGTTGCGATCAAATATGATGAAGATAATTGAAGACGGAGTTATGTAAGGGTTGTCCTATTTACACAATAGTACCTTTGATCTGTCCAGTCCCAAGACGACCTGTATAGAATAATGTCTAACAAAGTATATTTAATAGATCACGTAAGTTGATCTCTTCAAACGTATTTACGTTTGGTGGCGGAGGAATTCGTTTCTCTTAGCTATATACCCGTTGTATTTTTGGGGAAATCAATTTGTGATTTGGCGGGTATGACATTGTGACATTCAAAATGAAGAAATGTGTGGTTTGTAAAAGGATACGTTATGGCCTATATCCTCACAACCGAGAAATGGTATAAAATCGGGTAGGTCGCATGGCTAAGTGGTTAGCTGCCAAGTAGGGTGTATTTTCACCTGATCTAGAGTTTCATTTACTTATATAATCTATTTTGATGCTGTCCCTTTCGGGAAATGGCTGCTGATCCCAACTGTTGATGATAATACATTCGGTACACTCAAGCGAAATGAGTGACCGGTCATGTTTAGCCTGGGTTACAAAATGTTCTTGTTGAACCCGGTGTATTCCTCTCCAGAGATACACTGTCAGAAGGTGGTCCCATACCTTGACAATTGGAATTCATACCCAAAAAAGAGCCCGCGGTTTTTGATTGTTTATTATATATGTAGAGCGTGAGATGAAAGCGTTCTACTAGATTGCTATCTACTTGATTTAGACATTATTATAATATCAAAAAATATCGATCTTAAGAAATATTTTGGGTTATCGTAAGGTAAAAACCATCCGTATTTATGTGTGGGTCGGTCTTGGATTATCATTGCTTTTGAAAAGGATTTGGAAAAGTTAAAACCAAGTGTTTGGAGTTTACTCACACCTGTCCCATGACTGACCCAGAGTTTATTTTGTTTTGTTTTCCCTAAACCCTTGGGTGACCAATTTTGTACGGGTAGTCAAGTAGTCGGGATTTTACAGATATACTGAGAGCTTGGTGTAGGAGGCTTCAGGGTTATATAGCTATTGTTATTTCCGCCGTGTTGTAAGTGTTATACTCTAGTAAAGGGTATTGTATATAAATACTGGTTTTATTTCAAAGTTATGTTATATTTTGTTCGTTCCACTGTGAGATTTGTGTTACTCTGATGTTGTTGTATGTTCTTCTTCTTCTATTCTAATTTTTCTATCTTATCTATTCTCACCCTCTAACTTCTTTCATGGACTATCCGGTATTTCTGATGCTTGGATAGTCGACATTGAGTTTATGTCGATAACCAGGATCGCGAAAACCCGGGTTGTTACACTACGATACACCACCCAGAGTAGATATGCATGTATCTAGATGTCCTACGTATGTACTGTAATTGTAGCTCGATGCCTCAATCGCACGCCCTCTAATGTGCACCGAGTTCCGTGGCAGGGCTAAACAAGATACACGGAACTCGGTCGGGAGCTTTTCCATATCTGTACATGCTTCCTTTAAGTGCCTTCAAATACAGATATTCCTCGGGTCTGTTTTTCATGGTGGCTATGGCCCTACCTCGGCCCCTCCCTCAACTAATAAAGACTACAGAGCTAAGTGACCGCACCTAATAACAACCAATCTGAACATCCATGTGGCTACTACCCTCAACCCCGTACCTTGATAGTGAAAGGTGAAATGATATCTTGGGTTTAGCTCTAGCCTTTTCGCATCCCGCTGGCTGTCGATGACGGATATCCGATGGTCTACTATCCTTGTTGGTCGTGACCCTCTCTACCTCCTCGTGAGGCAACCATCGAACCACCCTGGTGTCACCTCATCATAGCATTTTGACTGCATAGCTACATCTGCAGTCAAGGCCCGCCCACCTAGTAGTTACGCGCAGACCCAACCTCTGCGAGTGCAGCTTAAGACATCTGTCACCGCACAGAGGACTACTAGGAGCATCTTACGTACTTCAGCAAGCCGCGTGCTTCCCCTTCCCATTCCTTTGGAGCCGCCATAACAATCAGATGAATGTGCGCTCCCCTCGTGTCTTATAACACCTCAATGATCTACCCCGTTGGGTTATTCATCCTCAAACGTATGGACTGGTCCAAGCGCCTTTCTTTAGTATGTTGTTAGACCCTATGTCTAAACATTCTTTTATGCGCTTGCCTTACCTCACCGGGTTTCCATTTAACTTGGTTATTCCGATTTATATTGAATTCTTATTCAAATTACCAAGTTTCTCTTGCTTATTAATTTCAGTCATATAACTTAATCCATTTAAGTTTATTAATAAGCCCACAACATGTTATTTTCTAGATTATGGCCCAAGGTCTGTAATCCACAATCTATTTTATATTCTTTCTTGGTTACATCATTACAATAACATGTTCCCCTTAATACGTTGTTAAGTATATCTCAATTCACGTGTTTCCTAATGTGACGGTCCGCCCCGCACCAGCCGACATTTCCAATGAAAGTGTGTTGTGCCAATGCCCAACTAGCATGGGACGGTCGCCAAAGAAATGAAAGGGAAGGAAACTTAACAGTGGACTAACAAAGAACCTATAGAATGTCTCACAGCGCATGGAATAAAATATAATAATAACATAATTTTGACATAGAACAGGCGAGACAGTGCATAAGCTGGAAACGAACCCGTCATAGCAGCGGAAAATCCAAATACAACTTATGTTCCCCTTTATCATTATTACAACTTTAAAACTGTCTCTAAAGCAAAAGAAAGGAAAGGTACACTACTAATGCCCAAAGTAGTGACCAGCAGCGACATAGGGAGAATATATAGAGAATAGTACGTGTAAGCCTCCTGCTCGTCTCCGGACAGCTACTCATGCACAACCAGCTAACCTGTCTCTAGTCTGCCCATTTAAGAGCACCCAGAGTAATAAGAAGAGACATAAAACTCTGGGTCAGACAAAAGTCTGGTATGAGCAATAAGCAGCAAAACAGAACAATAACTGGTATACTAAACCATACCTGAACCTGGACCTGCAACCAAAGAGTTAGCAAAACATACTGTACAATACTCTAAGGTGCCACTAACATATGGTGAAAAGAATACGGGGGTGGGGGTGTGCATGACATAGTGATGGCAAACAATCAATCATAGCAACCATCCTCGCATCTCTCACTCAGTGCGTAAAGCATACGATATGCACCACTTCGATCACCCAAATCCTTGCTATGATCACTCTGCCCCATGGAGTCATGGCGAGTCCACTGCACTGATCCATAGCCACTAGTCCTTGCTATGTCCACTCTGCCCCATGAAGTCATAACGACTCCACTGCACTGGCTCATAGCCATGCTACGATCACTCTGCCTCATGGAGTAATAACTACACCACTGCACTGATACGTAGCCTAACATCCATCTTGGTGGTGAATCAAAGCTATGGACGTCGATAACCCCTTTGGACACGTCCCGCAGCAAAGCCCAACTCATGAAGTTAACTCATTGGTTCCCAACTGGATCCTGAGTACAAACTTCCCATTTGGACGACCTTTGCATCTCGGGTTTTGATCATTATCCCATTCGCACTTCAGTTTCCATCCAGTTCGCAATATACAGTAGCTCACAGTCCGGAAGCATGCTCAGCTCGTGGTCTCCATCTCCGACTCGTGGGTCCTATTCCGGTTCGTGGCCTCCCTTCCTGACTGGCTCGTGAGCCCCACTCGTGGTTCCTGGTCGTGATGGTGGGCTCGGGTCGTGGCAACATCCCCCTGGCAGCTCATGATGCTACATCGGATCATGGGAAGAAAATGGTGCTCTAGCTCGAAGCGGCTCGTGGATAAGGGTGATCCGGTTCGTGACACTTGGGTGTGCTGGCTCGTAAAGTACTATAGCAGCTCGTGGAGGGGGTCTCTATCACGATTGGGGTCGGGTCGCATAAGTGCTTCACGAACGAGAATGGTCTGACCAATTCTACAACTTTCCAACAAGCAATTTACGCCATACGACGGGGTTTTCGACCATTCTAACTTTTCTAATCAATCACAAAGCATACCATACAGTCATAGCAACGTAGAGAATCAACAATAAACATTAAAACAACAATCATAGCATGTAAAATGGATCAAACATACCCAAATATTTTCCCCTTAAGGATGTTTTAGTAAATCTAATGGTAGAATTAGCAAAACTTAACCAAATTAACTCAAACTTCTAACATAGGTCTAAAACGGTGTTTAAGAATTTCTAAACATTTTTCAAGAATTTAATTATGTTTAGATTCGCTAATTAACACTAATTACTCTTAATTAACCATAATTAGTGTAAAACAAGGCTTATCACTCACCTTGGCCACAAATAAAACTTTCAAAACTGAAACTCCATTGATTTGGGCGAATAACGATGTCTAACAGCAACTCCAACCTTGTTTTGGTACTATTTGTCCTTAATTTGACGTTGCTAAGCTTAATCCTTGATTAGAGAGCAATTTGGGATGAAATTAGAAGGTGGAGGCCATTATTAGGGTTTATAAGACGTAAATGGCGGCTAGAAAACTGAAATAGAATGAAAACCTAACTCATTTCAGCCTCCCCATAACCCTAATCCTGAAATGGGTTATGGGCCCATTCACTCATCACCTCATTTGGCCCGGTTAAGCAGTTTTTCACCTTCTAAACCTTATTTCGTCCATATCTCCCAAGTGGTAAGTCCGTTTTTCACATATGATCACCGTACGGAAAGGTAAACCATCATCCGGATCTAATGGAAGTGGTTTTAGGTCAAAATTCCTTATCAATCAAAAGTTATGGCCAAAACAAAATCAACTAGGGGCAAAACGGTCATTTAAAAATCGGCAAAAATCATGAACATGGGAAATGACCCCAAAAGTCGTCCCCCAATGTCACACGACCATACGACTCCTTACATGAAATACATTATGAACTCCTGCCATCTTCTCTGATGATTCAACTTTATATGCCAAATTCCCAATTTGCTCGAGAATTGGGAATGGTCCAACAAATCTTGGTGTTGACTTGCCTCTCCTACCAAATCGGATCATGCTCTTTAGCGGAGAAATCTTGACAAACACCAAGTCGCCAATGGAGAATTTTAAATCTCTTCTCCTCTTATCAGCATAACTCTTCTGCCTATCTTGGACAGCCTTCATTCGTTGTCCTATGATATTAATCTTGTCTGAGGTTTCTCTTATCACATCTGGTCCAAGCACAAACTTCTCACCGGTTTCTAACCAACATAACGGTGAGTTGCACGGTCTTGCGTACAAAGCTTCAAATGGAGCCATACCAATACTGGATTGATAACTATTATTATATGCAAACTCTAGTAGATGCAAATGGTCATCCCATGATCCACCAAAATCCAATATACAAGCTCTCAAGAGATCTTATAATACTCGATTCACCCTCTCTGTTTGACCGTCGGTTTGAGGATGATGCGCGGTACTGAGATGTAGTTATGATCCTAATGCCTCTTGTAAGCTCTTCCAAAATCCACTAGTGAACAACGGATCTCAGTCACTCACAATGCCTTTGGGTATTCCATGAAATCTCACTACCCACTTCATATATAGTTCTGCTAACTTAGCTCCTGTTCTATTCGACTTGACGGGTTTAAACTTTGCACTCTTGGTCAGTCGGTCAACAATCACCCAAATGCTATCATGACCTGATCTAGTCCTTGGTAAACCATCGATGAAATCCATTGAAACTTGTTCTCATTTCCATTCTGGGATTTCCAATGGCTATAACAAACCACTAGGCTTCCTTTGCTCAGCTTTAACTAGCTGACAATTCATGCACTTGGATATAAACTTCCCAACGTCTCTTTTCATCCCTTCCCAGTAGTAGGTCTGCCTCATATCTCGATACATTTTCTTACCACCGGGATGTATAATCAGTTTTGAGTGATGACATTCTCTAAGCACTTCATCTCTCAATCCCTTGACATTGGGCACAACTAGTCTTCCATTCTTTCTAAGCTATCCATCTCGATCAAGCCCATACTTGTTCATCTCCTCACTGTCGATACCCTCTAACTTCGATATGATTTCCAATAAGTTAGGATCGTCCTTCTGACTGGAACCAATCCGCTCAATCAAAGTGAGTCTGATCGTCAAACTTGCTAACATTACTGTATCCAATTCGCACTTTGATATGAAATAATACCCTGCGATATACTCCGGTTGCTTCCATTCAAGAATCATAGCCCCTAAACTGGCATGTCTCCTACTCAATGCATCAGCTACCGCATTGACCTTTCTAGGTGTATATGTGATGTCGAAATCATAGGAAGCCAAGAATTCTAACCATCTTTGCTATTGGAGATTTAGATCCTTCTGAGAGAAGAGATACTTGAACGATTTATGATCGGTAAACAACTCGAATCTTTCTCTTAAGAGATAATGTCTCCACATCTTCAACGCGAATACGATCACTGCCAATTCCATATCATGGGTAGGATATCTTTTCAAGTGCGGTTTCAGTTGCCGACTTGCATAAGCTACAACCCTACCCCCTTGCATCAATACATCACCTAGTCAGGTACCACATGCATCTGTGTATACCGTCATCTCTTCATTCCCTTGAGGAATGACTAACACTGGTGTACATGTCAACTTTTCCTTTAGACTCTTGAATGCATTTTCGCACTTTTCGTCTCAGATGAAAGCTTGATTCTTCTTGGTCAACTGAGTCAACGGTGCTGCTATCTTGGAGAAGTCTTGGATAAACTTACGATAATATCCAGCCAATCCAAAGAAACTTCTTACGTCTGTTGCATTCTTGGGCGTAGACCAATCTTGTACCGTAGCCACCTTCGCAGGGTCCACGGCAATACTATTCTCTGAAACAACATGGCCCAAGAATCCCACTTCCCTCCTCCAGAAGTGACACTTAGAAAACTTTGCTTTCAATTAGTGTTTTCCCAACACTTCCATCACTATCTTCAGTTGTTCCTTGTGTTCTTCCTCTGTCCTCGAATAAACCAAGATATCATCTACGAACACAAGAACAAACTTATTCAATTGATCCCTGAATACCCTATTCATAAGATCCACAAAATATGTTGGTGCATTGGTACACCCGAATGGCATGACCAACCATTCATAAAATCCATACGGTGTCCGAAATGTCGTTTTAGCTATACTCTTAGTTTCCACTCTAAGCTGATGAAAACCTATCACGAGATCCAACTGAGAGAACACTCTCGCGCCACTCAACTGATCAAACAAATCATCTATCCGCGGTAGAGGATACTTATTCTTTCTCGTCACTTTATTCAACTCGCGGTAGTCCACACACAATCGAAGGGAACCATCTGCCTTGGTAGCAAACACAACTGGTGCTCCCCACTTGGAGACACTTCTTCTAATAAATCCCTTCTTCAAAAGATCGCTTACTTGCACCCCGAGTTCTCGCTGCTCCCTTGGAGCCATATGACGAAGTGGAATCACTATAGGTCTGGAATCTTTCACTAAATCAATACGGAACTCAATCTCTCGGTGTAGTGGAAGTTCGATCACTTCCTCGAAGACGTCCGGATACTGGCCAGCCACGGGCACATCTGATAACTCAACATGCGGGATGTCGAGGGAATTTAGAAAACTAGCCATTACCCCATCACTAGGTAGACCACCAAACACTACCCTCCGCCCATCATCTGCTCTAACTGTCACCAAAAAGCCCTCACAGTCTACCACCACCCTGTATCTTTGGAGCCAATTGACTCCCAAAATAATGCCAAACCCAGTAAAACCCAAAACAAAACAATTATAAACAAACATGCATCCATGACTCGATAAGACCACATTACGACAAATCATGCTAAGGCTAGCCGAACCACCAATCAGGTTTGTCACTACTAAATGTCTATCGACAATCTCAGGCTCCAATTCCAACCTGTCTACCAGGTCACTAGATATGAAGGAACTGGACGCTCCGGTATCAAACAAAACTCTCACTGGAACATCATAAATGGAAAGCATACCTTGGATAAATGACATTCTTTCCTTTCTCCGTCGCAGTTGGGGCATTCGACGAAGAAGGAACAACACTGATAGCATATGCTTTCACGATCTGCTTCTCTTTAGGGGGGTTGCGGACACTTATCCTTTTGATGTCCCACTTGGCCGTGTTTAAAGCACTTCCTATCCGCTGGCTTGGCCCGATACTCTTTGGCATAGTGGCCCTTCTTACCAAAGATGAAGCACTCAACATCTTTCTTACTCTTTTTCTAGCCATCCTTAGCTTGGTTCCGTTTTCTCCTATTCTGCGAGTTATTCTTGCCTCCACCGCCTACTTGTTGTTTTACCTACCCTGTAGATACAACAACAACCTCAGCCTTTGGCTTAGGGTAAAGAATCTGCGACCTCAATGCTTTCCCAACAATCGATTCAAAGGTCTCATCAATATAGTTTATAAGCCTTTCCCCCAAGTATCCATCCAAACCAGTTATGAACTTCTCGTTCTTCTTCTCGGCAGTATCAATAAGAGGTAACCCATACTTTGATAAAGTATCAAACTCAGCAATATACTCCGAGAATGCTCTACCATTCTGCTTAAGCTCCAGAAATTTCCTAAATACCTCTGATTTCTGAGCAGCTGGGATAAACTTATCACTGAATCGGGCCTTAAACTGATCCTAAGTAACTTGATCCTTAGGAGTAGCTGCCTTCATAGCATTCCACCAATTTATAGCCCGTCCTTGCAGCTGACGGGATGCTAGCTTTCTCTTCATCGCATCCTTGATACCCAAGTCGTCGAAGATACGCTCACAGCTATCCAACCAATCCTGAACTTCTGTAGCCGATTCCGTTCTGTGGAACGGCTTCCCACCAAGGCTAGTGTAATCCTTGCATAGCTAGGCGAAATCGGCCCTAGGCGCCTGCACCGCTGCACCACCTCCATTTGCAGCATTAGGAGCTTCCCTCTGAACATCCCTAAGCATCTCTCTCATGAGGTCAGTGAACATCATCCTCATATCAGGAGCATTGCCATTATTAGCTCCTCTACCAATACCCCTAGTATATCGGCTCATTGTTCAATCTATAAGGAGAAAACGATTAACCATCTCTTCAGTGGTGCCAGTGCAATGCAACTTCATCCTTAAATATGCTAATAGTGTGTGTATATATATATATATTATATATAGAGAGAGCTTTTGAAAACCAAAATATCACAAATACGCGCTCCCATATACGTACTATCTCTCTCTGGTGTCTTTCCCTAGGTTAACTACGCAACCTAGAGCTCTTATACCAAATGTGACGGCCCGCCCCGCACCAACCGACAATTCCAATAAAGGTGTGCTATGCCAATGCCCAACTAGCATGGGACGGTCAATAAAGAAAAGAAAGGGAAGGAAACTTAACAGTGGACTAACAAAGAACCTGTAGAATATCTCACAGCGCATGGAATAAAATATAATAATAACATAATTTTGGCAATAAACAGGCGAGACAGTGCATAAGCTAAAAACTAAACCATCATTGCAGCGGAAAATCCAAATACAGCTTATGTTCCCCTTTATCAGTATTACAACTTTAAAACTGTCTCTAAAGCAAAAGAAAGGAAATGTACACTACTAATGCCCAAAGTAGTGACCAACAACGACACAGGGAGAATATATAGAGAATAGTACGTATAAGCCTCCTTCTTGTCTCCGGACAGCTACTCGTGCACAACAAGCTAGCCTATCTCTAGTCTTCCCATTTAAGAGCGCCCAGAGTAATAAGAAGAGACATAAAACTCTAGGTCAGACAAAAGTCTGGTATAAGCGATAAGCAGCAAAACAGAACAATAACACGTATACTAAACCATACCTGAACCTGGACCTACAACCAAAGAGTTAGCACAACCTACCGTACAATACTCTAAGGTGCCACTAACATATGGTGAAAAGAATACGGGGGTGGGGTGCGCATGACATAGTGATGGCAAACAATCAATCATAGCAACCATCCTCACATCTCTCACTCTATGCGTAAAGCATACGATATCCACCACTTGGATCACCCAAATCCTTGCTATGATCACTCTGCCCCATGGAGTCATGACGACTCCACTGCACTGATCCATAGCCACTAGTCCTTGCTATGTCCACTCTGCCCCATGAAGTCATAACGACTCCACTGCACTGGCTCATAGCCATGCTACGATCACTCTGCCCCATGGAGTAATAACTACCCTACTGCAATGATACGTAGCCTAACATCCGTCTTGGTGGTGAATCAAAGCAATGGACGACAATAACCGCTTTGCACACGTCCCGCAACAAAGCCCAACTCATGTAGTTAACTCATTGGTTCCCAACTGGGTCCTGAGTACAAACTTCCCATTTGGACTACCATTGCATCTCGGGTTTTGGTCATTATCCCATTCGCACTTCAGTTTCCATCCAGTTCGCGATATGCAGTAGCTCACAGTCCGAAGCATGCTCAGCTCGTGGTCTCCATCTCCGACTCGTGGTTCCTGTTCTGGTTCGTGGCCTCCCTTCCTGGATTGGCTCGTGGCTCGTGAGCCCCACTCGTGGTTCCTGGTCGTGATGGTCGGCTCGGGTCGTGGCAACATCCCCATGCAGCTCGTGATGCGACATCGAATCGTGGGAAGAAAAGGGCGCTCTAGCTCGAAGCGGCTCATGGAGGAGGGCGATCCGGTTCATGACGCTTGGGTGCGCTTGCTCGTAAAGTACTGTAGCGGCTCTTGGAGGGGGTCTCTATCACGATCGGGGTCGGGTCGCATAAGTGCTTCACGAACGGGAATGGTCTAACCAATTCTGCAACTTTCCAGCAAGAAATTTACGCCATACGACGGCGTTTTCGACCAATCTAACTTTTCTAATCAATCACAAAGCATACCATACAGTCATAGCAACATAGAGAATCAACAATAAACTTCAAAACAACAATCATAGCATGTAAAATGGATCAAACATACCAAAAAACCCTTATTTTCCCCTTAAGCATGTTTAAGCAAGTCTACTGGTAGGATTAGCAAAACTTAACCAAATTAACTCAAACTTCTAGTAGAGGTCTAAAGCGGTGTTTAAGAATTTATAAACATTTTTCCAGAATTTAATTGTGCTTAGATTCGCTAATTAACACTAATTACTCTTAATTAACCATAATTAGTGTAAAACAAGGCTAATTACTCACCTTGGCCACAAATAAAACTTTTAGAACTGAAACTCGATTGATTTTGGCGAATACCAATGTCTAACAGCAGCTCCAACCATGCTTTGATGCTATTTCTCCTTAATTTGACGTTGCTAAGCTTAACCTTAATTAGAGAGCGATTTGGAATGAAATTAGAAGGTGGAGGCCATTGTTGGGGTTTCTAAGGGGTAAATGGCCGTTAGAAAACTGAAATAAAATGAAAACCTAACTCATTTCAGCCTCCCCATAACCATAATCCCGAAATGGGTTATGGGCTCATTCACTAATCACCTCATTTGGCCTGGTTAAGCAGTTTTTCGCCTTCTAAACCTTATTTCGTCCATATCTCCCAAACGGCTAGTCCGTTTTTCACATATGACCACTCTACGGAAAGGTAAACCATTATCCGGATCTAGTGGAAGTGGTTTTAGGTCAAAATTCCTTATCAATCAAAAGTTATGGCCAAAATAAGGTCAGCTTGGGGCAAAACGGTTATTTAAAAATCGGCAAAAATCATGAACATGGGAAATGACCATAATAGTCGTCCCCCAAAGTCACACGACCATACGACTCCTTACAAGAAAGAAATAAATATTCTACGATCCTCCGATGCGTAGAATGTGGGTCGTTACACCTAATTAACATGTCACTTACCATTTATGATTAAATATAACTTATTTATTTTCTAAGTTTTCCTCATTCTTTCTCATTTAATCATAAATTCAATTTACACCGTCACTACTACTTATCGTTGTTTACTTAGCAGATTATTATGCATATCTAATTCTATCATTTGTACAAGTAATGCTTACCCTACAAGGGTTTCTTTAATTACATAACTTTATTATAAATTTTCCACCGGTTATGTATACCTTTAGGTGTCTTTAATTACATAACCTTATTGGGTTAAGTTCGTGGGCCTAAATGTAAATATTACCCACCCCCTCTATTTTACTTAACCCACCCACTACCCATCCAATTTTACTTAACCCTAACTCAAGTTCATAATCATACAATCCTTATGGATTAAATTAGGTTAAGTAGTCCAATTCATTACCATATCCAATTATGGTTATAATGGGCTAGATCTCCTACATTAGGCCTACAACGTGTGGATGCTGGATATGCCGGTCAGGTCCGGGCAGCTTTATTCCACAGTTGGGCCTAACCTCGTGTCTTAGCCCGATTCGTATTTGCGCACTTAGACCTCTCACATTAGGTTCAGCATTAGTGGCTGCTGGATATGTCGGTCGGGTCCGGGCAGACTTCCACCACTAATGCAACCTAACCTCATGTCATAAGTACAATTACAATTCCTAATTGTAATTACTAAATATTCCATTTTTATCCAAATCTACCTATGTCATTATAGGTGCTTATTTCTCTTTTTCCCCATATTTAATTATATGCCCAATTCATTATTTAAATCATAGACTTTTACACCCCTTTTCAATTAACCTTTTAATTATGCACCATATGCTCTTTTTCCCAAGTTAGAAGTCAAGGTATATACATATATATATATGTATGTATGTATGTATGTATGTGTGTGTGTTATGCACAAACCCAAATCTACATATTTTCCAATTTATGTCCCTAGTCCATATTCACCCATTTCAATACAAGTTATACCCAAATCCATATTCGCATATTTTCCAATGTATGCCTAAAATTCATATTCACATACGTCCTAATTTATATCCAAAATCAGTATTTAGACATGTCCCATTTTATACCCAATTCCATATTTACATTTATTCCAATGCGTGCCTAAATTCATATTATCCAACAAGACATATGCCCCCAAAACCATATTCTTATATTTCCAAATTTATTCCCAAATTTAGATCCATATTTTCCAATATTAATTATGCCCTAGATTATGTCACTACTACAAAACAGGTCAGTTGCATCGGTTGTTTACCCACCTGTTGCATCAGTTCAGCAACCGATGCATTTGCAGCCGATGCAAGAAGACATAAAAAATTGCATCGGTTTTAAAACCGATGCAATAAATGGTTTTTTGCATCGGTTTTAAGTAATATTCGATGCAAGAATAAGGATTTTTGACCCAAAACTAATCATTCTGTTGCATCGGTTACTGGTAATAACCGATGAAAAAGTATACTGGTGCATCGGTTATTATTTCTATTCTTACCAACCGATGCAATATAAGGGGATATTGCTTTTGCTCCATCCATATTTTGCATCGGCTATTTCTTACTGTCGATGCAAATTATCACTCTGGTGCTTATAATATCGGTAACCGACACAGAAAAACAATTCTCATAACAAACAATATTATATTCATTTAAACAAATTGACATCAACTGCAAATTGAATTCATTAACTACTTTCATAAATATATATCAAATACAATGTTCATATATAATCCATACAAAAAAGTGAATTATAAATTCACGTCAGTTTTGAATTCATTAACTTACTTTCATACTCATAAATCTATACAAAAAAGTGTTGATTCCATACAACCAGCAACGCTGCAGGCAAAAGACAGATGCAGTCCTGGGAATCTCATGTTAATCGGCCAGATCCGCAAAAGAAAGGAGGCAATTAGACAGGTAGGAAAGCTGCAAAAGCAGAAAACTAAACAGTCAATATAAAAGCAATATTCTATGATGCTTAGTTCAGAAACTATCTCAAGTAAACAAAACAAAACTAGTCAGATCTTTTAATGGTAAATAGCTAGTAAAATGAGGAAGATTTAACACAACATAGCACTATAGCAATTACTTATACAGGCAGAAAGCAGTCCTATAAACACTGACTCCTTCATAAGTTGCCTAAGCTATCACACACACTAACTAAAGAACTGAACCAAAAGAAAAAAGTCACCACCAGAAACTAATGCTATACAAGAAAATAACTTCAGCTCCAACAGTCAGTGCACCTTCTTTCCTACTGGCAGAACAACTGACCAGCGACTCTCACAAATCAAACAGCCAAACTCATGTTCCCTCCTTAACTCACTTCATGCATTCAAGAAGCAACAAAGTTCCAAGAGAACTTAACCAACAACAAATACTAGCACAGGATAGACTGCATACATATATAAAATGGAATGAGCTGGTGCTACAACAGAGCACAAGCATACTGTTAGCATTGAACTGCCATTGCCATTTTATTCATCATATTTATTAAAAGAACACAATATTAATATCTGATGTATTTTAATTCGACATTGGTGGTTCCACAGTTATAAACTAATTTTGCATATTTGCATCATAAAGGCAAATTAAACTGGATGATAATTCAACAATGCTTATAACTTCTATAGCACGCTCTAATGGAATTCAATCTAAAAAGAACTGCAAAGCAAAAGGATAGTTTTATACTGTTCCTACGGAAAACTTATATCATGCAGCCAATCACAACTCAAGTGACAAAAATATCCAAAAATATCAAGTTATGTATGCAATCTAAACATTTCATACACAAAGCATCCATAATTAGGCCTGTAACCCCTATAAAAATATAAAATTTGGAAATCTAATAGTTGCCATGTTTCATGAATTTCATCCTAAAGGCATTTTTTCACATACATAAAATTTTGTTTGTTGACAACATGGTTATTCAAGAGCAATATACATATTTTCTATTACATTTTATAGATCTGAATTTTTATATGTGGATGGAAAACACTGTAATCAGTGATTAGAAATTTTAAACAGTCTATCTCTCAACATATTGAAATCACATAAAAGCATGGAAGAGATAATATACCCAAGCACAAATTTTCTATAAATAATTTTACTGAAATTAAATCAAGTAACTTAAAAAAAGGTACATGCAGGTAGATAATGGATGTTATAAGTCGTCTATCTCGCAACATATTGAAATCACATAAAAGCATAGAAGAGATAATATACCCGAGCACAAATTTTCTATAAATAATTTTACTGAAAGTAATTCAAGTAACTTAAAAAAAATCAAGTGATATGTAGTGAGACAATAAGTAGAAAAACAATTTTAGTGGGTCACACTTATAACATCCATTATCTACCTGCATTAGCTACCATTTAATATTTATTTTGTAGTGTAAATTATATTTTGTAAATGATTCATTACTAATTATTGGATTTATATTTATTTGAATTTTTTGTTTTTATGTTAGTTTCTTGAACGTTCTTTTCTTGTATGTTGAATTGAATACTATTACCATTTTATTCAATTGATGTCCAGAGACTCCCCTGACATCCCAAAACTAACTTGCCAGATAATTCATGGCTACCCCTCATGCTAATTGAAATATATCTTAATTAAAACTGTAAACAAGGATTAGATCATTAGCATAGCGCAAAACCATGCTTTTATTTTACATTCTCATATTTGATTCTTAGTAATAGATGCGATAATGTTAATTGAATAAAATCAAATTAAAATTGGAAAAGCTACTCTTAGTGGAATGAAAAGGACATGGACACTGACCTGTAGCTTAAAATTATTTGGAAGCCAACACAGGAAGTATTTCTCTGCATAAACCGCAGACCAAAAAAATAAATCAAATTTCTAAACCACCTACTCAACTCTTCTAAACCACAGACCGTAGTGACGCCATATCCAACTAATGTTTCAGTATGTCATGCATCTTTCTTATTCGAAATTTATTAAAAATAGTATTAAAGTTTGCATACAACAACAGAAAAACCTAAAAACATTAGTGAATCGGCTACATCGTAATTGTGTAAGCATACAACAATAAAAAATGTAACGTCTGGAATTTTCGACCCAGAAAATCAACATAATTACACTGTCATTTTCTCGAGCATCGAAAATACCGGGAAATTAATAGAAAGAATTTAGAAGGTGAGATAGAAAAGATAGAACTAATAGAATAGAAGAAGAAGAAGAACATCAGAATCAGAGTAAACACGAAACTCACAGCGGAATGAATAAATTTTATTATAACATAACTTTGAAATACAAATCTGAATTTGTATATATACATACCATATATCAGAGTACAACTCATATATATCACAGCGGAAATAATCTCTAACTAATTAATGGTGAAGCCTTCTGTTTCCAGCTCCTCCCAGTGAATATGCAAAGCCTGAAACACTTGACTGCCAATACAAATTTGGGCACCCAAGAGTTTAGGGAAAAACAAACAAAATAAACTCTGGGTCAGTCATGGGACTGGTGTGAGTAAATTTCAACCATATCGTTTTACTTTGATAATCCTTTTGAAACAAAAGGATAATAGTAAGACCACCCCACACATAAACATGGACGGTTTTTACCTTACTATAATCCAAATTACTTTGATATCAAAACCAGTGATATTATGATAATGTCTAAACAAATAATTATCCAAGTAGCAGAACGCTTGCATCTCACGCTCCATGTATATATAGTATAAAATCATAAACCGCAGGGCGCTTATTGGGGATTGGATTCCAACCGACAAGGTATGGGGGCACCTTCTGATCACTGTACTCTAGAGGGGATACACTCAGGGTTCAACAAGAACGTCTTGCAACCCGGCCACACATGACTGCTCACTCATTTAGCTTGAGTGTCGCGAATATATTATCACCACGGTTGTAGGCCATCCAACCGTCATCCGAAGATACAGAATCGAAAAGAAATATAAATATAAATTTTCTCTAGATCGGTGACAATACACCCTGCTTGGGGATGACCCAACTAGCCATGCTGCCTAGCCCAACTTCTGTCATTCTCGGTGGTGAGGCTAGAGGCTACGTCTATCTTCAGAACATCTGATCACCATTCACTTTGAATGCCACATCGTCAAATCCGTAATCACATTTTGATTACACAAATGCACACTGGGTGTAGAATAAAGAGAAGTTACCTTCTCCCCACCAACTTGGTATATTCGTAAAAATCAACGGAGTGACCGTTGGAAATACTCTGTTAGACACCCGTCCTTACAAGTTGTCCTGGGACTGGACAAACAGAAAGCGTCATTTCTGGAACTGGACGACCCTTGCACTTAACTCTGTCTTCAATTTGACTTAAATATAATTCACAGCGCTTATGCCTATACGGAGTGGTTTTTGGATAATAAATTCAACCGGTCTCTCCGTATTGACAACGATGGTCAAAACACTTCGATAGTCGGTTATTTTACTATCGAAGTAAAACAACATCCATTCTAATGTATAACTAACATCACACAAACACGGGTACTTTTTATTTAACATTTGTTTTTATTATTCGAATTCCCATATCTTACCAGATATTTCTCAAATCCCGTTTTAGCCTTTTCATACTTCTTGGAAAACATTTCCAGTTATTATAACTTTTATTCTTTCATGTTCCAGAAACATGCGTCATTAATGTTCGAACTATTTCCATTAATTTCACATTCTTTATTTCTATACTCGGATAATCTACACTATTTACATTGGAAAATATTTCCAATTTCCTTTTTACCCTTTAATCGGCCCCACGTTCACTTTTAAAACATTATTCACTTAGAAATGTGAATACCCTCCCTTATTATAGAAATCTGAACACCTTTATCATATAACTCTTTATTCACGAAATTCTTTCCCTTATCTTGTTTACCGAAATCTCTTTCATACTTTTTATATTTATGTTCCACTTTATAAACTCTATTTCTAAGTCGACTTCTAATCAAATCGATATCAAGTTTATAACTTAATACTGACTCCTATCCTACTAACATTTATTTGTTTAAAACTAAATGTTAATTATCCTATCAGATTATAATCCCTAAAAATAGTTTACTTTTAATACATTCGACATTGTCGAATTCTAGTTCCAAATCCTAACGGTTTAATTCAAATCACATTTCGAACATCGAAATGTTGTCATCGTTTTCTAACACGATTCTCCAATTTCTCTTTCTAAAACTGATTCTTATATTTTCTTACGACATCGTTATTTATCACTTTCGAATAAGTGGATTTCAACTAAACTGCTTCATTTCCTAGGAAGTGCTGCTATATATAAAAATCACGCTTAAGTTTGGCTAACAGGGTCAATTTATCGTTACAGTTCAAAACTTGTCATACGCTGTAATATTCTCCTTTATAACTAATCTTGACATAACAGTCACGCTTAAGCCTAGTCAACAGCGTTTATTTTATCGCTATAGTTCAAACTTATAATACGCTGCTATATGCCACTTTATAACTAATCTCTACGTCTTTTTCCGTTACAAAAATCTTGACATCTCTTTCTGTTACAAAAATCATGACATCTCTTTCCGTTGAAAAATCTTGACATCTCTTTCCGTTACAAACTGATATCGTTCCTCGATAATAGCGAAGCCGTTCAAGTTGGGGTATTCTATTTACCTCTCAGACCTTGATCGACAACGTTCTTACCTTAGAACAGATATAAGTTTGTACTCTAATCCTTTATTACTTATAATATCTATCAGATCATATTTTCATGTTTATTTTTAACTATGGTTTTATAACACCATATCCTTACTTTGAAATCTCGGTTGTCTATGATTATTATTTATATTTGACATTAACTCTTCGCTTTCTTCATCCTACAGTTCTATTTATAACTTCTTAAATTAAAAGGGTAATTAATCTCATTAATCATAATTTTATTTATTTCTAACTGTTTTCATTAGATTAACTAAAGTCCAATTAATCTAGTAATCCTTTTCCCAAATAACAGTTGATTAAATCAACTTCATTCCATCAGTAAATTCTTTAACTGATTTTAATTACTTCTCAACATTAGATTAATATAGTTAATCTAATAATATTTCTAAATTGTTTATCTTAAATAAAATTATCCAAATATTTAATCGTCGGATAATTTCTGCTTTATAAACTCATTTAAATGTCAACAATCGTTTTTATTTATTTTATAAAAACGAACTCTAAAATACTGGTTTATAATAGAACTTCTATTATAAATTTAAATCTTCTTTTTAATTATAAAAATATAATGTTTATAATTAACCTCGTTGATTTGCCTGACGGCCAATCAACTCCTTAACAAAATGATGATTTTACGTTCGGCTGTTATTACTTTCTAAATTGATATCGTTTATTGATTTATCGAAACAGATGTTGAATTTCCGTTCAACATCAATATTCACATGGGGTGTTAAATATAATTCGGGTTCATACAAAACAAACAGTACATATAATTATCAAGGAATCCGGTCGGATTCCTCCAACCGGTTTCCGCATCCACAGATGTCAGTCAACATAATTTACACTAACTCTATACTAGGGGATATTCTAATCGATGGAATCAGTGTCCAACTGATGATGTGTACATATGTAACGGTATATAATATTCAACCAAATTAATTGTAATCTACCTAATCGACCATCACACAGCATTCAAACAACCTTAAAATATAATTAAAATATTTTAAAATAGATCAGAGTTAATGAATTTACTCACCTTGGCGCGTTAACCGTTAAATAACGATTTGCGTTGGTTGATCATCTCAGGCGTTTAATTCCGTCATAATTTGAAACCATCTCCAAATTGAGTCAGACCAGTTCCACCGTGTAGCCCACGATCATACGATCCTAACGAATCCGAATTTTCAAAATTCTTCCTTGTCGGCCCATTCAAACAATTTGCTTCCCTTATTCTTTCTCCTCGGCCCATTTAAATACCCACCCGTCCTTGGCTTCTTCTTCCTCAACGAAATATCGACTCCAGTATATTATTTCCTCCATCACTATATATCATGTTGTTTTCTCCTGGCATGACCGTGCTTCAACTCCATTTGTTGCTACTCTATGATTCATCATTCCGCAAACAACATCCTTGAACTCCTCACACTGAAATGCAAAACCTCTTCACAACTCCAACGTGCATGTGCATGCACGAGCACAAACTTCCCTCTTCATTTTTAAAACTTGCACTTTCGTTCATCACGTCCTGTAAAGACCCGGAAATTCCCGCTCTTTGAATCGACCATAAACCACACAGGTCTGACCCAAAGGTTGGAAATCTTCGAATACTTTAACTTTGGGAATACAATACATCAGAACAATAACAGCAGACTTTTATTACATTATAATAATGTTACATCAGAGTACAGAATATATCAGAGTACATTGAAATAAAATTACAGCGGAAGATAAAATTACAATACTTTTAATACATTAAACAGCGGAAGACTACAAAGTTCTGGACACAGCTTTAGGCTTCAATCCAGGATCCTGCTAAAGAGAAAGATATCTGCAAAAAGCTACTCGACTGCCCGTGTGGAAAAGAGGGCACCCGAGTTTGCCAGTGAACAAACTACAGGTCAGTCATGGGACTGGTGTGAGAATTCTAAACTAATATAACTAATAAGACAAATCCAAGGACCACGCCGCTAATGCGGAACGGGTTTACTCCTATGGATTGCCAGTGCATAAACCAAAGTAAATCGAGAAATAACGCAATGTCTTTTTTTGAAAAAATGAAACCATTATAAGACCCAAGTCCCATCACACAATGCAACGCACACCAGAGGATAGGGTTTTACCTTATAATGGTCAAAAGATGCTTGATACGTATAAAACGGATTTGATATTATTATTAGTGTATATATGTTTTAATAAAAAGATTTGAATCATAAGTATCAATCCTAGACGGCATGGTTACCATATAGCATGTCGCCAATACTAGTTCTACAATCAAAACCGCAAGGGCGTATTGGAAATTTGGATTCCATCATGAGTCGAGGCTAGGGGCAAGATCCTCTCCGATTCGAGACACTCTAGCAAATGCCTCAGGATTCCCCGCAGTGAACCCTTGGAAGCGGTAGGGCCGGTCCCCGCCTATGGGCAGTGGATTAGTTATGCCTGAACACACGTTTCCCGGTCCCTTTGGACCTATAGTATGACCACCAACGGCCTATAAAAATAACGAGGCGCCTCAAAATCCATCATCCACATAAGTAAAATGTCAGGGCTGGCAGGTCGCTAACACCACTCTAGCTAGAAAGAAACGTGTGCACTCCCTACGGTCCGTATCCCGTTTTTGACTCATACCGGGGTGTGAGGCTCGCGAAGTCACGATATACACAAAGCTATGCCTAAACAGACTATGCTTTGATCATCAACCACAAGGCCCTGCTTTTCAACAAAAGCCTTGATCAATGCATCTTAGCATGCCACATTGTCAGTCCATACTATACCATTAATTTCTACCAATATATAACCTCTAAGCTCGTATGTCTCAGAGAAGGGTGTTAACCACCAAGCAGATATGTATTAACAGAGATCAACGAATGTAGTATAAAGGACTACAACGTCAGACATACATTCCATTTATAAACTTATGCCCTGGGTCTGGACGAAAGTCAAATCCGTACAAATCAACACTACGTCCGGATAACTACCATCTTAGCCCCGTCTTGGGAGCAAATCAATCAAGGACCTCAACACTAGTTACCCATTCGATGTGAAGATCGTCGGTCTTCAATCGCCGTCTTCAACTCTTAGATTTAAAACGTCGTATAATCATTTGAAATGAGATTGAACTCGGTCTTCTCAAATGATTCTCGCATATATATACATATATAATTTGAAAACATTTCATATCGTTATTGATATTTGATAACGATTTATCGCTATTTTTATTTATATAAAAATAGCCTAAATTAATTTAACGACGCTTCGGGTCGATGGGCGACCCTGGCGCTATTTTTAACCAAATTTTGATTTAAATATATCTTGAAATCTAACCGTTGGATTTTGGCGAAATTTATGTCATTGGAAAGATCTTCCCAAAGCGGTCCTAACGGTTCCAGTTTTGGGAAAATCCGACGGTCGGATCTCTCGGTATAACCGTTTAAAGTTACGATTGCCGATACGCGAACTGTCGCGCGTATTCCGTTTAATTTATAATTTATATTTATATATATAAATATAAATCGTTTGACTATTCCAATTTCAAAAGCCTGTTCTTTTATCGCATCTAAAATGACGATAAAAATATCACTTGTTTTATTTACCCTAAATGTAAATTATGCTTTATCTATCATTTGTCTTATTTACTGAATGTAAATAAATTATATTCCTTTCTTATTCTATTTAGTTACCTAAATGTAAATAAATATATTCTTATCCTTTTCTTATTTATTTACCTAAATGTAAATAAATGTTTTATTTTTACTTTGGCTATATTTATTTACATTAATTGTAAACAAATGTATCTAATTTCTTATTCATATTTATTTACCCTATTTGTAAATAAATAGTTTCATTTTCCTTTGCAAATCTTATTTACATAGTAAATGTAAGTAATTGTATTTCTTTTCTAATATTCCTTTTTCACCTAAAAAGAATATCTTACGTTAATTCTTTTCTAACCTTTCTTATTTAACCAAATGTATATTTTATCTTTTATCTTAACAAAATATATTTTATCTTTACTACTTTTTCTTTTAAATAAAATATTTATTTTGCTTTCATTCTTTATATTAAACAAAATGTAAATTTTGTCTAACATGGCCTAATTGACAATTATGCTAATTTTATTCATTAATCAAGTTTACCACAAAATGTTATTCTTATCGTATTTAACATTTCTAAACAAGATGTCCTTTTTAATCATATTAACATTAAATAGACAAAATGTCCTTTTTATTCAGATTAACATTAAATAGACAAAATGTCCCTTTTTATTCATATTAACATTTTATTTTCTTTTACATAAGAAAATTAGTTTCTTTTACTTTTACATAAAAAGTGTTTTCTTTTCTTTTACATAAGAAAATTGTTTTCTTTTACTTTTACATAAAAAGTAATGTTCATTTTTCTTATTTCCTTCACATTAGAAAATAATGTTCATTTTCTTATTTTCTTTACATTAGAAAATAATGTTCATTTTCTTATTTTCTTTTTTTACCTTTCTTTTTAACTTTTATTTCCTTTTACAAAGAAAATGTACTTTTTATCCCTTTATTTTCTTTTACAAAGAAAATGTACTTTTTATCCTTTTATTTTCTTTTACAAAGAAAATGTACTTTTTATCCTTTTATTTTCTTTTACAAAGAAAATGTACTTTTTATCCTTTTATTTTCTTCTACAAAGAAAATGTATTTTCCTTTAAATTAGAAATATGTTTTCTTTTTCTTTAACATAGAAAAATGTTTTTTTTTTTTTTTTTTTTCATTAACATAGAAAATGTTTTCTTTTTAACAAAGAAATGTTCTCCAAAGTTAATCTACCTTTCTATGTAATATTGGCATCGTAAAATGCAATAAAAAGTGAATTTTATTTCTAATGTAGACGTCTTCTCTAGCGTCAACATTTCTAAAATAACCACATTTTCTAATGTAAGTTTTCGATTTATTTCTACACTATAAACATGACGGTGAAGTTTTGATTCATATCAACATTATAAACTTGACGGTGAAATTCAATGTCATTTCAACTAATTAACATCACATGGTTATTTGTGCCATTACACTAGATTAACACACAAAAAAGGGGTTTTGGTGTCATTGCACTAAATTAACACGACAAAAGGGATTTTGTGTCTTTACGCTACATTAACACAACAATTAAATTGGTGTTGTCACAATACAGTTAACCCAACATATAAATTGGTGTCATCATAATACAGTTAACACAATGATATAGGTTTGGGTGTCATCTCAGTCTATATTATCATAGACATGATTTGGTGCAACTTTGACGAATCAAAATAAAGGCCTCATCTTTACTTTTATTTTATTGTGAATGGAAATAAAGGTTTTTAAACTTACATCTTTATATATATATAAGTAGAAATAAAGTTTTCAATAAAATGTTCATAAATAAAGGTAAAAATTGGTATTTGAGTTTGTAGACATGACAAAAATAAAAAATTTGTCTTTCTACTTATGTTGACAAAATGAATACAAAAATTGTCCCTTTATTTTGTAAACAAATTGAGCACAAAAATTTGTTCTTTTATTATGTAACAAAATGAACACAAAAATTTGTTCTTTTATTATGGTGACTAAATTAGCATGAAATTTGCCTTTTTACTTTGTAAACAAAAGCAACATAGAAATTGTCTCTTTTAATCTGTTAACAAATTGACATAAAATTTTATCCCTTTTATTATGTTAACAAAAACAAAGGATAAAAATTGATATTTTATTTTGAAATCAAAATAAAGGATAAAATTGGTATTATATTTTGTAAACAAAACTTGTCTTTTTATTTGACAAAACAATGTTAATAAAAAAATGTTCTTTTAAACCTTGTCCTTTTATTTAACAACAAAATGTCTTTTACTCTTTAACTTTTATTTATAAAGACAATTGTAAATAAAATGTCTTCTTAATTGTGTTAACAAAATTTTGTCCTTTTTGTTATGTAACAAAAATTACATGTTAAAGATGTCATTTATTTTACTTGTAAACAAGATAAACAAAGCAAGAATAAATGTTTTAATTTTTATTTAAGAAAAGAAAAAAAAATGAGAATAAAATCAAAGTAAAACTTTGTCATTTATTTTGTCAACACACTTGTCTTTTTTTTTTTTTATCTTATAAACAAAATTTGCCTTTTTATCATGTAAACAAAATAACATGAAATAATTCTTTTTATTATTTTTACAAAATAAACAAGAAATAATCCTTTTTATTTTGACAATTAAAATAAAAATCAAACTTTCCTTTATTTGTGAATCAAAAGATTTAACTTTCTTTTATTTGTGAGTCAAAATATTCTTCTCTTCCTTTATACTTTTATTTGGTAAATCAAAGATGTGGACTTTTCTTTTATTTTGTAAACAAAAATTTGTCTCCTTATTATGTAAACAAAAATTACATAAAGATTTGTCTTTTTATTTGTAAACAAAAGTAATGTTAAAAAACTTGTCCTTTATTTTATTAACAAAATATATATTAAAAACTTGTCATTTACTTTGTAAGCAAAATTTATATTAACAATTTCACTTTTACTTTGTAAACAAAATATATGTTAAACTTTTGTCCTTGATCTTGTGAAACAAATAAAGATTTTAACTTTTCTTTTGTTTTGTTTTACAAAAACAAAATTCAGCATTCTGTTGGTTTTTAGAGAGAAATGAAATGAAAACAAAAATAAAATAATAAAAAAAATAATACTAAAGGAAATAAAGATGAGGATTTATAGAGATTCATCAGAATTTACAGATCTAGAAGCACATGGTTTTATCATAGCATCGCAGGTATTACAAATCACAATCAATCATACATTACAGTACAATACAAACAGATCAAGCACCAAAATTTTACCACATCACAGCATAGATTAAATAATATACAGACAGATGTTTAACTGAATGAATAATTTAATAAATTATTTAAATTGTAGAAATCAGAGATTCTCACCTTGGTTTTTTTTTTAATTATGTTCGAATTTTGCTGAAATTTCAAAGTGATCCGTTTCAGATCTGGTCAGCGCCATGTTGTAGACCTCGGCAATACGAGTCCAACGCTTCTGAAATCGTTTGATTTCATCGCTGTACGAAGAAGTTACGGTCGTTTAAAGATTTACACATTTAAATATATAGTTAGATTAATTAAATAATTAATTATGTCATTAACCCTTTAATCAAAATTTGGCCGATGCTCTTCGTTTCTCTCCAGTATGAAATCGAACCCAACATCACCCGCTCTACCTCGAAACGCGCGCCACCTGAGACCATCGGCCGTTCATCCGACACCACCCCTCGAACCGCCGTGAAGCGCTCCACCTTCGCCCCTGACATCGGCCATCTCGGCGACCCCCAGGCACCGCAATTCCGCCACCAAGACGCTGGCTTCCTCCTTCGATTTCAGCCTCCAGAGATCGAGTTTTCCGATCACAACCGTTGATTATGTAGAGTATGGACAGCTCTTCGATTTGGCTATTGGTTGATACTCTAAAACGATTTGGATTGGAAGAATTTGTGGAATCAAACTCGGTGTTTTCTGGCCATTGTTTTCATGAAAACGGCGGCTGTAATTGTAATTTAGGGTTTAGCGTATTATACCCTGTATTTATACCGTATTTTTCTATTTATTTAATTATTTAATTCAAAGGAAAATCCAATTTCTCGATACGAACTCCAAAATAAATTCAATGAAAAATGTCCCTAAGCAAATACCCCCGTTCCGGACCCAATGGAACCGGTCTCGAGGCCCAATTCCAAAGTCTACTACCTGTTTTATTTAATTTTATATTTAAATCATTTATTTATTAAATTTAGCTGTACATTTTAATTTACCGGGGCCACATACGGACTCAGAAAATTACAGAAAAATTATTTTTGGTTATGTTTTGACGATACGGTTCTAACAAGACTAATTTCGTCGAATTCTGAGACTGTTTGAAAAATGGCTATTTTGAAGTCGAATAAATTTATCTGTAATTGACAAAACACAGTTTCTCTTGCCACGCTCACATATTAACTCGGAAAATTCTAAAAATTGAAACCTAGCAATAATTTGACATTCCGGTTCCAACAAAAGTGGTCTCGTCGAAAACAGAGGTCGTTTGAAAATTGACTATTTTCAACGGCTTTAAATATTATTTAAAATTGAAAATTTTAAATTCTGGCACATTTTCCAACAAAATTCTTTAAAACAAAAATTTTAAATTGGCCCTGATTTTCCGGGTTGTTACAGTCTCCCCCACTTAAAATCTTTTCGTCCTCGAAAAGGCACTAAGGTAAAAGTTGTTTAATTTACTAACTAAATTTTAATTTTCTTTTATTAATTTTATTTGTTGACTAACTTATCAAATATACATACTCTTTTATATATTTAAAAATCATATTTTCAAAAATAGATTATATAATCAAAAATACGCTAATCATAAACTTGCTACTCTTAACTCATTCTAGGGTATTACTAACCCCATCTCTAATGAGTATTCTCTTTCTAGGATATTGCTGATCCTATCTCTAATGAGTATTCTTATTGGATATTACTAATCCAATCTCTGATGAGTCTTTTGTTTAGTTCTAACGAGTTGTATCCAAAGATTTGAGCTAACCTGGCTCTGATACCACCTGTAAAGACCCGGAAATTCCCGCTCTTTGAATCGACCATAAACCACACAGGTCTGACCCAAAGGTTGGAAATCTTCGAATACTTTAACTTTGGGAATACAATACATCATAACAATAACAGCAGACTTTTATTACATTATAATAATGTTACATCAGAGTACAGAATATATCAGAGTACATTGAAATAAAATTACAGCGGAAGATAAAATTACAATACTTTTAATACATTAAACAGCGGAAGACTACAAAGTTCTGGACACAGCTTTAGGCTTCAATCCAGGATCCTGCTAAAGAGAAAGATATCTGCAAAAAGCTACTCGACTGCCCGTGTGGAAAAGAGGGCCCCCGAGTTTGCCAGTGAACAAACTACAGGTCAGTCATGGGACTGGTGTGAGAATTCTAAACTAATATAACTAATAAGACAAATCCAAGGACCACGCCGCTAATGCGGAACGGGTTTACTCCTATGGATTGCCAGTGCATAAACCAAAGTAAATCGAGAAATAACGCAATGTCTTTTTTTGAAAAAATGAAACCATTATAAGACCCAAGTCCCATCACACAATGCAACGCACACCAGAGGATAGGGTTTTACCTTATAATGGTCAAAAGATGCTTGATACGTATAAAACGGATTTGATATTATTATTAGTGTATATATGTTTTAATAAAAAGATTTGAATCATAAGTATCAATCCTAGACGGCATGGTTACCATATAGCATGTCGCCAATACTAGTTCTACAATCAAAACCGCAAGGGCGTATTGGAAATTTGGATTCCATCATGAGTCGAGGCTAGGGGCAAGATCCTCTCCGATTCGAGACACTCTAGCAAATGCCTCAGGATTCCCCGCAGTGAACCCTTGGAAGCGGTAGGGCCGGTCCCCGCCTATGGGCAGTGGATTAGTTATGCCTGAACACACGTTTCCCGGTCCCTTTGGACCTATAGTATGACCACCAACGGCCTATAAAAATAACGAGGCGCCTCAAAATCCATCATCCACATAAGTAAAATGTCAGGGCTGGCAGGTCGCTGACACCACTCTAGCTAGAAAGAAACGTGTGCACTCCCTACGGTCCGTATCCCGTTTTTGACTCATACCGGGGTGTGAGGCTCGCGAAGTCACGATATACACAAAGTTATGCCTAAACAGACTATGCTTTGATCATCAACCACAAGGCCCTGCTTTTCAACAAAAGCCTTGATCAATGCATCTTAGCATGCCACATTGTCAGTCCATACTATACCATTAATTTCTACCAATATATAACCTCTAAGCTCGTATGTCTCAGAGAAGGGTGTTAACCACCAAGCAGATATGTATTAACAGAGATCAACGAATGTAGTATAAAGGACTACAACGTCAGACATACATTCCATTTATAAACTTATGCCCTGGGTCTGGACGAAAGTCAAATCCGTACAAATCAACACTACGTCCGGATAACTACCATCTTAGCCCCGTCTTGGGAGCAAATCAATCAAGGACCTCAACACTAGTTACCCATTCGATGTGAAGATCGTCGGTCTTCAATCGCCGTCTTCAACTCTTAGATTTAAAACGTCGTATAATCATTTGAAATGAGATTGAACTCGGTCTTCTCAAATGATTCTCGCATATATATACATATATAATTTGAAAACATTTCATATCGTTATTGATATTTGATAACGATTTATCGCTATTTTTATTTATATAAAAATAGCCTAAATTAATTTAATGACGCTTCGGGTCGATGGGCGACCCTGGCGCTATTTTTAACCAAATTTTGATTTAAATATATCTTGAAATCTAACCGTTGGATTTTGGCGAAATTTATGTCATTGGAAAGATCTTCCCAAAGCGGTCCTAACGGTTCCAGTTTTGGGAAAATCCGACGGTCGGATCTCTCGGTATAACCGTTTAAAGTTACGATTGCCGATACGCGAACTGTCGCGCGTATTCCGTTTAATTTATAATTTATATTTATATATATATATATAAATCGTTTGACTATTCCAATTTCAAAAGCCTATTCTTTTATCGCATCTAAAATGACGATAAAAATATCACTTGTTTTATTTACCCTAAATGTAAATTATGCTTTATCTATCATTTGTCTTATTTACTGAATGTAAATAAATTATATTCCTTTCTTATTCTATTTAGTTACCTAAATGTAAATAAATATATTCTTATCCTTTTCTTATTTATTTACCTAAATGTAAATAAATGTTTTATTTTTACTTTGGCTATATTTATTTACATTAATTGTAAACAAATGTATCTAATTTCTTATTCATATTTATTTACCCTATTTGTAAATAAATAGTTTCATTTTCCTTTGCAAATCTTATTTACATAGTAAATGTAAGTAATTGTATTTCTTTTCTAATATTCCTTTTTCACCTAAAAAGAATATCTTACGTTAATTCTTTTCTAACCTTTCTTATTTAACCAAATGTATATTTTATCTTTTATCTTAACAAAATATATTTTATCTTTACTACTTTTTCTTTTAAATAAAATATTTATTTTGCTTTCATTCTTTATATTAAACAAAATGTAAATTTTGTCTAACATGGCCTAATTGACAATTATGCTAATTTTATTCATTAATCAAGTTTACCACAAAATGTTATTCTTATCGTATTTAACATTTCTAAACAAGATGTCCTTTTTAATCATATTAACATTAAATAGACAAAATGTCCTTTTTATTCAGATTAACATTAAATAGACAAAATGTCCCTTTTTATTCATATTAACATTTTATTTTCTTTTACATAAGAAAATTAGTTTCTTTTACTTTTACATAAAAAGTGTTTTCTTTTCTTTTACATAAGAAAATTGTTTTCTTTTACTTTTACATAAAAAGTAATGTTCATTTTTCTTATTTCCTTCACATTAGAAAATAATGTTCATTTTCTTATTTTCTTTACATTAGAAAATAATGTTCATTTTCTTATTTTCTTTTTTTACCTTTCTTTTTAACTTTTATTTCCTTTTACAAAGAAAATGTACTTTTTATCCCTTTATTTTCTTTTACAAAGAAAATGTACTTTTTATCCTTTTATTTTCTTTTACAAAGAAAATGTACTTTTTATCCTTTTATTTTCTTTTACAAAGAAAATGTACTTTTTATCCTTTTATTTTCTTCTACAAAGAAAATGTATTTTCCTTTAAATTAGAAATATGTTTTCTTTTTCTTTAACATAGAAAAATGTTTTTTTTTTTTTTTTTTTTCATTAACATAGAAAATGTTTTCTTTTTAACAAAGAAATGTTCTCCAAAGTTAATCTACCTTTCTATGTAATATTGGCATCGTAAAATGCAATAAAAAGTGAATTTTATTTCTAATGTAGACGTCTTCTCTAGCGTCAACATTTCTAAAATAACCACATTTTCTAATGTAAGTTTTCGATTTATTTCTACACTATAAACATGACGGTGAAGTTTTGATTCATATCAACATTATAAACTTGACGGTGAAATTCAATGTCATTTCAACTAATTAACATCACATGGTTATTTGTGCCATTACACTAGATTAACACACAAAAAAGGGGTTTTGGTGTCATTGCACTAAATTAACACGACAAAAGGGATTTTGTGTCTTTACGCTACATTAACACAACAATTAAATTGGTGTTGTCACAATACAGTTAACCCAACATATAAATTGGTGTCATCATAATACAGTTAACACAATGATATAGGTTTGGGTGTCATCTCAGTCTATATTATCATAGACATGATTTGGTGCAACTTTGACGAATCAAAATAAAGGCCTCATCTTTACTTTTATTTTATTGTGAATGGAAATAAAGGTTTTTAAACTTACATCTTTATATATATATATAAGTAGAAATAAAGTTTTCAATAAAATGTTCATAAATAAAGGTAAAAATTGGTATTTGAGTTTGTAGACATGACAAAAATAAAAAATTTGTCTTTCTACTTATGTTGACAAAATGAATACAAAAATTGTCCCTTTATTTTGTAAACAAATTGAGCACAAAAATTTGTTCTTTTATTATGTAACAAAATGAACACAAAAATTTGTTCTTTTATTATGGTGACTAAATTAGCATGAAATTTGCCTTTTTACTTTGTAAACAAAAGCAACATAGAAATTGTCTCTTTTAATCTGTTAACAAATTGACATAAAATTTTATCCCTTTTATTATGTTAACAAAAACAAAGGATAAAAATTGATATTTTATTTTGAAATCAAAATAAAGGATAAAATTGGTATTATATTTTGTAAACAAAACTTGTCTTTTTATTTGACAAAACAATGTTAATAAAAAAATGTTCTTTTAAACCTTGTCCTTTTATTTAACAACAAAATGTCTTTTACTCTTTAACTTTTATTTATAAAGACAATTGTAAATAAAATGTCTTCTTAATTGTGTTAACAAAATTTTGTCCTTTTTGTTATGTAACAAAAATTACATGTTAAAGATGTCATTTATTTTACTTGTAAACAAGATAAACAAAGCAAGAATAAATGTTTTAATTTTTATTTAAGAAAAGAAAAAAAAATGAGAATAAAATCAAAGTAAAACTTTGTCATTTATTTTGTCAACACACTTGTCTTTTTTTTTTTTTTATCTTATAAACAAAATTTGCCTTTTTATCATGTAAACAAAATAACATGAAATAATTCTTTTTATTATTTTTACAAAATAAACAAGAAATAATCCTTTTTATTTTGACAATTAAAATAAAAATCAAACTTTCCTTTATTTGTGAATCAAAAGATTTAACTTTCTTTTATTTGTGAGTCAAAATATTCTTCTCTTCCTTTATACTTTTATTTGGTAAATCAAAGATGTGGACTTTTCTTTTATTTTGTAAACAAAAATTTGTCTCCTTATTATGTAAACAAAAATTACATAAAGATTTGTCTTTTTATTTGTAAACAAAAGTAATGTTAAAAAACTTGTCCTTTATTTTATTAACAAAATATATATTAAAAACTTGTCATTTACTTTGTAAGCAAAATTTATATTAACAATTTCACTTTTACTTTGTAAACAAAATATATGTTAAACTTTTGTCCTTGATCTTGTGAAACAAATAAAGATTTTAACTTTTCTTTTGTTTTGTTTTACAAAAACAAAATTCAGCATTCTGTTGGTTTTTAGAGAGAAATGAAATGAAAACAAAAATAAAATAATAAAAAAAAAAATACTAAAGGAAATAAAGATGAGGATTTATAGAGATTCATCAGAATTTACAGATCTAGAAGCACATGGTTTTATCATAGCATCGCAGGTATTACAAATCACAATCAATCATACATTACAGTACAATACAAACAGATCAAGCACCAAAATTTTACCACATCACAGCATAGATTAAATAATATACAGACAGATGTTTAACTGAATGAATAATTTAATAAATTATTTAAATTGTAGAAATCAGAGATTCTCACCTTGGTTTTTTTTTAATTATGTTCGAATTTTGCTGAAATTTCAAAGTGATCCGTTTCAGATCTGGTCAGCGCCATGTTGTAGACCTCGGCAATACGAGTCCAACGCTTCTGAAATCGTTTGATTTCATCGCTGTACGAAGAAGTTACGGTCGTTTAAAGATTTACACATTTAAATATATAGTTAGATTAATTAAATAATTAATTATGTCATTAACCCTTTAATCAAAATTTGGCCGATGCTCTTCGTTTCTCTCCAGTATGAAATCGAACCCAACATCACCCGCTCTACCTCGAAACGCGCGCCACCTGAGACCATCGGCCGTTCATCCGACACCACCCCTCGAACCGCCGTGAAGCGCTCCACCTTCGCCCCTGACATCGGCCATCTCGGCGACCCCCAGGCACCGCAATTCCGCCACCAAGACGCTGGCTTCCTCCTTCGATTTCAGCCTCCAGAGATCGAGTTTTCCGATCACAACCGTTGATTATGTAGAGTATGGACAGCTCTTCGATTTGGCTATTGGTTGATACTCTAAAACGATTTGGATTGGAAGAATTTGTGGAATCAAACTCGGTGTTTTCTGGCCATTGTTTTCATGAAAACGGCGGCTGTAATTGTAATTTAGGGTTTAGCGTATTATACCCTGTATTTATACCGTATTTTTCTATTTATTTAATTATTTAATTCAAAGGAAAATCCAATTTCTCGATACGAACTCCAAAATAAATTCAATGAAAAATGTCCCTAAGCAAATACCCCCGTTCCGGACCCAATGGAACCGGTCTCGAGGCCCAATTCCAAAGTCTACTACCTGTTTTATTTAATTTTATATTTAAATCATTTATTTATTAAATTTAGCTGTACATTTTAATTTACCGGGGCCACATACGGACTCAGAAAATTACAGAAAAATTATTTTTGGTTATGTTTTGACGATACGGTTCTAACAAGACTAATTTCGTCGAATTCTGAGACTGTTTGAAAAATGGCTATTTTGAAGTCGAATAAATTTATCTGTAATTGACAAAACACAGTTTCTCTTGCCACGCTCACATATTAACTCGGAAAATTCTAAAAATTGAAACCTAGCAATAATTTGACATTCCGGTTCCAACAAAAGTGGTCTCGTCGAAAACAGAGGTCGTTTGAAAATTGACTATTTTCAGTGGCTTTAAATATTATTTAAAATTGAAAATTTTAAATTCTGGCACATTTTCCAACAAAATTCTTTAAAACAAAAATTTTAAATTGGCCCTGATTTTCCGGGTTGTTACACGTCCTCTCCGTTCACGTCTCCATCATGTTCACATTCTTTCTTCGCAAATGAAGAAAATCGAACATTCTCCTCTTTCCAAGTTTAAACGTGAGCTCCAAATTTTCCTCCTTCCACACGTTATTTCTAGTATTTTAACTTCATCCCTAACTTGTACTGCTACCCAAAGCTCTCTTATAACTTGCCTTTATCATGGCCGTTAACAGCACCCCATTTCTTAATTTCATTCTTCCCAAAAGAATAAAACACGTGCTGCTCTTCCATATAATCCCTTCCAGACGCAAGCATCAACTCCTCCTATATGTTTGGACTTCCACTTCCCATCCTCCTTTCATCCGAACGTCAGTTGCATGTGTCTTCTCTTACTTACAGTCGAAACCCCATCTACAGCACTCCCATCAGTAATACACCATGCAACGCATGGTTCCTTCCACCTTTTACATCACGTTCTTGGCATCCCATCTTCATAAGCAGTCCTTATACTAGTTACTTCAATTGATCTCCTTCATGTTCTTCTTTAACCCACGTTCCAAATTCTCCTGTGCATCCCACTTCTCCTCACGCCACCATATAAACTCTTTACTGCGTCGACTCACGGCTACTATTTCCAAGCAGCCTACCAGACCTCGAATCCATGCTACTTTAGCAGTTCGAAACCTTCTTCGTCACCTCGGTCTGGCCATACTCCTCCCCTAATAGTCATGCACTCTCGCCATACTTCTGCACCATTTTCCTCCCTTCTTGAATTCCGACGCTCTAACTTCAGCTCCTGCTAGCAACAAAAGAGACTACATATTTTTCCTTCTTGCTGCTAAACCGAGAGTATGGAAGTTGAGCCCTTGATCTCGGCCTTGTTTGGATTAATGAAGCTTTTGAATGCCATAAGTATTTTCTATTCTCGAGAAGTTATTACTGGTTGAAGAGAAATGAGCATGGTCTTGTTTATATATGGTTCATATAGGGAAAACGAAGATATTTTGTTTTGTTTGTTTATTAATATAGGGTCATGTTTATGCTAGTAGTAGACTTAACTGGATACTTAAAGAAGTATGGGTGCTTGCTATAAAAATATATTTGTACGATGCTTCGACTGTGAAGTATTAGGACCTAGTTTGTAGAATAGACACTGTTCTCCTATAGGTTAGGCAACTGTTTTTCCCATTTCTTGGCAAAGAAGAATTTGGTTAGCACGTCTTTTTAAGTATAGGGGTATGGGAAGTATTGTATGCTTGCTTCCACTGAAAGTAATCGGTAGGAATTCCTTAGTGCTGAAGAAATCATTTAATATACATGTATATTTATTAAGAGCACCTTATTGCGTAAAAGTTCGTCTCCTTATACTGACCGCTATGGACAGAAGTAAGAGTACAGACGTGCTCTATGAGGTGTCACGATTCCGAAAATATAATAATACCGGTAGATTGACTCATATTGTGAAATCCCGAAATATTGATATAGGGTGCACAGTACTCCAAATAAAAAGTTGCGTATTTAATTAATTAAAAATTGCAGTAAAATTCTAAAAATTAAATTATCTGTGTCTCAAAAGAACCCTGTCCAAATTCGAATCTGATATCTAGTTATTTCAAATAAACCGTTTCGGTCGATAAACGACTCTATAACGACTTTCTGAATATTTGATTTGGACATATCTTGCAGTCTATACGGCAAAATCTCCATTTTCCACTTCCGATAGAAAAATATAGTTAAACAGATTCCAGCATTTCTTGTTTCAAAGAAATCCGATTCAAAACGAGTTCGGTACACTCAGTTGAAGTTCAGAACGTTAATTTATGAATGGCAGCGTCGTTATAAGCACGATTATAATTAATATATATATTTATACGTTCAACTTCGTTTTAATTAATATATAAATTCATTTATATTTCGAATTCAATATTTAAACTGATTTAAATATTCAAATACGAACCAACAAAATTGCGGGACGTTACAGTCCTTCCCCCTTAAAATAATTTCGTCCTCGAAATTGCTAAGGTAGGGAAAATGCCACAATCTCTGTTATAAACAGGTTGAAAATCGTTTTGGTTTACTTCATAATTTCAATTTCAACTGAACTAATTAATTTCAATTAAAATATTAATTTGTTCTTATTACTGAATATTTTCGAAAATTCTGAAAATTTCCTAACAGCTTAAATTTTCAGAGGATCTCGCCAGCATCTCCTCTGCACGGCTCACTCGGTACTACAACAACTTGCCTCTCTGGTCCTCCTTCAATCCAAAAGAAATTCAAACAACCATTTTTTTGGCATTCCACTCTATATCATCTATTTGTTGTCCCATCAGCATATACACTTCATTTCCATTCGATTTCCATTAAAATTATCCTCGAACCAGTTACTCTCTTACACCAAAGCCACATTCCATTTCAAAACTTTAGTTCCAATCTTAGTCCCCAATTCCTACTCATCAATTCAATTTAGTTCGGGATCATCTCTAACCCAATCCAAATTTTATTGAATTCAAATTTATATATTCAGTTTTTACCATTTTAATCCACTATCTTTATAAGTTAAATTTTGAAATTTAAATTCCTGGGTCTTTATTTCAAGTACGTTTGAAATCATAAATAATTACATATATTGATGGCAATTCAAAACATTTGAATTTCTGAACAATTTGTTTCCTCACAATAATTCAAAAATAAAATCTTTCGGTAGTAATCCGTCACTCTGAAACTCGAAAATGACACTGATGATGTGGCCAGCATCATCAGAATTATTTTCCAGTGATCGAAGTGAGTTCAATACTATATTACTTTTCAAAATTCATTTTGAAACACTTCCATTTTGAAAATCACTTCAAAATATCTTTCACATCATTTGGAAAACAATTTTTTAAATCTCCCAGGATTTTAAATTCCCTTATATCTAATTCAAATTCAATTTCAATTCTTTTCCAAGTTTCTAGAGTTTTATTTCAATTCTAGTTTTTAATTCAAATTTAGCTCATCTGATTTTGCATATCATACTTATATAATATTTCGATTGGTAATTTATATAACCAACTCAATTATAATCATGTTCGATCATAATAATGATCACATATCCAATATATCATATTAATATCAAGATACATACTTCTTTTTATATCAAAATATACTTTGGGTAAAATTATTTTATTTACCCTCTTTTAAAACATACTGTGTCGAATTACTCTGTTCAAGAGTTTAGAAACACCTATCGACGCAGTTTGCATTACTGTTTCGACCAGAATTTATAGACCACTCGACTGACCAGTCAACACAATATAAAACAGTTTTTATATTAATTTACACATACGCGCTCATATATATACACTAATACTCAACCTAGGGCATTACTAACCCCATCTCTGTTGAGTTACGCCACAGAGCCAAGGTAATTTCTTAACCTTCGGCTCTGATACCAACTGTAATGGCGGGGATTTTCGACCCAGAAAATCAACATAAATACACTATTAATGTCTCGGTATTTTCGATGCTCGAGAAATTGACAGTGTATTTATGTTGATTTCCTGGGTCGAAAATCCCCGCCATTACAAAAAAACTAGTACAACTATTGTTCCTAGCATGTGTTTAGTGGAGAGGCATTCACATTGCCAAAATAGTCTTTATTCTATTAGCCAAATGAGATCTGGCATATATGTTAACATGGTAAATTCAAGGTAAATGATAAATGCTCTCCATTATAATACTTCTATGGCTTTTAGTTTATTTTTATAGACAAATATTTATCGCAAATGAAAATAAAGAAAGGAAAACTATCAACCAATTTTCATTGTATTTCAGTGATCCTTTCGCTTAAAAGTAGGCTTTTGAATATGTAAGCATATTACAAAACACAAAGCGATGGCACTTTCTTTTACATTGTTTATGCTAGAAAAATCAAAACTCACCCAACTCAACTTAAATAATTGATTCGTTGACAAACATTAGTACCACTAATATAAAAGGACAATTAAAAGCATCGCATGCTTTTCATCAGTTATTGTCCATTAATTTATATTTAAACTTAATCCAAAAGAAAATTGACAGTTCAGGTCTTCTTGAATTAACAAAATCCTTCTTTTATCCCTTGCTTTCATTTCTTTTGATGTTTGTTTAGCCTCTTTTTCTCCTTTATAAAGCAAAACATTCTTTTGTTTTTGTATTAAATGTTAAGTCTTTTAGTTTGCTGTCTCTTTCTTTACATAATACTTACAATATCCAACTTCTATTTGTTATATACACATACTAGTAAAGTAATTAACTACTTACCTATCATTTACTTATGCTTTAACTAGAAAACAAAAAAGTTAGCATTTTATATTAAGGCTATATAATGACTATGAAGTAACTAGCTGTTAATCAGATTTGTTTTTGGTAATTTTTATACTAATCCACATTTTTAATAAGTTAATCCACCCTATAAATTATGATCTTTGATGTTTAATAATATTTAAATTTTAATTAGTTTATCCACTTAAAAAAAAATGTCAAAAATCTTTCTTCATCTTTGTTCTGCTTTGTTCTTCTTCTCTATTCTACTTCATATATTTCTTATTTCTGAAAATCTACATCTAAATCCAAGACAAAGTGGAATACATCATTCAACTTAATAATAGTAAGTAGTTTGATTATTTTTAATTTGAAGTTGATTAATATACCACACTCGTATTTGTTCATTAAATAATATACTGCAGTGGATAGCAAAGAAGGGTAGAATGGAGTTTCAATTGATTTGGAATAGTGTTTCCAACCTTTCTAGCGCTATTACAAAGCATTTGTTTTTTTGGTGGGACAAATATTACCTACTTTAAATGAAATGGTTCAAAAAAATAAGGTCAAATTCATTTGCAAACATAGAAAGACAAATATGATTACTGGATTAATAGTTGATTATTGAGATATTGACTAGGCCAAAATATACAATGGTGGTGACATATTACCATTGTAAATGTACAATAGTAAAGTTTCAAAGAACTAATTTTCATATTATTTTCTTAACTACATTCATTTTTGCATTCATGGTCTACTCCATGATATGGTAACCCATTTACATGGCACATGGATATTATTTTATAGCTTATATTTTGTAACAAGCAGAGCATTATTGAAACTTTTCTCTTCCCAATGTTAGCATATGTTGTTTGATTTAAGTTGACTTTGTTGGAATCGTTCTGATGTATTTTACATATAATATCCATTTTATTTTGTATTATACACAGTCCACTGATTTACAATTTTTTTTAGAAACAAAGTAATTGTTGAGTTTATTCATATATTTCAAAATTTTGTCAGACTTCATGAAATTTCTATTGTTTAGAATCATTTTGGTTTTCTATTAATTAGTATATACGTTATAAGCATAGCTCTGTGCCATCATTACAACAAACAATCATGGTGACTGAATGTATATAATAACATAGTACATATTACTTTCTGTTTATATAATTTAGCCCTATGTCATCCATGATTTTTTATACCTATTAATTAATTAAGAGTGACATTAAATGAAAACTAAATGTGTTAAGATTATGGTTCAAATGAACAAAAATATGAAATCTTTAAGTTAATCCACTCGTGGATTAACTTACAAAATAGTTGGATCAACTTATTAAAATAAAATAGGGGATAAACTTATTAAAAACGTGTATTAGAATAAAAATTACCTTTGTTTTTTTGTATGTAAAATGAAACATACAAAAGAAACATATATACAGAATGATCCAAAAATGAAACATATATACAGAATGTCCAACAGTCCAAGTCTAAATTAAATAAATAGACAAAGGGAGACTTGTTCTTTTGTATGTAACGTTGCATTCCTTGTGTATATGTATAATATATTCACGAATAAAAAAGTAAGAGACGTAAATGAACTTACCATGTTGTAGCATATGGGAAGACTATATCCAGTTATGGATGATATAACTTGCTAAATGATCACGAACCTCGTCCATCTCTTGTTGGCTATAAGAACCATATTGCACAAAGTACTGCAATTACGAGATTGTTTCAAAACATTCATCATATAATTACTTAACACAATAATATGAAGGAAAAAATTAAAGTGATACCTCATGTAAATCAGTGATTGGCTGGTAGTTTTTGACAATATCATACATATACTTCATCACATAATAGACACAATCCGTTGATCTAGATAGTTGAGGACACTAGCAAAAATAATTTAATTGTTAGTCTAAAATGAATTTATATCTCAAAGGACATACAAGTTTTTTTCATTTGGTGGAAAACAAATCACCTTAACATTAATCCATTTCAAGGCAAATCCTTGAGACTTGCCACCGGTTGCTCTATAAGTTCTAAAGGCCCTACACATGCAAGAAAATGTTAAATAATAATTTATTTTTGTTAAAGGCCGTACACTTGCTATCAGCCATAACCATGCATTTCTATCACTGTAATTAATGTTATTACAAATACATCAAGCAAAAAGCATATTAAAAGACAAATAAGTACAACGTACATGTTTGCTTGCGGTTTAACTTCCAATCTAATTTTTTGTTTGACTTGAGGATCCAAAACATAAACCTCATTCTTCTCTATACGGAAAGCAAGCAATAGACAATGTTTCCTACATTATAAAATTTGTAAGAAGTTAAAATCATAATAGTAAACTTGTTTATAAAAGTTTAACATTCATACCCTTCGTAGTGTGGGGCCAAGATTAATTTCTTTGTCGTTTTAGACGCATGCCATGTGTTCGACATATATTTATTTGTGGCGTCCGGACATTTTCGCACTTGGGACAGCTTATAAGGACACATAAACCCAATGGTATCCACTTTGAGGTCATTGCATAAATGATTTAACCACCTACATACAAATAAATACAAAGTACATATTATTATTATCACCTAGTTAGTGTGTTTGTGTAATAAGAGAGAATGACTATTGTGAATAATACTCACATGATATAAATTTGCAACCATGATACATTCAACCATGCCATATTAAGGAATTGGATAATGTCATCCATAGTGATATGGATTTCGAAATCCTTATCGTACTAAATAAATCTGTATCCACATGAATTGCATTGATGGCATTATTAACACTGGATGGCGCTTGAACTATCAGGTCATGAAAATATTTGCAGTCATTCGTTAAAGTTCCAAGGATCTCTTCATCCACTATCTTGTTACGGTTTGTAGACTCTTTTATCATCATATTCATTTGATTTTGATTATTTTTCACAGCCATATCAACACACTGTTCCACTTTGTCCACTTTCTTGTTACTGTTTGTAGACTCTTTTGTCTTCACATTCATATGATTTTGATTATTTTTCACGGCCGTATCAACACACTGTACCACTTTGTCCACTATCTTGTTACGGTTTGTAGACTCTTTTGTCTTCGTATTCATATGATTTTGATTATTTTTCACAGCCATAGCAACACACTGTTGCACTTTGTCTTTGCTTCCAATATGTGTAGCCTACACACACAAAAATGTAGATTACAAGCTTAAGGATTAATTAAGTACAACAATTATTAAGTACAAAAATATATTACAAACAAGAAGCCGCAACAAAATACCTAATACCACAACTCATACCCTAACTCGGATCCGAAAAATAGAAAATTTATTATGGGTTTGTTCATTTGTACCGCACATAGTAAAAAAAAAAGTAATGACCTGAAATATTTTGATAATCAAATGAGGGATGTCTGTCTACACAAAGTTTAATAGATATAAATAAACAAAAATAAGGTACCTTGTGTATTAACTAATGTTTTCCCTCAACTAATAATTTATATTAATTACTCAAAAAAAAAACTAATACACATTATTCCAGGTAAGATGATACAAAACAATACATTAAATAAACATGCTAAGATTCATGTAACTCATAATTTTATTTCCTCAAAAAAAAATATTAACAAAAATTAGACAATTAAATGTGTTCCATCAATGTAAAAATCATATACTCGGTGCATGAATGAGTTTGCTTTCTAATAATTAGTTTTGTCATTAAAAATTGTATTTACTGATATATATGTAACAAATGATATAAAATTGCACACGGTGCTAAAAGAAGTACAAATGTAAGCAAAGCATTCTAAAAAGAGGAAGACCAAAGGGATGCTCCATTGTTTGAAGTGTCATTGAATCTGCCTATATATATTATATATATATTCTCATTCTTTTACTTCTTATAAATTGATCGTACATCTAATTTCCATATGGTGATGTTTGGTACATAGGCATTGTGTTTTTAAAATGGTGATAATGTTATACTTTTGTGTTGTATACTGGTTATGTTCATTTACATTTGATATATTCTTTGTATCTTCTTCATCAGTCATCGCCAATATACCAATCAGTTCATTTGACATTTGATATATTCTACTGTCCTTAATACATTTTGCGTTCCACCCTAAGCAAGCAGTTAAAATTGATTCTAGGTTGAATAAATAGAGAGGTTGTGTGCTTTTACTTTGGACATAAATATCGTGGGACACGACCATTGGAGCAGTTAAATTCATGGAACAGGAAGTGAGATACTTAACCCTCACCAAAGTCTTAAATAAGATTTCATTTTGTCAACATGCTTCCATTTGTAGGGTAGAGCTTAATTTGAATAAGAATCTGACACATAAAAAGCACAAACATAGCCGCGTGAGATAAGCACGACCTTTTGTATATGTACGCCATAATTGTGTCATGCTTGTATGTTTGTTAGTTGGTCCACGAAACATGCCTCCCCTTTTAGCATGCTTTTAAATTAATCAATCGATGTTCCCTGTAGCGTGCCCAATGTAACCGGTCTTTTCCTTTTATTTGATTGACACCGACCGCTTCCTTCTTGAATTTAACATTATTAATTTTGGCTGCGAACCGTGACTTAAATAGATCGTTTGTTGATACTGTTTTTAACAGTTTCAACAAAGCATCGGCAATCAGAAGAGCTGTTAAAAACAGTGTCAACCAACTCCTACTGGTACCTTGGGGCATTCCCAGTAGAAAGGTTAGTAAATTAATCTGATGTTTTCTTCCACTACCTAACAATAATAAGTTATCCAGCATTAACAAATTTCAGTGGTCAAAATAGCACTGCACGTGATATATAAAATGCACAACACATAGTTAACAATAAGCTGCACATCTTTAATTGAACAATAAAGGTTTAAAAAAAAACCTGCAATTATGAACCTAACATATTTTTAGAAAAAGATATTTATAAGTTGGTCATAAAGAAAATCTTTACCGTATCATCCCCTAAAAGCACGAGATTTTTAGGCCATTGTACATAACTACCAAGGGCTTCTCCTACTGTCATGAGATATGCACTTGGAACGGGAAGTGGGGTTCCTACAAGATCAGGCTCCACCATGTCAATTCCGACCTTTACATGATTAGCTAAGATTAGTTGGCCATGACATCGATCTTCGGGCCCGGAAGCAGGATGCACCATACCACGACCCATAACAACAATTTTAGATTCGACATTAACAGCCAAACGACATTTTGTTGGACTCTATAAAGACAAGTACAACATCAACATTATTCATTTGTTCAAAATGTATAAAATCATATAAGTTTACAAAAATAAACCTTTGAATTGTTTACCTGCAAGTTTTCACAGGGGTCTTGCTCTTGAGTTTTATCAGTAGTTAGTAAATTGCCAAGCTGTACCGATTGACAACTACTACGACGACAACCTGATGGCTTGTTATTGAGCATCATATCATTGGGCATCGACACATTCAACCTGCTGAAAATGTTTGCAAGCTTTTGTTCAACCATCGTATCTACCATACACGCGAATGTTTTTCTCATGTTATCCTCAATTTCTTGAGTGACAAGAGGTAGATCGTCTATTGATATTACACCAGTTGGACCTTTATTTCTCACTGTCTATCCAAATACATCTTTGATACTGACTGTCCCGCCAACTCCTCTGACTCGACCTGGATGCTCTCTCTTTTCAAATGCACGACTCAAGACATCATCATGCCTATTTGGAACCCATTGTCCTTCTATGGCTTTTTCTCTCTATTCATTCTGATAATAAAAAAGGAACATATTATATTATTTGTAAACCAACACTAATTAGAGAATATAAGTTCACTTATATATTATATTACAAGAAAAGGAACTTATATTCGACCTGGATGTTTTCTGAACTTCACTCATGTATTATTTGAAATATGCATAGCAGTACAGCATGAATGTGAACATAAAAAGGAACATATTCACCTAATCAATGTGGATTATATGGACCTGCAGCTGGATTATTAGAATAATTTATGTACCAAAGATTTATGTCCAACGACTCCTGTTTTGGGTAAACATGCTGTCAGTCAACTTTCTTATCTTTCAATTAACACATGCATGTCTGTACAATTTAAATGTACACAGTACAGTTATATTGCAGTATACAGTTTCAAGGCAAGCACGGCCAGCTTTGAATTTCTTGAAAACAATAATAATAATATTTCATGGCCTGCAAGAACTTTATTAGAAAGAAATGTATAAATGTTACCCGCATTCTCATTCTCATTGTTAATATAAAACACTGTTTAAGTTTGATCATTCTGAACATGACTGAGCCAATATTGCTAGACTTCCTTTCCCAGTAATTGTCATAAACTTAACAATGAGCACGAAATCTCCAAAAAATTATACAAGCCCCTTATTGAAACAGGCCCAAAAAATGATAATTTTTTCGATGTGAGTACATTCCTCTTGTGAGAAACTGCAAGATGATTATTTTGTTGATGAAAACTTTATGCAGCTCCAAATATATACTCAAGCAAACTACTCAGAATAACTCCAAAAACTGTTGTACAAAATCATTTAAGGTTACACATGATTTCAGAAAACTGAATTAAGAGTCATGTTTACATTACTGTAGCAACGCTAAAGTTTCTAGCAAACTGGTACCCCAAATAAGCAAATCTAACATCATCAAGAAAGGAGAAAACAGGTTATTTTGGCGTAGTTCCAGTGACTTGATTTCTTCCACAATTGGTGGTTGAATGAAATTGGTTATATTTATGCAATCAGCCAATCTGGATATCAAGACTTGTAATTCCACGGAAGTCCATCGAAAAAAACCAAATCTTATCATATGAAACTAGAATTGAGTTTCTTAACCATGGTTAATCGACTAGATCCGCAACATTTTAAGATGATTCGCTAATAAGAATCGGTTTAAGATGATCTGCAATATTTTAAGTTTATTCCAGTTAAGTGACAGTGTTTGATTGTGGCCCCTAGTGTTTTATAGCTAACTTAAACAGTGCACTAACTATTGTCAAATCTTAAAATGCATGGAAACTAGTCATACCGCTTTGTCTACAACCATCTTAGTTTTCTCATTAGGGATTTCATAACTTCCATCTGCTCTTTTTTTATCTTGCTAAAATCCAATCAACACTTCGATCCGGAATGGAGCCACTTGGTAATGTGGTCAACGAACTATGGCCTTCGGCTATCCATTTGGGCTTCTTTCCGGCGTATTCGGCTTGTCCCAAGTAGTGAGGATGTTCATTGTGTGCCTGACTCTTCCTAGCCTTTTCACTTGTTTTCTATCAAAGAACGAATATTTGTTGTCAATTATATCAAAGAAGAAGATATATCATATATGTTAATAAAAAATTAATCTAAAGTTTATCTAAATGTCGAATTGTGTATCTAACGAAAGTTTGATTTTGATAATGAAATGATACATTTGTTTAAGTTGATATACAGTATTTATAAGTACATTGATTTATTCTTCTTGGTTTGGCTTGCTGAACTTCGGTTCATATTTTCTTGAACTTGGGCACGACCCACTTTATATGATATATCTTCTGATATTAAAGAGTAGAGCTGGCAGCCTTTTTATTTATTTTTACTTTTTAAGTTTTGCATCTTTTTAACAACGGACAAACTAGTCTTAAAAAACATATATTACAGAGGTTAAAAAAATTATTAATAAATATGTTACAACAACTAAAAATGGTTTCAAAGGAGTATCGCTATTGCTGTAAACAATTATAAAAAAAGCTTTTACTACAACGGGTTTTTACAATAGTTATGAGCAGTCATATATAATCCCTTCGATTTAAAAGAAAGCACGTAACACCATTTGGTTATGGTAGCAGTGGCAATCAAAAGTAATAGTTGGTCATTTATTCATGGGAAACTTCAGTTCATCATATTCAGTGTGGTTTTTTTGGTTCATCAACTCTCCATTCCTAGAGAAATGCATTTTACTAATTACAATACATTTAGCCAGATAAATCAAGCACTAGGAGGATATACAGCAATAAGTTGAAGGATATACACATAGCCTTCTTCCCTACAAATAACATGGAATCTTCACTGAGCTTCTAGAATTTACAAAGAGAGTGATATTGTAATGCATTTGGTCGGAGCACCCACAGCAACCAAAGCTATGGTGACTAAAAAACTATGGTGAATTTACAAAGAGAGTGATACTGTTGCACAGTGCCATATGCTGAAAAACTACGGTGGTGGACATGTCATTGTTATCTACAAGATCCATCAACAGTCAATTCAACAAGAGTATGAAACTTACAATGTTTTATCCACTTCAGAACAAGGACGATGACTAAAAAACAAGGACAAGAGTTTTGAAAATACCTTAAATTCTTCAGTTTCACAATTCTTCTTAAATAATTCCCATTGTGCTTGTGTTATACCATCGTAAAACTCGTACGGCTCTTTATGGTCCTCCGGAAGCTTTCTTGTTTTCGTAATCCAACCACCGACCAATTTTGTTTTAAAATCCTTCCAGCGTCCACAAATATATTTTAACACAACATCTTTCATATTTTCATCAATGTGGAACTCGGCCTAAAACAATAAATTCATAGTTACAAAGAATTATTGACAATAAGAATTCGAAAACAAATGCAAATTGAACAATAAACAGCTAATATAAACAATAAACTAATATGAACAATAAACATACTAGAATGGTGACATTTCTTAGTACTATAAGTTACATAAATGACGTTGCAAAAAGGCATTGATAAAATAATTCATGATTTGAACAATATTTGTTCTTTTTTCTTTGTATGTTCATTGTTAAGTTATTCACCACTTTAGTTTACAATCAATTTTGTGTTAAAAGGATTTTAATTTCTGTTTCATAAAAAATCTGAATGCACTTTACAGAAATTGAGAAATAAAAAATCTATTTCTTAAAATAGGACACATTGGATGTAGCGAGCGTTCTTTGGAAAAAGGGGAAGAGGCCTTGAGCCCGTCACCCCGTAGTCCGTCAGTTGTCCATCCACGCATTAACAAAATAGATAAACAGAGTAAAAAGGAAGGGTACCTGGGCAAAGTTAAAAAAAGATGCACATGGCAGTGTTTAGCAGCTTAGGCATGAAACAAAGTGATTAAAAAAAGCACAACACTGAACAAAGTTGTACACTGAACAAAATGATTAAAAAAATGAAACAAAGTGATTAAAAAAATGATTAAAAAAAGTTGTACACTGCATGGTAAGTGTTGAGTCAAAGCTTCCCGGATTATTTTGATTTATGACAAGAAGAAGCTTCTACATCGACAAAAAGAAGACGAGATGCCTTCATAGGTTAGAAGTTGATTATTTAGAGTCATAAATGTTAAAATCTATCCTCAAATAATCATACTTCTTTTTGACTTTCAAAAATCACTTATAAAACCTCTTTTATGCATATCATCAAAAACATGTCGACCTACACCTTTTTATAGGTCAACATGTTTTCAAAATATAACGGTCAAAAAGAGGTCGACCTATACTTTTTTATAGGTCAACAGGTTTTTGAATTACAACGGCTAAAAACATGTCGACCTATAAAATTCTATAGATCAACAGCTTTTTGAATTTTCATGAAAAGTCATCTTCTTCCTTTAAGAGTTGCATCCATTTCTCTTCATGAATAATCACTTATTTTAGATGCAAATTTTCATCAACAATTGCAACCTCTCGATTTCTATAAATACATGAGTTTGCAATCATTCAAATTACCGAATCTTCTCTCCATTCTCTGATCTATATTGCAATATCCTTCTCGTTCAAAAAGCACTCAAAAAGCATTCATTTTATCGGTTGAATCTCCAAGCATATTTTATACACTTGTGATTCAAAACGATAATCCACTTCCTAATCTTTGCAAACATCATATTATATTTGAGGATAAGATTATAGGAAGGGTGTACTCAATCATTGACTAATCAGTGTTGAAGAAAGAACACATTCAAGGTCAAACTCTTGTAATCGTCTTGTGGGTAAGCTTGTAGCCCGTAAATCAAGTAGTTGTGAACCTGTTCCTCCGGGTGAAGCGAGGGTGTTGTTTAGTGAAAAGCCGAAGAGAAGCTTCGGGACTGGACGTAGGACTGGAGGTCCGAACCAGTATAAAAATCCTGGTGTCGTTACTCTACTTTACTTTACTTTACTGCATTTATAATTATTTGTGATATATATATTGTTTGCGAATATTTATTCGCATAACTATTGAATAGCTTAAGTTATCACATACATTCCGCATAGCCATATTATAGATCCTGCACAAGTCGCGTACACACCGACCTTTTCAATTGGTATCGGAGCAAGGTTGTTCTAGAGATCGTAACAACATCTTAGAACAATGGCGATAAAGAAATCTGGTCAAGACATTAGAAAGAGGAAGGACAACAAAGCAGAATCAAGAAAGCAAGGAAATAAATGTTTCATGGCAGCAGACGATGAGGTACAAATTCCCACTCTTGAGGATATGCTTGATATTTATGATAAATTAATGGTTAAATTTAAAGATACAAAACACCAATTAAAAGAAGTCAAGACAATGTTGAATAGATCAGAATTAGAACGAGATATGTTAAAAGATGAGAAGAAAATATTAGAAGAGGAACTTGAAAAGGCTCAAGAATCATCTTCTAATTCTAATTCTCAACTATCTCTTTTGACTCAAGAAATTGAAGTTCAAAAAGAGAAGAATGATATTCTCACTACTGAAAATCATGAGCTTAAAGCAAAAGTCAAAATTCTAGACCTAGAAAAAACTAGCTTACAAACTAAGTTAGATAACATCACTCAAAATGTTTCTAACTTTAACAAAGGTCGAGAAAATTTGACAAAAATCATTGAGAATTCACAATCTACTTCAAATAAGAAAGGTTTGGGATATAAAAACCAAGAAATTAAGAAGCATCTTGGTTATGGAAAGAAGAAAACAATGCAAAAGAACAAAGCTAAGAAAAATCTTAGTTTATCTTCCAAACCAAAACCTGTTGTGAAATCTCAAAAGAAAAATGTCAATAGCGACTTTGGAAATAATACTAATATTAGAAATAGTACTAGATATGCTTTCATGTACAATAAGAATATCACTACTAGTACTAATACACATCCAAGACCCAATTATTATAGAAATTCGAATACTTCTATGACTAGAGATCTATATAATAGATCTAGAAGTACGAAAAGGAACATCAATAGAGATTACTTAAGTATTTGAGTTCCTGTAAGTTGGAAAAACAGAGAAAAATATATCGATGATTATTTTGATTCGGTACTTAATAACGAAAATTTTATCTTTAAAGGTTCCTTTAAACCCTCTTGGGTTTGGTTACCTTCCATCTAACCCATGGACCCAAACAAAGCAAGTGGGTACCAAATGTATATACATCATATTCTTTGCAGGTACACCACAACAAAAAGAAGAAAATTTCGATATCTCCAAATATCTTTGAATACAAATTTCAGTTTATCAAATTGCACATGATCTCCCGAAGAGTGTGAAAATGTTCAAGAGAAGCCAGAAAATGCAAAAGTGTTCAGAACCTGTCGACTGCCAGATACTAAGCTGTCGACCGGTCAAGGTTTTTTTGTTATTTAATTTTCAATCAGAAAGTTAAGCTGTCGACCGCCCAATAATGCTCCTGTCGACCGGTCAAGGCAAACTAGTAACTACAATTTCGACCAGAACTTTAAACGGTCGACCGCTCAATTAAGTCTTGTCGACCGGTTGGGCTAGAAAATACATTCGAAAATCTTCCAGAACTTTGACCTGTCGACATGCCAATATACACCTGTCGACCGATCAATGATTATAATGTTTTTTTTTCATTTCAGACAGAAAATTAATCTGTCGACCGACCTTTCCTCACTGTCGACCGATTACATATACTATTTAAAAATTATATGCTTGATATGGTAAAAGTATATGTATGCTAACATTTGTCAATGCAGGAATCAAAAGGTAAGATTATTTATATTATAACAAATGTTGCAGAAATTCAGGGGGAGCTTGTATCCAGAGGGAGAAAACCTTGTAGTAATATTGTTGTTACTATCATTTTTGCAATACTATATACCCTTTTTGTCGATGACAAAGGGGGAGAAATATTACTAACGATTGTTATGCAGATTATATATATGATTCAGGGAGAGCTTGTATAAAGGGGGAGCATATATACAAGGAGAGATAACTATTTTAATCCATGTTGTCATCAATCAAAAAGGGGGAGAATGTTGAGTCAAAGCTTCACGGATTATTTTGATTTATGACAAGAAGAAGCTTCTACATCGACAAAAAGAAGACAAGATGCCTTCATAGGTTAGAAGTTGATTATTTAGAGTCATAAATGTTAAAATCTATCCTCAAATAATCATACTTCTTTTTGACTTTCAAAAATCACTTATAAAACCTCTTTTATGCATATCATCAAAAACATGTCGACCTACACCTTTTTATAGGTCAACATGTTTTCAAAATATAACGGTCAAAAAGAGGTCGACCTATACTTTTTTATAGGTCAACAGGTTTTTGAATTACAACGGCTAAAAACATGTCGACCTATAAAATTCTATAGGTCAACAGCTTTTTGAATTTTCATGAAAAGTCATCTTCTTCCTTTAAGAGTTGCATCCATTTCTCTTCATGAATAATCACTTATTTTAGATGCAACTTTTCATCAACAATTGCAACCTCTCGATTTCTATAAATACATGAGTTTGCAATCATTCAAATTACCGAATCTTCTCTCCATTCTCTGATCTATATTGCAATATCCTTCTCGTTCAAAAAGCACTCAAAAAGCATTCATTTTATCGGTTGAATCTCCAAGCATATTTTATACACTTGTGATTCAAAACGATAATCCACTTCCTAATCTTTGCAAACATCATATTATATTTGAGGATAAGATTATAGGAAGGGTGTACTCAATCATTGACTAATCAGTGTTGAAGAAAGAACACATTCAAGGTCAAACTCTTGTAATCGTCTTGTGGGTAAGCTTGTAGCCCGTAAATCAAGTAGTTGTGAACCTGTTCCTCCGGGTGAAGCGAGGGTGTTGTTTAGTGAAAAGCCGAAGAGAAGCTTCGGGACTGGACGTAGGACTGGAGGTCCGAACCAGTATAAAAATCCTGGTGTCGTTACTCTACTTTACTTTACTTTACTTTACTTTACTTTACTGCATTTATAATTATTTGTGATATATATATTGTTTGCGAATATTTATTCGCATAACTATTGAATAGCTTAAGTTATCACATACATTCCGCATAGCCATATTATAGATCCTGCACAAGTCGCGTACACACCGACCTTTTCAGTAAGTTATACACATACACTGCATGGTAAGTTATGCATGAAACAAAGTGATTTAAAAAAATTGCACAACGCTGAACAAAGATTAAAAACATGAACAAATTAATTTATAATACCTTGATATCTTCCCACATAAGAACCTTAAGCCATGTACTAACGTCAGCCCAACTCTTAATGTTGATATCAATTTGGGATCTACCTGTATCGCCTGCATACGCCTTAAAAGACTTGGCCCACTTTCCAATGGGTTTTCGATTATCACTCCATTCAACATATTTTGGTTCTTGTGTTTCATATTTCTTCCCCGTTGTTGGACCTCTTCGTCTCTTTTTAGACAAAGGCTGCGAAGTAGAAGAATCGTGCACTTCATTGTGTCCAACTAGTTCTATCTCCATTATTCCTGTATCAAAAGTTTTGCATCAAAAAATTATCATCAATTAAAATAAACAGTGCATAAAATCAACTTTTTATAAACCATAACATAATATACAAGATGCAATTTGGGATTGCAAAGTAAATAAACAGTGCATAAAATCAACTTTTTAAAAACCATAACATAATATACAAAATGCAGTTTGGAATTGCAAAGTAGTTGATTTGAACTGGTGAATAAATATAGATTTGAACTGTTTAAGTTTATTTATATATGGATGCATATTGAAGAAAGCACAGCATATAAATAATATATATATATGTACTTTCCACTCTAATTCAACAAGGATAAAGTATGAATATATATCGATATATGAAGATGAGGAAAAACAGCAAGGCTGTTAAAATAGGTAATGTTTTTTTTTTTTTGACAAAAGTAGTGGTATTATAAACAATACAGTGCATTAGAAGTGTACAAATCCAAGACTTTCAGGTGAAAAGAGAATGAATAAGAATCAACTCATAGCAAGGACCACAAGCACATAAACTCAACTTCAGGTAACATGTAAATGAAACATTGGTGAACAAATACACTGAATTGAAGCAGATCGAGACAACAGAAACCCAAACAAGCAGCAGTTCAAGACAATCCAACTCAACAAGTAACACAGCAGTGTCAGTCACAAAGCGTAGAAGTGATAGCCAATGAAGTAAAGCATGAAAGTGGAGTAAAGGATACAGGTTCACGACACAAGCAATTAAAATGTCAAGGGAAACAGGATCCACAAACATGGTCAGCAAAGAAATAATCAGCTTATGCAGCAAGTAGCAAAAACAAGTGCAAAATAACAAGTTTCAAGTGAACAAGGCATCACAAAAGATGATTCAAGCATACGACAAAAGAGTGTAGTAGTGACAAAGTGAACTCAAGAAGAGTATCTATTCTTATTTTCTTAAAGCCTCAAGTGTAGTATCGTATTCTTAAATAAACCAAGGCCAATTTTTTTTTTAAAGTAAAGATATAGTTTTGATCAAAGAAAATACAGGGGACCAGAAAATTGATATGTTTTGAAACATTAAGAACTTTAAGCCAAAGAATATTATCACAAAGCCGAAGTCCAATATATATGAGATTCGAAATCTTTTATTTTGGACAAGAAAAATATAATGACCCGGATTTTTGGCGACTTTGGTTATCGACATAAACTCGATGTCGATAACCAAACATCGTAAAATCCTGGTAATTAGTGAAAGAAATTAGAGTGTGAGGAAAGATAAGATAGAACTTAGAATAGAAGAAGAAGAAGAACACAACATCAGAGTAACACGAATCTCACAGCGGAACGAATAACATATAATATATAACATAACTTTGAAATATAACAGTTATGTATACAATAGCACTTATCAGAGTACAACACTTACAACACAGCGGAAATAAACTATAGCTATATGATCCTGAAGCTTCCTGCTCCAGCTCTTCAAGTATATCTGTAAATCCCGACTACTTGACTGCCCGTACAAATTTAGGCACCCAAGAGTTTAGGGAAACAAAACAAAATAAATTCCGGGTCAGTAATGGGACTGGTATGAGTAAAACAGTTTAAAACAGTTTGAACAAGTAAACGATACCTCATAAGACCACGCCGTTTAACAGAATGGGTTTTTCCCTTATGAGAATCCAGAATATCTTTATATCAAAAACCTTTTGATATTATAATAATGTCTATCAGCCACAATATATTAATCATCTAGCAGAAACGCTTTCATCTCACGTTCTACATATATAGTATACAATCAAAACCGCAAGCACGTATCGGGTAATGGATTTCCAACTATGACAAGGTATGGAACCACCTTCCGATCAGTGTACTCTAGGAACGATACGCTGGAGTTCAACAAGAACATCTTGCAACTCAGCCACACATGACCGACCACTCATTTCGCTTGAGTGTATCGAATGTACATCACCAACGGTTGGGATCAGCAACCGTTCCCGTATATATATATGGGACAACATTGATAGATTAAAGAAGCAAATGAATATTCTCTAGATAGGTGATTATACACCCTACTTCGGTGTGACCGACTTAGCCATGCTGCCTGCCTGATTTCTGTCATTTACCGGATGTGAGGCTAGAAGCTACGCTTATCTTTTCACATACCACATCTTCATTCACTTAGAATGTCACATCGTCATACCCTCTAAATCACAAATTGATTTTCCCAAAAATACCACGGGTATATACTACGAGAAACAAATTCCTCCGCCACCAACGTAAATACGTTTGAAACGATCAACTTACGTGATCTACCAGATATACTCTGTCAGACCTTCGTCCATACAAGTTGTCCTGGGACTGGACAAACCGAAGGCACTATTTAGTACATCCATCTTAGGCACTGTTATCTAAGGCTTATACAATAGCCCTTGCATTTTACTCCGTCTTCAATTATCTTTGGCATATATGATTCGCAATGCTTATGCCAATACAGAGTGGTTCTTTGGATAATAATCCAACTGGTCTCTCCATATTAACAACGTTAAAATGGTCAAAACTTCGATAGTCTGTGAGTTAACTATCGAAGAAAAATAAGTGTGCAAACAACGATACTATTTCCAGATGGAAATTATATCAATCAATCATCCAACATATATATATATATATATATTCACATTTCCTTATTTCTATGTTTAGAAAATATATGTTATTAACACTTGGAAAACATTTCCATTTGTTTATTTACATATCACTATCATCCCACATCTATCAGACTCTAACTATAACCAACAAGAGAACAACTTCCCAAGTATAAACCCTGAAGGCCGGAACCAACATCAGATCGATACCCAGAAAACTATTCAACTTATTAATCTCTAGTCAGTTTCTAATTTCTGTTTAACTCCATTTTGATTTACTCTAACTGAATAACTCTATTTGTTTAACTCCTATTCGAATAACTAATATTGAATTTAACTCCATTCGCTTGACTCTATATCACAGCGATCACAATGGTTACGTCTGATTCCCTCAGGAAACATCCGACCGCTATAGGCTATCTGCAGCCCTGCGAATTACGCTAGCAGTCGTGCTAAATGGCAACTTATCTTGAATAACTATGTTTGACTAACTCTTCGAATAAACTATATTTGATTGACTTCTATTTGATAACTTTAATTGACTAACTCTTTTCTATCTCGTTAATTCCCTTTTTATAAATCCTATTTATTTTCCAACTAAATATTCCTTTTATAATTCTATTTATTTCCTTTATTCTATTCATTTCCTTTTTTCTAAAATCTTCTATTTATTTTATAAATAATTTCTCCTTTATAAAATCCTTTGATTTTATAAATACTTTATTTTCAAAATATTTCCTTTTTTAAAATCGATTGATTTTATAAAAATTCCTTTTATTCTATTTACATCCCAGGGTCTTTTATGATATTCAAAATAGCAAACCACAATGATCGATATCATTTAAACACACATAATCAAACAGATTATACATCACATCATATATTACAATATATGAACTGAACAGTATCATAAATATTGAGGAGTCCAGTTAGACCCCTCCAACCTGTTTCCCTGCATCACAGATGTTAAACAACACATATATAAAATATTCTGATAAAACAAAATCAATATTCGATTAACGATTTATATATATATATATATTGTTATCTATGATTTCAATCAATACACAAACAACTCAACCAACAGTTAACACACAGCAATCAGTCATCATTTATCAGTTCTAAATATACGTTATAAAAATAGAACTGTTCAGAGTTGGTGAGTTTTACTCACATTGGACGATCATCGTTAATAATGATAACCATCGCTTGATTCAGACGGGCAATTTATTTTGCTATAAATTGTGATGAGCTCCAATTCATTTCAGACCTCACGGTTTGTAGTGTATTCCGATGCAGTTCTAACGAACCCTATTTCGTCCAGTTCTCAAATTCTCGGCCCACCACATCTCAAATATTCGGACCCGAGCACACCTTCTTCCCCTTCATTATATTGGCCCAGCCCATTCATAAGTCACTAGACCCAAATTCATGCCTCAGGCTACCCTTTCAAGCCCGGACACTTTAAACCCATACGCCACAATTTTCTCATCGTCTTCCTGGAATTCATCTTCTCCTTCTAGACACTAGCCCACCGAACTCAGACTCGCACCAACCGTATAACACTCCTTACAAATGTTTCACAACAGGCCGACCTGTTTTCCTCATTGATTTCTCCTTCTTACAGTCCCCCAAATCATCGTTGACTGAGTTCAACTTCACCCAAAATGATGCTGCACTCCCCCAATAACAGAGACCAAACTTCAGCCACTTACCATTTCAACACTTCATAACAAGCCACAAAACATCAACAACAAAAGCCAAGTTTGAAAATCCTCCTTACTTGTTTCAAATACAGAACAGCACGCAACTATGACATCACGCCCCTTATAACCCTTATCCATACCTTACTGAAACATCATCTTCTACTCCCAAACCCAACGCATCTGAACCCGCCAACATCAGACATTTCCAGACCTTAACCCCCACGTCCTCCTCATTTTAGTCCACTAAACTCGAAACAATCTTCACTACGTTCTTCCCCATCGCAACTTCTATACCTCCAGCACCATATCCTTTACCTCGCTGAACCCTAGAACTCGCGCAGAACGTTTCCAGCGAAGAACAGCTGTTTCGAACCTAGAAAGCCCCTCAACACCGCCAACACTTCCCCCAAACCTTCTTCAAACTCGATCGCTCCCTTCAATCCAGATTCGGCTTTGAATGCCGCACCATTTGGCTCGATTTCTGGACACCAGGAAAGTCGGAAACCGCTCAGGACCGTACCCATCGTAGCTCTCCTCGAGCTGAGTAGATTTGTGGCTAATCGTTTATGATTTTAGTGAGGGATTTGGATGATTTTTGTAAGGCGTGAGTATCGATTTGTATCAGCTCTCCAAGAACAAGAAAACGGAGGCGTAGATAAGTTCTGGTTGACCAACGAAATGAAAATGAATTTGGTTAAGGAATTAACGATATTATATAGGATTTTAAATTCATGGACATGTCCTTTGGATTCCCACATGATTTTTGTGGTTGATAGAAGGAAACATGGTCTTTCGTTTGATCACATATATTTTTTTTTATAAGGTTTGAAGTATATAAAGTTTTAGCGTACCCTGTACATTGAATTTCATCCACTTACGGATCGGCATTGACAGATGTAAAAATACTGTTGAGATGAGCAAGGTTTCCCGATCCTAGAGATATAAAAATATCGGTAGGTTGACTCATATTGTGAAACCTCAAAATACTGTTACAGGGCGCAAAACACTTCACATAAAAAGTTATGTATTTAATTAATTAAAAATTACAGTAAAATTCTTAAAATTAAATTATCGCTATGTCCCAAAAGAACCTTGTCTAAATTCAAACCCGATCTCAAATTATATCGAATAAACCGTTACGGCCGATAAACGATTCTATAGCGACTTTTCTGAAATTATATTTGGATATATCTCAAAATCTACACGACGAAATCCTGATTTTTCTCTTCCACTAGAAAGATATACTCCACCAGCTCCATACGTTTCTTGTTTCACAGAAATCCAATTTAAAACGAACTCTGTACATTCAATTGAAGTTCGAATCGCCAAATAGCGAACTGCCGCGCCATTTCGAGCTCGATTTTAATTATAATATATATTTTACGTTCAACTGTCGATATTTAATATATTCGTCAATATATTACGTTATAAACTGAATATATATATCTCTTAACTTGTCCTGTTCACACAAGATTGTGAATTCTGGTATTTCCGATTATTCCGGAAATAGATTATTCTATTATTTATATTAATTAAATATAAATATTATTTAATTCGTGTTATCGATATCGTTAAATAGATATTTAATAATTAATTAACTTAATTATTACCCTGCTAAGTTTCGGGTCATTACAATCTTTCCCCCTTAAAATAATTTCGTCCTCGAAATTGCTAAGGTAGAGGACGACCCTATCTACTGGATAAAAATTTACCTGTTTACCTCTTAACTTCGGTTTCAACTAAACCAATAAATATCAACTAACGTTAATTAAATCCGACTAAATAAAATTTTCATAAAAATTCTGAAAATTTTCTAACACTTTATATTTTCGGAAAATTTCACCATAACCTCCTTTGTACATCCCTATCAGTAAAATCACGACTCGCCTCTCTAGGCTATCTCCAACCCAAAAGAAAATCAAATAGCCAAGAAGCTTGCCAAATCGGCTCATAAATCACCAAAATCATATGTGAAATATAAACTTGTACCTTTTTGTCGGCATACCATTATACCCTTTGCATCTGTTACCAATTCAACCTATACCCATGTTATCTTAATCGAACTCCTCAACTCAAACACTTGGTTCTATCCAAGTCAAATTCCAATCAGGCTCCAATATTAGATTTCAAACTCTTTAACCCATCAACTCAATTCCAATCCAGATGATCTTCAAATCCATTTCAGTTTTTACTTAACTTATCTTAAGTTACATTTAAATTCTAGAATTTAAATTCCTTTGTAACACCCCATAATTTTATAACATTAAAATTCACAAATTAAAATATACTTAATTTTTAGAAAAGAATTAAGTGAAATGGGTTGCGTAGAGAAATATATATATATTGATATATATATATATATATATAAATTAAAAAATTAAATAAATAAATATGCAAAAAAAGTTCAAAACAGCGAATTGGGAAGGGGAATAACTGAACCGGCCCATTTTTGAGGTCGACCAGAGCCTCGCTGGGTCGACTAGGGGTTAATCCAGGGTGTTTGGCTGTCAACCCGTGGGCGGATTCGCTCAAATACAGATTTTGCATTTGATTGGTTCTCATGGTTCAGGGTTAATCTAATGGTCCTAAATAACTTCCTACACCTATAAATACATCCTAATGCTAACCCTAAACCTAATTAAAATAGAATAGTTACAGTCGACATGGAAATCAATGGAGCCGTCGCCAACTAAGAAAGAAGAAAAGCAAATTCAATTCTAATTCTCTCAACCCTAAAGCAAAGCAAAACTCTCTCTTTTCTTCTCTAGATTGTGAGTATGATGATCTTAACAAGATCACTATCATTTTAATTAGGTTGAGTTATGAATGGATTATGAGTAGATGATGTGAATTATCATATATGTTGTTGTAAACCCCTTTTGCTATCATGTATATTGTAAATTCAATGTTATGTGATGATGATATCTTATATGTTGTAAATCATGCTATGATGATGTTATGTATGTTGAAAGTTTCTATGCTAAGTTGTGATGAATCATACATGTTAAAAAGGCCATGATGTTACCATCTATGCTAGTTAGTTCATATTAATTTAATCATCATGTTTGGGTTATGTTGATCTATATGACAAGTCACATATGCAAGTTAGATTGATTAGAAAAGTTATGAACATATGCCAAGACATCTATTATGACATCTAGAATTATGCTATGACATATGTGATATCCTATGCTAGTTCACACCATCATTATGTTGCCTAAAAACCCCATATGCAAGTTTATGTATATATTTGGGCTATGATCATATCATGTAAATTGAGACATTTAACAAGTTGACACCTTTTGATCCTTAACATGTGTAGTTTATGCAAGTTTCACCCCTATTATGATTAGATTTATTTTAATTGTCTATATGTTGTGATAATTTATCTTTGTGCTAGGTGTTAGACTATACAAGTCTAGCCTATATTATGCGTTGAATAAGCGAACGTATAAACGTGGGGTAGGGGTAATATTAAGGATTTAATATTAAAAAGTTGGGGTGCAATTGATATGATTTTGCATGCCATAAGTGGATGGCCATAATTGAGTCAATTATGGACATCATTAAAAGTTGACTTAATTAATAATTTGAATAGGGAATTATTAAAACTGGGGTAAAAGATTTTAAGTGTTAATCAATGCTTAGGACACGAGGTTGGACTCGTTTGTGACGTAAAGCTGCCCGGACCCGCCCGACAAATCCAGTGGTCACAAATGTCAGCCCAATGTGAGAGTACCTAGGCCTAAACTAAAGCATAATGGTTGTAAAGACACGATGTTAGACTCTTTTATGGTGTAAGACTGCCCGGACCCGCCCGGCAAATCCAGCTGCCATAAATGCCAGTCTAATGTGAGAGGTCTTTATGAGGTTATGGCCTGAATGAATTAAGAAATACTTAACCAGATAAACATGTAAGGTGGGACATGGGGGTTAAGTAGGTGCCTTGGGTGGCATGAGGAATCTAGGTGGTGCCCTTAGTGGCATGTGAAATACGATTAGTAAGACTTAACCAAACACACATGTAAATGAACATGACTAAGAGGGTTAAGTGGGATATACTAGTGACAAGCTTAGGTGGGTAGCTTGTGGGGGCCCATTTCGACCAGTATCCCAAACGTATCTTTGTGGGCTCGACCCAAGTCGAGGACGGGACACGCATGCTGTGTTTGACTGTAAGAGGCCAAAACGGGGAGCGGTGGCAACGCAAGTCCAACGGGTTTCGTATGCGTGTGTGGACTCGGGCTGGTAGGTAAGACGTTGTTGCATCGTGTAGGTATAAGCCGTGCATTCTCAAGTTGTATCGGGTTGCCACTTTAGGGGAGTGATACACCCCACTGTGGGGCCAGCACGGGTATCTACGAGTAGGGAGCCGATCGAAAGTGGGTAGTGGGGTACACCTAGTGGAGATAGGGGCAGACGGCACCTATGTAGTCAGCTAGGGGTACGTAAGGCTATTTATAAAGTTTCTGTGTGAAGCAAGTGGGATCAAACAATAGGGTGACTGGTGTGGTGCATTGTAGTAATGTGCGGTGTAGTGTAGTAATCATTCGTTAGTAATTAGGTGTGCCTTTACCGTTATCTTTAACGTTATCTTAAACGCTATCTTTATCTTCCTAAGAGTTCATAGACATTTACTTGTCTTCCAGCTTATGCCTTAGTCTAGTTATTTTGATAATAGTATTGTTAGAATTATCATACTCACCAGACTTTATGTCTGACCCCCTCTATTTCTATCCTTTTTCCCCTCCAGGTCCTCGGGTTGGGCCCAGCTCTAGTGGAGTTTGATTGAATTGCTTCATCTCTCTTTGGAAAGCTTGGACCGTTGAAGTAAAGTCCAGCTTGTTATCTTTTTAATGGCTATTTATGTAATGGGATTATGTATTTTGTTTTTATGAAGATGGATATTGTACTTGGTTATGATCTATGGTTTTATGATGTAACAAACATGTTTAATTTCTGCTGCAATAAAATGAAGTTTTAGATTTCCAAGTACTAATTACTATCTGTCTTGTTGTAATTTTTCTGTTCTATATTCACTTATAACCTCCATGGAAGTTAATGCATTCCCTTCATGAGTGACATTAATGGACGTGGGGTGTTACACGTGGTATCAGAGCTTAAGGTTTCCAGAACAGATAAAAATACTTTAGAAAAATAGTTATTTTTGGAAGAAGTGCTTTCAAAAACATGTTTTAATAAGAAATTTAAAGAGAAAACATGTAATTTTGAATCTTTCCTTTTTCGTTTCAGCATGGCTGAAGATCTTAATCTACCCGACGGTGTAACGATACCAGGATGGTATAGGAGGTTATTAGAGGCTAGAGCCGCTGCAGGTCCAGCCAATGTTCCTCCACCACCAGTTGCACCCGTTCCTCCTCCTCCTCCTCGCGTAGATACTTTTGCAAAGACGTGCAAGGAATTCAAGGCTATGGGTGGAAAACCATTTCAAGGGTCAGAAACGTTTGTGGAAGCTAGAGATTGGCTTAAGGAGGTGGAAGAATTGCTAGAAATCTTTGAAGTAGAAGAAGGGAGGAGAGTTCGATTAGCAGCTTGGTTGATGAAGGGAGAGGCCTCGTTTTGGTGGGAGGTCACTAATGGGGAGCGTCCTGTTGACTCTTGGGCGGATTTCGGACGTAGGTTCGAGGTGAAGTTTCTCTCAAGGGCGGAAGAAAATCTATACATGGAAAGGTTCTTGACATTGAAGCAAGGAAGCTCATCAGTGAAAGAATATGTCAATAAATTTAATCAGTTAGCAAGGTTTGGCTTGGACTTATTGAACACGCCGGAGAAGAAGGCGCTAAGGTTCGTGAATGGCTTGAATGAACCATTGCAAGGGTTGGCTATGACCCACATCCCTATGGGGGCCACCTTTGAGAAGTTAGTAGAAATGGCGCTTATGCATGAGGATAAAAGCGCTAAAGCTGATAAGGCACCCGAGAAGAAGGGGGATCAGAATAAACCACAACAGCAAAACAAGAAGGGTGGTAAAGACAATAACGGCAAGGGAAAGAAGAAATGTTTTAACTTTGGGACACCAGGCCATCTCAGCAAGGATTGCCGAAAGAAAAAGAAGACAGGCTATTTTCATTGTGGCGATGCGGGACATTTAGTGAAGGACTGCCCAAAGAAGGGGCAGAGGGCAGGAGCTACCTCGGGAGGATAGGTGCAGGCTCTTATGGCACCGAGGCAGGCAAGGGGACAAGTTCAGGCTCTCGCGGTCCCACCGCTGCAAGAACGAGGTAGAACCATTTCTGTTGAAAGCTTAGTTTTTCTGTTTGATCATCATGTCCGTACCTTATTCGATTCGGGCGCATCACATTCGTTTATCTCTACATCATTAGTTGAATCACTGCACTTAAACACCAGTTTAGTAGAGGATCCCTTAGTTGTTTCGAATCCAATTGGGGGCTCAGCTTATTTGTCTATGATGTGTTTGGATTTGAAAATTTCCATACTTAGCATTGAATTTAGATGTGATGCTTATGTGTTGGGTTTCACGGGCTATGGGCTAATTTTAGGAAGGGATTGGTTATCCAGAAATGGGGCCGTTCTTGATTGTGAAAGGAGAGTAGTTAGGCTCGTGACTCGCCTTGGCAACACTCTCAAAATCTTTTGTAATCCCATAAATTCGGTTATGCTAAGTTATCTAGAATCGCTTGACGCATCTGAGGAAAATCTACGATCTGTTAGAGTGGTCCGAGAATATTCGGATGTGTTTGAGGAGGTGAAGGGCTTGCCTTCGAAGCGGGAGATAGATTTTCGAATATATCTTGTGGATAATGCGAAACCAGTTTCTTTGCCAATACGCCACATGGCTCCACGTGAAAGGAGGGAACTCGGTAAGCAAGTGAAGGAGTTGCTTGAGAAGGGGTTCATAAGACGAAGTATATCGGAGTGGGGTGCTCCAGTAGTATTTTCCACGAAGGCGGATGGGTCCCTTAGACTTTGTGTGGACTATAGAGAACTTAATAAGCTTACTAAGAAGAACAGACACCCATTGCCGAGGATTGACGGTCTCTTCGATCAGTTAGTTGGCGCCTCAGTGTTTTCGCAGTTGGACTTAGCCACTGGGTTCCATCAGTTGAGAGTGGCCGAGGATAGCATAGACAAGACTGCCTTTAGGACTCCGGACGGTTTCTATGAATGGCTAGTGATGCCCTTCGGTTTGACAAACGCCCCCGCATACTTTGTTGATTTGATGAGTAGGATGTTTAGGGAGTACCTTAACAAATTTGTGGTAGTCTTTGTAGATGACATCTTGATCTTTTCTAAGGATGAAGAAGAGCATGCCCTACATCTTAGGGAAGTGTTGGTGACTCTTTGAGCGCATAAGCTTAAAGCTAAATTTTCTAAGTGTCGCTTTTGGAGGAAGGAAGTACGGTTCTTAGGACACGTGGTTTCCAAAGAAGGGATAGCTGTAGATCCCGCGAAGGTGGTGGCCATCCAAGATTGGAAGGTTCCTAAAAATGCTACCGAAGTGAGAAGTTTCTTGGGGTTGGCTGGCTACTATAGGAAGTTTATCAAAGACTTCGCAAAGATATCAGCTCCATTGACATGCTTGACGAAGAAGAACCTGGTTTTCACATGGGACGTAGATTGTGATGATGCGTTCCAACGTTTGAAGAGAGCTTTGACTTCAGCCCCAGTCTTAGTATTGCCAGACGGGAGTAAGCCGTTTACCGTTTATACTGACGCTTGTGGGATAGGACTAGGCGCAGTCTTAATGCAAGAGGGTAGGGTAATAGCCTATGGTGGAAGGCAGTTGAGAGCGCATGAGAAAAATTATCCTACACATGACCTAGAATTGGCCGCTATTGTTTTCGCGCTTAAGTCTTGGCGTCATTATCTTCTTGGCAAGAAATTCGAATTATTCACTGACCACAAGTCTTTAAAATACCTATTCTCTCAAAAGGACTTGAACTTAAGGCAGCAAAGGTGGATGGAGTTCTTAGCGTCCTACGACTTCGAAATAGCCTATACCCCTGGCAAGGGTAACGTGGTGGCAGACGCCTTAAGTAGAAAAAGATTATCCTTAAGTCCTTTGTTTGTTGAGCGGCGAAGTTTAGAATTCATTTCGATGTTTGACTTTAGACCTTCCGTTAACTTCGTACCCGGTTTGCTAGCATCCTTGGAGGTCAGACCTACGCTTTTGGGACGGATTGGCGAGGCACAGCGAGACGACCCACAGTTAGTTGAGTTAGTAGAAAAGCTCAAAGGAGGGGAGTCATCAAGCTATCTCTGTAGGTATACCCTAGATGATAAGGGTTGGTTACGTAGGGACGATAGACTTTGTGTACCAAAAGACGATGACCTAAGGAAGACTATTCTTGACGAAGCACATCGTTCGAAGATGACCATTCATCCCGGCGGGGACAAGATGTACAAAGACATGAAGAGAGTTTACTTTTGGGCCGGCATGAAGAAAGACTTGGCCGAATATGTCGCTAGATGCTTGGTGTGCCAACAAGTAAAAGCGGAGCAAAAGAAACCCGGTGGGTTGCTTCACCCATTGGAGGTTCCACTACGGAAATGGGAAAGCATCTCGATGGATTTTGTGGATGGATTACCGCGATCGAGGAAGGGTAATACGGGAATTTGGTTTATAGTAGACAGACTTACTAAGAGCGCCCATTTTATTCCTGTGAAGAGTAAGAGGACTGCTCCATGGTTAGCTTCTGTATAAGTTCGAGAGATAGTTCGTTTGCACGGTGTTCCTTCTAGCATAGTGAGCGACCGCGATCCTATTTTCACTAGCGAATTTTGGAGAAGCTTACAAGAGGCGGTAGGGACTCAGTTATGTTTGAGCACCGCATATCATCCTCAGACGGACGGCCAGAGTGAGAGGGTGAATCGCATTCTAGAGGATCTGTTGAGGCTATGTATCCTAGACTTTGGGGGTACATGGGAAGAGCATCTTCCACTGGTTGAGTTCGCATATAATAATAGCTTTCAGTCTAGCATTGGTATGGCACCATTCGAAGCTCTATATGGACGACCTTATCGTTCACCTACATGTTGGTGGGAATCTACGGATAAGATCTTACTTGGGCCCGATGTGATTAGGGAGACTTCGGAGAAAATCGACTTGATTCGAAGGAGGATGAAAGCAGCGCAAGATAGGCAGAAATCTTATGTGGATAAGAGGAGGACAGATCTCGAGTTTGAAGTTGGGGACATGGTCTTTGTCAAAGTGTCTCCATTACGAAACGTTGTTCGCTTTGGGTCCGTTGGGAAATTAGCACCAAGGTTTGTAGGGTCGTTTCCTATTAAGGAGAGGATTGGACGGATGGCGTATAGAGTGGAGTTGCCTGAGAGACTTAGTGGTGTACATGACGTATTCCATGTGTCACATTTGATGAAGTGCTTGCACGAGACCGCGGAAGTGGTAGAGCCAAGCTTGCATAGAGATGTGGAGATAGAGCGTGATGCGACAATTCGACGAGCTCCTACGCGCATTCTTGGGTCGGAGATCAAGAGGTTGAGGAATCGAGAGGTCAGACTAGTCAAAGTGCAATGGGGAGATGATGAGAGCAACGCTACTTGGGAGACGGAAGAGAAGATGCGTTCACGATACCCTTTTCTTTTTGAGGGTATGTCCTTTAATTTCTCCTTTATCGCTTAGCTTGTACTTATCTTATCTTTAGTATATCTTCTCGCTAGTATCTTTGACCTTTAGTTAGGATAATCCTATGGTTGAAACATGTGTTTGAGACATGTTATGTATGGTGGATGCAAAGTGGATGCAAGTGTTTGCTAGTGGTTGCTCGTGGATGCATATACACACACTATTAGGCACCAGATCGGCTCAGCCACTTCATATTGCATATTGCATATATATGGATGTATTTAGTAAAATGGATGTATAATGGTTGTATTATCATATAGTTGCTGCATTCGGGTGGATGGTTGTGCACGCATATAGAATTAATATGTATCATTAGGAATCTTTTGCATACATATTGGATGCATGGCACTATCATGAATTGCACTAAGGAGGTCGACTGAATCAGTAGACCGCCTAATTTTGCATTAGATATGGACATATACACACACTGTGCATATAAACATTAAAGCATTAGAAGTCTTTTAAGGACAATGGATGCTGGTGTTTGATGGTTGAGTAGATGGACGATTAGATGGTAGGATATACATTCTTCTTGACTTGGAGATTTCGGGGACGAAATCCTTTAAGGAGGGGAGAATGTAACACCCCGTAATTTTATAACACTAAAATTCACAAATTAAAGTATACTTAATTTTTAGAAAAGAATTAAGTGAAATGGGTTGCGCAGAGAAATATATATATATTGATATATATATATATAAATTAAAAAATTAAATAAATAAATATGCAAAAAAAGTTCAAAACAGCGAATTGGGAGGAGGAATAACCGAACCGGCCCATTTTTGAGGTCGACCCGAGCTCTGCTGGGTCGACTAGGGGTTAATCCAGGGTGGTTGGCTGTCAACCCGTGGGCCGATTCGCTCAAATGCAGATTTTGCATTTGATTGGTTCTCATGGTTCAGGGTTAATCTAATGGTCCTAAATAACTTCCTACACCTATAAATACATCCTAATGCTAACCCAAAACCTAATTAAAATAGAATAGTTACCGTCGCCATGGAAATCAATGGAGCCGCCGCCAACTAAGAAAGAAGAAAAGCAAATTCAATTCTAATTCTCTCAACCTTAAAGCAAAGCAAAACTCTCTCTTTTCTTCTCTAAATTGTGAGTATGATGATCTTAAAAAGATTACTATCATTTTAATTAGGTTGAGTTATGAATGGATTATGAGTAGATGATGTGAATTATCATATATGTTGTTGTAAACCCCTTTTGCTATCATGTATATTGTAAATCCAATGTTATGTGTTGATGATATCTTATATGTTGTAAATCATGCTATGATGATGTTATGTATGTTGAAAGTTTCTATGCTAAGTTGTGATGAATCATACATGTTAAAAAGGCCATGATGTTACCATCTATGCTAGTTAGTTCATATTAATTAAATCATCATGTTTGGGTTATGTTGATCTATATGACAAGTCACATATGCAAGTTAGATTGATTAGAAAAGTTATGAACATATGCCAAGACATCTATTATGACATCTAGAATTATGCTATGACATATGTGATATCCTATGCTAGTTCACACCATCATTATGTTGCCTAAAAACCCCATATGCAAGTTTATGTATAGATTTGGGCTATGATCATATCATGTAAATTGAGACATTTAACAAGTTGACACCTTTTGATCCTTAACATATGTAGTTTATGCAAGTTTCACCCCTATTATGATTAGATTTATTTTAATTGTCTAAATGTTGTGATAATTTATCTTTGTGCTAGGTGTTAGACTATACAAGTCTAGCCTATATTATGCGTTGAATAAGCGAACGTATAAACGTGGGGTAGGGGTAATATTAAGGATTTAATATTAAAAAGTTGGGGTGAAATTGATATGATTTTGCATGCCATAAGTGGATGGCCATAATTGAGTCAATTATGGACATCATTAAAAGTTGACTTAATTAATAATTTGAATAGGGAATTATTAAAACTGGGGTAAAAGATTTTAAGTGTTAATCAATGCTTAAGACACGAGGTTGGACTCGTTTGTGACGTAAACCTGCCCGGACCCGCCCGGCAAATCCAGTGGTCACAAATGTCAGCCCAATGTGAGAGGTCCTAGGCCTAAACTAAAGCATAACGGTTGTAAAGACATGCGGTTAGACTCTTTTATGGTGTAAGACTGCCCAGACCCGCCCGGCAAATCCAGCTGCCATAAATGCCAGTCTAATGTGAGAGGTCTTTATGAGGTTATGGCCTGAATGAATTAAGAAATACTTAACCAGATAAACATGTAAGGTGGGACATGGGGGTTAAGTAGGTGCCTTGGGTGGCATGAGGAATCTAGGGGTTGCCCTTAGTGGCATGTGAAATACGATTAGTAAGACTTAACCAAACACACATGTAAATGAACATGACTAAGAGGGTTAAGTGGGATATACTAGTGACAAGCTTAGGTGGGTAGCTTGTGGGGGCCCATTTCGACCAGTATCCCAAACGTATCTTTGTGGGCTCGACCCAAGTTGAGGATGGGACACGCATGCTGGGTTTGACTGTAAGAGGCCAAAACGGGGAGCGGTGGCAACGCAAGTCCAACGGGTTTCGTATGCGTGTGTGGACCCGGGATAGTACGTAAGACGTTGTTGCATCGTGTAGGTATAAGCCGTGCATTCTCAAGTTGTATCGGGTTGCCACTTTAGGGGAGTGATACACCCCACTGTGGGGCTAGCACGGGTATCTACAAGTAGGGAGCCGATCGAAAGTGGGTAGTAGGGTACACCTAGTGGAGATAGGGGCAGACGGCACCTATGTAGTCAGCTAGCGGTACGTAAGGCTATTTATAAAGTTTCTGTGTGAAGCAAGTGGGATCAAACAATAGGGTGACTGGTGTGGTGCAGTGTAGTAATGTGCGGTGCAGTGTAGTAATCATTCGTTAGTAATTAGGTGTGCCTTTACCGTTATCTTTAACGTTATCTTAAACGCTATCTTTATCTTCCTAAGAGATCATAGACATTTACTTGTCTTCCAGCTTATGCCTTAGTCTAGTTATTTTGATAATAGTATTGTTAGAATTAACATACTCGCCAGACTTTATGTCTGACCCCCTCTATTTCTATCCTTTTTCCCCCTCCAGGTCCTCAGGTTGGGCCCAGCTCTAGTGGAGTTTGATTGAATTGCTTCATCTCTCTTTGGAAAGCTTGGACCGTTGAAGTAAAGTCCAGCTTGTTATCTTTTTAATGGCTATTTATGTAATGGGATTATGTATTTTGTTTTTATGAAGATGGATATTGTACTTGGTTATGATCTATGGTTTTATGATGTAACAAACATGTTTAATTTCCGCTGCAATAAAATGAAGTTCTAGATTTCCATGTACTAATTACTATCTATCTTGTTGTAATTTTTCTGTTCTATATTCACTTATAACCTCCATGGAAGTTAATGCATTCCCTTCGTGAGTGACATTAATGGACGTGGGGTGTTACATCCTTGGCTTTATTTCAAGTCAATTTGAAATTACAATAACAATTCAAAATCCTTTGAATTCCTGAATAACTTGTCTTCACAAAACAATTTCAAAACAAAATCTTTGCTAGTAATCTGTCACTTACAACTCGAAAATCACACTGATGATGTGTACACCATCATCAGAATTATTTCCCAGCGACTGAAGTGAGTTCAATACTATATCACTTTTAAACACTTCTATTTTGAAATCAGTTTCAAAATATCTTTATCCAAACAAATTTAAAACCTCCCAGGATTTTAAATTTCACGTATATTTAATCCAGATTTCAATTACAAACACTTATCAGAATTTCTAGTTTTTAATTTCAATTTTGACTAAAATTTCAGATTTAATTCATTCGTAACATTTATATGAATCTTAATTGGTTATTTACATAACCATTTCACTTTTATAATCTTACTCGATTTTAATAACAACCAACACATTATAATATTTCCAATATATATACTTGGGTAAAATTATTTCATTTACCCTCTTTCAAAACATACCATGTCAGTTCATCGTATTCGAGCGTTTAGTAACTCCTATCAACACAGTTTCCATTACTGTATCGACCAGAATTCATAAACTACTTGACCAATAAATCTCCAAAATATAAAACAATTTTTTATATCAAATAACAAATACGCGCTCATATATACACACTCAATCTCAGTATAGGGTACTACTAACCTTATCTCTACCGAGTCACGCCACAGAGCCAAGGTAATACTTAACTTAAGCTTTGATACCAACTATAATTACCCGGATTTTTGGCGACTTTGGTTATCGACATAAACTCGATGTCAATAACCAAACATCGTAAAATCCTGGTAATTAGTGAAAGAAATTAGAGGGTGAGGAAAGATAAGATAGAACTTAGAATAGAAGAAGAAGAAGAACACAACATCAGAGTAACACGAATCTCACAGCGGAACGAATAACATATAATATATAACATAACTTTGAAATATAACAGTTATGTATACAATAGCACTTATCAGAGTACAGCACTTACAACACAGCGGAAATAAACGATAGCTATATGATCCTGAAGCCTCCTACTCCAGCTCTTCAAGTATATCTGTAAATCCCGACTACTTGACTGCCCGTACAAATTTAGGCACCCAAGAGTTTAGGGAAACAAAACAAAATAAACTCCGGGTCAGTCATGGGACTGGTATGAGTAAAACAGATTAAAACAGTTTGAACAAGTAAACGATATCTCATAAGACCACGCCATATAACGGAACGGGTTTTTCCCTTATGAGAATCCAGAATATCTTTATATCAAAAACCTTTTGATATTATAATAATGTTTATCCGCCACAATATATTAATCATCTAGCAGAAACGCTTTCATCTCACGTTCTACATATATAGTATACAATCAAAACCGCAAGCACGTATTGGGTAATGGATTTCCAACTATGACAAGGTATGGAACCACCTTCCGATCAGTGTACTCTAGGAACGATACACTGGAGTTCAACAAGAACATCTTGCAACTCAGCCACACATGACCGACCACTCATTTCGCTTGAGTGTATCGAATGTACATCACCAACGGTTGGGATCAACAACCGTTCCCATATATATATATGGGACAACATTAATAGATTAAAGAAGCAAATGAATATTCTCTAGATAGGTGATTATACACCCTACTTCGGTGCGACCGACTTAGCCTTGCTGCCTGCCCGATTTCTGTCATTTACCGGATGTGAGGCTAGAAGCTACGCTTATCTTTTCACATACCACATCTTCATTCACTTAGAATGTCACATCGTCATACCCTCTAAATCACAAATTGATTTTCCCAAAAATACCATGGGTATAAGCTAAGAGAAACAAATTCCTCCGCCACCAACTTAATTACGTTTGAAACGATCAACTTACGTGATCTACCAGATATACTCTGTCAGACCTTCGTCCATACAAGTTGTCCTGGGACTGGACAAACCGAAGGCACTATTCAGTACATCCATCTTAGGCACTGTTATCTAAGGCTTATACAATAGCCCTTGAATTTTACTTCGTCTTCAATTATCTTTGGCATATATGATTCGCAACGCTTATGCCAATACATAGTGGTTCTTTGGATAATAATCCAACCGGTCTCTCCATATTAACAACGCTAAAATGGTCAAAACTTCGATAGTCTGTGAGTTAACTATAAAAGAAAAATAAGTGTGCAAACAACGAAACTATTTCCAGATGGAAATTATATCAATCAATCATCCAACATATATATATATATATATATATATTCACATTTCCTTATTTCTATGTTTAGAAAATGTAACACCCCACCTCCGCCAGGGTCACTCGCAAAGGAATGCACTAGCTTTGGAGGGGCATTATTGGTAAACATGCATAATGATATAGCAAGGCAGGACATGACATATATATATATGTAAATAAACAGAGTAAGTAAATAAAACAGCGGAAGATTTTCAAACTATTTCAAAAACAAGTCTGGTACATCAAAATGTCAATTTTCCCAAATAAACAAGTCTAGTACATGAAGTAACATCATCTGAAACTGAAAAAGGAAAACATAAAAGTAGCTATCCCCAAAGTGGAAGAAACCATAGCAAGCCCAAGTCCAAAGCATACATGAGCTATCCAAGAAAGCAGCTAAGCTCCAAGCTAGGTTCCTGTATTCCCTCCCTGAGAACTTGGGGGGGGGGGGGAAACGGAAGAAAAGAGGCGAAACAAAACGGGTCAGTCAAAAAGACTGAGTAAGCCCTGCTACGATCAGTCTATAAACTAATAAAGTTAACATCATGATGAAAACTGAGATGATCATAGATAACAATATATTGGCATGGTAAGTTAACTACAAGATAGATAGAGGTGTCATCGCATACCACAAGGTTAAGTTTTGCACCACGGTGTACTAGCAAACCAACATAACAGGTATTGATCCCTTAGCCCAAACTTTGGCCCAATAACATGAAGTGACCTTAATATAAGGTCCAGCCCACGGTCTAGTCGATCGGCTCCTTATAAACCTAACACGTCAAGTGTTGGTGTCCATATGGCCCACATATGGATGTAGGTAGTCTGTGCTGGGCCCACCTTTGGGTGTATCAAGCCCTCGGTTGTCGACCCCGGACACTTAAGCAATAATGCACAGCCCTAACCTACTGGTACCCGTGCCTCGAGTTTGTCCAACATCGGACTACGTGCACGTCCGTAGCCCGCCGGACCCGCACCGCTGTACCACTCGGCCATCGCCCTTTGGTCGTTTACATCCGTCCAGTAATCGTGCCCCGCCCTAGCCTAGTTTCTAGGGTTGTGATGATACCAAACTGGGATTACTGCCGGAACAGACCCGCCGCTAGGGTTTCCTAAGAGGGTTAAGTGTGATTTAACCCTTCACTAATCCTGGATTAAACTGGTTAAGTGTGGCTTAACCCCATTCTAATCCCTTGAACTCCCAAATGGATTAAACTAGTTAAGTGTAGCTAACGGTTCACAACTTAACCACATTCTAATCCCTTGAACTCCCAAATTGGTTAAGTATCAGTGGACCCTGACTTAACCCTAATCATGAGGCATTAATTAATTTAATGCACCTTAACCTCTCACATTAGACCTTGTTGTGGTTACTAGTTAGGCCGGGCGGGTCCGGGTAGCTTTACACCACAACTTGGTCTAACCTCGGGTCTTGGCACCCCATGACCAACTTCTCACATTGGGTCCTATTGTTTGTAGCCACTAGTTAAGCCGGTCGGTTCCGGGTAGAATTACGCTACAAACTCAACCCAACCTCGAGTTGGCCACACTTATGTTTTCTAAGTGTCATGTCCACTTTATTTCAAAACATAATTACAAGTCAACAATTACTTGGGTAGACCTAACTTAATAGGTAAATTCCCAAGGGGTAGACCTAACTTAATAGGTAAATTCCCAATCTTATATTTTCATGTATTTTAAGTTTACCCCAAAACCCCCAACGTCATTCTATCGCTTACATATTCGTGGTAACGCATAAAGGATAGGAAGAGGGAACTTGGCACAACATACATGATAAACTTGCACAACAATCATGCATAACATGTTAGACTTGCATAACTTAGCATAGTGATCTTGCATATTACCATAAACATGCATAACATGTTAAACTTGCATAACTTAGCATAGTGAACTTGCATATTACCTTAATCATGCATAACTTGTCAAACATGCACAACTTGTCATTTTAAACTTGCATAAACATGCACAACTTGTCAAAACATGCACAACTTGTCAAAACATGCACAACTTGTCATTTTAAACTTGCATAAACATGCACAACTTGTCAAAACATGCACAACTTGTCAAAACATGCACAACTTGTCATTTTAAACTTGCATAAACATGCACAACTTGTCATTTTAAACTTGCATAAATATGCATAACTCAATAAACATACAAATCATGGCTTAGCAAACTTGCATCAACATGCATAACTTAATAAACATACAAACCATGGCTTAACAAACTTGCATAAACATGCATAACTTGCCAAAACATGCACAACTTGTCAAAACATACAAATCATGGCTTAGCAAACTTGCATAAACATGCATAACTTAATAAACATACAAACCATGGCTTAACAAACTTGCATAAACATGCATAACTTATAAATCTTGCAAATCATGGCTTAGTATACATGCATAACTTAATAGATTTGCAAATCATGGCTTAGTACCCTTGCATAACATGCACAACTCAATAAACATACATAAACCCCAACTTTCATCACATATTAACTTTATAGTTTCTAAATGAGGGTAAGAGGGCTTACAATGTTTATGCGGACTCAAATGAGTATAACCAATGCAAGAAACCCCTTATGCAACTAATTAAAGCCCCCAAATGCAAGCAAACTTGATCAAGAATCCTCCTTTATGATGCCAATAGAAAAATAAGCCTTTAATGCAAGCTAAGGAGGATCATACAAGCCTAAATACCCTTGTATGCATGGAAATCTCTTAGGGATTTGATTAGGAATTGTATGAAGAGGGTGGAGGCCATGAGAGTTTAGATTTTGGCATAGTTTAGTTACTAGGATGAATAATGAATGATTTAGGATAGGTTAGGGTCTTATTTATAGATTAGGTTAGTGATTTGAACCATAGGATTAACCCTAGATTGAATTAGGGCCATCAGATCCCGGAACTCTCTAGAAACCAGCCACAAGACCCAACCCCAATCAGAAATGGTGCACCAGGCTAATCAGCCGGGCACCCCCTGTCGACAGGGCTGTCGACAGGGCAGTCGACTCCCTGGGGACCCTGTCGACAGGCCTGTCGACATGGGGTCCCTGGCGGGAATTTTCCCGCCTTGGCCCAGCTGGCCCAATTCTTCAAATTTGAATCTGATTTTTACTTAGTAATTTTCTGCAAACTTCAATGGGCCTTAACTGGGTCATACGGACTCCGATTTTCGAAAACTCGGACTCTATTTCGCGTATTTTTCCGAGACGAACGCAATGGCATAGCCCGTTTCCCTTGATTCCCATTTTATAATTTAATTCTGCCTCAATTTATGTTATAACAGATTATTAGAAATACGGGTTGTTACATTCTCCCCTCCTTAAAGGATTTCGTCCCCGAAATCTTCAAGTTAGGAAGAACGTATCCTACCATCCAATCATCCATCTACTCAAAACATCATCCACGAGCAATCATTGTCCTTACAAGGTTCTAAATACTGGATGAACATATGCAAAAGTGTGTGTATATGTACTTACCTAATGCAAAAATCAGGCGGTTACTGACACAGTAAACCTCCTTAATGCTTATGTATGTAAATCAGGCGGTCACTGATACAGTAAACCTCCTTAATGCATATGTATGTCAGTGAAATGAATCCATATGTATGTAAATTCCTAACATAATGTATAATATCTACATGCGTGCTCAATCATACATCCATATGCAACATCCATGTGATAGCATACGAATTTCATCCATGAATAAGCATAAACACTCATGCACATGCAATATGAGGAGTGTGTGAGCCGATCTAGTGCCTAATCGTGTATAATGCATCCACGAGCAACCACTTGCAACCACTTGCAACCATCAAGCATAACATGTTTCAAATACATGTTTCATCCAAAGGGTTTCTACCTAAGGTTCTCATGACAAGATAAACACGATAAACTAGATAAACTAGATAAACTCCTCTTTGGATTACAAGAAATCCACTCAAGCTTTGACATATAGTACTAACCGATGAGTCTTAACCCCCTTATGGAGTTTACAACAGAAATAAGATCGAGAATGGGATCGAGAGGATATATACAAAAGATAACTTGCAAGCAAGTTCCACAGGAAAACTAGGATCAAAGATGCACTCTTAAAAAGAGATATGATGCGCGTATCTAGTCTTCACTCTTCTTAGTCACGTTTCCTTGAGCTTAACTCCACTGTGCTTTGACTATTTTCCACTTCATGATTCCTTGGCTTCCTAACTCCTATTTCCCTAAATTCGAGTTGGAACTTATTTCATTATTGCCTCACGTCTTTCTTTCCCACTTATTCTTTTTTCTGTATACTTGGCTTAAACATAATTATAACCTCATGATTCGTGCAAGCTCTCCAAAATTCACCAGTGAATCCTGGATTTCGTCTTCTTACCATAAGGTATTCCATGCAGCAGAACTTTTCTTGAAAATACCAATCCACGTTGCTAGTTGTCCTATAACTCATGCTTAAATCGAAATGAACCATCTGCCTATGAGTGATAGGTCATACCTAGATTCAGTTGCCTATCCATGGCTTCCTGTAGGCTATTTCAAAACTGGCCAACTTCTTGAGGGTAAACCGTTGCTGACCATGATGCAGTCCTCTCGCTCTTCACCGGACTGAAATGAGCACTCTTCGTGAGTCTACCTATTATGACCCTCATACCCGTATTCCCTTTCTTTGATCTAGGCAGTCTATCCACATAATCTATCGAGATGTTTTCATACTTCCCTTGCGAAACTTCCAATGGAGATAATGGCCCACTGGGCTTCTATGACTTGACCTTAACCTGGTGGCACAACATGTATCCCGAAACCAACTCGGCCACCTCCTCGAGTGATACGCATCTTCAAGAACCTTCTTTACCAAGCCTTCCACTCGAGGAACACATCCTCTCTTATCGCCCTTAGTCTTCCCTTGTCATCTAAAATATATCTAGCGAGGTGACCTAACATCTCGCCTCGAATCGACTGGTCCATGTTCTTGACCAACTGCGGGTCTTCTTCCCGTGAAACTCCCTTCTTGGTCCAGAAGAGTATGTCTAAGCTCCGGGAATGCCAACTAACTGGCCAAACGGAGAAGGCTTCTTACTTCAATTGCCCTTCTCAGAGCTTTCCGGTCTCAAACCGCAGCCACTTTAGCGGAATCCACCGCTAAGCCTTACTTAAGAACTATGTGCCCAAGAAATCCAACTTCCTTCCTCCAAAGTGACATTTGGAGAACTTGACCTTCAACTGGTGGCTCTAAGCGTATCCATCCCCTTCTTGAGATGTCTAACATGCTCTTCCTCGTTCTTTTGAGGAGATCAAATATCGTCTACGACGACCACGACAACTTGTTCAAGGACTCCCTAAACACCCTACCCATCAAGTCCACGTAGTATGCGGGTGCATTAGTCAAACCAAATAGCATGACTAGCCATTCTAAAAATCCATCTAGAGTCCTAAACGCAGTCTTGTCAATTCCATCCTCAGCCATCCTAAGCTGATGGAATCCGGTAGCTAGGTCAAAAGAAAGCGGATGCTCCTACCAGCTGATCAAACAAATCATCGATCCCTGGTAACGGTTGTCTATTCTTTTCAACATGTAAGCGAAGCAAACTATCCATATTAGTAACGAATACTACTGGAGCACCCTACTCGGAAATGCCTCGTCTCAGGAAGTTCTTCCCAAGCAACTCCTTGACTTGCTTTCTTACTCTCACCTCGTGAGGTCACGTGCCTAACCGGTCACGAAACTGGCTTGGTATTACCAACCAGATAATACGGAAATCTATCCCACGTCTAAGGGTAACCCCTTCAATTTCCCAAGATATCAGGATATTCTCGGACCACCCTCAAAGATTTCAAACTATCGATAGACGAGTTGAGGGATTCAAGATAACATAACATGACGGGACCCATAGGGTTGCTAGAAATTTCTAGGGTATTACCGAGGCGAGTCATGAGCCCCACACCCTATATACGAAAACCCAGAATGGCTCCAAAATAGGACGACCATTCCATGCCCAAAAACCAACCCATATCCCCCGAAACCGAGAATATAAACATCCCACGAGAATTCTATACTCAAGATAGAAATTTTCAAATCCACTCAGACCACAGACAGGCGGGCAGAACCCCCAATTGGATTTGAAACACATACGGGATCATCAACTACACTAGTACTTAGGTGCAAAACTTTCCACTAGATCAGATGAAATAAAACTATGCGATGTGCCAGGGTCAAACAAAGTTCGAACAGGGAAAATCAAAAAAAATGTAAACAAGATTTTCAACAGGAACACTACCTCTATCATGAGCTGGAAGGACGGGGTTGAGGGGATGAATTCGCCCTCCAGATAGTCCTGCACACTGAGTCTGACCTTGCCCTTGTTTCCTTGGGCAATCCTTGCTGAAATGTCCAAACTCACCACAATCAAAGCATTCGCCCCTCTTTCTCTTCTCCTTCTTCCTACATTCCCTGGCTATATGTCCAACTTTACCACAGAAGTTACATTTCATATTCTTGCCCCGTTTCCCGGAATTTACTCTTTTGCCTTGAGACTCATTTGCCTTGACCTCTTTCTTATCATTGCTACCTTCTTCTTGAAGTAGGGCCAAATTCACTAAACTCTCGAAAGTCGCCCCCAAGGGTATATGAGACAGGGCCAAATCATGTAATGGCTCGTTTAATCCTAGAGCAAAGTGTAGGGCCTTCTTCTGAGCTGTATTAACCAAGTCTATATTGACACGAGCCAGTTGATTAAACTTATCTATGTATTCCCTAATAGTCATGTCCCCTTGCTTCAGTGATAAGAATCTCAGTCCAAACCTTCCTCTAAAGTCATCCCAAGTCTCAATTGGCCTGGTCGCGGTGGTGACTACCCACCAACGTGCAGCTTCTTCCTTTAGCAACCATACTGCTAATAAAACCTTCCTGCGGTCACCTATATCAAAGGTGGCTAAAAGATCTTCGGTCTCTTTCAACCAATTCCCTGCTTCTACAAAAGTCTCTGTTCCATTAAAATTCTTGCCACCCATCTTCTTAAAGTTCTTGCAAGTTTCCGCAAAATCCGCTTGTGGAGGCTGAGGGGGAAGAGGAACATCAGCTACGGGAGGAGAAGGAGGAACAGCGGCCTCGACTGGGGAGACAACATTAGGGACACCTGGGACCGGTGCCGTGACTTCCAAGTATCGACGAAACCAATCGGGTATCGTTACTCCTTCGGGCAAGATGAGATTATCAGACATGCTGGAAACGAAAAGAAAAGAGTTCAAACGAGGGATCAAAGGATAGTGCTAATGGCTTTTGGGGAATAGCCTTTAAAATAACTAGACTTTTCTTTGGAAAATACTTAATACTTGGTTTTGAAAATAGTTTTCCAAAAGTTTTTAAAACCTTTTTATCCCTTCTCGTAAACCTGGCTCTGATACCAAATGTAACACCCCACCTCCGCCAGGGTCACTCGCAAAGGAATGCACTAGCTTTGGAGGGGCATTATTGGTAAACATGCATAATGATATAGCAAGGCAGGACATGACATATATATATATGTAAATAAACAGAGTAAGTAAATAAAACAGCGGAAGATTTGTAAACTATTTCAAAAACAAGTCTGGTACATCAAAATGTCAATTTTCCCAAATAAACAAGTCTAGTACATGAAGTAACATCATCTGAAACTGAAAAAGGAAAACATAAAAGTAGCTATCCCCAAAGTGGAAGAAACCATAGCAAGCCCAAGTCCAAAGCATACATGAGCTATCCAAGAAAGCAGCTAAGCTCCAAGCTAGGTTCCTGTATTCCCTCCCTGAGAACCTGGGGGGGGGGGGGGAAACGGAAGAAAAGAGGCGAAACAAAACGGGTCAGTCAAAAAGACTGAGTAAGCCCTGCTACGATCAGTCTATAAACTAATAAAGTTAACATCATGATGAAAACTGAGATGATCATAGATAACAATATACTGGCATGGTAAGTTAACTACAAGATAGATGGAGGTGTCATCGCATACCACAAGGTTAAGTTTTGCACCACGGTGTACTAGCAAACCAACATAACAGGTATTGATCCCTTAGCCCAAACTTTGGCCCAATAACATGAAGTGACCTTAATATAAGGTCCAGCCCACGGTCTAGTCGATCGGCTCCTTATAAACCTAACACGTCAAGTGTTGGTGTCCATATGGCCCACATATGGATGTAGGTAGTCTGTGCTGGGCCCACCTTTGGGTGTATCAAGCCCTCGGTTGTCGACCCCGGACACTTAAGCAATAATGCACAGCCCTAACCTACTGGTACCCGTGCCTCGAGTTTGTCCAACATCGGACTACGTGCACGTCCGTAGCCCGCCGGACCCGCACCGCTGTACCACTCGGCCATCGCCCTTTGGTCGTTTACATCCGTCCAGTAATCGTGCCCCGCCCTAGCCTAGTTTCTAGGGTTGTGATGATACCAAACTGGGATTACTGCCGGAACAGACCCGCCGCTAGGGTTTCCTAAGAGGGTTAAGTGTGATTTAACCCTTCACTAATCCTGGATTAAACTGGTTAAGTGTGGCTTAACCCCATTCTAATCCCTTGAACTCCCAAATGGATTAAACTAGTTAAGTGTAGCTAACGGTTCACAACTTAACCACATTCTAATCCCTTGAACTCCCAAATTGGTTAAGTATCAGTGGACCCTGACTTAACCCTAATCATGAGGCATTAATTAATTTAATGCACCTTAACCTCTCACATTAGACCTTGTTGTGGTTACTAGTTAGGCCGGGCGGGTCCGGGTAGCTTTACACCACAACTTGGTCTAACCTCGGGTCTTGGCACCCCATGACCAACTTCTCACATTGGGTCCTATTGTTTGTAGCCACTAGTTAAGCCGGTCGGTTCCGGGTAGAATTACGCTACAAACTCAACCCAACCTCGAGTTGGCCACACTTATGTTTTCTAAGTGTCATGTCCACTTTATTTCAAAACATAATTACAAGTCAACAATTACTTGGGTAGACCTAACTTAATAGGTAAATTCCCAAGGGGTAGACCTAACTTAATAGGTAAATTCCCAATCTTATATTTTCATGTATTTTAAGTTTACCCCAAAATCCCCAACGTCATTCTATCGCTTACATATTCGTGGTAACGCATAAAGGATAGGAAGAGGGAACTTGGAACAACATACATGATAAACTTGCACAACAATCATGCATAACATGTTAGACTTGCATAACTTAGCATAGTGATCTTGCATATTACCATAAACATGCATAACATGTTAAACTTGCATAACTTAGCATAGTGAACTTGCATATTACCTTAATCTTGCATAACTTGTCAAACATGCACAACTTGTCATTTTAAACTTGCATTTTAAACTTGCATAAACATGCACAACTTGTCAAAACATGCACAACTTGTCAAAACATGCACAACTTGTCAAAACATGCACAACTTGTCAAAACATGCACAACTTGTCATTTTAAACTTGCATAAACATGCACAACTTGTCAAAACATGCACAACTTGTCAAAACATGCACAACTTGTCATTTTAAACTTGCATAAACATGCACAACTTGTCAAAACATGCACAACTTGTCATTTTAAACTTGCATAAATATGCATAACTCAATAAACATACAAATCATGGCTTAGCAAACTTGCATCAACATGCATAACTTAATAAACATACAAACCATGGCTTAACAAACTTGCATAAACATGCATAACTTGCCAAAACATGCACAACTTGTCAAAACATACAAATCATGGCTTAGCAAACTTGCATAAACATGCATAACTTTATAAACATACAAACCATGGCTTAACAAACTTGCATAAACATGCATAACTTATAAATCTTGCAAATCATGGCTTAGTATACATGCATAACTTAATAGATTTGCAAATCATGGCTTAGTACCCTTGCATAACATGCACAACTCAATAAACATACATAAACCCCAACTTTCATCACATATTAACTTTATAGTTTCTAAATGAGGGTAAGAGGGCTTACAATGTTTATGCGGACTCAAATGAGTATAACCAATGCAAGAAACCCCTTATGCAACTAATTAAAGCCCCCAAATGCAAGCAAACTTGATCAAGAATCCTCCTTTATGATGCCAATAGAAAAATAAGCCTTTAATGCAAGCTAAGGAGGATCATACAAGCCTAAATACCCTTGTATGCATGGAAATCTCTTAGGGATTTGATTAGGAATTGTATGAAGAGGGTGGAGGCCATGAGAGTTTAGATTTTGGCATAGTTTAGTTACTAGGATGAATAATGAATGATTTAGGGTAGGTTAGGGTCTTATTTATAGATTAGGTTAGTGATTTGAACCATAGGATTAACCCTAGATTGAATTAGGGCCATCAGATCCCGGAACTCTCTAGAAACCAGCCACAAGACCCAACCCCAATCAGAAATGGTGCACCAGGCTAATCAGCCGGGCACCCCCTGTCGACAGGGCTGTCGACAGGGCAGTCGACTCCCTGGGGACCCTGTCGACAGGCCTGTCGACATGGGGTCCCTGGTGGGAATTTTCCCGCCTTGGCCCAGCTGGCCCAATTCTTCAAATTTGAATCTGATTTTTACTTAGTAATTTTCTGCAAACTTCAATGGGCCTTAACTGGGTCATACGGACTCCGATTTTCGAAAACTCGGACTCTATTTCGCGTATTTTTCCGAGACGAACGCAATGGCATAGCCCGTTTCCCTTGATTCCCATTTTATAATTTAATTCTGCCTCAATTTATGTTATAACAGATTATTAGAAATACGGGTTGTTACAGAAAATATATGTTACTAACACTTGGAAAACATTTCCATTTGTTTATTTACATATCACTATCATCCCACATCTATCAGACTCTAACTATAACCAACAAGAGAACAACTTCCCAAGTATAAACCCCGAAGGCCGGAACCAACATCAGATCAATACCCAGAAAACTATTCAACTTATTAATCTCTAGTCAGTTTCTAATTTCTGTTTAACTCCATTTTGATTTACTCTAACTGAATAACTCTATTTGTTGAACTCCTATTCGAATAACTAATATTGAATTTAACTCCATTCGCTTGACTCTAGATCGCAGCGATCACAATGGTTACGCCTGATTCCCTCAGGAAACATCCGACCGCCGTAGGCTATCTGCAGCCCTGCGAATTACGCTAGCAGTCGTGCTAAATGGCAACTTATCTTGAATAACTATATTTGACCAAATCTTCGAATAAACTATATTTGATTGACTTCTATTTGATAACTTTAATTGACTAACTCTTTTCTATCTCGTTAATTCCCTTTTTATAAATCCTATTTATTTTCCAACTAAATATTCCTTTTATAATTCTATTTATTTCCTTTATTCTATTCATTTCCTTTTTTCTAAAATCTTCTATTTATTTTATAAATAATTTCTCCTTTATAAAATCCTTTGTTTTATAAATACTTTATTTTCAAAATATTTCCTTTTTTAAAATCGATTGATTTTATAAAAATTCCTTTTATTCTATTTACATCCCAAGGTCTTTTATGATATTCAAAATAGAAAACCACAATGATCGATATCATTTAAACACACATAATCAAACAGATTATACATCACATCATATATTACAATATATGAACAGAACAGTATCATAAATATTGAGGAGTCCAGTTGGACGCCTCCAACCTGTTTCCCTGCATCACAGATGTTAAACAGCACATATATAAAATATTCTGATAAAACAAAATCAAGATTCGATTAACGATTTTTATATATATATAAAAATATATTGTTATCTATGATTTCAATCAATACACAAACAACTCAACCAACAGTAAACACACAGCAATCAGTCATCATTTATCAGTTCTAAATATACGTTATAAAAATAGAACTGTTCAGAGTTGGTGAGTTTTACTCATATTGGACGATCATCATTAATAACGATAACCATCGCTTGATTCAGACGGGCAATTTATTTTGCTATAAATTGTGATGAGCTCCAATTCATTTCAGACCTCACGGTTTGTAGTGTATTCCAATGCGGTTCTAACGAACCCTATTTCGTCCAGTTCTCAAATTCTCGGCCCACCACATCTCAAATATTCAGACCCAAGCACATCTTCTTCCCCTTCATTATATTGGCCCAGCCCATTCATAAGTCACTAGGCCCAAATTCATGCCTCAGCATACCCTTTCAAGCCCGAACACTTTAAACCCATACGCCACAATTTTCCCATCGTCTTCCTGGAATTCATCTTCTCCTTCTCAACACTAGCCCACCGAACTCAGACTCACACCAACCGTATAACACTCCTTACAAATGTTTCACAATAGGTCGATCTGCTTTCCTCATTGATTTCTCCTTCTTACAATCCCCCAAATCATTATTGACTGAGTTCAACTTCACCCTAAATGATGCTGCACTCCCCCAATAACAGAGACCGAACTTCAGCCACTTACCATTTCAACACTTCAGTACAAGCCACAAAACATCAACAACAAAAGCCAAGTTTGAAAATCCTCCTTACTTGTTTCAAATACAGAACAACACGCAACTATGGCATCACGCCCCCTTTAACCCCTATCCATACCTTATTGAAACTTCATCTTCTACTCCCAAACCCAACGCATCTGAACCCGCCAATATCAGACATTTCCAGACCTTAACCCCCATGTCCTCCTCATTTTAGTCCACTAAACTCGAAACAATCTTCACTACGTTCTTCCCCATCGCAACTTCTATACCTCCAGCACCATATCCTTCACCTCGTTGAACCCTAGAACTCGCGCTGAACGTTTCCAGCAAAAACAGCTGCTTCGAACCTAGAAAGCCCCTCAACACCGCCAACACTTCCCCCAAACCTTCTTCAAACTCGATCGCTCCCTTCACTCCATATTCGGCTTTGAATGCCGCACCATTTGGCTCGATTTCTGGCCACCAGGAAAGTCGAAAACCGATCAGGACCGTACCCATCGTAGCACTCCTCGAGCTGAGTAGATTTGTGGTTAATTGTTTATGATTTTAGTGAGGGATTTGGATGATTTTTGTAAGGCGTGAGTATCGATTTGTTTTAGCTCTCTAAGAACGAGAAAACGAAGGCGCATATAAGTTCTGGTTGACCAACAAAATGAAAATGAATTAGGTTAAGGAATTAACGATATTATATAGGATTTTAAATTCATGGACGTGGCCTTTGGATTCCCACATGATTTTTGTGGTTGATAGAAGGAAACATGGTCTTTCGTTTGATCACATTTATTTGTTTTTCTAAGGTTTGAAGTATATAAAGTTTTAGCGTACCCTGTACATTGAATTTCATCCACTTACGAATCGGCATTGACAGATGTAAAAATACTGTTGAGATGAGCAAGGTTTCCCGATCCTAGAGATATAAAAATATCGGTAGGTTGACTCATATTGTGAAACCTCAAAATACTGTTATAGGGTGCAAAACACTTCAAGTAAAAAGTCATGTATTTAATTAATTAAAAATTACAGTAAAATTCTAAAAATTAAATTATCGCTATGTCCCAAAAGAACCTTGTCTAAATTCAAACCCGATCTCAAGTTATATCGAATAAACCGTTACGGTCGATAAACAATTCTATAGCGACTTTTCTGAAATTAGATTTGGACATATCTCAAAATCTACACAACGAAATCCTGATTTTTCTCTTCCACTAGAAAGATACACTCCACCAGCTCCGTACGTTTCTTGTTTCACATAAATCCAATTTAAAACAAACTCTGTACATTCAGTTGAAGTTCGAATCGCCAAATAGCGAACTGCCGCGCCATTTCGAGCTCGATTTTAATTATAATATATATTTTACGTACAACTGTCGATATTTAATATATTCGTCGATATATTACGTTATAAACTGAATATATATATATCTCTTAACTTGTCCTATTCACACAAGATTGTGAATTCTGGTATTTCCGATTATTCCGAAAATAGATTATTCTATTATTTATATTAATTAAATATAAATATTATTTAGTTCATGTTATCGATATCGTTAAATAGATATTTAATAATTAATTAACTTAATTATTACCCTGCTAAGTTTCGGGTCATTACAAAGAATGAATCAAACTTTCCAGAAATCAGAGAATATACTCATGTTTATTTTTAGAAAGTTGTGCAAATAAAATCCAAAAATTAAGGGAACTGTTTATTTTTAGAAAGTATTTTATTCAAAAAATAGGTATTGTCATAGGAAATGTTTTCGAATTAATAATTACCTGGTAACTATAATAACATGTTATTAAAACTGGATAGTTTATAGAAATTAGAACAAATAAAAAAGATCAGAAGCAAGAAAAAAATACTTACAAATTTGAAGACAATCAAAATTGTCAAAGCGCAAAGACCTCCAAGAAGAACTGGGAGATCTTAAAAGAGTTTTTCTACATTCAGAATTAAAACATGTTAACACATAATTTTATGCTAAAAGAGTTCAATATTCACATAATGTAGTAGTTCAGATCTTGTCCTAAACAATTAAATAGTCTATTCAAGTCAAAACAAAAGTGAAAAAGACAAACCATTATGAACATGAAATATAATCTCTACCTGAGAGCAAGCAACAATGTAGCGTCTAAAGTTTGCAATAGAAACAACGATCTAGTGTCCCTGTAAAATGTAATATTAGTATTTATTCTCAAAATCGTTATGAACATTAAAAGAAAAATCTACAAGTACCGTAGAAATGTAAGATTTTCACATGTAAAAACTATAAGTATCACAGAAAATATAAGATAGTCTCATGTAAGATTTCAAACGACAACTAAACCATTATGAATATGAAAAAAAACATTACCCCACTATCCAAACCCCTTCCTCATGGTCAGAACGTGCATAAGTTGAATTTAAATCAACTTCTTCTTCTGATAGACTTACGCCACTGGAGAAAGGTGGATTCTCATCAAATTGATTATACTCTTCTTCATCCATCACATCACCAATCCCAACAATGCGTCTTTTGCCGGGAAGAACAACATACCACTTATTATCAGCTGGATCAGTTACGTGAAAAACTTGTTTTGCTTGAGATGGCAAGATGAATGGATCATTATCATGACTAGCTCGACTAAAGTCAACAAGTGTGAATCCATGTTCATCCACTCGTTCAGAAAGACGATTATCAATCCATCTACATCGAAACAACGGGATCGTGAAGTCCATATACTCGAGCTCCCAAATATCATCGATTATCCCATAATATGACATTGTCGCATCTATTGGTCTATTATCTTTAGCACTAGCAAACTCTCTTGACGATGCCACGATGCTAACTCCGCTATTTTGCATTTTGCTCTTTTCATCCTAACGCTTTGTATAAAAGACATAACCATTTATATCATATCCTTCCCAAGATTTGTCTTGAAATCGAGGCCCATAAGCTAACCATCGTATTGTATCAGAAATATTATGATGTGTTTCATCCAACTAAGACAATACATTTTCTCTAAACCATGATACGAATGAGCTGTTATGTTCATTTGTCAAGCACCTTTCGTTCTTTGAAGGATTCTCAGATTTTAGAATTGCTATGTGCTTCTCCAAATAAGGATGAACCTCACTAAGATGTCGTAAAACAAGCAGGCGAGCTTTGCGATACATTTCATCACCAATTGAAATTAATTTTAACCCGATTATGCCTTGCCCGTTAAGTCGTTCTTCATGCCGAGATTTACGAAGTCCAATAGGCTCAACATCATGTAAGTATGGAGTGACAAATTCAATAACCTCCTCAGCTATAGTACCTTCTACGATACTAGCTTCTGGTCTGTATATATTTTTTGTTTTTGTTTTCAAAGTTCCCATATGCATTTCGAACGGATACATATATCTCATAAATACAAGACCACAAATTTTGATTTCTCTGACAAGGTGAACAACCAAATGCACCATAACATCAAAAAACGAAGGAGGGGAATACATTTCAAATTGGCATAAAGTAACAATTACATTGGCTTGTTGAGCATCCAACTTATCAGGATCTATCACTTTGCTACAAATTGCATTAAAAAAGATACAAAGCTTTGTAACAACATGTCTAACATGCTTAGGCAATATATCTCTAATTGCAACAGGTAATAAATGTTGCATTAGCACATGACAACCCTGAGACTTCAAGTTTGTCAATTTCAAATCCTTCATTGATACACGACTGCTAATGATTGAAGAATAACCTATTGGAACCTTCACACCACGAAGACACTCACATAATCTAATTTTCTCTTTTTTGGACAATGTATAACATGCAGTAGGCAAATAGGTACGTTTACCTTTCAGCATCGGTGCTAACTCCTTCTGAATACCCATTTTCAACATATCTTGTCTGGCTTTCTCACTATCCTTTGTCTTACCAGGTATATTCAAGAGTGTCCCAATTATATTGTCACAAACATTTTTCTATATATGCATTACATCCAAACAATGTCTAACTTGTAAATGTCTCCAATATGGAAGCTCCCAAAATATAGATTTCTTCTTCCAAGGACCTTCTAAAAGAGGAGAGGTGACACGACCCGAACTTCCCCATGAAGGAAAGCACAGATTGCGTTGAGGACAAGATGAATCAGAACGCAAACAGAAGAACATTTCATTGTATATTACAACAATTCCATCAGAATACAAGAATATACAGAGTATGAATAAATATTACACATTCGATAAATATCAGAGATTACAATAAATTACATAGCAGCGGAAAATAACACAAAACACAACTGAAAGTAACACATGGATACAGAGCTTTCCGAGCATCGTTCCAGTTGCAAAACAGGATCCTGTGAATATAAATCTGCAAAACCAAAACTACTAGCTGCTCGTGTGGAAAATAGGGGCACCAAGAGTTTAGGTTAAAACAATAAACTCCAGGTCAGTCATGTGACTGGTGTGAGAACTAAAACAGTTATTAATCTTTATTTTTAAAGTTAGGTAACTCAAGGGACCACGCCGTATAACAGGGAACGGGTTTCCTCCCAAGAATACCAGTGCATAAAACAAACAGCGCAATGCTAAATAAAGGAAAATGAAGCTATTATAAGACCCATGTCCCATCACACAATGCAACGCAAGCCGAAGGATAGGGTTTTTACCATATAATAGCCAAACATGCTTGGTACGTGAAATTTCATCTTTTATTATTACTATAAGTGAAGAAAACAACTTCAATCAAAATGTATAAATCATAGACGGCATGAGTGCCCCATCCCACTATGTCTCCATACTAGGCTCTACAAATAAGACCGAAATGTCACGTATTGGAAATTGGATTCCATCATGAGTCGAGGCAAGGGGCAAGCTCCTCTCCACTTCGAGACACTCTAGCAAATGTCTCAGGACTACACACTCTGGGTAACCCTTGGAATCGGTTGGGCCGGTCCTCCCTTACGTTTGAGGATTAGTTATTCCTGAACACACGTTTCCCGGTCCTTTCAAACCTAAAATCGAGGCGCCTCGCATTCCAACAACCACAAAGGTGAAAAGTATATAAATGTCAGCCAATTTAAGCACCGACACCACCCATAGCTAGAAAGAAACGTCGTGTTCTCCCAACGGTCTGTATCCCCTTTTTGACTCATACCGAGGTGTGAGGCTCGCGAATTAACGCCATACACAAAGCTATGCCACGTAGGCCGTGCTTTGATCATCAACCACAAGACTTTGCTTTTCAACAAAATCCTTGATCATTTTCCACTTAGGCATGCCACACTGGCAATTCATGTCATGCGACTGATGTCCATACATATACAACCTCTGAGCTCGTACGTCTCAGAGAAGGGCGTTAAGAAAGAGAATAAATTCTCCATCGCCAAACAGATGTATATTTAACAGAGATCAATCAACAAAGAATAAAATCCAATGTCAGGCACGCAGTCCATTTACAAATTCGTTTTGGGTCTGAACGAAACCGGAGGCACTTTCCTCGCATATCCATCGATCTCCAAGTACGTCTGGACGATCACCAACTGATTCCCTCCTCTTGGGTGCACAACCCAATCAAGATCATCAGTAATCACCCAAATGATGTGAAGACTTCCGGTCTTCAACCACCGTCTTCATCTTCGACTTATCGCTGAATCAGTTATTCAGAATGGATATAAACCCGACCTTTCTGAATAACCCGCATATATAATAAACAAGTGTCATACAAACAAAACATACGCCTCATTACAATTCATCAGTCACTAACCGTAAATTAGCAAGAGAACAATTCCCCAAATATTAACCCCGAAGTCCGAAACCAACATCAAATCAATACCCAGGAAACCATCCTTCTTAGCTAACCTACAGTTAGTTTCTAAATTTCACATTCTTAGGGAAAGGTTCCCATTAATTTTATCAAAGATAAATTCTTCTAAATTTATTCTTTAATCTTCCTTTGGATATCATTTCAAACCATGTTAAGGTTTTCCAAACTAGTCGGGATTAGCGAACTACAGCGAAGTAATTATTTATTTTATTTCCCAATCCCAACCTATTTATCCTATGGACCAAAACTGATAATACTCCATATCTAACACCACAGTGTTATCGGTAAATATTAATTACCATTTCACGTTCAAATCTAGTTAAAGATCTAACTATCGCTCTGGAGCAAAACTGGTGATACTCCGTTCTCGATCACTTTCTAAATTTGATAATTTAAATTATCAATTCACATTTCAATCTAATTACAGATTCATTAAAACTCCACTTGGTTTTAATCTTCTCAAAAATCAATAACCTGTCTTTAACTGGGTTAAAAAACCAATGTCATCTAAAACACGATTCAAGATAAACCCCAAATCACCTTCTATTGTTGATCGGGTTAAAGAACAGGTGTTATTCAAAACACTGCTCACGATAAACCCAAAACCAATTTAAATTAAATTCCAATTAATATTATTTAATTGGTACACTTCATTAAATCTAAATAGAAAGATTTAGTCTTTTTCTCTACTAGGCTTAAGAACAGTGTTAATGAAGACACCATTCACGACAAACCTGTAACAACCCGTATTTTCATAACATGTTATAACCATAAATAAAGGCAGAATTAAATTTTAAAATAAGAACCAAGGGAATGGAGTTGCGCCATTGCGTTCGTCTCGGAATTCTGCATGAAATCGAGTCCAAGTTTTCGAAAATCGGAGTCCGTATGACCAAGTTATGACCCTCCGAAGTTTTAGGAATTTTCAGAATCGAAAACAGCTCGAAATTCGAATTCGAAATTCAAATCCAAACCCCAGGGCAGACTGGGCGGGAAATTTCCCACCCAGGACCAGGTCGACCTGGGGGTCGACACTATGGTCGACCTCCCAAGGACCAGGTCGACCCTATGGTCGACCTGGTGCCAAAATCTGGTTTTCAGCCCAGATTCATTCAGATGTTTTTGGATACGTTTTCAGTCCAGGTTCATGATCCTAAACCTATATAAGCAACCCCCTAGCCCCTTACTCTCTACACAAATTCTCTCTGGCCTTATGCTGCTTAAATTATGGTTGAAAAGTTAGAGAAAAAGGGACTTCTTCTTCTCCATCAAGACTGCGTGTAGAGTTTTACAAATTGGGAGATTTCTATTAGACTCGAGATTCAACATCGACTTTTATTTTCTAATTCTCCAACCACGATCTGTAAGCCCCAGTTACATTTAGATTCAAACTTTAAACCTAATATGGACATGTTGTAAATTGAAATTGAACTCATGTATGATAATTATCTTGGATCTATTAGTATTCACCTTGGATCTATTATTGTTCATCTTGAATCTTGACTTGTGGGAATATTGATATGAAATTGATTTGGAGCCTATTCATGTTGTAGATCTAGACCCCTCATGTCCATAATATTGTCATGACTACGATGTTGAATCAGTTATTATTGTAATTCACAAAGTCTAGAATTGTCATATGGACCTTGGATTTATATATATATATATATATATATCATTTTGGATCTAAACTATGTGGACGTCGAAAGTGATTAGATTTGGTTCATCACCTTGTACCCATTATGTTGAACCTGACTAGTTGAACCTCTAGATTGTTAATTCGGATCATTATATCATTATAAGTTGTTGATAAGTATTGTGACGTTACAAGTTATTTTGGATCTTGTCATGCTATTGTGACATCACAATTGGGCTAGGATTGTCAACCTAGATCTTGATTAGTTATTGTGACATTACGAGCTGTCAATTTTGGTCATTATGACAACACAGAACTTGTAGGATATTGTGTCATCCCAATTATGATAGTTTGAATTATAATTGCTAGAATTGTAAATTTCCACAAGATTTGCCAAGTTCATCAAGTTCACTTGTACCCTCTTGTATACAAGTTTATCTTTATGCTAAAGTTGAATCACTGTAGTCATCTTTTTCACCGTTATAATTAGGCTAATTAATAGCCTAAAGACCGTAGAACTATATATGAATGCGTTAGTTAGACAACAGGGGAAAAAGGGTTAATTGGCATAATTGATGTGATGTTTATATGATTTAACATTGTTGTAACTAGACATGAAACTTGAACAAGAACATGACGCTTAGTATGAACTTGAAAATGGCCAACTTGAGGTTGGGTTAAGTTTGCAGCGTAATTCTGCCCGGAACCGCCCGACAAATCCAGTTACTGCAAACAATAGGATCCAATGTGGGTAGTTGGTCATATCGCACTTGAAAACCCGAGGTCAGACTGAGTTGTGGTGTAATTCTGCCCGGAACCGCCCGACATATCCAGTGACCACAACAACAGGTCTGATGTGAGAGGTTGGGGTGCATTAATGAATTAATGCCACATGATAGGGTTTAGTCATGAACCGCTTGAATATACTTAACCAATTTGACACGATGATTTGATAGGGTTAAGTCACGAACCGCTTGAATATACTTAACCAATTTGACACGATGATTTGATAGGGTTAAGTCATGAACCGCTTGAATATACTTAACCAATTTGAAACGATGATTTGATAGGGTTAAGTCATGAACCGCTTGAATATACTTAACCAATTTGACACGATGATTTAATAGGGTTAAGTCATGAACCGCTTGAATATACTTAACCAATTTGACACGATGATTTGATAGGGTTAAGTCATGAACCGCTTGAATATACTTAACCAATTTGACACGATGATTTGATAGGGTTAAGTCATGAACCGCTTGAATATACTTAACCAATTTGACACGATGATTTGATAAGGTTGAGTCATGAACCGCTTGAATATACTTAACCATCTTGACACATGATTCGTAGGACTAAGTCATGAACTTGAACGACAACACTTAGCCAATTTGACATGACACGTAGACGGGTTAAGTCACGAACTTAAATGACCACACTTAACCAACTTGACATGCTAGACTGATGGGGTTAAGTCTCGAATTTAAATGACAACACTTAACCTGCTGGACGGAAACCCTAGTTACGCGGTCCTTTTCAGCAGTAACCCACTAGATGTATCATGGTACCCTGTAACTAGGCAGGGTGGGGCACGATTACTGGGCTGATTGTAAGCGACCAGAACGACGGCTGAGTTGGTGCGCCATTGTAGGTTCAGGCGGACTATGGTCGTGCACGTAATCCGGAGTTGAAAAAGCAGGCATTGGGAACCGGTAGGTTTACACTGTGCGTGCTTGATTCGTGTCGGTGGTTGGCACTCTAGGGATTGATACACCCTTGGGTGGACCTAGCACATGTGACTACATTTCGTGATTGGGTCGTATGACACAGACACATGAACGAGCTAGGACTTGTAGGGAGCCGATCGATTAATAGATCGTTACATGGAAAAAGGGTGTTGTTCGTTAGGTAGCATAATCCCTAGTGGTCCTAGGTGGCATACACCCTAATCGAATCTAGAAAACGTTCAATAGGTAGCATAATCCCTAGTGGTCCTAGATGGCATAAATCCTAGTTGAACACACGATTGTTCATGATAAGGAAACCTAGCCAGAAAAAGGGTGGCAGTCCAAACGATTTCAAGAATGGTGGCACTACGTTGAAGTAGTATAGAAATACGTGGTGAAACCCGTACGATATACGACAAGGGACTGTACATATACATGGAAAGGATGATACGGGTTGGGGTACTAGTACAGTTGGTGCAAAGAATGTTAAACATGCGATGCTATACGTAGTTTATCTTGTTACCTTAGTTTATCTTGTTAGCATAGTTTATCTGGTTATCTTAGTTTAACTTGCCTATCTTGTCATCATTCTTATGTTTACTTTCAGTTTATACATGTCATGTTATCTTTACTTGTTTCTAAGCTGAAAGTTACTGGGACTTACCAGTCTTTATGACTGACCTGTTTCCTTTCGCCTCTTTTTCTCTTCCGTTCCCCCCCCCCCCCAGGTTCTTAGGGAGGAAACACTGCTTAGTTCGGACTTCATTCTGCTTCAAGATCATCATATATGGCTTGGACCTTTCTTGGCTATGGCCGCTTTACTGCTTTACTTGGGGAATAATTTATGACTATGGTTTTATGCTTCTTTACTATTGCAAGACAGATTTCGATGTAATGGATTTAATGACATTTTGATGTAAAAGGCTTTAGACCTTACTAGATTTTAAAGAAATGAAACTCCGTTTTCTGCCGCTGTTTTATATGTTCTGTCTTGTAATATTTCTGTGTATGTTTACCTAGATAATGCTCCACCAAAGCTAGTGCATTCCCTTTGTGAGTGACCCTAGCGGAGGTGGGGTGTTACATTTGGTATCAGAGCAGAAGGTTACCAGACTGGGCAAAAGTTTTTAAAACCTCTTGAAATTATTTTCAAAACCATTTACAAAGAAGCATTTTTCAAGAAAAGTTTTATTTTTAAAGGCTATTCCCCAAAGGCCATTAGCAATATCCTTTGTTTCCTTGTTTGAATCCCTTTTCCTTTCTTTCCTCCATCTGTAGTCACATTAGTTCCATCTGCGACTAATCTTATTTCAAGCTTTGAAGGGTTGTCATGCGATGGAGGCAGTTCTCGAGAGACCTGTTAACACGTTAAATAAGAGGGGATAAGAGTGGTTAAGGCGAATGAGGCTCAGAACAAGAAGGTAGAAATGTTTCTGTAGGAAAGCCTAGTTTATCTTTCTATCCTGTCCGTACCCTTTTTGATTATGGTACATCGCATCCTTTTTATTTCTGCTTCGATAGTTGAGTCTCTGCACCTTAATACTAGCGTAGTAGAGGATCCCATTTTTTTCTCTTCTCAAAATCCTGTTGGGGAATCAGCTCATTTATTCATGACTTGTTCGGATTTGAGAATGTATATGCTAAGCGTTGAGTTTAGAAGAAATGCTTATGTTTTTGGGCTACAGGTCAATTCTAGGGATGGAATGGTTATCCAGTACTGGTGCCATTCTTGAGTATGAAAAGAGGGTAGTTAGACTCTTGACTTGCCGTGGTAATACCCTCGAAGTCTAGTGTAACCCTGAGGATTCTGCCATACTTGGTTACCTAGAATCTCTTGATACATTTGTTGATCTCGAATAGTGTTCGCCACTAAGGTGGATGGTTCATTTCGCTTAGGCATGAGTTATAGGAAATCAACTTAGTAAGTACATTTGGCAACATGGCTGACATCTGTTTATTTGCAAGAGATAATTCTTCTGCGTGGAATACCCTATAGTGAGTAAATGAGATCCAGGATTCACTAGTGAATTTTGGAGAGCTTGCATGAAACCATGAGTACGCAGTTATGTTTGAGCCGAGTATATTAGAAGGAGGATAAGGGAAAGTGGGACGAGAGGCAACAATGAAATGAGTTCCAACTCATATTTTGGAAACAAGAATTAAGAAGCTACGAAATTATGAAGTTAAAGGCGGACAAAGCACAATGGAGTTAAGCTCAACGAAATGCGACTTAGAAGATTGAAGACTAGATACGCGCATCATATCTCTTTTTAAGAGTATATCCTTGATCCCTCTTTTCCTGTAGAGCTTACTTGCATGCTATCTTTTATGTATATCCTCTCGATCCTATTCTCAATCTTATTTCTGTTGTAAACCCCATAAGGAGTATGACTCATCTGGTTGTGATATATGTTGGGGTTTGAGGGTGTCCGTTGGGTTGACTAAAATTTTTGGGCTTTATAAGATATGGGTTGGTTTTAGGAAGGATTTTTGCGACCTAAAAGGATTTTATCATGCTTGGTTTCCTAGAATCATATATATTGGTTTTGGGCTGGTGTTTAGGGGATTTTTTTTCCTAATCAGCATATATGTGAGGAAGATTTCCAGTTTAGACATTGCCTAATGGGTACAAAGTTTTTCTTTACTTGCTTCTATCATTCGGCTATACCTTTATGTAGGAACTAATGGATGAAAACATGTGTTTGAGACATGTTATGGTTGATGGTTGCAAGTGGTTGCTAGTTGTTGCTCGTGGATGCATGAACACACATTAGGCACTAGATCGACTCAGTCACATCTCATATTGCATATGCATGAATGTTTTATACTTGTACATGGATGGAAACTTGATATGTTATCATTTGGATGTTGCATATAAATGAATGTTTGAGCACTCATGTAGAAATTGTGAAATGTAATAGGAATTTTGCATACATGTTGGACTCATCACACTAACATACTTTGCATTAAGGAGGTTTACTGAATCAGTAACCGCCTGATCTGTTGCATTAGATAAGTACATATACACAAACTCTCGCATATGTTCATACAACATTAGAAATCTTTTAAGTACCATGATTGCTTGTAGGTGATGTTTTGAGTAGATGGATTATGGATGGTAGGATACGTTCTCCTTAATTTGGAGATTTCGGAGACGAAATCCTTTAAAGAGGGGAGAATGTAACAACCCGTATTTTCATAACATGTTATAACCATAAATCAAGGCAGAATTAAATTTTAAAATAAGAACCAAGGGAATCGGGTTGCGCCATTGCGTTCGTCTCGAAATTCTGCATGAAATCGAGTCCGAGTTTTCGAAAATCGGAGTCCGTATGACCAAGTTATGACCCTCCGATGTTTCAGTAATTTTCAGAATCGAAAACTGCTCGAAATTCGAATTCAAACCCCAGGGCAGACTGGGCGGGAAATTTCCCGCCCAGGACCTGGTCGACCTGGGGGTCGACACTATGGTCGACCTCCCAGGGACCAGGTCGACCCTATGGTCGACCTGGTGCCAAAATCTGGTTTTCAACCTAGATTCATTCTGATGTTTTTGGACACGTTTTCAGTCCAGGTTCATGATCCTAAACCTATATAAGCAACCCCCTAGCCCCTTACTCTCTACACAAATTCTCTCTGGCCTTATGCTACTTAAATTCTGGTTGAAAAGTTAGAGAAAAAGGGACTTCTTCTTCTCCATCAAGACTACGTGTATAGTTTTACAAATTGGGGGATTTCTGTTAGACTCAAGATTCAACATCAACTTTTATTTTCTAATTCTCAAACCACGATCTGTAAGCCCCGGTTACTTTTGGATTCAAATTTTAAACCTAATATGGACATGTTGTAAATTGAAATTGAACTCATGTATGATAATTATCTTGGATCTATTAGTATTCACCTTGGATCTATTATTGTTCATCTTGAATCTTGACTTGTGGGAATATTGATATGAAATTGACCTGGAGCCTATTCATGTTGTAGATCTAGAACCCTCATGTCCATAATATTGTCATGACTACGATGTTGAATCAGTTATTATTGTAATTCACAAAGTCTTTAATTGTCATATGGACCTTGGATTTATATATATATATATATATATATATATATATATATATATATATCATTTTGGATCTAAACTATGTGGACGTCGAAAGTGATTAGATTTGGTTCATCACCTTGTACCCATTATGTTGAACCTGACTAGTTGAACCTCTAGGTTGTTAATTCGGATCATTATATCATTATAAGTTGTTGATAAGTATTGTGACGTTACAAGTTATTTTGGATCTTATCATGCTATTGTGACATCACAATTGGGATAGGATTGTCAACCTAGATCTTGATTAGTTATTGTGACATTACGAGCTGTCAATTTTGGTCATTATGACATCACAGAACTTGTAGGATATTGTGTCATCCCAATTATGATAGTTTGAATTAGAATTGCTAGAATTGTAAATTTCCATAAGATTTGCCAAGTTCATCAAGTTCACTTGTACCCTCTTGTATACAAGTTTATGTTTATGCTAAAGTTGAATCACCGTAGTCATCTTTTTCACTGTTATAATTAGGCTAATTAATAGCCTAAAGACCGTAGAGCTATATATGAATGTGTTAGTTAGACAATGATGGAAAAAGGGTTCATTGGCATAATTGATGTGATGTTTATATGATTTAAACATTGTTGTAACTAGACATGAAACTTGAACATGAACATGACGCTTAGTATGAACTTGAAAAATGGCCAACTCGAGGTTGGGTTGAATTTGCAGTGTAATTCTGCTCGGAACCGCCCGATAAATCCAGTTACTGCAAACAATAGGATCCAATGTGGGTAGTTGGTCATATCGCACTTGAAAACCCGAGGTCAGACTGAGTTGTGGTGTAATTCTGCCGGAACCGCCCGGCATATCCAGTGACCACAACAACAGGTCTGATGTGAGAGGTTGGGGTGCATTAATGAATTAATGCCACATGATAGGGTTAAGTCATGAACCGCTTGAATATACTTAACCAATTTGACATGATGATTTGATAGGGTTAAGTCATGAACCGCTTGAATATACTTAACCAATTTGACACGATGATTTGATAGGGTTAAGTCATGAACCGCTTGAATATACTTAACAAATTTGACACGATGATTTGATAGGGTTGAGTCATGAACCGCTTGAATATACTTAACCAATTTGACACGATGATTTGATAGGGTTAAGTCATGAACCGCTTGAATATACTTAACCAGTTTGACACGATGATTTGATAGGGTTAAGTCATGAACCGCTTGAATATACTTAACCAATTTGACACGATGAATTGATAAGGTTGAGTCATGAACCGCTTGAATATACTTAACCAACTTGACACATGATTCGTAGGGCTAAGTCATGAACTTGAACGACAACACTTAGCCAATTTGACATGACATGTAGACGGGTCAAGTCATAAACTTAAATGACCACACTTAACCAACTTGACATGCTAGACTGATGGGGTTAAGTCTCGAATTTAAATGACAACACTTAACCTGCTGGACGGAAACCCTAGTTACGCGGTCCTTTTCAGCAGTAACCCACTAGATGTATCATGGTACCCTGGAACTAGGCAGGGTGGGGCATGATTACTGGGTTGATTGTAAGTGACCAGAACGACGGCTGAGTTAGTGTGCCATTGTAGGTTCAGGCGGACTATGGTCGTGCACGTAGTCCGGAGTTGAAAAAGCAGGCATTGGGCACCGGTAGGTTTACACTGTGCGTGCTTGATTCGTGTCGGTGGTTGGCACTCTAGGGCTTGATACACCCTAGGGTGGACCTAACACAGGTGACTACATTTCGTGATTGGGCCGTATGACACAGACACATGAATGAGCTAGGACTTGTAGGGAGCCGATCGATTAATAGATCGTTACGTGGAAAAAGGGTGTTGTTCGTTAGGTAGCATAATCCTTAGTGGTCCTAGGTGGCATAAACCCTAATCGAATCTAGAAAACGTTCAATAGGTAGCATAATCCCTAGTGGTCCTAGGTGGCATAAATCCTAGTTGAACACGCGATTGTTCATGATAAGGAAACCTAGCCAAAACAAGGGTGGCAGTCCAAACGATTTCAAGAATGATGGCACTACGTTGAAGTAGTATAGAAATACGTGGTGAAACCCGTACGATATACGGCAAGGGACTGTACATATACATGGAAAGGATGATACGGGTTGGGGAACTAGTACAGTTGGTGCAGAGAATGTTAAACATGTGATGCTATACGTAGTTTATCTTGTTACCTTAGTTTATCTTGTTAGCGTAGTTTATCTGGTTATCTTAGTTTAACTTGCCTATCTTCATCATTCTTGTGTATACTTTCAGTTTATACATGTCATGTTATCTTTACTTGTTTCTATGCTGAAAGTTACTAGGACTTACCAGTCTTTATGACTGACCTATTTCCTTTCGCCTCTTTTTCTCTTCCATCCCCCCCCCCCCCCAGGTTCTCAGGGAGGAAACACTGCTTAGTTTGGACTTCTTTCTGCTTCAAGATCATCATATATGGCTTGGACCTTTCTTGGCTATGGCTGCTTTACTTGGGGAATAATTTATGACTATGGTTTTATTCTTCTTTACTATTGCAAGACAGATTTTGATGTAATGGATTTAATGACATTTTGATGTAAAAGGCTTTAGACCTTACTAGATTTTAAAGAAATGAAATTCTGTTTTCTTCCGCTGTTTTATATGTTCTGTCTTGTAATATTTCTGTGTATGTTTACCTAGATAATGCTCCACCAAAGCTAGTGCATTCCCTTTGTGAGTGACCCTAGCGGAGGTGGGGTGTTGCAAAACCCAAATCACGTTTGATATTAAATACAAGGCTCTAAATAGAAAATATATCGGCTTATATTCAATATCAAATTCTACGACCAACAAATATCGTATTGGAAATAAAGATATAAATATATCTTTCAAATTCCCATAACAATATCTGTATAATCACGAAATTCAACATCGGAATATTCCAAAGCTAATTTCGATTCAAATCTGTTTCCACTTTATATATCGAAAATTCTGTTTATCTTCAAAACCATTTCAGATTCAATTTATTTATTTCAAAAATAAATTGATTTTAATTCTTGTTTAAAACTAGTTCATTTTGACAAAAATCTATTTTTATCCTTTCAAATGTGGAATTTTTCATCCTAGTTCTTCACAAATCATTTCTTATGATTTTACACAAATTATTGATATTTTTAATAATTTTATCAATGCCCGTACAGTCGATTTCCATCAACGGCCATCGAACTGCACTTACAACGACCTTTTCCAAATTTGATTTGGACATAATCCCAAATCCAACCATTAGATCTCAGATTTTTAATATTCATTGGAAAGCTCTTTTCGATACGAACCCAATGGTTCCGGTTTCAGGAGAATCCGACGGTCGGATCTCCCGTAACGTCAATTCTAAGTCAATGGTCGAAATTCACGAACTGCCGCAGCGCGGCGCGTTCTATTCAGGCCATTATATATATAAAATATATATACATAATATATATATATAATATATATATATATATATTATATCTCATCGATTTACTTTTAAAACGTATTTTATAAATCGTTTTAAATTCGTTTTCGAAACGATTTCAACTTCATATTCAATTTCGAATCAAAATTGAATATTCCACATCATCGATATACAAATGATAATATTTTCAAAACGTTATATTTTGTAATCACTTCCTTTTCTATAATCATTATAAAAACGAATATATTCGATATAAATATCGTTCGCGTCTAAATAGCGCATCTCTAATCAACACGGCTTTATATTATTCAATAACTTCGTTATTCTATTCAACAAATGAATATTTATTCTATTCAACACATGAATCTATATTTCTTTCAACACATGACTAATCTCAACACATGAGTACTGTCAACACATGACTATTTTTGTTATTTAATATATTTTATAAAATTATGGTATCTATCGTTTGATTTCAAATCAGCCTCCAACCGTAAAGTAGTAAGAGAATGATTCCCTAAGTATTAACCCCGAAGGCCGAAACCAACATCAGATCAATACCCAGGAAACCACTCATTTTATATATTTTCCAGTTAGTTTCTAATTTTATTATTAAAATATTTTACTCAACACATGAATATTTTCAACACATGAATCTATATTTTATAATATTCTCTATTTTCCCAATTGGAATGAGGCCCAATCAATTACCATATAATGTTAATTATATGGATTCCATACAACACATGTATATAATAGCAACGATAAATAATCAATCATCATCCAAAATGCACCACACAACTGCATAAGCATTAAATATAAATAATTAACGCTCACACAGTTTTTCGACAAATCGATCGACATACAACTAAATAATTGGGATTAGTATATGCCAAATATCATCCCAACACCCGTGTGGGGTTTCAATCCACATACACTGAATATTATTTGTGCAGTTGGGCGATGTGTAAAATTTATCGTCCCAATCAATATCAGTCAAATCAGTGTATATAAACAAATCGTTCGATTTGTTTATAAATATTCATTTATTCACATACCCGTTAAAAATTATATTTTTGACGATAAAATATTTTTAACTATATAAATATTTTATTTCATTTCACATCACATAATCAATTTTCACCACAACAAACAATCAAACATACAAGCCATCCATGGTCTGTGGACGACGGGTGTCGGGTGCTGCTAAGCACCGTTTGCATCCTAGTATATATTTTTAACTAGAAAACAAGATTTAAAGTGAGAAGTTCTCACCGACTAGCTAAACCAAACATCACGACTCTTCTTATGTAGAAATCTTCGTCGTGCTCGCCTTTCGTCACTTTCATTGTCCGTAGCCACTACATATATAAAAATCACATTATTCTCTAACATATAAAAATCATATTTTTATAACTACGCTATATGGATAAAATTTCTATTTTTATACCGCTACTATATAGATAAAAATTCTATTTTTATAACGGTGCTCATATAATAAAGATTATATTTTTATTTCGCCACTCATATAAAAATCACATCTTTGCTCCTTCTACATAGTAAAGATCGAATTTTTATATCATTGCTATAAAAATCACATTTTTACTTCGCCATTTCAACAATAAAAATCTCACCTTTCTTACATTAAAAATTCGACCTTTCACATATTTAAAAATCCTATTTTTCACATATTAAAAAAAAATCATGTCTTTATCGTTTTAAAACCCACACCTTTATGTAAGTAAAAATCGAATCTTTATGTAAATATTCAATTTTTAACATGCTTTTCATATAATGGCAAACCATATTTTTCATATGATGATGCTTTCCATAAAGATCGCATCTTTATTCAAAGAAGCTTCATATAAAAACTACATTTTTACTCTCATAAACAAATAAAAATATAAGCTTTTTCTAAATAAAAATCCTACCTTCATATAAATACTAATAAGAATTTTATAGTGTAAAAAAATCAGATTTTTAATGTTTAAAGAAACAAAACAAACTAAATTAATAAATAATGAACTTTCAAAGGGGTTAATTGCCGACGGGGTGGAGCAAAGGGGAGAGTGGCGGCTTGCGGAGGTCGGAGGTGTTTGCGCTAGTCAGGGAAGACGGCAGGTGGTGGTTGCGGTGGGCTGTGGGGTGCTGGAGTGGGAGGTCTCGTGCGTCAGGGGGGGGGGGGGGTTTGATTGGAGGAGGAGAGCGAGGCGAGAGGGGAGGGTCTCGGTGGTGGGCGCGCCACCTAGGGGGTCGCGATGGGGCGGCGGCGGCGGTCCCCCCCCCGTCGCTCCTTCCCTTTCTTTTTCTTTTTTCTTTTATTTTTATTCTGATTTTCTAAATGAACGGGGGGGCTGAGGGTATAAGGGAGGGAGTTATATTTTTTTTTTAAATTATTTAATTTCAAAAAGCAACTTTTTATTTCGAAATCAAACCCACCGACTGTCGTCCATAGCTAATTACCCCCATTCCAAACACAACGGGATATGTATCGTAAGCTGATTCGATCGTTCCGATCAGTTTTCGTCAAAATAAACATATAACTCTATATATTGAATTTGAACGTGCATTTCAATTTACCGGGGCCACATACGGACTCTAAAAATTCCCGAAAAATATTTTCTAGCTTCGTATTGATGATACGGTCCTAACAAAGCTAGTTTCATCGAATTCTGAGACCGTTTGAAAAATGGCCATTTTCCAGTCGATTAAAATCAACTAAAACTGGCCAAATGCGTTTTCCTTTGTCACTCTCACATATTGATTCGAAAAATTACGAATTTTGGAATCTAGCAATAACTTGACATCATGGATCCAACAAAAGTGGTTTCGTCGAAAACCGAGGTCGTTTGAAAAATTCCCATTTTTAAGGGCCAGAATTCCATAACGACTATTCTGAATTTTCAACTGAGCATATCTTTTGATTCCCGCTATGAAATTTTAATTTTTCGGATTCGTTGGAGAGATATTCTCAATTAGATTCTAATATTTTTGGTTTCACCAAAATCTGATTTATTTTGAATCCTGTACATTCATTTGAAATTCGAAATAGAAATTTCAAACTACTGCGCCATTTTCAAATCCTTTTATAATTATAAATAAATATTTATATTCTAACGACGACGTATATAAATATATACGTTCTATTTCTATTCAAAATAAATTTCTCGTCGTTATTATTTAAAATAATCGTTTTAAATATTCAAAATAGCCACACAAAAAAAATGGCTCAGAATTTCCGGGTTATTACAAGAGGCTTTGCCGAACGTATTTTCAATATCTTTGACCCATTCATAAACATCATTTCCGAATAATGGAAAACGAGCAACTCCATTCTCTACCTCTCCATTGAAAGCTTTCTTCTTTTTACGATAAGAATGATCAACAGGGAGAAATCTACGGTGATGCATATACACATTTTTCTTGCAATAATGCAAACGCTCAACAACCATATCGTCTAGACAAATTGGGCATGCTCGAGCACCTTTTGTACTGTAGCCAGACAGGTTACCATAAGCGGGAAAATCATTTATAGTACAAAAGAGCATAGCATGCAATGTAAAGTCACTTTTGCTATATGCATCAAACACACGCACGCCTTTATCCCATAAAAGTTTTAGATCATCAATCAAAGGAGCTAGGTAAACATCAATGTCATTTCCTGGTTGTCGTGGTCCAGATATTAAAAGAGATAACATGATATATTTGCGCTTCATACTCAAATGAGGTGGAAGGTTGTAAATCACCAAAAGAACGGACCAAGTACTATGTTGGCTACTTAGGTTACCAAATGGGTTTATGCCATCTGTGCAAAGACCAGGTCTGAGATTTCAACTTTCTTTGCCAAAATCACGATACATTGCATCAATGTTTCTCCACTGCGGAGAATCTGCTGGATGCCTTAATAATCCATCAGTTTTCCTCACATCTGCATGCCACCTTAATTTTTTTTGCATTTTCTTCATTTGCAAATAAACGTTTAAATCTTGGTATAATAGGAAGATACCATAAGACTTTTGCCGGAGGCCGTTTCTTATCTCGATCATTATGAATATCGGCTCGTGACTTATAACGAGATAATCCACACTTTGGACACTCTTGCAAGTTCTTATATTCATTTCAATATAATATACAATCATTTGGACATGCATGTATCTTCTTATATCCGATAACAATTGGACGCATAATTTTCTTTGCCTCGTAGTTAGAAGTAGGAAGCTCATTACCGTCCGGAAGCATGTCATTCAAAAGTTCCATCAATGATGTGAAACTTGTATCACTCCACCCGTGCTTTGCTTTTAAATTGTAAAGCTTGAGAACAACAGACAATTTTGTGAACTTGGCACAATTAGGAAACAAAGGTTTCTCGGCATCAGTTAATATTCTTTCATACAACTTTGGATCTTCCATCAATTGTTCTTCAACATCATAAAACATCTCTTGAACACGATCACTCTCATCATTTGCCTCGTTATTCATATTATCTTCTCGGTCATTCTCATCATTCTCACGATTACTGAAATTGGATCTATTAAGTACACTTTCACCATGCCATATCCATCGCGTGTAATTTTGCTTTAATCCATAGCGAATTATGTGATCTTTGATTTGATCTATGTTACGAAATCTCCTCTTATTTTTGCAGTATTTACAAGGACAAAAAATAGTTTCTTCCCCTCTTCTTACTTGATCATTCAGTGCACAACTGATGAACTCTTCAATTTTGTTCATGAACTCATCATCGCTGCGTTTCACATTGTACATCCACATACGATCCATGTTCAAATGACACACTACAAAATAAAAAAATCGTTGAATACCAAATACATATTACTAAAATTAGTTTGCAACATTTATATTTTATATAATCATTTACTTATGTCTAGTTTCAAATATGATATTTATGATTCAAACTGTACAACCAGGCTTAAGTTAGACTTCCTCAAATAAAACAAAGAGTTGGACCTATTAGTTGAATCTAAAATACTCCAACCTATGGGGAATCTAAAACAGCCTGTAGGCAAGGCTGATCGCTCAAAGCTTAATCCCTTGGGGAATAGTTCATTGTATGGATGAAATAAAACAAATAATTCATTATATGCAAGGCTGATTCACAAATAATTCATTGTAGGCAACTGATTCACAAAATCATAGCACGAAAAATATACTCACTATCGCAAGAATGGATTTCAAAAAGCATATAATAGAAAAAATGAAAGACATGTTCAGAAAATAACATGAAACAAAGAAAAAAGATAAAAGCATATTAAGATGTTGGAGATGATGAACATGGAGCGAATACAGGAAATTACACTCATAATTTTGAACAGGATTAAAAACCTAAGACTAACATTCGATCTTATAGGCCTGAACCACATAATGTACAAGATCATGCTACAAGGGAGTCATTTTTTTCTCCTGAATAGAAACATATGAAACACAAAACAGTCTATGTTCATAACTTTTTAAAGGACTGAGAAAATATAATACTGATGACTGCCTATGTTTATACTTTGTAGTTTGTAGCAATAGGTGGTAAAGACCAGATACTCGCAAAAAAAAATGTAACATTAGAGAGAACATGAAATGTACATGAAGGAAATGAAACAATTGCAACTGTAGTTTTGAAACAATTGAGCATTGAGCAGTTTTGAGAAGCACACTGAAAAAATGCATAGAACATAGAAAACTGAAAATAGATGAAAATAGTTGCAACATAATTAAATTTGAACACTTCTCATCGTCAACGTCATTGTAGCGCATGTGTTGCGTTATAATAGTTCTTCTTCAAATCAAAAGCGGATATTTTACGTTTAATATTTTTATCCAAGGATTACTATTGTCATAGACAGGGACGAAGCCGGGAATTGGACAAGAGGGGGGCCAAAAAATTTTAGTGATCTACTTTTAACTGAGCAGGTTTATCAAAGGGTTAAAAAGAATTATCATTAAATTTACGTTTAATATTAAAAATACATATGTACCACTAGCTTTTCAGAGTTAAAAAGAACTATCATTAAATTCATAATATGATGTAATGTATGGCCAAACATACAGTAACTTCTAAGATACAGATAATCAAGAGCAAGAAGAATAAAAAAACAGTACTCGAGGTAGATGCAAACACCAAAGGTAGATGCTTTTAGCTGAGTAGATGCTGACTGTAAGATGTATGTACTTTACACGATTCAAAATGATACAATGTGTTGTTTGTCCATACTCCTCTAAAGTCTCTTCTTGATGGGCCATGGATTTATCCTAAAGAGATGGTGACTGCATGCACTACCATTATTTGTTTTGGTGGGCGCGAATAGTCGATTATTGGTGCTAGAATCTGACAATATGCTCATGATTTCTCACCTCAAAAATGTTTGGAAACAACTTCTTTATTCCTACTTTTAATAAGCAGATGATGTCTACAATTGAAGACTAAGAAACATTGAGATACTCAAGAGATGATCCGAAGAATACTGATGCCAAATGATTGAATGGATAAGTTGTGAACGGGTCTAAAGTTGGCTAAAGACAAAACTGAAAGAAAAAAGAAGGGAATACCGATAAGAAGGGAATACCGTAGAATTATTAGATTTGGTTAAAAATGATACAAATTTTCTCTAACGTTCTAAATTTTGACTGAAATGAAGGTACACTTAGTTCGTAGAGGAGATGAAATACCAGTTTCATGGTTAGATACCAGTTTAAAAAACACCAAACAAAAAAATTAGTTTAATTTGCATATCGAACAAATTGATATCAAGCTGAGTTTGGCCAGCTAAAATTATTGATGCATAGAAAGTGCCTATTTTAAAGCAAATAATGATTTGGTTACCCAAGTATGAACAGTAATGGTATTTTCTACTGAATAAACTATCAAACGGAAATAAGCATATAGAAATTCAAAATCAATATTTTTGGTAGGAACATGTGTTATATTTTGTATTTATGAATATCTTGAACTATTGCTTTTTTACATTTTCACTTTGTAATAAATATCCTGAATTTACCCTTAACAAATTGTAATCTTACAAGTAACTCACAATTATATAATAAATTCAATATCTCTAGTTCTATATAGTTTGTAGTAGTTTTTCCCCTTTTAGACTATTTTTTTTTTTTTTCATTCAAGCTAAACATAAGAAACTATGGAGTTACGTGCAAGAATGTAAGGAACACTTTCAACTTGCCCACAACAAACCATAGGGAATTGTTAACCCCATGAAAATATGGCTCATATATGATGCATTGGCAAAACAAATCATGAGTTGTTCAAATATCAGGTCGTCGAGATCTTAGGTCGTTTGCATCTTAAAAGCATAACAAGACTCCGGTCGGCTTAACCCAGGTCGTAGCATCCATATAAGATACAAGCAAGTCAGTTCGTGTGCACTTGCAAATCATCAGGACGTCCATCGGTAGGTCATTATGGCCTTAGGTTGCTCAAACACAAGGGGTCAGGTCGCTGGTAACATGTGTGAAGGCAGGTCCTTCACTCTGTAGGTCGTGGGTCGTCCATCGCTTCAAAGCTAAATAGGCGGGTTGTCCATTTGCGTCGACAGACGGGTCGTTTGGCCCTGGATCGTCCGTATATATGGTTTGACGACCTATCAAGTCGTTTCTTATGGCCCAAGACACAACTTAGTTTGGTTACGACCTAAGGCTTGATGTTTAATGTGCTACTTGTATGAAACAAGGATAAATCTAAAGTGGTTAACATTCACATTATTTATTTCAATAGTTTTCAGAATGTGGTATTTGTAAATATATGTGAAAAAGGATAGACAGTGACCAAGAAAAGGCAACTGTTAGCCAAAGCAATAAAGCAAGTGATACAAAGGATCTGCAATAGCAAAATCGATGCACTTAAAAAAGAAATTACTTGTTTAGTTTAGATAAAATATGAGATAGTTTATTTCGGTTCAAACAAACACTTTAGCTTTATATCGTTTTATACATAAGCTGTTCGAACACTTTTACCCCATTATCTCATGTACAAATACACGTATCCCCCAAATGTAACATTATCGGTGTCAGTTTAGAAATAAAACATTTCATTCTGATAACAAGGAAACTAAACACAAAACAAATATTTGTAAACAGAATAGCGTAATGGTAAAACTATATGTAACTTCCATAAAAAACAGTGCAAATGTACTCGGAAATTTAACTACAATATATCTATAGTTCAAGTATCGATTTTAAAAATAAAAAAAGAATTCAACAACCACTAACCTGTATCGAAGCTTAAATAACTTCGACTAATGGGTCTTCTTTTCCTTTATACTTAGCAGCAAAAATTGCACTTCACAATCTCCTCCAAAATCAATCTAGTACGTGAAAAATATTGTCTCTGCAACATTTCACACAAAATTAATGTTAGTTTCTAAAACTACATTCTCGTGAAACACTGGTCCGTCTGAGCCATTCTGGATCTGGTAGAGAAAGATCTACCTTTGCATTTCATATTACAGAAGTGAAATTGAACTTTCCGATTTTAAACTGTTATAAAATATCAAAGATTCGTTTTTTTATAATTGATTGATTAATTAATTAATATAGAAAAGAAAGGCAATTACTTAAAAAACTCCATATTTCTCAACATTTCTCAAAAATGAAAATGTTACTAAAGCCAATTACTGATTTCGTCCAGATCTCGTCACTTTCTCAAAATCAAAATTATATAGAATATTTTTAATTACATATTACACGATGATAAAAATTAAAATATAAAACATCCAAACAAGGTAAAGAATCTGATACCTGGCGTAGTCAATCTAAGCAATCGACGAATTGAGAAGCGTCTTCTAGAAAATCCGATCTGCTTAATCAACTTTTGGGGGAAATCTGATCTGCTCAATCAACTTTTGGGGGAAATCCGATCTTCTCTTCTTCTGTTTTTTTAAATAATGATCGATGTCTTTTTTTTTCCACGGATAATGACGAAGTCTTTTTTTTTTGGAATAATGACGAAGTATTTTTTTCTGGGAAAGTGAAAAAGGAAGCGGGGAGAAACAGCGGGAAGTAACCTACAAAAGAGGGGGGAAAAATTTCACGTGTCCAACAGCTGTGTATAAAGGGAGAAAATTTTGCATCCCTAGTTTAACCAATGCAAATTAATTTCTATCAATTTTGGATTTTTTGCTTGTACAATAACTATAGTTGCATCGTCTATAATAATAACAAGTGCAATTAAACTTTTTGCATCGGTTTATTTTCATCGGTTTTTACATAAAACCGATGCAAACTGCAGTTTTGTGTTATCTGCTCCTTTCCTCTTATTAATTGCATCGACTTTTCATACAGAACCGATGCAGATATTGTTATTGGCATCTGTTTTTGTTACAACTGATGCAAATGAGGTGAAGCAACAGCCCTGTTTTGTAGTAGTGTGTCTTTCCCAATCATTCCCAATTTCACATGTTCGCATTTTTCAGCGTTAGGCCTAGGCTCGAAGGTAGCCTGACTATATAAAAATAAAAAGGAAGAAGAGGGAGAGAAGAGAATCGAGACAGGCATAATAACGAATCAGTAATAAACTAATAGAAATAGGCATAAACTGAATAGGCATATTATGACAAAATTTAACAAGGCGGCGGTATGAACATATAAAAGCAGATCTGATAGTTATGTCATAATAGAACTGATTAGGCACCGATTCAAGATCCAATTTTTATATACATATCAAGATTACTATTTAAATATTCAGATCTAAAAATAACATGAACTCACAGTGAATAGATCTAAGGAAATGGATCCAAACTACTGCAAAGAACATGTTGAATAAGTTGTTGTAGCCATCGCTGAATTTGTTGTAGCAATATTCGAATATGTATAATCTTCTTTGAATTGATTTAGAAGAAGAAAGGCCATTTTAATTTTCATTACAACAGAGCTTCGCTGTCAGTATTTAGATAAATAAAACCTAGGTCTAAGGTCCTTTATATAGCCTAGGGTTCATGAATCTAGCTCCAAAATCGTCCACGTTCAGAAAAGAAGCTTCCAGGGCCACGGGTAGGTCGACCCCCCTTCAGGTGGGTCGAACCCAAGGTCCACCCCCTTCATGGGTGTCGACCTCGTGGTCGACCCTCATGAGTTTGAGTCGACCTTTAGGTCGACCCAGCAGGGTCTTGGTTCGACTTAAAAATGTTGGCCCGTTCTCGATTTGCGTGCCAAATTTCTGGTTTTGCTGATTTTTGAATATTTTTGAATTTATATGTATATATATCTTCCTTATATGCATAAAACTTCAAACCTTAATAACTTCTTCATACTGTGTCCGATTTACGCAAACCAGGTGTCTATTTTGACCAGAATTTCGAGACGGAGGAAATGGTGCAATCTGTTTCACTTAATTATGAATATTTAATTAAGTTTTCCTTAATTCATTGTTAGCAGTGTATTTCACACTAATTATTCTTTAATTCTTCATCTTTATTGTCGTTAAAATTTCGGGGTGTTACATTCTCCCCTACTCAAAGGATTTCGTCCCCGAACTCTCTCAGTTAAGAAGAACGTATATCCTAACATCCAACAATCATACATCCATCTAGCAATCACAAGCATCAATTGTCCTTAAGGAACTTCTAATGCTTTTATGAACATACATAATAGTGTGTGTATATGTCCGTAAACTAATGTGAAAGATTAGGCAGTCTACTGATTCAGTTGACCTCCTTAATGCAATGTATGTTTGTGTCATGCAACCAAAATGTATGCAAATCATCCTAATCCATGTAAGTTCTATATGTATGCACAATCATCCATCCACATGCAACATCAACTTAACAATAGTCCATAAAATTTAAAACGTACACACATCAATATGCAAAATGTAAGTGATTGAGCCGATCCAGTCCTATTGTGTGTGAATATGCATCCACGAGCAATCACTAGCAACCACTTGCATCCATCAAACATAATATGTCTCAAACACATGTTTACATTCATTAGTTTCCTACCCAAAGACTCGATCAATAGGAGATATTCAAACGATAGATACAAGTATTAATTCGAAGCTTGGAAAAAGAAGTTAAGGACATATTCTCGAAAAGGAGAGGATATGAAGCGTGAATCTTGTCTTCAGCCTCCCAAGTAGTATTCTTGCGGCCCATTTCTCCATTGCACTCTTACTAGCTTCGCTTCTTTGTTGCACAATTCCTTAACCTCCGATCCAAGTATGCAAGTCGGAACTCGTCCTATCATTGCTTCCTTCTCTACTTTCATTTCCTCTCGCAAGTTTGGCTCCACTACCTCGAACTCTATATATATTTATCGCCGCTTGGATGAGTAGTCATCTTAGAATGATGGGCTTCCTCAAGGACTGTCTTCAATAGGTTTCCTATCCCGATATGACTCACCTATCAAACCTCTTCTCAAGTATCTCCCCTACTTGCTTATCAGGATCCCTCTTTTCTTTTAGGAGTCACATGTCGCAAATCATCGATAGATATATCAAGAGGTTCTAGGAGACTAAGCACGACAGACCCTTTTTGGGTCATAAGAAATCTCGAGAGTCTTTCTGTGGCAAGTTAGAAGTCTAACGATACTCCTCTCACAATCTAAAATGGCTCTATATATGGTTAACTCATCCATCCTAGAATCAAACCGTATCTTATGAAATCAAGAACATATGCATCACAATCAAACTCAATACCGAACATAAAGAATCTCAAACCCTGACAAATCATCGATAAATGAGTCGTACCTCCACTGGGGTTGAGGCAATAACAGGATCCAAAACCATACTAGTATCTAGGTGTAGAGACTCAACTAAAGGATCAGATACAAAAGAATGCGAAGCGCCAGGATAAAAATCCTAATAGGATGATCAGAAATAGAAATCAATCCTTCAATGGAAACTTTCCTACCCCTATTCTATCCACCAGCTATGAGAACATTAGCTTGCCCCCCTAGAAGTTCCTACCCTTTGGCCTTGTCTTTTCTCTTCGGGCACTCCTTAATGAGGTGTCCTGCCTTACCAAAACAAACGCCTTTTTATCTTTCTGCAATCATTTTCCAGATGACCCACCATTCCGAAGTTATAGCATTTCCTCTTTTCTTTTTTATCTATATTCCCTTCTTAAGCCACCATTTTTTTTCATCTTTGGGATGTGCTCCTTAGCCCCAATTCCCTTATTCTCCTTTCTACCATCCTTGTGCAACATGCTAACAAGTCTCTTGAAAGCGGCCTCCATCACACGAAAATCCTTACGAGGCTTAAGAGAAAATAAGCAGTAGGTGAAACCACTACGGTTAAAGATGGAGGTTGGTCACTTCTTTGCCCTTCAACATGCCTACAGAACCGTGCCAAAATAGGAACACCCTTTCGAGAGGAAACGGTTCCCCGAACAAAAAGGAAAAGGAATCAAGCGGAGAATCAAGAAGATATTTATGGCTTTGGGAAATATGCTTTTCAAAAACAGACTTTTTATTTTATAATACTTTGTTTTTTTAGATCTTTTTGAAAACCATTTTCAAAATATTTTATTCGATCTTATAACCATATGCTTTATTACCAAATGTGACACCCCACGTCCGTTAATGTCACTTACTAAGGGAATGCATTAAGTTTCGTGAAGCATTATAGGTAAATAAGAACATAATAGCACAAGACAGACATGTAAAATAGCAGATGAATTAAAAACTTTATTTAAAACAAAACATCATGGTCCCAAATACTGAGTTTACATCATAAGTAACTAATTATATTAATAATCTGTCTTGTCAAAAATATCGAAGTACAAAAGAATAAACCATATTTCCCTTGCAAAGCCATAAGAGAGTTGACAAGTAGTAGAAGTGATACATCTATATACAAAATCCAAGCTAAGCTGAAAGAATCCAAATCAACTCTAAGCACTTCCACCTAAAGAACCTGTGGGGGGAGGGGGGAAATGGAAGAGAGAGAAGAGGAAACAAAAAGGATCAGACATAAAGTCTGATGAGTCTAGTTACTTTTAAATATAAATAAATAAAAGTATCATGGAAGGTATATAAAACTGGAAGAACAAGGTAACAGTAACAATAACATGTGTGAACTGAGCAAGATAAGGTGAATAAGATATATTGCACTTCTTAAATGCATTTCTATGCACCGCGCAGATACTAGTATATCAGAAATAGAATGATCCCTAATAATACCGTTCCATTACATTTTCTTGATTAATTATTAGGTTACTTGGGTTAATAACACTCAAGACTTATACGCGCATCATACCCATTTACTTTCCAATGGATTCACCTAATACAATATATGTAGCTATCTCTCAATATTGAGATACACCCCGTGGTACCCCACTTGCACGGTCTCCACCATAATGAACGCAGTCCCTCATCCTATGCCGGAGTGACATACGGATCTCTATATAAAATGTTATGTTCCGCATATATCTACCATTACTATGCTACATAAGCGTATGGACTGCCACCATCGATCGAATCAGATTCCTTATCGGAATAATGCACTCTAGTCTACGATACACCACCTAGAGCAGATATGCATATATCTAGACTGTCTCACGTATGTACTGTAATTGTAGCTCGATGCCTCAATCGCACGTCCTTTAATGTGCACCGAGTTCCGTAGCAGGGCTAAACAAGAAACGTGAAACTTTGTCGGGAGCTTTTCCATATCTGTACTGGCCGCCTTTAAGTGCCTTCAAATACAGATATTCCTCGGGTCTATTTTTCATGGTGGCTATGGCCCCACCTCGGCCCTTCCCTCAACTAGTAAAGACTACAAAGCTAAGCGACCGCCCCTAAAATCAACCATTCTAAACATCCATGTGGCGTCTACCCTCAACTCCGTACCTCGATAGTGAAAGGTGAAATGATATCTTGGGTTTAGCTCTTGTCTTTTCGCATCCCGCTGGCTGTCGATGACGATATCCAACGGTCTACTATCCTTGTTGGTCGTGACCCTCTCTACCTCCTCGTGTGGCAACCATCAAATCACCCTGGTGTCACCTCTTCATAGCATTCTGACTGCATAGCTACATTTGTCGTCAAGGCCCACCTACCTAGTAGTTACGCGTAGACCCAACCTCTGCGAGTATAGCCTAAGACATCTGTCACCGCACAAAGGAATACTAGCACCTTACGTACTTCAGGAAGCCGCGTGCTTCCCCTTCCCATTCCTTTGGAGTTGTCATAACAATCATATGAATGTGTGCTCACCTCGTGTCTTATAACACCTCGATGATCTACCCTGTTGGGTTATTCATCCTCAAACGTACGGACTGGTCCAAGCGCCTTTCTTTAGTATTTTGTTAGACCTTATGTCTAAACATTCTTTTACGCGCTTGCCTTACCTCACCGAATTTCCATTTAACTTGGCTATTCCGATTTATATTGAATTCTTATTCAAATTACCAATTTTCTCTTGCTTATTAATTTCAGTCATATATCTTAGTCCATTTAAGTTTATTAATAAGCCTACAACATGTTATTTTCTAGATTATGGCCCAAGGTCTGTAATCCACAATCTATTTTATTTTCTTGCTTAGTTACTCATTACTATAACATGTTCCCCTTAATACGTTGTTAAGTATATCTCAATTCACATGTTTCCTAATTAACATGTCACTTACCATTTATGATTAAATATAACTTGTTTATTTTCTAAGTTTTCCTCATTCTTTCTCATTTAATCATAAATTCAATTTACACCATCACTACAACTTATCGTTGTTTACTTAGCATATTATTATGCATATCTAATTCTATCATTTCTACAAGTTATGCTTACCTTACAAGGGTGTCTTTAATTACATAACTTTATTATATTTTCCAGTGGTTATGTATACCACTAGGTGTCTTTGATTACATAACCTTATTGGGTTAAGTTCGTGGGCCTAAAAGTAAATATTACCCACCCCCTCTATTTTACTTAACCCACCCACTACCCATCCAGTTTTACTTAACCCTAACTCAAGTTCATAATCATACAATCCTTATGGATTAAATTAGGTTAAGTACTCCAATTCATTACCATATCCAATTATGGTTATAATGGACTAGACATCCCACATTAGGCCTACAACGTGTGGATGCTGGATATGCCGGTCGGGTCCGGGAATCCTTATTCCACAGTTGGTCCTAACCTCTTGTCTTAGCCCGATTCTTATTTGCGCACTTAGACCTCTAACATTAGGTTCAGCATTAGTGGTTGCTGGATATGCCGGTCGGGTCCGGGCAGACTTCCACCACTAATGCAACCTAACCTCGTGTCATAAGTACAATTACAGTTCCTAATTGTAGTTACTTATATTCCATTTTTATCCAAATATACCTATGTCATTATAGGTGATTATTTCTCTTTTTCTCCATATTTAATTATATGCCCAATTCACTATTCGAATCATAGACTTCTACACCCCTTTTCAATTAACGTTTTAATTATGCACCATATGCTCTTTTTCCCAAAGTTTTAAGTCAAGGCATATATATATATATATATATGTTATGCATAAACCCAAATCAACATATTTTCCAATTTATGTCCCTAATCCATATTCACCCATTTCAATACAAGTTATACCCAAATCCATATTTACCAATGTATACCTAAAATTAATATTCACATACGTCCCAATTTATGTCCAAAATCGGTATTCGGACATGTCCCATTTTGTACCCAATTCCATATTTACGTTCATTCCAATGCATTCCTAAATTCATATTATCCAATAAGACATATGCCTCAAAACCCATATACCTATATTTCCAAATTTATGCCCAAATTTAGATCCATATTTTCCAATATCAATTATGCCTTTCCCAATCGTTCCCAATTTCGCATGTTTGCATTTTTCAGCGTTAGGCCTAGGCTCGAAGGTAGCCTGGCTATATAAAAATAAAAAGGGAAAAGTGGGAGAGAAGAGAATCGAGAACAGGCATAATAACGAATCAATAATAAACTGATAGAAATAGGCAAAAACTGAATAGGCATATTATGACAAGATTTAACATGGCGGCAGTATGAACATATAGAAACAGATCTGATAGTTATGTCATAATAGAACAGATTAGGCAATTCAAGATCCAATTTTTATATACATATCAAGATTACTATTTAAATATTCAGATCTAAAAATAACATGAACTCACAGTGAATAGATATAAGGAAATGGATCCAAACTATTGCGAAGAACATGTTGAATAAGTTATCATAGCCATCGCTGAATTTGTTGTAGCAATCTTCGAATATGGACAATCTTATTTGAATTAGAAGAAGAAAGGCCATTTTAATTTTCATTGCAGCAGAGCTTCGCCGTCAGTATTTAGATAAATAAAACCTAGGTCTAGGGTCCTATATATAGCCTAGGGTTCATGAATCTAGCTCCAAGATCGTCCAGGTTTAGAAAAGAAGCTTCCAGAGCCACGGGTAGGTCGACCCCCCTTCAGGTGGGTCAACCCCTAGGTCGACCCCCCTTTATGGGTGTTGACCCTAAGGTCGACCCCCATGAGCCTGAGTCGACCCCTAGGCCCACCCAGCAGGGACTCGGGTCGACTTCAAAATGTCGTCCCTTTCTCGATTTGCGCGCCGGATTTCTGGTTTTGCTGATTTTTGAATATTTTTGAATTTATATGTACGTATATCTTCCTTATATGCATACAAACTTCAAACCTTAATAACTTCTTCATACGGTGTCCGATTTACGCAAACCAGGTGTCTATTTTGACCAAAATTTTGAGGCAAACAAAATGGCGCAGTACGTTTCACTTAATTCTGAATATTTAATTAAGTTTTCCTTAATTCATGTTAATAGTGTATTTCACACTAATTATTCTTTAATTCTTCATCTTTAGTGTCGTTAAAATTTCGGGGTGTTACAATCCCAGTGACGACCTCAGTGACCACTACGTCATGGAAGTTGTGGTTCTAGGTGCTCAAGTGCTTCTAAAGTTTTCGGGAGTCGTACTCGTGTATCACAATTCAGCCTCTTATATCACGATTCGACATTGGTCTTATATTTGAGTTGATCAATGCTCCTCTCTCGAGGAACTCGAGTCGTGCAGAGTTCGAGTGGTGAACTACGTTCCCAATTAACTCATGGCGAGCGAAGTCAGGATGGGAAAACTTTGCTATCGATTGGCTCGAGGCATTCAACATTTTTCGTCACTTCACTCTCGACTGGCTCGAGGCGTGTAAAGCTTAGGTGAGTCAACTCCATTATCCACTAGCTCAAGGCATGCAAAGTTCTTGCGACACTTCATTGTCGATTAGCTCGAGGCATGTGAAGCTTAGGTGGGTGAACTCCAATCTCGATTAGCTCAAGGCATGCGGGGTTCTTGTGACGATTCACTCTCAATTGGCTCGAGGCCTGTGAAGCTCAAGTGGGTGAACTCCTCTCTCGATTAGCGCGAGGCATGCAAAGTCCTTCGATGCTTTACTCTCGATTTGCTTGAGGCATGTGATGCTTAGATAGGTGAACTTTGCTTGCAATTAGCTCGAGGCATGATGTTTCCTTCGATGCTTCACTCTCGATTGGCTCAGCCGTGTGAAGCTTAAATGGGTGAACTCCACTTTCGATTATATCGAGGCATGCAGATTTCTTGTGAAACTTCACTCTCGGTTGGCTCGAGGCATGTGAAGCTCAAGCGGGTGAACTTCATTGTCGATAAGCTCGAGGCGTGTGGAGTCCTTCGACACTTGACTCATGATTGGCTCGAGGTGTGTGAAGTTTAGATGGGTGAACTCTTCTCTCAATTAGCTTTGGGTCGTATAGAGTTATTGTGAAACAGTACTAGTAGACTAACTCCAGAGTACGCCTGAGCATAGGTAGTGAAAAGTCATGTACGACTTAAGGATCATTGTATATGGAATTAAGCAAAATTAACTATGATATGCTAACTTGTCTAGTATAATAGTACGCAAGTAAAAACTAAGCTATAGAGATATATCATAAATAAATAAAAGCAATAAGTAAAGACACCAGGAATTTTATACTGGTTCGGACTTCCCGCCCTACGTCCAGTCCCGAAGTTCCTCTTCAGAATTCACTAACATCACCCTCTTTCAACCAGAGGAATAGGTAAAAATACACCCAAGCACCAACTAGGATGTCCCCACCTGAGCACCAACATAGGACTTAGCAATTATAAAGATTTTTGACTTATGAATGTGTTCTCATATCAACAATGAATAGTCACGATTAAGTACACCATTCCTATAATATTATCCTCAAGTATATGATGTGTATGTGAAGATTGAAGGAAGTATACTACTTATTGAATCAAGAGATATGAAATCATTTTGATGATTCAACAAGTAACTTGAATATTGGAGAGCTTTTAGAATGCGGAGAGTATAGAGATGCAATCAGAAACCAGAATAGAATAATTAAGAATCGGTGATTTGGAAAACATTTTTGTAGTGTATATATAGTTGTAGAAGAGTAGTAGTCTTTCATGAAGAGTTTCAACGAAAAATTGCATCTATTTCTATTCATAAACGAAGAGGAATCTTTTCATGAAAGGAGGTGACTCTTCATGAAAATGACTATTGTTTCAGATCAGTCAAATGGTCTGAAAACCACCAGTCAACTGGTTAGAAATAAGGTAAAACGTTTATATTTAGAAATTAACAAAAACTAGCCATTACTGTATAGAAATTCACTGACCAGTCGACTAGTCTGTTTCGAACCAGTCGACTGGTTCAATTAATTTTTGTTCAGTCATACCAGTCGACTGGTTCAGTTAATTTCTGTTCGGTCATGGCTGTTAATAGATATATCATATATATATATAATTTATATTTTATGCATTCGTGTTATACTTTGAGGATAGATTTTAACATATATCTAACATGACTCAACACACACACACACACACACACACACACATATATATATATATATATATATATGAACTTAGCTATTTGATGCAATCTTCATTGTTTTCCATTTCTTTGTTGTTATGAATCGAAAATATCTTGAATCAACATTCTCCCTTTTTTTATTGATGACAACATCTCGCATTCTATTGAAATATTGAGTTGCTCCCCCTGGATGTATGATTGTATATATATTTAGCTCCCTCTAAATTTCTGTAACATTTTGTTAGTTCATAATATAACATATACTTACCGTGCGACTTCCTGTAACAAAATGTTAGCATACATTTTTGATATATGATTAATATATTGATACACTATTATTCTCCCCATTTGTCATTGATAAAAAACAATATGCAACATGATTAAGCAGTAATCGAGAACAAATAAGATAAAGCAAACATAGATAGTTTTCAAAGAGCATATGAGACTATTTATTATACATCCATAGAGATACCGAAATAGCCTTCCCTTTGTTGTGGTTTACCTGCAAAAAATATGATGTTATACTTTGGTATCCACTTGTTTCGTTTGGGTCCAGGGGTTAGATGAATGGTAACCATACCCAAGAGGGTTAATAGAACATTTAAAGATAAAATTTTCATTATTAACTACTGAATCAAAATAATCATCAGTATATTTTTCTCTGTTTTTCCAATTTACAAGAACCCAAATACTTAAATAATTTGCATTGATATTTCTTTTCGTACTTCTAGATTTATTATGAAGTCTCTAGTCATAGAAGTATTCAAATTTCTATAATGATTAAATCTTGGATGTGCATAGGTTTTATTATATCCTAAACCACTTTTGTCATGTAAAGGTCGAGATCTAGATAAGACCATATTTAAATCATTTTGATCTTTATTAAATTTCTCAAACTTTTTTGTACATTTTTCAAATTTGATTCCACGATCGCGATTGATATTTTCAAAAGAAACTGTGTTATTATTATCCTTATTTAATTCAGAATTCTTTCTTTTTAAAGTATTATTCTCATTTTTGAGATGATTAATTTGAGATTCTGAATTATCTAAAGATGATTGTATTTTTTTAACATTTTCTTTTGATTTAGAAATTGTTTTTGCAAAATATCATTATTAACTTTTAAAATCACACATTCTTTAGATAATTCTAAATTCTTTTCTGTTAAAGCCTCATTCTCTTTTTCAAGAGACAAAATTAAAGAACTATAATTATTTAAAGAATCTTCTAACGATGTATTTTTATTTTGTAAACCATCGATTTCCTTTAAAAGAACATTGGTTTTATCCTTTAGTTGCTCATTTTCTTTTTGAAGGAAATCTTTTTGAAAAACAAGCTCTTCTAATGAATTTTCAAAATATTTGTCTTGTTTGACTAAAAAATTGTTTTCCACTTTTAGTTTGGAATTTTCGTGCTTACAATCTTTATACTTGGCTAAAGTAACTGCATTAAGTTTACCAAAACATTTAAAATCTTTTAGCAATTTTTCATGGTCTAATAAAAGAACTTTATATAATGAATCTACACATACCAATTGTGATTTGACTTTAGCCATGAGACATTTGCTTCCTTACTCTCTTGATTCCGTTCTGTTTCTCTTCCATTTCCTAATTCCTTGACAAGATTTCTTTATTTCCATTTATTCTAGGATGATGTTACGATCTCTAGAACACCAGGCTCTGATACCAATTGAAAAGTCATGTATGACTTAAGGATCGTTGTATACGGAATGTAATACCCCGTATTTTCTATAAACATTAAAGTTACGAATTAAAGAATAATTAATTACAAGTGTAAGAATTAAGGGAAACGGGTTACGCCATTGCATTCGTCTTGGAATTTTGCTTGAGATAGAGTCCGAGTTTGCGTGAAACGGACTCCGTATGAAGGAGTTATGACCTTCAGAAGATTCGAGATTTTAAATAAACAACTCAGAATAAAGTTCTAAAAATTCAAAATTCAAAATTCGAAATTAGAAGCAGAAGCGGGCTGGGCGGGAATTTTCCCGCCCAAGGCCAGGTCGACCAGGGGGTCGACCTCCCCCCATACTGGTCGACCTAGGGGTCGACCTCCCCCTCGGGTCAGATCTGAAATCTGACGTATTTTCTCCTGTGATGAATTGTTGTGTCATTAGGGCTTGTGTGGCAGGTTCTGGTTGGTTCTCTTAGGTTTGAAAGGCTTTGATTTGCTCTAGGTTAATCTGACGGTTCCTACTAAATCAAACTTCTATATAAGCAACCTAAATCTAAACCCTAAAGCCACACAAAAATATTCCTAAGACCGTCATGCTGTCAGTACTTAGCCTAGAATAGCCGCCATTCTCCTTCAACTAGAAAGCAAGTAGGAATTGCAAATCAAATCTAATTCAACTAAGAGAATTCAACGTTTACAACAAAGAAGAGTCATTCAAATTCAGAATACAGATCCCAGAACTCAAGACTAGCCTCCTTTTTGTAAGTCCAGTTATCATTTAGACCTAAACGATGTTAGAATTGTGACTAAATAACTGGATATAGAACATCACCTAATGTAAATCTATGCCTATCCTTTTTGTTAAAACTGAATTGATTAAGACTATGACTCTTATTATGTTTGTGATCATGTTGTATGTAATTTAATGATAAATGTTAAGTGCTTTGCAATGAATCCATATGTTGTATAATTCGCCAATGATATATTATGTTGTATACTTTGGCGATGACATATTATAATTTGGCGATGGCATATCATGTTGTGTAATTTGGCGATGACATACCATATTGTATAATTTGGCGATGGATATCATATTGAGTAATTTGGCGATGACATACCATATTATATAACTTGACGATGGATATCATATTGTGTAATTTGGCATTGACATACCATGTTGTATAATTTGGCGATGACATTTCATGTTGTATGATTTTGTAATGACACCTATATGTTTTATGACAATTTGGGAATTTTTCTATGTTTATGCAAGTTCAACCATGTTCACATATATGACCAAAACTACATGCTAATATGATTAGGTTCATGTTAGATTTGATCCAACTAATTTGCAAAGTTCACAACTACATGCCAAATTTTAAGTTTATGTAGTTCTATGTAAAACCCCTATTTCAGGATTCATGTTGAGTAGATCTAAATTTGCAGGTTCATAATTAAATGTATATTGTTCTATGCCAAGTTCATATGATGCATGTGCAGTTAGATCCATATTTTTATGATGTTGGAATTATTACATGTTCCTCTTTTTCCCCTTTTTGTGTATAAGTTAGGCTATGTATTGAGCCTAACATTTTATGTGATTTATGCGAACGTTTAACGGGGGTAACGTTGGGGGAAAAATTTGAAATAACATATAATTGGCATATTTGGCTCATAAACATGTAAATGTTTTTTGGCATAAAGTGGTATAAATTTTTATACCTAAAATTATGACCTTGATTTAAAAGAGAAAGTGGGGCTTGACTTGAATGACAATAATTTACATGTAAATAAAAAGAGGTAAATATGTAAATTTAGAAAAGATGAATATGCCTAACCTGAGGTTAGATTGAGTTACGGTGTAAGACTGGCCTGAACCCCCAGGCACATCCAGCAACCATAACAATATATATCTAATGTGGGAGGTTAGTGCATCGAGCCCAAAAGAACCCAAGGTTAGACTGAGTTGCAGTGTAAAACTGCCCGGACCCGACCGGCACATCCAGTAACCGCAACAATACCTGTCTAATGTGAGTGGTTGGTGCTTTAATGAATGAATTAAAGCTAAGTCAGGAATGGTTGGGTTAAGTTAATTAAGGCAACACTTAACCAATGCAACATGTTAACTAAACTGATGGGTGGGGTTCGGTTAACTTAGACATTTAACCAAGTTAACATGTTGATTAGAAAACCCTAGTAACGGGCACCCATTTCAGCAGTAACCCACATAAATGTAACATGGTACCCTGAACTAGGCAGGGTGGGGCACGATTACTGGGCTGATTATAAGCGGTCAAAACAACGGCAGTTGGTGCGTTAGTGTAGGTTCCGACGGAGTACGGGCGTGCACGTACTCCGGAGTGGAAAAAGCAGGCACTGGGCATCAGTAGTTATACACTGTGCATCTTGAATTGTGTCGGGTTGCCACTATAGGATTTGATACACCCCATGGTGGGACCAGCACAGGTATCTACAATTGAGCGGGGCCATAGGAGGCAAGTAGTAAATGCGTGCGAGTAGGAGCCGATCAATGAAAAGGGATCACTGGGTTTGAACTCATGATGATGGTTGAAATATCTAGTAGGTGCAGAGAATATGGACATGAGTGCGATAGAACGATTAGTTTATCTTGCCTTGTTTTTCTTTCCCTGTTTATCTTACCTTATCCAATGTTACCTTATTTCCTTGTTATTGTCCTGTGTCCAGCTTATTCAAGTCACGGTTCTCTTATCAGTTTACATGCTGAATAATCACCGGACTTACCAAACTTATGTCTGACCCATTTTCTTTCGCTCTCTTTTCTTCCGTTTCCCCCTCCCCCCGGTACCCAGGAAGGAATAGCTCAGCTTAATTTGGAACGTTCATCTTTCCAAGCTTGAAGACTCTGTGATGTATAGCTTGGAACCTCTTACCTTTGGCTATGGCTTTGGACACACTACTACTTGGGGATTTATGCAGCTTTTTTTTGTTTTATGCTTCTTTATGTAATAATCAAGACAGAGATTTTGATGTAATGATTTGGAAGTTGGTTTGAAACGGTTTGATGTAATGTTTTGTTATGGACAACATTTGAAATAAAGTTAGTTTTTCCGCTTCTTATATACATCTGTCTTGTAAATTATTTGTGTCTTTTACCTATAATGCTCCACCAAAGTTAAGGCATTCCCTTTGTGAGTGACCTTAACGAGGAGGGGTGTTTCACTTGGTATCAGAGCAAAGGTTTACCAGATCAGATAAAATTTTTGAAAACTGTTTTTCAAAAAGAAGTTTAAAGTAGCAATTTTCAAGAAAAAGTGTTTCATATTTTAAACAAGGCATAATCCCCCAAAGCCATATGCACTATCTTTCTATCCTTTGTTTTGAATCTTTCCTTTTTTTGTTTCAACATGTCTGGGGATCCTAACCTTCCAGAGGGCATGCCGGTAACTGGCTAGTTCAGAAGGTACCTAGAGGCTAGGGCCAATGCCGTAGGCCCAACAGACCTTCCTCCTCCCTCAGCTGCAGCGGTTCCTCCTCCTCCGCGTGCAAATGCTTTCTCAAAAATATGTAGGGACTTTCGAGCCATGGGTGGAAAGAACTTCAATGGAAATAAATCCTTCGTGGAAGCAAGAAACTGGCTCAAAGAAACTAAGGATTTGTTTGATATCTTCGAAGTGGATGATAGGTAGAAAGTACAGTTGGCAATATGGTTGCTTAAAGACGAAGCCCCCTATTGGTGGGAAGTCACTAACGCTGAAAGACCAATTGAAACTTGGATGGATTTTAGAATGAGTTTTGAAATGAAATTCATGTCACAAGATGAACGAAGTCTACAAATGGAGAAGTTCTTAGCTCTCAAACAGGAGAGTATGCCGGTCAAGGAATACGTTAACCAATTCAACCAGCTGGCTAGGTTCGGATTGGAGTTAGTGAACACTCCACATAAGAAGGCTCTCCGTTTTGTTAAAGGATTGAATGAGCCACTGCACAGCGTAGCTATGTCCCATATACCTATGGGTGCAACTTACGAGAGGCTGGTGGACATGACACTGTTACAAGAAGAAGATAAGGTTGGCAAGAAAGAGACAAAGGTGGAAGTACCTCAAGATAAGAAAGGGGAAGGATCACGGAGCAAGAAGACAGATTACAAGAAGGGCGGGAAGAACAACGAACCCCGTGACAAGAGGAAGTGTAATTTTTGTGGCATTCCTGGACATTTGGTTAAGGACTGCAGAAAGAAAAAGAGGAAGATGGATGGTTGTTTCCATTGCGGTGAGACAGGACACATGGCTAGGGACTTCCCATGAAAGCAAGGGCAAGGGCAAAGAGCTGGATCTATTCTGGAGGGCAGGTTCACGCTCTCATGGAACCTCCGCAAGAACGAGGTAGAAATGTTTCTGTTGAGAGTTTATTTTATCTTTTTGATCATCCTGTTCGTACACTCTTTGATTCTGGCGCATCGCACTCTTTTATATCTACTGCTTTAGTTGAATCTCTGCATCTAGACGTCAGTTTAGTAGAGGATCCCTTGGTTGTTTCAAATCCAATTGGGGGCTCAACTTATTTGTCAATGATTTGTTTGGATTTGGAAATTTCTATACTAAGTGTGGGGTTTAGATGCAACGCCTATGTTTTGGGCTTTACGGGCTATGGGTTGATTCTAGGCATGGATTGGCTATCCAGCAATGGTGCCGTCCTCGATTGCGAAAAGAGAGTGGTTAGACTCATGACTCGCCTCGGTAACACTCTCGAAATTTCTTGTAATCCCATGAACTCTGTTATGCTTAGCTATCTATAATCTCTTGATGCGTCTATTGAGAATTTGCAGTCTGTTAGAGTAGTCCATGAATACTCGGATGTCTTTGAAGAGGTGAAGGGGGTACCTATGATGCAGGAGATAGACTTTCGCATATACCTCGTTGATAATGCAAAACCCGTTTCTTTACCCATTAGACACATGGCTCCAAGGGATAGGAAAGAACTCAGCAAGCAAGTTAAAGAGTTGCCTGAGAAGGGGTTTATAGGGTAGAGTATTTCTGAATGGGGTGCTCCAGTAGTATTCGCAACCAAAGCAGACGGTTTGTTTCGCCTATGCGTTGATTATAGGGAGCTAAACAAGATGACCAAGAAGAATAGGCACCCACTTCCAAGAATAGATGACTTGTTCGATCAGCTTGTAGGTGCATCGGTTTTCTCCCAACTAGATCTGGCTACTGGGTTTCATCAGCTAAGAGTGGCTGCAGACAGTATTGATAAGACCGCGTTCAGAACCCCGGACGGTTTCTTTGAGTGGTTTGTCATGCCTTTCGGCTTGACAAATGCACCCGCTTATTTCGTTGACTTGATGAGCAGGGTGTTCAGGAAGTTCCTCAATAAGTTTGTGGTGGTCTTCGTAAATGACATTTTGATTTTCTCAAGGAGTGAGGAAGAGCATGCTCAGCATTTGAAAAAAGTCATGGACACTCTTCGAGCACATCAGTTGAAATCTAAATTCTCCAAATGCCATTTTTGGAGGAAAGAAGTGAGATTTCTTGGACATGTGGTATCCAAGGAAGGGTTAGCTGTGGACCCCGCGAAAGTAGTTACGGTGCAAGATTGGAAGGTTCCACGGAATGCGACCGAAGTCCGAAGCTTCCTCGGGCTAGCTGGCTTTTACCGAAAGTTCATCAAAGACTTTGCGAAAATCTCAGCTCCTCTTACAAAGTTGACGAAGAAGAACCAACTTTCAATTGGGATTTGGATTGCGATATTGCTTTTCAACGATTAAAGAGAGCTCTAACAATAGCCCCAGTTCTGACATTGCCGGATGGGAGCAAGATGTTTACCGTATACACAGACCCCTGTGGTATGGGACTAGGTGCTGTCTTGATGCTTGAGGGGAAGGTAGTAGCTTATAGAGGCAGACAGTTAATAGTACATGAGAAAAACTACCCAACCCACGATCTAGAGTTGGTTGCCATCGTCTTTGCGCTTAAGTCTTGGCGCCACTATCCCCTAGGTGAGAAGTTTGAATTATATACTGACGATAAATCGTTGAAGTACCTTTTCTCGCAGAAAGATCTTAACTTGAGGAAACAAAGGTGGATGGAATTCTTGGCATCCTACGATTTCGAGATTTCCTATACCCCTGACAAGGGCAACGTTGTAGCAGATGCCTTGAGTAGGAAGAAGCTGACCTTAAGCCCTCTCTTTGTAGAAAGGCAGAGCTTGGAATACATAGCCAACTTTGACTTTAGACCCTCCATCGATCATGTGACTGGTTTGTTAGCATCACTAGAGGTGCGGCCTACTCCTTTAGACTCAATAGGAACCGCACAACGTGAAGACCCTCAACTAGTTGATGTGACAGATAAGTTATTAGGGGTGAGACTTCTAGTCACCTCAATAGATATTCTATCGATGATAAAGGTTGGTTAAGGCGGGATGGAAGGCTATGCGTCCCACAAGCAAGGGATTTGGTTAATAAGGTTCTCGAAGAGGCACACCATTCCAAGTTGACTATACACCCAGGTAGAGACAAGATGTATAAAGACATAAAAAGAGTTTTCTTTTTGAAATGGCATGAAGAGGGATGTAGCTGAATTCGTCTCTAAGTGCTTAATATGCCAGCAAGTCAAGGCGGAGCAAAAGAATCCCGGTGGTTTGCTTCATCCTCTAGAGGTCCCACAGTGGAAATGGGATAGCATTTCAGTGGAATTTGTCGATGGGCTACCTAGGTCAAGAAGGGGCAATACCAATATTTGGGTAATAGTGGACAGGCTCACAAAAAGCGCTCACTTTATACCCGTTAAGAGTAAGAGGACTGCCTCATCTTTAGCATCCATTTATCTTAAAGAGATAGTTCGACTCCATGGGATACCCTCCAACATTATAAGTGACCGAGATCCTATTTTTATGCGCGAGTTTTGGAAGAGCTTGCAAGAGGCTGTAGGCATACACCTATGCTTAAGCACGGCCTATCACCCCCAAACCAATGGTCAGACGAAAAGGGTGAACATAGTATTAAAAGTCCTCTTGAGATTATGCATTCTTGACTTTGGAGGAACATGGGAGGATCATCTTCCTTTGGTGGAAGTTTGTCTACAACAATAGCTACCAAGCCAACATAGACGTGGCACCCTTCGAAGCTTTATATGGAAGACCATGCCGATCACCAACTTGTTGGTGGGAGTCTACAGACAAGCTCATATTTGGACCAGATATGATTAGAGAAACTTCAGAGAAAGTGGACTTGATACGAAGAAGAATGAAGACTGCCCAAGATAGACAGAAGTCCTACACAAATAAAAGAAGGACCGACCTTGAGTTTGAGGTTGGGGTCAGGGTTTTCCTTAAAGTATCTCCTTTGAGGAACGTCGTTCGCTTCGGATCTGTAGGAAAGTTGGCACCAAAATTTGTAGGGTCGTTTCCTATCATTGAGAAGATTGGGAAGATGGCTTACAAAGTAGAGCTGCCCGAAAGATTGGCTAGAGTTCATAATGTCTTTCACATTTCTCACCTACGAAAGTGCTTACATGAGTCTGCAGAAGTGGTGGAACCAAGCATATTAGAGGAAGTAGAAGTAGAACGAGAGGCGACCGTGAGAAGTGTTCCAACTTGTATCTTGGGTACAGAAGTAAAAAAGCTACGCAATCGGGAAGTCAAGCTTGTTAAAGTTCAATGGAGTGACGCTGAGGAAGACACGACTTGGGATACTGAGGTCAAGATACGCGTAGCCTACCCTTTTCTTTTTGAGGGCACATCTTTGATCTCGTTTTCCTTAAGTTTGTTCATGTTCGTAACTATCTTTTTAGTATTTTCCTCAGTGTTGTTCTTGATCCTTAGGTAGAAACCAATGGATGTAAAAATGTATTTGAAACATGTTATGATTGATGGTCGCAAGTGGTTGCAAGTGATTGCTAGTGGTTGCTCGTGGATGCTTATACACACATTAGGTGTTAGATCAGCTCAGTCACTTTCATATTGCATATATGTACTTGTATATGATTGAAACTTGATGTGTTATCATGTGTATGTTGCATTTGTATGAATGATTGTGCACTCATGTAGAAAGTATAATTAGGGATGATTGCATACATAATGGACTCATGGCACCGACATGAATTGCATTAAGGAGGTCAACTGAATCAGTAGACCGCCTGATTTTGCATTAGATAAGGACACGTACACACACTATGCATATGATCATGAAGCATTAGAAGTCTTTTAAGGACAATGGACGCCTGTGTTTGATGGTTGAGTAGATGGATGATTGGATGGTAGGATATACGTTCTTCTTGACTTGAAGATTTTGGGGACGAAATCCTTTAAGGAGGGGAGAATGTAACACCCCATATTTTCTGTAAACATTAAAGTTACGAATTAAAGAATAATTAATGACAAAATATAAGAATTAAGGGAAACAGGTTACAGCATTGCGTTCGTCTCGAAATTCTGCTTGGGATAGAGTTCGAGTTTGTGTGAAACGGACTCCGTATGAAGGAGTTATGACCTTCAGAAGAGTCGAGAATTCAAATAAACAACTCAGAATAAAGTTCAGAAAATTCAAAATTCGAAATAAGAAGCAGAAGCGGGCCGGGCGGGAATTTTCCCACCTAAGGCCAGGTCGACCAGGAGGTCGACCTCCCCCCATACAGGTCGACCAGGGGGTCGACCTTCCCCTCGGGTCAGATCTGAAATCTGACGTATTTTCTCCTGTGACGAATTGTTGTGTCATTAGGGCTTGTGTGGCAGGTTCTGGTTGGTTCTCTTAGGTTTGAATGGCTTTGATTTGCTCTAGGTTTATCTGACGGTTCCTATTAAATCAAACTTCTATATAAACAACCTAAATCTAAACACTAAAGCCACACAAAAATATTCCTAAGACCGTCATGCTGTCAGTACTTAGCCTAGAATAGCCGCCATTCTCCTTCAACTAGAAAGCAAGTAGGAATTGCAAATCAAATCTAATTCAACTAAGAGAATTCAACATCTACCACAAAGGAGAGCTATTCAAATTCAGAATACAGATCCCAGAACTCAAGACTAGCCTCCTTTTTGTAAGTCCAGTTATCATTTAGACCTAAACGATGTTAGAATTGTGACTAAATAACTGGATATAGAACATCGCCTAATGTAAATCTATGCCTATCCTTTTTGTTAAAACTGAATTGAATAAGACTATGACTCTTATCATGTTTGTGATCATGTTGTATGTAATTTAATGATAAATGCTAAGTGCTTTGCAATGAATCCATATGTTGTATAATTCGTCAATGACATATTTTGTTGTATACTATTGCGATGACATAAATTGGTGACGACATATTATAATTTGGCGATGGCATATCATATTGTGTAATTTGGCGATGACATACCATATTGTATAATTTGGCGATGGATATCATATTGAGTAATTTGGCGATGACATCCATATTATACAACTTGGCGATAGATATCATATTGTGTAATTTGGCAATGACATACCATGTTGTATAATTTGGCAATGACATTTCATGTTGTATGATTTTTTAATGATACCTATATGTCTTATGACAATTTGGGAATTTTGCTATGTTTATGCAAGTTCAACCATGTTCACATATATGACCAAAACTACATGCTAATATGATTAGGTTCATGTTAGATTTGATGCAACTAATTTGCAAAGTTCACAACTACATGCCAAATTTTAAGTTTATATAGTTCTATGTAAAACCCCTATTTCATGATTCATGTTGAGTAGATCTAAATTTGCATGTTCATAATTAAATGTGTATTGTTCTATGCCAAGTTCATATGATGCATGTGTAGTTAGATCCATATTTTTATGATGTTGGAATTATTACATGTTCCTCTTTTTCCCATTTTTGTGTATAAGTTATGCTATGTATCGAGCCTAACATTTTATGTAATTTATGCGAACGTTTAACGGGGGTAGCATTGGGGGAAAAATTTGAAATAAAATATAATTGGCATATTTGGCTCATAAACAAGTAAATGTTTTATGGCATAAAGTGGTATAAATTTTTATACCTAAAATTATGAACTTGATTTAAAAGAGAAAGTGGGACTTGACTTGAATGACAATAATTTACATATAAATATAAAGAGGTAAATATGTAAATTTAGAAAAGACGAATATGCCTAACCCGAGGTTAGATTGAGTTACGGTGTAAGACTGCCTGGAACCGCCCAGCACATCCAGCAACCGTAACAATATATATCTAATGTGGGAGTTTAGTGCATCGAGCCCAAAAGAACCCGAGGTTAGACTGAGTTGCGGTGTAAAACTGCCCGGACCCGACCGGCACATCCAGTAACCGCAACAATACCTGTCTAATGTGAGTGGTTGGTGCTTTAATGAATGAATTAAAGCTAATTCAGGAATGGTAGGGTTAAATTAATTAAGGCAACACATAACCAATGCAACATGTTAACTAAACTGATGGGTGGGGTTAGGTTAACTTGGACACATAACCAATTTAACATGTTGATTAGAAAACCCTAGTAACTGGGACCTATTTCAGCAGTAACCCACATAGATGTATTATGGTACCCTGAAATAGGCAGGGTGGGGCATGATTACTGGGATGATTATAAGCGGTCAAAACAACGGCGGTTGGTGCGTCAGTGTAGGTTCCGACGGAGTACGGGCATGCACGTACTCCGAGTGGAAAAAGCAGGCACTGGGCATCAGTAGTTATACACTGTGCATCTTGAATTATGTTAGGTTGCCACTATAGGATTTGATACACCCCATGGTGGGACCCGCATAGGTATCTACAATCGAGCGGGGCCATAGGAGACAAGTAGTAAATGCGTGCGAGTAGGAGCCGATCAATTAAAAGGGATCACTGGGTTTGAACTCATGATGATGGTTGAAATATCTTGTAGGTGCAGAGAATATGGACATGAGTGCGATAGAACGATTAGTTTATCTTGCCTTGTTTTTCTTTCCCTGTTTATCTTACCTTATCCAATGTTACCTTATTTCCTTGTTATTGTCCTGTGTCCAGCTTATTCAAGTCATGGTTCTCTTATCAGTTTACATGCTGAATAATCACTGGACTTACCAGACTTATGTTTGACCCATTTTCTTTCGCTCTCTTTTCTTCCGTTTCCCCCTCCCCCCAGGTACCCAGGAAGGAATAGCTCAGCTTAATTTGGAACGTTCATCTTTCCAAGCTTGAAGACTCTGTGATGTATAGCTTGGAACCTCTTACCTTTGGCTATGGCTTTGGACACACTACTACTTGGGGATTTATGCAGCTTTATTTTTTTATGCTTCTTTATGTAATAATCAAGACAGAGATTTTGATGTAATGATTTGGAAGTTGGTTTGAAACAGTTTGCTGTAATGTTTTGTTATAGACCACGTTTGAAATAAAGTTAGTTTTTCCACTGCTTATATATATCTATCTTGTAAATTATCTGTGTCTTTTACCTATAATTCTCCACCAAAGTTAAGGCATTCCCTTTGTGAGTGACCTTAACGGAGGTGGGGTGTTTCATGGAATTAAGTGGAATTAACTATGATATGCTAACTTGTCTAGTACAATAGTTATGCAAGTAAAAACTAAGCTATAGAGATATATCACAAATGAATAAAAGCAGTAAGTAAAGACGCCAGGAATTTTATACTGGTTCGGACTTCCCGCCCTACGTCCATTCCCGAAGCTTCTCTTTGGAATTCACTAACAACGCCCTCTCTTCACTTGGAGGAATAGGTCACAATACACCCGAGCACCAACAAGGATGTCCCCCCCCCTTGAGCACCAACACAAGACTCCACAATTACCAAGATTTTTGACTTCTGAATGTGTTCTCGTATCAACACTGAATAGTCACGATTAAGTACACCCTTCCTATAATCTTATCCTTAAGTATATGATGTGTATGTGAAGATTGAAGGATGTATATTACTAATTGAATCAAGAAATACGAAATAATTTCAATGATTTCAACAAGTAACTTGAATATTAGAGAGTTTTTAGAATGCAGAGAGTATAGAGATGTAAATCAAAAACTAGAATAGAATAATTAAGAGTCAGTGATTTGGAAAACATTTTTGTAGTGTATATATAGTTGTAGAAGAGTAGTAATCTTTCACGAAGAGTTTCAGCGAAGAATTGCATCTATTTCTGTTCATAAACGAAGAGGATTCTCTTCATGAAAGGAGGTGAATTTCATGAAAATGACTGTTGTTTTGGATCAGTCAACTGGTCTGAAAACCACCAGTCAACTGGTTAGAAATAAAGTAAAACGCTTATATTTAAAAAGTAACAAAAACTAGCTGTTACTATACAGAAATTCACTGACCCGTCGACTGGTCTATTTCGAACCAGTCGACAAGTTCAGTTAATTTATGTTCAGTCATGGCTGTTAATAGCAGTATCATATATATATATATATATATATATATATATATATAATTTATGTATTGTGCATTTGTGTTATACTTTGATGATAGATTTTAACATATATCTAACACAACTCAATTCATATATAACAAACTTAGCTTTTTGATGAGATCTTCATTGTTTTCCATTTCTTTATTATCATGAATCGAAAATATCGTGAATCAACAGGTAGGTCATCTAAGCCTTTTGGTTTTCAAGTGGTGGCACCAACAGACCACCTCTAGAATATGCCCAAGCGTAGGTAGGTTGGGCTAAGTCTTTTGGACCTCAGATGATTCCAACGGACAGCCGTCTAAATACGCCTGAGTGTAGGTAGGCAGGGAGAAACTATCAGGTTTATGGAGCTTACCCCCAGGTTTGAGGGTAAGTGGTTGGTGAGATCGCTTGGTTACAATTTCAGTAGCGGTACTTCGGACAACAATTACATCAAAGTAAACCAGGCTAACAATTTGAATAGTATGTTGAAGTACATGCTCGAAAACAAACAACAAGAATAACCCAACAAGATGAAGCGTTATGGCGTCATTGATTCGAGCTACTTATTGATGTTGCAAAATTGCTTAGTTGAAAGGGAGATCCTGTAGGATATAGTCAACCACTGTCTGGTTGAATGAAGTTCATGGTGAGCGTTGGACGGCTCGGGAACTTCGCTCGGAGGATCTTTTTTGTACTACTTAAGACTCTGATGGCAGACAAGCTCTTCAAGCATAGAGTAATTTTCAAATGGAGGATTTTAGGGGATATCTTCGTCATTGTCATCTTGAGAATGTTCATTGGGAAGATTAGAATCAGAGTCATTAGTGTTTTGGACTTCGTTTTAATGTGAATTGTGCAGATGACCAGGTTGAGTAGCTCGATTTCTACGCGCCTCTTCTTTTCTTAGGAACTGATTGGCTTTCTCATAGAACACTTCAAAAGTCTTCGGTTGCTTTTGGTCAATCCACGCTCTGAATTTCGAATTGGGAAGTGCACCCTTGGCAAGATGGAAGAGGACGTTCGAGGGGCAGGATTCTCGATTTCTACCAAGGCAGTGTTGAATATTCCAAGATACCTTTTAAGAGTCTCATTGGTGCCTTGGAAGATATTCGTGACCGAGAGGAATTCTTTGGGTATTGCATCATGCTTTTAGAATTGCGCGACCAAATCCCTTACGAGTTGGTCAAAAGTCGAGATGGATGCTGATAGGAGTCGAGAGAACCTTGATAAAGCAATGCCTTCAAGAAATATGGGGAAGCGCTTGCACTTTATGGCATCAGTAGAGTGGGATGAATCCATATGCCTTTCGTAGAAGTTTATAATGTTTCGAGGATCAGAGTTCCTCGAGTAAACCGTGAGTCGTGGCATATCGAAGTGTTTAGGCCATTTTGGCATTAAGGATAGCTGGAATGAAGGGGTTGTGGCTCGTACTGGTTTCTCAGATGTTGGTGACATTCTCAGGCGTTCCCTTTTGATCCTTCGAACCATGCCAGTGAGAACTGGAGCTTGGGTCTCTGTCGGATTCCAACGGTCATAACCCAAGAGAAGATTGTAGAGCTTAGGGTTTCTTCTCGGAGGAATGTCTTCATTGTTTTGTTAGTCTTCAACCCTGATTCTATGATTATGTGGAGGTTGGTTAAGGTGAACATGGGCCTGGTTTGTTGCTAGAAGCGTAGGCACTAAGTCGGGACTTGTGGCATTTTGTGTCTACCTTGTAGGGGTATCAGCACTAGTCCCTTGATTGAGATTAGGCCCAACCCGGGAATGGTTGGGATGACGCATTCCCACTTTGATTCTAGCCCCACCACGGATGACTCTACGACGACAGATTTGGTTATTGTCGAGAAGATCGGAAGTGTACCCTGAGGAGACGTGGTTTGGAGGAGGCTGAGTACTCTTATTTGCTGGAATAGCATCTCGTTGAGCATTCCATTGGAGTAGTTGGATCAACTCCGCATTCTTCCTGAATCGAGCGTCAAGCTATCGTTGAAGTTTTTCCAATTCCCTTCGAGAAATTGAATTGGAGTAATCGGAGCCCTGGGGATAGAAGGAAGAGCCACATTGGCAATTGCAAGGATATTAGAGAGAGAGGCTACTAACAGAAAAGGGCTTTTTGATTATTATGATATGGTCTGCCAATGATGGGTCTTCCCTTATTCACCATTATTAACATATTCATGGGGTATATCTTATGGAATTTGAGTAGCACTATAAACTTGCAGTCGAAGAATGACGGGAAAAGGTGTCAGCTTTCTTAAGTTTGAGCGAAGGTATTGACCGTAGGTGTTGTAACACCCCGTAAAATTCATAATTATTAATAATAAATAAATAATTAAAAATAAAAGATTAAATAATATGGCTGGAAAATGAGATTTCGCAACTTTAGGAATTTGGCTACGAAATTCTTTTATTTGGATTCGTGGCGAAATTCTAAATCGTTTTCATATGTATTATGCTGAAAACGGTCAATGTATGAAGAAGTTACGAACGAATGAATTAGGACCGTAAAACGCATATATATATATATAATTAATTAAATGAATAATATGTATATATGTTCAAGATAAATTCAAAACAAAGAGAGAGAATTCAAATTTTGAATGGAAGATAAGACCTGTGGGACATAGTATATTGTATATATGGAATCAGAATAAGGGATTAAGGAACGTATTAAATAAAATAAACAAATCAGCAACGCAACCTTATTAGGTGTTCCAGCCCCAAAGGGGTCGACCTCCCCCCTTTAGGGGTGTCGACCGCTAGGGTCGACCGCTTGGCGGCTAGACAACCCAATAAATCTAGCTGGTTAGGTTTTTTTAGAAGGATATATATAAAGACTGGATTAATTCTAACTAATCCAACGGTCTTCGCTAGCACGTGCAACTATATAGAGCCCTTCATACCACACACTATAACCCTAACCATTCTTTTCCTCTGCCTCCATGCTACCTCTCTACCATTACTAAATTCTAGAGAAAATAAAAAAAAGGGTAAGGATTTCTTCTATTTCTCCAATCCTATTCTTAAGCCCTCTCTATTATAATTCATATAGGTTTAGTATTCTGGAATTTGTTATAAATATATGTACATGAGATTAATACATGTCTCTGATATATATATATATATATATATATATATATATATATATATATATATATATAGGAGGATTATTGGGGCACGTTGAACGCAAAAAAAATAAAAGTGCAGATCTAGATCTACTGTAGATTTCTCTCTTTCTGCCTAGATCTGTGAGTAGAATATAGTTTACTTTGGCATATTCATGTTTTTATTAGATTATCATGTTGATAGATATGCCTAAGAGGATTTGGAAATTCGATAGCAAAAACACTAAAACCCCAAATCCTCTATCTTGTAATTTCATGTGGATTGTCATGATTATTTAGGTTTTGTGGACTTTTGATTTAAATATTGGGTTGAAGATGAAAGTGGGTGTTGCTATTATTATTTTTATTTTGTATAATTTTTAGTTATTAAACATTTGATTTTAACCTAAAAGGGTTTAGATTTGGGTATTTCACGATTTAATTAGATTTGGATTCTATACTGAATCCTCATGTATTCATACTTGAAGTATGTCAAATATAAATGTTTTTATGTGCATAATACCCAAAAAGGGGTGAATCGGACAAAGTAGAAATTATAAACATACAAGTGTAAATGTATGAAATACTCTATTTTTAATCTAGTATTGAAGTCATTCCAACAAGCCTACAATGCAAGTTAAAATTGTATGTATGTATGTTTTCCATCCACCGCTATTTGTTATCTTATCATTATGCCATCATGACTATGTAGTAGAGGTAAAAGTATGGAAAACCAAACCTGTATGCCTTGAATTGGACAAATGGACAATTTCCACCTTGTTAGAACGTTTCATCATTTACTCGAATATTTACGTTAACTAGGCATTATCATTATTATACTTATATAAACATAATTAATGTTATATTAGCGAAATAAATGCGATTAGGTTAGGATTCGAATTTGAAATGTCCCCATAATAAATATATATCGATTGCTTGTGTATGCATATTAAGAATGGCTTTAATATATATAAATAGTGAAACATAGACATGAGGTTAGTTGCCATTTATGGTACAGGCCTACCCGGAACCGATCAGCAAATCTAGCAACCATAAGGGGGACCAACTAATGTGAGATGTCTAGGTGCCATGGGCCATTCAGAAACTTAGTACACTAGACACGAGGTTAAGGCAACTTGTAATAGAAGCTTGCCCGGAACCGACCAACATATCTAGCATCTACAGATGTATGGTTTAATGTGAGAGGTCTAGTGTGTATATATATAAATCTATTATGTGAGAATAGGCAGGTTTACTATGCCTTGAGAAGGTTTTAAGTGGCTGACTCACTTTTCATCTAGTTTGGGTATTAAGTGGTTAGGACTAGGATCTCTCTGAAGGTTTATTCCTTGGAGAGGAACCAAAGTTATGGGACCCACCCTTATTAGATTTGAAGTAGGTCTTTGGATCCTCCTTCTGTAAAAGTTATTAGGCATAAACAGTAACGGAGTAGGGTAGTTCACGGGGATGTTAACTTCCTCTAGAAGCTTGTGAGAGATAAACTAGGGACAAATTGGTAATTTAAAAAGATGTGGCCATTACATGCTCACCAACTGTCTAAGGGAAGTCTTAAGCGACATAGGTACCCTACCGGGTAATATTAGTTAAGTAGTAACGTTCTCACTACTACTTCTTATATTATAAATGAGAGAATAGACTTAAGAATGTTGACGTACTAGGACAGGGTCTGAAAGGGCTTGGGTTCAGCCTAAGGGTTATAAGAGATCATAAGAATCCACCTTCAATAGGGCCAAAGTGACCGTGAATGCCACCTCGTCGGGTCTTTACCCTAAAAAGACTAATGGGAGATTGACTTGGATATCCACCCTATTGGTTAGAAACATGTTGTTTGTTGTGGGCTGCGTAGACATACCTAGACATATGTAAACTACTAAAAATATAGGGTATAGAAGTTAAGTAACGCTATATTTCAGTCACACAAAACTTTATGTTCTGACTCCTCTCCTCAACATATGCAACAGGTCAGTAGATGGGGTAAAAGCCATGGATGAAGTGATGATTAATGCTGATGAAGAAGACGAATTTGTTATGCTATTATTAGTAGTTACTGCTTTACTTCTTTTGGAAACTTGTGAGAATGAACTAATTGATGTACCTATGGAACAGATGTAACTATGACTATTGTATTTCTGTGGTTTTGAATTAAATGGTACATATTTTTATTAATATATTTTCTCTTCCACTGGGTGAGATTTCCATTTGAAGTATCTGTACATGTATATATTCTGTGCAAATGTAATCCTTACAGGAACCAATGACAAATTTAGAATGGATCTAAGTTTCGATGAGCCTTTTCTGGGTCGAAATTTAGGCCCACTCTGGGCAGGTTGTTCCATATTGTATCAGAACATAGGTTACCCGATTATAAGGGATTTATATGTATGGGAGACGTATTTGTATATTGAAAAAGATTTTTCAAACTTCAAATATATATAATATATATTTACCCCAATAAGCATACACATTTATACTAGGCATCTTTATTATCTTCTTCTTTTTCATCTTAAATACTATCGCAGGAATATCCACTAAGGGGATTCTTCCTTTTCTTTTCAGATAGTAGAATGGCTGAAAACCCAACTGAGCAAAGTAACTAGGCAAGGCCCAGATACTTGCCAGAATGTTTTCAATAGTATCTATGTACCGTTGAACAAGTCCCTATTGCCAATCCTGCTTAGGCGGCACTCTACTGAGGTAGCCTTTGACTTTTCCCGCCTTTGTCAGATTTACACGCATCTTGGAGGGAAATCATTTTCTGGAAAAGAAAGTTTTACTAGTACCCAGTCATGGCTAATGAACCGTGAAAGAATTTTCGAAGCTACTGGATGGCTTAATGAGGTTAAGAAAAGAATTGTATCTTGGCATTTGAAGGATGAGTCCCTTGAACGGTGGAACTTAATATCGGTGGAAAACGAGGGCCGGATATTTATGTGGGCCAAATTCAAAACCCTTTTTGAAGCAATGTTTTGTCAAGGGCAGAAATGACTATCCAACTAGAGAAATTCATCCACCTCAAGCAAGGAAGCTTGAGCCGGCAAGAGTATGTATCCAAATTCACCAAGTTATGTAAATCTGGAAGAGGATTGGTAGACACTCCCCATGAACAAAGCCCTTATATTTGTTAAATGACTGAACTCCCGTTGAAGGAAACTCTATTGGCCCAAATGCTTGGGGAAATTTTGAGACTCTAGTTGAGACAGCTATTTTATGCATGACGGAAGGCACCAAAGAGGATAAGAGAGCACTACACCATATTAGCGAATTTGGCACACAGGGATGCGGATATACAATTAGGCTATAAGCCGTATCAAATTTGATAGTGCTCAAAGCCTACCAAACTACATTTTGCGATCCGCACCACCCCAAATACCCTTAATCTGACCGTCCATCGACGAAGCCCCGAACCAGTTCATTTGATATGGCTTTGGACCGTATGAAATGCGTATCAATTTTTTCCCTCCATACCTCCACTCTGGCACAATCGAGTTTTACTACATCAAAACTTTCTGCCTAATCATCCCCCTTTTTATTTTGCAATGGCGGGCGACCACCGAATTTAGGGTTTTGGTACTCGACCGACTTCCTTTGTCAATAAGCCATCAACTGCAGTCCATGAATTATCGTCAGCTTGCGCTGCCTTCAGCTGACCGGCGAAGCCTCGGTCTACCCTATCCATCCTTCTCGTCGCCACTAGAGGTGAGTACTAGATCACGGTTAAATTTAAATATGAATTGGGTTTAATTTGGGTTTAATTTGAATTTGAATTGGAGTATTTGGGCTATATCGATGTTGGCTAAATTATATCTTAAGTGGAAAGTTCAATTACATGGGATTCCGAAGAGTATTGTTTCCCATCGAGATTCATCATTCACTAGTGGATTGTGGAAGAGTTTGCAATAGACGTTGGGAACCGAGCTATGTGTGAGTACGATTTATCATCCCCAGACTGATGGCCAGATTGAGAGGGTTAATCGAGTATTGAAAGACCTTCTTAGAGCTTGTGTATTAGATTTTGTAGAATCGTAGAAGGACCGTCTGCATTTAGTCGAGTTTTCTTCCAATAACAGTTACCAGTCGAGTATTGGAATGGCACCTTATGAGGCACTGTATGGTAGGCAGTGTAATTTGAATTTCCATGCCTTAGTTCTAAAATATGAATGACAAAGAGTTACATATGCTTGTCTACTTAGAATTCATGCTGCTATTGTGTTCAAACTAGGTATTATCCCCAGTTTTATAGTGCGGCAATGTATTTTCTATCATTTACTTGTGCAGTATTTGTCTACCTTGAATTCAGACACTTTTACTTGTGCTGCTCTCCTCATTTGTGTGTATTATTGCACCAAGCACACTGATCCTTACTGATCTGAAGTGCATGTGTCATTTCTTGCTTGAGCCAAAAAAAATCATGTGGTATGATTTGAGAACTGAAGCATACTAGTTCTGTTGACTGAGCTGCATGTATTTGGTAATTGATAATGAGAAATTTGTGTGATTGAGTAGAAATGTCGGTGACGGATGCATGAATGAAAATAGAATCGCATTTATAGGTTAAGATTTAGTCAATTTGTTAGGTGTGTCACGTGTGTCACACTACGTGTAAAGGCGTAAAACTGCCTTTCCATTTATGACTTGCTGCCTTGAACCAAGTTGCTTTGTGCTCATGTAACCAATCATTTTTGTTAGAGGAAGTGTCATCATTTTGTTCTTTGAATGGTATCGTTGTACCTAACATTGATGATGAGTATGTAGCTCGTAAATGTTCAAGACGGAGAGTTGAAAAAATTACAAATTTACATCACATACTGAGACGACCCGAACTTCCCCGTGAAGGAAAGCACGGATAGAATTGAGTACAAGACGAATCAGAACGCAGACAGAAGAACATTTCATTGTTTATTACAACAATTCCATCAGAATACAAGAGTATACAGAGCACGAATAAATATACATTCAACAAATATCAGAGATTACAATAAATTACATAGCAGCGGAAAACAATACAAAACATAATAGAAAGTAATACACAGATACAGAGCTTTCCGAGCATCGTTCCAGCTGTAAATCAGGATCTTGTGAATATAAATCTGCAAAACCAAAACTACTAGTTGCTCGTGTCAAAATAAGGACACCCAGAGTTTAGGTTAAAACAATAAACTCCAGGTCAGTCATGTGACTGGTGTGAGAACTAAAACAGTTATTAATCTTTATTTTTAAAGAGAGTAATTCAAGGGACCACGCCGTATAACACGGAACGGGTTTCCTCCCAAGAATACCAGTGCATATAAATGAACAGCGTAATGCTTTTTCGAAAAATGAAGCTATTATAAGACCCAGGTCCCATCACACAATGCAACGCAAGCCGGAGGACAGGGTTTTCCCTTATAATAGCCAAATAATGCTTGATGCGTTTAGAAACAAATCATTTGATACTATTATAAGTGTATAGTGTCAAAACATTTCCAATCATAAATATCAATCCTAGGCGGCATGGGTACCATCTATCATGTCACCATACTAGGCTCTACAAATAAAACCGCAATGTCACGTATTGGAAATTGGATTTCCGTTAAGAGTCGAGGCAAGGGGAAAGCTCCTCTCCGTTCGAGACACTCTAGCAAATGTCTCAGGACCCCACTGTGATCCTTGGAATCGGTTGGGCCGGTCCTCACCCAACTTTGGAGGATCAGTTATTCCTGAACACACGTTTCTCAGTCCTAACAGACCTATATCTGAGCCGCCTCGCATTCCAACAACCACACAGGTGAAAAGTATATATAAATGTCAGCCAGTTTAAGCACTGACACCACCACTAGCTAGAAAGAAACGTCGTGTTCTCGCAACGGTCCGTATCCCGTTTTTGACTCATACCGAGGTGTGAGGCTCGCGAATTCACGCTATACACAAAGCTATGCCACACAGGTTGTGCTTTGATCATCAACCACAAGACTTTGCTTTTCAACAGAAGCCTTGATCATCTGCCACTTAGGCGTGCCACACAGGCAATTCACTCCATGCGACTGATGTCCATCGATATACAACCTCTGAGCTCATACGTCTCAGAGAAGGGCGTTAAGCAAGAGAATAAATTCTCCACCGCCAAACAGATGTATATTTAATAGAGATCAATCAACACAGAATAAAATCCAATGTCAGACACATAGTCCATTTACAAGTTCGTTTTGGGTCTGAACGAAACCGGAGGCACTTTCCTCGCATATCCATCGATCTCCAAGTACGTCTGGACGATCACCAACTGATTCCCTCATCTTGGGTGTACAGCCCAATCAGGATCATCAGTAATCACCCAAATGATGTGAAGACTTCTGGTCTTCAACCACCGTCTTCATCTTCGACTTCACGTCGAATTGGTTATTCAGAATGGGTATAAACCCGGCCTTTCTGAATAACCCGCGTATATAATAAACACGTGCTACACAAACACAACATACGCCTCATTCCAATTCAGAATATTCTTTTTACTCAAATTTCCACATTCTTAGGGAAAGGTTCCCATTAATTTTATCAAAGATAAATTCTTCTAAATTTATTCTTTAATCTTCCTTTGGATATCATTTCAAACCATATTATGGTTTTCCAATCTAGTCGGGATTAGCGAACCACACCGAAGTAATTATTTATTTTATTTCCCAATGCCAACCTATTCGTCCCATGGAGCAAAACTGGTAATACTCCATATCTAACACCACGGGGTTATAGGTAAAATTAATTACCATTTCACGTTCAAATCTAATTAAAGATTTAACTATCGCTTTGGAGCAAAACTGGTGATACTCCATTCCAAATCACTTCAGTATAATTAAAGATTCATTAAAACTCTACTTAGTTTTAATCTTCCCAATAATCACTACCAGTGATTATTTTACTTGGGAAAACACATCCTGTCTTTAACTGGGTTAAAGAACCAATGTCATTTAAAACACGGTTCACGATAAATCCAAAATCACATTCATTAATTATCGGGTTAAAGAACAAGTGTTATTTAAAACACCATTCACGATAAACCCAACAATCAATTCAAATTCAATTCCAATTAAATACCATTTAATTGGTACACTTCATTAAATCTAAATAGAAAGATTTAATCTGTTTCTCAACTGGGCTTAAGAATCAGTGTTAATGAAGACACCATTCACGACAACCCAAATCACGTTTGATATTAAATACAAGGCTCTGAATTGAAAATATACTGGCTTATATTCAATATCAAATTCTGAAACCAACAATTATTGTATTGGAAATAACGATATGAATATATCTTTCAAATTTCCACAACCATATCTGTATAATCACAAAATCCAACATCGAAATATTCCAAAGATAATTTCGATTCAAATCCATTCCAATTCAAGTATTGGAAATACCTGGTTATTTTTAAAACCACTTTCAAAATCAATTTATTTATTTCAAAAATAAATTGATTCTAATTTTAGTCCAAAACTAGTTCATTTTGATAAAAATCTATTTTTATCTTTTCAAATATGGAAATTTTCATCCTAATTCTTCACAAACCATTTCTTATGATTTTACACAAATTATTGATATTTTTAATAATTTTATAAAAGCCCATACAGTCGATTTCCTTCAACGACCATCAAACTACACTTACAACGACCTTTTCCAAATTTGATTTGGACATAATTCCAAATCCAACCGTTAGATTTCAAATTTCTAATATTCATTGGAAAGCTCTTTTCTATACGAACCCAACGGTTCCGATTTCAGGAGAATCCGACGGTCGGATCTCCCGTAACGTCAATTCGAAGTCAATGGTCGAAATTCACGAGCTGCCGCGGCGCGGCGCGTTCTATTCAGGCCATTATATATATAATATATATATATTTCGCCGATTTCCTTTTAAAACGAATTTTATAAATTGTTTTAAATTCGTTTTCAAAACAAATTCAACTTCATATTCAATTTCAAATCAAAATTGAATATTTCATATCATTACTATATAAATGATAATATTTTCAAAACGTTATATTTTGAAATCACTTCCTTTTCTATATTCATTTTAAAAACGAATATAATCGATATAAATATCGCTCACGTCAAAATGGCGCATCTCTAATCAACACGGCTTTATATATTTCAATAACTTCGTTATTTTATTCAACAAATGAATATTTATTCTATTCAACACATGAATATTCTCAACACATGAGCACTGTCAACACATGACTATTTTTGTTATTTAATATATTTTATAAAATTATGGTATCTATCGTTTGATTTTTAAATCAGACTCCAACCGTAAAGTAGTAAGAGAATGATTCCCTAAATATTAACGCCGAAGGCCGAAACCAATATCAGGTCAATACCCAGGAAACCACTCATCTTATCTATTTTCCAGTCAGTTTCTAACTTTAAATATGATAAAGATGTAAATTTTATTGTTAAGATATTTCTTTCAACACATGATAATCTTCAATACATAAGCATCGTCAACACATGACTCTATATTTCTTTCAACACATGATAATTTTCAACACATGATTATTTATATTTTATAATATTCTTTATTTCCCCAATTGGAATGAGGTCCAATCAATTACCATATAATGTTAATTATATGGTTTCCACACAACACAGATATATAATAGCATTGACAAATAATCAACCATCATCCAAAGTGCACTACACTGTATAAGCATCAAATATAGATATCTAATGCTTATAACAGCCTGTCAATCAATCGATCGACATACAACTTATTATTGGGATTAGTGTATGCCGTATTTTATCCCAATACCCGTGTGGGGTTTCAAATCAACAAACACAGATTTTTATTTATTCACATACCCGTTAAAAATTATATTTTTAATGATAAAATATTTTTAACTGTATAAATATTTTATTTCATCTCACAACACAAATAAATTTTCACCACAACAAACAATCAAACATACAAGCCATCCATGGTCTGTGGACGACGGGTGTCGGGTGCTACTAAGCACCGTCTGCATCTTAGTATATAATTTAAACTAGAAAAGAAAATTTAAAGTGAGAAGTTCTCACCGACTAGCTAATCCAAACGCCACGACTCTTCTTATGTAGAAATCTTCATCGTGCCCGCCTTTCATCACTTTCTTTGTTCGTAGCCACTACATATATAAAAATAACATTTTTATATTGTTACTATATAGATAAAAATTCTATTTTTACATCGCTACTATGTAGATAAAAATTCTATTTTTAAACCGCTACTATGTAGATAAAAATTCTATTTTTACATCGCTACTATATAGATAAAAATTCTATTTTTATAACGGTGTTCATATAATAAAGATCATATTTTTATCATGTTATTCTCTATATAAAAAATATATTTTTATATCTACTTCTAATATAAAGATCGAATTTTTATATCATCGCTGTAAAAATCACCTTTTTATTTCAACATATATATAAAAAAAATCATACCTTTACTACCTACATTATATAAAAATCATATTTTAAATCTTTCTATAATATAAAAATTATATTTTTACTTCTCTACTAAAATAAAAATCGTATTTTTAATACACTACTAACGTAAAAATCGTATTGTCATTTCATAGAAAAATCTATTTTCTTTTTATAGAAAAAACTAATTTGTTTTCTTTAACAAAAATCTAAGTTCTACATATGAAAATTAACCTTTCTATATTATAAAAATTATATTTTTATATTCGTAAAAATCATATCTTTTCTAATTTAAAAATATCGTCTTTTCTACATTAAAAATCTTAACTTTCTATGTTCAAAAATCTTAACTTTCTATCATATAAAAACCTGTCCTTTTCATATTTTAAAAATAAAACTAACCCCTTTTATTTATCCAAAAAATATAATCCTAAAAATCAAGTCTTTTTATTTAAATAAAAGCCCAATTTACCCTAGCAAGATCTCAATGTTATTTACATAAAAAAAACAAGAATTTAAACAAATTTTAAAGTAAATAAATAAAAAGAAACGCACCATTGGTCGGAGAAGAGGCATGAGGGGCGAAGGGGGTGTCGGTGATGCGCGTCGGTCAGCAAGGGGGGCTCAGGGCGGTTCAGGCGATGTGGGGCTGATTGGGGGAGGCTCGAATGGGTTAGGGTTTGCATTGGTGGCCGAGGAGAGAGAGAAGGGGAGGAAGAGATGTTCGACGAGGGGAAGGGGGGTGCGGCGCTGCCGCGCCTGAGGCGGCGGCGGGAGGGGCCATCGCGCTGAGGCACGATGTTTTTTTTTTATTTTGAAAGAACACGGTGGGGAGAGAGAGTATAAGGGCTGAGGGAATATATATTTTTATATTTTATTTCAAAAAGTTGACTTTTTTATTCGACCTCGAAACGAGACCCACTGCCTATCGTCCACAGCGTTTCACCCCCATTCCGAGCACAATGGGATATGTATTGTAAGCTGATTCGACTTTTTCGATCAGTTTTCGTCAAAATCAACATATAAAACTATATATTGAATTTGAACGCGCATTTCAATTTACTAGGGTCACATACTAACTCGAAAAATTCCCGAAAAATATTTTCTAGCTTCGTATTGACGATACGGTCCTAACAAAACTAATTTCGTCGAATTCCGAGACCATTTGGAAAATGACCATTTTCCAGTCGATTAAAATCAACTAAAACTGGTCAAACGCGTTTTCCTTTGCCACGCTCACATATTGATTCGAAAAATTATGAAAATTGGAATCTAGATATAACTTGACATCACAGATCCAACAAAAGTAGTTTCGTCGAAATCCGAGCTCGTTTGCAAAATGGCTATTTTTAAGGGCCTAAATTCCATAGCGACTATTCTGAATTATCAACTAGACATAACTTTTAATCCCCGCTATGAAATTTCGATTTTTCGGATTCGTTGGAAAGATATTCTCAATTAGATTCAAATATTTTTGGTTTCGCCAAAATCCGGTTTATTTTTCACCCAGTACATTCATTTGAAATTTGAAATCGAATTATCGAATTACTGCGCCATTTTCAATTCCTTTTATTATTATAAATAAATTTTTATATTCTAACGATGACGTATATAAATATTTACGTTCGAATTCCATTCAAATTAAATTTCTCGTCGATATTATTTAAAATAATCATTTTAAATATTCAAAATTCATTAAAATTTCCAAAATAAAAATTTTAAATTAGCTCACATTTTCCGGGTTATTACAATCTCCCCCACTTAAAACTTTTCGTCCCCAAAAAGGAACGAAGCCGAAAGTTGTTTTACTAATTAACTCAACTTCCTATAATTTCATTACGGCTTAAGTTCTTCAACTTTTCAGTTTCTAAGAACTTTTCAAATTTTTCAAAAATTTGGCTAACACCCAAAATTTCCGAAAAATTTCGCCATAACCTCCCCTGCACCGAGGACTTCGGGATATTTCATATAGCCTCCCATGGCCTTCTTCAATCCAAAAGAAAAGGAAAAAGCCAAGCGGCTAGCCAATCGACTCATAAAATCATCATCACCCAAACAAACAGTAAATTATGGTAAACATGTACCTATTTGTCGGGCAAACAATTTTATTCTCTGCTCTAGCCTCCTTGCTATGACCTGTTCAATGTAAATACATGTATATGAAAGCAAATGCGACCAATTTTCAATACACTTCGCTATTTGGTTCAATTAGGCTAAATGGTTAAAAATATCAAACAAATAAACAAGCAACACAGCCATCAATCAATTAGTTGATTAGAATTTCAAATTCATAATTTTTGATACATACACAGAAAATCATGTTTTTGATGCCAAATCACAACAATAAATCTATCTAGTTTTGGTTCTCACACCAGTCTAATGGAAATATATAGATATCACACCTTCGAAACTCGAATAAGAATACTGATGATGATGCACCATCATCAGAATCATCCCCGGGTGTCTAGAATGTGATTCTATATCTATCCAGTATTTTAAAACTTCGAATATACGTTCATGACGCATATACGCGAAATCTTTATATATTGGATTGTCCAAATTCAATATAAATAAAAATATCCAAATACGTATATTTGAATTTAACTTTCAAAACAAATTGTTTTCATTTGAAAAAATATACTCTTCACACTCGTTCTAGGATACTACTGATCCTATCTCTAACGAGTTATCCTAATTGGATATTACTAATCCAATATCTGATGAATTCTTTCGTTCGGTTCTAACGTGTCTTGTTCTCGAGCTCTGTAAACCAAAGCTCTTATACCAAAATGAGACGACCTGAACTTCCCCGTGAAGGAAAGCACAGATAGAATTGAGTACAAGACGAATCAGAATGCAGACAGAAGAACATTTCATTGTTTATTACAACAATTCCATCAGAATACAAGAATATACAGAGCATGAATAAATATACATTCAACAAATATCAGAGATTACAATAAATTACATAGCAGCGGAAAACAATACAAAACACAACTGAAAGTAATACACGGATACAGAGCTTTCCGAGCATCCTTCCAGCTCTAAATCAGGATCTTGTGAATATAAATCTGCAAAACCAAAACTACTAGCTTCTCGTGTCAAAATAAGGGCACCCAGAGTTTAGGTTAAAATAAAAACTCCAGGTCAGTCATGTGACTGGTGTGAGAACTAAAACATTTATTAATCTTTATTTTTAAAGAGAGTAATTCAAGGGACCACGCCGTATAACACGGAACGGGTTTCCTTCCAAGAATACCAGTGCATATAAATGAACAGCGTAATGCTTTTTCGAAAAATGAAGCTATTATAAGACCCAGGTCCTATCACACAATGCAACGCAAGCCGGAGGATAGGGTTTTCCCTTATAATAGCCAAATAATGCTTGATACGTTTAAAAACAAATCATTTGATACTATTATAAGTGTATAGTGTCAAAACATTTCCAATCATAAATATCAATCCTAGGCGGCATGGGTACCATCTATCATGTCTCCATACTAGGCTCTACAAATAAAACTGCAATGTCACATATTGGAAATTGGATTTCCGTCATGAGTCAAGGCAAGGGGCAAGCTCCTCTCCGTTCGAGACACTCTAGCAAATGTCTCAGGACCCCACTATGGTCCTTGGAATCGGTTGGGCCGGTCCTCACCTGACTTTGGAGGATTAGTTATTCCTGAACACACGTTTCTCGGTACTAACAGACCTATATCCGAGGCACCTCGCATTCCAACAACCACATAGGTGAAAAGTATATATAAATGTCAGCCAGTTTAAGCACTGACACCACCACTAGCTAGAAAGAAACGTCGTGTTCTCCCAATGGTCCGTATCCCGTTTTTGACTCATACCGAGGTGCGAGGCTCGCGAATTCACGCTATACACAAAGTTATGCCACACAAGCTGTGCTTTGATCATCAACCACAAGACTTTGCTTTTCAACAGAAGCCTTGATCATCTGCCACTTAGGCGTGCCACACAGGCAATTCACTCCATGCGATTGATGTCCATCGATATACAACCTCTGAGCTCGTACGTCTCAGAGAAGGGCATTAAGCAAGAGAATAAATTCTCCGCCGCCAAACAGATGTATATTTAATAGAGATCATTCAACACAGAATAAAATCCATGTCAGACACACAGTCCATTTACAAGTTCGTTATGGGTCTGAACGAAACCGGAGGCACTTTCCTCGCATATCCATCGATCTCCAAGTACGTCTGGACGATCACCAACTGATTGCCTCATCTTGGGTGTACAGCCCAATCAAGATCATCAGTAATCACCCAAACGATGTGAAGACTTCTGGCCTTCAACCACCGTCTTCATCTTCGACTTAACGTCGAATCGGTTATTCAGAATGGGTATAAACACAGCCTTTCTGAATAACCCGCGTATATAATAAACACCTGCTACACAAACACAACATACGCCTCATTCCAATTCAGAATATTCTTTAAATTCAAATTTCCACATTCTTAGGGAAAGGTTCCCATTAATTTTATCAAAGATAAATTCTTCTAAATTTATTCTTTAATCTTTCTTTAGATATCATTTCAAACCATATTATGGTTTTCCAAACTAGTCGGGATTAGCGAACCACACCGAAGTAATTATTTATTTTATTTCCCAATCCCAACCTATTCATCCCATGGAGCAAAACTAGTTATACTCCATATCTAACACCACGGGGTTATCGGTAAAATTAATTACCATTTCACGTTCAAATCTAATTAAAGATTTAACTATCGCTTTGGAGCAAAACTGGTGATACTCCATTCCAAATCACTTCAGTATAATTAAAGATTCATTAAAACTCTACTTAGTTTTAATCTTCCCAATAATCACTATCAGTGATTATTTTACTTGGGAAAACACATCCCGTCTTTAACTGGGTTAAAGAACCAATGTCATTTAAAACACGGTTCACGATAAACCCAAAATTACATTCATTAATTATCGGGTTAAAGAACAAGTGTTATTTAAAACACCATTCACGATAAACCCAACAATCAATTCAAATTCAATTCCAATTAAATACCATTTAATTGGTACACTTCATTAAATCTAAATAGAAAGATTTAATCTATTTCTCAACCGGGCTTAAGAATCAGTGTTAATGAAGACACCATTCACGACAAATCCAAATAACGTTTGATATTAAATACAAGACTCTGAATAGAAAATATACCGGCTTATATTCAATATCAAATTCTGAAACCAACAAATATCGTATTGGAAATAACAATATGAATATATCTTTCAAATTTCCACAACCATATCTGTATAATCACAAAATCCAACATCGAAATATTCCGAAGATAATTTAGATTCAAATCCATTCCAGTTCACGTATTGGAAATACCTGGTTATTTTTAAAACCACTTTCAAATTCAATTTATTTATTTCAAAAATAAATTGATTTTAATTCTAGTCCAAAACTAGTTCATTTTTGAAATGAACTAGTTTTGGAATAAATAAATTCTTGGCGTGAAACGTAATTGTCAATGTGGCACGCCAAGATGCAAATGATCAAGGCTTTTGTTGAAAAGCAGGGCCTTGTGGGATGATCAAAGCATAGCCTATTACGGCATAGCTTTGTGTATAGCGTGACTTCGCGAGCCTCACACCCCGGTATGAGTCAAAAACGGGATATGGACCGTAGGGCGTGCACACGTTTCTTTCTAGCTAGAAGTGATGTCAGTGCTTAAACTGGCTGGTATTTTACTTATGTGGATGATGGATTTTGAGGCGCCTCAGATTTTTATAGATCGTTAGTGGTCATACTATAGGTTCAAAGGAACCGGGAAACGTGTGTTCAGGCATAACCAATCCACTGCCGATAGGCGGGGACCGGCCCTACCACTCCAAGGGTTCACTGCGGGGGATCCTGAGGCATTTGCTAGAGTGTCTCAAATCGGAGAGGAGCTTGCCCCTAGCCTCGACTCATGATGGAAATCCAATTTCCAATATGACCTTGCGGTTTTGATTGTAGAACTAGTATGGCGACATGATATATGGTACCCATGCCGTCTAGGATTGATACATTTATATTTGAAATGTTTTTATTAAAACATATACACATTAATACTAAATCTGTTTTACCGTATCAAGCATCTTTTGACCATTATAAGGTAAAACCCTATCCTCCGGTTTGCATTGCATTGTGTGATGGGACTTGGGTCTTATAATGGTTTCATTTTTCTAAAAAGCATTGCGTTGTTTAACGTTTTACTTTATTTTATGCACTGGCAATCCAATGGAGTAAACCCGTTCCGCGTTAGCGGCGTGGTCCTATGATTAGCCTTATTATTAGATAGTTAAGTTAAGATTTCTCATACTAGTCCCATGACTGACTTGTAGTTTGTTTCACTGGCAAACTCGGTTGCCCATATTTTCCACACGGGCAGTTGAGTAGCTTTTTGCAGATATATTTACAGGATCCTGGCTTGCAGCTGAAGCGATATTCGGAAAGCTCTGTATCCGTGTATTCCTTCCAGTTGTATATTTGTATTATTTTTCCGCTGCTATTTAAATGTAATTTAAAACTCTGATATTATTTTATTTCTATTATGTAATCAGTATTCATACTCTGTTACATTCTTTTACTCTGATGTAATTGTTGTAATCAGCAATAAAATGTTCTTCAGTTTGTGCTCTGATGTGTGTTGTTCTCAAAGTAATCCGGTCTTTCCTTTACTGGGAAGTTTGGGTCGTCACATTTATGAACTCACATCTATGCCACAAGCCATTGGCTTGTACAAGTGTAATTTATTGTTCATATGAGTTTGCATGTGCTAGTGAATTGGTTAAGCTAGTGTAACTTAGCCAATTTCTTGTATTTATGTTTCATTGTGTTGAAAATTATGATAAGGATTGTTCATATGATCTATGCATATGCTATGAGTTGGTTTAGTGATATTGTGAAGCTCTGTTGTCCCCCGACAAAGTTCTAAGTCTTCACAATTCACTTATATCACATTTGATTTCTTTGGTTAGAGAATTTAATCTTTTTGGAGTTTATAATCAAGAATCATTGCAAATCTCTTGTGTGAATGTTTGTGCATGTGAATTAGGTGTTATGAGTTGCTTCGGTGAGTTATAGACGCCTCATTTGCATGTATTTAACATTATAGGCCTTCGGGCATTGGCTGGTATCATTTTGGAGATGTTTGGTATGCAAGAATGTAAATTTTTGGGGGTTTAATAGTCGTTCGGCCATTAATGGCCGAGCAAATGTCTTCAGTTTGGCCATTAATGGCCGAACAGTATAAAAAACATATTCAATCTTTAAACGGCCATAACTTTTTCATACGAACTCCAAATTGAGTGAAATTAGGTGCGTTGGAACCGTCTCGACGAGAGCTTTCCAATGAATATAATTTGGAGTGATTTGGAATTCATGATAATTTTTCGTGGAGGAAAACATCCAATGAAAATAACTGAATAGTGAAAAACAAAGGGTGAAATAATTAGTTTACTTTAAAATGATCATAACGTTTTCATACGAACTCGGAATTCAGCAAAACAAGATGCGTTGGAACCGTATCGACAAGAGTTTAGAAATGAAACTAATTTTGGAGTAATTTACACTTAGAATCGTTCTAGAGCACGTGCGCTCTATTTTGTATATCGAATTTATTCGATACTCTTGTTAATATGATTCACGACTCTAAAACGTGAATTATCGACTCGATATCCTTCGAGTGTATTTCAATATCGTTTAAAACCTTCGGGTGCTAGTTTGGGATTTCGATTCGTTTGTTGATCGAAATTACAATCGTTATCCCTTGATTTCCTCTATGTTATTGTAATGTGAGTTTATGTTTTATAATGTTTGTGTTCTATTCGCTACGGCAATGGTCTTCATGAATAATTGAACCACAACGGATAATGGGGTTTTATATTGTCAATGGGCATCGAACCAATGTTTAATTTGTTTTTAAATTCAAATCCTTTTAAAATAAATTCGGTTTCTAAACCCGGCTTTGATTCTATTGATTTATATACGATTCCTTATCCTATCGATTGGACGAGAAATTTAGTTTATTTACCTTAGTAAAACTAAGGAATATGACCCCTTGTATGTTTACTTCGGCGAATAACTCTTGGACTCGTGCGTTCGAACATGTGTGGTGATTCTCTCTGTTTTGAATAGAAACCAATTACGGGTTCGTAAATATTCGAGAATAGCATGTGGTTATGGGAATGTCGCTATTTTCTTATATTAACTTGCTCGGAGTAATTTCTATTCACCCGGATCGATGTGATCCGTTTTATGATTGTCCTTGGTGTTTTGAGAATGAACCAACAACGGGTTTGTAAATATTCGAGAAAGCGAGTGGTTATGTAACATTTAGCTATTTTCTTATGTTAACTATCTTGGTGTAATTCATACTCACCCGGATTATTGGTATCCGGCTCCCGACATAGTTGTTTGGTTCGCAATCGCCCGAGTGGGAATTTACGATTTGTGACCTTCATCTATGGGACTTCGGTCCAACTTTCTATGATTTTCTATGATTTATGTATGTTCATCATCCGGGGTCACGACCCGGCTCCGTGGCAGAGCTTCGGCTCAAAAAAATGGGTTCTCTACCTAGAGATTGTATCTTATCCGGGGAGTACCACTTTTATGATGTTTTCTAGATCATATCTTATCTAGGGAGTACCACTTTTTATGATGTTTTCTGGATCATACCTTATCTGGCGAATAACCACTTTTTATGATGTTTTCTGGATCGTATCTTATCTGGGGAGTAACCACTTTTTATGATGTTTCCTGAATCGTTTCTTATCTGGGGAGTACCACTTTTTGTGATGTTTTCTGGATTTCTAGTGATTTCTAGATTCTTGTTATTGTATGCTCAATGTCATGAGATTCATTTACACTGTCATTTCCTGTTGTGTGATATTATTTGAATGTTGCATTCTACATTAGCTAGGAGATTATGTAGAGATAATTGTGTGCTGACATTCCATTGTCACTTCCTGATTGTGTTGACATGCCATGTTTCATATTTATTTATGATTAGATCTTTTTATTAGAATCATGTCATCCTGCGTTATATCTCTCATTATCTCAGTTTATTTGATAAGTACAGCTGGACTGATCCGTTTATTGTTTATTCTTATAAATAATACTCAAGTCAGACCGCCGACTCATTTTAGGTACTCCTCTGGGACTTCTTGCAGGATTGATCTTCCGCTTTCAGCTTGCTACTCTGTCTCCGCATCTTTATGTACTTTTGTACCTATGACATTATCTATCGTTATGTACATATCCTTTTATTTAGATCATGGTACATGTATTAGTGGATCTTTGTTAACCACTAGCTTGTTGTATGCATTCTTGGTTAATCATATCTATTTCGCCTTTGTGATATGATTATTCTATGTCTGGCTATGAGATATGCCATATTTATATTATTGTTGTTATCTATTTTATACTACTTTCTGGATTATTTATAGCCGTTGTGTAGTTGCCCTATGTGCCGAATGGTCATGTCGAAATTTTAATCGGTATCAGAATTCGATGTGCATTCTTCACATGGAGCAATTATACAATTGGTCGCTCTTCACAAACCTCATTCTCCGTTATGGTCTACGACATTTCTCTGAAATGAACTGGACGATAGTGGGTATAGAGGCGTGCGCTACATATATACATAGAATCTATTTCATATTTAAATTAGATTATGGATTCTAGTTAATACGATTTCAATATTCCTTCTAAAAATAGTTTATTTTTATTTATCTATATTCGCCATAATCGAATTCAAAATCATAAATCCTTATGGATTTATTTGAATTCAGCTTACATTCCGAACATCGGTATAAATTTCACCGTTTCTTTTTGAAACGATTCCAAATTGTAAATCTTTTTTTTAATTCATACTTGGAATTAAAATTTAATACTATCAAATGATAATATTTCTTTCCATTTATAAACATTGTTTATAAATTTAATTACTTGTTTTTATTATTAAAAACAAGTTAATATTTCTCAATCCATTTGAAGTTCCATTTCTATTTCGAAAAGTAAAATTTCCCTTTTAAATCCAATAATCACTTTTTGATATTTTTAAATATAAATATCTAGAGACAGTGATATTCAACATTCAAATACCCAAACATCCATTCAATTAAACATATCAGGCATATATAAATATATAAACAACGATAAATAAATTTTGAGGAATCCGGTTGGATCCCTCCAACCTGTTTCCCTACATCCACAAATGTTAGCCAACATAGATAATATCAATGCTGCTTCAAGGCAGGATATCACGGTGTAGAAGATCATCCACTCATATATCGTAGGGCGATAGGGTCATCCGCTAATGATACTGCTGGCATCCGCTAATGGTACTGCGGGAAATCCAATATACATAATATCCATAACCACTAAGCCTAAATAACTAATATATATATATATATATATAATAACCACAATTTATCAATAAACCGCAATGCAACCAAGCAACCAACAAACAACATATAAATATTGGTATTAAATAAAAATTCGATTATAATAAATTATAATCGAATAAGTGAGTTTACTCACCTTGATTTTTAATTTTCAAATATCCGATTAAATTCCAAATCATCCTGGCGACGCATCTACTCAGGTCAATCTACCAAACACCTACGATCATTTATTTTTATTTTATCGATTAACTATTTATTTAATTAACTACATGAATAAATAGATTATTTTATATAATTTAAATTATGTAAAGAGTAACTTACCAGTTATTTCAAACTACGCGATATCTCCTATCGGATCCATACCCTTCAAGTGACAGTCCTTATCCTTTCCATTTTGCTTCAATTCCAGGAAACCTCTTCGGGTGACAGTCCTTATCCCTTCCATTTTGCTTCAACTATCCCAAAAAAATAAATTAACAGACCAAGCTCCCCCAAACGTCCCTACTATGAAAAAACAGACATTTTCTTCCCCTTTGACAGTTCCATTTCAAAAAAAAGATCTGAACCTTGCAAATTGTGCTGCCGAATCCCCTCTAAACCCCCCCATTTCACGATTAAACACCACTCCAATAGCTTCCAGTATTTACTTCCATACATCTACCGTCGAACACCAATATTAACTCCAAATCGCTCATCACTACATAGCATTGCTCCAGTTCAACAAAAACGACATCATCCTTCACCAAAATCAATGCCCCTTCCAGCAATCGCACCCTCACCAAAATCAACGTCCCTTCCGGCCTCCCCAATCATTGCGATGAATCCTAAATCTCCTAGCATAATCATCGTCGATCACAAGTTCATGAGGGTACAACTCGACTCGAGCTCCTGGGAGCATCGCGATTTTTGTCTATCGTAGTCATTCGTTTTATTGAGTTTCAGAAGATGGAAAGAATAACGAAGTGATGGTTTGGTTTTATAGTTGGGAACGGTGAACATACGTATCGTAGCCATTAAATTTTCTATCTCTTAGATATGGAAAATGGAAAACATAAATTTTTACTTAAGAAAAATATAGCTGTGCGATTTCTTGTATAGGGTGGCTTGGGTAATCGTAGGTCGGCTGATAGAGAAATGGAAAAGATTTTTGGTTAGATTTTGTTTTAATTAAAATATCTTTTGGTCCCCGAACCACTATTTTAACATAACGACCGACGTTACCAGATTAGAATGCTATTCTGAACTAAATGGAACCGATTTTGAATTTTAATTTGACTGTATAAAAGAGATCACAATTTAAATTAACAATTTAAAATAAATTCGATTTAAAATATAAATCAATTTCAAACAATTAAATTCATCGATAATGAATAATTATTATTGTTCTAGTTGAAATAAAATTTATATTAATCGACTGAATAGATTCAGTTTTAAATATGAATTCAATTATTTATCATTTTCATATTATGATAATTCTACATCTTTGAAATTAAATCATATGTCGATTATTAAATTGATAAATTACATATTAATATTCATTTATATTACAGTTCAACATTTTAAAATAAATTTAAACGTTCAAAATAATTCGACTAAAAATCTGGGATGTTACATTCCTTCCCCCTTAAAAGAATTTCATCCCCTAAACTACTATGGTAGAAGAAATGTTACGAACCCGTTAAATTTTCAAAAGCCCACTTAGTTATAACTTGGCATTTCATATTCTATAACTCAAGTCCATTAACTTTAAGTTTTCAAGGAAATATTTAATTTCCTATTTCCAATTCAAAGCCCTTTAAATGAAATTCAATTTGAAAATCATCTCTTTTATCTTTATAAAATAACTCAAAACTTTTGAAAAAAATTCTATCTCCCTAAATTTTTGAATTTTTTTGGAAGAGTCTCCCTTGTACGGGGGAGCTTTTGCAATATACATAGAAAATTATATATTGACCGACAAGGTCAGAAAATAGTTCATATATCCTAATTTGATATTTTATATAGGCGTACCTTGTATAAGCGTTGATTTAGCACATTCGCTTAGCGTTAAGCAGTCTGCATATCCAACATCAAGCCAGGCAGCTCCGTGTACCTGTACTTAGTTTAAACCCATCAGTCTCACATATGTGCAATTCGAATAACTTCCATTCATTTAGGTGTTTAAACCCATGGATTAATTCACAAACAAGTCATATCATATATATTTAGCACTTGTCTGCTGATACAAGTTCTAATATTTAGTTTAACCCTCATTTCATTAATATCGCCTATCATATATGCTTACGTTCATTCAATTCAAATGACTTGCAATCAATATCTTTATATCCAACCCATACTTCATTCATATGCATTCAAAATTATTCAGATTGATTCTAATCAATTTTCTTATTTCGTTTATGAAAATGCTTTTTTGGCTAATTTTAACTGATTGCAAATCAATTCTTTAGCTTCACTTTTACCAATTCAATCTATTTAACTTGGGTAAGTTAAATTTTATATTTCAGAACTCAAATACCCAATTTTTATCTCTAATCCTTTTGAAATCATATAAATATATCCTCGTATATTTACAACCCTCTCAAATTTAAAACATTTGAATTTTCAAACAACTTGTTTACTAAACTAGTTTTTCACTGAAAATCTCACTATGGTAACAATTCATCACTTAGAAACTCGAAAATGGACACCAATGATGTCCAGATCACATCAGAATTATTCCCTAGTGATCGAAGTGAATTCAATGCTTTATCATTTCCAAAAAACCATTCAAAATGATTTTTATTTAAAAATCCTTCCAAAACAAAGTTATATTGTTTAATATACTTTGGAAAAATATTTTCCAATCTTTCGGGATTTAAATTCCAAATTCTTGTTTCAATCCAATTTTTAATTCATCTCATTTATATATATTCAAGTTTTATTTGTTTATATATAACCATTCCAATTTTATAATCCAATTTGATTTTAATCTCAATCAACACATCTATATATATAATTTTAGAAAATTATTCCTTTTATACAAAAATATAATTTTGGGTAAAATTATTTCATTTACCTAGCTTTTAAAACATACTATGTCGAATTACTCTGCTCAAGTGTTTAGAAACAACTATCGATACAGTTGTGCATTCCGTACGGACTAGAATTCATAAACAACTTGACAAATAAATCAACACAATATAAAACGATTTTTATATCCACTTACAAATACACCCTCTCATATATATACACTCAACTCATTCTAGGGTACTACTGACCCTATCCCTAATGAGTAAACCCCCACCAAAGCCTAGGTGTTCGCTCAACCTAAGCTCTGATACCAACTGTGACGGCCCGAAAATCCATACTATCTGAGTTGACTAAATACCACATGTGTCAAACCCAAATAACACAGAAATACGAGTCATTACGGTTAAAGAAATAAAAATATATAGAAGATAGAACAAAAGAAAACATCAGAAGCTCACAGCGGAACGAATATAATATAATATCATATATCATAACTTTGAAACATAAATATGTATTGTATATACATACCATATTAGAGCACAATAAAACATTTAATACAATGGAAATAACTCTAAAATAACTAACGGTGAAGCCTCCTGCTTCAAGCTCCTCCAAGCGTATATGTAAAATCCTAAAACACTTGACTGCCCGTACAAATTTGGACACCGAAGAGTTTAGGTAAAAACAAACAAAATAAACTTTGGGTCAATCATGGGACCGGTGTGAGTAAACTCCAACCATATTTTTTAACTTTGAAAAGCATTTGAAAGAAAAGGATAATAGTAAGACTAGCCCACACATAAACATGGACGGTTTTCACCTCACTATAACCCAAAATACTTTTGATATCGAAATTTGATGATATTATAATAATGTCTAATCAAATAAATAACCAAATAGTAGAATGCTTGCATCTCACGCTCTACATTAATAATATAAAATCAAAAACCGCAGGGTGCTTGTTGGAGATTGGATTCCAACTATGACAAGGTACGGGACCACCTCCCGATCAGTGTACTCTAGAGGGGATACACTAGGGTTCAGCAAGAACATCCTGCAACCCGGCCACACATGACCACCCGTTCTTTTAGCTTGAGTGTAGAAAATATATTGTCGCCTACGGTTGTCAGCCGTCCAACCATAATCCGTAAGATACAGAATCAAAAGAAGAATAAATGATGAATTTTCTCTAGATCGGTGACAAATATACCCTACTTAGGTATGACCCAATTAGCCATGCAGCCTGCCCGATTTTTGTCATTTTCCGGTTGTGAGGCTTGAGGCTACATTTAACTCTTTAGAACATCTGGCCACCATACACTTTGAATGCCACATCGTAACCCATCAAATCACTAGTTGATCTTCCTAAAAAATTACAGGTATAAAAAGCTAAACGAAACGAAACGAATTCCTTCGCCACCATACGTAATACCTTGATCGTCTTATGTGATCCGTTAGGAATACTCTGTCTAACATTCGTCCATACATAAGTTTGAATTTATATAGAAAAGTGGAAATCGGTTTTAACATCGATATTTGAAAATGGAATTTAAACCTTTATACAGGGAATCATAAAACGGAATATGAATTTGAAAAGGGAGAATCTATTTAAAAAATAGAAATGGAATTTCGAATGGCTAGAAATAAATAACTTGTTTAATAATAAAAACAAGTAATGTGATTTATAAACAATGTTTATAAATGAAATAAAAGTAATTATCAGTGGATAATTTGGATTGTAAATTCAGCAATAAATATAAAATGGGAAATTGGGAGTTGTTTTAAAAAGGAAAGGATGGAATTTATTTTGATTTTCGAAATATGAATAGAATTAAATAAAATCCATATAGATTTGTAATTAGAATTTGACTAGACCAAATGTTATAAAATAATTTATTTTAAGAAATTATAAATTAAATAAATCGGGATTTGACAAGATAATTAATATTTGGTTTGAAACTGATATTTTATAATTGAATATAAGTTATTCATAGAGAGTTAATCAAATATAAGTTATTCGAAAAAGAGTTAATCGAATATAAGTCATTCGAAGAGAGTTAATCGAATATAAGTTATTCGAAGAGAGATAATCGAATATAAGTTATTAGAAAGAGAGTTAATCGAATATAAGTTATTAGAAAGAGAGTTAATCGAATATAAATTATTTGGAGAGAGTTATCGAATATAGTTATTTAAAAGAGAGTTATAAAATATAATTATTTGAAAAAGAGTTATCGAATATAGTTATTCAAAAGAAAGTTATCGAATATATTTTATTCGAGAGAGAGTTGTCGAATAGAGTTTATTCGAAAGATAGTTATGCATTGAAATTCGATTATACCGAAATCTCGTTCTTTCGAATTCCGACCTTGATATGTGGAATTCAATCTCGATAATATGGCACAAGACGACATTGAGTCTATGGTCGATGGTCAAATATGTTGATATGTGGGTCCTCCCTCAATAGAAGGCTAGGGTTGGTGGATCAAACGAATGGGAATGGAGGTACTTGGCACACGAGAAGGAGATTGCAACTTTAGTGCATTGCTTACGGGTGGGTGCAAGGTTTGTGGTGAGGAGTAGCTACAACGTACTTTGCGACACAGAAGAAGTTGTCCCGTCAAGATGTCAAGAGTTCTAGTGGGATCTGGTGTTAAGTAGAAAGCGATTTCGGATGCGCTCAACAGACGAGCATATTTTGCTACAATAAGGGAGGGGTAGCAAACGAGCCAGGTTCGTTAGTCAGGTCGTCGGGACACTTGTAGAACGACGGGAGAGCGAGTATATTAATTGGGCGAATAAGTTCTTTCTGAATTAGAATATTTGAGTTCTGAGTTATGACTGAGCTAACACTTTTTCTCGTCTAGTTATTGAACTATAGGTTTTCTTGCTTGCAATTAATGTTGTTTCCGTGTTTGATCGGGTGTAGCCCTTACTCTTAGTCACTGATTCCAGAGCGAATACTGAAACACTCATTCCCTTGACAGTCTACTACCCGATGGCTTTACATCGCTAAAGAATCGGTAATTGACAGCAAGAGCTAAGAATTCATAAAGGGAAATTCCTACCTAATTGGTATTATGAGATATAATAGATGTTGTTGTTAGCTGGCTGAACCGCATTACTCGTGAAGGAATAGAGGTAATTCGCCAGGTCTTTCTTTTGCCTGGAACTAATATCCGCCCTCCCGCTCACTACAATTCTTAAGAGTTTGTGCTCGATTGGCCAATCAAGTAAATCAACCGAAGAACGGGACTCTTGATAATTCAACCAAATCTATCCTGAACCCGCCTTGCCTGGAGGGGTGGCCTAATCACTAATAGATCTCTCAACGGCGTTAGTTCAAAACTGGAATTGGCACAATATCTCGAAGTGGCCGCCTTCGATCAATTTGGCTCAGACCTTGATGCAGCGACTCAAGCATTACCCAATAGAGTTATGCCTAACTGCCGTACCGATCACTCGGGGGGGGGGGGGATACTGCGATGTGGGTTGTTTATCTAAGGTGGATGCCTCCTACAGAGTACCTTACTGATGCTCTCTTCGCCTGTCAAGGGCTGGTTCTTTCATATCCGAAAGAGGTTGATCCTAAAAAGTAAAAAGAGACTGAGGCGACCCCAATTAATATACTGGTTCGGTAGGACCTGGGCAATATACTTGACTACTCTAACTCTATAGTTCTTCTTTCCCATGCTACCAAGATCAGGAGAGAGGCTTTGCACAAGAAAGAATATATTCAAGAAAGTATTTATTTACTTTCCGATTTTAAGTCAAGATTTATTTTATTAAAATAAGGAATAAGAGTTATATTTTCAAGTTACAGAAGTAGGGATTATAACATTTTCGTTATAACCAATGTTTTTCATAAAAGAACCGGATCATTAAACAGAATTCGAGAATTACGTAAGAAAGGATTTGATAAGAAATTAAGAACCGGGATTAAATAAATTAGAACTGACTGGAGATTAATTATATTGAACAGCTTTCTGGGTATTGATCTGATGTTGGTTTCGGCCTTCGGGGTTGACATTCAGGGGATTGTTTTCTTACTAGTTTACAATTAGAAACTGATGGATGTGGGAGGATAGTGATGCGTGAATAAGAAATGGAAACATTTTCCAATGTTAATAACATATATTTTCTAAATTTTAGAAAATAAGCATTCATGAATATATGGAAACGGGAAATGGGGAAATGAATAAATTAATGATAAATTAATTTAAAAAGAAAAATGTTGATTGATGATTGATCGATAAAATTTCCATTCGGAAATAAGATCGTTGTGCATATGGATGTTTTCCTTTGATAGTTAAATAACCGACTATCAAAGTTTTGACCATTTTTCCGTCGTCAATACGGAGAGACTGGGATTATATTTATTACCTGACAACCACTCTGCATGTAACATTGCGAATCAAATATGATGGAGATATGTAACAACCCGGAAAATCAGAACCAATTTAAACATTTTAGTTTAGCATTTTTTATTGATTTTGAATATTTAAATTGATTGATTTTAAATAATAACAACAACAAAATTTATTTAAATTTAATTTAGAACGTATAAATTCATTTTAATTATAAAACAAGCCTGAAATGGCGCAGTAGTTTGAAATTTTGATTTTAAATTTGAAATGAATGTACAAGATTCAAAATAAATCAGATTTCAGTAAAACAAGAAAATTTTCAATCTATTTAATTATATCTTTCTAACGAATGTGAAAAATCTAGATTTCATAACGAGAATTGAAAGTTATGTCCAGTTTAAAATTTAAAATAGTTGCTATGGAATTTAATATATATATATATGGCCCTTAAAATAGTCATTTTGCAAACGACCTCCATTTTCGACGAAACCACTTTTGTTGGATCTGGAATGTCAAAGTATTGCTAGAATCCAATTTTCATATTTTTTGGAATAGATATGTGAGCGCAATGAATTAAAACGCGTTTGGTAATTCCAGTTTGAATTTAATCGACTGGAAAATGGCCATTTTTCAAACGACCTCCAAATTCAGCGAAATTAGTTTTGTTAGAATCGTATTGTCAAAACATAGCTAAATATAATTTTTCGTTAATTTTTGGGGTTAGTATGTAGCCCTGGTAAATTAAAATGTACGTTTGAATTCAATTTACATTGATTTATATTTTAATTTAAATAAAAACCAAAACAGTCGAATTGGCTTATGAACATATCCCATTGTATCCGTAATGGGGGTATTTAGCTCGGGGCGACACTCGTTGCGTTTGATTTGGAGTTCGAATGGATAAGTAATTTTTGAATTAAAATAATATAAAATATATAAATATATAAATACCTTATTCTCTAAACCCTAGTCAAACATTCCTTAGTCAAAATTAAACCCGCCGTCAGCTCCAACGTAAGGCGAAAAACGCTCGATTCAACTCCTCCCCTTTTCTAACGATCGGATCAGTAAAATTCGAAAATGATAGAATAAAAATTGAGAGCATGGGGAGATCTGGTGATTCAATGTTTGTGATCATCGTTCGGGGTCTGATGTGGCCATGGCAGCGCCTCAATTGGCCGCCGTTCGCTGTCAAATTCAGGGCAGCTCCGGTGATCGAGTTCGCCTGAACTCTAGGCGATGGCGGCTCTCGGGTGGGATTTCGACGTCGAAGCCTCCGATCATCCTCCGACGCAGCATGGGTGGTGCAATATCATGACCTAGCTTTCGAAGGGTGGTTTGTGTTGGTCGACAGTGTATAGATGAAGAAAGGTAATGGTTTTTTTCTCCATTACTATAAACGTTGTTTATTAATTTAAATTAGTTATATATTTAAACTATCCAACGATTTGTATTATAAATAGTACTGATTTAAATAAAAAATAGGATTTTTGTACATATAACTCTGTATTAAAAATAGGAATCTTATAAACATATAACATTGTAAAAAAATTGTAATTTTTATATATTATAGCATTTGTTTAGAAATACAATTTATATAATGAAATAGCTTTAATAAAAACGTGATTTTTATTATGAAATGACATTAAATAAAATATGATTTTTACTATAAAAATAACATGGTTTTAAAAATATAAAAATTTGAAATTTAAAATAAAAAGCATTATTTTAAAAGAGTATGATTTTTAAAACAAAAAGCATTATTTTAAAAGAGTATGATTTTTAAAATAAAAAGCATTGTTTTAAAAGAATATGATTTTTAAAATAAAAAGCATTGATTTAAAGAATATGATTTATAAATAAAAAGCATTGTTTTAAAAGAATATGATTTTAAAAATATAAAAAGAATTGTTTTAAAGAATCTGAAATTAATATAAAATCATTGTTTTAAAGAATCTGAAATAAATATAAAAAGCATTGTTTAAAAATCTGAAATTTATATATATAGTATTGTTTTAAAAATGTAATTTTTATATATAAATACCATAGCATAAAAATTTGATTTTTATATGGAAAATTTTGGTTTAAAAATATGATTTTTAAAATATATACGTCATTGTAAAAATATGATTTTTATATAGATAGCATTGAAATAAAAATGTGATTTTTATTTATAAATATCATTGTTTAAAAATATGATTTTTAATATAAACCGCGTGAAATAGATTGCAATGGAACCGACTGAAAGTAAAACCGAATCCAAACCGTCCAATAAAGAATGACGGAGTGGAAACCAAAGGTGAGAACTCCTTCTCACTTAATTTATTTTATAGTTAAAAATATTTTAGGTTGCAGACGGGGCTTAGAAGGCCCCGACACTATTTATTGTACAAACCATGTTATTTGATTTGAATTATATGGAGTTCAACACTCGAATTCGCACAGTCACATAAATTGAAAGCGATGTATGGATATTACCGACACACAGATTCCATACTCCGGGAATAGCCACTTATGGCGCCATAAATGGCATTGGGGTAGTTGAGTATATATTTATTTGGATGTTCTGCCTGATTTGAATATGGTTATGAAATTGACAGTACTGTAGTACTGGATAGATATAGAATCACACTCTAGTCGCCCGGAGACGATTCTGGTTATTGATATATCATCATCAGTATTTGTGTTCGAGTTTCGAAAGTGGGATTTCTATATATTTCCAATTGGCTGGTGTGAGAACCAAAACTAGATAGGGTTATTAATTTGTGATTTGGCATTGAAATATTAATTTTGACTATATATAAAAGATATATATTTGAAAGGCTAATCAACTAATTGATTCCTGGTTGTGTTGTTTGATTATTAGTTTAACTAATAAAAATATTGAAACCAATATGTAAGTGAAAGGTAAATCTAGCCAAATCGAATCAAATATTAAACTGAATTGAAAACTGATTGGAATTGCATGCGTATACATATATATACATTAAACAGGTCATAACACGGAAGCTAAGAAGAGGAATAAAATTCTATGCCCGACAAATAGGTAAATGTTTACTAATTTATTGGATTTTGAAGATTTCATGAGCCGATTGGCTAGCCGCTTGGCTTTTCCCTTTTCTTTTGGTTTGATGTTTACAAATGTACGTTTGAATTCAATATACATTGATTTATATTTTAATTTAAAGAAAAACTGATTGAAACAGTCGAATTGGCTTACGAAACATATCCTATTGTGTCCGGAATGGGGGTATTTAGCTGTAAGTGACACTCGTTGGGTTTGATTTGGAGTTCGAATGAATAAATAATTTCTGAATTAAAATAATATAAAATATATAAATATATAAAGGCCTTATTCTCTAAATCCTAGTCAAACATTCCTCAGTCAAGATTAAACCCGCCGTCAGCTCCAACATAAGGCGAACAACGCTCGATTCAACTTCTCCCATTTTCTGACAATCTGATCAGTAAAATTTGAAAATGATAGAACAAAAATGGAGAGCATGGGGAGATCTGGTGATTCAATGGCTATGATTGCCAATCGATGACTGACGTGGCCATGGCAGCGCCTCAATTGGTCGCCGTTCGCTGTCAAATTCAGAGTAGCTCCGGCGATCGAGTTCGCCTGAACTCCAGGCTATGGCGGCTCTCGGGTGAGGCTTCGACGCCGAAGCCTCCGATCATCATCCAGCGCAGCATGGGTGGTGCAATATCATGACCTAGCTTTCGAAGGGTGTTTTTTACTGGTCGACAGTGTATAGATGAAGAAAGTAACGGTTTTTTTGTCCATTATCATAAACGTTGTTTATTAATTTAAATTAGTTATATATTTAAACTATCCAATGATTTTTATTATAAATAGTACTGATTTAAATAAAAAATAAGATTTATATATATATATATAACTTTGTAATAAAAATAGGATTTTTATATATAACTTTGTAATAAAAATAGGATTTTTATAAATATATAAAATTGTAATAAAAATGTAATTTTTATATATTATAACATTTGTTTAGAAATATAATTTATAATGAAAGAGCTTTAATAAAAATATGATTTTTATTATGAAATAACATTAAATAAAAATATGATTTTTACTATAAAAATAACATGGTTTTAAAAATATAAAAATCTGAAATTTAAAATAAAAAGCATTGTTTTAAAAGAATATGATTTCTAAAATAAAAAGCATTGTTTTAAAAGAATATGATTTTTAAAATAAAAAGCATTGTTTTAAAAGAATATGATTTTTAAAATAAAACGCACTGTTTTAAAAAAATATGATTTTTAAATTTAAAAGCATTGTTTTAAAAGAATATGATTTTTAAAATATAAAAAGCATTGTTTTAAAGAATCTGAAATTAATATAAAAAGCATTGTTTTAAAGAATCTGAAATAAATATAAGAAGCATTGTTTTAAAAATATGAAATTTATATATATTATTGTTTTAAAAATGTAATTTTTATATATAAATACCATAGCATAAAAATATGAATTTTATATGGAAAATTTTGGTTTAAATATATAATTTTTAAAAATATATACATCATTGTAAAATTATGATTTTAATATAAATAGCATTGAAATAAAAATGTGGTTTTTATTTATAAATATCATTGTTTAAAATGTGATTTCTAATATAAAACGCGTGAAACAGATTGCGATGGAACCGACTGAAAGCAAAACCGAATCCAAACCGTCCAATAAAGAATGACGGAGTGGAAACCAGAGGTGAGAACTCATTCTCACTTAATTTATTTCACGGTTAAAATTATTTTAGGTTGCAGATGGGGCTTAGAAGCCCCTGACATTATTTATTGTACGAACCTTGTTGTTTGATTTGAATTATATGGAGTACAACACTCGAATTCGCACAATCACATTAATTGAAAGTGATGTACGGATATTACCGACACACAGATTCCATACTCCGTGAATAGCCACTTATGGTGTCGTAAATGGCATTGGGGGTAGTTGAGTATTTATTTATTTGGATGTTCTGCCTGATTTGATTGTGGTTGTGAAATTGACAGTACTGTAGTAGAATTGATTGAATTTGGTTTGTGTATGGCACGAGCTAGTATTAGGCGAGGGATAAGGCTAGACCTTATTCCGGTTCTACTATTGCACCGTTATGCTGCCAAAATTTTCTAAAAAGTGTTAGAAAAATTCAGTTAGTTGAAAATATTAATTTTAGTTTATAACGGCGATAAATTAAATAATTATTGCATAGTTAAATAAATAAATTTACACATCCATTTACAAGTCGGACGACTTGTTTATGCTCGCCAATTTTTGTGATATTGATTGGGTCGATAATTTACACATCGCCCAACAGCACAAATAATATTCAGTATTTGTTGGTTGAAACCCCACACGGGTATTGAAATGATATTTGACGTACACTAATCCCAATTATTTAGTCGTATGTCAATCGATTGGTTGACAGACTGTTGTAAGAGTTAATTATTTATAGTTAATGCTTATGCAGTTGTGTATGGCACTTTGGATGATGGTTGACTGTGTATAATTATTGTTGTGTACATGTGTGTATGAAATCCATATAAATAACATTATATGGTAATTGACTATGTGTGATTCCAATTCAGAAAGAACGAATATTTTAAAATAACGAATATTTTAAAATAACGAATATTATAAAATAACGAATATTTTAAAATAATATTCAGTAATGGATCAAAATATGATTTTGTCGTCCGATTTAGGATGGACACGAAAATATTGAAATATATATGAAGCCGTGTTGATTAGATATGCACCATTTTGACGCAAACGATATTTATATCGATTTTATTCATTTTTATAATGAATATCGAAAAGGAAATAATTTCACATCTGATATTTTGAAAATATTATCATTTTAATATTATAATGATACGGAATATTCAATTTTGATTTAAAATTGAAAATGAAGTTAGAATCATTTTAAAACGAATTTATAAACGATTTATAAAGTACAATTTAAATGGAAATCGATGAAATGTATATAATATATATATTATATATATTTAATGGCCTGAATAGAAAGTGCCACGCCGCGACCGTTCGTGAATTTCGACCATTGACTTCGAATTTACATTATGGGAGATCCGACCGTCGGATTCTCCTAAAACCGGAACCGTTGGGTTCGTATCGAAAAGAGCTTTCCAACAAATGTAAGAGATTTGATATCTAACCGTTGGATTTGGAATTAGTCCAAATCAAATTTGAAAAAGATCGCCAAAAGTTCAGTTCGACGACTGTTTATGGAAATCGACTGTACGGGCCTTGATAAAATTATTAAAAATATTAATAATTTGTGTAAAATCATAATAAATGATTTGGAAAGAATTGGGATGAAAAATTCCATATTTGAAAAGATAAAAATATATTTTATCGAAATGAACTAGTTATTAACTAGAATTATAATCCAATTATTTTTAAATAAATAAATTGGATCAATGGGTTTTAATATAACTAGAATTTCGAATATATGAATCGGAATGGATTTGAATGGAAATCGTCTTCGGAATATTTCGATGTTGGATTCCGTGATTATACGGATATTGTTATGGAAATTTGGAAAATATATATATACATATATCGTTATTCCCAAAACGATATTTGTTGGTTTCAGAATTTGATATTGAATTAAAGCCGATATAATTTCTATTCAGAGCCTTGCATTTGATATCAAATTGGATTTTGGGTTTGTCGTGAACAGTGTTGTAACAACCTGGAAAATCAAAACCAAATTAAAAATTTGAATTTGGCAATTTTAATGGATTTTGAATATGTAAAATGATTTATTTTAAATAATAACGACTAAAAATTTATTTAAATCGAAGTTAGAATGAATAAATTTATTTTAATTATATAACAAGCCTGAAATGGCGCAACAGTTTGAAATTTTGATTTCAAATTTCAAATGAATGTACAGGATTCAAAATAAACCGGATTATAGTAAAACCAGAAATATTTGAATCTGTTGAATAATATCTTTCTAACGAGTGTGAAAAATCCAGATTTCATAATGGAAATTGAAAATTATGTCCAGTTGAAAATTCAGATTAGTCGCTATGGAATTTTATATAATATATAGCCCTTAAAAACTAGCCATTTTGAAAACGACCTCCGTTTTTGACAAAACCACTTTTGTTGGATCCGAAATGATAAATTATTGCTAGATTCCAAAATTCATAATTTTTGGAATTAATATGTGAGCATAGCAAAAGAAAACGTGTTTTGACAGTTTCAGTCAATTTAAATCGACCAGAAGATGACCATTTTTCAAACGGCCTCCAAATTTGACGAAATTAGTTTTGTTAGGACCGTATCGTCAAAACAAAGCTAGATATAATTTTTCTGGAATTTTTGGAGTCAGTATGTGGCCCCGGTATATTAAAATGTACGTTGAAATTAATTTTGAATGTTATATTGATTTATATTTTAATTCTGATGAAAACCTATCGAAACAGCTGAATTGGCTTACGAAACATAACCAATTGTGTTCGAAATGAGAGTAATTAGCTAGGGGCAATGGTCGTTAGGTTCGATTTGGAGTTCGATTTAAAAAGAAACTTTTTGGAGAAGAAAATAAGTAAATTAATATATATTCTTTCATATAACACCCCCCATTTCTCTTTCCCCGTTCATTACAGTCAACGATGAAAAAAAAAGAAAAAAAAGGAAAACCGCAATCAACGCAGCCTCTCCCCATCACCGTTGATCACCGCGCCACCACCATGCCCGTCTCCCCTTCTCGCCTCGCGCTGGCCTCCCCCTCCGATTTGGAAAAACCCCCAAATCCTTAACGCCCCCAAAATCCACCGCGCCTGCCACCACTACCCCACCACGCCACCATCTCCGCCATTGGACCCTACCCCTTCGACAAAGATTCGATTTTTGCAAGAAGGTGATTTTTTATTTATTTTTATTTAATGTAATTAGTTATATAAAAAATCAGTTTTCTTTTTAAATAGCATAGTTTTAAAAACCAATTTTTATATATTATGATATTAAATAAAAATTTGATTTTTATACAGATTTCATGTAAATAAAAATTTGATCTTTTATATGGATTATATCTTTATAAAAATATGACTTATATATATAATAGTATTGTAAAAATATGATTTTTATATATATAATAGCGTTATAAAAATATGATATATATATATAGTAGCATTGTAAAATATGATTTATATATATATAGTATCATTATAAAAAATATGATATATATATATAATAGCATTGTAAAAATATGATTTATATATATATGTATAATAGCGTTGTAAAAATATGATTTTTATTATATGAATACCATTATAAAAATATGATTTTTATATATGTAGTAGCGCTATAAAAATATGATTTTTATATATATGGAACAATATAAAAATATAATTTTTAGTGATATAAAAATATAATTTTTAGCAATATAAAAATATGATTTTTATCGTAAAAAGGAAATATTTTTGGTTAGATAAAAATGGATTTTTATCGTACATATGGAAAATATTTTTAGAAAGGTAAAAATATGAGTTTTAGCCTATGTATGTTATTTATAAAATGGCCATACAAAGAATAATTATTAATTGGTTAAAAAAATGATTTTTAACGTAGTTATGCTATTTAAGATTCACAATCAAAGAATGGCGGAGTGGAAACCCAAGGTGAGAACTTCTCATTCTGAATATTTTTTACAGTTAAACATATACTAGGATGTAGACGGTGCTTAGTAGCACCCGACACCTTTGTTGGAAACCATGGATGTTTAGTTGTTTGTTTTGATTGATTCATTTGTTTGAATTTGTTTTGGGATTTGAATGGAATTGATTAAAATTGGTATGTGTGTGGCGTGAGCCAGTATTAGGCGAGGGATAAGGCTAGATCTTATTCCAGTTCTAGTATCGCGCCGTTATGCTGCCAAAATTTTCTAGAATATGTTAGAACAATAAAAATATCATTTTTATTGTATAAATGAAATGTATTAAATATTCATGTGTTGAAATAAATATTTTATCGTTAAAAATATAATTTTTAATGTGTATATGAATGAGAATAAATATTCATTTACAAATCGGATTATTTGTTTATAAACACCCATTTGACTGATATCGATTGGGACGATATATTTTACACATCACCCAACTGCACAAATAAATTTTGTTTGTGCGTGGATTGAAACCCCACATGGGTATTGGGATGATATTCGACATAAACTAATCCCAATTGTTTAGTTGTATGTCAATCGATTGGTTGACAGACTGTTGTAAGCGTTAATTATTCATAATTAACGCTTATGTAGTTGTGTAGTGCACTCTGAATGATGGTTGATGGTTTATCATTGTTGTTGTATACATATGATGTATGAAATTCCATATAAATAACATTATATGGTAGTTGACTGTGTCTGATTCCAATTCGGAAAGAACGAATATTTTAAAATAACGAATATTTTAAAATAAAGAATATTTTAAAATAATATTCTGTAGAGGATTAAAATATGATTTTGATGTCCGATTTAGGATGGACACGAAAATATTTAAATACATGATGCCGTGTTGATTAGATTAACACCATTCTGACGTAAGCGATATTTATATCGATTTTATTTAATTTATAATGAATATCGAAAAGTAAAATATTTCAAAATCTGATTTTTGAAAATACTATCATTTATATATTATAATGATAAGGAATATTCAATTTGATTTAAAATTGAAATGGAAATCGTTTTTAAAACGAATTTAAAAACGAATTTATAAAATATGTTTTAAATGGAAATTGACGAAATATATATAATGTATATATTATATATATTTAATGGCCTGAATAGAACGCGCCACGCTGGGACCATTGGCGAATTTCGACCATTGACTTCGAATTGATATTACGGGAGATCTGTGACGGCAAAGAATTTCGCTCGGTCCGAACCAGTCGCTAAACCGACTCAGACCGTTCGAAATGCCCTATCGTTTGAGAACACGACAAAACAGAACGCATACAAAAGAACATTTCACTATATATTACAACAGTGCATCAGATTACAAGAATATACAGAGTATAAACAAATAAATATTACACAGAAATATCAGAGATTTAAATTACATTTAAATACATAGCAGCGGAAAATAATACAATACACAACTAGAAAGAGATATACGGATACAAAGCTTTCCGGATATCGTTCCAGCTGTAAACCAGGATCCTGTGAATATAAATCTGCAAAACCGAAACTGCTAGCTGCCCGTGTCAAAATAAGGGCACCCAGAGTTTAGGTTAAAACAATAAACTCCAGGTCAGTCATGTGACTGGTGTGAGAACTAAAACAGTTATTAATCTTTATTTTAAATCATTAGGTAACTCAAGGGACCACGCCGTATAACACGGAATGGGTTTCCTCCCAAGAATACCAGTGCATAAAACAAACAACGCAATGCTAAATAAAGAAAAATGAAGCTGTTATAAGACCCAGGTCCCATCACACAATGCAACGCAGCCGAGGATAGGGTTTTCCCTTATAACAGCCAAAGAATGCTTGATACGTTTAAAACAAATCATTTGATACCACTATAAGTGCATAGTGTATAAAACAACTTCAAATCATAAGTATCAATCATAGGCGGCATGGGTACCATATATCATGTCGCCATATATAGGTTTACAAATAAAACCGCAAATGTCACGTATTTGGAAATTGGATTTCCGTCTATGAACCGAGGCAAAAGATAGTCCTCAACCGATTCGTGACTGTCTAGCCCGAGCCACAGGAACAGCCGCAACTGCCCCTTGGATCGTCAGGGCCGGTCCACACGGAGTGGATTATTATACCTGAACAATACGTCTCCCCACCCTATGGGGTGTAAGTCTGGTCCGTCAGCCGACCAGAATGCATTCGGCCGAAACCGATATAACCGAGGCGCCTCGCAACCGCAACAACCACATAAGTCAAACTCGTCAGGGCGTGTAAAACCACTGACGCCACATCTAGCTAGAAAGAAACGCAAGTCCTCCCTGAGGTCCGTCTCCCGTTTTTGGTTCATACCGGGTGTGAAACACGCGAGGTAAACGTTACACAAAGCTACGCCACAAAGGCCGCGCTTTGATCATCACCACAAGACTTTGCTTTTCAACAGAAGCCTTGATCATTTGCATCTTAGCATGCCACACAGGCAAACCACTCTATGCAACCGATATCAGTCACACAGAATGAAATCCAATGTCAGACACACAGTCCATTTACAAGTCCGTTCTGGGTCTGAACGAAACCGGAGGCACCTAGTACCCCGCATATCCATCGATCTCCAAGTACGTCTGGACGATCACTAACTGTTTCCATCTTCTTGGGTGTACAGCCCAATCAAGATCATCAGTTATCACCCAAACGACGTGAAGACTTCCGGTCTTCGACCACCGTCTTCATCTTCGACATATCGTCGTATCAATTATTCAGAATGGGATAAACCCGGTCTTTCCGAATAACTCGCGTATATATTATAAAAGTGTTACACAAACACAACATACGCCTCATTCCAATTCATTAGTCACTAACCGTAAATTAATCAAGAGAATAATTCCCCAAATATTAACCCCGAAGGCCGAAACCAACATCAGATCAATATCCAGAAAACCATTCTGCTTGGCCAACTGACAGTTAGTTTCTAAATTTCACATTCATAGGGAAAGATTCCCATTAATTTTATCAAAGATAAATTCCTTGAATTTATTCTTTATTCTATTTTTGAATCTCAATTCAAACTAGTCGGGATTAGCGAACCTTACCGAAGTAATCATTTGTTTTAATTTCCCAATCCCAACCTATTCATCCCATGAAGTAAAACTGGTAATACTTCATATCTAACACCACGGTGTTATCGGTAAATTCAATTACCATTCCACGTTTAAATCTAATTAAAGATTTAACTATCGCTTGGAGCAAAACTGGTGATACTCCATTCTCGATCATTTCAATCTAATTAAAGATTCATTAAAACTCCACTTAGTTTTAATCTTCAACTGGGTTAAAGAATCAGTGTCATTTAAAACACGGTTCACGATAAACCCAAAATCACATTCATTAATTATCGGGTTAAAGAACGAGTGTTATTTAAAACACTGTTCACGATAAACCCAAAAATCAATATCAATTCAATTCCAATTAAATATTATTTAATTGGTACACTTCATTAAATCTAAATAAAAAGATTTAATCTTTTCTCAACTGGGTTCAAGAACAGTGTTAGTGAAGACACCATTCACGACAAACCCAAATCACATTCATTAATTATCGGGTTAAAGAACAAGTGTTATTTAAAACACTGTTCACGATAAACCCAAAAATCAATATCAATTCAATTCCAATTAAATATTATTTAATTGGTACACTTCATTAAATCTAAATAAAAAGATTTAATCTTTTCCCAACTGGGTTCAAGAACAGTGTTAGTGAAGACACCATTCACGACAAACCCAAATCACATTTGATATTCAATATAAGGCTCTGAATAGAAAATATATCGGCTTATATTCAATATCAAATTCTACGATTAACAAATGTCGTATTGGAAATAACGATATAAATATATATCTTTCAAATTTCCGTAACAACATCCGTATAATCCCGAAATCCAACATCGAAATATTCCGAAGACAATTTCGATTCAAATCCACTCCAATGCAATCATTGGAAATTTTGGTTATTTTCAAAACCCTTTTCAAATTCAATTTATTTATTTAAAAAAATAAATAGAATTATAATTCTAGTTCAAAACTAGTTCATTTCGATAAAAATCTATTTTTATCTTTTCAAATAAGGAGTTTTTCATCCCAATTCTTCACAAATAATTTCTTATGATTTTATACAAATTATTACTATTTTTAATAATTTTATCAAGGCCCGTACAGTCGATTTCCATCAATGGCCATCGAACTGCACTTACAGCGACCTTTTTCGAATTTGATTTGGACATAATTCCAAATCCAACCGTTAGATTTCAAATTTCTAATATTCGTTAGAAAGCTCTTTTCGATACGAACCCAACGGTTCCGGTTTTAGGAGAATCCGACGGTAGGATCTCCCGTAATGTCCGTTTGAAATCAATGGTCGAAATTCATGAACTACCGCGACGCGGCGCGTTCTATTCAGGCCATTATATTATATATATAATATATATAATATATATTTCGTCGATTTCTATTCAAAACGAATTATATAAATAGTTTTAAAATCGTTTCAAAACCTATTTCAACTTCCATTTCAATTCAAAGCAAAATTGAATTCTTCTTTATAAATTCGTTTCAAAATTCATTTCTATTCAATTCAAATTTCAATTCAATTTGAATTCATTTCAATTCAATTTGAATTCATTTCAATTCGCTTTCAATTCAATTTGAATTCATTTCATTTCGAAATCGTTTTCAATTCAATTCATTTCGAAATCGTTTTCAATTCATTTCATTTCGAAATCGTTTTCAATTCAATTCATTTCGAAATCGTTTTCAATTCAATTCATTTCGAAATCGTTTTCAATTCATTTCATTTCGAAATCGTTTTCAATTCATTTCATTTCGAAATCGTTTTCAATTCATTTCATTTCGAAATCGTTTTCAATTCATTTCATTTCGAAATCGTTTTCAATTCATTTCATTTCGAAATCGTTTTCAATTCATTTCATTTCGAAATCGTTTTCAATTCATTTCATTTCGAAATCGTTTTCAATTCAATATAAATATCGTTCACGTCAAAATGGCGTCAATCTAATCAACACGGCTTCATATATTCCTTTATTTTCAAATATTCTATTTCAAATATTTCTTTTCCCAAAATAGTTGTTATTATCAAAATATTTCGTTCAACACATGACCAATCTCAATGAATGAGTACTGTCAACACATGAACTTTTATTTTATAATATTCTTTATTTTTCAAATTGGAATGAGGCCCAATCAATTACCATATAAAGTTAATTATATGGATTTTCATACATCACATGTATATAATAGCATGGAAAAATAATCAACCATCAACCAAAGTGCACTACACTGTATAAGCATCAAATATAGATATCCAACGCTTAAAACAGCCTGTCAATCAACCGATCGACATATTCAATCAATCAGGATGAGTGAACTTCAAATTTCATCCCAACACCCGTGTGGGGTTTCAAACAATCAAACACATATTTTATTTGTGCAGTTGGGCGATGTGTGAAATTTATCGACCCAATCAATGTCCTTCAAATAGGTGTACATAAACAAACCGTCGGGTTTGTAAATGAATATTTATTTATTCACATTCACGTTAAAAATTATATTTTTAACGATAAAACATTTTATTTCAACATATGAATTTCAATTCAGTTCATTCTCAATAAAATGATATTTTTATTTTTCTAACATATTTTAGAAAATTTCGGCGGCATAACGACACGATACTAGAAACGGGACAAGGCCTAGCCTAATCCCCGGTCTAGTGAAGGCCCACGCCATTCACACATCAATCAAATTCACTTTCGTTATGCAAACCACAAAATTTGGAGTAAGAGTCTAACCTAGCCTTACTCCTTCGCCTTATAACGGCGCACGTCTAATCCTAACCAATTTATCGATTCGATTTTTCACACCACAAACCACATTCAAACCAATATCGCAATCAATCACCAAACAGCCAAACAACCAAGTCCATGGTCTGTGGACGATTGTGTCGGGTGCTACTAAGCACCGTCTGCATCCTAGTATATATATATAACTAGAAAAGAAATAGAAAGGTGAGAAATTCTCACATATAGCTATCCTAGCTCCTCGGCTCTTCCTTTGCAGAAGTCTTCGTCGTTTCGCCTTTTTGTCACCTTCGTTGCCCAAGGCCACTATATATATAAAATCGAATTTTTACTTCGCTATTCAATACATAAAAATCGAATTTTTATTTCAAAGTTCAATATATAAAAATTCTATTTTTCTATCGAAGTTCAATATATAAAAATTTTATTTTTCTATCGAAGTTCAATATATAAAAACCATATTTTTATGTCGAAGTTCAATATATAAAAACCATATTTTTATGTCGAAGTTCAATATATAAAAACCATATTTTTATGTCGAAGTTCAATATATAAAAACCATATTTTTCCGATTTAAAGTTCAAATCTTTTTCCATTCTAAAGCTCAAACCTTTTCCTTTTTAAAGTTTAAACCTTTTCTTTTTAAAATAAAATCAGAATTCTCCTTTAAAAAAAAATCAGATTTATAATCTTTTTAAAAAAAAACAGTTTTTTTAAAAATTCTTTTTAAATCGGTTTTTAAATTACTTTTCAAATCAGTTTTTATCACTTTAAAAAAACAGTTTTTAATGTCCTAAAAAAGAAAACAGTTTTTATACCAAAAAAATAAATAAATCAGTTTTTAAATTGCTTTAAAAATAAAATAATAAAACAACTAAAAACTTACGGGGGGGTTTCGCCGTCGATGCGAAGGGAGAGGTCTTCTGTGCACAGCTGACGGAAGGGGGGGGTGTCGGAGGTCATTTCTGTAGTGGTGGCGGGCCCAGGCAACGGTAGCGGATTCGATTGGTGGAGAAGGGCGAAGGATTTGCGAGTTTAGGGTTCTTGGAGATGGGGTTTTCGCGATGGAAAGAGGAGGGAAGAGAAGAAGAGGGGGCGGGGCGATGTGGCAGTCGGAGGAAGGAAGGGGGATGTCGTCGCTGGCAGTGCGGCGCGAGAGGGGGGGGGGAGGCGGCGCTGGCCTCGAACGGCGGTCCTTCGATCGCCTTCCTTTTTTTTTTTTTTTATTCTGAAATCGAAATGAAACAAAAGGGGGGCCAGAGCGGGTTAACGGAGGGAGGAAGAGAAGTTTTTTTTTTATTATTATTTATTTTTATTAATATTTTATTATTTAATTCCGCAAAAAGCAACCTTTATTTTCGACCTCAAAACGAGGCTCCCCGCCTGTCGTCCATAGCGTTTTACCCCCATTCCGAACACAATGGGATATGTATCGCAAGCTGATTTGATCGTTTCGATTTGTTTCCGTTGAATTTACATTTAAATCACTATATTGAATTTTAAACGTACATTTCAGATTACCGGGGTCACATACTAACTAGAAAAATTCCTGAAAAATATTTTCTAGCTTCGTATTGACGATACGGTCCTAACAAAACTAATTTCGTCGAATTCCGAGACCGTTGGAAAAATGGCCAATTTCCAGTCGATTAAAATCAACTGAAATTGGTCAAACGCGTTTTCCTTTGCCACGCTCACATATTGATTCGAAAAATTATGAAATTTGAAACCTAACAATAATTTGACACTGCGGACACAACAAAAGTGGTTTCGTCGAAATCCGAGGTCGTTTGCAAAATGTCCATTTTTAAGGGCCTGAATTCCATAGCGACTATTCAGAATTTTCAACTGGACATATCTTTTGATTCCTGATATGAAATCTTGATTTCCCGGATTCGTTGGAAAGATATTATCAATTAGATCCCATTATTTTTGGTTTCACTAAAATCCGGATTGTTTTGCACCCGGTACATTCAATTGAAGTTTGAAATCGAATTATCGAACTACCGCGCCACTTTCAATTCTATTTATAATTATATATAAATATTTATATTCTAACGACGACGTATAAAATATATACGTCGAATTATATTCAAAATAAATTTCTCGTCGATATTATTTAAAATAATTCATTTTAAATAATCTAAACTCGTTATAATTGCCAAAATAAAAATTTCAAACTGGCCCAGATTTTCCGGGTTGTTACAATCTCCCCCACTTAAAACTTTTCGTCCCTGAAAAGGAACAAAGTCGAAAGTGGTTTGATTAATCAACTCTACGCTCGATCTGGCTTCCATTCTCCAACTCTTTAGTTTCTGAGAATTTTCAAAATTTCAAAAATTTGGCTAACACCCTAAATTTTTGAAAAATTTCGCCATAACCTCCCCTGCAATGGGAGCATCGGGGAATTTCAAATAGCTTCCCCGGTCCTTCAGATCTCAAAAAGAAAAAGAAAAAGCCAAGCGGCTAGCCAATAGGCTCATAAAATCATCATCACCCAAACAAAACAGGAAATTATGTAGTAAACATGTACCTATTTGTCGGGCAAACAAATTTTATTCTCTGCTCTAGCCTCCTTGCTATGACCTGTTCAATGATATATATGTATATGCAAGCAAATGCGACCAATTTTCAATACAGTACAATATGCGATTGAATTAGGCTAAATGGCTAAGAATTAGCAAACAAATAAACAAACAACACAAACATCAATCAATTAGTGGATTAGAGTTTCAAATTGATAATTTTGATACATAACCAAAAATCATGTTTTTGATGCCAAATCACAACAATAGGCCCTATCTAATTTTGGTTCTCACACCAGTCAATAGGAAATATATAGATATCGCACCTTCGTCACTCGAATATAAATTCTGATGATGATATATCAACCATCAGCATCACCCCCGGGCGACTAGAGTGTGATTCTATATCTATCCAGTATATTAAAACTTCGAATAGACGCTAGCTAGGCGCATACGCGAAATCTTTATATATTGGACTGTCCTAATCAATATAAATAAATAATCAAATACGTATAATTGATTTAAATTTTCAAAACAAAAATTTGTTTTCATTTTCAAAAATATACTCTTCACACTCGTTCTAGGATACTACTGATCCCATCTCTAACGAGTCATTCTCATTGGATATTACTAATCCAATATCTGATGAATTCTTTCGTATGGTTCTAATGTGCCTTGTTCTCTGAGCTTTGTAAACCAAAGCTCTGATACCAACTGTGACGGCAAAGAATTTCGCTCGGTCCGAACCAGTCGCTAAACCGACTCAGACCGTTCGAAATGCCCTATCGTTTGAGAACACGACAAAACAGAACGCATACAAAAGAACATTTCACTATATATTACAACAGTGCATCAGATTACAAGAATATACAGAGTATAAACAAATAAATATTACACAGAAATATCAGAGATTTAAATTACATTTAAATACATAGCAGCGGAAAATAATACAATACACAACTAGAAAGAGATATACGGATACAAAGCTTTCCGGATATCGTTCCAGCTGTAAACCAGGATCCTGTGAATATAAATCTGCAAAACCGAAACTACTAGCTGCCCGTGTCAAAATAAGGGCACCCAGAGTTTAGGTTAAAACAATAAACTCCAGGTCAGTCATGTGACTGGTGTGAGAACTAAAACAGTTATTAATCTTTATTTTAAATCATTAGGTAACTCAAGGGACCACGCCGTATAACACGGAACGGGTTTCCTCCCAAGAATACCAGTGCATAAAACAAACAGCGCAATGCTAAATAAAGAAAAATGAAGCTGTTATAAGACCCAGGTCCCATCACACAATGCAACGCAGCCGAGGATAGGGTTTTCCCTTATAACAGCCAAAGAATGCTTGATACGTTTAAAACAAATCATTTGATACCACTATAAGTGCATAGTGTATAAAACAACTTCAAATCATAAGTATCAATCATAGGCGGCATGGGTACCATATATCATGTCGCCATATATAGGTTTACCAATAAAACCGCAAATGTCACGTATTTGGAAATTGGATTTCCGTCTATGAACCGAGGCAAAAGATAGTCCTCAACCGATTCGTGACTGTCTAGCCCGAGCCACAGGAACAGCTGCAACTGCCCCTTGGATCGTCAGGGCCGGTCCACACGGAGTGGATTATTATACCTGAACAATACGTCTCCCCACCCTATGGGGTGTAAGTCTGGTCCGTCAGTCGACCAGAATGCATTCGGCCGAAACCGATATAACCGAGGCGCCTCGCAACCGCAACAACCACATAAGTCAAACTCGTCAGGGCGTGTAAAACCACTGACGCCACTTCTAGCTAGAAAGAAACGCAAGTCCTCCCTGAGGTCCGTCTCCCGTTTTTGGTTCATACCGGGTGTGAAACACGCGAGGTAAACGTTACACAAAGCTACGCCACAAAGGCCGCGCTTTGATCATCACCACAAGACTTTGCTTTTCAACAGAAGCCTTGATCATTTGCATCTTAGCATGCCACACAGGCAAACCACTCTATGCAACCGATATCAGTCACACAGAATGAAATCCAATGTCAGACACACAGTCCATTTACAAGTCCGTTCTGGGTCTGAACGAAACCGGAGGCACCTAGTACCCCGCATATCCATCGATCTCCAAGTACGTCTGGACGATCACTAACTGTTTCCATCTTCTTGGGTGTACAGCCCAATCAAGATCATCAGTTATCACCCAAACGACGTGAAGACTTCCGGTCTTCGACCACCGTCTTCATCTTCGACATATCGTCGTATCAATTATTCAGAATGGGATAAACCCGGTCTTTCCGAATAACTCGCGTATATATTATAAAAGTGTTACACAAACACAACATACGCCTCATTCCAATTCATTAGTCACTAACCGTAAATTAATCAAGAGAATAATTCCCAAAATATTAACCCCGAAGGCCGAAACCAACATCAGATCAATATCCAGAAAACCATTCTGCTTGGCCAACTGACAGTTAGTTTCTAAATTTCACATTCATAGGGAAAGATTCCCATTAATTTTATCAAAGATAAATTCCTTGAATTTATTCTTTATTCTATTTTTGAATCTCAATTCAAACTAGTCGGGATTAGCGAACCTTACCGAAGTAATCATTTGTTTTAATTTCCCAATCCCAACCTATTCATCCCATGAAGTAAAACTGGTAATACTTCATATCTAACACCACGGTGTTATCGGTAAATTCAATTACCATTCCACGTTTAAATCTAATTAAAGATTTAACTATCGCTTGGAGCAAAACTGGTGATACTCCATTCTCGATCATTTCAATCTAATTAAAGATTCATTAAAACTCCACTTAGTTTTAATCTTCAACTGGGTTAAAGAATCAGTGTCATTTAAAACACGGTTCACGATAAACCCAAAATCACATTCATTAATTATCGGGTTAAAGAACGAGTGTTATTTAAAACACTGTTCACGATAAACCCAAAAATCAATATCAATTCAATTCCAATTAAATATTATTTAATTGGTACACTTCATTAAATCTAAATAAAAAGATTTAATCTTTTCTCAACTGGGTTCAAGAACAGTGTTAGTGAAGACACCATTCACGATAAACCCAAATCACATTCATTAATTATCGGGTTAAAGAACAAGTGTTATTTAAAACACTGTTCACGATAAACCCAAAAATCAATATCAATTCAATTCCAATTAAATATTATTTAATTGGTACACTTCATTAAATCTAAATAAAAAGATTTAATCTTTTCCCAACTGGGTTCAAGAACAGTGTTAGTGAAGACACCATTCACGACAAACCCAAATCACATTTGATATTCAATATAAGGCTCTGAATAGAAAATATATCGGCTTATATTCAATATCAAATTCTACGATTAACAAATGTCGTATTGGAAATAACGATATAAATATATATCTTTCAAATTTCCGTAACAACATCCGTATAATCCCGAAATCCAACATCGAAATATTCCGAAGACAATTTCGATTCAAATCCACTCCAATGCAATCATTGGAAATTTTGGTTATTTTCAAAACCCTTTTCAAATTCAATTTATTTATTTAAAAAAATAAATAGAATTATAATTCTAGTTCAAAACTAGTTCATTTCGATAAAAATCTATTTTTATCTTTTCAAATAGGGAGTTTTTCATCCCAATTCTTCACAAATCATTTCTTATGATTTTATACAAATTATTACTATTTTTAATAATTTTATCAAGGCCCGTACAGTCGATTTCCATCAATGGCCATCGAACTGCACTTACAGCGACCTTTTTCGAATTTGATTTGGACATAATTCCAAATCCAACCGTTAGATTTCAAATTTCTAATATTCGTTAGAAAGCTCTTTTCGATACGAACCCAACGGTTCCGGTTTTAGGAGAATCCGACGGTCGGATCTCCCGTAATGTCCGTTTGAAATCAATGGTCGAAATTCACGAACTACCGCGGCGCGGCGCGTTCTATTCAGGCCATTATATTATATATATAATATATATAATATATATTTCGTCGATTTCTATTCAAAACGAATTATATAAATAGTTTTAAAATCGTTTCAAAACCTATTTCAACTTCCATTTCAATTCAAAGCAAAATTGAATTCTTCTTTATAAATTCGTTTCAAAATTCATTTCTATTCAATTCAAATTTCAATTCAATTTGAATTCATTTCAATTCAATTTGAATTCATTTCAATTCACTTTCAATTCAATTTGAATTCATTTCATTTCGAAATCGTTTTCAATTCAATTCATTTCGAAATCGTTTTCAATTCATTTCATTTCGAAATCGTTTTCAATTCAATTCATTTCGAAATCGTTTTCAATTCAATTCATTTCGAAATCGTTTTCAATTCATTTCATTTCGAAATCGTTTTCAATTCATTTCATTTCGAAATCGTTTTCAATTCATTTCATTTCGAAATCGTTTTCAATTCATTTCATTTCGAAATCGTTTTCAATTCATTTCATTTCGAAATCGTTTTCAATTCATTTCATTTCGAAATCGTTTTCAATTCATTTCATTTCGAAATCGTTTTCAATTCATTTCATTTCGAAATCGTTTTCAATTCATTTCATTTCGAAATCGTTTTCAATTCATTTCATTTCGAAATCGTTTTCAATTCAATATAAATATCGTTCACGTCAAAATGGCGTCAATCTAATCAACACGGCTTCATATATTCCTTTATTTTCAAATATTCTATTTCAAATATTTCTTTTCCCAAAATAGTTGTTATTATCAAAATATTTCGTTCAACACATGACCAATCTCAATGAATGAGTACTGTCAACACATGAACTTTTATTTTATAATATTCTTTATTTTTCAAATTGGAATGAGGCCCAATCAATTACCATATAAAGTTAATTATATGGATTTTCATACATCACATGTATATAATAGCATGGAAAAATAATCAACCATCAACCAAAGTGCACTACACTGTATAAGCATCAAATATAGATATCCAACGCTTAAAACAGCCTGTCAATCAACCGATCGACATATTCAATCAATCAGGATGAGTGAACTTCAAATTTCATCCCAACACCCGTGTGGGGTTTCAAACAATCAAACACATATTTTATTTGTGCAGTTGGGCGATGTGTGAAATTTATCGACCCAATCAATGTCCTTCAAATAGGTGTACATAAACAAACCGTCGGGTTTGTAAATGAATATTTATTTATTCACATTCACGTTAAAAATTATATTTTTAACGATAAAACATTTTATTTCAACATATGAATTTCAATTCAGTTCATTCTCAATAAAATGATATTTTTATTTTTCTAACATATTTTAGAAAATTTCGGCGGCATAACGACACGATACTAGAAACGGGACAAGGCCTAGCCTAATCCCCGGTCTAGTGAAGGCCCACGCCATTCACACATCAATCAAATTCACTTTCGTTATGCAAACCACAAAATTTGGAGTAAGAGTCTAACCTAGCCTTACTCCTTCGCCTTATAACGGCGCACGTCTAATCCTAACCAATTTATCGATTCGATTTTTCACACCACAAACCACATTCAAACCAATATCGCAATCAATCACCAAACAGCCAAACAACCAAGTCCATGGTCTGTGGACGATTGTGTCGGGTGCTACTAAGCACCGTCTGCATCCTAGTATATATATATAACTAGAAAAGAAATAGAAAGGTGAGAAATTCTCACATATAGCTATCCTAGCTCCACGGCTCTTCCTTTGCAGAAGTCTTCGTCGTTTCGCCTTTTTGTCACCTTCGTTGCCCAAGGCCACTATATATATAAAATCGAATTTTTACTTCGCTATTCAATACATAAAAATCGAATTTTTATTTCAAAGTTCAATATATAAAAATTCTATTTTTCTATCGAAGTTCAATATATAAAAATTCTATTTTTCTATCGAAGTTCAGTATATAAAAACCATATTTTTATGTCGAAGTTCAATATATAAAAACCATATTTTTATGTCGAAGTTCAATATATAAAAACCATATTTTTATGTCGAAGTTCAATATATAAAAACCATATTTTTCCGATTTAAAGTTCAAATCTTTTTCCATTCTAAAGCTCAAACCTTTTCCTTTTTAAAGTTTAAACCTTTTCTTTTTAAAATAAAATCAGAATTCTCCTTTAAAAAAAAATCAGATTTATAATCTTTTTTAAAAAAAACAGTTTTTTTAAAAATTCTTTTTAAATCGGTTTTTAAATTACTTTTCAAATCAGTTTTTATCACTTTAAAAAAACAGTTTTTAATGTCCTAAAAAAGAAAACAGTTTTTATACCAAAAAAATAAATAAATCAGTTTTTAAATTGCTTTAAAAATAAAATAATAAAACAACTAAAAACTTACGGGGGGGGGGGGGGGTTTCGCCGTCGATGCGAAGGGAGGGGTCTTCTGTGCACAGCTGACGGAAGGGGGGGTGTCGGAGGTCATTTCTGTAGTGGTGGCGGGCCCAGGCAACGGTAGCGGATTCGATTGGTGGAGAAGGGCGAAGGATTTGCGAGTTTAGGGTTCTTGGAGATGGGGTTTTCGCGATGGAAAGAGGAGGGAAGAGAAGAAGAGGGGGCGGGGCGATGTGGCAGTCGGAGGAAGGAAGGGGGATGTCGTCGCTGGCAGTGCGGCGCGAGAGGGGGGGGGGAGGCGGCGCTGGCCTCGAACGGCGGTCCTTCGATCGCCTTCCTTTTGTTTTTTTTTTATTCTGAAATCGAAATGAAACAAAAGGGGGGCCAGAGCGGGTTAACGGAGGGAGGAAGAGAAGTTTTTTTTTTTTATTATTTATTTTTATTAATATTTTATTATTTAATTCCGCAAAAAGCAACCTTTATTTTCGACCTCAAAACGAGGCTCCCCGCCTGTCGTCCATAGCGTTTTACCCCCATTCCGAACACAATGGGATATGTATCGCAAGCTGATTTGATCGTTTCGATTTGTTTCCGTTGAATTTACATTTAAATCACTATATTGAATTTTAAACGTACATTTCAGATTACCGGGGTCACATACTAACTAGAAAAATTCCTGAAAAATATTTTCTAGCTTCGTATTGACGATACGGTCCTAACAAAACTAATTTCGTCGAATTCCGAGACCGTTGGAAAAATGGCCAATTTCCAGTCGATTAAAATCAACTGAAATTGGTCAAACGCGTTTTCCTTTGCCACGCTCACATATTGATTCGAAAAATTATGAAATTTGAAACCTAACAATAATTTGACACTGCGGACACAACAAAAGTGGTTTCGTCGAAATCCGAGGTCGTTTGCAAAATGTCCATTTTTAAGGGCCTGAATTCCATAGCGACTATTCAGAATTTTCAACTGGACATATCTTTTGATTCCTGATATGAAATCTTGATTTCTCGGATTCGTTGGAAAGATATTATCAATTAGATCCCATTATTTTTGGTTTCACTAAAATCCGGATTGTTTTGCACCCGGTACATTCAATTGAAGTTTGAAATCGAATTATCGAACTACCGCGCCACTTTCAATTCTATTTATAATTATATATAAATATTTATATTCTAACGACGACGTATAAAATATATACGTCGAATTATATTCAAAATAAATTTCTCGCCGATATTATTTAAAATAATTCATTTTAAATATTCTAAACTCGCTATAATTGCCAAAATAAAAATTTCAAACTGGCCCAGATTTTCCGGGTTGTTACAAGATCCGATCGTCGGATTCTCCTAAAACCGAAACCGTTGGGTTTGTATCGGAAAGAGCTTTCCAACGAATACAAGAGATTTGAAATATAATAGTTGGATTTGGAATTATGTCCAAATCAAATTTGGAAAAGGTCGATGTAAGTGCAGTTCGATAACCGTTTATGGAAATCGACTGAAAGAGCCTTAATAAAATTATTAAAAATATCAATAATTTGTGTAAATCATAATAAATGATTTGAAAAGAATTGGAATGAAAAATTCCATATTTGAAAGATAAAAATATATTTTTATCGATATGAACTAGTTATTAACTAGAATTATGTAACGACCCGGATTTTTAGACGTTGAATTCTGAATATTTAAATTTGTTTAAATATTTTATTTGAATTATATATAGGAATTTATTTAATAAAAGGAAGTTTTAACGTATAATTTATAATATAATTTAAAATGAGCTCGTAAAATCGCAGCAGTTCGTAATTTACGATTTAAACTTCAACTGAATATACAGGATCCAAAATAAGTCGGATTTCTTTGAAACAAGAAACGTTCGGTTCTGTTTAATTATATTTTTCTAATGGAAGAGAAAAATCGAGTTTTCATATTATAGATTTTGTTTTATATCCAAATCAAATATTTAAATAGTCGCTGTAGAATCGTTTATGGACCATAACGGTTTAGTTAATATAACTTGAGATTGGTTCGAATTTGGAAAAGATTCTTTTGAGGCGTAGTTATAATTTAATTTTTAGAATTTTACTGAAATTTTTAATTAATTAAATATGCAACTTTTTATTTGGAGTATTTTGCACCTTATATCAATATTTTGGGGTTTCATAATATAAATTAAACTACCGATATTATTATATTTCTAGGATCATAACGTATTGCTCAATATATCGGTGTATTTATTTTTGTCGCTAGCAGCTCACCTATAAATGAGATTTTACACGGTACGCAAAAACAAGTATCATATATATATATATATATATACATATATACACTCGTACGTGATATCTGCGCATAAGGAGTAGTTAGATTAATCTTGGCAACTACATGTATTGATTTAGTACAGACATGATCATTCACAGAAACAAACTGAAAGTCTAAAACAAAAACTAATGTAATTATATCAATGGTCAGGAAAATAGCATCTATCAATAAAAATATATATAATAAATACTATTGCTTTGTACATGTCAGAAGTGTGTGCGTACCAAGCTACTTAAAACAGCATTCTCTCCATAATTACTACCGTGCACGCCAAGCCATTTGAAGCCGTTTTCACCAAGCTACTACATCCGTGCTCCCCAAGCCGTTTCCCATCTAAATACTCTAATCCCCTTTTCATTTCCGTTCAACTTATACTTCCGATCTTTAATCCATACAATCTCCCAAATTGTTACGAATTAACGAAGGCTTTCTTCATGGAAATTGTAGAGTGAGGTGAGGCCGTGATTTCTAGGGTGGTCGGAGCATTTCTCGTTGCCTGAGGAAGTCGAAATCGATGCTCAAAGACTTGGGGGTTTTGGGTCGATTACGGTGAACTCGAGTCGAGTTGGGGGGAGTGGTTTCAGGCGAAGGCAGGGGGATGTCAGGCAGTTTGTTCTGTGGTGGTTAGGGGGTCCCTGGTGGCGCCTTGTCGGAGAATATGGGAGTTGATCATGATTTGTGGTAGCTTCGGTTCTGAGTTGTGTTAGTGAGCTACAGGACAGGTTGGGTGAGGGATTGGTCGAGGTTGAAGCCAGGAGGATGGCGGTCGTCACGGTGGCAATTGGATGAACTCCTGCGATCTGGAGGGGGGTGCAGCAGCCAGTTGAACGACAGTTTGTATTTGGGTTTTTGCTTTCGAAGTAAGATGTGTTTTTTTGGAGACGGTGAGGCTCTGTGGACTGGCGGAGGTGATGAGATTGAACAGGGAAGATGGCCAAGGCGGGGGCGGTCGTCGTAGTGGAGTTCAGGTAGGGTGGAATCAGCATGAGGCGTCGCTGATGACTTCAAAGGGGATTTACAGTGATATATAAGGAGGAAGAATGGTATAAACATGATTTAATTGGTGATTAACTTGATTATTGGGGTAATTAGGAGAAGCGGAGGAGTTGGTTGATAAGGGTGCGGTTATTGTTTTCACAGTACGTGTAAAGGCCCGCAAATCCGTACTATCTGAGTTGACTAATAACACTACACGTCCAACCCAAATTGCACAGAAATACGAATCATTATTAGAAAGAAGTTAGAGGACGAGAAATAGAAAGAAAGAAATATCAGAATAGAAAAAAACAAAGAAGACAAATCTCACAGCGGAACGAATAAAATATATTATATAACATAACTTTTGAAATACAAATCATTGACGGATATACATACCATTATCAGAGCATAACAGTTATTCCTGGAACAGTTATAAACACATGTTTCCAGATACAAACATGGTTCACAGCGGAATATATGATAGTCTATAGCTAACCGGTGAAGCCTCCTGCTTCCAGCTCCTCCAAGTGAATCTGAAAAATCCCTACAACTTGACTGCCCGTACAAATTTGGGCACCCAAGAGTTTAGGGAAAACAAAAACAAAAAAAAACTCTGGGTCAGTCATGGGACTGGTGTGTGTAAACTCCAATCATTTGTTTAACTTTCAAAATTCTTTCGAAAGGAAATATAATAGTAAGACCAGCCCACACATAAACATGGACGGTTTTTACCTTACTATAATCCAAAACACTTTGATATCAAATCCAGTGATATTATAATAATGTCTACATCAAATAAATATAATCTAGTGGAACGCATGCATCTCACGCTCCATATATAATATAAAATCAAAAACCGCATGACGCTTATTGGAGATTGGATTTCCAACATGACAAGGTATGGGACCACCTGCCGATAGTGTATCTCTCGAGGCGAATACACTGGGTTCAACAAGAACGTCTTACAACCCGGCCCATACATGACCGACCACTCATTTCGCTTGAATGTATCGAATGTATATCACCAACGGTTGGGATCAGCAACCATTTCCCGAATGGGACAACATCGAATAGAATAAGGAATTAAATGAATCTCTAGATATGTGATTATACACCCCAACGGGAGCGACCCATATAGCCATGCTTCCTGCCCGATTTTTGTCATTTCCCGGTTGTTGAGGCCTGAGTCTACGATTACTTTCCATTCATTGACAACACAATCACTTTGAATGCCATATTGTCAGATCCTTTAATCACTAATTGATTTGCACAAATATTCTGGATGTTATGCTAAGGGAATAAATCCATTGCAACCATATATATTTATACAGACCAACTTATGCGATCATTGGAAATACTTTGTCAGACATTCGTCCATATACGTTCGTTCTGGGATTTGAACGAAACCGAAGGCACAATTTCTATTAACAGAAAAAGCCCTTGCATTTTACTCCATCTTCGATTATCTTCATATAATTTGATTCGTAATGCTACTGCCAATACAGAGTGGTTCTCGGATAATAATCCAACCGGTCTCTCCATATCGACAACGATATTGGCAAACACTTTGATAGTCGGTTCTTTAACTATCGAAGAAAAATAAACAAACATCCGTCCATAACATCAATCAATTACTGGGCCTGTTAACTAATATTTCATTAATTAATTCACTTCCTCATTTCCCTATCAATATTCGTTAAACAAATAATCTCTATAATCATCTTGGCCTCTTACGCTATTTGGGAAAAATTTCCATATATCGCCTTCTATTATTTTCTATAGTTAGAAAATATATTCTATTTGTAATTGAAAACAAATTTCAATCACTTATCTCTTTCCTGACTACTTTAATTATACTCAGGAAATATTTAATATTATATTTCCAAAATTCCATCACTTGGAGTAAACGAATGCTGTATAAAACATCGTTACAACAACCCAAAATAATTTATTCAACTAACTCTTTTTCAAACACTTCTCTCCGAGGCTGAATCCTGCTATTTATCAATTAAAAATGAAATCAATCAAGTTGGGGTAAAATTACCTCTCAGACCATGACTGAAAACATCCTCAACTTCAAAACGGCAAAACCACTTACCTCGAATAAACACACTATAAAACCAAATTATTCATTTTTATTTTTAAAACATGTATATGGTTCGCTTTCTATTTCTAATTTATAGATTTCCCTTTTTGTTTAAAATATTCTTTTTTTTATTTCGTTTCCTTATCGAATTCTATATATATCGATACATTGAATTCTAACTATCAAATTATCTTAAAAATATTCTAACTCCTTAAATTTCGAGAAAATTTCGCCATAACCTCCTTTGTACCGTGAGCATCGGGATATTTCAAATAGCCTCCCATGGCCCTCACCAATCCAAAAGAAAAAGAAAAAGTCAAGCGGCTTGCCGATACAGTGCATAAAACCTTATATATGAATTTAAACATGTACCTTTTTGTCGGGCACATAAATTAAAATCTTCATATACTTCATCCCATACCTGTCTAACACATGTTCACCTATTTTCAATTCAATTCAACTCAATCCAATCGTTTGAATTCAGTTTCGCTCATTTATTCTTTAATTAGCTATTTTTCCTATTTCACTTCTTTGTTTGAACATAACATGTTAAAACAAAATATTTAACTTGCTCATAACCAAATTGAATTTTCAATTTCAATTCTAGTTTCCTTTTCGATTTCGAATATAAATTTTCAAATCGAATTCACTTATTCAAAGCCCAATAACAATTCAAAATCTCATTAACTAATTACCATTCAAATTAGTTAACTCTATTCAATAATCAAAAATTTGATTTCTATTTCAAAAATCAGTTCATTACTCCACTTGAGTTCACATATAATTTACAACTCAAATTTGAAATTTTCTAAATAGAAATTCGGATTTTATTCGCTTAAAATCCTTTTATAAAATTAAATAAACCATTATGGTTTTTAAATGGTTATGGTGCTGCTTTTCTAAAAATTTGATTTTGCTATAACTCAAAATTTATTCGACGAAATCCAGATTTTTCTCCTCCATTAGAAAACTATTATCTAATCGGTCCTGACGATTATTGTTTCAAAGAATTCCGACTTCAATTGAGTTCTGTATACTCAATTGAAGTTCGAATCGCCAATTTACGAACTGCAGCGCTGCAGCGAGTTCGTTTTAATTATATTTATATATATAAACTTTTAAACTTCGTTAAAATGAATTCAACTCCATTTTAACTCTATTCGAATTCTAATATTCAACTCCATTTCACTTTTATTTGAATTCTATATTCAAATTCCAATTTCACCTCTATTTGAATCCTATATTCAAATTCCATATTTTAAATTCCATTTGAATTATATATTTAAATTCCATAGTTTAAAATTCCATTTGAATGCCATATTCAAATTCTTTAGTTTAAATTCCATTTGAATTCTACATTCAAATTTCCTATTTAATTCTCTTTGAATTCAAATTCCATATTTATTCTAGTCGAATTTCAAATATTCAAACTCCAATTTAATTCTATTTGAAATTTCAAATGTTCAAACTCCTTTTTAATTCTATTATTCAAATTCTATTTAAATCCTCTTATTCAAATTCTATTTCAAATTCCCTTATTCAAATTCTATTTACATTCCTATATTCAAATTCTATATTTGAATTTTCTTTAAATTTTCTATATTCCACATCTATTTAAATTTCTATATTCAAATTCTAATTTCAATTTGACTTCTATTTAAATAAAATTCGAATTAATCGAATTCAAATCATAAATCCTTACGAATTTGTTTTAGTTCAATTTATATTCTGAACATCAGAATAAATTCAATCATTTATTTCTTTAAAACAATTTTCCCATTTCTATTTTTAAATTCACATTTGAATTTAAATATTCAAATTATCCAATGATAATTTTCCACTTCTCATTACAAGCACCATCTATTTTTCTTGTTTTCTTTTTAAAACAAGTCTCGATTTCAAATTTATTTTTGAATTTAAATTCTACTTTGGAAAAATAATTTTCTCTTTTCTAAATTCACACCTGTATTTATATTTTCTGAATTTTCCAATGATAATCCATTTCACTTCATTTATAACTTCTTTTATAAATGAACTGCTTGTTTTTAATCATTCAAAACAAGTTAATATTTTTGTTTTATTCAAATTCCAAATTCTATTTTAGAAAAATAGAATTGCTTTTCTAAAACTGAAAATTTCCTTTTCATAATATTTTTAAATATCAACATTTAGGCCCCAGTGATATTTAAACAATCAAACCACTCAATTATCAACCAACACATCATATATGATAATATATGTGAAAACGAACAAATAAAAATATTTTTGAGGATATCGCTCCAACCTGTTTTCCCTGCATCCACAGATGTTAGCCACATAAGTAATACCAATCCTGCTTCAAGGCAGGATATCGCGGTATAAAAGGGGACCCACTTATATACGTGGGCGCAGGGTCATCCACTAATGATACTGCGGGCATCCGCTAATAGTATTGCAGGAAATATCCAATAACCACAATAATTCAACAATTCATTCATGCGCCCAAACAACCAACAAAATTATTTTTAACGATAAAAATAAATTTAAATATAAAACAGTGAGTGAGATTTACTCGCCGTGATTTTAATTGCCGGAATAACGATTTATTTCTGATTAATTAAACAAATGTTTAATTTAATCGAAAATTCTAATTAGCTCCATATCGCTCCAAATCACTTCGATTCAATTCCAATGCATAGCATTTGACGATACAAAGCCGACTCATCTTGTTTCACTGAAAGTAGTTTTCGTAATATAAGTTACAATCATTACCAGTTGATGATATAAAAATAAAATACATTGCTAATCTCAGTTATTCCTTAATCACCTTACGTTTAGTAGCTTTGATTTTGAATGTAACAAAAATAGTTTGATTGAACTTTACTTAATTAATTTCTCCGATGATACTTAATCACTAATATACTCCGCCTATCATATGTAAACCCAACTATACATATAGCTTAGTCCCCCTATAAGATTATTTCCATAAATCATCTTAATTCATTTTTAAATTAAATATGTTGACCATTATTAAAATCAGTCATTACTGGGAAGAAGTAAAGAATAAAACAGAACCTGCATTTTATTTTCACTCGTCCTCCTCTAATTTAAACTGTACGATCCCCTCTGCCACTAACACCGTTGATAACCATCAGTTATTCTTCAATATTTTCAACTAAAATAAATTACAAATCCAAAGCTTCGAAAAACGCCAAACCTTGTCGATCAATGAAGCACCACTGTCCTGAACTTCCTTCCCAGTTTCAAACTCCAGATCGACATCAGCTCTTCCATTCAAAACCGCACTCCTCAAACCCTTCCAACCGACTTCGTTCAAGCACAGCTACCTGTACACAAAAGTCGCAACCCCTCCTCAGCGCAAGTGACCTAATCTCATAGTCGAGCTACAAGAAGCTCGATGATTTCAACTTGTGATTCGTAATGAAGCTCTGGGGTCGAAATAAAATAGTCAAACCCCTAAACCAAATCGCAAGCTCCTTCTCCCAGTAAAGCCTTCAACATCAACCATGCCCTTCTTACTTCAGTAAATCACACCCAACATCTCGCGCAACTCTGAAAAATAGAGGCCCCTTTTAGTTTGAAAATCCCCAAATCGAAATTCCTAATCTCGCTGTTCGAGATCAACTGTTTCAGCAAGTGTTGTACCCAAAAACGAGGGCGCCTGATCGAAGCGTTCGAGCCCAAAACCCAAAGGAACAATCGGAACTTGATTTGATTTAGGATTTAGTTTTATTTGTAATATGGAAGGAAGGATTGAACGAGGAGCGCAAAGAAATAAGAGAGAAAATGTGGGGGTAATGCCGCGATTATATATAGGCAAGAAGAAATCTTAACGTAGAAGGAATAGGCAAGTGGGTAGGATGGTAGGTGAAGTACAAGAGTTTTTAATTCGATTTGATCTCGTATTTAATACGATTCAATAAAAAGTGATTTTTATTCTTTTTAGGTGGATATCGATTTGATTTCGATCTTATCCGTTATAAATATCTTGGGGTTCACAGTTAAAAATCATGAACCGCTATTTTAGTGTACCGACGTCGTTCCAATATTATAGCGTTATACTGAACTCAACAAAATATTTTTTGAAATTTATTTCGAATGTTTGTATATAAAATAACCCTGTTAAATCGATACAACATACTTTAAATTCAAAACAAATAAATTCTCTGATAATAAAATATTTCTATTATCATCTATATTCAAATACAATTAATACTGATCATCTGAATTGTTCTGATTAAATTCTAACTTCGAATTGAATTATTTTAAATTCTCGTATTACGATGAGTATCAAAATAAATCATATTTCGATTATTTAATCGACAACCCAATAAAATTTCACTTATATTTTAAATTCAATATTTAAAACCATACTAAATATTTAAATTAAATCAACCAAAATCTGGGTCGTTACAGTGCGGGTGCGTTCCTGGTATTGGGAGGAAAGTATGGGGTGTTAGTGCTAATTAATTTTGGGAATTAAGGTGTTAACTTGAAACAAAGGGTAGATAAAGTTCAAGCATGTTAGTCTGGTAGTGGGTGCGGGATGTATTGCCGATGAACGCATGTAGATGTAGAAGGGGTGTTTGAGAATATGTGATATAGCAGGTTGACAGTTCTTTGAAGGAAGGGTAGTGCCATGCTTTGAAGGTGAAATAAGGACAGTAAGGTGTAGTTTTGAACGGGGTTAAGGTGATTTTACAGTGATGTTTTTCGACGGTGGTGAAGGGGTTGATCGTGCGGAGATGTTTTGGATTTGGGAAAGTAATGCGATACGGAGGAAGGCTAATCACGGCTAATCCGAAATCTATTTTATTAAAACAAATTTGATGAAACCGGTCACGTTGGGACCATATTGATGGGGTTTTCATTTTGGCACTGATATGGTGTAAACGGAGCTACTGGAGATTCGTGATAAGATCAAAGGCCTGTTTGATTTTAAAACGATAGAAAGGCAGAATCTGCAACTACGACCAATGTGAGTAAACTCACTAACTCTGACTCGTTTATATTTTTATATAAACGAGTTTTTAAATTTGTTTTATGCTATGTGATGGTTGCTTGGTTGAATAGTTGATAAAATTGGTAGATATGATTACATGGTTGATCAGTTATTAGTTTTGTTATTTCATATTGATGTGAAATAATTGATGTTATTAACATCTGTGGATGCAGGGAAACAGGTTGGAGGGACCCAATTGGGTTCCTCGATATTTATATTACTGTTTTTCCTTGATTTTGATGTGTGGTGTGATTATGTAGTCAGTGATTGACTTTGTGTGTTGGTTTACCCTGGCCTTAGAAACTTGGTATTTTAGATACCGAAAATATTTTCAAATGTAGAAAATAAATTAGAGATTTCAAAAGCAAATTTATTTCCAAAATAAAAGTTATATTTTGGTGGGAGTTGGAAATAGTAAACTTGTTAATGAATAAAACAAGAAGTTGTTTATAAACGACACATATAAATTTAGTATAAGATTTATCATTTGATAACTTGGAATATAAATTCAAGTTGAGATTTACATAGAAAACCAGAATCGGTTTTGAAACTGATTTTTTGTAACTGGATTTGATCTTAGTGATTTTAAAGGGGATTATAAATGAGATTGTAAGTATTTGAAGTTAAAAGTGATATTTTTATAAACATTTGTAAACAGAAGTATACATAGAATTTGGTTTAAAAGAATATTTATAAAAACGAAATCAAATGATTGTACATGAAAGAAATATATTTAGGATTAAAGTGAATAATGGTTTAAAGGAAATATTTTGCAAATGAAATATTTATAAAGGAAATTTTGGATGATTTGAAATATAAATCCAAATTGAAAATTGAGTGGAAAGGGAAAATGGTAATTGTTTTAAAAGAAAATTGAGTTTTAGTTAAAAGTTCGGAATATTAATCGAATATAGATTATTCAAATGAGAGTTGTTTATTGGAATTCGATTAGATCGAAATTAGGGAAGTAGTTATTTTACTTCCCGTTTGAGTCAAATTTAATAAATTTTTTATTTACGTATTAATTTATTTATTAAAATAAATAAATACAAGTTTCATTTTGATAAGCCAAATATTTTTAAACAGCGATTTTAAATGCTGCCGTTATAATAAATGTTTTCGTAAATCTAAATAGGAATTTTAACGTTGCCGTTATAATAGCTGTTTTAACAGCGATCTTAACGCTATTGTTATAATAAGTGTTATATAATTCTAAACAGCGATTGTAACGTTGTTGTTAAAAGAAATGTTTTATAAATCAAATATTGGGAAACAGCGATTGTAACGCTGTTGTTAAATTGAAATGAATTGGTCAACGAGGAATTAAGAAAGGGAATTCGGAAATATTTTCCAATATTAATAATGTATATTTGCTGAATATAGACAATCAGGATTCATGAATATTAGAAATGTTTTCTAACTGGAATAAGAGATATTTTCTCGAATAAAGGAAGTATAATATTGAAAATGTTTTTTTTCAAAGAATCGAGAAGGGAAATCGAGCTTCAAAAGAATACGAAAGATGGGAAACAGGTATTTGAATGATAATATAATAAGGAATTGATTTAAAGGGGCCAATGTTGAATGATGATTGATCGATAGAATTTCCATCTGGGAATAAGATCGTTGGTTGCATACTTATTTTTCTTTGATAGTTAAATCACCGACTATCAAAGTTTTTGACCATTTTTCCGTCGTCAATACGGAGAGACCGGGATCAGATTCATAATCTGGAAACCACTTTATATGGGCGGTAGCGTTGCGATCAAATATGATGAAAATAATTGAAGACGGAGTTATGCAAGGGCTGTACCGTTTACGGGATAGTGCCTTCGGTTTGTCCAGTCCCAGGACAACGTGAATGGACGAATGTCTGACAGAGTGTAACGACCCGCAAATCCGTACTATCTGAGTTGACTAATAACACCACACGTCCAACCCAAATTGCACAGAAATACGAATCATTATTAGAAAGAAGTTAGGGGATGAGAAATAGAAAGAAACAAATATTAGAATAGAAAGAAATGAAAATCACAAACTCACAGTGGAACGAATGAAATATATTATATAACATAACTTTTGAAATACAAATCAATAACTTTATATACATACCATCATCAGAGCACAACAGTTATTCCTGGAACAGTTATAAACACCTGTTTTTAGATACAACATAGTACATAGCAGAAATATAATAGTCTATAGTTAACTGGTGAGGCCTCCTGCTTCCAGCTCTTCCAAGTGAATCTGAAAAAAAATCCCGACTACCTGACTGCCCGTACAAATTTGGGCACCCAAGAGTTTAGGGAAAACAAAAACAAAATAAACTATGGGTCAGTCATGGGACTGGTGTGAGTAAACTCCAACCATTTGTTTAACTTTCAAAATTTCTTTCAAAAGGAAAGATAATAGTAAGACCAGCCCACACATAAACATGGACGGTTTTTACCTTACTATAACCCAAAACACTTTGATACGAAAATCCAGTGATATTATAATAGTGTCTAAATCAAATAAATAGAATCTAGTGGAACGCTTGCATCTCACGCCTTGACTAAAAACATCATTAACTTCAAAACAGACAAAACCACTTACCTCGAATAATCAACATTATAAAAACCAATTATTCATTTTTAAACATATATATGTTTCTCTTTCTATTACCAACTTATCGATTTCCTTTTTTTTATAATATTCTATTTTTAAATTCATTTACTTATCGAATTCTATATATATCGCTACATTTATTTCTAACTATCAAATTTTTCTTAAAAATATTCTAACTCCTTAAATTCCCGGAAAAATTTGCCATAACCTCCTTTGTACCGGGGGCATCGGGATATTTCAAATAGCCTCCCATGGCCCTCACCAATCCAAAAGAAAAAGCCAAGCGGCTTGCCGATACAGCGCATAAAATCTCATATATGAATTCAAACATGTACCTTTTTGTCGGGCACATAAATTAAAATCTTCATATACTTCATCCCATACATGTCTAACACATGCTTACCAGTTTTCAATTCAATTCAACTCAATCCAATCGTTTGAATTCAGTTTCGCTCATTTATTCTTTAATTAGCTATTTTGCCTATTTCACTTCTTTGTTTGAACATAACATTTTCAAACAAAATATTTAACTTGCTCATAACCAAATTGAATTTCAATTTCAATTCTAGTTTCCTTTTTGATTTCGAATATAAATTTTCAAATCAAATTCACTTATTCAAACCCAATATCAATTCAAAATCTCATTGACTAATTACTATTCGAATTAGTTATTTATATTCAACAATCAAAAATCTGATTTCTCCTTCAAAAATCAATTCATTACTCCACTTGAGTTCACATATAATTTACAACTCAAAATCTGAAATTTTCTAAATAGAAATTCGGATTTCATTCGCTTAAAATCCTTTTATAAAATTAAATAAACCGTTATGGTTTTTAAATGGTTACGACGCTGTTTTTCTGAAAATTTGATTTCGCTATAACTCAAAATCTATTCGACAAAACTCAGATTTTTCTCCTCCATTAGAAAATTATTATCTAATCGGTCCTGATGATTCTTGTTTCAAAGAATTCCGACTTCAATTGAGTTCTGTATACTCAATTGAAGTTCGAAACGACAATTTTCGAACTGCCGCGCTGCGGCGAGTTCGTTTTAATTATATATAAATGTTTTAAACTTCGTTTATAATAAATTCAACTCCATTCTGATATATTTTTAATATATATCAAATCAGTTTTCTAATTCAACGTAATATTTTCGATTATCTATAATTGTTGATTTTTCCTTACTCGGTAATATATTTATTTATACTTCGATCTTCTATATTTAAATTTCAATTCCTTTGACAAGTTATAAATCCTTTGGATTTATTTCTATTCTATTTAAAAAGCTGCACTCTGAAATATATTTCGTCGTTCCCATTACGAAATGATTTCAACTTTCTATTTTCAAATTCTATTTGAAATTTCTATTTTCAAATCTCTTTGAAATTTCAAATTCCATTTTCAATTCTATTCAATCCTATTCAAATTTATGTATATTAAAATTCTATTCAAATTCTATATATTCAAATTCTATTCAAATTCTATATTCAAATTCTATTCAAATTCTATATTTAAAATTTCTTTGTTCAAATTCCATTTCACTTTCTATATTCAAATTCTATATTTGAATTTCCTTTATATTTTCTATATTCAAACTCCATTTGAATTTTTATATTCAATTTCTATTTGAATTTTCTTTATATTCTATATTAAACAAGTCTTGATTTCCAATTCAGTTGAAATCGATAATTTCTACTTTGGAAAAATAACTTTCCCTTTTCAACTTCACACCTGTGTTTTTATTTCTGAATTACCCAATGATAATTCTTTTCACTTCATTTATAAACTTCGTTTATAAATGAATTACTTGTTTTTATTTTATTAAAACAAGTTAATATTTTTATTCCATTCAAATTTCAAATTCTTTTTTAAAAAATAGAATTTTCCTTTTAAATCTCAAAATTCCTTTTTAGGATATTTTTATAAATAATCACTTAGGCCCAGTGATATTTAAACACCAAACAACCAATTATTTATTTCAGGTTTCCTAACACATCATATATGACAGTATATATGCAAACAAATAAATAAACAGATAATATTTTTTTGAGGAATCCAGTTGGATCCCTCCAACCTGTTTTCCTGCATCCACAAACATTAGTCAACAAAAATAATACCCATTTTGCTTCGTGGCAGGATATCGTGGTATGAAGGTCATCCACTATTATAGTGTGGGGCGTATAGGGTAATCATCCGCTAATGGTACCGCGGGCATCCGCTAATGAAACCGCGGGAATCCAACCACCAAACCAATATATATATATATATATATATATATATAATAGTCACCCTGAATAACTAATATATTTAAAACAACCAGAAAGCATTCAAACAAGCAACAACAATTATTCTTAACGAATAAAAATAATTCTAAAGAAAAAGGTGAGTGAGATTTACTCACTGTTTCATTTGTCGAATATCCAGTTTAACTCTATATCGTTGGCTATGAATTGTCTCGAATAAATCCATCGTACATCTGTGATTATTAAATTTTAAAATTTCGATCAACTACTATTACTTTTTAAATTAACTATTTAACTACATAAACTAACTAATTTAATTAAATAAAAGAACTTAACTAAATTAAAATTAATTTACCTAAATTGTTGTTTAAATTCTTCCCTTTCCAGGTTGAGACCGGTAGCAAGTCAGCTACAATACCTTCCTGCCATGAAATCAAAACCGAACTCAAGCATTTGGCTCCCTCACCATCGAGTGCAAATCTGCCCCGAGCCCTCCCTGCTATCGCGCTTCAGAAAGCCTTGCGAGACCTCCTGTTCGAGTTTGAACATCCAGTGCCATCTCCTTAAATCGCAGTTGTTCCAGGTTGTTTATCTCCACCATACCCAAAATCCCAGCATTGATTTCCTTCCATGTTGAAGTCGAACAACAAACTCGACACTCAGACTGTCGAACGCCCATTTTCGGCGCTTGAACAGAGTTCGCGATCCCCCCTTTTCCATTATACCAGCGTTTCCCTCCACCGGTCGATCTCCCCCAAATCGTAGTGATCAATCAACCCAGTCCTCAGTTTGAATGCTCCTCCAAAAATCGCGATACCCAGATGCTCATTCAATCGAGGAAGCCCTTTCACCTAAGCATGATGCCTTCGTTCAACTACAGACCTACCACAACAACAATTGCGAGCTCCAGCATCAGCGTCAGCTTCTGGAACTCCGAAATTCCTAGTCGCGATACTCGATTTTGATTTGATTAGGAAATAGGATTTTCGATTTCCCTTTTGCTGAAGAACGAAAAAGGAACGGTTTCCATTTTGATTTGCAAAATAAAAGGAGGATGGGTGCGTTTATATAATGGTGGATACTTCAGGAGGAAGGAATAGTAGGGTGAGGTACAATATAACAAATTTCGATTTGATTTCTATTTAATGCGATTTGAAATAAAGGGATTTTTACCCTTTTTAAATAGATTCTGATTTGATTTCGATCCTATCCACAATCAAATATCTCGGGGTCCATTAATTGAAATCATGAACCGCTATTTTAGCGTATAGACCGACATTTAAAGGTAATACGGTATTTTGAGCTCAACAGAATATATTCTGAAATTTAATTTCAACATATATACCATATTAAATTAATATAATATAATTTAAATTCGAAAACCACAAATTCTTTGAAAATAAATTATTATTTATTATCGTATATATCAAATAAAATTCCCACTTATCATCTGAATCATTTTGACTCAATTTTTAACTTCGATTTCATTTATATTTCGAATTATAATAATTCGATATATTATAAATTAAATTATATACGATTATTAAATCGATAACTCAACATAAAAAATTATTTATATTATCAATTCAATATTTTAAAACCATATTAAATATTTAAAATAAACTGTTCGAAAAATCCGGGTCATTACACAGAGTATATCTAACGGATCACATAAGTTGGTCTCTTCAAACGCACTTACGTTTGGTGGCGGAGGAATTTGTTTCTCTTAGCTTTATACCCGTGGTATTTTTGGGGAAATCAATTTGTGATTTGGCGGGTATTACGACGTGGCATTCAAAGTAAATGATGGCCAGATGTTCTGGAAGATAATTCAAACCTCAAGCCTCACAACCCGAGATTTGACAAAACTCGGGCAGGCAACATGGCTATGTGGGTCGCTCCCATGAGGATGTATAATCACCTATCTAGAGAAATACCATTTGTTTCTTTAATCTATTGATGTTGTCCCGTTCGGGAAACGTTGTTGATCCCAACCGTTGGTGATATACATTTGATACACTCAAGCAAAATGAGTGGTCGGTCATGTGTGGGTCGGGTTGCAAGATGTTCTTTTGAACCCAGTGTATTCCCCTCTAGAGATACACTATCGCCAGGTGGTCCCATACCTTGTCATGTTGGAAATCCAATCTCCAATAACCGCCCTACGGTTTTGATTTTATATTATTTATGGAGCGTGAGATGCAAGCGTTCCGCTAGATTCTATTTATTTGATTTAGACACTATTATAATATCACCAGATTTTGATATCAAAATGTTTTCGGTTATCATAAGGTAAAAACCATCCGTGTTTATGTGTGGATCGATCTTACGATTATTATTCCTTTCTTAAAAAATTTGGAAGTTAAACAAATGGTTGGAGTCTCCTCATACCAGTCCCATGACTGACCCAGAGTTTATTTTGCTTGTTTTCCCTAAACTCTTGGGTGCCCAAATTTGTACGGGCAGTCAAGTAGTCGGGATTTTTCATATTCACTTGGAAGAGCTCAAAGCAGGAGGCTTCATCAAGTTAGCTATAGACTATCATATTTTCCGCTGTGTATTATGTTCGTATCTGGAAACAGGTGTTTATAACTATTCCAGAGATAACCGATGTGCTCTGATGATGGTATGTATATATATATATATATAGTTACTGATTTGTATTTCAAAGTTTATGTTATCTAATATATTTTATTCATTCGGCTGTGAGTTTGTGATCTTCGTTTTTCTTCTATTCTAATATTTCTTTCTTTCTATTTCTCATCCTCTAACTTCTTTCTAATAATTTTCTGTGCAATTTGGGTTGGACATGTGGTGTAATTGGTCAACTCAAGGGGTACAAAAATACGGGTCATTACACTTGGTATCAGAGCTGAAGGTTGAGTAGTAATCTTGGCTCTGTGGTGTAACTCAATAGAGATGGTGTTAGTAGTAACTTAAACTGAGTTTGAGTGTATATATGAGCGCGTATTTGTAGATTTAATATGAAAATTGTTTTATATTATGTTGGCTGGTTTGTTGAGTGGTTTATGAATTCTGGTTGATACAGGATGTACAACTGTATTGATAGGTGTTTCTAAACTCTCGAACAGAACAATTCGACGTAGTATCGTTTTAAAGCGGGTAAATGAAATAATTTTACCCAAAAATTATTTTGATATAAAAGAAATAATTTCTGAATTATTATATATGAAGGTGTTGATTGTTATTACAATCAAATGGAATTATGAAATACTAAAATGGTTATATAATTTGTATACGGATAATGTATACAAATGAGATAAACCAAGATTAAGTTCGACCTAGAATTTTGGAATTTAAATTCCTGGTGTTTAGAAATATTGTATGAAATATTTTTGAAAGTTATATATCCGTACTTTAAAGGATTTCAGCATAAGAATGATTTTAAATGGATTTTGAAAGTGATTAAGCATTGAAATCACTTCAGGGGCGAGAAAATAATCCTGATAATGGGTCGCGACATTATCGGTATTCATTTTCAAGTTTCTGAGTGACGGATTGCTACCATAATAGTTCGTTAATGGGAAATTTGTTCGAAAGGATAAGTTATTTTAAAAATTCAAAATTTTAGTTTTGCAAATGGTTATGGATACATGTACATATATTATTTCAAGGGAGTTTGAAATAAAACCCGGGAATTTGAATCCTAAAATTAAAGTTTAACTTGTGTAAGTTAAATAAATTGAAATGGTCAAAATGTATCAAATGAATTGAAATTAACCTAAGTTAAAATTGGATTGGATTACAAATAATTCCAAATAAAATTAAATAAAGAGAAATGTTGGAATTCGAAATATTAATATGAATTCGACCTATGTATAAACAAGTTGAATATATATTGGGTGCCGTTGTTTGGAATTAAGCTGGGATGAAATTGAACTCAAGTATAATAAGTGGATTGACTTAAATAGAAATCAGATTTGAATTGATAGAATGGAAATGAACTAATCAGAACATGATTAGAGAGTTAAAAACTGGAAGTTGGATTGATTTGAAACCAACTGGAAGTGGATATACATATGCTGAGCAGATATTGAATGGAAGCAAATGCAAGAGATAGAATTATGTCTGCCAAAAAGGTACACATTTAAAATACTACTTGGGTTTGATGGTTTTATGAGCCCATGGGGCAAGCCGCTTGGCTTTTTTATTTCTTTTGGATTGGAGAAGGTCTAGAAAGGCGAGATGTGATTGTACCGATTGAGTCGTGAAAAGGAGATACTACCGAAATTTTTCAGAATTTAAAGTGTTAGAAAATTTTATAATTTTTGAAAATTTTCGTTAGTAAGAATAAATTAAAGTTTTAATTGAAATAAATTGGTCCAGTTAAATTGAAGTTAATAATTGAACAAAAAGGAATTTTGGACCTAGTTAATAGGATATGTAGCATCTTTTCCTACCTTAGCAATTTCGAGGACGAAATTATTTTAAGGAGGAAGGAATGTAACGACCCGGATTTTTAGACGTTGAATTCTGAATATTTAAATTTGTTTAAATATTTTATTTGAATTATATATAGGAATTTATTTAATAAAAGGAAGTTTTAACGTATAATTTATAATATAATTTAAAATGAGCTCATAAAATCGCAGCAGTTCGTAATTTACGATTCAAACTTCAATTGAATATACAGGATCCAAAATAAGTCGGATTTCTTTGAAACAAGAAACGTTCGGTTCTGTTTAATTATATTTTTCTAATGGAAGAGAAAAATCGAGTTTTCATATTATAGATTTTGTTTTATATCCAAATAAAATATTTAAATAGTCGCTGTAGAATCGTTTATGGACCATAACGGTTTAGTTAATATAACTAGAGATTGGTTACGAATTTGGACAAGATTCTTTTGAGGCGTAGTTATAATTTAATTTGTAGAATTTTACTGAAATTTTTAATTAATTAAATATGCAACTTTTTATTTGGAGTATTTTGCACCTTATATTAATATTTTGGGGTTTCATAATATAAATTAAACTACCGATATTATTATATTTTTGGGATCATAATGTATTGCTCAATATATCGGAATATTTATTTTTGTCGCTAGCAGCTCGCCTATAAATGAGATTTTACATGGTACACAAAAACAAGTATCATATATACACACACACACACACTCGTACGTGATATCTGCGCATAAGGAGTAGTTAGATTAATCTTGGCAACTACATGTATTGATTTAGTACAGACATAATCATTCACAGAAACAAACTGAAAGTCTAAAACAAAAACTAATGTAATTGTATCAATGGTCAGGAAAATAGCATCTATCAATAAAAATATATATAATAAATACTATTGCTTTGTACATGTCAGAATTGCGTGCGTCCCAAGCTACTTAAAACAGCATTCTCTCCACAATTACCGACCGTGCACGCCAAGCCATTTGAAACCGTTTTCACCAAGCTACTACATCCGTGCTCCCCAAGCCGTTTCCCATTTAAATACTCTAATCCCCTTTTCATTTCCGTTCAACTTATACTTCCAATCTTTAATCCATACAGTCTCCCAAATTGTTACGAATTAAGGAAGGGTTTCTTCATGGAAATTGTAGAGTGAGGTGAGGACGTGATTTCTAGGGTGGTCGGAGCATTTCTCGCTGCCTGAGGAAGTCGAAATCGATACTCAAAGCCTTGGCAGTTTTGGGTCGATTACGGCGAACTCGAGTCGAGTTGGGGGGAGTGGTTTCAGGCGAAGGTAGGGGGATGTCAGGCAGTTCGTTGGGTGGTGGTTAGGGGGTCCCTGGTGGCGCCTTGTCGGAGAATATGGGAGTTGATCAGAATTTGTGGTAACTTCGGTTCCGAATTGCGTGAGCGAGCTACAGGACACGGTTGGGTGAGGGGTTGGTCGAGGATGGAAGCCAGGAGGATGGCGGTCGTCAAGGTGGCGATTGGATGAACTCCGGCAATCTGGAGAGGGGTGCAGCAGCCAGTTGAACGACAGTTTGTATTTGGGTTTTTTCTTTCGAAGTAAGATGTGTTTTTTTGGAGACGGTGAGGCTCTATGGACTGATGAAGGTGATGAGATTGAACGGGGAAGATGGCCAAGGCGGGGGCGGTCGTTGTAGTGGGGTTCAGGTAGGGTGGAATCGGCCTGAGGCGGCGCTGATGACTTCGAACAGGAGGGTTGTGTTTACCATGATATATAAGGAGAAAGAACGGTATAAACATGATTTAATTGGTGATTAACTTGATTATTGGGGTAATTAGGAGAAGCGGAGGAGTTGGTTGATAAGGGTGCGGTTATTGTTTTCACAGTGCGGGTGTGTTCCTGGTAATGGGAGGAAAGTATGGGGTGTTAGTGCTAATTAATTTTGAGAATTAAGGTGTTAACGTGAAACAAAGGGTAGATAAAGTTCAAGCATGTTAGTCTTGTAGGGGGTGAGGGACGTATTGCTGATGAACGCATGTAGATGTAGAAGGGGTGTTTGAGAATATGTGATATAACAGGTTGACAGTTCTTTGAATGAAGGGTAGTGCCATGCTTTGAAGGTGAAATAAGGACAGTAAGGTGTAGTTTTGAACGGGGTTAAGGTGATTTTTCAGTGATGTTTTTCGACGGTGGTGAAGCGGTTGATCGTGCGGAGATGTTTTGGATTTGGGAAAGTAATGCGATACGGAGGAAGGCTAATCACGGCTAATCCGAAATCTATTTTATTAAAACGAATTTGATGAAACCAGTTACGTTGGGACCATATCGATGGGGTTTACATTTTGGCACTGATATGGTGTGACGGAGCTACTGGAGATTCGTGATAAGATCAAACGCCAATTTGATTTTAAAACGACAGAAAGACAGAATCTGCAACTGCGACCAATGTGAGTAAACTCACTAACTTTGACTCGTTTATATTTTTATTTAAACGAGTTTTTAAATTTGTTTTATACTGTGTGCTGGTTGCTTGGTTGAATAGTTGATAAAATTAGTTGATATGATTACATGGTTGATCGGTTACTAGCTCTGTTATTTCATATTGATGTGAAATAATTGATGTTATTAACATCTGTGGATGCAGGGAAACAGGTTGGAGGGACCCAACTGGGTTCCTTAATATTTATATTACTGTTTTTCCTTGATTTTGATGTGTGGTGTGATTATGTAGTCAGTGATTGACTTTGTGTGTTGGTTTACCCTGGCTTTAGAAATTTGGTATTTTAGATACCAAAAATATTTTCAAATGTAGAAAATAAATCGGAGATTTAAAAAGCAAATTTATTTCCAAAATAAAAGTTATATTTTGGAGGGAGTTGGAAATAGTAAACTTGTTAATGAATAAAACAAGAAGTTGTTTATAAATGACACGTATAAATTTAGTATAAGATTTATCATTTGATAACTTGGAATATAAATTCAAGTTGGGATTTACATAGAAAGCCAGAATCGGTTTTGAAACTGATTTTTTGTAACTGGATTTGATCTTAGTAATTTTAAAGGGGATTATAAATGAGATTGTAAATATTTGAAGTTAAAAGTGAGATTTTTATAAACATTTGTAAACAGAAGTATAAATAAAATTTGGTTTAAAAGAATATTTATAAAAACGAAACCAAATGATTGTACATGAAAGAAATATATTTAGGATTAAAGTGAATAATGGTTTTAAGGAAATATTTTGCAAATGAAATATTTATAAAGGAAATTTAGATGATTTGAAATATAAATCTAAATTGAAAATTGAGTGGAAAGGGAAAATGGTAATCGTTTTAAAAGAAACGATGAGTTTTAGTTTAAAGTTCGGAATATTAATCGAATATAGATTATTCGAATGAGAGTTGTTTATTGGAATTCGATTAGATCGAAATTAGGGAAGTAGTTATTTTACTTCCCGTTTGAATCAAATTTAATTATTATTTTTATTTACTTATTAATTTATTTATTGAAATAAATAAATACAAGTTGCATTTTGATAAACCAAATATTTTTAAATAGCGATTTTGAACGCTACCGTTATAATAAATGTTTTCGTAAATCTAAATAGGAATTTTAACGCTGCCGTTATAATAGCTGTTTTAACAGCGATCTTAACGCTATTGTTATAATAAGTGTTCTATAATTCTAAACAGCGATTGTAACGTTGTTGTTAAAAGAAATGTTTTATAAATCAAATATTGGGAAATAGCAATTGTAACGCTGTTGTTAAATTGAAATGAATTGGTCAACGAGGAATTAAGAATGGGAATTCGGAAATATTTTCCAATATTAATAATGTATATTTGCTGAATATAGAAAATAAGGATTCGTGAATATTAGAAATGTTTTCTAACTGGAATAAGAGATATTTTCTCGAATAAAGGAAGTATAATATTGAAAATGTTTTTTTCAAAGAATCGATAAGGGAAATCGAGCCTCAAAAGAATACGAAAGATGGGAAACAGGGATATGAATGATATTATAATAAGGAATTGATTTAAAGGGGTCAATGTTGAATGATGATTGATCGATAGAATTTCCGTCTGGGAATAAGATCGTTGGTTGCACACTTATTTTTCTTTGATAGTTAAATCACCGACTAACGAAGTTTTTGACCATTTTTCCATCGTTAATACAGAGAGACCGGGATCAGATTCATTATCTGGAAACCACTTTGTGTGGACGTTAGCGTTGCGATCAAATATGATGAAAATAATTGAAGACAGAGTTATGCAAGGGCTGTCCTGTTTACGGGATAGTGCCTTCGGTTTGTCCAATCCCAAGACAACGTGAATGAACGAATGTCTGACGGAGTATATCCAACGGATCGTATAAGTTGATCTCTTCAAACGCACTTACGTTTGGTGGCGGAGGAATTCGTTTCTCTTAGCTTTATACCCGTGGTATTTTTGGGGAAATCAATTTGTGATTTGGCGGGTATGACGATGTGGCATTCAAAGTGAATGATGGCCAGATGTTCTGGAAGATAATTCAAACCTCAAGCCTCACACCCCGGGATTTGACAAAACTCGGGCAGGCAACATGGCTATGTGGGTCGCTCCCATGAGGATGTGTAATCACCTATCTAGAGAAATACCATTTGTTTCTTTAATCTATCGATGCTGTCCCTTTCGGGGAACGGTTGCTGATCCCAACCGTTGGTGATATACATTCGATTCACTCAAGCGAAATGAGTTGTCGGTCATGTGTGGGCCGGGTTGCAAGATGTTCTTGTTGAACCCAGTGTATTCCCCTCTAGAGATACACTATCGGCAGGTGGTCCCATACCTTGTCATGTTGGAAATCTAATCTCCAATAAGCGCCCTGCGGTTTTTGATTTTATGTTATTTATGGAGCGTGAGATGCAAGCGTTCCACTAGACTCTATTTATTTGATTTAGACACTATTATAATATCACCAGATTTTGATATCAAAATATTTTTGGTAATCGTAAGGTAAAAACCATCCGTGTTTATGTGTGGATCGGTCTTACGATTATTATTCCTTTCTAAAAGATTTCGGAAGTTAAACAAATGGTTGGAGTTTACTCACACCAGTCCCATGACTAAGCCAGATTTTTTTTTCCCTAAACTCTTGGGTGCCCAAATTTGTACGGGCAGTCAACTAGTCGGGATTTTTCAGATTCACTTGGAAGAGCTCAAAGCAGGAGGCTTCATCAAGTTAGCTATAGACTATCATATTTTTTGTTGTGTATTATGTTCGTATCTGGAAACAGGTGTTTATAACTGTTCCAGAGATAACTGATGTGCTCTGATGATGGTATGTATATATATAGTTACTGATTTGTATTTCAAAGTTTATATTATCTAATATATTTTATTCGTTTCGTTGTGAGTTTGTGATCTTCGTTTTTCTTCTATTCTAATATTTCTTTCTTTCTATTTCTCATCCTCTAACTTCTTTCTAATAATGATTCGTATTTCTGTGCAATTTGGGTTGGACATGTGGTGTAATTGGTCAACTCAAGGGGTACGTAAATTCGGGTCATTACAAATTATAATCCAGTTATTTTTAAATAAATAAATTGGATTGAGAATGGATTTTAATATAACTAGAACTTCCAATATATGAATTGGAATGGGTTTGAATGCAATCATCTTCGGACTATTTCAATGTTGGATTTCGTGATTATACAGATATTGTTATGGAAATTTGGAAGATATATTTATATTGTTATTTCCAATACGGTATTTGTTGGTTTCAGTATTTGATATTGAATATAAGTCGATATAGTTTCTATTCAGAGCCTTGTATTTAATATCAAATGGGATTTTGGTTTGTCGGGAATGGTATCTTTATTAACACTGTTCTTAAACCCTGTTGAGAAAAGAATAAATCTTTTAATTTAGATTTAGAGAAGTTTTCCAATTAATTAATATTAAATTGAAATTGAATGAAAGAATTGGATATTTGGATTTATCGTGAACGGTGTTTTAAATAACACTTGTTCTTTAACCCGATTAACAGTGAAATGTGATTTGGAAGTTATAAATCATTTATTAAGATTTAACGGGAATTTTCCAAAGTAAAGTTTTCCAATTTAATATATTAAATTGGAATTGAATGGAATTCGATTTGGTAATAATCAAAGTGAGCTTTTGTGGAGGAAGACTGGTAATATATATGGAATTTAAAAGGCTTTGTTGTTTTTCCATTTATATTATTAGTCGGATACAGACTTGATATCGATTATACATATATATTGATCTGTTTTCCGTGAAGATTCCATAATTAATGGAATGTGATATGGGTTTATCGTGAACTGTGTTTTAAATGACATTAGTTCTTTAACCCAGTTAAAGAGAGGATTACATGTCTAACATTGTATTTTGAACTATATGGTTGATCTCTGCTAAATATATATATGTTTGGTGGCAGATAATTTGTTCTCTTGCTTAACACCCTTCTCTAAGACGTACGAGCTTAGAGGTTATATATAGGCAGAAATCAATAGTACGGTGTAGATTGTCGATGCGGCATGTTTGATTTCCAAAGTTAAATAATGATTAATATTGATTTTTAGGAAGATTAAAATCAAGTGGAGTTTTAATGAATCTTCAATTAGATTGAAATGTGAATGTGATAATTTAAATTATAAAATTTGGGAAATGATTGAGAGTGGAGTATCACCTGTTTTGCTCCAAGCGATAGTTAAATCTTTAATTAGATTTGAATGGGAAATGGTAATTAATTTTACCGATAAAACCATTGTGTTAGATATGGAGTATTACCAGTTTTGCTCCATGGGATGAATAGGTTGGGAATAGGAAATATAAAAAATGATTACTTCGGTAAGGTGTGTTAATCCCGACTAGTTTGGATAAACCTTAATTTGGTTTGAATTGATATCCAAAGGAAGATTAAAGAATAAATTTAAAGAAATTTTCTTTGATAAAATTAATGGGAACCTTTCCCAGAGGATATGAATATTTGAATAAAAGAATAATATGAATTGGAATGAGGCGTATGTTGTGTTTTTATAATACTTATTTATTATAACTAGAATTATTCGAAAAGGTCGGGTTTATACCCGTTCTGAATAACTGATTCGACGACAAGTCGACGATGAAGACAATGGTTGAAGACCACAGATCTTCACATCGTTTGGATGATTACTGATGTCTTGATTGGGATGCACACCTAAGACAAAGTAATAAGTGGTGATCGTCCAGACGTACTTGGAGATCGACTGGGTATGCAAGGACCACTCTCCTATATTGGACATATTGGACGAGGAATAAGGTGTCTCCGGCTTCGTTCAGACCCAGAACGAACTAGTAAATGGCTGTGTGTCTAACATTGTATTTTATTCTGTGTTGATTGATCTCTATTAAATATATATCTGTTTGGTGGCGGAGAATTTATGCACTTGCTTAACACCCTTCTCTGAGACGAACTAGCTCAGAGGTTATATATCGATAGATATCAGTTGCATGGCGTGAATTGTCAGTGCGGCATACAGAGATGCAGTGATCAAGGCTTCTGTTGAAAAGCAGAATTTTGTGGTTAATGATCAAAGCATGACCTTAAAGAGCATAGCTTTGTGTATAGCGTTAATTCGCGAGCCTCACTCCCCGGTATGAACCAGAAATGGAAGAAGGGTCCAGGGAGAACATGCATTTCTTTCTAGCTAGGAGTGGTGTCATGGTATGGAGCCCGAACATTTTTACTTATGTGGATGATGGATAGCGAGGTACCTCGCATATATATTAGTCACTACGGGGTCGATGGATTATATGGTCGACATACTGACCATTACGCCCCATAGGGCGGGGAAGCGCATTGTTCAGGAGTTATAATCCTCAAACGTAAGAGAGGACCGGCCATGTGGCTTCTAGGTGTAGATACGACTGTAGCCTCAGACATGGTAGGCTATACAATCTGTTATATTCATGTACTCTTATGTAAACTATTGTAACATCAATGAATTATTCTATTGTTTGTGTTCTGATTTGTCATGTTCTCAACTCAATCCGTACTTTCCTATAAGGGCAAGTTTGGGTTATTTCAGGTGTCTTAAATAACACTGTTCTTAAACCCTGTTGAGAAAATAATAAATCTTTTAATTAAGATTTAGTGAAGATTTCTAGTTAATTAATATTTAATTGGAATTGAATAAAAGAATTGGATTTTGGGTTTGTCATGAATGGTGTCTTAAATAACACTATTCTTAAACCCCATGTGAAAAGAATAAATCTTTTAATTAAGAATATTAGAGTTTCTAGTTATATTTAGTAATTGGAATAAAATGGAATGTGAATTGGGTTTATTATGAACTGTGTTTTTAATGACATTCGTTCTTTAACCCGATTAATAGTGAAATGTGATTTGGAATTTATAAATCTTTTTATTAAGATTTGGAGGAAAATTTCCAAAGTAAAGTTTTCCAGCTTAATACAATAAATTGGAATGTAATGGAATTTGATTTGATAATAATCGAGTGAGCTTTTATGGAGGAAGACTGTTAATATATATGGAATTTAAAAGGCTTTTTCATTATTACATTTATATTATTAGTCATATACGGAAATTGGTATCGATTATATATTGATCTGTTTTTCTGTGAACATTCCATAATTAATGGAATGTGATTTTGGGATTATCGTTAACTGTATTTTAAATGACATTAGTTCTTTAACCCAGTTAAAGACAGGATTACATGTCTAACATTGTATTTCGAACTGTATTGTTGATCTCTGCCAAATATATATTTGTTTAGTGGTGGAGAATTTATTCTCTTGCTTAACACCATTCTCTAAAACGTACGAGCTTAGAGGTTATGTATCGCCAGAAATCAATGGTACAGTGTACATTGTCGATGTGACATGTTTGTGTTTCCAAAGTTAAATAATAATCAATATTGATTTTTGGGAAGATTAAAACTAAGTGGAGTTTTAATGAATCTTTAATTAGATTGAAATGAGAATGTGATATTTTAAATTATCAAATTTGGAGAATGGTCGAGAATGGAGTATCACCAGTTTTGCTCCAAGAGATAGTTAAATCTTTAGTTAGATTTGAACATGAAATGGTAATTAAATTTTACCGATAACACCGTGGCGTTAGATATGGAGTATTACTAGTTTTGCTCCATGCGATGAATAGGTTGGTATTGCGAAACATAATAAATGATTTCTTCGGTGAGGTTCGCTAATCTCGACTAGTTTGGAAAACCTTAATTTGGTTTAAAATTGTGAAAAGAATATTTGAATAAAAGAATATTCTGGATTGGAATGATGTATATGTTGTGTTTTTATAGCACTTGTTTATAAGATACGCGAGTTATTCAGAAAGACTGGGTTTATACCATTTTGAATAATTGATACGATGATAAGTCGACGATGAAGATGGTGGTTGAAGACCAGAGGTCTTCTGTAATAACCTGGAAATCCGAGCCAATTTAAAAAATTTATTTTCGCAATTTTAGCGAATTTTGAATATTTAAAATGATTTATTTTAAATAATAACGACGAAAATTTATTTTGAATAGAATTAGAACGTATATATTTATATAGTTCCACGTTAGAATATAAATAATTATTTATAATTATAAAAGGAATTGAAAATGGCGCGGTAGTTCGATAATTCGATTTCAAAATTCAATTGAATGTACAGGGTGCAAAATAAACCGGATTTTAGTGAAACCAAAAATATTTGAATCTATTTGTGAATATCTTTCCAACGAATCCGAAAAATCAAAATTTCATAGCGTGAATCAAAAGATAAGTCCAGTTGAAATTTCAGAATAGTCGCTATGGAATTTCGGCCCTTAAAATGGCCATTTGGCAATCGACCTCGGATTTCGATGAAGCCACTTTTGTTGGATCCGCGATGTCAAGTTATTGCTAGGTTTCAAATTTCATAATTTTTTGAATTAATATGTGAGCGTGACAAAGGAAAACGCGTTTGACCAGTTTCAGGTGATTTTAATCGACTGGAAAATGGTCATTTTTCAAACAGTCTCAGAATTTGATGGAATTAGTTTTGTTAGGACCGTATCATCGATACGAAGACAGAAAATATTTTTCTGGAATTTTTCGAGTTAGTATGTGACACCGGTAAATTGAAATGCACGTTCAAATTCAATATATAGAGTTATATGTTGATTTTGATGAAAACTGATCGAAACGATTGAATCAGCTTATGATACATATCCCATTGTGTTTGTAATGGGGGTAATTAGCTATGGACGACAGGCGGTGGGTCTCGTTTTGAGTTCAAATAAAAAGTCAACTTTTGGATTATAAAATAAAATAAAATAAAATATAAATTATAATTCTCTCCCTTCCCTCACCCCTCTCTTTCCCTTTTACTCAGTCACCCCCCACCCCCCCCCCCCCCCCCCCCCCGTTGATTTTTCAAAATCGAAATAAAAAGAAAAACCAAACGCTCGACGCTCCTCCACCGCCACGCCCTCCGACCGCCGCCGCCTCCGTCCGATGCAGCGCCGCCTGTGCCCATCCTCCCACAGCCACCCTCTCCCCTTCTCCTCTCTCCTTTCCTCCAACGTGAAGCGCCGCAACCCCAAACCCCCTAGCGCTGAAACCCACCTCTCCGCCGATGGCCAGGGGCGACGCCGCCGCCGATGAGCACCTACGCCACCCCCATGTTCCGGCGAGACTGCCCTCTCTCCCCGTTCGAAGCCCCAAAACCCCCTTCTTTGTATTCGACTGTAAGTTTCTGTAATTGATTTTATTCAGTTATTTTTAATTATTTAAAGGAATTAGTTTATAAAAATATAGTTTTTAGTTTATATAAAAATCCGAGTTTCAGTTTATAAAAACATAGTCATCCAATTTATAAAAAAATATAGTCTTTGTGAGGAAAAAAATCAGTTTTATATATTTAAAAATATGAAATGTATATGCATTGTTTTGAAATTCATATATATACCTTGTTTTGTATATATATATAAGTTGTTTGAAAATAAAAAAATAAGCCTTGTCTTTAAGAAGTATTAAAAATAGGATTTTTATAAAGTAGAAATAAAAAAGATGCGATTTTTATAAAGTAGAAATAATAAAGATGCGATTTTTATAAAGTAGGAATAGTAAAGATGCGATTTTTATATAGTTATGATAATAAAAATAAAATCTTTATATTTGAAAAGGCGAAATCTTTATATTTGAAAAGGCGAAATCTTTATATAGGGAATAGCGTGATAAAAATATAATCTTTATTATATGAACACCGTTGTAAAAATTGAATTTTTATCTATATAGTAGCGATGTAAAAATAGAATTTTTATCTATATAGTAGCGATGTAAAAATAAAAAATTTATCTATGTAGTAGCGATGTAAAAATAGAATTTTTATCCATATAGTAGCAATGTAAAAATAGAATTTTTACCCATATGGAGTGATTATAAAAATATCATTTTTATATACATAGCAACAATATAAAAATGTGATTTTTATATATGTAGTGAATACGGGCGACGAAAGTGATAAAAGGCAAGAACGACGAAGATTCCTACATATGAAGAGTCGTGGCGTTTGGATTAGCTAATCGGTGAGAACTTCTCACCTTTTAATTATGTTTTCTAGTTAAAATATATACTAGGATGCAGACGGTGTTTAGTATAACCCGACACCCGTCGTCCACAGACCATGGACGGCTTGTATGCTTGTTTGTTTGATTTTGATGTGTAGTTGATTGTGTGAAGCGATGTGAAACGAAATAAATTATTTTATAGTGGAAAATATTATATAGTTAAAAATAGAATTTTTAACGTGCATATGAAATGAAATAAATTAATATAAACAAATCGAACGATTTGTTTATATACACACATTTGACTGATATTGATTGGGACGATAAATTTTACACATCGCCCAACTGCACAAATAAAGTCTGTGTTTGATTGTTTGAAACCCAACACGGGTATTGGGATGATATATGACATACACTAATCCCAATAGTTAGTTGTATGTCGATTGATTGATTGACAGACTGTTATAAGCGCTAAATATTTATATTTGATGCTTATACAGTGTAGAATGCACTTTAAATGATGGTTGATTATTCATCATTGTTGATATATACATGCGTTGTATGGAAATCCATAGAAATAAAATCTATGGTAATTGATTCGGCTTCATTCCAATTTTGAAATAGAAATATTTGAAATAGAAATATTTGAAAAAAAGAAGAAGAAATATTTGAAATAGAATATTCGAAAATAGAAATATATGAAGCCGTGTTGATTAGATTGACGCCATTTTGACGTGAACGATATTTATATTGCTTTTATTCATTTTATAATGAATATCGAAAGTGATTTCAAAATCTGATTTTTGGAAAAGAATTAGAATTCGAATTGAAATTGAATAGAAATGGACTCGAATTGAAATTGAATAGAAAGGAATTCGAATTGAAATGGAATGGAATTGAAAACGAACTGAAATTGAATTAAAAATCGATTTGAATTGAAATCAATTTGAAATGAATTTAAATCGAATTTATAAGGAAAAAATTCAATTTTGATTTGAATTTGAAAAGAAGTTGAAATCGTTTTGAAAACGAATTATATAATACGTTTTAAAAGGAAATCGGAGAGCTATATATTATATATACTATATATATAATATAATGGCCTGAATAGAACGCGCCGCGCTGCGGCAGTTCGAGAATTTCGACCATTGACTTCGAATTGACGTTGCGGGAGATCTGACCGTCGGATTCTCCTCAAACCGGAACCTTGGGTTCGTCTCGAAAAGAGATTTCTAATGAATATTAGAAATTATAAATCTAACGGTTGGATTTGGAATTATGTCCAAATCAAATTTGGAAAAGGTCGATGTAAGTGCAGTTCGATGGCCGTTGATGGAAATCGACTGTACGGGCCTTGATAAAATTATTAAAAATAATAATAATTTGTGTGAAATCATAAGAAATGATTTGGGAAAAATCAGGATGAAAAACTCCATATTTGAAAAGATAAAAATAGATTTTTATCGAAATGAACTAGTTTTGAACTAGAATAATAATTTATTTATTTTTAGAATAAATAAATTAGATTTAAAATGGTTTTTAAAATAACCAGAATTTCCAATAATTGCATTGGAAGGGATTTGAATCGAAATTGACTTCGGAATATTTCGATGTTGGATTTCGTGATTATACGGATATTGTTATGGAAATTTGAAAGATATATTTATATATCGTTATTTCTAATACGATATTTGTTGGTCGTAGAATTTGATATTGAATATAAGCCGGTATATTTTCTATTCAGAGCCTTGTATTTAATATCAAATGTGATTTGGGTTTGTCGTGAATGGTGTCTTCATTAACACTGTTCTTAAGCCATGTTGAGAAAAAGATTAAATCTTTTTATTTAGATTTAATGAAGTGTACCAATTAAATGATATTTAATTGGAATTGAATTGGTATTGATTTTTGGGTTTATCGTGAACAGTGTTTTAAATAACACTTGTTCTTTAACCCAATAATTAATGGAACGTGATTGTGGGTTTATCGTGAACCGTGTTTTAAATGACACTGATTCTTTAACCCAGTTAAAGATTAAAACTAAGTGGATTTTTAATGAATCTTTAATTAGATTGAAAAGATCGAGAATGGAGTATCACCAGTTTTGCTCCAGGCGATAGTTAAATCTTTAATTTGATTTGAATGTGAAATGGTAATTGAATTTACAGATAACGCTGTGGTGTTAGATATGAAGTATGACCAGTTTTACTTCATGGGATGAATAGGTTGGGTTTGAGAAATTTAACAATTGATTACTTCGGTAAGGTTCGTTAATCCCGACTGGTTTGAATTGATTTTCAAAGAAGATTAAAGAATAAATTTAAAGAATTTATCTTTTGATAAAATTAATGGGAACCTTTCCCAAAGTATAAGAATATTTGAATAAAAGAATATTCTGAATTGTAATGAGGCGTATGTTGTGTTTGTGTAACACTTGTTTATTATATACGCGAGTTATTCAGAAAGACCGGGTTTATCCCATTCTGAATAACTAATTCATGTGGTGTCGAAGACGAAGACGGTGGTTGAAGACCGGAAGTCTTCACATCGTTTGGGTGATTACTGATGATCTTGATTGGGCTGTACACCCAAGAGGAGAGAAACAGTTGGTGATCGTCCAGACGTACTTGGAGATCGATGGATATACGAGGAAAGTGCCTCCGGTTTCGTTCAGACCCAGAACGAACTTGTAAATGGACTGTGTGTATGACATTGGATTTCAGCCTGTGTGATTGATTTCTATTAAATATATATCTGTTTGGCGGCAGAGAATTTATTCTCTTGCTTAACGCCCTTCTCTGAGACGTACGAGCTCAGAGGTTATATATTGATGGATATCAAACGCATGGAGTGAATTGCCTGTGTGGAATGCCTAAGTGGCAATATGATCAAGGCTTCTGTTGAAAAGCAGAGTCTTGTGGTTGATGATCAAAGCACGGCCTGTGTGGCATAGCTTTGCGTAACATGAATTTGCGAGCCTCACACCCCGGTTGTGAACCAAAAACGGGAGAGGACCTCAGGGAGGGCATGCGTTTCCTTCTAGTTAGAAGTGGTGTCAGTGGTTTTACACGCCCTGACGAGTTTGACTTATGTGGTTGTTGCTGTTGCGAGGCGCCTCGGTTAGATCGGACGATCCGGGTCCGATGGAGTCATTCGTTGGCTCATTTACGCCCCAAAGGGTGGGGAAACGCAGTGTTCAGGCATTTTAATCCACATCGGTGGACCGGCCTTGACGATCCAAGGGTCACTCGAGCTCTGATCCTAAGGCATGGGCTAGAGAGTCTCGAATCGGTGAGGACTATCTTTTGCCTCGGTTCGCAGATGGAAATCTAATTTCCAAATACGTGATTTTGAGGTTTTAATTGTAGAACTAGTATGGCGACATGATATATGGTACCCATGCCGTCTATGATTGATATTTATGATTTGAAGTTGTTTTATACACTATGCACTTATAATAGTATCAAATGATTCGTTTTAAACGTACTAAGCATGTTTGGCTAGTATAAGGGAAAACCATATCCCCTGGCTTGCGTTGCATTGTGTGATAGGACCTGGGTCTTATAATAGCTTCATTTTTCCAAAAAGCATTGTGCTGTTTTGTTATATGCACTGGTATTCTTGGGAGGAAACCCGTTCCGTGTTTTACGGCGTGGTCCCTTGATATATCTGGTTTAAAGTAAAGTTTTAAATAACTGTTTCAGTTCTCACACCAATCCCATGACTGACCTGGAGTTTATTGTTTTAACCTAAACTCTGGGTGCCCTTATTTTCGACACGGGCAGCTAGTAGTTTTGGGTTTTGCAGATTTATACTCACAAGATCCTGGTTTACAGCTGGAACGATATCCGGAAAGCTTTGTATCCGTGTATCTTCTTCGGTTGTATTTTGTATTATTTTCCGCTGCTATGTAATATAATTTAAATCTCTGATATTTTCTGTGTAATATTTATTCATTTATGCTCTGTATATTCTTGTATCTGATGGAATTGTTGTAATATACAATGAAATGTTCTTCCGTCTGTGCTCTTTTGTGGCTTGTTCACAAACTATCCGCCTTTCCTTACTGGGGAAGTTACGGGTTTTTACAGTTGGTATTAGAGCTTTGGTTTACAAACCTCAGAGGACAAGACACATTAGAACCATACAAAAGAATTCATCAGATATTGGATTAGTAATATCCAATGGGAATGACTCGTTAGAGATGGGATCAGTAGTATCCTAGAACGAGTGTGAAGAGTATATTTTTGAAAATGAAAACAAATTTTGTTTTGAAATTTAAATCCTTTTATACGTATTTGAATATTTATATATATTGATGTGGACAATCCATTACATATAGATTTTGCATATACGTCTGATCCGCGTGTATTCGAAGTTTTAATATACTGGATAGATATAGAATCACTCTGGTCGCCCAGAGATGATTCTGATGATGCCGCGGCGTCATCAACATTTATATTTGAGTGTCGAAGGTGAGATATCTATATATTTCCATTGACTGGTGTGAGAACCAAAATTAGATAGGGTCTATTGTTGTGATTTGGCACCAAAAATGTGATTTTTGACTTTATATCAAAGTTATGAATTTGAAAAGCTAATCAACTAATTGATTAATGGTTGTGTTGTTTGATTACTGTTTTGATTAATTAAAAGTTGAACCTTTAGCCAAATTAATCAAATAGTGAACTGTATTGAAAATTAGTCGCATTTGCATGCATGTACATGTACTTACATTGAACAGGTCATAACAAGGAGGCTAGAGCAGAAGAATAAAATTTTTTGCCCGACAAATAGGTACATGTTTACCATAATTTACTGTTTTGTTTGGGTGATGATGATTTTATGAGCCGATTGGCTAGCCGCTTGGCTTTTTCTTTTTCTTTTGGATAGAAGAAGGCCATGGGAGGCTATATGAAATATCCCGAAGTCCCCGGTGCAGGGGAGGTTATGGCGAAATTTTTCGAAAATTTAGGGTGTTAGCCAATTTTTTGAAAAATTTGAAAAGTTCTTAGAAACTGAAAAGTTGAAGAACTTAAGCTGTAAAGAAAATAGTGAAAGTTGAGTTGATTTGTTAAACAACTTTTGGCTTCGTTCCTTTTCGGGGACGAAAAGTTTTAAGTGGGGGAGATTGTAATAACCCGGAAATCCGAGCCAATTTAAAAATTTTATTTTAGCAATTTTAGCGAATTTTGAATATTTAAAATGATTTATTTTAAAATAATAACGACGAAAATTTATTTTGAATAGAATTAGAACGTATATATTTATATAGTTCGACGTTAGAATATAAATAATTATTTATAATTATAAAAGGAATTGAAAATGGCGCGGTAGTTCGATAATTCAATTTCAAAATTCAATTGAATGTACCGGGTGCAAAATAAACCGGATTTTAGTGAAACCAAAAATATTAGAATCTATTTGTGAATATCTTTCCAATGAATCCGAAAAATCAAAATTTCATAGCGGGAATCAAAAGATAAGTCCAGTTGAAATTTCAGAATAGTCGCTATGGAATTTCCACCCTTAAAAATGGCCATTTTGCAGTCGACCTCGGATTTCGACGAAACCACTTTTGTTGGATCCGCGATGTTAATTTATTGCTAGGTTTCAAATTTCATAATTTTTCGAATCAATATGTCAGCGTGGCAAAGGAAAACGCGTTTGACCAGTTTTAGTTGATTTTAATCGACTGAAAAATGGTCATTTTTCAAACAGTCTCAGAATTTGGTGGAATTAGTTTTGTTAGGACCGTATCGTCGATACGAAGCGAGAAAATATTTTTCTGGAATTTTTCGAGTTAGTATGTGACACCGGTAAATTGAAATGCGCGTTCAAATTCAATATATAGAGTTATATGTTGATTTTGACGAAAACTGATCGAAACGATCGAATCAGCTTATGATACATATCCCATTGTGTTTGGAATGGGAGTAATTAGCTATGGACGACAGGCGGTGGGTCTCATTTTGAGTTCAAATAAAAAGTCAACTTTTGGATTATAAAATAAAATATAATATAAATTATAATTCTCTCCCTTCCCTCACCCCTCTCTTTCCCTTTTACTCAGTCACCCCCCCCCCCCGGTTGATTTTTCAAAATCAAAATAAAAGAAAAGAAAAAAAACCAAACGCTCGACGCTCCTCCACCGCCACGCCCTCCGACCGCCGCCGCCTCCGTCCGATGCAGCGGCGCCTACGCCCGTCCTCCCACAGTCACCCTCTCCCCTTCTCCTCTCTCCTTTCCTCCAACGTGAAGCGCCGCAACCCCAAACCCCCTAGCGCTGAAACCCACCTCTCCGCCGATGGCCAGGGGCGCCACCGCCGCCGATGAACACCTACGCCACCCCCCTGTTCTGGCGAGACTACCCTCTCTCCCCGTTCGAAGCTCCAAACCCCCTTCTTTGTATTCGACTGTAAGTTTCTGTAATTTATTTTATTCAGTTATTATTAATTATTTTAAGGAATTAGCTTATAAAAATATAGTTTTATTTTATATAAAAAATCTGAGTTTCAGTTTATAAAAACATTGTCATCCAGTTTATAAAAAAATATAGTCTTTGTGAGGAAAAAAATCAGTTTTATATATTTAAAAATATGAAATGTATATGCATTGTTTTGAAATTCATATATATACCTTGTTTTGTTTATATATAAGTTGTTTTGAAAATATAAAAATAAGCCTTGTCTTTAAGAAGTATTAAAAATAGGATTTTATAAAGTAGAAATAATAAAGATGCGATTTTTATAAAGTAGAAATAATAAAGATGCGATTTGTATAAAGTAGAAATAATAAAGATGCGATTTTTATATAGTTATGATAATAAAAAATAAAATCTTTATATTTGAAAAGGCAAAATTTTAATATTTGAAAAGGCGAAATTTTTATATTTGAAATGGCGAAATCTATATATAGGGAATAACGTGATAAAAATATAATCCTTATTATATGAACACCGTTGTAAAAATAGAATTTTTATCTATATAGTAGCGATGTAAAAATAGAATTTTTATTTATATAGTAGCGATGTAAAAATAGAATTTTTATCTATATAGCAACGATGTAAAAATAGAATTTTTACCCATATGGAGTGATTATAAAAATATGATTTTTATATACATAGCAAAAATCTAAAAATGTGATTTTTATATATGTAGTGAATACGGGCGACGAAAGTGACAAAAGGAGAGAACGACGAAGATTCCTACATATGAAGAGTCGTGGCGTTTGGATTAGCTAATTGATGAGAACTTCTCACCTTTTAATTTTGTTTTCTAGTTAAAATATATACTAGGATGCAGACGGTGTTTAGTAGCACCCGACACCCTTCGTCCACAGACCATCGATGGCTTGTATGCTTGTTTGTTTGATTTTGATGTGTACTTAATTGTGTGAAGTGATGTGAAACAAAATAAAATATTTTATAGTGGAAAATATTATATAGTTAAAAATAGAATTTTTAACGTGTATATGAAATGAAATAAATTAATATAAACAAATCGAACGATTTGTTTATATACACACATTTGACTGATATTGATTGGGATGATAAATTTTACACATCGCCCAACTGCACAAATAAAATCTGTGTTTGATTGTTTGAAACCCCACACGGGTATTGGGATGATATATGACATACACTATCCCAATAATTAGTTGTATGTCGATCGATTGATTGGCAGACTGTTATAAGCGTTAAATATTTATATTTGATGCTTATACAGTGTAGAATGCACTTTGGATGATGGTTGATTATTCAGCATTGTTGATATATACATGCGTTGTATGGAAATCCATAGAAATAAAATCTATGGTAATTGATTGGGCTTCATTCCAGTTTTGAAATAGAAATATTTGAAATAGAAATATTTGGAAAAAAAGAAGAAGAAGAAATATTTGAAATAGAATATTCGAAAATAGAAATATATGAAGCTGTGTTGATTAGATTGACGCCATTTTGACGTGAACGATATTTATATCGATTTTATTCATTTTATAATGAATATCGAAAGTGGTTTCAAAATCTGATATTTTGAAAAGAATTAGAATTCGAATTGAAATTGAATAGAAATGGATTCGAATTGAAATTGAATAGAAAGGAATTCGAATTGAAATGGAATTGAAAACGAACTGAAATTGAATTAAAAATCGATTTGAATTGAAATCAATTTGAAATAAATTTAAATCGAATTTATAAGGAAAAAATTCAATTTTGATTTGAATTTGAAAAGAAGTTGAAATCGTTTTGAAAACGAATTTAAAACGATTTATATAATACGTTTTAAAAGGAAATCGACGAAGTATATATTATATATATTATATATATAATATAATGGCCTGAATAGAACGCGCCGTGCTGCGGCAGTTCGTGAATTTCGACCACTGACTTCGAATTGACATTGCGGGAGATCTGACCGTCGAATTCTTCTCAAACTGGAACCGTTGGGTTCGTATCGAAAAGTTATTTCTAACGAATATTAGAAATTAGAAATATAATGGTTGGATTTGGAATTATGTCCAAATCAAATTTGGAAAAGGTCGTTGTAAGTGCAGTTCGATGGCCGTTGATGGAAATCGACTGTACGGGCCTTGATAAAATTATTAAAAATAATAATAATTTGTGTGAAATCATAAGAAATGATTTGGGAAAAATCGGGATGAAAAACTCCATATTTGAAAAGATAAAAATAGATTTTTATTGAAATGAACTAGTTTTGAACTAGAATAATAATTTATTTATTTTTAGAATAAATAAATTAGATTTGAAATGGTTTTGAAAATAACTAGAATTTCCAATAATTGCATTGGAAGGGATTTGAATCGAAATTTTCTTCGAAATATTTCGATGTTGGATTTCGTGATTATACGGATATTGTTATGGAAATTTGAAAGATATTTTTATATATCGTTATTTCTAATACGATATTTGTTGGTCGTAGAATCTGATATTGAATATAAGCCGATATATTTTCTGTTCAGAGCCTTGTATTTAATATCAAATGTGATTTGGGTTTGTCGTGAATGGTGCCTTCATTAACACTGTTCTTAAGCCCAGTTGAGAAAAAGATTAAATCTTTTTATCTAGATTTAATGAAGTGTACCAATTAAATGATATTTAATTGGAATTGAATTGGTATTGATTTTTGGGTTTATCGTGAACAGTGTTTTAAATAACACTTGTTCTTTAACCCGATAATTAATGAACGTGATTCTGGGTTTATCGTGAACCGTGTTTTAAATGACATTGATTCTTTAACCCAGTTAAAGATTAAAACTAAGCGGAGTTTTAATGAATCTTTAATTAGATTGAAAAGATCGAGAATGGAGTATCACCAGTTTTGCTCCAGGTGATAGTTAAATCTTTAATTAGATTTGAAAGTGAAATGGTAATTGAATTTACCGATAACGCTGTGGTGTTAGATATGAAGTATGACCAGTTTTACTTCATGGGATGAATAGGTTGGGTTTGAGAAATTTAACAATTGATTACTTCGGTAAGGTTCGTTAATCCCGACTGGTTTGAATTGATTTTCAAAGAAGATTAAAGAATAAATTTAAAGAATTTATCTTTTGATAAAATTAATGGGAACCTTTCCCAAAGTATAAGAATATTTGAATAAAAGAATATTCTGAATTGGAATGAGGCGTACATTGTGTTTGTGTAACACTTGTTTATTATATACGCGAGTTATTCAGAAAGACCGGGTTTATCCCATTCTGAATAACTAATTCGACGTGGTGTCGAAGATGAAGACGGTGGTTGAAGACCGAAAGACTTCACATCGTTTGGGTGATTACCGATGATCTTGATTGGGTTGTACACCCAAGAGGAGAGAAACAGTTGGTGATCGTCCAGACGTACTTGGAGATCGATGGATATACGAGGAAAGTGCCTCCGGTTTCGTTCAGACCCAGAACGAACTTGTAAATGGACTGTGTGTCTGACATTGGATTTCAGCTTGTGTGACTGATTTCTATTAAATATATATCTGTTTGGCGGCGGAGAATATATTCTCTTGCTTAACGCCCTTCTATAAGACGTACGAGCTTAGAGGTTATATATTGATGGATATCAAACGCATGGAGTGAATTGCCTGTGTGGCATGCCTAAGTGGCAATATGATCAAGGCTTCTGTTGAAAAGCAGTCTTGTGGTTGATGATCAAAGCACGGCCTGTGTGGCATAGCTTTGTGTAACGTGAATTCGCGAGCCTCACACCCCGGTTATGAACCAAAAACGGGAGAGGACCTCAGGGAGGGCATGCGTTTCCTTCTAGTTAGAAGTGGCGTCAGTGGTTTTACACGCCCTGACGAGTTTGACTTATGTGGTTGTTGCTGTTGCGAGGCGCCTCGGTTAGAGCGGATGATCCGGGTCCGATGGAGTCATTCGTTGGCTCATTTACGCCCCAAAGGGTGGGGAAACGCAGTGTTCAGGCATTTTAATCCACATAGGTGGACCGGCCCTGACGATCCAAGGGTCACTCGAGCTCTAATCCTGAGGCTCGGGCTAGAGAGTCTCGAATCAGTGAGGACTATCTTTTGCCTCGGTTCGCAGATGGAAATCCAATTTCCAAATACGTGATTTTGCGGTTTTAATTGTAGAACTAGTATGGCGACATGATATATGGTACCCATGCCGTCTATGATTGATATTTATGATTTGAAGTTGTTTTATACACTATGAACTTATAATAGTATCAAATGGTTCGTTTTAAACGTACTAAGCATGTTTGGCTATTATAAGGGAAAACCCTATCCCCCGGCTTGCGTTGCATTGGGTGATAGGACCTGGGTCTTATAATAGCTTCATTTTTTCAAAAAGCATTGCGCTGTTTTGTTATATGCACTGGTATTCTTGGGAGGAAACCCGTTCCGTGTTTTACGGCGTGGTCCCTTGATATATCTGGTTTAAAGTAAAGTTTTAAATAACTGTTTCAGTTCTCACACCAGTCCCATGACTGACCTGGAGTTTATTGTTTTAACCTAAACTCTGGGTGCCCTTATTTTCGACACGGGCAGCTAGTAGTTTTGGGTTTTGCAGATTTATATTCACAGGATCCTGGTTTACAGCTGGAACGATATCCGGAAAGCTTTGTATCCGTGTATCTTCTTCGGTTGTATTTTGTATTATTTTCCGCTGCTATGTAATATAATTTAAATCTCTGATATTTGCTGTGTAATATTTATTCATTTATGCTCTGTATATTCTTGTATCTGATGGAATTGTTGTGATATACAATGAAATGTTCTTCCGTCTGTGCTCTTTTGTGGCTTGTTCTCGAACTATCCGCCTTTCCTTACCGGGGAAGTTACGGGTTTTTACATCTTTACATTATTTGGATGATTACTGATGTCTTGATTGGGCTGTACATCTAAGACGAGGTAATAAGTGGTGATCGTCTAGATGTACTTGGAGATCGACCGGATATGCGAGGACCTCTCTCCTGTATTGGACATATGGGACAAGGAATAAGGTGCCTCCGGTTTCGTTCAATCCCAGAACGAGCTTGTAAATGGATGTGTGTCTGACATTGGATTTTATTCTATATTGATTGATCTCCATTAAATATATATCTGTTTGGTGACGGAGAATTTATTCTCTTGCTTAACACCCTTCTTTAAGACGTACGAGCTCAGAGGTTATATATTGATAGACATCAGTTACATGGCGTGAATTGTCAGTGTGGCATGCTGAGATGCAAATGATCAAGGCTTCTGTTGAAAAGCAGAGTCTTGTGGTTGATGATCAAAGCACAACTTTAAATAGCATAGCTTTGTGTATAGCGTTAATTCGCGAGACTTACTCCCCGGTATGAGCTAGAAACGGGATGAAGGACGGCAGGGAGGACATGTGTTTCTTTGTAGCTAGGAGTGGTGTCATTGTATGGAGCCCAGACATATTTACTTATGTGGTTATTGGAAAGCGAGGTACCTCGGATATATCGGTCACTATGGGGATGATGGATGATATGGTCGACATACTAACCATTACGCCCCATAGGGCAGGGAAACGTATTGTTTAGGAATAGATAATCCACTAACATATGTGTAAACTGGCCCTGCATTTTCCTAAGGACTCACCTGTGTCTGGTTCCTGGGACATGGTTGGCTAGATTGTCTCAAATTTGGTAAGGACGATCCCTTGCCTTGGTTCATGACGAAAATCTAATTTCTAATACGACATCGTGCTCTTTTGATTGTAAACTTACATATAGTGGCATAGTGGCATGGGACGCTCATGTCGTCTATGATTGATACATTATGATTGAAATTGTTTTTGAAACATATATGCACTGGTAATAATATCAAATAATTTGTTTTAAAACGTACCAAGCATATTTGACTATTATAAGGGAAAATTCTGTCCTCCGATTTGCGTCGCATTGTGTGATGGGACCTAAGTCTTATAATAGCTTCATTTTTCAAAAAGCATTACGTTGTTTATAATTGCTTATGTACTATTATTCTTGGGAGAAAACCTGTTCCATGTTATATGGCGTGGTCCCTTGATTTACTTTATTTTTAAAGTAAAGATTTAATAATTGTTTTAGTTCTCACACCAGTCACATGACTGACTTGGAGTTTATTGTTTTAACCTAAACTCTGGGTGCCCCTATTTTCCATACGGGCAGCTAGTAATTTCGGTTTTGTGGATATTGTATTCATAGGATCTTGGATTTACAGCTGGAGCTATATTCGGAAACCTCCGTATCCGAGTATTTGTTTCAGCTGTGTTATGTATTATTTTCCATTACTTTGTAATCTGAATCTCTGATATTTATCAAATGTATATTATTTATTCATACTCTGTAATATTTTTGTGCTCTGATGTAATTGTTGTAATAAGCAATGAAATGTTCTTCTGTTTATGTTCTGATTTCTTGTGTTCTCAACTCAATTCGGGATTTCCCGTAAGGGCAAGTTTGGGTCGTCTCAGCTTGGTATCAGAGCTTTGGTTTATAGAGTTCGATACCAAGACACATTAGAACCAAATGAAAGAATTTGTCAGAGATTGGATTAGTAATATCCAATATGGATGACTTATTAGAGATAGGATCAGCAGTATCCTAGAACGAGTGGGAAGAGTATTATTTATGAAAATAAATTTAGTTTTGAAGTTTTAAACCATATTATACGTTTGAATATTTATTTTATATTGAATTTGGACAATCGAGTATATGAAGATTTTGAATATACGCATAATTAATGTGTATTCGAAGCCTCAAATATACTGGATAGACATAGAATCACACTCTAGTCGCTCGGAGACGATTTTGGTGATTGATATATCATCATCAATATTTGTGTTCGAGTTTCGAAAGTGAGATGTCTATATATTTCCAATTGGCTGGTGTGAGAACCAAAACCAGATATGGTTATTTATTTGTGATTTGGCATTGAAATATGATTTTTGACTATATATAAAAGATATATGTTTGAAAGGCTAATCAACTAACTGATTGCTGGTTGTGTTGTTTAATTATTAGTTTAACTAATAAAATTATTGAAACCAATATGTAAGTGAAAGGTAGATCTTGCCAAATCAAATCAAATATTGAACTGAATTGAAAATTGATTGGAATTGCATGTATATACATTAAACAGGTCATAGCAAGGAAGCTAAGAAGAGGAATAAAATTGTATGTCTGACAAATAGGTACATGTTTACTAATTTATTGGGTTTTGATGATTTTATGAGCCGGTTGGCTTTTTCCTTTTCTTTTGGGTTGATGAGGGCCCTGTGAGGCTAGTTGCGGTTTTAAAGGTCTCCCCGTACAAAGGAGGTTATGTAGAAATTTTTCAAAAATTTAGGGTGTTAGACAAACTTTTAAAAATTAGAAAATTCTTAGAAACTGAAAAGTTGAAAAATGACTGCCAGAATGAAAGTTGAGTTGGCTAATTAAACAACTTTCAGCTCCATTCCTTTTCGAGGATGAAAAGATTTTAAGTGGGGGAGATTGTAACAACCTGGAAAATCAAAACCAATAAAAAAAATTATTTTGGTAATTTTTATTGATTTTGAATATTTAAAATGATTTATTTTAAATAATAAGGACTAAAAATTTATTTAAATCGAAGTTAGAACGTACAAATTTATTTTAATTATAAAACGAGCCTGAAATTGCGCAGTAGTTTGAAAATTCAATTTTAAATTTTAAATGAATGTACAAGATTCAAAATAAATCGTATTTCAGTAAAACAAGAAATATTTGAATATGTTTAATTATATCTTTTTAACGAATGTTAAAAATCTAGATTTCATAACGAGAATTGAAAGTTATGTCCAGTTTAAAATTTAAAATAGTCGCTATGGAATTTAATATATATATAGCCCTTAAAAATAGCCATTCTGCAAACGACCTCTGTTTTCGACGAAACCACCTTTGTTGGATCCGGAGTGTCAAATTATTACTCGATTCCAATTTTCATAATTTTTGGAATTAATATGTGAGCGTAGTGAATTAAAACGCGTTTGGTAATTCAAATTTGAATTTAATCGACTGGAAAATGGCCATTTTTCAAACGGCCTCCATATTCGACGAAATTAGTTTTGTTAGGACCGTATTGTCAAAACATAGCTAGATATAGTTTTTTCCTAATTTTCGGAGTCAATATGTGGCCCCGGTGAATCAAAATGTACGTTTGAATTCAATATACATTGATTTATATTTTAATTTAAAGAAAAATTGATCGAAACAGTCGAATTGGCTTACGAAACATATCCTATTGAGTCCAGAATGGGGGTATTTAGCTAGGGGCGACACTCGTGGGGTTTGATTTGGAGTTCGAATTGATAAATAATTTCTAAATTAAAATAATATAAAATATATAAATATATAAAGGCCTTATTCTCTAAACCCTAGTCAAACAATCCTCAGTCAAAATTAAACCCGCCGTCAGCTCCAACGTAAGGTGAAAAACGCTCGATTCAAATCATCCCATTTTCTGACGATCGGATCAGTAAAATTCGAAAATGAGAAAACAAAAATGGAGAGTATGGGGAGATATGGTGATTCAATGGCAGTGATCGCCGTTACGTGTCTGACGTGGCCATGGCAACGCCTCAATTGGCCGCCATTCGCTGTCAAATTCAGGGCAGCTCTGGTGATCGAGTTCGCCTGAACTCCAGGCAATGGCGGCTCTCGGGTGGGGTTTCAACGTCGAAGCCTCTGATCATCCTCCGGCGCAGCATTGGTGGTGCAATATCATGACGTAACTTTCGAAGGGTGGTTTGTGCTAGTCGACAGTGTACAGATGAAGAAAGGTAACGGTTTTTTTCTTCGTTATTATAAACGTTGTTTATTAATTTAAATTAGTTATATATTTAAACTATCCAATGATTTTTATTATAAATAGTACTGATTTAAATAAAAAATAGGATGTTTATATATATAACTTTGTAATAAAACAAGATTTATATATATATAACTCTGTAATAAAAATAGGATTTTTATAAATATATAACATTGTAATAAAAATGTAATTTTTACATATTATAGAATTTGTTTAGAAGCAAAAATTTTATAATGAAATAGCTTTAATAAAAATGTGATTTTTATTATGAAATAACATTAAAAAAAATGTGATTTTTACTATAAAAATAACATGGTTTTAAAAATATAAAAATCTGAAATTTAAAATAAAAAGCATTGTTTTAAAGGAATATGATTTTTGCATTGTTTTAAAAGAATATGATTTTTAAAATAAAAAGCATTGTTTTAAAAGAATATGATTTTTAAAATATAAAAGCATTGTTTTAAAGAATCTGAAATTAATATAAAAAGCATTGTTTTAAAGAATCTGAAATAAATATAAGAAGCATTGTTTTAAAAATCTGAAATTTATATATATAGTATTGTTTTAAAAATGTAATTTATATATATATATATACCATAGCATAAAAATATGATTTTTATATGGAAAATTTTGGTTTAAAAATATGATTTTTAAAATATATACATCATTGTAAAAATATGATTTTTACATAGACAGCATTGAAATAAAAATGTGATTTTTATTTATAAATATCAGTGTTTAAAAATATGATTTTTAATATAAACCGCGTGAAATAGATTGCGATGGAACTGACTGAAAGCAAAACTGAATCCAAACCATCCAATAAAGAATGATGGAGTGGAAACCAAAGGTGAGAACTCGTTTTCACTTAAATTATTTTACAGTTAAAAATATTTTAGGTTGTAGATGGGGCTTAGAAGCCCCCGACACTATTTATTGTACGAACCATGTTGTTTGATTTGAATTATATGGAGTTCAACACTCAAATTCGCACAATCACATAAATTGAAAGCGATGTATGGATGATAACGACACACGGATTCCATACTCCGCGAATAGCCACTTATGGCGTCGTAAATGGCATTGGGGTAGTTGAGTATTTATTTATTTGGATGTTCTGCCTAATATGGTCGTGGTTGTGAAATTGACAGTATTGTAGAAGAATTGATTGAATTTGGTTTGTGTATGGCGCGAGCCAGTATTAGGTGAGGGATAAGGCTAGACCTTATTCCGGTTCTAGTATCGCGCCGTTATGTTGTCAATATTTTCTAAAAAGTGTTAGAAAAATTTAGTTAGTTAAAAATAAGTTTATAACGGCGGTAAATTAAATAATTATTGGATAGTTAAATAACTAAATTTACACATCCATTTACAAGTCAGATGACTTGTTTATGCTCGCCTATTTTTGTGATATCGATTGGGTCAATAATTTTACACATCACCCAACTGCACAAATAATATTCAGTATTTGTTGGTTGAAACCCCACATGGGTATTGGGATGATATTTGATGTACACTAATCCCGGTTGTTTAGTCGTATGTCAATCGATTGGTTGACAGACTGTTGTAAGCATTAATTATTTATATTTAATGCTTATGCAGTTGTGTAAGGCACTCTGGATGATGGTTGACTGTGTATAATTATTGTTGTGTACATGTGTGTATGAAATCCATATAAATAACATTTTATGGTAATTAACTGTGTCTGATTCCAATTCAGAAAGAACGAATATTTTAAAATAACGAATATTTTATAATAACGAATATTTTAAAATAATATTCAGTAATGGATCAAAATATGATTTTGATGTCCGATTTAGGATGGACACGAAAATATTGAAATATATATGAAGCCGTGTTGATTAGATATGCGCCATTTTGACGTAAACGATATTTATATCGATTTTATTCATTTTTATAATGAATATAAAAAAGGAAATGATTTCAAATATGATATTTTGAAAATATTATCATTTAAATATTATAATGATATGAAATATTCAATTTTTTATTCAAAATTGAAAATGAAGTTAAAATCATTTTAAAATGAATTTATAAATGATTTATAATATACAATTTAAATGGAAATCGATGAAATATATATCATATATATATATATATTATATATATTTAATGGACTGAATAGAACGTGCCGCGCCGCGACCGTTCGCGAATTTCGACCATTGACTTAGAATTGACATTACGGGAGATCCGACCATCGGATTCTCCTTAAACCGGAATCATTGGGTTCGTATCGAAAGGAGCTTTCCAACGAATATAAGAGATTTGAAATCTAGTGGTTAGATTTGGAATTAGTCCAAATCAAATTTGGAAAAGGTCGCTGTAAGTGCAGTTTGACGACCGTTTATGTAAATCAATTGTACGGACCTTGATAATATTATTAAAAATATTTATAATTTGTGTAAAATCATAATAAATGATTTAGAAAGAACTGGGATGAAAAATTCCATATTTGAAAAGATAAAAATATATTTTTATCGAAATGAACTAGTTATTAACTAGAATTATAATCCAATTATTTTTAAATAAATAAATTGGATTGGCAATGGGTTTTAATATAACCAGAATTTCCAATATATGAATTGGAATGGATTTGAATGGAAATCATCTTCGGAATATTTTGATGTTTGATTCCGTGATTATATGGATATTGTAATGGAAATTTGAAAGATATATATATATATACATATATATATATATATATCATTAATCCCAAAACGATATTTGTTGGTTTCAGAATTTGATATTAAATATAAGCTGATATAATTTCTATTCAGAGCCTTGTATTTGATATCAAACTGGATTTTGGGTTTTTCGTGAACGGCGTTTTAAATAACACTTTTCTTAAACCCCGTTGATAAAAGAATAAATCTTTTAATTAAGGTTTAGTGAAGATTTCCAATTAGTTAATATTTAATTGGAATTGAATAAAAGAATTGGATTTTGGGTTTGTCGTGAATGGCATTTTAAATAACACTGTTCTTAAACCCTGTGTGAAAAGAATAAATCTTTTAATTAAGATTATTAGAGTTTCCTGTTATATTTAGTAATTGGAATAAAATGGAATGTGAATTGGGCTTATTGTGAACTGTTTTTTAATGACATTCGTTCTTTAACCCGATTAACAGTGAAATGTGATTTGGAATTTATAAATCTTTTTATTAAGATTTCAAGGGAAATTTCCAAAGTAAAGTTTTCCAGTTTAATACAATAAATTCGAATGGAATGGAATTTGATTTGATAATAATCGAAGTGAGCTTCTGCGGAGGAAGACTGTTAATATATACGGAATTTAAAAGGCTTTGTCGTTATTCCATTTATATTATTAGTCAAATACGGAAATTGATATCGATTATATATTGATCTGTTTTTCTGTGAAGATTACATAATTAATGGAATGTGATTTTGGGCATATCGTGAACTGTGTTTTAAATGACATTAGCTCTTTAACCGAGTTAAAGATAGGATTACATGTCTAACATTGTATTTTGAATTGTATTGTTGATCTCTGCTAAATATATATCTGTTTGGTGGCGGAAAATTTATTCTCTTGCTTAACATCCTTCTCTAAGACGTATGAGCTTAGAGGTTATATATCGGTAGAAATCAATGGTACGGTGTAGATTGTCGATGTGACATGTTTGTGTTTCCAAAGTTAAATAATCATTAATATTGATTTTTGGGAAGATTAAAACTAAGTGGAGTTTTAATGAATCATTAATTAGATTGAAATGAGAATGTGATATTTTAAATTATCAAATTTGGAGAATGTTCGAGAATGGAGTAACACCAGTTTTGCTCCAAGCGATAGTTAAATCTTTAATTAGATTTGAACGTGAAATGGTAATTAAATTTTATCGATAATAATGTGGTGTTAGATATGAAGTATTACCAATTTTTCTCCATGGGATGAATAGGTTGGGATTGGGAAATATAATAAGTGATTTCTTCAGTAAGGTTCACTAATCCCGACTAGTTCGGAAAACCTTAATTTGGTTTAAAATTGTGAAAAGAATATTTGAATAAAAGAATATTCTGAATTGGAATGAGGCATATGTTGTGTTTTTATAGCACTTGTTTATAAGATACGCGAGTTATTCAGAAAGATCGGGTTTATCCCATTTTTAATAATTGATACGACGATAAGTCAATGATGACACTACAACAAAATGACCCTATTACAACTGTGGAAAACAGTTGTAAAAGACTTTTTACAACGGTGGAGCCACCGTCGTCTATTAAGAAGTGTAATAGACTGAAATCTTTTACAACTTTTATACACCGTTGCGACACCGTTGTTAAATGTATATTTTACAACTGTTTTCCACCGTTGTAGTAATACATATTACAACATTTTTGCACTGTTGTAGTAATACATGTTACAACTTTTTTTCACTGTTGTAGCAATTCCTACTACAATTAATTATAACAATATGATTTTTGTTTCGTTATACATTACATTTCATATAAAAATAAATATTTATATTGAATAAAATGATACTACACTGAACTGAAATAATCAATTAAATATTTTATTTCAATATTTGAATAAGTACAACTTTGTGATCCACTATCGTACAACTCACTTTTACATAATACAGTCATAATAATACATACATCCCTCACTACAAACTGATCGCTCAACAAATCCGAGGCTGACGGCCTAGCTCTAGGCTTAGCAATGCATCGTTCTATGAAGGCCTTGATTTCTGCATACAAACTGATCGCTCAACAAATCTTCATATAAACAGCAACTCTAGCATCAGATGACAGCAGCAGCAGAAGGAATGCAGAAAGATGAATGAGCAGAGGATTGAAACTTCCATCTACGCTGCAAACACTCGATCTAGAACAGCTCCAAAAAACCACAGGCAGATAAGCAAGGTCCCAACGCATAGATAAAGCACCAAGCCAGACAGAAAATATAGGCTACTAACAGAAAGCAATAACCAAGATGCAGAAGGTTGAATGAGGCAGATGATTGAAGATACTTGGATCACAGATGTACTGTCAGCAACCTGAAAACAAACAACACAAAGGACTTGGCTACTAGCCAGATCCAGCAACAAGCGATAACCACAAAAACCCCCAAAGAAAAAGATAGACCAATGAATCCACACCAGCACCCTGAAACTCCCACGAAAACAACACCAGACAAAAAACTCTCAAAGGATCAAGAAATAGATATCAACTAACAGTATCACCCAACACACATCCACCACCCAGAAAAACAAGACGACACACACAATAGATATCAAATACTCACAGCACCCAAGAGCTAGAACACACAGAATATAGCTCCACAAAATAGATCCAAGCAAATCCAAAACTTACTGTATTCAGCACGCTTTCAACCGAAGCTAGCTGTAAATAGGCAGGCCATAGGACAAAAGATAGACTAATTAAGAAGAGGAGGATCCATCAGGAAACAAATCGAGGGAAAGAAAAGAAAGGTGAGTAAAGAATATGCTGTCAAAAAGAGGATCTGAGGGTAAAATTAGGCAAAGCAAACACAAGGGACACGTAGTCAAAAGATCGACTAAGAGGAGAAAACCAGAAAGGAGGCGGCCGATAAAGTAGAGATAGAGGAAGAAAGGCAAGCTAAGGGATGACGATTAAGCAACACGATTGAGTGGAACCTGGCGGTAGAGCTCCTACCCACGACGATGAAAGCTAGGGCTAGAGGACAGAGAAGAGAGGGGACAAGAGGAAGGGATACGACGAGGAAAAGAAGAGTAGAAGAGCGAAAACTGAGGAAGAGAATGGGGCGGCGGAAACCCTAGTCACCATTGTAGGACAGGAAAGCTCGATTGCGTTTTAGTTTTTGATTTGGGGAAACGAATGGATGGAGGCAGGTCGATATTGATTTAGGGAAAGAATGGGTTGACGCAACTGTTAAAAAAAATATGAAGTAGGTCGGTGCTAATTTTTTGGTTTGCCGCTTAAAATTTGGATTGAACTATTAAACTGTCCCTAAAAATAGCTACAGCGCGGAGCTATTACTTATTTAATATATGTTTTTATCATTAATTTCAATTATTATTTCAGTTAATTATAAATTATTATTATTATTTACTACTGATTTTTAACTTACAATTGTTACTTAATTAACGATTACTTGTTAAAAAATATTATATACTAAATATTAATTACTACTAATAGTCATGATTAATTATAAATTAAATATTTATTAATAGTTATTTACTTATTGATTATCAACCGCTGATTTGTTATTACTTACTAATTAATTACTAGTACTTAATAATGAATTAGTTATAAATAATTATTTTTAATTAAATATTTAATATTTATATCTTGATTATTATTTAATAATTACTAATCGGTTGTTAATTAGTAATTATTAGTAGGAATTATTTATTTATTGATGTATTTTTAATTAAATATTTAATATGTATTTCTTGATTATTAATTAATAATTACTAATTAGTTGTCAATTACTAATTATTAGCATGAGTTATTTATTTATTGAAGTATTTTTAATTAAATATTTAATATTAATATATAGGTTATTAATTAATAATTACTAATTAGTTGTTAATATTAATTATTAAAAAATAATTAATGAAAATAATTAATATTAAAATATACTCATATATTACAACAGTCAAAAAATAAAAGTTGTGATAGGCTTTTATTACAACTGTCAAAATAACACAGTTGTTAAAAATAAATTTATTACAACTTTTCTGGAAAAAAGTTGTAAAAAACATTTATTACAACGGTGCTTTAACCACCGTTGTAAAATTAAAGTTGTAATATGGTGTTTTTGTTGTAGTGTGAAGACGATGGTTGAAAACCGGAGGTCTTCACATCGTTTGGATGATTACTGATGTCATGATTGGGCTGTACACCCAAGACGAGGTAATAAGTGGTGATCGTCCATACGTACTTGAAGATCGACCGGATATGCGAGGACCTCTCGCCTGTATTAGACATATGAGACGAGGAATAAGGTGCCTCCGGTTTTGTTCAGACCTAGAATGAGCTTGTAAATGGATGTGTGTCTGACATTGGATTTTATTTTATGTTGATTGATCTCTATTAAATATATATCTGTTTGGTGGGGGAGAATTTATTCTCTTGCTTAACACCCTTCTCTAAGACGTGCGAGCTCAGAGGTTATATATCGATAGACATCAGTTGCATGGCGTGAATTATCAGTGTGGCATGCTGAGATGCAAATGATCAAGGCTTCTGTTGAAAAGCAGAGTCTTGTGGTTGATGATCAAAGCACGGCTTTAAATAGCATAGCTTTGTGTATGGCGTTAATTCGCAAGCCTCACACCCCGGTATGAACCAGAAACGGGAAGAAGGACAGCAGGGAGGACATGTGTTTTTTTCTAGCTAGGTGTGGTGTCACGGTATGGAGCCAAGACATTTTTACTTATGTGGTTATTGTAAAGCGAGGTACCTCAAATATATCAGTCACTACGGGGCTGATGGATGATATGGTTGACATACTGACCATTACGCCCATAGGGCGGGGAAACTTATTGTTCAGGAATTGATAATCAACTAACATATGTGTGGACCGACCCTGCATTTTCCTAAGGACTCACCTGTGTCTAGGTCCTGAGATATGTTAGGCTAGATTGTCTTGAATTCGGTAAGGACGATCCCTTGCCATGGCTCGTGACGGAAATTCAATTTCCAATACGACATCGTGCGGTTTTGATTATAAACCTATATATGGCGGCATAGTGGCATGGGACACTCATGTTGTCTATGATTAATACATTATGATTGAAATTGTTTTTGAAACATATATGCACTAGTTATAATATCAAATGATTTGTTATAAAACGTACCAAGTATGTTTGGCTATTATAAGGGAAAACTCTATTCTTCGGCTAGCGTTGCATTGTGTGATGGGACCTGAGTCTTATAATAGTTTCATTTTTCAAAAAGCATTGCGCTATTTATAACTGCTTATGCACTGGTATTCTTGGAAGAAAACCCGTTCCATTTTATATGGCGTGGTCCCTTGATTTACTTTATTTTTAAAGTAAAGATTTAATAACTGTTTTAGTTCTCATACTAATCACATGACTGACTTGGAGTTTATTGTTTTAACATAAACTCTGGTGCCCCTATTTTCCACATGGGCAGCTAGTAGTTATGGTTTTGCAGATATTATATTCATAGGATCCTGGATCTACAGCTCGAGCTATATTCGGAAAGCTCGATATCCGAGTATTTCTTTCAGTTGTGTTATGTATTATTTTCAACTGCTTTGTAATTTGAATCTCTGATATTTATCAAATGTATACTATTTATTCATACTCTATTATATTCTTGTACTCTGATGTAATTGTTGTAATAAGCAATGAAATGTTCTTCTGTTTGTTTTCTGATTTGTCGTGTTCTCAACTAAATCCGGGCTTTTCCGTACGGGAAATTTTGGGTAGTCTCAAGATAATTGAAGACGGAGTATGCAAGAGCTGTTCTAGCAAAACCTAGGTAGAAATTGCCTAAGATGGGTTTATAGAATAGTGCCATCGATTTTTCCAATCCCAGGAGAACCTGTAAGGAAGAATGTTCGACAGAGTATATTTAATAGATTGCGTAAGTTGGTCTCTTCAAATGTATTTACGTTTGGTGGCGGAGGAATTCGTTTGTCTTAGCTGTATACCCGTGGTTTTTTTGGAGAAGTCAATGTGTGATTTGTCGGGTATGACGATGTGACATTCAAAGTGAATTAAGGTGTGATCTATACGTTATGGCCTCTAGCCTCACAACCGATAAATGGTATAAACCGGGTAAGTCGCATGGCTAAGTGGATAGCTCCCAATTAGGGTGTATTATCACCTGATCTAGAGAAAATCCATTTACTTCTTATACCTATTTCGATATTGTCCCCTACGGGAAACAGTTGTTGGTCCCAACCATTGGTGATAATACATTTGGTTCACTCAAGCGAAATGGGTGACCGGCCATGTTTAGCCTAGGTTACAAGATGTTCTTGTTGAACCCGGTGTGTTCCTCTCAAGAGATAAACTGTCGGAAGGTAGTCCCATACCTTGCCAGTTGGATTCCATTACCCAATAAGCGCTTATGGTTTTTGATTATATATTATATATGTGGAAAATGAGATAAAAGCGTTCCACTAGATTGCTATTTATTTGATTTAGACATTATTATAATATTAGAAGAGTATGGATTTTTAAAAGAAATGTATTGGGTTATCTTATGGTAAAAACCATCCGTATTTATGTGTGGATTTGTCTTATGATTATTCTTTCTTTTGAAAGGATTTTAAAAGTTAAACAAAGGTTGGAGTTTACTCACACCAGTCACATGACTGACCCAAAGTTTATTTTGTTTTGTTTTCCCTAAACTCTTGGGTACCCAATTTTGTATGGGTAGTCAAGTAGTTAGGATTTTACAGATATACTTGGAGAGCTTAGAGCAGGAGGCTTCAGGATTATATAGTTGTTGCTTATTTCCGCTATGTTGTAAGTGTTGTATTTTGATAATGGTATGTATACTCAAGTACAGATTTTTATTTCAAAGTTGTGTTATATAGTATATTTTATTCGTTCTGATGTGAGATTCGTGTTACTCTGTTTGTGTTGTTTTGTTCTTCTTCTATTCTAATTTTCTTTCTTTCTATTTCTCACCCTCTAACTTCTTTCTATTAATGATCTGGATTGTTCGATGCCTGAATAATTGACATGGGTTTTATGTTGATTTTCTAGATCGAAAATTTCAGTTCGTTACAGTGGTATCAGAGCTGAAGGTTAAGTGATTACCTGGCTCTGTGGCATGACTCAGTAGAGATAGGGTTATTAATACCCTAGATTGAGATTGAATGTATATATACGAGAAAGCATATTTGTAGATTTTATAAAAATGGTTTTGTATTGTGGAGATTTATTCGTTAAGTTGTTTATGAGTTCTGGTCGATCAGTTTGATCCACTATATCGGTAGGGTTTATAAACACTCGAGTACGATGAACTGACACAACATGCTTTGAAAAAGAGGGTAAATGAAATAATTTTACCCAAAATATATTTTGATATAAACAAAGTATTAATATTTGAAATATTATTATTAAGAATATTGGATGTGTTGGTTGTTATAGTAATCGAATAAGATTAAAATTTAGTCCGTTATATATAACCAAATAAAAGTCGTATAAGTGAAATGAAATGAATTAAGTCTGAATTTAAATCAAAATTGAAATTACAACTCTGGAACGTTGGAAAAGTGTTTGTAAATAGACTTAGATTAAACATATGAGAATTTTAAAATCCTGGGAGGTTTTAAATTATTTTACAAGCATTGTGAATGATATTTTAAAATAATTTCAAATGGAAGTGTTAAAATTGAGTTTTAAAATGATATAGTATTGAACTCACTTCGGTAGCTGGGAAATAACAGTGATGATGATGGCCACATCATCAGTGTTCATTTTCGAGTTTGTAAGTGATGAATTACTACCAAAGATATTGTTTTTGGAAATGTTTTGAGAAAACAAGTTGTTCTGATTCCGAAAGGGAATATTTGATTTTTTTTTTAAAAGGGTAAGTTGTTTAAAACTCCCAGGAGAGATGGTTTGTTTTAAAAACAAATTAATAAAAATTTGTGGAAACAAATTGGAAACGAACAAAAACCAATTAAGTGGAAATTGAGTTGAAATAGAGTGATATCGTGTAAAACTGGATTGTGTAATATAATTGGACCCATGTGAATTGAAATGGATTGATTTTTGAAATAAAAATCAGATTTGAGTTATGAGATAAAGATAACTGATTAGAGAAATCAACCAGTTAATGAAATATGTGGATGGAATTTAACTTGGTTAAGTATATTGGTGGTGAGTTAAGAATTTAAAACCGAGAATGGGATTTGAGATTGAGAATGAGATTTGGTTTGGATATAGAATGATTTGATTTGAGAACGGGTGAATGGAGGTTGATTGGAACGACATTTGTTTATGCTATAGTGGTAGCAAATGAAAGTAATAAAGTTAAATGCCCGACAAAAAGGTATAAGCTTATTTTTATATGACTTTGGTGATTTATGAGCCAATTTGGCAAGCGGCTTGGCTGTTTTATTTTCCTTTGGATTGGTGAAGGCCTAGAGAGGCGAGTGGAAGCTGTATCGATTGATCCGTATAAAGGAAGTGCTGGCAAAAAAATTCGAAAATTTAAGGTATTATAAAAGTTTTAGGATTTTTGAAAATTTTCGTTAATAGGAATAAATTAATATTTTAATTGAAATTAATTGGTTCAGTTGAAACTGAAGTAAAGAAGTAAACAAATAATTTTTAACCCAGTTAATAGGGTTTGTTTTCTACCTTAGCAATTTTGAGGACGAAATTATTTTAAGGGGAAAGAATGTAACGTTCTGTATTTTTATGGTATAATAATTAATTAATTTAATTATTTAAATAATGATTTATAGATTTAAATGGTTGTTTAATTAAATAATATTGAATATTTAATTAATATAAATAAAAGAATAATATATTTAGTTCTGAAATAGCCGGAATTAGCTGAATTCACAATATTGTTTGAATTGAATCATTTAACAGATTTAATTCAGTTTTGAATTGAATTATAAAAGCGAATTAATTATTTAGACGAAGTTTGAACGTATAATTATAATATAATTTAAATCGAGCCCGTAATGGCAAGACAGTTCGTAATTTGGCGATTCGAACTTTAAACGAATATACAGAATCTGTTTTAAGTCGGATTTCTATGAAACAAGAAACGTTCGGAGCTGCTGAAGTATATTTTTCTAATGGAAGAGAAAAATCGAGATTTTGTCGTGTAGATTTTGAGTTATGTCCAAATAAAATTTTCGAAAAGTCGCTATGGAATTCCTTTATAATTTATAATGATTTATTTATATTATAAAAAGTTTTCCAATATAAATTGGGTATCGATTTAACACTGGATTTGAAATATCGAGTTATAAATTCAAATAGGAATATTTTGGAGCTGTATAATATTCTATGTGAATATATACGATAATATTAATTTATTAATATCAAATTAAATTGTTTTTAAATATATTAATATTTAATTAGCCTATTTAGAGCTTTAGAAAATAGCCATTTTTTGTAAATGAACTCTGTTTTCAACGAAATTAATTTTGTTGGATCCGAAATATTAAATTATTGTTAGATTTCAATTTTCACGATTTTTGGAGTCAGTATGTGGTCGTGGGGAATTTAAATGTGAAAAATAGTCGATAATTTGAATTTAAAAATACGCTTTGTGAGCAAACGGGATCGGAATTCGATGAAACAAGTTTCTTTGGGTCCGTAATGTCGAACTGTAGCTACATGTCCATTTTCATTGAAATTGGATGTGGTATGTGATCGTATGAATTTTAAAACGATAAATGCAAATAACGATTGAATTTGATATTGATTTTTATTAAATTAAATAATAATTTTCCTACTCTATAAATACCCTCATATCTTTACCTTAACCTTAACATTTTCATCTCTCTAGTCAAACGCAGAAACCAGCCGCCACCTCCAGACAATAAATCGTGAGATTCATAAATGGATAGAAAATCGAATAAATTCTTTTAGATCTGAATACCTATATGTTTGTTTTCATTTTGAAGAGAGCTTCACAAGGATATTTTTATTTCTATTTTCATGAAGATACCATTCATTGTGTTCTAAATCATATGACCTAGGGATCCTATTATTGAATCGATACAAACATCGTTTGGAGTTTTATTATTATTTTTGGGTTTAGGGATTAAATTGCATCTCGTTTCCATTTTCCTATAAAATTCTATGACATTGATGTTCGATAGTTCCACTTGATCACGAAGAAGAACTGTGCTCCATGATCAGATATTGTGTGCGAGTTTACTAGAAAGGAGATGGGTGTGAGGCGTGGAGGGAGAGGAGTGTATTGATGAGTGTTGTTTAGATTTTTATTGAGTAGAGGAGGAAATGGAGCATGAGGATTCACGGCTATGTAGTGGGGAGCTCCAGGCATGGTATTTGTGTTTATGAAGAAGAGGATGAGCGTATGTTAGCTGTAAGCAGGTTTTAAAAGGAGATGGGTTGTGTTTCTAGAAAGTAAAGGCATAGAAGAAGGGGCTTTTAAGTCGAAATTTTGGAGTGGGTTTACAGGATCATATGGGTTTGATCTTGAAAGTGGTAGAAATGGGAATATGAAGTGGAGTAGAATTCGGTAGGGAAGAAAGGCCATGCGGGTTTGATGCGGTAATGGGCCGATGTTGATGGTGAGGCCCAATTTGATAAGGGATTAACCAAGTTTTAATTTAGAATTTATTTAAATGTACATAAACTTAGAAAATATACACTTTATCATACGGTATCAGAACTCAGCGAAACAAGATCCGTCAGGATCATATGGACGAGGGCTACACCATGGAACTGACTGCAAATGAATTGGAGCTCGTTACAATTTATAGCGAAATAAATTGCCTGATCTAAATTAACGACACTTATCGTTATTTAATGATAATTGTCCAGTGTGAGTAAAACTCACTACTCTGCATAGTTTATATTTTTATAATGTATTTTTAGAATGGATAAATGATGGTTGATTGTTGTGGGTTGACTGTTTGGATGAGCTGCTAATTAATTGGTTGAAATATCGATATAGATTTATATATATCGTTAACCAAATATCGATTCTGTTTATCAGAATATTTCATATTAAAATGAAATTTGATGTTAATTTTATTTTTTAACATCTGTGGATGCAGGGAAACAGGTTGGAGGGATCCACCTGGATTCCTCAATATTTATAATACTGTTTTTTCATATATTGCGATATATGATGTGATATATAATCCGTGATTGATTATGGTTACACTGGTCTTGTTATTTGGTATTTTAAATACCATAAGAAATATTAGAATGTAAAAAGGGAATTTTCAAAGTGTATATTGAAAATAAAATATTTATTTGGAAAAAAGTAGAATTATAAAAGGAATTATTTGGAAAATAAATAGAATTATTTGGGAAATGAATAGGATTTTATAAATAGGAATCGGATTTTATAAAAGGAAATATTTATGAAATGAATAGAATTTTATAAAAGGAAATGTTTATGAAATGGATAGAATTTTATAAAAAGAGAATATTTGGAAAATAAATATTAAATAGAAATCTGTTTTAACAGATAAAGGGAAAAGATTAATTTAAAGTAGAATTAAATAAAAATCTGTTGTAACAGATAAATTGGAAAGATTAATTTATAAATAATGTTTTATAAATTAGGTAAAATACTTATCATTGGATAAATTTAATATATAAGTCTGAATTTATATAGAGAAGTGGAAATCGGTTTTAACACCGATATTAGAAAATGGAATGTAAACTTAACCTTTATACAGGGAATTATAAAGAATGGAACATGAATTTGAAAAGGGAGAATCTATTTTAAAAATAGAATGGAAGTTCGAATGGCTAGAAATAAATAACTTGTTTAATAATAAAAACAAGTAATGTGGTTTATAAACAATGTTTATAAATGAAATAAAAATAATTATCAGTGGACAATTAGGATTGTAAATTCAGCAGTAAATATAAAATGGGAAATTGGGAGTTGTTTTAAAAAGGAAAGGATGGAATTTATTTTGATGTTCGAAATATGAATAGAATTAAATAAAATCCATATAGATTTCTAATTAGAATTTGACTAGACCAAATGTTATAAAATAATTTATTTTAAGAAATTATATATTGAACAAATTGGGATTTGACAAGATAATTAATATTCGTTTTGAAACTGATATTTTACAATCGAATATAAGTTATTCGAAGAGAGTTAATCGAATATAAGTTATTCGAAAGAGTGTTAATCGATTATAAGTTGTTCGAAGAGAGTTAATCGAATATAAGTTTTTCGAAGAGAGTTAATCGAATATAAGTTATTCGAAGAGAGTTAATTGAATATAAATTATTCGAAAGAGAGCTAATTGAATATAAGTTATTCAAAGTGAGTTATCGAATATAGTTATGTGAAAGAGAGTTATCGTATATAGTTATTCGAAAGAGAGTTATCGAATATAGTTTACTCGAAAGAGAGCTGTTGAATAGAGTTTAATCGAAAGAGAGTTATGCATTTAAATTCGATTATATCGAACTCGGGAAAGTATTTATTTACTTTCCGATTTTTAATCAAGATTTATTTTATTAGTAAATCAAAGGAATAAGAGTTATATTTTTAAGTTAGGTATTTCGGAAGTAGGGATTATAACATTTTCGTTATAACCAATATTTTTCATAAAAAAACCGAATTCGTAAATTGAATTCGAGAATTACGTAAGAAAGGATTTGATAAGAAATTAAGAACCGGGATTAAAGAAATTAGAACTGACTGGAGATTAGTTATGTTGAATAGCTTTCTAGGTATTGATCTGATGTTGGTTTCAGCCTTCGGGGTTGATTTTCAGGGGATTGTTTTCTTACTACTTTACAGTTAGAAACAGATGGATGTGGGAGGATAGTGAGGCGTGAATAAGAAATAGAAACGTTTTCCAAAGTTAATAACGTAAATTTTCTAAATTTTAGAAAATAAGGATTCACGAATATACGGAAATGGGGAAATGAATAAATTAATGATAAATTAATTTATAAAGGAAAAAAGTTGTTTGATGATTGATTGATAAAATTTCCATTCGAAAATAAGATCGTTGTGTGTATGGATGTTTTCCTTTGATAGTTAAATAACCGACTATCAAAGTTTTGACCATTTTTCCGTCGTCAATAAGGAGAGATCGAGATCAGATTTATTATCTGAAAACCACTCCATATGGGCATTAGCGTTGCGAATCAAATATGATGGATATAATTGAAGATGGAGTATGCAAATGTTGTTCTGGAAAATCCTAGGTAGAAATTGCCTAAGATTGGTTTACAGAATAGTGCCTTCTGTTTGTCCAATCCCAGGACAACCTGAATGGATGAATATCCGAGAGAGTATATTTAATAGATCGCATAAGTTGATCTCCTCAAACGTATTTATGTTTGGTGGCGGAGTAATTCGTTTCTTTTAGCTGTATACCCGTAGTATTTTTGGAGAAGTCAATGTGTGATTTGGCGAGTGTGAAGATGTGACATTCAAAGTGAATAAAGGTGTGATCTGTTCATTATGGCCTCTAGCCTCACAACCGATAAATGGTATAAATTTGGGTAAGTCGCATGGCTAAGTGGGTAGCTCCCAATTAGGGTGTATTGTCACCTGATCTAGAGAAAATCCATTTACTTCTTATATCTATTTCGATGTTGTCCCTTTCGGGAAACGGTTGCTGGTCCCAACCGTTGGTGATAATACATTTGGTTCACTCAAGCGAAATGAGTGACCGGTCATGTTTTGCCTGCGTTACAAGATGTTCTTGTTGAACCTGGTGTATTCCTCTCTAGAGATACACTGTCGGAAGGTGGTCCCATACCTTGCCAGTTGGAATCCATTACCCAATAAGCGTCTGTGGTTTTTGATTATATATTATATATGTGGAACATGAGATGAAAGCGTTCCACTAGATTGTTATTTATTTGATTTAGACATTATTATAATATCAGAAGAGTATGGATTTTTAAAAGAAATGTTTTGGGTTATTTTAAGGTAAAAACCATCTTTGTTTATGTGTGGATTGGTCTTATGATTATTCTTTCTTTTGAAAGGATTTTAAAAGTTAAACAAATGGTTGGAGTTTACTCACACCAGTCACATGACTGACCCATAGTTTATTTTGTTTTGTTTTCCCTAAACTTTTAGATGCCCAATTTTGTACGGGCAATCAAGTAGTTGGGATTTTACATATATACTTGGAAAGCTTGGAGCAGGAGGCTTCAGGATTATATAGTTGTTGTATATTTCCGCTATGTTGTAAGTGTTGTACTTTGATAATGGTATGTATATTCAAGTACAGATTTGTATTTCAAAGTTATGTTACATAGTATATTTTATTCGTTCCGCTGTGAGATTCGTGTTACTCTGATTGTGTTGTTTTGTACTTCTTCTTCTATTCTAATTTTCTTTATTTCTATTTCTTATCCTCTAACTTCTTTCTATTAACGATCTGGATTGTTCGATGCCTGAATAATTGACATGGGTTTTATATTGATTTTCTGGGTCGAAAATTCCAATTCGTTACATCTTCGGTACCCTTGGCCACTACCTTTTCTTTTCTATTGTGTACTTGAGGACTCTCCCTTTGTAACGACCCGTAATTTGTCACTTAAGTTTTGGATAATTAATTTAGTTTAAGTGTTGAAATCGTAAAATAAATGGAATTTTATATTAGTTGAATATTTGTATAACTTGTAAATGGAATATCGGGTTTAATATTCAAGTTAATTTATTCTGGAGTTATATAAATTCAGTTTATATAATAGTAATAATTTATTTGTTATTTGAATCAATTTATATTCAGTCGAATTTAATTGTAAATTATCGGTTTAAACTAATATCTTTTCCATACAATCGATTGGGGCTTTGAAACCCGTTTCGATGAGTTCAGAATAGCGATATTACCCAAGAAATGCCTTTTGTTGCATTTAAATAGGAGTTTGAAATTAGCGTGATATTTTAATTAAATAGATGTGCATCGGTTCAAATAAATGGAGGTAGCTGACCTATAGTTTTAACTAACGCGGACTATTTTTAGTTATTTAAAATTAAATTCCCCATATTCCTTCATATCGAAGAAACTCTTCAAGCCTACGTTGAGTAGCTGTTTCATTCCATCCCTTCTATCTTACATCAAGAAAATACTGCAAGCCTATTTCCAATGTCAATGCTTAGTTAAGGTCAACGTTCTCCTTATCTTCTAAATCTTCGCCAATAAAACAAGCACTACCCTTGTTATCTCCCACTACAATCTTCTGCCTTTCTTTTATTTTGTTTCTTCAGTTGTTCGAAACAAAAATCGATCCACTCAAATTACATAAAAAGGAAAATAAAAATACAGATCAACGGAAATCACGATTTATAATCGTTCAAGGCTAGGAGAAACTCGCGTTCAAGAAATTAAAAGGGGGAGTCGCGATTTTGAGTCTCCACATTTCTCTGAAGCTCAAACTCACATCGGGGAAGCTTCGAATTGGAAATCATGAACGGAAATTGCAAGTTCACCTGAAGCACGATGGCAAAGTCGATCACGTGGAGGGAGGAATTGGAATCGTTGTGGTGGGTTTGTTCGAAGATTAACAAAAAAGCTTTCGACATTGTTGTGATGCGTTGGTGAATTGGTATATTTTGGTTCGGCAGCGTGTTGATTTAAGATCTGGAACAATGTCAGTCGCAAGAGAAGATGGACTAAGTGCGATGATCGATGGTGAATGAGGTTGGTGTTGTGGAGTATGGGTGTGTGAAAACTGTAGTATGGATCTCGTTGAGGAGATGTGCGGTTTTGGGAGGAGGGTGAAAATACAGTGGAGTTTGATTTCCAGTCCTAAATGATGTGAACATGATTGATGGTACAATGGTGCTTGGTAGTTGACTGTGATAACCTTGGTTGAGCTAGAGTTCGACATTTGGAAGTTGGGGTCTGATTTTGGGTGAAAAGGTAGTACGGCTTGAGATTTTTGGGTGGTAGATGGTTATGTGTAACCAGACAGGAAGGTATGAAGGTGAATGTGGGTAGTGGAAGTCCCAATTGTCGATCATGAAATGGTTAAACTAGGAGTTTTGGGATTCTGCAGTGAAGAAGTTTAGGTTTGGTGTTTTAGGAGCAAGATGGGTACAAGCATATGGATGAAAAATAAGGCCAAATGGAAGAGCTTGTCTGGTTAGCCGGTATAGTGTTTTGACTAAGATCGGAAAGGTATACATAGTTCATTTAAATTTATATAATTTAATCGTTAAGTAAAAATATATATCGATAATCGTTAAAATAAATTAAATTAATTATAGGAGTAAAATAAAAGATGATTCAAGTGAATTAGTAGCCGATGATATGGAATTTTATATGGATATTCAGCAAAAGGAAAAATCGAGGTGAGTTAAACTCACTCAGATAATTATTGGGAACTATTTTTAATAGTTCAAAATTTTATTTGAATGCTTGTTGGATGGTAATTGATTGCTATAAAGTGATACTACTATATATATAATAATATATAATAATATTGGTGATTGGATAGTCCCGCAGTACCATTAGCGGATGCCCGCAGTACCATTAGCGGATGATTTCCCTATGCGCCCCACAATATATATAGTGGATGACCTTCTATACCGTGATATTTTGCCTCGAAGCAGGATGGGTTTTATTATTATTGACTAACATCTGTGGATGCAGGAAAAACAGGTTGGAGGAATCCAACTAGATTCCTCAACATTTATTGTTTTCACATATATGCTGTTATATGGTATGATTGATAACCTGCGATGGTGTGTGACACGTTTTTGATGTGTATTGACATTGGACCTTGATTTTTGATATTTTTGAATATCAAAATAATATATGGATTTTAAAAGAGAATTGAAAATATAAAAGAGTTCAAAGTAAATTTTATTTTCAAATAGAAATATTTATTTAGAAACCGAATTATAAATGGAATGGAACAGTTAAGATTTGTTTTTAACAAATAAGATGACAAGTTGATTTTATGAACAATATTTATAAAGAAGTGAATTATTATTAGAGAATTCAGAAATTATAATATGAGTATGAAGATAAATGGAAATAGGGGTTGAAATCGGTATTGTTAATGGATTTGAATTTTCCAAGTTCAATGGAAATTATAAATTAAATTATATGAAATAAATCTAATAATACAAGTGATAATAGAATTGAAACTTGAAACTGACAAGTTTGGAATCAAATCGATAAATTTAGTCAAGAATGGATTTGTTTTAAAGGTTATTATTCACGGGTGAGGTGAACATGGGTTGCAGTTAATATTTGGCAAAATGAGATTTTTGAAAGGAAGTTATAAAGGGTTTTTAAATTATAAATAATATTTGAATTAGAGATGAACTAATTTGAATAATATAATATGGATTATATTAAAGGATTATATATACGGGTTATTAATAGTAAACATTATTAATAAGAATTTGCAAAAGATATATGAATATTTTGAATCAAAGTTAGAATAGAAATAAATGAAGTATTGAAATAAAACTAGAATGGAAAGAAGTTTTAAACATTGAAAAAGATTAATTAATGGAATAAAGATGTGAGATAGAACCTGGTTTACAAACGTTAAAACAAAACTGATTTGGTTAATAAAAATATATCGTTATACGGAAATCTTGTTTTTCGTTTTTAAAAATGAATAATGTCAGCAAACATTTTGTAAAGTATATTTGTAAGTAAAATATTTATAAGTTGAGATAAATATCTCATTAAGAAATTATTAATATTTGGAATTTCTATTCATTAGAAATTAAGAATTAAAGTTATAGAAAATTAGAAATTAACTGGGGATTAGTTGAGATGAATAGTTTTCTGAGTATCGACCTGATGTTGGTTTCGGCCTTCGAGGTTGATATTTCGGAAGTTATTCACTTACTATTTTACGGTTACGGATTAATGACCAAGATGAGAAGTGCGTTCGAAAGTATTTTGTAACGATTCGCATTCTTTGCATCGCAGGATCGTAGAATATTTATTTCTTTCACTTACGAAGTCGTATGGTCATGTAACTTTGGGGGATGACTATTGGAGTCATTTCCCATGTTCATGATTTTTCCCGATTTTTAAATGACCGCTTTGCCCCTAGCTAATCTTGTTTTGGCCATAACTTTTTACTGGAAAAGAGTTTTGACCTGAAACCACTTCCATTGGCTCTGAATGATGGTTTACAATTCCGTAGAGTGGTCACATTAGCCAAACGGACTCACCGCTTGGGAGATATGGCTGAAACAAGTTTCAGATAGTAAAAAACAGCTTAATTGGGCTTAATCGGGTGATTAACAGCTAGGCCCAATGGGGGATTTCGGGTTAATGGTATTTAAGGGCTGTTTGGGTTTGGAGAATACCTTTTTCTCATTTTTCAGCCGTCACTATTTGTTCCTCTTAACCTGGCCATGGCCTCCAACATCTAAAACATCCCCAAACCACTTTCTAATTGAAGATTAGCCTAATCAACATCAAATTAAGGAGGAATAGCACCAAAGCAAGGTGAGAGATGCTGTGTTGCATTGGGAACAGCGCCAAACAGAGAATCATTTCAGATTTGTTATTTTATTTTTGGCCAAGGTGAGTGATTTGCATGGTTTTGCACTAATTACAGTTAATTAAGGGTAATTAGTGAAGATTAACGAAATTATACATGATAAAATTCTGGAAAAATATATATAAATTCCGAAATATTATTTTAGACCTCTGGTAAGAATTCAAGTTGATTTGGTTAAGTTTTACTAATCCTATCATCGTTTGTTGTTGAACATGATTAAGGGAAAATATGGGGTTTTGGCTATGTTTGATCCGTTTTAATTTATCAAATTGATGTTCTGGTGTTTATGGCTATTTCTATATGTTGCTATGACTGTATGGTATGTTTTGTGTTTGATTAGAAAAGTTAGATTGGTCAAAAACGCCATCGAATGGCGAAAAACAGTCGCTGGAACAAAGTGTAGGAAATACATCGGACCGGATCGCCCCTAACCTATGCGACCCGACCCGATCGAAGCTCTCAATCACGATCCGCTCCACTTCGAAGGCCACAAACTAGAGACTGGCGCCATGAGTCACTTCAAGCATCACGAGCCGTGGACCAAGAGAGACCCACGATCCGACCCGAGCGTCACCACGAGCTGATCCGATGGAGTTGGAGCACTGTCACGAGCCAAAGCAGGGAAGGAGGGCCACGACCTGGATGATGGAGACCGACCGGATGCGATGAATGGAGACCGACCCGATCCGAGCGAGGGCGATGACCACGATCCGCGAGTCGAACTGATGCAGGGGGTGAGTCACGAATCGAACCAGGACTGGATGGAAGCTTGAAGTAAGACTGAAGGACGAACGGTGATGATGACCGAAACCCGAGATGCAAAGGTAGTCCAAATGGGAAGTTTGTACTCAGGATCCAGTTGGGAACCAATGAGTTAACTTTATGAGTTGGGCTTTGCTGCGGGACGTGTGCAAAGGGGTTGTTGATGTCTGTAACTTTGAATCACTATGTGTAGGGAGTACGTGAACGGATTCAGGGCCACAGTGGCCTAGGTACAACTAAAGGGATATAGACCAATGAGGTGGGGTCATTTGTAAAGATTTGGTCATGACTCCATGGGGTAAGCTTGGTAGTAGCAGTAGTTGTACAAGTCGAACTCCGTCACTACTTCAATGGGTCTAGTGATTGACAGTGGTGGACATCGTATGCTTTACGCACTGAGTGAGAGATGTGAGGATGGTTGCTATGTTTGATTTGTTTGCCATCATTATGACATGCACACCCCCACCCCCGTATTCTTTGTACCATATGTTAGTGGCACCTAAGAGTCTTGTACGGTATGTAGTGCTAACTCTTTGGTTGCAGGTCCAGGTTCTGGTATGGTTTAGTATACCTGTTATTGTTCTGTTTAGCTGCTTATCGCCCATACCAGACTTTTTGTCTGACCCAGAGTTTTATGTCTCTTCTTATTACTCTGGGTGCTCTCACGAGCAGACTAGAGACAGGTTAGGTGGTACACACGAGTAGCTGTACCGGAGACGAGCAGGAGGCTTCCACGTATGATATATATATATATATATATATATATATATTCTCCCTGTGTTGCTGCGGTCACTACTTTGGGCATTAGTGGTGTATCCTTCTTTCTTTTGTTTAGAGACATTAATTTGGAAAGTTGTAATAAGCTGTATTTGGATTTCCGCTACTCTGATGATGATGTTGATGTTGGTTTTAGTTATCAGCTTATGCACTGTCTCGCCTGTTTTATGTCAAGTATATTATTATTATATTTTGTTCCATGCGCTGTGAGACATTCTATAGCTTTTCGATTAGCTCATTCCCTTCTTTTCCTTCCTTTGGCGTCCGTTCCGTGCTAGTCGGGCATGTGTACAGCGCACTTTCGGAGGAAAAGCCGGCTGGTGCGGGGCGGGCCGTCACACTTGGTATCAGAGCTCTAGGTTGCGTAGTTAACCTAGGGAAAGACACCAGGGAGAGATAACACATATATGAGAGCGCGTATTTGTGATTATTTTGGTTTTAAAAGCTATATATATATATTATTAGTATAGCTAAGGATGAAGTTGCACTGCACTGACACCACAAAGAGGATGGTTAATCGTTTTCTCTTTGCAGATTAAGCGATGAGCCGATACGCAAGGGGTACCGGTAGAGGAGACAATAATGGGAATGCTGCTGACATGAGGAAGATGTTTACTGACCTCATGAGAGAGATGCTTAGGGATGTGCAGAGGGCAGCTCCAAATGCTGATAATGGTGGTGGTCCAATAGTGCAGGCGCCTATGGCCGATTTCGCCAAGCCGAACAAAGATTACACTAGTCTTGGTGGAAAGTCGTTCCAAGGAACGGAATCGGCCACGGATGTTCAAGATTGGTTGGATAGTTGTGAGCGTATCTTCGAAGACTTGGGTATCGAGGATGCGATGAAGAGAAGGCTAGCATCCAGTCAGCTGCAAGGACGGGCAATGAATTGGGGGAATGCTATAAAGGCAGCTATTCCCGAGGATCAGATTACTTGGGATCAGTTTAAGGCTCACTTTAGCGATAAGTTCATTCCCGCTGCTTAGAATTCAGTGTTGTTTAAGAAATTTTTGGAGCTCAAGCGGAATGGCAGAGCTGTCTCGAAGTATATTGCCGAATTCGACACTTTGTCGAAATATGGGTTATCCCTAATAGATACTGCCGAGAAGAAGAACGAGAAGTTTATAACAAGTTTGGATCAGTACTTGGGGGAGAAGCTTATTAACCACATCGATGAGACGTTTGAATCGATTGTGGGGAAAGCATTGAGGTCAGAGAGTCTTTACCCTAAATCGAAGACTGAGGTTGCATCTGCAGAAGAGCCAAAGCCGTAAGCAAGCGATGGAGGCAAGAATGGTTCTCAGAATAAGAGGAAGCAGAACCAGAATAAGGATGGCCAAAAGAAGAAGAAAAATGTTGAGTGCTTCAGCTATGGTAAGAAGGGCCATTATGCTAGTAATTGTCGGTCCTAGCCAGCGGATAGGAAGTGCTTCAACTGTGGTCAAGTGGGACATCACAAGGACAAGTGTCCGCAACCCCCAAAGAGAAGCAGATGGTGAAATCATATGCCCTTAATGTTATTCCTTCTTCGTCGAATGCCCCAACTGCGGCGGAGAAGGAAAAGAATGTCGTTATCCAAGGTGTGATTTCTATTTATGATGTTCCTGTTAGAGTTTTGTTTGATACCTGAGCTTCCAGTTCTTTCATATCTAGTGACCTGGTAGATAGGTTGAGATTGGAACCCGAGATTGTCGATAGACCTTTAGTAGTGACGAACCCGATTGGTGGTTCGACTAACCTTTGCATGATTTGTCGTAATGTGGTCTTATCGAGTCATGGATGCATTTTTGTTTGTGATTGCTTTGTTTTGGACTTTACTGGGTTTGGCATTATTTTGGGAGTCGATTGGCTCCAAAAATATGGGGTGGTGGTAGACTATGAGGGCTTTTTGGTGACAGCTAGAGCGGATGATGGGCGGAGGGTAGCGTTTGGTGGTCTACCTAGTGATGGGGTAATGGCTAGTTTTCTAAATTCCCTCGACATACCGCATGGTGAGTTGTCAGGTTTACCCGTGGTTGGCCAGTATCCGGACGTCTTCGAGGAAGTGACCCGGCTTCCACCACATCGAGAGATTGAGTTCCGTATTGATTTAGTGAAAGATGATAGACCTATAGTGATGCCACTTCGTCGTATGGGACCAAGGGAGCAGCGAGAGCTCGGGGTGCAAGTCAACGATCTTTTGAAGAAGGGATTTATCAGAAGGAGTGTTTCTGAATGGGGAGCACCAGTTGTGTTTGCTACCAAGGCGGATGGTTCCCTTCGGTTGTGTGTAGACTACCGCGAGTTAAATAAGGTGACGAGGAAGAACAAGTATCCTCTACCGCGGATAGATGATTTGTTTGATCAGTTGAGTGGCGCGAGAGTATTCTATCAGTTGGATCTCGCAACAAGTTTTCATCAGCTTAGAGTGGAAGCTGAGAGTATAGCTAAAACGGCATTTCGGACGCCGTCTGGATTTTATGAGTGGTTGGTCATGTCATTCGGGTTGACCAATGCCCCAGCATATTTTGTGGATCTTATGAATAGGGTATTCAGAGATCAGTTGAATAAGTTCGTTCTTGTGTTCGTGGATGACATCCTTGTTTATTCAAGGACAGAGGAAGAACACAAGGAACACTTGAGGATAGTGATGGAGGTGTTGAGAAAACACCAATTGAAAGCAAAGTTTTCTAAGTGTCACTTCTGGAGAAGGGAAGTGAGATTCATGGGCCATGTTGTTTCAGAGAATGGTATTGCTGTGGACCCTACGAAGGTGGCTATGGTACAAGATTGGTCTATGCCCAAGAATGCAACGGACATAAGAAGTTTCTTGGGATTAGCTGGATATTATCGTAAGTTTATCAAAGACTTCTCCAAGATAGCAGCACCGTTGACTCAGTTGACCAAGAAGAATCAAGCTTTCGTCTAGGACGAAAAGTGCGAGAATGCATTCAAGAGTCTAAAGGAAAAGTTGACATGTGCACCAGTGTTAGTCATTCCCAAGGGGAATGAAGAGATGACAGTATATACGGATGCATGTGGTACCGGACTAGGTGCTGTGTTGATGCAAGGTGGTAGGGTTTTAGCTTATGCAAGTCGGCAACTGAAACCGCACGAGAAAAGATACCCTACCCATGACTTGGAATTAGCCGCGATCGTATTCGCATTGAAGATGTGGAGACATCATCTCTTGGGAGAAAGATTCGAGTTTTTTACCGATCATAAATCATCAAAGTATCTCTTCTCTCAGAAGGATCTAAATCTCCGACAGCAAAGATGGTTAGGATTCTTAGCTTCCTATGATTTCGATATCACATATACACCAGGAAAGGGCAATGCGGTGGTCGATGCATTGAGTAGAAGACATGCCAGTTTAGGGGTTATGTTTCTAGAATGGAAGCAACTGGAGTACATCGCGGGGTATGATTTTAGACCAAAGTGCGAATTGGATCCAGAAATGTTAGCAAGTTTGATGATCAGACCCACTTTGATTGAGAGGATCGGCTCTAGTCAGAGGAACGATCCTAACCTATTGGAAATCGTCTCAAAGTTAGAGATGGGAATCGACGGAGAGATGAACAAGTATGGGCTTGATCAAGATGGATGGCTTAGAAAGAATGGAAGACTAGTTGTACCTAATGTCAATAGATTGAGAGATGAAGTGCTTAGAGAATGTCATCACTCAAAACTGACTATACACCCCGGTGGTAACAAGATGTATCGAGACATGAAGCAGACCTACTACTGGGAAGGGATGAAAAGAGACGTTGGGAAGTTTATATCCAAATGCATGAATTGCCAGCTAGTTAAAGCTAAGCAAAAGAAGCCTAGTGGTTTGTTGCAACCATTAGAAGTTCCAGAATGGAAATGGGAACATGTCTCAATGGATTTCATTGATGGGTTACCAAGAACTAGGTCGGGCCATGATAGCATTTGGGTGATTGTGGACCGATTGACCAAAAGTGCAAGATTTATACCCATCAAGTCAAACAGGACGACAGCTAAATTAGCGGAACTGTATATAAAGTGGGTAGTGAGATTTCATGGAATACCCAAAGGCATTGTGAGTGACCGAGATCCATTGTTCACTAGTGGATTTTGGAAAAGCTTACAAGAGGCGTTAGGATCGGAATTACATCTCGGTACCGCGTATCATCCTCAAACCGACGGACAGACAGAGAGGGTGAATCGAGTATTAGAGGATCTCTTGAGAGCTTGCATATTAGACTTTGGTGGATCATGGGATGACCATTTGCATCTAGTAGAGTTTGCATATAATAAAAGTTACCAATCCAGTATTGTTATGGCTCCATTTGAAGCTTTTTACGGAAGACCGTGCAACTCACCGTCATGTTGGTTAGAAACTGGTGAGAAGTTTGTGCTTGGACCAGATGTGATAAGAGAAACTTCAGACAGGATCAAGATCATTCAACAACGAATGAAGGTTGCCCAAGATAGGCAGAAAAGTTATGCTGATAAGAGGAGAAGAGAATTAAAGTTCTCCATTGGCGACTTGGTGTTTGTCAAGGTTTCTCCATTGAAGAGCGTGATACGATTTGGCAGGAGAGGCAAGTTAGCACCAAGATTTGTTGGTCCATTCCCGGTTCTTGAGCAAATTGGGAATTTGGCATATAAAGCTGAATTACCAAACAAGATGGCAGGATTTCATAACGTATTTCATGTTTCCCAGTTAAGGAAGTTCGTACATGACCCAGATGTGACTATTTCACCTGATCAGTTGGATGATATCGAAGTTGAACCCGAGACGGTTGGGAACCGCAAGCCTATGCGTATTGTTGGGAACGATATGAAGCAGCTTCGAAGGAAGGCGGTGAAATTAGTCAAAGTTCAGTGGGGCGAGAATGAGAATGACTGTACTTGGGAGACAGAGGAGAGCATTAGGAAGACGTATCCAGAACACTTTGCCTGGTAAGATTTCAGTTTCGATTTAGTCTTTCCGCATGCTAGGATAGGTTTGTTTTGTTTGTTTTGCATGTTTGATTGTTGTTTATGGCTGGTAGGCATGCGGGATCCTTTGTATGTTTTGGGTTAAGGAATTTCGGGGACGAAATTTCTTAAGGAGGGGAGAGTGTAACGACCTGCATTCTACGCATTGCAGGATCGTATAATATTTACTTCTTTCACATAAAAAGTCGTATGGTCATGTAACTTTGGGGGACGACTATTGGAGTCATTTCCCATGTTCATGATTTTTCCCGATTTTTAAATGACCGTTTTGCCCCTAGCTGATCTTGTTTTGTCCATAACTTTTGACTAGAAAAGAGCTTTGACCTAAAACCACTTCCATTGGCTCCGGATGATGGTTTACAACTCCGTAGAGTGGTCACATTAGCCAAACGGACTCACTGCTTGGGAGATATGGCTGAAACAAGTTTCAGATAAGTGAAAAACAGCTTAATTGGGCTTAACTGGGTGATTAACAGCTAGGCCCAATGGGGGATTTTGGGATTAGAGATATTTAAGGGCTGTTAGGGTTTGGAGAATACCTTTTTCTCATTTTTCAGCCGTCACTATTCATTACTCTTAACCTAGCCATGGCCTCCAACATCTAAAACATCCCCAAACCACTTTCTAATTGAAGATTAGCCTAATCAACATCAAATTAAGGAGGAATAGCACCAAAGCAAGGTTAGAGCTGCTGTGTTGCATTGGGAACAATGCCAAACAGAGAATCATTTTAGATTTGGTATTTTATTTGTGGCCAAGGTGAGAGATATGCATGGTTTTGCACTAATTACAGTTAATTAAGGATAATTAGTGAAGATTAACGAAATTATACATGATAAAATTATGGAAAAATATTTATAAATTCCAAAATATTATTTTAGACCTCTGGTAAGAATTCAAGTTGATTTGGTTAAGTTTTACTAATCCTATCATCATTTGTTGTTAAACATGATTAAGGGAAAATATGGGGTTTTGGCTATGTTTGATCCGTTTTAATTTATCAAATTGATGTTCTGGTGTTTATGGTCGTTTCTATATGTTGCTATGACTGTATGGTATGTTTTGTGGTTGATTAGAAAAGTTAGATTGGTCAAAAACGCTATCGAATGGCGAAAAACAGTCGCCGGAACAAAGTGCAAGAAATACATCAGACCAGATCACCCCTACCCTATGCGACCCGACCCGATCGAAGCTCTCAACCACGATCCGCTCCACTTCGAAGGCCACAAACTAGAGAATGGCGCCACGAGTCACTTCAAGCATCACGAGCCGTGGACCAAGAGAGACCCACGATCTGACCCGAGCGTCACCACAAGCCGATCCGATGGAGCTGGAGCACTGTCACGAGACAGCGCAGGGAAGGAGGGCCACGACCTGGATGATGGAGACCGACCCGATGCGATGAATGGAGACCGACCCGATCCGAGCGAGGGTGATGACCACGATCCGCGAGTTGAACTGATGCGAGGGGGCGAGTCACGAATCGAACCAGGACTGGATGGAAGCTTGAAGTAAGACTGAAGGACGAACGGCGATGATGACCGAAACCCGAGATGCAAAGGTAGTCCAAATGGGAAGTTTGTACTCAGGATCCAGTTGGGAACCAACGAGTTAACTTTATGAGTTGGGCTTTGCTGCGGGACGTGTGCAAAGGGGTTGTCGATATTTGTAACTTTGAATCACTATATGTAGGGAGTACGTGAACGGATTCAGGGCCACAGTGGCCTAGGTACAACTAAAGGGCTATAGACCAATGAGGTGGGGTCATTTGTAAAAATTTGGTCATGACTCCATGCGGTAAGCTTGGTAGTAGCAGTAGTTGTACAAGTCGAACTCCGTCACTACTTCAATGGGTCTAGTGATTGACAGTGGTGGACTTCGTATGCTTTACGCACTGAGTGAGAGATGTGAGGATGGTTGCTATGTTTGATTTGTTTGCCATCATTATGACATGCACACCCCACCCCCGTATTCTTTATACCATATGTTAGTGGCACCTTAGAGTCTTGTACGGTATGTAGTGCTAACTCTTTGGTTGTAGGTTCAGGTATGGTTTAGTATACCTGTTATTGTTCTGTTTAGTTTCTTATCGCTCATACCAGACTTTTTGTCTTACCCAGAGTTTTATGTCTCTTCTTACTACTCTGGGTGCTCTCACGAGCAGACTAGAGACAGGTTAGGTGGTATGCACGAGTAGCTGTACCGGAGATGAGAAGGAGGCTTCCACGTATGATATATATAGATATTCTCCCTGTGTTTCTGCGGTCACTACTTTGGGCATTAGTGGTGTACCTTTCTTTCTTTTGTTTAGAGACAGTAATTTGGAAAGTTGTAATAAGCTGTATTTGGATTTCCGCTACTCTGATGATGATGTTGATGTTGGTTTTAGTTATCATCTTATGCACTGTCTCGCCTGTTTTATGTCAAGTATATTATTATTATATTTTTTTTCCATGCGCTGTGAGACGTTCTACAGCTTTTCGAATAGCTCATTCCCTTCTTTTCCTTTCTTTGGTGACCGTTCTGTGCTAGTCGGGCATGTGTACAGCGCACTTTCAGATGAAATGTCGGCTGGTGCGGGGCGGACCGTCACATATTTAAAATGAACGGTTTGAATATTCTTATACTAATATAAGAAGAGAAGTGAATATTTCAAATGTTGGGAAATTGAAGAAGTTTAATTAATGGATGATTAAATTAAAATGGCTAAGTATTGAATCTGTAAATTCAATTTTCTTTTATGGATGAATGGTTTTTTTATTTGATAGTTAAATAACCGACTTTCAAATCTGGCCAATACGATTGTTGGTACGGGAAGACCGGGATCGAATTTATATTCGAAAACCATTTCAACTAGCAAATACGTAAAATGTTGAATATACCAGACGCTGATCGAGGTGGAATATTTGAAGACCGTGGATATTTATAAAATGGTAGAGTTACTTAAAATCTCGGGTTTAGCGGCCGGAGATATACTGTAATACTGTCGTGGTTGAAATCTACGGATTGCAAGGACTACTCGCTACTGATCTATAGGGTGATACCTAGGATGTGGTAGGAGGGTACCTTCGGTTCATCCTTGTCCTGGATGACTTGTATGGACGAATGTCTGATAGTATTTCTTAAAAATTACATACGTTGATTCTTACTAACGTAATTCTGTTTGTGGCGGAGAAGGCTGTACACCTCTTAGCTTAAAGACCAGAGTATTTTTGTGAACGTCAATTAGTGATTTGATAGATCTGACAATGTGACGTTCAAAGTGAATTGTGAAAGCGTGTTCTAAAGTTAGTGTTAAATCTCAAACCTCACAACCGGAAAATGACAAAAATTGGGCACGCAACATGGCTAAGTGGGTCGCTCCCATTAGGGTGTATTGTCACCATCTAGAGAATATTCATATTTGTTACTTCTTTTATTTCTGTACCTCCCGGGAATGGTTATGTTGGTATAACAACCGTAAGGTGACAAGACATTCGATACACTCAAGAGAAATGAGTGATCGGTCATGTGTGGCTGAGTTACAAGATGTTCTTGTTGAACTCCAGTGTATCTCCTCTAGAGTACACTGATCGGAAGGTGGTTCCATACCTTGTCATAGTCAGAAATCCATTCTCCAATAAGCGCCCACGATTTTTGATTATATATTATATATGTAGAACGTGAGATGCAAATGTTCTACTAGATGATTATTTATTTGATTTAGACATTATTATAATATCTGAAAAGTATATTATTTCAAAAACGTTTTGGGTTATCGTAAGGTAAAAACCGTCTGTGTTTATGTGTGGATTGGTCTTATGATTATCATTTTCTTTCGAAAGGATTTTTAACGTAAATTCAAGTTGGATGATAACAATACTTTAGAGAGTTTTTCTCTTGCTGGTTCACCAAACTGACCTGTTGCGTTTGTAATGCTCGGGCCAGTCCGATTTATATAGGTTCAGGATAAGATTCAAATTCCAGGAGACGAACTGGAAGAGTTCAGACTTATAATACGTATATAGAAATTATTCCGCTGTGTGTTACAAATGAGGACAGAGTGTTATAACTGTCCAGATATGATGAATGTCTACTGTACTCTGATAAGTGTAAGTATTGTTTCAAGTTTTTCAATAGAGATTTATTTCTGTATTATATATTATTCCTCTATGATGTGAGACTGTGTATTATTGTTCTTCTTCTTTCTTCTATTCTTAACTTTCTTTCTTTCTATTTCTCATCCTCTTATTTCTTTCTTTTAGTTTTCTGGTTTTCGATACTTGAATCTAGACACTGGATGTATTAGTGTCTGCATTCGAGAGTGGGATTTTTCGGGACGCTACAATTGGTATCAGAGCAATGGTTTAGGAATAACCTTGGTTCTGTGGTATATAGAGATAGGGTTAGTAATACCCTAGATTGAGTTTGAGTGTATATACGTATACGATGGCATATTTGTAAATTTTATATAAACGTTTTGTATTGTGTTATTTGATCGGTTCAAATTTGAACTAGTGAATGACGCAGTATTGTTTTGTAAAGAGGGTAAATGAAAAAAATAATCCCAAAGTATATTTTTGGTATAGAAAAGAAATGGTTTTCTTGTATTGGATTATTTTTTTGATTTGATTTCAAATGGAATTTTGGATTTAAGATGGTTTGATATAACCATAAGATGAAGTAAATGATTTTTGAAATAAAAATCAAAGCTTGGGTATAAATTGGAAGCTAAATTCCGATATAAATAAATGGATTGAAACTTGTTTGAAAATAAGCTATATAGATTTGGATTGAAACCATATTAAACTAAAACGAATTATTGAATCAATATGGAATAAAAATGCTTGAATTCAAGTTGACACATCAATAATTTGAGTATTGATAATCTTAATAGAACTCAACACATATCGTTTAAATATGTCGAGTGTAATAAGAAGTAAATTGAAATGCATCCAATTCAAATGAATATAATTTAATATAACTTGGAAGAGTAAATCAAATTGAGTCTATTGAAAATGAATGTAAATTTGAACTCGAATGTAAATAGACTTGGATATTAAAATTAAAAACATGGAACTTGGATTATAAGTAAACTCAACTTGTTTATAAGAAAATGTATATACATTTGAACATAAATGTTTAAATTTTCATGAGTTGAGTAGGATAACAAGTTAGTGGATGAATTGGTGAATTGTAAGTAAGAAGTAAGATTATTTATAATCAGTTAGGAATACAGATGTATATGATTAAGCAGATTTATTAGATGGAAGCAGGTGTGAGACATATTATGGGTTGCCCGACAAAAAGTACATGTTTAATTCAATATGGGATGTTATGAGCTTATTTTGCAAGCCACTTGGCTTTTTGATTTTCTTTTTGACTAAAGAGGGCCCAGAGAGGCATTTTGTAGTTGTACCGATCAGCCCATACAAAGGAGATGCTGGCGAAATTTTTCGAAAATTTAGGGAGTTAGAATTTTTTCTTTCAATAGTTTTGTTAACAAAAAGTTAATGTTCAATTAGAAAGTGAAGTTAAGTATTTTTTAGTGAACTGATGAGTTGGTTATGTAGCAAGTACGATTGGGTGAGTGTCGAATTGCATAGGTGGATTGTAGAAAGTTAATGAAATATAGCTGTTTTACCTACTTAGTAATTTCGGGGATGAAATTCTTTTAAGGGGGAAGGAATGCAACGACCCGTAATTTGTCACTTAAGTTTTGGATAATTAATTTAGTTTAAGTGTTGAAATAATAAAATAAATGGAATTTTATATTAGTTGAATATTGGTTTAACTTGTAAATGGAATATCGGGTTTAATATTCAAGTTAATTTATTCTGGAGTTATATAAATTAAGTTTATATAATAGTAATAATTTATTTTTATTTGAATCAATTTATATTCAGTCGAATTTAATTGTAAATTATCGGTTTAAACTAATATCTTTTCCATACAATCGAATGGGGCTTTGAAACCCGTTTCGATGAGTTCAGAATAGTGGCATTACCCTAAAAATGCCTTTTGTTGCGTTTAAATAGGAGTTTGAAATTAGCGTGATATTTTAATTAAATAGATATGCATCGGTTCAAATAAATGGGGGCAGATGACCTATAGTTTTTACTAATGCTGACTATTTTTAGTTATTTAAAATTAAATTCCCCATATTCCTTCATATCGAAGAAACTCTGCAAGCCTACGTTGAGTAGCTGCTTCGTTCCATCCCTTCTGTCTTACATCAAGAAAATACTGCAAGCCTATTTCCAATGTCAATGCCTAGTTGAGGTCAACGTTCTCTTTATCTTCTAAATCTTCGCCTATAAAACAAGCACTACCCTTCGTTATCTCCCACTACAATCTTCTGCCTTTCTTTTATTTTATTTCTTCAGTTGTTCGAAACAAAAATCGATCCACTCAAATTACATAAAATGGAAAATAGAAATAGAGATCAACGGAAATCACGATTTACAATCATTCAAGGCTAGGAGAAACTCGCGTTCAAGAAATCAAAAGGGGGAGTCGCGATTTTGAGTCTCCACATTTCTCTGAAGCTCGAACTCACATTGGGGAAGCTTCGAATTGGAAATCGCGAACGGAAATTGCGAGTTCATCTGAAGCACGGCGGTGAAGTCGATCACGTGGAGGGAGGAATTGGAATCGTTGCGGTGGGTTTGTTCGAAGATTAACATATAAGCTTTCGACGTTGTTCTGATGCGTTGGTGAACTGGTATATTTTAGTTCGGCAGTGTGTTGATTTCAGATCCGGAATGATGTCAGTCGCAAGTGAAGATGGACTGAGTGCGATGACCGATGGTGAATGAGGTTGGTGTTGTGGAGTTTGGGTGTGTGAAAACTATTGTACGGATCTCGTTGAGGAGATGTGCAGTTTTGGGAGGAGGGTGAAAATACAGTGGAGTTTGATTTCCAGTCCTAAATGATGCAAACATGATTGATGGTACAATGGTGCTTTGGTAGTTGACTGTGATAACCTTGGTTGAGCTGGAGTTCGATATTTGGAAGTTGGGGTCTAACTTTGTGTCAAAAGGTAGTACGGCTTGAGATTTTTGGGTGGTAGATGGATATGTGTAACCAGACAGGAAGGTGTGAAGGTGAATGTGTGAAGTGAAAGTCCCAATTGTCGATCATGAAATGGTTAAACTAGGAGTTTTGGGATTCCGCAGTGAAGAAGTTCAGGTTTGGTGTTTTAGGAGCAAGATGGGTACAGGCATATGGATGAAAAATAAGGCCAAATGGAAGAGATTGTCTGGTTAGCCGGTGTAGTGTTTTGACTAAGATCGGCAAGGTATACGTAGTTCATTTAAATTTATATAATTTAATCATTAAGTAAAAAAAATATCGATAATCGTTAAAATAAATTAAATTAATTATAAGTGTACAATAAAAGATGATTCAAGTGAATTAGTAGCCGATGATATGGAATTTTACATGCAGCAAAAGGAAAAATCGAGGTGAGTTAAACTACTCAGACAATTATTGGGAACTATTTTTAATAGTTCAAAATTTTATTTGATTGCTTGTTGGATGATACTTGATTGCTATAAAGTGATAATATTATATAATAATATTAGTGATTGGTGATTGGATAATTCCCGCAGTACCATTAGAGGATGCCCGCAGTACCATCAGCGGATGATTTCCCTATGCGCCCTACAATATATATAGTGGATGACCTTCTATGCCGCGATATCCGGCCTCGAAGCAGGATGGGTATTATTATTGTTGACTAACATCTGTGGATGTAGGAAAAACAGGTTGGACTGGATTCCTCAACATTTATTTATTGTTTTCACATATATGTTGTTGTATGATATGCTTGATAACCTGCGATGGTGTGTGACATGTTTTGGATGGGTATTGACATTGGACCTTATTTTTGATATTTTTGAATATCAAAATAATATATGGATTTTAAAAGAGAATTGAAAATATAAAAGAGCTTAAAGTAAATTTTATTTTCAAATAGAAATATTATTTAGAAACCGAATTATAAATGGAATGGAACAGTTAAGATTTTTTTTTAACAAATAAGACGACAAGTTGATTTTATGAAAAATATTTATAAAGAAGTGAATTATTATTAGAGAATTCAGAAATTAAAATATAAGTATGAAGATAAATGGAAATAGGGGTTGAAATCGGTATTGTTAACGGATTTGAATTTTCCAAGTTCAATGGAAATTATAAATTAGATTATATGAAATAAATTTAATAATACAAGTGATAATAGAATTGAAACTTGAAACTGACAAGTTTGGAATCAAATCGATAAATTTAGTCAAGAGGTGATTTGTATTAAAGGTTATTATTTACGGGTGAGGTGAACAGGGGTTGAAGTTAATATTTGGCAAAATGAGAATTTTTGAAAGGAAGTTAGAAAGGGTTTTTAAATTATAAATAATAGTTGAATTGGAGATGAACTAATTTGAATAATATAATATGGATTATATTAAAGGATTATATATACGGGTTATTAATAGTAAATATTATTAATAAGAATTTGCAAAAGATATATGAATATTTTGAATAGAAGTTAGAATAGAAATAAATGAAGTATTGAAATAAAAATAGAATGGAAAGAAGTTTTAAACATATATAGATGTTTGAAAAAGATTAATTAATGGAATAAAGATGTGAGATAGAACCTGGTTTACAAACGTTAAAACAAAACTGATTTGGTTAATAAAAATATATCGTTATAAGGAAATCTTGTTTTCCGTTTTTAGAAATGAACAATGTTAGCAAACATTTTGTAAAGTATATTTATAAGTTGAGATAAATATCTCATTAAGAAATTATTAATATTTGGAATTTCTATTCGTTAGAAATTAAGAAGTAAAGTTATAGGAAATTAGAAATTAACTGGGGATTAGTCTAGATGAATAGTTTTATGAGTATCGACCTGATGTTGGTTTCGGACTTCGGGGTTGATATTTCGAAAGTTATTCACTTACTAGTTTACGGTTAGAGATTAATGACCAAGATGAGAAAAGCGTTCAAAAGTATTTAAAATGAACGGTTTGAATATTCTTATATTAATATAAAAAGAGAAGTAATATTTCAAATGTTGGGAAATTGAAAAAGTTTAATTAATGGATGATTAAATTAAAATGGCTAAGTATTGAATCAGTAAATTCAATTTTCTTTTATGGATGAATGGTTGTTTTATTTGATAGTTAAGCAACCGACTATCGAATCTGGCCTATACGATTGTTAGTACGGGAAGATCGGGATCGAATTTATATTCGAAAACCATTCCGACCACAAAATACGTAAAACGTTGAATATACCAGACGCTGATCGAGGTGGAGTATTTGAAGACCGTGGATATTTATAAAACGGTAGAGTTACTTAAAATCTCGGGTTTAGCGGCCGGAGATATACTGTAATCCTATCGTGGTTGATATCTACGGATTGCAAGGACTTCTCGCTACTGATCTATAGGGTGATACCTAGGATGTGGTAGGAGGGTACCTTCGGTTCATCCTTGTCCTGGATGACTTGTATGGTAAATGTCTGATAGTATTTCTTAAAAATTACATACGTTGGTTCTTACAAACGTAATTCTGTTTGTGGCGGAGAAGGCTGTACACCTTCTCTTAGCTTAAAGACCAGAGTATTTTTGTGAACGTCATATAGTGATTCGATAGATCTGACAATGTGACGTTCAAAGTGAATTGTGATAGGGTGTTCTAAAGGTAGTGTTAAACCTCAAACCTCACAACCGGAAAATGACAAAAATCGGGCAAGCAGCATGGCTAAGTGGGTCGCTCCCATTAGGGTGTATTGTCACCATCTAGAGAATATTCATATTTGTTACTTCTTTTATTTCTGTATCTCCCGGAAACGGTTATGTTGGTATACCAACCGTAAGGTGACAAGACATTCAATACAATCAGGAGAAATGAGTGGTCGGTCATGTGTGGCTAAGTTACAAGATGTTCTTGTTGAACTCCAGTGTATCTCCTCTAGAGTACACTGATCGGAAGGTGGTTCCATACCTTGTCATAGTCAGAAATCCATTCTCCAATAAGCGCCCACGATTTTTGATTATATATTATATGTGTAGAACGTGAGATGCAAACGTTCTACTAGATGATTATTTATTTGATTTAGACATTATTATAATATCTGAAAAGGATATTATTTCAAAAACGTTTTGGGTTATCGTAAGGTAAAAACCGTCCATGTTTATGTGTGGATTGGTCTTATGATTATCATTTTCTTTCGAAAGGATTTTTAACGTAAATTCAAGTTGGATGATACCAATACTTTAGAGAGTTTTTCTCTTGCTGGTTCACCAGACTGACCTGTGGCGTTTGTAATGCTCGGGCCAGTCTGAGTTATATGTGTTCAGGATAAGATACAAATTCCAGGAGATGAACTGGAAGAGTTCAGAATTATAATACGTATATAGAAATTATTCCGTTGTGTTTTACAAATGAGGACAGACTGTTATAACTGTCCAGATATGATGAATGTCTACTGTACTCTGATAAGTGTAAGTATTGTTTCAAGTTTTTCAATAGAGATTTATTTCTATATTATATATTATTCCTCTACGATGTGAGACTGTGTATTATTGTTCTTCTTATTTCTTCTATTCTTAACTTTCTTTCTATTTCTCATCCTCTTATTTCTTTCTTTTAGTTTTCTGGTTTTCGATACTTGAATCTAGACACGGGATGTATTAGTGTCTGCATTCGAGAGTGGGATTTTCCAGGATGCTACACCCTTGTCTAAGAAGCTTTAGTGTCATCATTTAATTCTAATTGATTGAGACGAGATTCATGGACCTATAGTGATCTAATCAACTCATCTAACGTGTAGGTGGATAGTCTTTTAACACTTCATTTATCGCCACAACATGATCAAACTTAGTTGTCAAACTATGCAACATCTTCATCACAACTATTCTATTAGAAAGATCTTTTCCACAACTTCGGATTTGGTTGACAATTATTATAACTCGCATGAGAAATGATTGAACCAACTCCCCTTGGTTCATGTTTAGTGTCTCAAACATTTGTCTCAAGCCTTGTAACATAATAACTACTACCTTGAAACCTCCTTTAAATGTTGTTTTCAAAATAGACCAGGCCTCCCTTGTTGTTGTTGCAACAGGCTTTGCAAATAGCGATTCATGTATGGCTTGCTGAATAAAGAAGAGTACCTTTGCATCTCGCTTAGCTATCTCGGCTAGTGTTTGATCAGGATTCGGTGTTTCTCTTTCTACCAATTGCCACAACCATAAAATTTCAGCATCATTTGCATCTTGATGCTCCAGAACTCATAGTTATCACCCTTGAATAAAGGTATCATATGATTGATGTTGTGGGGTTGCTTCCTGCATCAGCCTTGGCTCCGATGCCACTTTATTGAAATTAAAACTGATTTTGAGTGAAGAGAGAATTATTAGACTTTTACTTATTTCATTCTAATTTTTTTCTTACCGCAAAAAAAGAAAACATACTTGCGAAATTCTAAACAACGCTTCAGAACAAAAAAATAAACAGAAAATAACTTGTGTCCCTTGGTTACTGAAAGACATGTCAATTTGACTACTAGCTAGAAATGATCCTTCACTTTTATCTGATTATGTCATAGACTGTTTTTCATTTCTTTGGATTACATTCAATAATATTTTCTCCTTTTTGACTCTTGCTGATAGCTTCCATAAATAATTACTAAGTAACTTATACACAAACCCTAGGGTTTTGAGCAGTTTGTATATACACATATGCATGTGTGTTTAAAAATGAGTGAACTTTATTTATAATAGAACAAAAGATATCACACATATTTTTTCATCATACACTACGCATTCAAATATTATACACTCACTACGTAAAGGGAAAACAAACATGAGATTTCCTAGCAACATACAACTGAAACCAATAGACTTAAGACTACTTTTGATGAGACACTAAAATATAGCATGAAAACAGAAATGCTACATGCATTATTATGCATCCAGCTGCATACATGAAGCACATCAAGCCATAAATATTATTTTTACATTTTTTATGTTATCTCATTTTATTTTATGTTTTCTTTGTAAATTCGCATATAATCACTATAAGGGGTAATTTATTATTAAAGATGCCTATATTTAGTTGCTTTATTTTTTTGACTTACTAATTCTTGAATAAAAGGCAGCATCTGAGATAAAAATTGCAAAAAAAATTCATATAGCTAAATCAAATTTTTGATTCAACCATTCAAACTTGTAGGGCATTAAGTATTTTCATAAAAGCATATACTACTATCATTCTTAAAGTCACATGAATTAAATTATTGATATTGTCATTTCAAGGTCTTAAATATCTTGTTGTTTTGTTTATTACCGCTCTCTATCATTATAGGTTCTGTTTGCTTACATTTTTTTTCTTATTTTAATTTTGATACAATGGTTTAATCGAAATGATAATAATACCTCAGCTTTAGTGGTTTTGCAACTATTCTTGAAATATCTGATGATTCATGCTTTCTCTATAGCGTATACCTATAAGTAACATTACTCACAAAAATTTATTTATGTATATTGTGACCTTTTATCATTCCTCGACCAATTTCGAAAATAAGTTCTCCCTTATTCGTCTTTGTTTCTGTTGAAGACAAAAAATACATATGCTAATAACTTTTCAATAAAATAATTTACCTTCCCTTTTCTTTACAAACGTCCAAAGGATGTGTTTAGGTAATGGTCAACATGATATACATATACTTAATATGTATAAATTGGTTGTTAAAGAACAACTTTTCAAGTTCATTTTTATGATGTAATTTGCTTAATTGGTTAGTCACAAATAAATCAAAATTATTTATGCTTAATTAAGAAATAAATTTTATTCAAATTCCATAATATGCAGTTGTAATAATAATTAAGAGGATAAAATTTTTCTTTGAGACATTTCCCAGTGATGCATGCCATAATACCTAAACGACTAAACAAGAATGTGTGTCACACATGCACAAGAGTAAAAAAATAAGTGATCCATGCTTCAATTGTGTTGAGTCCACATTTTTGCATATTGTTTCATATCTGAGATAGAATCTAACACACATTTTATCTTCACATGTCCAACGGACGTGCTATAAGTATTGGTGTATATAAAGGGGACATTTATACATACTAAAATTTATAGATCTGTAAAAAAATGGAAAAAAGAAAAGGAAATAAATAATATATTTACCTAATATGCAGAACCAACTTTGTTCATATATCTGGACTCATCTTCTCCAATTCTTGTTTGTTTGATTTGAAAACTGATTTTTATAGAAAGTCTGAAAGAAATTGGAGAAATGAAAATGGCAGAGTTGTGCCGCTACCTCGAGAGAACATAAGCAAATAATAAGGGGTCTAGACCTTCATTTATAGGTACATAAATGACCTATAGTCGTTAGATTTAATTGTATTAAAATCCGTCTTTAAATACATTTTAGTATCTATCCCAAACCATGGTCATCACCTGCTTAGATCGACCATCAGGTCAATCACGCAGTTGACCTTTTGGTTTGACTTAGCAATGTGGGTCCGGGTGAGTAAGGGGGAGAGTTAATGCAATATTTATATATACATATATACATATATACATAGTATTTTCCATCCATATTCCTATATCATCCGTAACTTTTATACACGGACTCCGTTGGCAAGTTCCAAACATGAAATTTGACCAGAATTCCAACTAAAATGCAAAAAGTGCAAGTTTTGTTACAAAATTCCATCATTTGCTCAAATTCCATTTTTGGAACCTAATTAAATAACTAATTTAGTCAACGCTAAATTTTGGGTGTTGCACGACTCGAGCAGTGGATTTGTAGTTGTTTTTCTAATTTGATATTGAGTTGCTCTAGTCGAGAGGAAAAGCAAGGAAAATTCTTTTAGGCTCAAGTGTGGTATCTTCATTAGATGGTCCCTGTTAACCAGTATTTTGGCATGGTTCCCAAAAATAATATAGACCCATAGGACTCGGCATATCGCATGGTTCAAAAGCCCGAAGTGTCCCCAATATACTCAGAATTCAAGCCTAGAAGGAGTCGCACAAGTGTGGACCTCACAACACCTCAAAACTCCCACTAACCTAAATTTCGTATCCCACAAGTATGCCAACTCCCCAATTTTGTATCCCTCATGATACGATAATGCCAAATTTGTATCCCTCGGGATATGAAAATTTGTATCCCTCAGGGTACGATTTATTAGTATCCCTTAGGATGTGAAAGCGTATCCCTCATGATACGAAAATTCGTATCCTTTAAGATACGATGATATGCGCTTTAAGGAGGATACAAAATGAGTTCAAGGAGGGGCAGACACGAAGTGGATTTAGGAGGGGTTTTTGGAGTTTTAGAGAGGTAGAGCTTCGATTTGGCTAAGTATGTGGGAGTCCATCTGATTCCGGGATCGGCATGACTCCTAGAATACAAAAATTGGCAAGCAGACCCCATTTCTCACTTACTCTACTATCTATAAATACCCCTTCATTTCCAACGTGTAAAGGGTTGACAAGTGACTAATTTGACATCTTGAGAAGGAAATTCTTGACCTCGGACAATATTAAAGCACCTTGATGCCTTGGGAAGAAGAAACTCCCTATTTCTCGAGGCTTTAAACTCACGGATGGCGAACAAGGATTAATAGAACTTAATTTACCATTGTAATCACTTGCAATGACGATGTCCACCATTGTACTACTTCAATAGTGAATAAAATCAGCAAAGCCTTCAAAATGGATGTAGGTTCAATACGAACCAAACCACTATAAGCACTGTGTTCATTAATTTCCGCAAATTTCCCTTACGTGAAAAATTATTTTTGATTCATTCGGAAATATTTGGGTTTTGTGCCAATTTTGCGCATCAACTGTTCCATTATAGAGCTTGGGGCCTAATGGACACACCACCTGTGCAGCTAAAGCGCTTAGCGGATCCAATGCGGCGACAGCCTAAAAAGTCATAGCTGGGATAAAGCAAGGAAATAGCAGGATATAGCATATGACTCTAATGTAGCACATGTAACTCATTTGTGATATTTTTACGAATGTAAAAACTATAATTAAATGAAAAACCATCACTTAATTTAATTATAATTAGTGCATTCTTAAGTTTAAATAAAAAATGTGCAAATATCTGTAAATAAACGTAAATTGCTATTTTACTTAATTAAATTTTATAGAATATAGATTATTTTTTTTCTGAAAATATGTATTAAAAAATTCAAATAAGAAATCTAACTTGATAATTTTTTATAATGCATATATGTAATTTTATAGTTTGTTTCTTTCATCAAAGATATAGCGGGAATAACGTGATATAGCGGAAATAGCTGGATATATCGGGAATAGTGGAATAAAGCGAGGCTTAAAGCGGAGAGGCTATATCAAAAGATATTCGGGAAAAGCGTAGCGGTTTTAATCTTCTACGGGATATAGCGGGGTTATAATGGGGTAATAGTGGGGCATCGACCGCACAGCACACCACACATTGATAAAGCACTGCATTTGTCAATGTTCGAAGTTTAGGATCATAAATCAACACATGTGAACTTTGGATTCCAAACATCATCTGCTTTGTGCATACAACACAACACTTAGGAATTGCGTGCACCTAACTATTCTGAATATGGGATTCCTTGTGTATAATGGCATTGTGACATTAATTAGGTCTACATCTAGAGAAGACATTTATTCTCGAGCTAGAGCTAAGTTGAACTCAGCTGTTCCACTACAAAAGGAACAGTGAATAGCGACGGCAAATAGGCGTTGGCGGCCGTCGCTAACCGTCGCACGCCGTCGCTATTTGCCGTCGCTTTTAATGTCGTCGCGAGAGGAAAAAGTGACGGAAAAAGCGACGGTTCCGTCGCTCGATTAGCAACGGCTTGCAACGGATACTTGCCACGTGGCACCATCAGAAGTCAAGTGGTTTTTTTTGCCGCGAAGCCGTTGCAAGCCGTTGCAAAAGCCATGACCATTTTTGTCCAAAACGCCGTCGCTATCCGTCGCTTTTCTTTGTTGTTAGCCGTCGCTACCCGTTACTAGCCGTCGCAAATCTGGAGCATTTTTTCTGCACTACACAGCAATACCTTTCCAACAAACCTCCACATCAAACCCAATCCATCAATATCATTCCAAATCCATCAATATATCCAAAACATTACTAAATTCATCACAATACCATAACATACCATCGTCATACATCCAAAAAACAATATCATCACCGTATATCATCGTCCCATCATCACAAAACATCAAAATACATCAAACTACACACTACCGTCATCAAATATCATCGTACGTACATAAAGCAAATAAAAAAGTAAGTGTATATACATACCCAAGCACAAGAACAAACAAACTACTCGTCGTCTTCTTCTTCTTCGCTTGTAGCATCCCCGCCATCGTCCTCGTCTGGCATCGATCCATGCTCGTCATAATAGCGTGCAATGCGCTCGTCTATCTCCTGAGCCAGCTGGCTTCTTCTCCAATCGTTCATCTCTTCCAGTTGCTCCTTCAACTGAGCTATAGTCTCCTGCTCCACGGACTTCCTATATCCTCGCTGAAAATCAATAGCCTGCGAAATAGTTCAATTTCACATTTATAAATGGACTTGTAATATATACATGGACTTTGAAGATCAATACACATGTCAATTTGAAGCTTCTATATTTATAATGTCAATTTAACATGTTAATATAAAAAGAAGGTAAAAGAATGCATGTTAATTGAATACATTTTAAATGTAAACTTAAATTAAAAAAGATACCTCCTGATTGCCGAAGCCGTATCGCCTATTACGAGTAGGCGGCTTAATAATAGCATCCCAAATACGATCGCACTCTGCAACTGTAAGCTCATCTCGTCCACTGGACTGCGTCACTCTAGCTGCCTCTGCATCATATCTCTCCTACAATAGTCATATAATTTAATAATATAATGTGATATGAACGAATATGAAATATTTTAATTATTAATAAGTATATTTACCATTACGCCCGCAGCCTTGTCATCCGCCCAATCATATGTCACGTTCACTTCGTCATCAGTATGCTCCACCGCATGAGTATGCCTGAAAACCTCTGCCATCGTAGGCTCCCTTCTATACTTTGCCATCTGAGTATATATACAGTAATAAAATTACTAAAAATAAAAATGAATGATATGCACTCAATTTTTACGTGAACATATGCTAAAAACTATTTCAAATTTTTACTAATTCTCTCCTATGCTGCTGGAATGATTTTGAGCCACCGCGATGTAAACCAGGATTCTTAGCTCTATTTTCTTTATTCCTTTGTGCTACTTCCTATTAAATTTGATACATTATTAAATAAAAGAATGCAATCAACATAAATGTGATTATTTTCATTATATCTTACTTTCGCTGCTTCAGTATCCCAATATGCTAGAAATCCAGCCCAAACATCGTCAGCCATCCATTTAGGCTTCTTCCCTGATGTCTTCGCCCTGGAAATTGTTTCTCGGTAATTCTTTCGCATTTTGATATTCCAGTGTGTCAAAAAAACCTGCATGTCCCGCTCCTCTACACGGACAGCCGCCTGCAAATTAAATTTAATTTGAATTATTTATAGTATATATGAATTTCTAATAATAAAATAAATAAATACTTACTAGCACATCGACTAGAATGACGTTCTTGATGTGGGGTGGGATACTATCCCAATGAGGCCAAGTCCCAGACATCCTACTCGTGTACGACTGCTTCGACACTTTTAAAATGAATTCCGCTGGCTCGATTTCAAACCCGGTGCTGCGTACATGTTTACATAGATAAAGCATATATTTTTAACTAATTTAAACTGAAATAAATTAGATACTTACCCAGCACTCTTCGGAACAACCTCTGCACATTGCCGCAGATCTGGCTCAGAGCTGCTAGGACCTACACCTGGCGCAGGAGATGGTGAAGGAGTCGGCTGAGATGAACTCCTCGAGCGGCGTCTATCTGACATATCTGTTACAATCATATAATGCATACAAAATAACTTGAATTATTAACATCAGTCATCATTATCATTACATAGCTCAGAAGAGTACACAACATTAACATTGTTATTACATAGCTCACAAAAGTACACAACATGATACATAGCTCATAATTGTACATAACATAACATAACATAGCTCATAATTGTACATAAATAAATAACATCAGTCTTCATCATCTTCGGATGCAGACTCAGTCTCATACTCTATATCATTTTCTTCATTACTTTCAAATGCATCTACTAACACATTCGCTTCATCATTCAACGACCCGACATCAATGTCATCAACTATTCTAATTTCAGTATTCGGCTCAAGATCCGCTTGATACGCTGCTTCGTCTAGAATATTATTTCCATCGAATGTAAATCTTGCCTTTGTTTTAAAAACTGCCCACCAATCTTTCAGTATTCGGACATTCACGTCGTCCTTAGTTTTCCCCTTTATATTCAAAACTGTATTAAAAACATTATCAAAAACGTTTTTTTCGTTATGCATGACGTCAATATTATGCCGAAGTTTTAGATTTTTCCAGTAAGGTAACTCCCAAAATATACTTTGTTTGCACCAATTATGAATGTCCGATTTACCTGGAATTTCAACCTGCTTACCATTTTCGTGTATCTTTGGGTACTCACTTACAATTTCATATATCTCTTCACTTGTCCAAACTTTAGGCGGTAGCATATTCTCTACTCTGTTAGCTTTGAAGTTCTTTTTATCCGTTCTAAATTTATGATTAGGATGTAGAAAGCATCGATGACAATCAAACCAAGATATTTTTTTCCCATACTTTAATGAAAATGCTCGTGACTCATCCATACAATGAGGACAAGCCAGACGCCCGGATGTGCTCCAACCTGAAAGCATTCCATACGCAGGAAAATCACTAATAGTCCATAATACAGAAGCAAACATACGAAAATTCCTTTTTCTCGAAATATCGTATGTTTCGACCCCTTCATTCCACAGTGTTTTCAACTCTTCAATCAACGGTTGCAGATAAACATCAATTCCTTGTGTCGGATCATCGGGACCAGGGACGACAACCGTTAGAAACATATATGGATTTTTCATACACATCCATGGAGGTAAGTTATATGGAGTAACAATGATAGGCCATGATGAATATTTACTACCAAATTGAGAAAACGGCGAAAATCCATCCGTACATAAACCGAGCCTAACATTACGGCTCTCTGCAGCAAATTCAGGATAAGTCCTATCAAAGTGTTTCCATGCTTCACCATCAGACGGATGTATCAAAGTTCCTTCTTCTGCTGTTCTCACGCTATGCCATCGCATATGACACGCTGTAGCAGAAGATGCATACAATCGTTGAAGTCTGGGAGTTATCGGTAGATAATGCATTCTTTTATATGGAACTTCTTTTCCTTTCTTTTTCCTTGGTTTATATCTATCTTCGTTGCAAAATTTGCATTTTCTAAGATAAGCGTCTTCTTTCCAATACAACATGCAACCTTTAACACATGTATCTATCTTCTGATACGGTAGTCCAAAAGCAGACATAAGTTTTTTCACTTTATAATGACTATCGCACATCAAATTATTAGGTGGCATATGACGTTTTGCAGTTTGTACAACTGCTGTAAATGCAGCTTCTGTAAGATTGAATTTTGATTTCATAGTGATGAATTCAGCGGTTACAGATAATTCGGTTCCGCTTGTACACCCTTCCCACAACGGCCTCTTCGCAGAATTCAATAAATCATAAATTTTTTTTGCTTCCTCCGTTGGTTCTTCAGCATTTTCATTCTCATCGCCGCCTTGATCAATGGTGGGAAACATTGATCGTGCTGCATCTTGCACCATATTTTCTATCAGATTGGTCGTTGTATTATCGTTCATCATTGTACTATCGCCCTCTACCACTACAGGGTTAGACGTAGGTTGAACAAGCTCTCCATGACGATCCCATAAGTAATAATTCGACACAAAACCAAATTTATACAAATGTACTTCTACTACATCTGGCTTCCAATGCCTCAAATGTTTGCACTTACTACACGGACATCGAATGTCTAGGTTACTCCGATTATTAGATTTAGCGAATCTAATAAATTCTTGGACACCGTTACAAAAATGTTCCTTTATCGACCCTTTCTTACCAGTACGCGGTTGATACATCCAACTACGATCACGAAAATAATCGAACATTTTCCTGATTTGCAACAAAAATGTTATAAAATTCGATCAAACACTTTGTATTAATTGAAATCTTGTACAATTTCATTTACAACTACTTCATGTTTTCAGTTTTTTTTTTGTTTATTTCTTTCTACTTTGACGGCAGGTCTACCTACTTCCCATTACAAATATAATAACGTAAGCATATTTTATAAATCCTTTCAGGTTAAACGGTTCAACAAAATTTCGGCAGCACTTCCCTTTTGTCCCTGTATCATACACAAATGCGTGTACACAGGGAACAAAAAGGAAGTGCCATCGAAATTTTGTTAACCGTTTAAACTGAAATGATTTATAAAATATGGTTACGTTATTATATTTGTAACTTGTCCAATACAAGGACAAATCCAACGAATATTGTATCAGATGAATATAAATTTCCGTTTTATGGAAAAACGAATATCCATATAACGATCATATACAACACTTGTCGGACGGGGCCAAATTTATCTAAGGGGTTCACATAATTAGTCAAAACACATTCAACCTAAGTTTAAAACAAGAAACACACACATCAAATGAAAAAGCACGCCTTTTGCGCTTTGGACCTTTTTGCGCTTTTTTTGCGCTTCAGTAAAAGATGCGCCTTAAACTTCAAAATTTCAATTTGTAAAGTAACATGACAATTAGTTTTAGTAAGTTTTGATTCATTTTAGTTTAATGTATAAATTATAAAATTAATTTTAGTTACTTTAAATTTTTGAAAGATAAACTAAGCTTTCAAGTTAATTATTTCAATTCATAAAAAATTCAAAGAGTTGAGTAATATGATTTTCATCACATTTAACAAGATTCTTACCGATCTAAACCTAAATGAAGAACTATTTTGAATTAACATTTTTAATCAACATTTGATTACTAAATATTATAGTAACAAAACAATTTTTTTTCAATTGCAAGTGCATTCTTTTGGACCGACCATTCTTGCATCCGATGGGGACATAACAGTGCATGCATTAGGGACATCGTTGCACCATTTGAATAATAATCAATTTACTACCATTAAACAATTACATTAATTCCATTCATTTTCAAATCATCATACCACACATTCTACATACAACACAATCATCGTATGTCTAATTAAACACGTGATAATCATTGTTTTCAACTTCCTAAATCAATTACATATGTAATATTCATCGATTTTACCCTCCTAATCAATTACACTTATTCCCAAATCAACTCACAACACAACCGTTATCATAAACATCCCTCGAGACAACCAATTTCATATCCATAAACATTCAATTTTGCAAACTCATATAAATTAGCAACCAAAGCCTCTAATTAACCCTAATTAAGCATAAACTAGAGTTAGAAGACATAGAAGAACGAAATCAATACCTTGGAAGTGAAATTGGAGGCTTGGAATCGGAGCAGCAAGAAATGGCGACGGGTAGGGTTTGGAATTGATTTTGGGGAAAAAATATAATGAGGAAGAAGATGGTTCGGCAGTTATTATTCTGCAAATCGAGCAACAGTTTGCGACGGCTAGCGACGGCCGCTTTTTTAGCCGTCGCTAACCGTTGCCCTACCCCGTCGCTATTTTAGCTGCCTTTTGTAGTGTTCACTTCTCATACGCCCAGATCGGTGCTTCTCGCCTAGTGCTACGTATCATTCCTAATTCTCTTGAGCAGTGTCCTTCCATAGTGACTTATCGCATGCTTCAACATGTGCATATCCAATTCGGGATTCGTGGAAATGATGTTCAATTATCGCATAAATGAGAAGTCACTGACCATCGTATGTTTGGATTTACGGCTTGTCATCTTTATATGTGTTTGAATGGGGATGTCCCTCCTTTTAACCTTTTTTGTGAATGTTACTTTAGGAGTGGGGCCTGCGCCATAACAACCATTCCCGAATGGCTATGTCGTGTTGACAGGTTATATGTGCTCTTTATGCGGACCTTGTGGCATATCCCTACTTTAACTTAAACCTGGTATCTTCTTATATTCAAAAGGAGGAAAGACCGCCCATCCCTGGTTTTCGTCGAAGTGGCTTGGAACTATAAGCTTATTCTCAGTCTCTCCAACAAAGTTCCACAATTTACAAGTTGTCGACTTGTCGTGATGAGAGTTTTAAAGCCTTGGTCTGTTCATGCTCAAGACTTTATGACCCACAACTCATGTCACTATCTTGTTCCCTACAAAATTCCTCGTTCCCATCAAATATCTGAATCACCATATAACTTTTGAGACTTTAAAGGCTATTACGTTCAAGGTAATGAAAAGTGATTTCCTGCTTCAGGATGAGTTTTGCATAGATAAGCACTTCTCAATATTTCTCGTTTATACATCCTTAAGAAGTTCTGACTTCTGTTCACACTCGGTTCAAGACTTGCTCCACTAATTTTTCCAAGGTAGAAACTTGTTTAGAGGGTCCCCCTGGAGAGATTCTTATAGGTGGAAGTTTAGGTCATCATGCCAAGGTAGAGGTCGATTCAACCTAGGAGGACTCATATTCCTGAAGGAAATGAGGGAGGATTTACTTAGCATGAGGGGAAGGCCCATGCAAATTCGAAATTGGAAGAATGAGAGATTTTAGGTGGCGATGGTGACTCTAGTGTTGGCAAAAGTGATCCCAGTTATGAGATCTTGTAATCATTTGATGGGGCTTCCAATGCTAGTCTAACTTGTCTCGCTACTGAGATGTCCTACCTAGTTTGAATTGTTCCCTTCCTTTGACTCCTCTAAGCGAAGATGTCTTTTAGTTTTTTAGGGACTTTAGTGGCCTATGCATTAATTCCAACGATGTTTTTAAGGATTTACTATGCCCATTACTCATGTTGCATCCATCTCGGGTACCTCCACTAATCCATCGTATGATTTTAGGGTCCGATATGTCATTTTCAAGTCTATCACAACCACTGCTATTCTTATGATGATGAGTGGTTTACAGGACATTGAATTTTATATGACACTACACTTAAGGATCACCAACACCTGACACATACACCCTTAACATATACTACTCTTGGTTCCATTTTTAACCTAATTTATTTTATTTCAGATCATGCCATGAGCCATCGATACGTGCTTCTTAAGACCCTCATGGCTCGAATCTTTTCCATCCAGAATATCTAGAGACCAAGGAAGAGAGATGATAAGGAAGGAGAGGATCATGATGGGAGAGATCGAGAAGATTGAGGTAGGAGAGATCGGGAAGTGTGAGATAGAAAAGACCGAGAGGAGGGTGACCGTCGTAAACGCTACAGGAATCGGAAGGAAGAAAAGCATAGTAAAAGGGGGAGAGATGAAAAGCCAAGATGGATCAGGATTTGGTTCCATAGACCGTGACATCCACCGACTAGCTTTCTGTCAGTCCTTCGGACTTGGTTCCTCCTATCTTGCAGCTGCCGCACCTGCTTAGTATATTTTCCAAATCGTTTAAAGACCATCTTACTCGCTCACACCTGGGCTTGCTCAGTTATCTTAGAGGTTACTTGGATGGTTCCTCAATGAAGTGCGATTCAATGTGGACATAATTCTGACTGATAAAGACGCTATTTGTGAAAACTGAATTCTTTGAAAGGGTCATGAATAAGTTACCTAGCTAGCAGATTTTGGCAAATAATCTCTGGTGAGTTAACAAGCTTTACTACGAGGCATAACCAATTATAGAGAGTGATCGTGCAAAGTGGGACAAAATTCTGAAAAAGCATGACGACGAGATTGGTCAACTCACTAAAGTGAATAAAGAGGCTACGGCTACCAAAATGGTTGAGGATAAGCTAGCTAAATCGATAAAATATATTAAGTAGAAAGACGGATAGTTAGAGTCTTGGGTTCAAGATTCTAATGCCTCTCAAAATATTGCTGAGTACATGCTTGATGTCGAGAAGAGGATCATCAAAAACTATACAAGAATGTCACGGGTCCTACTCAAATAGTTAACTCCTAATCACTTGAGATTATTTATTGAATGAGCATCACATGCAGGCATAGCAGGATAAGAAGCAGATGTAGAAGGAATAAGATCAAACTATTTTTGAGAAAGATGCCATCAAGCAAACCTATAAAGACACCATGAATAGCCTTGACTTGACCATTCCCAATTTCTATGTCTACTGTGTTATGGAAAGAGTTAGCCTAGAGTTCTTGATGATAAGTACCCCGTACATTAGATGAAATGTGAGCAGTAATCCTTGAGCGCGTGGGTGACACTAAGTAAATGAAGGAGGATATTAAGGCTTTCTACTTTATTGATGACTCTTGGACTGCTCTAGTCCTAGGACAAAAGGAGACTACGCTTGAAAGGGAGAAAAATTCAGGAACTCGGATTTTAACTTCTAGTGCAACTCACCATGAACAAGTTACATTTTACACTATTGTTCCTCTTGTAGAACCTATGAGCGAGACTAGTACTTCTGCTAATACTAACACTACCAGTTTTTCCGTAATTGTCGCTCCCGTTCCTCTCTCCTTTAAGCTTCTGGCTGCCACTGCCACTGAGGCATCCTTGTCAAGCGACGAGGGCAATGTCAATGATGGGCAAGAATTTGAGGTTGTTGCACAAGACTCTCATACAATAAGTAATATTGATATTATTTAAGACTTAGAAGACTTCTTGTTTTCTCTATTTGTGTTTGATGGTTTACTTGCTCGCTTTTTACTTGTTTTCGGCTTGGACATGCTAGACTCTCTTCCTATCGTGTCTAGTGATGTGGGGACAATGACAATTTTCACTTCTTTAACACTTGTCTCCATTGCTCCCGCGTCAGCGTACACATCTTCTCAAATGGATGTTCCCCTAGTTCCAGCCCCAGCTATGACTTTTGCTTCCTAACTAGGGAAACATTTTGAGCGGATCACAGCTTTGCGTGAATTAGATAACCCGCCCATATCCTCTAAAGGATGTGGAGAAAGCATTTACCAAAAGGAACAAGAGCTTGAGGAATAAGAAGCTGAAGTAGGGGATGTCTCCCTTCAACACCATGATCCCTCTTCCGGGAGTGGAACAAAACCTAAGAAGAAGCATAGATGGGAAGCGTTGCACGTGCACAGAATCGAAGACCGCCCTTGCTGAGGCAATTATTGCTAGCAACACTGAGCAGAATCCCATGGTCCTTGCATTCCCAACCTCAATTACTATCTTATCAGAAAAGCCTTTGAAATTGACGGTAAATCCAGGCAGCACATCCAAGGGAGGAAAAAGCATGATTAGGATCTATATTTTTGGACTTTGTATAGTACGATGCCTTGTATTTTTCTTCATGGACAAAGGTGTGTGCGTACCAAGCTCCATGCTTGCATTGGCTATAGTCTTGTAAATGGTGCTACATGGTAATGACATCACCTTATTTATTGTAAGACTATGTATTGTCGGTATTTCAATACTTTCAGGATCTATCTATTTTTTATGAGGTTCTATTTCCTTAACATAATTTCTCTTATTGCATTTCTTGTTTATCACAGTGGGCACATGGAATGCTTCACTTTGACGGCTCCTGAGTCTTTTCCAATGGGGTTTCCCCTCATACCATGGGTTGTCACGGGTTGGAACCTGCTTGACCTCAGTTACATTACCCCCAATCAAGAGCAACAGCCCAACCTTACCAATTTACCAAAGTCTTGGCTTGTTAAGTCTCGAATCACTATTGCGTATTGTTTCTCATCCATTATTTTATGGATCTAGTGTTTGTTGCCTTTTTTTCAAGCAACATTGTATTTTTATAGCAATCTTTCATACATTGCTTAACCTAATTTACTGAGGAGGGGAACCCCTAATCAAAGTTGAGCTCTAAGCCACACTAGTTGGGTTTTTTTACTCCCTTAGGGAAGGTATGCTTTATTGTTGAGATGATAGATCTAAACTATCAATGGAGTCCTTTCTGACTTGGAGACTAGGAAGCCCTTCCATTGGAGACTGCAGGTCTACTCGTTGAAGGTTTTCAGCCTTGATTAGGGGGTGAGGATGCCCTCTCGTCGAAGACACTTAGTCACGTTGGTCGGAGGATTCTACCCTATAACGTGTGTGATGAAGCCTTCTATTTAGATTCGTGAGCTCAGTAGTAAGAGGTGCTACTCCTCATACAAAGACAAAAGATGGTTGGCTTGGAGTCACGACCATGGCTTTGGAAATGCTGAACTAAAATATAAGTGAGGGAGCCTTCTCTTTGGAGTCGTGAGCTCAGTAGTAAGAGGCTCTTTTCTTTATGTAAAGACAAGGATGCCTACTTCAGAGTCAGAACTCGACTTCGGAAATGCCAACCTCGAGTGGGAGCACTGTTTCAAATCTCGCAAATATCTCCCGAGATCTCATTTTGTGCTCCTTCCGAAACTAAACGGCAAATATCACTCTAAATCTCCTTTCGAAAATATCGCCCAAGATATTGCAATATCAAACGATATACCGACCGAGATGAAATACTGGAATATTGTCTGAGATCTTAGTTTTTTTGGTTAAAATTTAAATCTGTGCCTCAACTAGAACTATAATAAAAAAAAACTCAAATCTAGCTATAACAATCTTTTGTTATTTTACATTTTGCATGTTAAATGACTACATTGTATGTTCGTACATGTTTTACAATGCTTATGATTTTCATATTAGTCTTTTTACATACATGTTACTTATGAAATTATGTATTTTATGGTCTATTTATGCTGAATTTTTTAATATTTTGGATCCTTTTAATGATTCATGTCTAACAATATTTCTGTTTTAAGCATATTACGATTTAGAATATGAACGATCTTTCGCAGACTAAAGAATAATAAAGTTATTTTGCATTTTAAGTTTACGTTACTATGTTTTTAATAGCATTCATAAAAATTATTTTGTTAAAATATCCTTTTTAACATATCATGTACCCCGAGATTGTTCCGATATGAACTTTCAGACCCGACATGAAAATCCAAGACGAACTCCCGAGTTAGACTCATCTTGTCCGAGATCTCCCTCGATATGAGACTGAGTCTATAAAATCTCCGAGACGAAATGCGACCGATATTCGAGATTTAAAACCTTGGGTGGGAGTTAGGGATCTTTCTCTTTGGAGTCCTGAGCTCAGCGGTAAGAGGCGCTTCTCCTTGTGTAAAGATGAGGAGCCTACTTCGGAGTTACGATATCACTTTGGAAGTTTGGCCTAGCAGGGGGAGGTGGTGTTCTCTTGACTTATCGGTTACTCGTGCCCTTGGATTCTAAGGTTCACAATTGACTTTGGCCGATTATGTTCCAAAAGGCCAGGTGTTCTCGATGTTGATCAATTTTTTGCCTCATTGTGATGAGGTCTTTCTTATGCCATGGAATGCTCTTTGCGATCATCATAGATCTCTATAGCAAGGTCATTTGTTTGCCTTTTGATTGTGTCGTGTCACTCAGTAATCCCTTTCAGGCTGCTTTTAAGCCTTGAATTAAGCATTTACGATTTTTCATATGTGAGATTCAATGCTTTATTTTTCTTTTTATCATTCAAATCACATAATCATATGTTCGCAAGCATGCAAATTTAAACCAACTTTAGAATTTTGTAGTTCAAACTAATTATAGAGTTTTGCAATTAAACGATCTCAGTAATTTAAAGCAACCTTTATTGATAATAGAAACAATCGTAAGTTTGGGTCCCACAATAACTATGAGTGGCTTATTTTTACTAGGAAATAAAAAATCCAAATCCAAGCAAAGTTCAAGTAAAATAAGGCTTCTAATGGTTGTTGTTCCAGGCCCCGGAAATTTGAACTCCATCTACCATCATTAGCTTGAAAGTTCCATCTGATTGTTTTTGACCGATCACACAGGGCCCTTCCCAATTTGGCCTTAAAACTCTACTATTTGTCATTAATCGCTTTAGAACAAGGACTGTGACTTTGAAGGTCCTGCGACATACTTTTGATTAAAATGCCTCCTGTAATGGACCAAATTTTATACAAGAATATTTGAAATTATTAAATATTTAAATCGGTTTATTTTAAGAATTAATGACTTGGAATTTATTTAATTTAAGGTTTGAACATATAATTTATATTATAACTAAAAACAATCTCGCAGCGGCACGGTAGTTTGTAATATTACTTTCGAACTTTAAATGAATATATAGGACCTAATATAAGTCAGAATTTGCTAAAATAAGAAACATTCAGATCTATTGAACTATATTTTTCTGATAAAAGAGAAGAATCGAGATTTTGTCTTATAGATGTGAGTTATGTCCAAATCAAATCTTCAAAAGCCGCTATGGAATATTTTATAAACCATAACGATTTGTTAAATAAAATAAAAGAATTTTATTATAAATTGAATATTGATTTAACTTGGATTTTGAAACATCGAGTTATTAACCCCAAGTATGTTTATTTTGGAACTATATGATATTCTATTTGAATATATACAATAATGTTAATTTGTTATTAAATTGAATTGTTTTTTAATTTAAATTATATTATATCGATATACTTTAATATTATAAAATATCCATTTTGCAAACCACCTCTGCTTTTTGACGAAGCAAATTTTATTAGATCTGTACTCATAAATTATTGTAAGATTTCAAATTTCGGATCAATCGACGTTAGTATGTGACCGTGCGAGCTATAAACGTTCAATGTAAATATGTATGTATATAAAATCAACAAATTAAGCCCAAACTAGCGCTATATAAGCAAACGAACTCAGATTTCAACGAAACAAGTTTCATTGGGACTGTAATATCAAACCATAGCTGCATATTCATTATCACCACGAACGGGTTTGTATGTGCCCGCGCGAATTAATAAACGTCAACCGGAGATAGCGATAGGCACATAGTAATACAATAATAGAATAGAATATTATCAAACCCAAAATATCTCACATGTAAATAACCTCCAAAATTCCTAAATTTAATTCCCAAATTCATTAGCTTCCATAATTTGCAAATAAACCCCTCTCTCTACTTTAATTTTTATCTTTCAAGCGAGTGAGAATTGGAGGAAAGTTCCAAGTAAGAAGTTGTAGTGTATGTCGAGTGATACTTATAGAATTTTTTTATGGTGATTGGTGCAGTGGTTTGGTGTGAATCTGGGTTCGAAGTCAATGGGTTGACCTTCAGATTTCCTCATTTTGCATGTAAACGGTGAGGAGTTAGACGAGGGTGTTAACTAGGAAGTTGGAGACGGGAGGATGGTCTAAAACTTTTATGTTGGAAGGCTGGCCTAAAAGGCCTTGTGGTGGTCGAAGTTTTGATACGATCGAAGGTGATGGGTTTTTAGGTATTGCCAATGAAAAAGAGGAGATTCCAGCGACGTGGGTCCCTTTCAGATGAAGTGGTCAACTAGGAAAAGGCGTAGCATAGTGAGCCGCGCTTACATGGTCAGCCGGAGCCTGCTGGTCTAAAATCCAACGGTTAGATCTTGAAATAAGTTAAAATCAAATTTGAATAAATTGGATTTGGATAGAAATGATCTTCAGATATTTGATACTGATTACCGTTGTGTAAACGTTTACTATTTGAGGAATTTGGAAGATGTTTATATTGTTATTTCACTTATATTATTCGTTGATTCCAAGAATTGGTGTTGAATATAAGTTGATGTAATTTCTATTTAAATATTATATTTGATATCAATTGGTTTGGTGTTTGTCGTGAATGGTGTCTTCAACAACATAGTTCTTTAACCCAATTAAAGATGAAGAGTATGGAATATCTTAAATTAAGATTAATGAAGTTTTCCAAAGTGTTGGAATTGAATGGAAATTGATTCAGTGATAATCGAGATGGGTCTCTGTAGATGAAGACCTTTACTAATTAAGGAATTTAAAAGGATTTGTCGTTATTCCACTTATAATATTAGTCTGGTATGAGAATTTATATCAATAATAAGCTGATATGACTTCCGTGAAGATTTCGTCTAGAATGAAAGAATGATTTTGGGTTTGTCGTGAACGATGTTTTAAATAACATTTGTTCTTTAACTTATGTAAAAGAGTAGATGATTTCTCGAGAATAGTTGGAAAAAATATCTTTATTTAAAATTAAATACAAAGATTTAAAGATATAACTTAGAACTTAATGTTTGATCGTTGAGTTGGGTGATCTTCTAGGTATTCGACCTGACGGCCTTCGGGGTCATACACTTGATAGGTTATTCCCTTGGCATTGTGCAATCGAGAACTACTTCTGGTCAATGAATGGTTTTTTTGAGATGATATAAATAAGAAATTGTTAGTACAATTTTGGGTTAGAGATATGAATCAAAGAAAGATAAAGTAATCTACCTTAATCAATGATCAATGAATGGGTTGGTTTTGGGATAAATAAATTTTTCTTGTAAAGATAATTGAAATCTTTAATCAGATTTGAAATGAAAGAAGGTAATTAAACTTACCAAAACATGAGGGGTATTAGATATGGAATACCAACAGTTTTTCTCCATGGGATTAATAGGAAGGTAATGGGATAATGATTTGTGAAATTACCCTTTTCGCAAGATTTAGTAATCCTGATAAAGCATGGAAAACTTGATTTGAGTTAAGTTTGTGAAATGAGATTTTATAACCTTTTGAAATGATTTCCAAGGAAAAGACTTAAAACAAGAGTTTAAAGAATGTAAATCTTTGATAAGTTTTAAATGGAAGTAATTCCCGTAGTAAAGAACGATTTGAGTAAAAAAAATATTCCAAAGTGGATTGAGCTCAAATATCCTTGTATATCAAAATTGGTTTTAAAAGATGCTCAAGTTATTTCGGAAAGATTGGGTACCAACCCATTATAAATAACTATATGACGAGTACTAAAGATACTTGAAGACGGTGGTTGAAGATCAAGGATCTTCACATCGTTTGGATTAATTTTCGATGCCTCAATTGGGATGTACATTCAAGATGAGGTTATAAGTAGCAATCATCCGGAAGTACTTGTTGATTGTCCAGATATGCAAGGTCCTTTCTTCTTTATTAGACGAGGAATAAGGTGCCTTTGGTTTCATTCACAACCCATAACGAACTTGTAAATTGATGGGTGTCTAATGTTGTATTTTATGACATAATCAATTAGTTTCTATTGATGATTTATCAGACGGTGGCAGAGGATTTATCCTTTTAGCTTATCACCCACCTCTGAGAGTTATGTCCTCGGAGGTAGATATATATAAGTATGTATATATATAAATATATTTATATACCGATTATATGTTATGAATTAACAACATGGCATGCTAAGTGGGGAGCTAGTGATGATCAAAGCTTTTTGTTGAAAATCGGAGCTTTGTGTAAAATGTGACTTTAGGGCCTCACAAACGGTAATGAGCCAAAATAGGATGAAGTACAACAGAGATAAAGACTAATATTTCCTTCTAGTTGATAAAGTGTTGCCTTGGTGTGGATCCTATGCAATTTACTTAGTGGATGATAGATCAAGGCGCCTCGGATAATAGTTGGTGATGACCAGGGGACGTTATGTTCAGGAGAAACCCGAACATCACCTGGTATAGATGGGTCAGCTTTACCGCTACAGAAGTAGGTATTCTGAATCGTGGAATGGAAGATCCTTTGCCTCGGTAATTTATGGTACCTAACCTCCAATACCAGCCTTTTACAGTTTTATTTGTAACCTATGTATGTAGGCGTAATATATGGTACCTACATCTTCTATGATTTACACATTTACTTTCGAAAGTGATTTCCACACTATGCACTAGTAATAATAAAAGTAATAATAAAAGATACTTTCGCGTACCAAGCATATTTGTTTATCATAAAGAAAAACTTGCTCCTATGGTGTGTGTTGCATTGTGTTATGGGATGCGAGTCTTATGGTAGCTTCATTTTCAAAAAACATTGCGAGTAGTTTTATGACTAGTATTCATGAGGGGAAACCCGTTTTGTATTATATGGCATGCTCTTATGGTTACCCAACTTTAAAATAAAAGTAAATAAATGTTTTATTTCTCACACCGGTCTCATGATTGGTACGAGGTTTATTGTTCTTCCCTTAAATTCTGGTTGCCCATATTCTCCACACGGGCCACCTAGTAGTTTTGGTTTACAGGTTTTTTATAGAGCAGGTGCTGAATTAAAGTTAGAGTCGTGTCCAGGGCATTTTATTTCTTCTGATGAGATTTTAGGTTTTCTGCTATGCGTGTATTTGCTATTGTACTCTGATGTAAAAATTATTGCAATGATAATGAAAAATTTGTTTTGTTCAGTTCTTATGTGTTGTAGCCCTAAGCGTTACGTCTTGTTGATCGGTTTAAGTCGGTTTAATTATTGGTTTGAACCGGGAAAAAATGCGGATCATCACATTTGGTATCAACGCTTTGGTTTATACAAAGCTTTGGGGTATGACTCATTTGAACTTCAGGAAAAGACTCATCAAAGGTAGGATTAGTAATATCCTAGAAGTGTGACTCATTAGAGATAGGGTTAGTAATTCCCTGATTGAGTTTGAAGAGTATTATATATAGAAGAGAATGAATTCGCGAATATATAAAAATGAATTTGGTTTTGAAAGATTATATATGGAAAACCTACCTGGTTATCTTATAATAAGAGTTTGAGTATTTTATTTGATACTGAGGGTGGACTATCGAGTATAAGAAGATTTTGAATGTATGCCTGCCCGATGTACATACGAAGTCTCAAATATACTGGATAGGTATAGAATCACATTTTAGTTGCTTGAGGATCATTTTGTTGATAGCTGCAGTATCATCAATGTTTATTTTCGAGCTTCGAAAGTGGGATAAATGTATAGTTCCAATTGAAATGTCGATATGTACTTAAACCCATTTAAATAAGTGTTTGAAAATGATTTGAATATCCAAGATAAAGTAAATAATAGCATTAAGCTAAGAACTTGGTTTAAACTTAATATTGTAACTTGGGAAATGATTAAGATGGTTTGAGCTTTAAATTTAACTAGTACAAGTTCAATAAATTGAAAGATAAAAATGAAATAAGTGAATTGAAATTTAACTTAAGTTGAATAAAATTAGATTGGAATTGAGTTATATAAAGTGGAACTGGATATAATTATATGAAGTTGTATGTAATTTTGTAGTTAATCAATTGGAAATTAGTTCGGATTGGACAAATATATTCGATAGGTAATTGAATGGAAGCTAAGAAGAGGAATAAAATTGAATATTCGACTAACAGGTAAATGTTTACTGCATTAGTTGGCTTTGATGATTTTATGAGCCTAGTTGGAAAGCCGCTTATCTTTTGGATTTTCTTTTTGATTGGGCCTAGATAGGCCAGTTGTAGTTGTGCCGATTGTGCTGTATAAAGGAGGTTATGGCGAAATTGTTCGAAAATTTAAGGCGTTAGCAAAATTCGAGAAATGAGAAATTTTTTAAAAACTAAAAAGTTGAATAATTTAAGTAACCTAGAATAATGCTTTGTTGGTTAAGTAAATGACCACCATATCCGTCTTCGATTTCGAGGAAGAAATCTTTTTAACTGGAGGAGATTGTAATGGCCTAGATTTTATTAAAGAATATTTAAACTATTTAAATATTTAACACGATCTATTTTAAGAATTAACGACTTGGAATTTATTTAATATAAGGTTTGAACGCATAATTTAAATTATAATTAAAAACGAGCTTGCAGCAGTGCGGTAGTTCGTAATATTACATTTTGAACTTTAAATGATTGATATGACCCAGTATAAGTTAGAATTCGTTCAAACAAGTAACTTTCGAATCTATTAAACTATATTTTTTTAATGAAAGAGAAAATTCGATATTTCGTCTTGTAGATTGTGAGTTATGTCCAAATCAACTTTTGAAAAAGTCGTTATGGAATCGTTTATAAAGCATAACGATTTATTAAATAAAATAAAATAAAGGATTTTATTATAAATTGAATACCGACTTAACTTGTATTCTGAAGCGTCGAGTTATTAACCCAAGTATGTTTATTTTGGAACTAATGGTATTCTATTTGGATATATACGATAATATTAATTTATTATTACTAAATTGAATTGTTTTTGAATTGAAGTTATATTAAATCGATTTAGTTTAATATTAGAAAATAGTCATTTTGCAAACGACCTCCGTTTTCAATAAAATGAATTTTATTAGATCTGTAATCATAAATTATTGTAAGATCCCCAATTTCGGGTCAACCGATGTTAGTATGTGATTGTGCGAGTTGTAGACGTTCAATGTAAACACGTATATATATAAAATCAATATTTTAAGCCCAAACTAGTTCTATTTGAGCAAACAGAATCAGATTTCGACGAAATAAGTTTCATTAGGAACGTAATGTCAAACCATAGCTATATATCCATTTTCACCACGAATAGAGTTCATATGTTCCCATGCAAGTTAATAAATGTTAATCGGAGATAGCGATAGGCACATAGTAATATAATAACAGAATAGAATATTATTAAACCCAAAATATCTCACCTATAAATAACCGCTAAAATTCCTAAATCTAATTTCCAAATTCATTAGCCTCCATAATTCGCAAATAAACCCCTCTCTCTACTTTAGTTTCTATCTTCCAGATGAGTGGGAATTAGAGGAAAGTTCCAACTAGGAAGTTGTAACACCCCGAATTTTAGTTAATACTAAAATTCACTAATTACATGATAAATAATCTCAGATGTGGGAATTGGGGGTAACGGGCTGCGTCATTACGTTCGTCTCGGAAAAATACGCGAAATAGAGTCCGAGTTTTCGAGAATCGGAGTCCGTATGGCCCAGTTATGGCCCAAAGAAGTTTGCAGAAAATTTAAAGTTAAAAACAGATTTAAAAAATTCAAATTCAGATTTCAGAATAGAACCAGCGGGGCCAGGCGGGAAAATTCCCGCCCTAGCCATGTCGACAGTGCTGTCGATAGGGCTGTCGACAGGGGTGTCGACTGCCCTGTCGACTTGCCTGTCGACACGGGGTGTCGAGCCAGTGGCCTGGGTGCACCAGGTCTGGGTTTTCTGGCTGGTTTGGGCTGAGTTCTAGAGGCTTCCAGGATCTGACGGACCTAATCTAACCTAGGGTTAATCCTATGGTCTAAAACACACCCTAATCCTATAAATAAGACCCCAACCCTACCCTAATTCATTCATAATTAGATCTTGTAACTAAACTATGGCAAAATGAAACTTGATCATGGCCTCCACAAATCAATGAAGAGAGTTGCAAGCTAATCAACCTCTAATCATCATCTTCTTCATATTTAGCAACTAGTCCTACTTCATAAGTTTGCTAATCTTGGTTTTGGTGAGTTTCTATAGCTTTAATAATCAATTGTTAAATTGATTATGGTAGGATGTGATAAGACATGGCTATGTTTGTGGATAAATGAGTTTATGCAAGTTTACCCTTTTAAAAGTGATGCATACATATGCAAGATGACACCTTTATATGCTATGTATATATATAAGTGTATGCATGTTTACCCTCCTTTAAGAGGCAAGTCATATATGCAAGTTCAACATGTTATGTAAAGTTATGTGTATGCTTATATGCAAGCTCAACATGTTATGCAAGTTAGGTGTATGTTTATATGCAAGTTCAACATGTTATGCAAGTTATGTGTATGATGTTATGTAAGTTATGTGCATGTTGTTATGCAAGTTCATATGCAAGTTATGTGTATGATGTGATGCAAGTTATATGCATGATGTTATGTAAGTATGTGTATGTTGATATGCAAGTTATGTTTATAATATTATGCAAGTTATGTGTATGATGTTATGCAAGTTAACATGTAACATGTTGTGCAAGTTCACACCTTTAAGACACATGCAAGTTCACCTTTGTATAACCTACGAACACTTATGCAAGTTGCCTTTATATATGACATATGTATGTTCATGCAAGTTGGGTTATTTAGCAATGCTAATTGGGTTAATATTATGATATAAGTGGACACCTTGTAACCCATGTTAATGCTAATGTATGCTAAGTGGAACCCATGTTAATTGTGAAAGAATCTTCTCTTGGAAATATGTCGTGTTAGCATAAGTGCGTGGGGAAACGATGGGGTTAATAGACATGTTAATGAAATGGTTTGAAATGGTTATGATTAAGCATACCATAAAATGAATAAGCATAAGTGGGAATTTACCTATTGAGTTAGGTCTACCCCATGGGAATTTACCTATTGAGTTAGGTCTACCCATGTTATGGAATTGGGAATTTACCTATTTAGTTAGGTCTACCCATATTCTTAAAAATGTGATATTAATTAGGGATAATTAATATGGGGGTGATTAATTAGGTGTAATTAATCGACTAAGACACGAGGTTGGACTCATTTGTAGTGCAAAAATGCCCGGACCCAACCGGCTTAACCAGTTGCTACAAATGTTAGCCCAATGTGAGAGGTCTTAGGCACAAACTAAATACGTGATTAACGTAAAGACACGAGGTTAGACTCGGTTATGACATAAGGCTGCCCGGACCCAACCGGCTTAACCGGCGGTCATAAAAGACAGTCTAATGTGAGAGGTCTTTATGAGGATCACGGTCTTAATTAATTAAGAAACACTTAACCAAATTAGCATGTAGTGGGACATGAGGGTTAAGTGGGTGCCTTGGGTGGCATGTAGTAACTGGTGGGGGTGCCTTGGGTGGCATGAGGAAACTAGTGGGTTGCCTTGGGTGGCAATAGAAAATACGATTAGAATACTTAACCAAAGTGGAACATGTAATTAAAACATGGGGAAAGGGTTAAGTAAGTGCTTTGGGTGGCATGTGGAAATCTAGTGGGTGCCCTAAGTGGCAATTGAAATATGATTGATGACTTAACCAAATCTTAACATGTAAGTGGGCATGACTATATAAGGGGTTAAGTGGGATGCACTAGATAAAAGTAGCAAGCTTAAGTAGTAGCTTGTGGGGGCCCATTTCAACCAATATCCCAAACGTATCTTTGTGGGCTCGACTCTGGTCGGGTGACGGGACACGCATATTGGGCTTGACTATAAGTGGCCAAAACGGGTTAGCGGTGGCAACGCAGGATCAACGGGTTTCATATGCGTGTGTGGACCCGGGCTGGTTGGTAAGTCGTTGTTGCATCGTGTAGATATAAAGCCGTGCACCGTTGATATTATCAGGTAGCCACTTTGGGGAAAGATACACCCCTTTGTGGGACCAGCACGGGTATCTACGGTAGGGAGCCGATCGCTTGGGAGTAGTGGGTACACCTAGTAAGATAGGGGCAGACGGCACCTGTGTAGGGGTACAAGAAACTACTGGGTAAAAATTATTAAGTACACTTAGTGGGATCAACCTTTAAGTAGGAATTACTCTTGGTGGGTAGAACTGGTGTGGTGCAGTGTAGGAATTACCCTTGGGTGGGTAGATCTGGGGTGGTGTAAGCTAGTAATTATCCTTGGGTGGATAAATGCGTCTTTTCGGTTATCGTAGTACATCCGGTGTTAGTTGGCTACTTAGTGTAGTCATTATCCCCAGAGGTACCGTACCTTGTTTATGTCATACCCTAATTACTTTAATGGTTGTATTGTTAGGGTTATAGGACTCACTCAGACTTATGTCTGACCCCGTTGTTTTTATCTTTTTCCCAACCCTCAGGTTATCAGAGTGGGCCCGGTACGAGTGGGCTTAGATCAGGCTGCTTTATTCTCTTTTGGAGCTTGGACCATAGATGTAGAGCTCAGCTTACCCTTTCTTTTATGGCTATCAGTTCATGTATTGGGATTATGTACTTTTATTTATCAGGATGGATATTTTGTATTTGACTCTTATTATGGTTTTGTGATGTAACCAAACATGTTTTACTTTCCGCTGCAATGAAATGATGTTTTAAGATTTTCAAGTATTACTTATATCTGTCTTGTTGAAATTTTTCTGTTCTATATTCACTCAAAATACTCCACCGATGTTATGGCATTCCCTTAGCGAGTGACCATAGCGGGTGTGGGGTGTTACACGTGGTATCAGAGCTTAAGGTTACCAGAACAGATAAAATTTTTAGAAAAACTATTTTCTAAGAATATTTTTGGAAAGGAGTATTTTCAAAAACATGTCTTTTAAGAGAAAAGTTTTTGAAAGAAAAGCATAATCCCCGATAGCCATATCTTTATCTTTCGAATTCTCCGTTTTGAATCTCTTCCTCTCTCGATTTTGAGCTTCCCCTCCGTGTATAGATGATCTTTCTAAGATAGATAAGAATGGAAAACCACTTCAAGGGACTTAGACGTTAATCGGATTATAAGTTGGTTCAAGAAGGAGGAGGACTGGTAGGTACCTATTAGATAGACGATGGGAGGAAGGCTCAAATAGTTGATGTTTAATGAAGGACGAAACCTCATTTTGATGGGAGGTTACGAATGGAGAATGGGAAGGAGGGGGCTAGTTGTTATCCTTTTGGAGGAATAGGACATCTTATGAGGATTTTCTAAAGAGGCAAGGGCAAGGTACGGAATCTCCTGGAGGGTGGTTGTATTCCCTCACGACTAAGGTACCAGATGGGGATAGGACCGTCTAGGTTGGAATTTGGATTTCTTTATTATCCGATTCGAACTTATTTGATTCTGACGCATCGAGTTCGTTTATCTCATCATAGTTAGTTGAGTCACTGCACTTAGACACCAGTTTGGTAGATGATCCCTTAGTTGTTTCAAACCCAATTGGGCTCCATGATGTGTTTGGGCTTGAAAGTTTCTATACTTAGCGTTGAGTTTAGGCGTGATGCTTGTTGGGCTTCACGGGCTATGGGTTAGTTTTGGGCATGGACTGGTTATCCAGTAGAGGTGCCGTTCTTGATTTTGAAGGGAGAGTTGTTAGGCTTATGAATCGCTTGGGTAACACTCTCGAGATCTCTTGTAATCCCATAGAATCTGTTATGCTAAGTTATCTAGAATCGCTTGACACGTCGGTCTAGAGTTTGTGATCTGTTAGAACGGTCCGGGAATACTCGGATGTGTGTGAGGAGGTGAAGGGCTTACCTCCGAAGCGGGAGATTGACTTCCGAATATATCTGGTGGATAATGCTAAACCAGTATCTTGGCCAGTGTGCCACATGGCTCCTCGTGAGAGGAGGGAACTCCATAAGTAAGTAGGCGATTTGCTTGAGAAGGGGTTCATAAGACGAAGTATATCGGAGTGGGGTGCTCCAGTAGTTTTTGTCATGAAGGCGGATGGGTCCTTCAGACTTTGTGTAGGCTAAAGAGAACTAAATAAACTCACAAAGAAGAATAGACACCCATTGCCGAGGATTGATGATCTCTTTGATCAGTTGGTTGGCGCCTCAGTATTTTCGCAAGTTGGACTTAGCCACGCGGGTTTTGTCAGTTGAGAGTGGCTGAGGATAGTATAGAGAAGATTGCTTTTAGGACTCCGGATGGTTTTATGAGTGGCTGGTGATGCCATTTGGTTAGAAGAACGCCTCCACATACTTTGTTGATTTGATGAGTAGGGTGTTCAGGGAGTACCTAAATAAGTTCGTGATGGTCTTTGTGGATGACATCTTGGTCTTTTCTAGGAGCGAAATAAGTTTTCGTATGTGCTCAATAGGGTGAGCAAAGCCAGTTATGGGAAAAACGGTGGTTTTGGAGCGAGACTGGCGAGGACATCCAGGGTTGGACAAGGGGCTTAATTATTTAGCCGTTTTTACTAGTATCATCTCACGTAGGTCGTCTGAATTCGAAGGAGGTATCCCTTGGGTGTTTGTCTGATATTGGTTTAGGCCTTTGGGGCTTGCATTTGGGGGATGCCGAGTTCGACTAGGGTGGTCTGCGTGAGAGATGAACAGTTGTGATGATTTTGGATGATATCCTGGAGGAGAAGAGCATGCCCTACATCTTAGGGAAGTGTTGGAGACTCTTCGAGCGCATAGTCTTAGGACAGTAAAAGTGGATGGGATTCTTAGCATCCTATGAGTTTGAGGTAGCGTGCACCCATGGCAAGGGTAACGTGGTGGTGGACGCCTTAAGTAGAAAAAGGTTGTCCTTGAGTTCATTGTTCGTTGAACGACGGAGCTTAGAGTTTATTTCTATGTTTGACTTTAGACCTTCCGTTGACTTTGTACTCGGTTTGCTAGCCTCCTTGGAGGTTAGGCCTACTCTTTTGGGGCATATTGGCGGAGCACAGCAGGACGACCCACGGTTGGTTGAGATAGTAAAGAAGCTCATGAGGAGGGGGAGTCGTCCAGCCATTTGAGTAGGTACACCCTAGATGGTAAGGGGTGGTTGCGTAGAGACGGTAGCCTTTGTGTACCGTAAGACAAGGGGTTTGAGGAAGGTTATACTCGATGATGCACATCAGTCAAAGATGACCATTCATCCCGATAGGGACAAGATGTACCAAGACATGAAGCGAGTTTTCTTTTGGGCTGGTATGAAGAAAGATGTGGCCGAGTATGTCGCTCGATGCTTGGTGTGCCAGCAAGTGAAGGCGGAGCAAAGGAAACCAGGTGGGTTGCTTCACCTATTGGAAGTTCCGCAATGGAAGTGGGACAGTGTCTCGATAGATTTTATTGACGGGTTACCCAGATCGAGAAAGGGTAATACGGGAATTTGGGTGGTGGTAGATAGACTTACTAAGAGCGCCCATTTCATACCTGTGAAGAGCAAGAGGACTGCTCCATTGCTAGCCTCAGTTTACATTCGGGAGATTGTTAGATTGCATGGTGTACCTTCCAGTATAGGGAGCGATCGAGATCCTATCTTCACTAGAGAGTTTTGGAAGAGTTTGCAAGAGGCGGTAGGGACTCAATTGTGTTTGAGTACCACATATCATCCTCAGACGGACGGCCAGACCGAGAGGGTGAATCGTATTTTGAGGCTATGTATCTTGGACTTTGGAGGTACAGGGAAAGAGCATCTTCCATTGGTGGAGTTCGCATATAATAACAGCTTTCAGTCTAGTATTGGCATGGCACCTTTCGGAGCCCTTTATGGAAGGCCTTGTCGATCACCTACACGTTGGTGGGAATCTACGGATGAGATCTTGCTTGGGCCGATAAGGTTAGAAAGACTTCGGGAAAAGATGGATTTGATTCGAAGAAGGATGAAAGCGGCGCAAGATAAACAGAAATCTTATGCGGACAAGAGGAGAACAGAGCTTGAGTTTGATATTAGGACATGCTTTTTATCAAGGTATCTCCGTTACGGAATGTGGTTCACTTTGGATCTGTTGGGAAGTGAGTACCAAGGTTTGTTGGGCCGTTTCCTATTAAGGAAAGGATTGGACGGATGGCATATAGAGTGGAGTTGCCCGACAGACTTAGTGGTGTACATGATGTATTCCATGTGTCCCATTTGAGGAAGTGCTTACATGAGACCGCAGAGGTGGTAGAGCCGAGCTTGCTTAAAGAAGTGGAAGTAGAGCGTGATGCGACTATTCGACGAGCTCCTACTCGCATCCTTGGGTCAGAAACTAAGAAGTTGAGAAACAGAGAGGTCCAGCTAGTTAAAGTGCAATGGGGAGATGACGAAAACAATGCTACTTGGGAGACGGAAGCAAAGATGCGTTCTTTGTATCCATTTCTTTTTGAGGGTATGTCTTTACTTTCTCCTCTATCGTTGTCTAGTACTTATCTTATATGTAGTATGTCCTCTCATTAGTACCTTTGACCTTTAGATAAGGTAAACCTATGGTTGAAACATGTGTTTGAGACATGTTATGGTTGATGGATGCAAGTGGATGCAAGTGGTTGCTAGTGGTTGCTCGTGGATGCATATATACACACTCTAGGCACTAGATCGGCTCAATCACTTCATATTGCATATTGCATATAATTGTGTGTAGGTAGCTATATTTATGGATGTATAATGATTGTGTTATCATATGGATGATGCATTTTGGTGAATGATTGTGCACTCATATAGATACTGTATGTGTCGATAGGGTTATCTCGCATACATGTTGGATGCATGGCACTATCATGGTTTGCATATGTTCGTACATTAGATAGGGAACATATACACACACTTTTCGCATATGCTCATACATCATTAGAAATTGTTTTAAGGACAATGGATGCCCGTGTTTGATGGATTGAGTAGATGGTTGTTTGGATGGTAGGATATGCATTCTCCTTAGCTTAGAGATTTCGGGGACGAAATCCTTTAAGGAGGGGAGAATGTAACACCCCGAATTTTAGTTAATACTAAAATTCACTAATTACAGGATAAATAATCTCAGATGTGGGAATTGGGGGTAACGGGCTGCGTCATTACGTTCGTCTCGGAAAAATACGCGAAATAGAGTCCGAGTTTTCGAGAATCGGAGTCCGTATGGCCCAGTTATGGCCCAAAGAAGTTTGCAGAAAATTTAAAGTTAAAAACAGATTTAAAAAATTCAAATTCAGATTTCAGAATAGAACCAGCGGGGCCAGGCGGGAAAATTCCCGCCCTAGCCATGTCGACAGTGCTGTCGACAGGGGTGTCGACTGCCCTGTCGACTTGCCTGTCGACACGGGGTGTCGAGCCAGTGGCCTGGGTGCACCAGGTCTGGGTTTTCTGGCTGGTTTGGGCTGAGTTCTAGAGGCTTCCAGGATCTGACGGACCTAATCTAACCTAGGGTTAATCCTATGGTCTAAAACACACCCTAATCCTATAAATAAGACCCCAACCCTACCCTAATTCATTCATAATTAGATCTTGTAACTAAACTATGGCAAAATGAAACTTGATCATGGCCTCCACAAATCAATGAAGAGAGTTGCAAGCTAATCAACCTCTAATCATCATCTTCTTCATATTTAGCAACTAGTCATACTTCATAAGTTTGCTAATCTTGGTTTTGGTGAGTTTCTATAGCTTTAATAATCAATTGTTAAATTGATTATGGTAGGATGTGATAAGACATGGCTATGTTTGTGGATAAATGAGTTTATGCAAGTTTACCCTTTTAAAAGTGATGCATACATATGCAAGATGACACCTTTATATGCTATGTATATATATAAGTGTATGCATGTTTACCCTCCTTTAAGAGGCAAGTCATATATGCAAGTTCAACATGTTATGTAAAGTTATGTGTATGCTTATATGCAAGCTCAACATGTTATGCAAGTTAGGTGTATGTTTATATGCAAGTTCAACATGTTATGCAAGTTATGTGTATGATGTTATGTAAGTTATGTGCATGTTGTTATGCAAGTTCATATGCAAGTTATGTGTATGATGTGATGCAAGTTATATGCATGATGTTATGTAAGTATGTGTATGTTGATATGCAAGTTATGTTTATAATATTATGCAAGTTATGTGTATGATGTTATGCAAGTTAACATGTAACATGTTGTGCAAGTTCACACCTTTAAGACACATGCAAGTTCACCTTTGTATAACCTACGAACACTTATGCAAGTTGCCTTTATATATGACATATGTATGTTCATGCAAGTTGGGTTATTTAGCAATGCTAATTGGGTTAATATTATGATATAAGTGGACACCTTGTAACCCATGTTAATGCTAATGTATGCTAAGTGGAACCCATGTTAATTGTGAAAGAATCTTCTCTTGGAAATATGTCGTGTTAGCATAAGTGCGTGGGGAAACGATGGGGTTAATAGACATGTTAATGAAATGGTGTGAAATGGTTATGATTAAGCATACCATAAAATGAATAAGCATAAGTGGGAATTTACCTATTGAGTTAGGTCTACCCCATGGGAATTTACCTATTGAGTTAGGTCTACCCATGTTATGGAATTGGGAATTTACCTATTTAGTTAGGTCTACCCATATTCTTAAAAATGTGATATTAATTAGGGATAATTAATATGGGGGTGATTAATTAGGTGTAATTAATCGACTAAGACACGAGGTTGGACTCATTTGTAGTGTAAAACTGCCCGGACCCAACCGGCTTAACCAGTTGCTACAAATGTTAGCCCAATGTGAGAGGTCTTAGGCACAAACTAAATACGTGATTAACGTAAAGACACGAGGTTAGACTCGGTTATGACATAAGGCTGCCCGGACCCAACCGGCTTAACCAGCGGTCATAAAAGACAGTCTAATGTGAGAGGTCTTTATGAGGATCACGGTCTTAATTAATTAAGAAACACTTAACCAAATTAGCATGTAGTGGGACATGAGGGTTAAGTGGGTGCCTTGGGTGGCATGTAGTAACTGGTGGGGGTGCCTTGGGTGGCATGAGGAAACTAGTGGGTTGCCTTGGGTGGCAATAGAAAATACGATTAGAATACTTAACCAAAGTGGAACATGTAATTAAAACATGGGGAAAGGGTTAAGTAAGTGCTTTGGGTGGCATGTGGAAATCTAGTGGGTGCCCTAAGTGGCAATTGAAATATGATTGATGACTTAACCAAATCTTAACATGTAAGTGGGCATGACTATATAAGGGGTTAAGTGGGATGCACTAGATAAAAGTAGCAAGCTTAAGTAGTAGCTTGTGGGGGCCCGTTTCAACCAATATCCCAAACGTATCTTTGTGGGCTCGACTCTGGTCGGGTGACGGGACACGCATATTGGGCTTGACTATAAGTGGCCAAAACGGGTTAGCGGTGGCAACGCAGGAACAACGGGTTTCATATGCGTGTGTGGACCCGGGCTGGTTGGTAAGTCGTTGTTGCATCGTGTAGATATAAAGTCTTGCACCGTTGATATTATCAGGTAGCCACTTTGGGGAAAGATACACCCCTTTGTGGGACCAGCACGGGTATCTACGGTAGGGAGCCGATCGCTTGGGAGTAGTGGGTACACCTAGTAAGATAGGGGCAGACGGCACCTGTGTAGGGGTACAAGAAACTACTGGGTAAAAATTACTAAGTACACTTAGTGGGATCAACCTTTAAGTAGGAATTACTCTTGGTGGGTAGAACTGGTGTGGTGCAGTGTAGGAATTACCCTTGGGTGGGTAGATCTGGGGTGGTGTAAGCTAGTAATTATCCTTGGGTGGATAAATGCGTCTTTTCGGTTATCGTAGTACATCCGGTGTTAGTTGGCTACTTAGTGTAGTCATTATCCCCAGAGGTACCGTACCTTGTTTATGTCATACCCTAATTACTTTAATGGTTGTATTGTTAGGGTTATAGGACTCACTCAGACTTATGTCTGACCCCGTTGTTTTTATCTTTTTCCCAACCCTCAGGTTATCAGAGTGGGCCCGGTACGAGTGGGCTTAGATCAGGCTGCTTTATTCTCTTTTGGAGCTTGGACCATAGATGTAGAGCTCAGCTTACCCTTTCTTTTATGGCTATCAGTTCATGTATTGGGATTATGTACTTTTATTTATCAGGATGGATATTTTGTATTTGACTCTTATTATGGTTTTGTGATGTAACCAAACATGTTTTACTTTCCGCTGCAATGAAATGATGTTTTAAGATTTTCAAGTATTACTTATATCTGTCTTGTTGAAATTTTTCTGTTCTATATTCACTCAAAATACTCCACCGATGTTATGGCATTCCCTTAGCGAGTGACCATAGCGGGTGTGGGGTGTTACACGTGGTATCGGTGTATGTTAAGTACTACCTACATCAAAAAATTGATCGTGATTGGTGCAGTGGTTTGGTGTAAATTTGGGTTCGAAGTTAATGGGAGTGACTTTCAGATTTTCTCGTTTTGTGTGCAAATGGTGAGGATTTAGAGAAGGGTGTCAACTAGGAAGTTGGAGATGTGAGGATGGTCTACAACTTTGTTGTTGGAAGGTCGGCCTGGAACCTTTGTGGTGGCCGTAGTTTTGAGACGATCGAAGGTGATGGTTTTTAGGTACTGCGAATAGAAATGAGGAGATTGCGGCGATGTAGATCCCTTCCATGTGAAGTGGGTGGGTAGGAAAATGTGGAGCATGGCGAGACGCGCCTGCTAATGGAATTTGGTGGTTGGAGATCGACTGAGGCGGCAGTGGTAGCGTGTGAATGGGTTTACAGTCGTGGATGGTTTTATGGCAAGCGACAAGATGAACAACGGCGAGACTTCTTGCGGTAGCGCGACACGCGTAGGCAGAGACGTCGGTTGGGTCGTGATGGTCTGGAGGTGGCCTAGGCGGCGGCAGCGGATATCGAATGGTGGTGAACGATGAACGTGAAACATGGAAGAAGAAGTTATAAAGTTCAAATTTTTTATTAATTAAATTAATGATGCAATTAGTGTATTTAAAGTTCGTATAATTATATCTTATTCATATGAACTCAAAATTTAACAAAACGAGTTGCTATGGAATTGTGGGGAAGAATACTACGCGTACAAATTGGTTTGGATGAAATTGGAGTTAGTTCGAATTTTGGGTTAAATTAAATCCACATTTGCTTTACTTTGAAACAACCATTATTATAACGATCAAAAATCACTTTGAGAACTCTTTTGATTCAACTTGAAAGTTTTTTATGATCGTCAACTGATCATATATTAATTGCTTGTGGTTGCTATGGTTGCTACGTGGATGATGGATGTTATTACAGTTTTATTCATACTGTTTATGCACGAATATGGAAAATTTTGGAATTGATTGGGTCGAGTTCCATTGGAATATTAAACGTACAATATATTAATTTAAATGAAATAAGGCATGAAAATGGAAATTGGATTTTCATATCCAAAACGATTTGTAAATGAAATTGAAATGATTTGAAGCAACTATTGAAAAGGTTGAAATGGAATTAAAACAGTTTTGAATTAGAAATGGCTTCTAATTAAAAATATATTTTGAATAGTAAATTCAAAAGTGAATTCGAGTTAGATATATTAATGACGTTTTTAACTCACAATGATTGTTCCAACGATCTTATTTATTTTTATAATGGAAATTTGGATTTCAAAAAAATTAATTTTGAAAAATATTATTATTTTAATATTATAATAATATAGAATACTCAATTTTGATTTATAATTGAATTTGAAGTTGGAATCGGTTTTAAACGACTTTATAAACGTTTTATAAAATATATTCCAACTGATCGGACTAAATTCATTTTAGATGATAATATGGTTTGAATACGACGTGTCGTGCAGCGATAGTTCATGAATTTCGACCATGAGCTTCAAACGTGTATAACTAATGCAAATTTAAATCGGATTTTCCCAAAACGAAAAATGTTTGTTATCTATTGATAATGGCTTTCAAATGAAAGAAGAAATTTTGAATTTCAACTTACAGATTTCAAGTTATGTTTAAATCTATTTTTGTAAAGGTTACTTTATGATCGGCGTAATTGGAACTCAATTGAAATAGTTATATAAATATTATTAAAAATATGAAAAATATTATAAATCATATAAAATGATTTTAAAGTGATTGGAGAAAGAAATATGAAGTTTTGAACTATATCTTAATATATGTGTTTTCAACTTGACTTATCAATTAATACGGTAAAATGACATTTTGGAAAATTTAAAGTTAAAGATTGGATATATAGTTTTTAAAAGCTATTATATATGTTTTATATAATTAATAAATTATTTGGAAGGAAATTCGAATTGATTTAAAATATAAATTGAGTTTAGTCTGAATAGGACTAGTCGCACAGCGGTAGTTCGTGAATGTCGACCACTGACTTCAAATTGACGTACCGAGAGATCCTGAGACGACCCGAACTTCCCCGTAAAGGAAAGAACGAATAGAATTGAGGACAAGACGAATCAGAACACAAACAGAAGAACATTTCATTGTTAATTACAACAATTCCATCTTACAAGAATATACAGAGTATGAATAAATATTATGCAACAGAAGAATATCAGAGATTACAATAAATTACATAGCAGCGGAAAAACAATACAAAACACAACTGAAAGTAATACACGGATATAGCTTTCCGAGCATCGTTCCAGCTGTAAATCAGGATCCTGTGAATATAAATCTGCAAAACCAAAACTACTAGCTGCCCGGGCGGAAAATAAGGGCACCCAGAGTTTAGGTTAAAACAATATACTCCAGGTCAGTCATGTGACTGGTGTGAGAACTAAAACAGTTATTAATCTTTATTTTAAAGTTAGGTAAATCAAGGGACCACGCCGTATAACACGGAACGGGTTTCCTCCCAAGAATACCAGTGCATAAAACAAACAGCGCAATGCTAAATAAAGAAAAATGAAGCTATTATAAGACACAGGTCCCATCACACAATGCAACGCAAGCCGGAGGATAGGGTTTTCCCTTATAATAGCCAAACATGCTTGGTACGTTTAAAACAAATCATTTGATACTATTATAAGTGTATAGTGTCAAAACAATTTCAATCATAAATATCAATCATAGACGGCATAAGTGCCCCCATCCCACTATGTCGCCATACTAGGCTCTACAAATAAAACCGAAATATCACGTATTGGAAATTGGATTCCATCATGAGTCGAGGAAAGGGGCAAGCTCCTCTCCGCTTCGAGACACTCTAGCAAATGTCTCAGGGCTACTCTCTCTGGGTAGCCTCTTGGATGCTTCAGGGTCGGTCCTCTCTTACGTTTGAGGATTAATTATTCCTGAACACATGTTTCCCGGTCCTAACAGACCTAAAATCGAGGCGCCTCATTCCAACAACCACATAGGTAAAAATAATATAAATGCCAGCCAGTTTAAGCATTGACACCACCCATAGCTAGAAAGAAACGTCGTGCTCTCCCTGCAGTCCTTATCCCGTTTTTGACTCATACCGAGGTGTGAGGCTCGCGAATCCACGCTATACACAAAGCTATGCCATATAGGTCGTGCTTTGATCATCAACCACAAGACTTTGCTTTTCAACAGAAGCCTTGATCATCTGCCACTTAGGCGTGCCACACAGGCAATTCACTCCATGCGATTGATGTCCATCGATATACAACCTCTGAGCTCGTACGTCTCAGAGAAGGGCGTTAAGAAATAGAATAAATTCTCCACTGCCAAACAGATGTATATTTAATAGAGACCAATCAACACAGGATAAAATCCAATGTCAGACACACAGTCCATTTACAAGTTCATTCTGGGTCTGAACGAAACCGGAGGCACTTTCCTCGCATATCCATCGATCTCCAAGTACGTCTGGACGATCACTAACTATTTCCATCTTCTTGGGTGTACAGACCAATCAAGATCATCAGTAATCACCCAAACGATGTGAATACTTCCGGTCTTCAACCACCGTCTTCATCTTCGACTTATCGTCGAATCAGTTATTTAGAATGGGTATAAACCCGGCCTTTATGAATAACCCACGTATATAATAAACAAGTGCTACACAAACACAACATACACCTCTTTCCAATTCATCAGCCACTAACCGTAAATTAGTAAGAGAATAATTCCCTAAATATTAACCCCGAAGGCCGAAACCAACATCAGATCAATACCCAAGAAACCATCCAACTTAACTAATCTCCAATTAGTTTCTAAATTTCACATTCTTAGGGAAAGGTTCCCATTAATTTTATCAAAGATAAATTCTTTAAAATTTATTCTTTAATCTTCCTTTGGATGTCATATCAAACCAAATCATGGTTTTCCAAACTAGTCGAGATTAGCGAACCACACCGAAGTAATTATTTATTTTAAATCACAATCCCAACCTATTCATCCCATGGAGTAAAACTGATATTACCCCATAACTAACACCACGGTGTTATCGGTAAATTTAATTACTATTTTACGTTCAAATCTAATTAAAGATTTAACTATCGCTAGGAGCAAAATTGGCGATACTCCATTCTCGATCATTTTCTATATTTGATAATTTATATTATCAATTCACATTTCAATCTAATTAAAGATTCATTAAAACTCCGCTTGGTTTTAATCTTTAACTGGGTTAAAGAACCGATGTCATTTAAAACACGGTTCACGATAAACCCAAAGTCACATCACATTTCAATCAGTCCCTAACTGTAAATTAGTAAGTGAGCAATTCCCTAAGTATTAACCCCGAAGGCCGAAACCAACATCAGATCAATACCCAAGAAACCATTCAACTTAACTAATCTCCAGTTAGTTTCTGATTTTCTTTACTCAGTTGGGTCTAAGAACAGTATTATTGAATATACCGTTCACAACAACCCAAAATCACATTCCATTAATTATCGGGTTAAAGAACAAGTGTTATTTAAAACACCGTTCACGATAAACCCAAAAATCAATTCAAATTCAATTCCAATTAAATACCATTTAATTGGTACACTTCATTAAATCTAAATAAAAAGATTTAATTAATTTTTTTTCAACTGGGATTAAGAACAGTGTTAATGAAGACGCCATTCATGACAAACCCAAATCACATTTTATATTAAATACAAGGCTCTGAATAGAAAATATATCGGCTTATATTCAATATCAAATTCTACGACCAACAAATATCGTATTGGAAATAACGATATATATATAGATCTTTCAAATTTCCACAACCATATCTGTATAATCACGAAATCCAACATCGAAATATTCCGAAGATAATTTCGATTCAAATCTATTCCAATTTATATATTCGAAATTCTGGTTATATTAGAACCGTTTCAAATCCACTTTATTTATTTTAAAAATAAATAGAATTATAATCCTAGTTCAAAACTAGTTCATTTCGATAAAAAAAATATTTTTATCCTTTCAAATGTGGAATTTTTCATACCGGTTCTTTCCAATTCATTTTTTATGATTTTACAGAAGTTATTGATATTTTTAAAAATTTTATCAAGGCGTATACAGTCGATTTCCATCAACGGCCATCGAACTGCACTTACAGCGACCTTTTCCAAATTTGATTTGGACATAATTCCAAATCCAACCGTTAGATTTCAAATTTCTAATATTCACTGGAATGCTCTTTTCGATACGAACCTAACGGTTCCGGTTTTAGGAGAATCCGACGGACGGATCTCCCGTAACGTCAATTCGAAGTCAATGGTCGAAATTCGCGAACTGCCGCAGTGCGGCGCGTTCTATTCAGGCCATTATATTATATATTTAATATATATATATAATATATATTTCGTTGATTTCCTTTTTAAAACGTATTTTATAAATCGTTTTAAATTCGTTTTTGAAACGATTTCAACTTCATTTCAAATTCAAATCAAAATTGAATTTTTCCTTATAAATTCGTTTTAAATTCATTTCAAATTGATTTCAATTCAAATCGATTTTTAATTCAATTTTAGTTCGTTTTCAATTCAATTTGAATTTCAAATTTATTCAATTTCAATTCGAATTCATTTCAATTCAATTTCAATTCGAATTCATTTCTATTCAATTTCAATTCGAATTCATTCCAATTCAATTTCATTTCGAATTCAATTCAATTCAAAATGTTAGATTTTGAAATCACTTTTCAATATTCATTAAAAACAAATAAAATCGACAAAATTCCCGTCGCATTGAAATGGCGTTTAAATACTTAACATGACTTCACATTTCAATATTCACTGAATATTATTTTGAATTATTTGATAATTCTGAACTGGAGTCAGACATAGTCAATTACCATATAATTTCAGTTATATGGATTTCATCAAATAGATGTATACAACAATGACGATAAACAATCAACCATTATCCAAAGTGCATTCTACACTGTATAAGCATCAACTATAAATATTTAACGCTTATAACAGCCTGTCAATCAATCGATCGACATACAGCTAATTATTGGGATTAGTGTATGTCATATATCATCCCAATACCCATGTGGGGTTTCAAACAATCAACCACAGATTTTATTTGTGTAGTTGGGCGATGTGTAAAATTTATCGTCTCAATCCATATCAGTCAAATGTGTGTGTATAAACAAATCGTTCGATTTGTTTATATTTATTTATTTCTTTTTATATACACGTTAAAAATTCTATTTTCAATTATAAAATATTTTTAACTATATAAATATTTTATTTCATTTCACATCACACAATCAACTACACATCAAAATCAAACAAACAAGCATACAAGTCGTCCATGGTCTGTGGACGATGGGTGTCGGGTGCTACTAAACACCGTCTGCATCCTAGTATATATTTTTAACTAGAAACTTAAATTAAAGGTGAGGAGTTCTCACAGAGGGTTCCACTCCGCCGTGCTTTACTTCTGAACTGCTGAACCGCCTGGATTTGTTTGAAATTCTAATGCAGTCCTTGTCCCGCTGTTCATAATAAAAATTATATTTTTATCACTTCATTCAGTAAATAAAAATCATATTTTTATTTCTACTTCTTATATTTTTACAACGCTTCTTCCTATATAAGAATTATATTTTTATAACGCTACTATATAGATAAAAATTCTATTTTTAATTTATAGTTATATAAAAATCTTACCTTTCTATTTTAAATAAAAATCAAACTTTTATATTCTAAAAGATCATAACTTTATCATTTCACTATATAAAAATCACATTTTTAATCTACTATAATATAAAAATCATATTTTTATCATTAAAAATCATAGCTACTCTCTTTTTTTCCCAAATTAAAGACCACATCTTACTCAATGTTATCATACATGAAAATCAGATTTTTATTCTATGTAATTTATAAAACTAGAAACTGAATTTAAACAATGTATTTAAAGTAAAAACTGAAGTCAAAATAAATAAATAAATTAAATAAAAAGGAGGGGCTCACTGGTTTCATCGTTCGGAGGAGGAGAGGGCCACTTGGAAGCTTGGCATGCGGACTGGAGGAGGTGCTTGGCCGGAGGAGTTCGCTTGTGATGAGGGCATGGCGGTGGTGGGCACAGACTGTGGCAGAGGCTGGTGGTTCGTGAATGGGGCTCGCGGATTCGACGTGGGAGGCGGATCGAGGAAGAAGGGGGGTCAGGGAGTGGTGGGAGACGTGGGGTTAATCGGAGAAGGGAGGCGGAGTGGTGGCCTGACGGCGGTGGAGGCGGTGGTGCGATCGAGCGTTAGGTTTTTTTTTCATTCGATTTGAAACTGACGGGGTAGAGGAGAGAGAAGGAGGGTGTGGGTTATATTATAATTAATTAATTATTTAATTTAATTCTCCTATAGTTGACTTTTTATTTGACTAAGAAATGAGACCCACCACCTGTCGTCCATAGCTAATTACCCCCATTGCGAACACAATGGGATATGTATCGCAAGCCAGTTTGACCGTTTCGATCAGTTTTCTTCAAAATCAACAAATAACTCTATATATTGAATTCGAACGCGCATTTCAATTTATCGGAGCCACATATGGACTCTACAAATTCCCAAAAAATATTTTCTACCTTCGAGTTGACGATACGGTCCTAACAAAACTAATTTCGCCAAATTCTGAGACCGTTTGAAAAATGGTCATTTTCCAGTCGATTAAAATCAACTAAAACTGTCAAAATGCATTTTCCTTTGCCACACTCACATATTGATTCAGAACATTATGAATTTTGAAACCTAGCAATAACTTGACATTCTGGACCCAACAAAAGTGGTTTCGTCGAATTCCGAGGTCGTTTGCAAAATTTTCATTTTTAAGGGCCAGAATTCCATAGCGACTATTCTGAATTTTCAACTGGACGTAACTTTTTATCCTCGCTATGAAATTTCAATTTTTCAGATTGTTAGAAAGATATTCTCAATTAGATTCAAATATTTTTGGTTTCACTAAAATCCGGTTTATTTTGCACCCGGTACATTCATTTGAAATTTGAAATCGAATTATCAAACTACCGCGCCATTTTCAATTCCTTTTATAATTCAAAATAATTATTTATATTATAACGTCGATCTATATAAATATATACATTCTAATTCTATTCAAAATAAATTTCTCGTCAATATTATTTAAAATAATTCATTTTAAATAATAAAAATTTGCTAAAATTGCCAAAATAAAATTTTTAAATTGGCCCAGATTTCCAGGTTATTACAATCTCTCCTAATTAAAACTTTTCGTCCCCGAAAAGGAACGAAGCCGAAAGTTGTTTAACTAGTCAACTCAACTTTCATTATTTTCATTACGGCTTAAGTTCTTCAACCTTTCAGTTTCTAAGAACTTTTCAAATTTTTCAAAAATTTGGCTAACACCCTAAATTTTCGAAAAATTTCGCCATAACCTCCCCTGCACCGGGGACTTCGGGATATTTCATATAGCCTCCCATGGCCTTCTTCAATCCAAAAGAAAAAGAAAAAGCCAAGAGGCTAGCCAGTCGGCTCATAAAATCATCATACCCAAACAAAACAGTAAATATGTACCTATTTGTCGGGCATACTATTTTATTCCTCTTCTCTAACCTCCTTGCAATGACCTGTTCACACATATATATGTACATGCATGCAATTGCAAATAATTTTCAATACAGTTCAATATTTGATTCAACTAGGCTAAATGGTTAAAAATTTAATTAATAAAAACAATAATCATACAACACAACCATCAATCAATTAGTGAATTAGCTTTTCAAATTCATAATTTTGATATATAGTCAAAAATCACATTTTTGGTGCCAATCACAACAATGTATCCTATCTAGTTTCGGTTCTCACACCAGTCTAATGGAAATATATAGAAATCTCACTTTCGTCACTCGAAAATAAATATTGGCGATGGTGCCCCATCACCAGAATTATCCCAGGGCAACTAGAGTGTGCTTCTATAACTATCCAGTACATTAAAACTTCGAATACACGTTTGCAAGACGTATATGCAAAATCTTTATATATCGGATTGTCCAAATCAATTTAAAATAAATATTCAAATACGTATAAGGTTTAAATTTTCAAAACAAAGTTGGTTTTCAATTTTATTTTTAAAAACAACACTTTTCACACTCGTTCTAGGATACTACTGATCCCATCTCTAACGAGTCATTCTTATTGGGAATTACTAATCCAATATTTTATGAATTCTTTCGTATGGTTCTAATGTGTCTTGTTCTCGAGCTCTGTAAACCAAAGCTCTGATACCAAACTGAGACGAACCGAACTTCCCCATAAAGGAAAGCACAGATAGAATTGAGGACAAGACGAATCAGAACACAAACAGAAGAACATTTCATTGTTAATTACAACAATTCCATCGGATTACAAGAATATACAGAGTATGAATAAATATTATGCAACAGAAGAATATCAGATATTACAATAAATTACATAGCAGCGGAAAAACAATACAAAACACAACTGAAATTACTACACAGATACAGCTTTCCGAGCATCGTTCCAGCTGTAAATCAGGATCCTGTGAATATAAATCTACAAAACCAAAACTACTAGCTGCCCGTGTGGAAAATAAGGGCACCCAGAGTTTAGTTAAAACAATAAACTCTAGGTCAGTCATGTGACTGGTGTGAGAACTAAAACAGTTATTAATCTTTATTTTAAAGTTAGGTAAATCAAGGGACCACGCCGTATAACACGGAACGGGTTTCCTCCCAAGAATACCAGTGCATAAAACAAACAGCGCAATGCTAAATAAAGAAAAATGAAGCTATTATAAGACCCAGGTCCCATCACACAATGCAACGCAAGCCGGAGGATAGGGTTTTCCCTTATAATAACCAAACATGCTTGGTACGTTTAAAACAAATCATTTGATACTATTATAAGTTTATAGTGTCAAAACAATTTCAATCATAAATATCAATCATAGATGGCATAAGTGCCCTGTAACACCCCGGATTTTTGAATAATTGAATTAATTAAAATAAAGAATAATTAATCTCAAACGTGAGAATTAAGGGAATGGGGTTGCGCCATTGTGTTCGCTCGGAATTCTGGTTGAAATAGAGTCCGAGTTTGCGGAAAACGGGTACCGGATAAAGGAGTTATGGACGAACGAAATTTGGTGGCAAAAGAGAAAAAAATAGATTGCACTGGCACACTTGGGGAGTGCGCCGGTACAAATTTGCACTGGCGCACCTGCCAAGTGCGCCCAGGCCGAGGCAGCAGGCCTGCACAGCTTTCTGGTTCAGGCTGACCCATGTTGCTGAGTCCTTTCTAACTCCTTGCTGAGTCATTAGGGCTGAGGTGTCACCCTATCCCGACTGAATGGTTTTGATTAACCCTAAGATCATCCGACGGCTTAAATTAATTCAAAACTCTATAAAAAGACCCATAAACTCAAACCCTAAATCAGAATTAAAACTGAAACTATGGCCGTCATGCTGTCATCTTGAACCCTAAAGTAGCCGCCACCAATTAGAGAGGAAGAACAGCAAATCGAATCAGTTCTATTCAACCCTAACAACGAATCTTCTTCAAAGGAAAGCTAATTCAACTTCAGAAATCAGAATTCAGAACTCAAGACTGCTTTTGAGTAGTGAGTTCGATAATTTTAATAAAATAATTAGTAATTTAATTGGATTAAGTTATGATGCGGATTGTATGGATGTGATGTGAATTATTGATCGCATGTTGTAATTATGTTGAAATCTCTATGACGTTATGTTGTAATGCTATCATTTATGATGTAAAGTTATGTTACTATCATCTATGTTGTAATTCTATATGTTATCAAATCATCATGTTTCATATGCTAGTTTGGTTATGTTGATTCATATGATAAATCATATGTATGCAAGTTTAGATTTTGAATTAAACATGAATCATATACAAGTTGGGTAAAATTATAGGCGACCTTACATGGTTATGACATCTAGTTTATGTGAAAATTTGGTTAAAAATTAGGCTATGACATGTGTGAGTTATATGCTAAATTCAACATGATACTTTACATGTTAGATGCAAGTTTACACCATTGTTATGATGCATAAATCACATATGCCAGTTTGTATAAATATATGAGTTTGGGATATGAATCATGTTATGCAAGTTTAGGTTTATTGCCTATGCAAGTTTACGCCTTTAGATGTAGATCTATGACATACATGATTTATGCAAGTTTGTGACCATTATCTCAACAAGTTCACACCATTAGATTTGGATCCATGACATATGTTGTTTATGCAAGTTGTAACTTTGGCCTATGCAAGTTTTAGATGTAGAACATCATTCAAACATGCAAGTTCACCCCTATGTTTAGATCTATGTTTTAATTATGTGTATATTGTGATGTTTTCTCTTTATTTCATGAGTTAGACTATTCGAGTCTAACAAATATTTTACATTAAATGAACAAACGTACAACGTGGGGTAAAGGGGATAATATTAAAAAGATTTAATTGTCATAAATGCCTTAAAAGGCATAAAATAAATTTGAGATGAAAATTGGTATGATTTTACATACCATAAATGGATGGACATAATTGAGTCAATTATGGACATCGTTAAATTTGGAATTGATTGATAATTTGAATAGGTAAAGTAATTCAAATTGGGGAATGATTTATTTGGTGTAATTAATCGTCTAAGACACGAGGTTAGGCTCGTTTGTGGTGTAAGACTGCCCGGACCCGCCCGGCAAATCCAGCTGCCACAAATGCCAGTCTAATGTGAGAGGTCTTAGGCACAAATTAAATACGTAATAGTTGTAAAGACACGAGGTTGGACTCGTTTGTGGTGTAAGACTGCCCGGACCCGCCCGGCAAATCCAGCTGCCAAAAATGCCAGTCTAATGTAAGAGGTCTTTATGAGGTTACGGTCTTAATGAATTAAGAAACACTTAACCAAATAAACATGTAGTGGGGCATGAGGGGGTTAAGTGGGTGCCTTGGGTGGCATGAGGAATCTAGTGGGTGCCTTGGGTGGCACTTGGAAATACGATTAGAAACACTTAACCAAAATTGAAACATGTAATTGAAACATGAATAAGAAGTGGGTTAAGTGGGATGTACTAGAGGGGACCAAGCTTAGGTGGATAGCTTGTGTCAAGTAATTGGGGCCCGTTTCAACTAGTAACCCATACGTATCTTTGTGGGCTCAACCCAAATCGAGGACGGGACACGCCTACTGGGCTTGACTGTAAGAGGCCAAACCGGGTTAGCGGAGGCAACGCAAGTCCAATGGGTTCATATGCGTGTGTGGACCCGGGATGGTAGGTAAGACGTTGTGGCATCGTGTAGGTATAAGCCGTGCATTATTTGTGGTATCGGGTTGCAACTTTGGGGAGTGATACACCCCACTGTGGGGCCAGCACGGGTATCTACAAGTTAGGGAGCCGATCGCTTGGGGGTAGTTGGTACACCTAGTGGAGATAGGGGAAGGCGGCACCTATGAAGGCAGCTAGAGGTGCACGAAACTACCAATATCATTATTAAGTCTGTAGGCGGGATCAACCTTAGGGTGACTAGTGGTGGTGCAGTATCGCAATTATCTCATAGTGTTGGTGTAGTTTAGTAATTATATTATAGTGGTTTAGGTGCGCTTTAACGATATCATTGTTTATCTTGTTTCCTTATTTACTCTGCCATACTCAATGGCATGGTCATGTCCCTATTTTCCAACTTATGCCTTAGCCTAGTTACTTTGTTAATTATATTGTTAAAGTTATCGCACTCGCTAGACTTTATGTCTGACCCCCTTTGTTTCCTCCTCTTTTCTTCCTTCCCCCCCCCCCCCCCCTCAGGTGCTCAGGTTGGAACTAGCACCAGTGGAGCTTGATTTTGGACTGTTGTTTCTCTGCTTTTAGAAGATTGCTTAGATTGCTGAAGTAAAGTTCAGCTTCTCTTTTATTCATGGCTATTTTGTATTGTGGATTATGTCTTTCAATTTATGTGCTTTTGGTAGTCAAGATGGATATTATGTACTTTGACTCTGGTTTTTGATGATGTAATCAAACATATGTGTTTTCTGCTGCAATGAAATAAAGTTTTAAATCCTTGAGTACTATTTATATCTGTCTTGCTGTTAAGTTTCTGTTCTATACTTACTTAAAACGCTCTATAGAAGTTAATGCATTCCCTTTGTGAGTGACATTAATGGACGTGGGGTGTTACACGTGGTATCAGAGTTGAAGGTTACCAGAACATATATGAATTTTTGAAAAACTATTTTTCAAAACAATTTTTATAAAGAAGTACCTTCAAAAGTACATTTTAAGGAAAGTATTTTCAAGAGAAAAGCTTATTTTAGAAAGCATAACCCCAAGAGCCATATAACTTTCCCTCGGTTCTTTTATATTGAATCTTCCCTTTTTCGTTTCAGCATGTCTGAAGCATCTGAGATACCAGAGGGTGTTCATGTACCCGGTTGGTTTCGTCAATATCTCGAGGCTAGGGCCGCCACCGCAGGTCCAGCAAATGCTCCTCCTCCTCCCCCTCCTTCTCGCGTTGATACTTTTGCTAAGATATGTAAGGACTTTAGAGCAATGGGTGGAAAACCTTTTCACGGGACGGAGACATTTGTTGAAGCACGTAACTGGCTAAAGGAGGTGGAAGAATTGTTTAGAATCTTTGAAGTGGATGATGGAAGAAAAGTCCAACTAGCTGCCTGACTAATGAAGGATGAGGCCTCGCTTTGGTGGGAGGTCACTAATGGAGAATGTCTAGTTGATACATGGCCAGATTTTAGGCGGAGGTTTGAGGCGAAGTTTCTCTTAAGGGCTGAAGAGAATCTATACATGGAAAGATTTTTGGCATTGAAGCAAGGGAATCTATCGGTGAAGGAGTACATCAACAAATTCAACCAATTGGCAAGATTTGGCTTGGACTTGGTGAATACACCAGAAAATAAGGCCCTAAGATTTGTTAAGGGTTTGAACGAGCCGCTTCATGGGTTAGCTATGACCCACATCCCCATGGGGGCTACCTTTGAGAGATTGGTTGACATGACGCTTATGCATGAAGAGGAGAAGGGCGCCAATGCCAATAAGGCACCCGAGAAGAAAGGGGATCAAAAGAAGCCGCAAGAGCAACAACAGAACAAGAAAGGTGGCAAAGGCAACAATGCTAAGGGAAAGAAAAGATGCTTTAATTGTGGGACACCAGGCCATCTAAGCAAAGATTGTAGAAAGAAAAAGAAGACTGGTTGTTTCCACTATGGCGAAGCGGGACATCTTATTAAGGACTGCCCAAAGAAAGGGCAGAGGGCAGGATCTACCTCGGGAGGACAGGTGCAAGCTCTTATGGCACCAGGGCAGGCAAGGGGACAATTTCAGGCTCTCGTGGTCCCACCGCCGCAAGAACGAGGTAGAGCAATTTCCGTTGAAAGTTTAGTTTTTCTGTTTGATCATCATGTCCATACTTTATTCGATTCTGGCGCATCACATTCATTTATCTCTACATTATTAGTTGAAACACTACACCTAGATACTAGTCTTGTTACTGATCCCTTAGTAGTCTCAAATCCTATTGGTGGTTCGGCTCATCTTTCTATGATCTGTCGGGATTTGAGAGTGTTTATCTTGGGCGTTGAGTTTGAATGCAATGCCTTTGTTCTTGGTTTCATGGGCTACGGCTTGGTTCTAGGTATGGATTGGCTCACTAGATATGGGGCCATTCTAGATTGTGAAAGAAGGGTAGTTAGATTGTTGACTCGTTTTGGAAAGACCCTTGATATTTCGTGTGACCCTAGAGGTCCAGTAATTCTTAGCTACCTAGAATCCCTTGACGCATCCGATGATGATTTACATTCTGTTCCCATAGTCCGTGAATATGTTGATATCTTCGATGAGGTGAGGGGTTTACCCCCAAAACGTGAAATAGACTTTCGAATATATCTAGTAGATAATGCAAAGCTGGTTGCATTACCAGTGCGCCACATGGCTCCAAGAGAGAGAAGAGAATTCAGTAAGCAAGTGAAAGAATTGCTTGAGAAGGGGTTCATCAGACGTAGTATATCGGAGTGGGGTGCTCCAGTAGTGTTTTCCACGAAGGCGGATGGGTCCCTTAGACTTTGTGTGGACTATGGAGAACTTAATAAGCTTACTAAGAAGAATAGACACCCACTGCCAAGGATTGACGATCTCTTCGATCAGTTAGTTGGCGCCTCAGTGTTTTCGCAGCTGGACTTAGCCATGGGTTTCCATCAGTTGAGAGGGGCTGAGGATAGCATAGACAAGACTGCCTTTAGGACTCCAGACGGTTTCTTCGAGTGGCTTGTGATGCCCTTCGGTTTGACAAACGCCCCCGCATATTTTGTTGATTTGATGAGTAGGGTGTTTAGGGAGTAACTTAATAAATTCATGGTAGTCTTTGTAGATGACATCTTGATCTTTTCTAAAAGCGAGGAAGAGCATGCCCTACATCTTAGGGAAGTGTTGGAGACTCTTCGAGCGCATAGCCTTAAAGCTAAATTTTCTAAATGTCACTTTTGGAGGAAGGAAGTGCGATTCTTAGGCACGTGGTTTCCAAAGAAGGGATAGCTGTGGATCCCGCGAAGATAGTGGCCATCCAAGATTGGAAGGTTCCTAAAAATGCTATCGACGTGAGGAGTTTCTTAGGGTTGGCTGACTACTATAGGAAGTTTATCAAGGACTTCGCAAAAGTATCAGCTCCATTAACACGCTTGACGAAGAAGAACCTAGTTTTCACGTGGGACGTAGATTGTGATGATGCGTTCCAACGTTTAAAGAGAGCTTTGACCACAGCCCCAGTCTTAGTGTTGCCAGACGGGAGTAAGCCATTTACCGTTTATACCGATGCTTGTGGGACAGGACTAGGCATAGTCTTAATGCAAGAGGGAAGGGTAATAGCTTATGGTGGAAGGCAATTGAGAGTACATGAGAGAAATTACCCTGCACATGACCTAGAGTTGGCCGCTATTGTCTTCGCGCTTAAGTCTTGGCGTCATTATCTTCTTGGCGAAAAATTCGAATTATTCACTGACCACAAATCGCTAAAATACTTATTGTCTCAGAAGGACTTGAACTTAAGGCAACAAAGGTGGATGGAATTCTTAGCATCCTACGACTTCGAGATAGCATATACCCCTGGCAAGGGTAACGTGGTGGCAGACGCCTTAAGTAGAAAAAGGTTGTCCTTGAGTCCGTTGTTTGTTGAGCGGCGAAGCTTAGAGTTCATTTCTACGTTTGACTTTAAACCTTCCATTGACTTTGTACCCGGTTTGCTAGCATCCTTAGAGGTCATACCTATGCTTTTGGGACGGATTGGCGAGGCACAGCGAGACGACCCATAGTTGGTTGAGTTAGTAGAAAGGCTCAAAAGAGGGGAGTCATCGAGCCATCTCCGTAGGTATACCCTAGATGATAAGGGTTGGTTACGTAGGGACGGTAGACTTTGTGTACCACAAGACGAGAACTTAAGGAAGACCATTCTTGATGATGCACATCGTTCGAAGATGACCATCCATCCCGGCGGGGACAAGATGTACATGGACATGAGACGAGTTTACTTTTGGGCCGGTATGAAGAAGGACATGGCAGAGTTTGTTGTTAGATGCTTGGTGTGCCAACAAGTAAAAGTAGAGCAAAAGAAGCCCAGTGGATTGCTTCACCCATTGGAGGTCCTACAATGGAAGTGGGAAAGTGTTTCGATGGACTTTGTTGATGGATTACCAAGATCGAGGAAGGGTAATACGGGGATTTGGGTCGTGTTAGACAGACTTATTAAGAGCGCCCATTTCATTCCCGTGAAGAGTAAGAGGACTGCTCCATGGTTAGCCTCCATATACATTCGAGAAATGGTTCGGTTGCATGGTGTTCCTTCTAGCATAGTGAGCGACCGTGATCCTATCTTCACTAGCAAGTTTTGGAAGAGCTTGCAAGAGGCGGTAGGGACTCAGTTATGTTTGAGCACCGCATATCATCCTCAGACGGACGGCCAGACCGAGAGGGTGAATCGTATTCTAGAGGACTTATTGAGGTTGTGTGTCTTAGATTTCGGAGGTACATGGGAGGAACATCTTCTGCTGATGGAGTTCGCATATAATAACAGCTTTCAGTCAAGCATTGGCATGGCACCGTTCGAGGCTCTTATGGACGTCCGCGTCGTTCGCCTACATGTTGGTGGGAGTCTACAGACAAGATCTTGCTTGGACCCGATATGATTAGAGAGACTTCAGAAAAGATCGATTTGATTCGAAGAAGGATGAAGACGGCGCAAGATAGACAGAAATCTTATGCGGACAAGAGGAGGTCATATCTTGAGTTTGATATTGGGGACATGGTCTTTGTCAAGGTGTCTCCATTATGGAATGTCGTTCGCTTTGGGTGCGTTGGGAAGTTAGCACCAAGGTTCATAGGGCTGTTTCCTATTAAGGAGAGGATTGGGCAAATGGCGTATTGAGTGGAGTTGCCCGAGAGACTTAGTGGCGTACACGATGTATTCCATGTATCACATTTGAGGAAGTGCTTGCACGAGACCGCGGAAGTGGTAGAGCCGAGCTTGCTTAGAGAGATGGAGATAGAGCGTGATGCGATGATTCGACGAGCTCCTATGTGCATTCTTGAGTCAGAGTTTAAGAAGTTGAGGAATCAAGAGGTCAAGCTAGTCAAAGTGAAATGGGGAGATGATGAGAGCAACGCTACTTGGGAGACGGAAGCGAAGATGCGTTCATTATACCCTTTTCTTTTCGAGGGTATGTCTTTTGATTTCTCCTTTATCGCTTACCTTGTACTTATCTTATCTTAGTATGTCCTCTCGCAAGTACCTTTGACCTTTAGATAGGGTAGTCCTATGGTTGAAACATGTGTTTGAGACATGTTATGTATGATGGATGCATGTGGATGCAAGTGTTTGCTAGTGGTTGCTCGTGGATGCATATACACACACTTTAGGCACTAGATCAGCTCAGTCACTTCATATTGCATATTGCATATAAATGTGTGTACATATTTAAGTAATGGATGTATAATGGTTGTACCATCATATGGATGTTGCATTTTGGTGAATGGTTGTGCACACATGTAGAAATAATATATATCGATAAGGTTCTTTCGCATACATAATGGACGCATGACACTATCATGGTTTGCATTAAGGAGGTCAACTGAATCAGTAGACCACCTGATTTTGCATTAGATAAGGAACATATACACACACTTCTTGCATATGTTCATACAACATTAGAAATTTTATAAGGACAATGGATGCCTATGTTTGATGGTTGAGTAGATGGTTGTTTGGATGTTAGGATATGCATTCTCCTTAACTTGGAGATTTCGGGGGCGAAATCCTTTAAGGAGGGGAGAATGTAACACCCCGGATTTTTGAATAATCGAATTAACTAAAATAAAGAATAATTAATCTCAGACGTGAGAATTAAGGGAATGCGGTTGCGCCATTGTGTTCGTCTCGGAATTCTGGTTGAAATAGAGTCCGAGTTTGCGGGAAACGGGTACCGGATGAAGGCGTTATGGACGAACGAAGTTTGGTGGCAAAAGAGAAAAAAATAGATTGCATTGGCGCACTTGGGAAGTGCGCCAGTACAAATTTGCACTGGCGCACCTGCCAAGTGTGCCCAGGCCGAGGCAGCAGGCCTGCACAGCTTTCTGGTTCAGGCTGACCCATGTTGCTGAGTCCTTTCTGACTCCTTGCAGAGTCATTAGGGCTGAGGTGTCACCCTATCCCGACCGAATGGTTTTGATTAACCCTAAGATCATCCGATGGCTTAAATTAATTCAAAACTCTATAAAAATACCCATAGACTCAAACCCTAAATCAGAATTAAAACTGAAACTATGGTCGTCATGTTGTCATCTTGAACCCTAGACTAGCCGCCACCAATTAGAGAGGAAGAACAGCAAATCAAATAGTTCTATTCAACCCTAACAACGAATTTTCTTCAAAGGAAAGATAATTCAACTTCAGAAATCAGAATTCAGAACTCAAGACCGCTTTTGAGTAGTGAGTACGATAATTTTAATAAAATAATTAGTAATTTAATTGGATTAAGTTACGATGCTGATTGTATGGATGTGATGTGAATTATTGATCACATGTTGTAATTATGTTGTAGAATTATGTTGAAATCTCTATGACGTTATGTTGCGATGCTATCATTTATGATGTAAAGTTATGTTGCTATCATCTATGTTGTAATTCTATATGTAATCAAATCATCATGTTTCATATGCTAGTTTGGTTATGTTGATTCATATGATAAATCATATGTATGCAAGTTTAGATTTTGATTAAAACATGAATCATATACAAGTTGGGTAAAATTATAGGCGACCTTACATGGTTATGACATCTAGTTTATGTGAAAATTTGATTAAAAATTAGGCTATGACATGTGTGAATTATATGCTAAATTCTACATGATACTTTACATGTTAGATGCAAGTTTACACCATTGTTATGATGCATAAATCACATATGCAAGTTTGTATAAATATATGATTTTGGGATATGAATCATGTTATGCAAGTTTAGGTTTATTGCCTATGCAAGTTTATACCTTTAGATGTAGTTCTATGACATACATGATTTATGCAAGTTTGTGACTATTATCTCAACAAGTTCACACCTTTTATCTCAACAAGTTCACACCTTTAGATTTGGATCCATGACATATGTTGTTTATGCAAGTTGTAACTTTGGCCTATGCAAGTTTTAGATGTAGAACATCATTCACACATGCAAGTTCACCCCTATGTTTAGATCTATGTTTTAATTATGTGTATATTGTGATGTTTTCTCTTTATTCCATGAGTTAGACTATTCGAGTCTAACGTATATTTTACGTTAAACGAACAAACGTACAACGTGGGGTAAAGGGGATAATATTAAAAAGATTCAATTGGCATAAATGCCTTAAAAGGCATAAAATAAATTTGAGATGAAAATTGGTATGATTTTACATACCATAAATGGATGGACATAATTGAGTCAATTATGGACATCATTAAATTTGGAATTGATTGATAATTTGAATAGAGAAAGTAATTCAAATTGGGGAATTATTAATTAGGTGTAATTAATCGTCTAAGACACGAGGTTAGGCTCGTTTGTGGTGTAAGACTGCCCGGACCCGCCCGGCAAATCCAGCTGCCACAAATGCCAGTCTAATGTGAGAGGTCTTAGGCACAAATTAAATACGTAACAGTTGTAAAGACACGAGGTTAGACTCGTTTGTGGTGTAAGACTGCCCGGACCCGCCCGGCAAATCCAGCTGCCACAAATGCCAGTCTAATGTGAGAGGTCTTTATGAGGTTACGGTCTTAATGAATTAAGAAACACTTAACCAGATAAACATGTAGTGGGGCATGAGGGGGTTAAGTGGGTTCCTTGGGTGGCATGAGGAATCTAGTGGGCTCCTTGGGTGGCACTTGGAAATACGATTAGAAACACTTAACCAAAATTGAAACATGTAATTGAAACATGAATAAGAAGTGGGTTAAGTGGGATGTACTAGAGGGGACCAAGCTTAGGTGGTTACCTTGTGTTAAGTAACGGGGGCCCGTTTCAACCAGTAACCCATATGTATCTTTGTGGGCTCGACCCAAGTCGAGGACGGGACACGCATACTGGGCTTGACTGTAAGAGGCCAAACCGGGTTAGCGGTGGCAGCGCAAGTCCAACGGGTTCATATGCGTGTGTGGAACCGGGCTGATAGGTAAGACGTTGTTGCATCGTGTAGGTATAAGCCGTGCATTATTTGTGGTATCGGGTTGCCACTTTGGGGAGTGATACACCCCACTGTGGGGCCAGCACGGGTATCTACGAGTTAGGGAGCCGATCGCTTGGGGGTAGTGGGTACATCTAGTGGAGATATGGGCAGGCGGCACCTATGAAGGCAGCTAGGGGTGCACGAAACTACCAATATCATTATTAAGTCTGTAGACGGGATCAACCTTAGGGTGACTAGTGCTGGTGCAGTATACTAGTGGTGCTGCAGTATCGCAATTATCTCATAGTGTTAGTGTAGTTTAGTAATTATCTTATAGTGGTTTAGGTGCGCTTTAACGATATCGTTGTTCATCTTGTTTCCTTATTTACTCTGCCATACTCAATGGTTCATGGTCATTTCCCTATTTTCCAACTTATGCCTTAGCCTAGTTACTTTGTTAATTATATTGTTAAAGTTATCGCACTCGCCAGACTTTATGTCTGACCCCCTTTGTTTCCTCCTCTTTTCTTCCTTCCCCACCCCCCTCAGGTGCTCAGGTTGGAACTAGCACCAGTGGATCTTGATTTTGGACTGCTGTTTCTCTGCTTTTAGAAGATTGCTTGGATCGCTGAAGTAAAGTTCATCTTCTCTTTTATTCATGGCTATTTTGTATTAGGGGTTATGTCTTTCAATTTATGTACTTTTGGTAGTCAAGATAGATATTAAGTACTTTGACTCTGGTGTTTGATGACGTAAGCAAACAAATGTGTTTACCGCTGCAATGAAATAAAGTTTTAAATCTTTGAGTACTGTTTATATCTGTCTTGTTGTTAAGTTCCTATTCTATACTTACTTAAAACGCTCCATAGAAGTTAATGCATTCCCTTTGTGAGTGACATTAATGGACGTGGGGTGTTACATGCCCCATCCCACTATGTCGCCATACTAGGCTCTACAAATAAAACTGAAATATCACGTATTGGAAATTGGATTCCATCATGAGTCGAGGCAAGGGGCAAGCTCCTCTCCGCTTCGAGACACTCTAGCAAATGTCTCAGGACTACTCTCTCTGGGTAGCCTCTTGGATGCTTCAGGGTCGGTCCTCTCTTACGTTTGAGGATTAATTATTCCTGAACACACGTTTCCCGGTCCTAACAGACCTAAAATCGAGGCGCCTCATTCCAACAACCACATAGGTAAAAATAATATAAATGTCAGCCAGTTTAAGCACTGACACCACCCATAGCTAGAAAGAAACGTCGTGCTCTCCCTGCAGTCCTTATTCCGTTTTTGACTTATACCGAGGTGTGAGGCTCGCGAATCCACGCTATACACAAATCTATGCCACGTAGGCCGTGCTTTGATCATCAACCACAAGACTTTGCTTTTCAACAGAAGCCTTGATCATCTGCCACTTAGGCGGGCCACACAGGCAATTCACTCCATGCGACTGATGTCCATCGATATACAACCTCTGAGCTCGTACGTCTCAGAGAAGGGCGTTAAGCAAGAGAATAAATTCTCCACCGCCAAACAAATGTATATTTAATAGAGATCAATCAACACAAGATAAAATCCAATGTCTGAGACATAGTCCATTTGCAAGTTTGTTTTGGGTTTGAACGAAACCAGAGGCACTTTCCTCGCATATCCATCGATCTCCAAGTACGTCTGGATGATCATTAACTATTTCCATCTTCTTGGGTGCACAACCCAATCAAGATCATCAGTAATCACCCACCTGATGTGAAGATTTCTGGTCTTCAACCACCATCTTCATCTTCGACTTATCGTCGAATCGGTTATTCAGAATGGGTATAAACCCCGCCTTTCCGAATAACCCGCGTATATAATAAACAAGTGCTACACAAACACAACATACGCCTCATTCCAATTCATCAGTCACTAACCGTAAATTAGTAAGAGAATAATTCCCTAAATATTAACCCCGAAGGCCGAAACCAACATCAGATCAATACCTAAGAAACCATCCAACTTAACTAATCTCCAGTTAGTTTCTAAATTTCACATTCTTAGGGAAAGGTTCCCATTAATTTTATCAAAGATAAATTCTTTAAAATTTATTCTTTAATCTTCCTTTGGATGTCATATCAAACCAAATCATGGTTTTCCAAACTAGTCGAGATTAGCGAACCACACCAAAGTAATTATTTATTTTAATTCCCAATCCCAACCTATTCATCCCATGGAGTAAAACTGTTATTACCCCATAACTAACACCACGGTGTTATCGGTAAATTTAATTACTATTTTACGTTCAATTCTAATTAAAGATTTAACTATCGCTAGGAGCAAAACTGGCGATACTCCATTCTCGATCATTTTCTATATTTGATAATTTATATTATCAATTCACATTTCAATCTAATTAAAGATTCATTAAAACTCCGCTTGGTTTTAATCTTTAACTGGGTTAAAGAACCGATGACATTTAAAACACGGTTCACGATTAACCCAAAGTCACATCACATTTCAATCAGTCCCTAACCGTAAATTAGTAAGTGAGCAATTCCCTAAGTATTAACCCCGAAGGCCGAAACCAACATCAGATCAATACCCAAGAAACCATTCAACTTAACTAATCTCCAGCTAGTTTCTGATTTTCTTAACTCAGTTGGGTCTAAGAACAGTATTATTGAAGATACCGTTCACGACAACCCAAAATCACATTCCATTAATTATCGGGTTAAAGAACAAGTGTTATTTAAAACACCGTTCACGATAAACCCAAAAATCAATTCAAATTCAATTCCAATTAAATACCATTTAATTGGTACACTTCATTAAATCTAAATAAAAAGATTTAATTAATTTTTTTTTCAACTGGGCTTAAGAACAGTGTTAATGAAGACACCATTCACGACAAACACAAATCACATTTGATATTAAATACAAGGCTCTGAATAGAAAATATATCGGCTTATATTAAATATCAAATTCTACGACCAACAAATATCATATTGGAAATAACGATATATATACGTATATATATATATGTATATATATATCTTTCAAATTTCCACAACCATATCTGTATAATCACGAAATCCAACATCAAAATATTCCGAAGATAATTTCGATTCAAATCTATTCCAATTTATATATTCGAAATTCTGGTTATATTAAAACCATTTCAAATCCACTTTAATTATTTTAAAAATAAATAGAATTATAATCCTAGTTCAAAACTAGTTCATTTCGACAAAAAAATATTTTTATCCTTTCAAATGTGGAATTTTTCATCCCAGTTCTTTCCAATTCATTTATTATGATTTTACAGAAATTATTGATATTTTTAATAATTTTATCAAGGCCCATACAGTCGATTTCCATCAACGGCCATCGAACTGCACTTACAGCGACCTTTTTCGAATTTGATTTGGACATAATTCCAAATCCAACCGTTAGATTTCAAATTTCTAATATTCACTGGAAAGCTCTTTTCGATACGAACCCAACGTTCCGATTTTAGGAGAATCCGACGGTCGGATCTCCCGTAACATCAATTCGAAGTCAATGGTCGAAATTCGCGAACTGCCGCAGCGCGGCGCGTTCTATTCAGGCCATTATATTATATATATAATACATATTTCGTCGATTTCCTTTTTAAAACGTATTTTATAAATCGTTTTAAATTCGTTTTCAAAACGATTTCAACTTCATTTCAAATTCAAATCAAAATTGAATTTTTCCTTATAAATTCATTTCAAATTGATTTCAATTCAAATCGATTTTTAATTCAATTCCAGTTCATTTTCAATTCAATTTGAATTCCAAATTTATTCAATTTCAATTTGAATTCATTTCTATTCAATTTCAATTCGAATTCATTTCTATTCAATTTCAATTCGAATTCAATTCAATTCAAAATATTCAATTTTGAAATCACTTTTCAATATTCAGTAAAAACAAATAAAATCGACAAAATTCCCGTTCGCGTTGAAATGGCGTTTAACTACTTAACACGACTTCACATTTTAATATTCACTGAATATTATTTTGAATTATTCGATAATTCTGAACTGGAGTCAGACACAGTCTATTACCATATAATTTTAGTTATATGGATTTCGTCAAATACATGTATACAACAATGACGATAAACAATCAACCATCATCCAAAGTGCATTCTACTCTATATAAGCATCAACTATAAATATCTAATGCTTATAACAGCCTGTTAATCAATCGATCGACATACAGCTAATTATTGGGATTAGTGTATGTCATATATCATCCCAATACCCGTGTGGGGTTTCAAACAATCAACCACAGATTTTATTTGTGTAGTTGGGCGATGTGTAAAATTTATCGTCCCAATCCATATCAGTCAAATGTGTGTATATAAACAAATCGTTCGATTTGTTTATATTTATTTATTTCTTTTTATATACACGTTAAAAATTCTATTTTCAACTATAAAATATTTTTAACTATATAAATATTTCATTTCACATCATACAATCAACTACACATCAAAATCAAACAAACAAGCATACAAGCCGTCCATGGTCTGTGGACGACGGGTGTCGGGTGCTACTAAACACCGTCTGCATCATACTATATATTTTTAACTAGAAACTTAAATTAAAGGTGAGGAGTTCTCACAGAGGGTTCCACTCCGCCGTGCTTTACTTCTGAACTGCTGAACCGCCTGGATTTGTTTGAAATTCTAATGCAGTCCTTGTCCCGCTGTTCATAATAAAAATTATATTTTTATCACTTCATTCAATAAATAAAAATCATATTTTTATTTCTACTTCCTATATTTTTACAATGCTTCTTCCTATATAAGAATTATGTTTTTATAACGCTACTATATAGATAAAAATTCTATTTTTTATTTAAAGTTATATAAAAATCTTACCTTTCTATTTTAAATAAAAATCAAACTTTTCTATTCTAAAAGATCATAACTTTATCATTTCTACTATATAAAAATCACATTTTTAATCTTCTATAATATAAAAATCATATTTTTATCGTTAAAAATCATAGCTTCTCTTTTTTTCCCAAATTAAAGACCACATCTTACTCTATGTTATCATACATGAAAATCATATTTTTATTCTATGTAATTTATAAAACTAGAAACTGAATTTAAACAATGCATTTAAAGTAAAAACTGAAGTTAAAATAAATTAAATATAAAGGAGGGGCTTACTGGTTTCATCGTTCGGAGGAGGAGAGGGCCGCCTGGAAGCTTGGCGTGCGGACTGGAGGAGGTGCTTGGTCGGAGGAGTTCGCCTGTGATGAGGGCATGGCGGCGGTGGGCACAAAATGTGTCGGAGGCTGGTGGTTCGTGAATGGGGGTCGCAAATTCAAGGTGGGAGGCGGATCGAGGAAGAAGGGGGTTCAGGGAGTGGTGGGAGACGTGGGGTTAATCGGAGAAGGGAGGCGGAGGGGTGGCCTGACGGCGGTGGGAGGCGGCGGTGCGATCGAGCGTTAGGGTTTTTTTTCATTCGATTTGAAACTGACGGGGAAGGGGAGAGAGAAGGAGGGGTGTGGGTTATATTATAATTAATTAATTATTTAATTTAATTCTCCTATAGTTGACTTTTTATTCGACTTCGAAACGAGACCCACCGCCTGTCGTCCATAGTTAATTACCCCCATTGCGAACACAATGGGATATGTATCTCAAGCCAGTTTGACTGTTTCGATCAGTTTTCATCAAAATCAATATATAACTCTATATATTGAATTTGAACGCGCATTTCAATTTACCGGGGCCACATACGGACTCTACAAATTCCCAAAAAATATTTTCTACCTTCGTATTGACGATACGGTCCTAACAAAACTAATTTCATCAAATTCTGAGACCGTTTGAAAAATGGCCATTTTCCAGTCGATTAAAATCAACTAAAACTGTCAAAACGCGTTTTCCTTTGCCATGCTCACATATTGATTTAGAACATTATGAATTTTGAAACCTAGCAATAACTTGACATCCCGGACCCAACAAAAGTGGTTTGGTCGAATTCCGAGGTCGTTTGCAAAATTTCCATTTTTAAGGGCCAGAATTCCATAGCGACTATTCTGGATTTTCAACTGGACGTAACTTTTTTATCCCCGCTATGAAATTTCAATTTTTCGGATTCATTGGAAATATATTCTCAATTAGATTCAAATATTTTTGGTTTCACTAAAATCCGATTTATTTTGCTCCCGGTACATTCATTTGAAATTTGAAATCGAATTATCGAACTACCGCGCCATTTTCAATTCCTTTTATAATTTAAAATAATTATTTATATTCTAACGTCGATCTATATAAATATATACGTTCTAATTCTATTCAAAATAAATTTCTCGTCGATATTATTTAAAATAATTCATTTTAAATAATCAAAATTCGCTAAAATTGCCAAAATAAAAATTTTAAATTGGCCCAGATTTCCGGGTTATTACAGATCCGTCCATCGGATTCTTCGAAAAAGAGAAACATTTGGTTCGAAATGAAAAGATTTTTCAAATACAAAATGAAAGTTCTAAAATCCAACGGTTAGATCTTGAAATACGTTAAAATCAAATTTGAATAAATTGGATTTGGATAGAAATGATCTTCAAATATTTGGTATTAATTACCGTTGTGTAGGCGTTTACTATTGGAGGAATTTGGAAGATGTTTATATCGTTATTCCACTTATATTATTCGTTGATTCCAAGAATTGTTGTTGAATATAAGTTGATGTAAATTCTATTTAAATCTTATATTTGATATCAATTGGTTTGGTGTTTGTCGTGAATGGTGTCTTTAACAACATCGTTCTTTAACCCAATTAGAGATGAAGAGTATGGAATAAATCTTTTAATTAAGATTGATGAAGTTTTCCAAAGTGAAGTGTTCCAATTAACTAATTAAATTGGCACTGAATGGAAATCGATTTAGTGATAATCAAGACGAGTCTCTGTAGATGAAGACCTTTATTATTTAAGGAATTTAAAAAGCTTTTCCATTGTTCTGCATATAGTATTAGTCTGATATGGGAATCTATATTGATTATAAGCTAATTTGATTTCCGTGAAAATTTCATCTAGAATGAAAGAATGATTTTGGGTTTGTCGTGAATTATGCTTTAAATAACATTTGTTCTTTAGCCTATGAAAAAGAGAAGATGATTTCTCAAGATTATATGAAATGAAATCTTTATTTAAAATTGATATAAAGATTTAAAGAAAGAAGTTGGAACTTGATGGTTTATCATTGAGTTGGGTGATCTTCTAGGTGTTTGATCTGATGTTGGTTTAGGCTTTCAGGGTTGTATACTTGATAGGTTATTCTCTTGGCATTGTGCAGTTGAGAACTAATTATGGTTAATGAATGGTTTTTTCCTAACGATATGAATAAGAAACCGTAAGTACGATTTTGGGTTAGAGATATGAATCATAGAAAGATAAAGTTATCTACTCTAATCAGTAATCAATGAATGGGTTGGGTTTGTGTTCCCATAAAGATAATTGAAATCTTTAATTAGATTTGAAATTAAAGAAGGTAATTAAACTTATCAAAACATGAGGGGTATTAGATATGGAGTACCACCAGTTTTGATCCATGGGATAAATAAAATGGTAATGGGATAATGGTTTGTGAATCACAAGATTCAATAACCCCGATAAAGCGTAGAAAATTTGATTTGAGTTAAGTTTGTGAAATGAGATTTATAATCTTTTGAAATGGTTTCCAATTAAAAGATTTAAACAAGAGTCTAAAGAATGTAAATCTGTGATGAGTTTTAAATCGGAGTAATTCCAATGTAAAGAATAGTTTGAGTAAATGAATATTCCAAAGTGGAATAAGACTCGTGATATCCTCATATATAAAAATTGGTTTTAAAAGATGTGCTATTTATTTTAGAAAGACCGGGTTCCAACCCATTCTGAATAACTATACGATGAGTATTGAAGATACTCGAAGACGGTAGTTGAAGACCGGAGATCTTCACATCACTTAGATTAACTGCTGATGTCTCAATTGGGATGTACACCCAAGACAGGGTTATAAGTGGCAGTTGTCCGGACATACTTGTTGATTTTTCAGAAATGAAAGGGCCTCTCTCCTTTATTGTCAGAGGAATAAGGTGCCTTCGATTTCGTTCATAACCCTGAACGAACTTGTAAATGGATGGGTGTGTGACGTTGTATTTTACGATATAACCAATTGGTCTCTATTGATGATATATCAAATGGTGGCGGAGGATTTATCCTTTTAGCTTAACACCCTCCTTTGAGACTTATGTCCTCAGTAGGATATATATTAATAGACACCAATTATATGTTGTAAATTGATAACGTGACATGCTAAGTGATGAGCTATTGATGATCAAGGATTTTTGTTGAAATGTAGAGCTTTGTATAAAACGGGACTTTAGGGCCTCACAACCGGTAATGAGCTGAAAAAGGATGAAGTACAATAGAGTTTAAGGACTAACGTTTCTTTCTATTTAATAATGTGCCATGGTATGGAGCCCAGACAATTTACTGAGTTGATGATAGATCGGGGCGCCTTGAATAATGGTTGGTAACTACTGGGGGACGTTATGTTCAGGAGAAACTCGAACATCAGCTGGTATAGGTGGGTCGGCTTTGTAGCTATAGAAGGGAATTTGTTGATCATGGAATGTAACAACCCGGAAAATCTGAGCTAGTTTAAAATTTTTATTTTGGCAATTTTGACGAATTTTCAATATTTAAAATGAATTATTTTAAATAATAATGACGAGAAATTTATTTTCAATAGAATTCGAACGTATATATTTATACGCGTCGTCGTTAGAATATAAAATTTTATTTTAATTATAAATAGAATTGAAAATGGCGCGGTAGTTCGATAATTCGATTTCAAAATTCAAATGAATGTACCGGGTGCAAAACAAACCGGATTATAGTGAAACCAAAAATGATAGAATCTATTTGAGAATATCTTTCCAACGAATCCGAAAAATCGAAATTTCATAGCGGGGGTAAAAAGTTATGTCCAGTTGAAATTTTAGAATAGTCGCTATAGAATTCTGGCCTTTAAAAATAGCCATTTTGCAATCGACCTTGGATTTCGACGAAACCACTTTTGTTGGATCCGTGATGTCAAGTTATTGCTAGATTCCAATTTTCATAATTTTTTGATTCAATATGTAAGCGTGGCATAGGAAAACGCGTTTAACCAGTTTCAGTTGATTTCAATCGACTGGAAATTGGCCATTTTTCAAGCGGTCTCAGAATTAGACGAAATTAGCTTTGTTAGGACCGTATCGTCAATACGAAGCTAGAAAATATTTTTCGGGAATTTTTAGAGACTGTATGTGACCCCGGTAAATTGAAATGCGCGTTCAAATTCAATATATAGATTTATATTTTGATTTTGACAAAAACTGATCGAAAAGATCGAGTCAGCCTACGATACATATCCCATTGTGTTCGGAATGGGAGTAATTAGCTATGGACGACAGGCGGTGGGCCTCGTTTAGAGGTCAAATGAAAAAGTCAACTTTCTGAAATTAAATAAATTGAAAAATAAAACTCTCTTCCCTCTCTCCCCTTATTTCCTCTTAGCCCCCCCCCCCCCCCCTCCCGTGTTCAAATCAAAATCAAAATAAAAAAAAGGGAGAAAGAAAACGACGGAGGGGCGTCGCCTCCTCCATAGCCGCAGCAGCGGCGCTGATGCCACCGCCGCCACCTCTCCTTCGTCGGAGGCCCTCCGACATACCCCCTCTTCCCCCTCTTCGTTTCTCTCCCTCTCCCTCCCTCCTCGAATTAAACCGCGCCTCCACCCAATTCCGCCCCGCCGACTTCACCTCAGGCCCCGCCGACCCCCTCCCTACCTCCGATGACCTGCACCACCGCGAGGCACCCCTCCAAGCCGCGATTCATCTCAGCGAAGCCCCCCCCCTCGCTAATTATACTGTAAGTATTTATATATTTCTTTAATGTTTTTTTTACTTATATGAATTTTTGATTTTTAATATAAAGAAAGTTTAGATTTTTATAGAAGCAAAGTTATGATTTCTATCATGTAGTTAGAGAAGAAAAATATAATTTTTATTATAGTTAGAGAAGAAAAATATATTTTTTATTATAGTTAGAGAAGAAAAATATAATTTTTATTATTGTAGAAGATTAAAAATATGATTTTTATATTTTAGGAGGAATAAAAATTCGATTTTTAATTTATAGAAAATATAAAAATATGATTTTTACATTATAGAAGTGTTAAAGATTTGATTTTATTTTGTAGAAGGAGCAAAGATGTGATTTTTATATAAGTGGAGATATAAATATGTAATCTTTATTATATGAATACCGTTGTAAAAATAGAATTTTTATCCATATAGTAGCGATGTAAAAATAGAATTTTTATCTATATAGTAGCGATGTAAAAATAGAATTTTTATCTATATAGTAGCAATGTAAAAATAGAATTTTTATCTATATAGTAGCGATGTAAAAATAGAATTTTTATTCATATGGAGTGATTATAAAAATATGATTTTTATATACATAGCAACAATATAAAAATGTGATTTTTATATAAGTAGTGGCTCCGGGCAACGAAAGTGACAAAAGGAGAGAACAGCGATGACTTCTACATAAGGAGAGTCGAGGCGTTTGGATTAGCTAGTCGGTGAGAACTTCTCACTTTAAATCTTGTTTTCTAGTTAAAAATATATACTAGGATGCAGACGGTGCTTAGCAGCACCCGACACCCGTCATCCACAGACCATGGATGGCTTGTATGTTTGATTGTTAGTTGTGATGAAAAATGATTGTGTGATGTGAAAGGAAATAAAATATTTATATAGTTAAAAATATTTTATCGTTAAAAATATAATTTTTAACGGGTATGTGAATAAATAAAAATCTATGTTTGTTGATTTGAAACCCCACACGGGTATTGGGATGATATTTGGCATACACTAATCCCAATTATTTCATTGTATGTCGATCGATTGGTCGACATGCTGTGTAAGCATTAATTATTTATATTTAACGCTTATGCAGTTGTGTAGTGCACTTTGGTTGATAGTTGATTATTTGTCAGTGCTATTATATACATGTGTTGTATGAAATCCATATAATTAACATTATATGGTAATTGATTGCGCCTCATTCCAATTGGGAAATATTGAATATTATAAAAGAGAATTCATGTGTTGAAAGAAATATAGATTCATGTGTTGAAAGAAATATAGATTCATGTGTTGAAAGAAATATAGATTCATGTGTTGAATGGAATAAATATTCATTTGTTGAATGGAATAAAGAATTTAATAGAAATATATGAAGCCGTGTTGATTAGATTGACGCCATTTTGACGTGAACGATATTTATATCGATTATATTCGTTTTTATAATGAATATTGAAAAGTGATTTCAAAATCGAAGAGTTTGAAATGAAATTCGAATTAATTGAATTGAAATTGAATTGAAAACGAATTGAAATTGAATAGAATTGAATTCGAATTGAAATTGAATTGAAAACAAACTGAAATTGAACTGAAAATCGATTTGAATTGAAATCAATTTGAAATGAATTTAAAACGAATTTATAAGGAAAAATTCAATTTTGATTTGAACATGAAAATGAAGTTGAAATCGTTTTGAAAACAAAATTAAAATGATTTATAAAATTCGTTTTAAAAGGAAATCGACGAAATATATATAATATATATATTATATATATAATGGCCTGAATAGAACGCGCCGCGCCGCGGCCGTTCGTGAATTTCGACCATTAACTTCGAATTGACGTTGCGGGAGATCCGACCGTCGGATTCTCCTGAAACCGGAACCGTTGGGTTCGTATCAAAAAGAGCTTTCCAATGAATATTAGAAATTTGAAATCTGACGGTTGGATTTGGAATTATGTCCAAATCAAATTTAGAAAAGGTCGTTGTAAGTGCAGTTCGATGGCCGTTGATGGAAATCGACTGTACAGGCCTTGATAAAATTATTAAAAATAATAATAATTTGTGTAGAATCATAAGAAGTGATTTGGGAAAATTTGGGATGAAAAACTCCACATTTGAAAGGATAAAAATAGATTTTTATCGAAATGAACTAGTTTTGAACTAGAATTAAAATCAATTTATTTTTGAAATAAATACATTGAATTTGAAGTGGTTTTAAAAATAATCAGAATTCCAATACGTGAAGTGGAAATAGATTTGAATCAAAATTATCTTCAGAATATTTCGATGTTGGATTTCGTGATTATACAGATATTTTAATGGGAGTTTGAAAGTTATATTTATATCGTTATTTCCAATACGATATTTGTTGGTTTCAGAATTTGATATTGAATATAAGCCGATATATTTTCTATTCAGAGTCTTGTATTTAATTTCAAATGTGATTTGGGTTTGTCGTGAATGGTGTCTTCATTAACACTGTTCTTAAACCCAATAGAGAAAAAGATTAAATCCTTCTATTTAGATTTAATGAAGTGTACCAATTAAATAATATTTAATTGGAATTGAATTTGAATGTGATTTTGGGTTTATCGTGAATCGTGTTTTAAATGACATTGGTTCTTTAACCCAGTTAAAGGCAGGATATTGATTTTTGAAAAGATTAAAACTAAGTGGAGTTTTAATGAATCTTTAATTAGATTGAAATGTGAATTGATAATTTAAATTATCAAATCTGAAAGGTGATCGAAAATGGAGTACCACCAGTTTTTCTCCAAAGCGATAGTTAAATCTTTAATTAGATTTGAACGTGAAATGGTAATTAATTTTACCGATAACACCGTGGTATTAGATATGGAGTATTACCAGTTTTGTTCCATGGGATATATAGGTTGGGATTGGGAAATAAAATAAATAATTACTTCGGTGTGGTTCGCTAATCCCGACTAGTTTGGAAAACCATAACATGATTTGAAATGATATCCAAAGGAGGATTAAAGAATAAATTTAGAAGAATTTATCTTTGATAAAATTAATGGGAACCTTTCCCTAAGAATGTGATTTTGTGAATAAAAGAATATTCTGAATTGGAATGAGGCGTTTGTGTGTTTGTGTAACATTTGTTTATTATATATGTGGGTTATTCGGAAAGGCCGGGTTTATACCAATTCTGAATAACCGATTCGGCGATAAGTCGAAGATGAAGACGGTGGTTGAAGACCGGAAGTCTTCACATCGTTTGGGTGATTACTGATGATCTTGATTGGACTGTACACCCAAGATGAGGGAAACAGTTGGTGATCGTCCCGACGTACTTGGAGATCGATGGATATGCGAGGAAAGTGCCTCCGGTTCGTTCAGACCCAGAACGAACTTGTAAATGGATTGTGTGTCTGGCATTGGATATTATTCTGTGTTGATTGATCTCTATTAAATATACATCTGTTTGGCGGCGGAGAATTTATTCTCTTTCTTAACGCCCTTCTCTGAGACGTACGAGCTCAGAGGTTGTATATCGATAGACATCAGTCGCATGGAGTGAATTGCCAGTGTGGCACGCGTAAGTGGCAGTTGATCAAGGCTTCTGTTGAAAAGCAAAGTCTTGTGGTTGATGATCAAAGCACAGCCTGTGTGGCGCAGCTTTGTGTATAGCGTGAATTCGCGAGCCTCACACCTCGGTATGAGTCAAAAACGGGATAGTGACTGCAAGGAGAGCACGACGTTTCTTTCTAGCTAGGGGTGGTGTCAGTGCTTAAACTGGCTGACATTTATATACTTTTCACCTGTGTGGTTTTTGGATACGAGGCACCTCGGATATAGGTCTGTTAGGACCGGGAAACGTGTGTTCAGGAATAATTAATCCTCAAAAGTAAGAGAGGACCGGCCCTGAAGATCCCAGGATCATAGTGGGGTCCTGGGACATTTGCTAGAGTGTCTCGAATCGGAGAGGAGCTTGCCCCTTGCCTCGGCTCATGACGGAAATCCAATTTCCAATACGTGATATTCTGGTTTTATTTGTAGATCCTAGTATGGCGACATGATATATGGTACCCATGCCGTCTATGATTGATATTTATGATTGAAATTGTTTTGACACTATACACTTATAATAGTATCAAATGATTTGTTTTAAACGTACCAAGCATGTTTGGCTATTATAAGGGAAAACCCTATCCTCCGGCTTGCGTTGCATTGTGTGATGGGACCTGGGTCTTATAATAGCTTCATTTTTCCAAAAAGCATTGCGCTGTTTTGATATATGCACTGGTATTCTTGGGAGGAAACCCGTTCGTGTTATACGGCGTGGTCCCTTGATTTACCGAACTTTAAAATAAAGATTAATAACTGTTTTAGTTCTCACACCAGTCACATGACTGGCCTGGAGTTTATTGTTTTAACCTAAACTCTGGGTGCCCCTATTTTCCACACGGGCAGCTAGTAGTTTTGGTTTTGCAGATTTATATTCATAGAATCCTGATTTACAGCTGGAACGATATCTGGAAAGCTCTGTATCCGTATATCTCTTCTAGTTGTGTATTGTATTATTTTTCGCTGCTATGTAAATTATTTTAATCTCTGATATTTGTCAAATGTATAATATGTATTCATACTCTGTATATTCTTGTATTCTGATGGAATTGTTGTAATAAACAAAGAAATGTTCTTCTGTTCGCGTTCCGATGTGTGTTGTTCTCATCTCAATCCGGGCTTTCCTTACCGGGGAAGTTCGGGTCGTTATATGGAACATCCTACCAGAGGTGTTACGAATCACGAACAGGAAGATCTTTTGCCTTTGTCATTGATGGAACCCAAACTTCCTATACGAGCCTTTTACGGTTTTAGTTGTAACATATGTCTATAGACGTTATATATGGTACCTATGTCTTTTAAGACTTATACATTTACTTTCGAAAGAGATTTCCACAATATGCACTAGTAATAATAAAAGTAATAATAAAAGAGACTTTCGCGTACCAAGCATATTTGGTTATCATAAGGTAAAAATTGCTTCTCTGGTGTGCGTTGCATTGTGTGATGGAATGCGAGTCTTATGGTAGCTTCATTTTCAAAAAGCATCGTGAGTAGTTTTATGACTGGTATTCATGAGGGGAAACCCATTCCGTGTTATACAGTGTGGTCTTATGATTTACCGAACTTTAAAATAAAAGTAAATAACTTTTTTTAGTTCTCACACTAATATTATGACTAATCCAGATTTTATTGTTCTTTCCCAAAACTATGGGTTCCCATATTTTCCTCACGGATAACCTAGTAGTTTTGGTTTGTAGATATTTTCTAGAACGGGTGTTGAATTAAAACAAGAGTTGTGTCCAAAGAATTTTATTTCTTCTACTGAGAGTTTATATTTTCCGTTCTGCATGTATTTACTATTATTGTACTCTGATATAAGTTGTATTCTGATGTAAAAGTTATTGCAATGTTAATGAAAAAGTTGTTTTATTCAGTTAATATGTTGTGTAACCCCGAGTGATACATCTTGTTGATCGGTTGAAGTAGGCTTAACTATCGGTTTGAACAGGACAAATACGCGGGTCGTCACACCTTGCCACCATCTTTTGATGTGTCATGATTTTGAGTTCCTTTCTTCTTTTCTCTCATTGACCCAATCTAGAATGGTTGGTTGAAATGGATATCCCGCGAGTGGAAACTTTCAACTTTACGGATATCATTGCTTCTGAACCTAATGCCAAGGAGAACGGTGTATATCCAGTCGCAGATCTGTGCATAGTGCGGTATGCCCATATTGCAAGTGGAAATTCATTTAACCATCCTCTATTAGCTTTCATTAGTCGCCTTTTGTTAGCGTATTTGACAATTTTGTTTGCTGCTTCCACTAGCCCATTTGCATGTAGATGTGATATAGTTGTAAAGCTTTTTTAGATCAAGTACCACTTGCAAAAGTTTTGGAATTCGGCACTCTCGAACTAAGTTCCATTATCAGTTATTATCTTCTGCGTACCCTGCAAATAATATTTTTAGTCACAATGTAGTAACCCGGATTTTTGAGCGACTTTGGTTATCGACGTAAGCTCGACGTCGATAACCAAAACATCGAAAAATCCCGGTAATTAATGAAAGAAATTAGAAGGTGAGAATATATAAGATAGAAACTTAGAATAGAAGAAGAAGAAGAACACAACATCAGAGTAACACGAACCTCACAGCAGAACGAATAACATATAATAGATAACAAAACTTTGAAATATAACAGTTATGTATACAATAGCACTTATCAGAGTACAGCACTTACAACACAGCGGAAATAACTATAGCTATATGATCTTGAAGCCTCCTGCTCCAAGCTCTCCAAGTATATCTGCAAATTCCTGACTACTTGACTGCCCGTACAAAGTAGGCACCCAAGAGTTTAGGGAAAACAAAACAAATAAACTCCGGGTCAGTCATGGGACTGGTATGAGTAAAACAGTTTAAACAGGTATATGAACAAGTAAACGATATCTCATAAGACCACGCCGCAGAACAGAACGGGTTTTTCCCTTATGAGAATCCAAAATATCTTTATATCAAAAACCTTTTGATATTATAATAATGTCTATGTACAAATAGATATCAACTAGCAGAAAAGCTTTCATCTCACGTTCTACATATATAGCATACAATCAAAATCGCAAGCACGTATTGGATGATTGGATTTCCAACTATGACAAGGTATGGAACCACCTTCTGGTCAGTGTACTCTAGGAACGATACACTGGAGTTCAACAAGAACATCTTGCAACTCAACCACACATGACCGACCACTCATTTCGCTTGAGTGTATCGAATGTACATCACCAACGGTTGGGATCAGCAACCGTTCCCGTATATATATGGGACAGCATTGATAGATTTAAGAAACAAATGAATATTCACTAGATAGGTGATTATACACCCTACTTCGGTGCGACCGACTTAGCCATGCTGCCTGCCCGATTTCTGTCATTTACCGGTTGGTGAGGCTAGAAGCTACGCTTTATCATCACAATAGATTCACTTCGAATGCCACATTGTCAGATCCATCGAAAATCACTAATTGACGTCTACAACAATACATTACGTGTCAGCTAAGAGAAGTTTCCTTCTCCGCTTCCACTCTTGGTAGAGTTGAAGAAATCAATGTACGTGACCTTTCTGGAAATACTCTGTCAGACATTCATAAACACAAGTCATCCTCATTCACTTAGAATGTCACATCGTCATACCCGCCAAATCACAAATTGACTTATCCAAAAATAACACGGGTATACAGCTAAGAGAAACGAATTCCTCCGCCACCAAACGTGAATACGTTTGAACAGATCAACTTACGCGATCCATTGGATATACTCTGTCAGACCTTCATCCATACAAGTTGTCCTGGGACTGGACAAACCGAAGGCACTATTCTGTAAACAGGATAGCCCTTGCATTTTACTCCGTCTTCAATTATCTTTGGCATATATGATTCGCGACGCTTATGCCAATACAGAGTGGTTCTATGGATAATAATCCAACCGGTCTCTCCATATTAACAACGTTAAAATGGTCAAAACTTCGATAGTCGGTGAGTTAACTATCAAAGAAAAACTTGTGTGCAAACAACGATATTATTCCCAGATGGAAATTATATCGATCAATCATCAATCAACATTTATTCTTTAGTTCATTTTTCATCTCTTGTTTCCCTATATTCTAAATTCTTATTTTTTTTCTTTTATCAGAAAACATTTCTGATTCTCGTTTGGAAAACATTTCCAAAACTCATTTACGATCAACCCTTACCATTTGTTAGTTAAGAAGGAATTCACTCAAGTTGGGGTATAATTACCTCTCAGACCTTAACTGAACAACGTTATAACTTCGAAATGGTCAAAGTTTATCTTTTAATCTTTAACACTTCTTTACGCCTTTCTCGGATTCAATTTTACTAGTCCACTTCTATATTTAAAACATTGGTTATAACAATAACGTTATAATCCCTACTTTCGAATTATCTAACTTTAATTATAACTTCTATTCTTATTAGTGAATAATTAACCTAACCCTTATTTATTTATAAATAAATAAATTTCTATTTAGACACTGGAAAGTATAAGTACATTCCCGAATTCGATATAATCGAATTCGCCGATTAATTCTCTTCGAGAAATCTCTATTTGATTAACTCTTCTTCGAATAACCTATATTCGATTAACTCCTTCTCGAATAAACGATATTCGATAATCTCTCTTCGAATAACTAGTATTCGATAACTCTTCCTTTTCAAATATCTCATATTTGAAAATCTCACTTTCGAATAAACTATAATCGATAACTCCTTTCGATGAAACTAACATCGATAACTCCTTTTGATGAAACTAACATCGATAACTCCTTTCGATGAAACTAACATCGATAACTCCCTTCGATGAAACTAACATCGATTTATTTAACTCGACGAACTTAACTCGACTAACTTAATTTGACTCGACTAACTTAACTAACTTAACTCGACTTACTTGGTTCGACCAATTTGATTCGATTAACTAGGCTCGACTTACTTAACTTAACTTATTTCTCAACTCGACTAACTCCTATCGAATAACTAATATTCGATTTAAACTCCATTCGCTTGACTCTAGATCGCAGCGATCACAATGGTTACGCCTGACTCCCTCAGGAAACATCCGACCGCCGTAGGCTATTTACAGCCCTGCGAATTACGCTAGCAGTCGTACAAGATGGCAACTTACCCTGAATACTATGTTTGACTAACTCTGTCTCAAATAACTATATTTGATTAACTCTAGCTCGTTTTAACTCTAATCGATTAACTCTAACTAATTAACTCCAACTGGTTAACTCTAACTGATTAACTCTAACTGGTTAACTCTAACTGGTTAACTCTAACTTGTTAACTCTAACTAGTTAACTCTAACTGGTTAACTCTATTTGACTAACTTGACTAACCCCTTTTGAATAGCATATTCGTTTTACTAACTTTCGAATACCATATTCGATTAACTAACTTCGAATACCATATGCGATTAACTAACTTCGAATACCATATTCGATTAACTAACTTCGAATACCATATTCGATTAACTAACTTCGAATACCATATTCGATTAACTAACTTCGAATACCATATGCGATTAACTAACTTCGAATACCATATTCTATTAACTAACTTCGAATACCATATTCGATTACTCCTTTCGATTGTCTATATTCGATTAACTCCTTTTCGAATAAACTATTCATTTATAAAGATTTACTTTTAGTAACGGTTCTTCACTTTACAAATGATTTCCCTTTTAGATTGTTTTCCTTTTTATAACGTTTTCCTTTTTATAACATCCTATTCAGTTATAAACAAATTTCCTTTTTATAACTCTATTTATTTTCCAAATAATTCCTTTTCAATTCTATTCTTGAAATTATTCTAACTCCTCAAATTTCCGGGAAAATTCGCCATAACCTCCTTTGTATCGGAAGCATCGGGAAAATCCCCAAACCCGCCACACAGGCCTTTCTATTTAAAAAGAAAAATATTTTGAATTTATTTCCTTTTTAAAATATCTCCTATTTATAAATATTCCAATTTATAAATATTCCTTATTTATAAATATTCAAATTTACAAATATCTCTTATTTATAAATATTCCATTTATAAATATTTTATTTTCAAACATCACTTTGAAAATCCCCTTATCAACATCTCGTATGTTATGGTATTTAATCATATCAAATCACGATGTTCAATAACGTCCATACACACACAATCAACAACAGGTTATAATTCACTTCATATATTAAAATATATGAAAAATAATAAAATAACTGTTGAGGAATCCAGTCGGATTCCTCCAACCTGTTTCCCTGCATCCACAGATGTTATACAACATGATTGTCATCACTTTCAGTTCAATATGAATTATTCTGATAAACAGAATCAATATATAACTATATAACTGTTTATATATATATATACTATTTCATTAACTGACTAGCAGTTCAATCAAATAGTCAACACACAATCAAATAGACAATTTCTAACAGTTCTAAAAATACAACATGAAATTATAAACTGTTTAGAGTTGGTGAGTTTTACTCACCTTTGCAGTTCATCGTTGAAGAACGATAAACTGTTATTTGATTTGAATCAAACAATTTATTTCGCCGTAAATTCATATGAGCCCCAATCCACTTCCAGTCAGTTTCTTGTGAAGCTCTCGTCCATACGGTCCCAACGCAACTTACGGTTCGTGATTCTGATTTCATATGATCAAGTTATTCAGTTTATAAGTTGGTACACTATTTAAATTAAATAAACTTATATAAAATATCCATTGGACTTCACCCTTACTTTGAAACCAGCCCACCAAGCCCACCAAGCCCAAATCCTACCATACAAACCCAGGCCCGCTAAATTCCTTCTCCCCAAATCATACGATTGCTCCAGTATTCCTCCATGTTATTCACAGCCATTTCTTGCTCCCACCGATCGTTCATTCCTCAACGAAAACAACCATCACCACCATCATTTGCTTGCTCATCCTCCCCTCTCCTTGCTCATCTACAAATCATCCAACTCGCGCCATGCCTCTGTACCGCGACTCCAGGATGTTTCCGCGCCAGTACAGTAACTCAAGCGACATCGGCCACCACAGGAGACCACAATACTTCGCATGCGGGTTCAGTTTCCCACCACAAACCCAAAAGTGAACTCGGATTTTCCATTCGATTGCTGCAACTCCTGAAAACCGCAGCCCTAGACTTCGCTGTATACTTTCAACGTGGAAAACAGAGCACCGAACTCAACCAAACCCAAACGAGAACGAAGAGCACTTGATTTGTAACTCGAATATGTATATATTAGGATTCATGGTATTTTACTTCCATTTCTTCTTGATTTTTCTTTGATCGAGTTTTCCTGAGAAGGAAAATAAGCAGCGGCGCTTAGTTTGACCAAGAGGGAATGAGATTAGGTTTTAACTGTTGAGCAGGGTTATTTATAGACTCTTTAGATATTTTAGATATTTTCTTTAGAATGGAATATTCTCGGAATATTCTCATTTCTATATTTGTTTTGCTTTCTAAAAATCCGTGTGACCATATACGATACCCAAAAATCATGGAAATTGACATGTAGCTACTGTTCGACATTACGGTCCCAACGAAACTGGTTTCGTCGAATTCCGACTCCGTATGCTCACACAACGTATTTTTAACTGTCAAAATACTGACTGTTTCTCACTCTAAAAATCCGTACGGCCACACACTGACTCTAAAAATCATGAAACTTGACATCTAGCAAAAATTTGACATTGCGGATCCAACAAAACTGGTTTCGTCGAATTCCGACTTCATATGCTCACACAGTGTATTTTTAAAGCTTTGGATGACCCATTTAAATATATAAATATATTTAAATATTATTGAATTAAATACAAATAAATTTATATTATCGTATATCTTCACATATGATATCGTACAGCTCCATAATATCATATCAGAATATACAGTTTGATATTTCAGATTCCCGATTACCTCGATATTTAATTTACATTGAAAAACCCTTTTATAACGTATATAAAGCGTCGCAAATTATAAAGGAATTCTACAGCGACTTTTCTGAAATTTGATTTGGACGTAAATCAAAATCTACACGACGAAATCCCGATTTTTCTCTTCCACTAGAAAGATATACTCCACCAGCTCCACACGTTTCTTGTTTCACAGAAATCCGGCTTAAAACGAATCCTGTACATTCAGTTGAAGTTCAAATCGCCAAATAGCGAACTGCCGCGTCGTTACGCACTCTATTTTAATTATATTATAATTATACGTTCAAACTGTCGTCGATTGAATATATTCGTCAATATAATCCAACTCTAAGTTGAATTACATCTTAGGGATGACCCCGTTCACAGAATATTTGTATTTCCAATATTTTTGATTATTTCGACATTATAATATATTTTATTATATTATAATTATTAATTAAATATTCAATATTATTTAATTCACGTTCTCGATATCGATAAATCGATATTTAATAAATAAATTAATTGTTCAACAGCTAAAAATGCGGGTTACTACAATCTTCCCCCCTTAATAAAATTTCGTCCTCGAAATTGCTAAGCTAGGGGATGACCCTATCTTCTGGGTAAAAATTTATCTGTTTACCTCTTGTCTTCGGTTTCAACTGAACCAATTAATATCGACTAAAATATTAATTTATTCCGACTAACTAAATTTTCAAAAATTCTGAAAATTTTCTAACACCTTAACTTTTTGAAAATTTTCGCCAGCACCTCCTTTGTACTGGTCAATATCTCAAACTCCAACTCGCCTCTCTGGACCTTCTTTAACCCAAAAGAAAATCAAACAGCCAAGCGGCTTGCCAATTCGGCTCATAAATCTCATATCCATATATAATATAAACTGGTACCTTTTTGTCGGGAATATCAACTCTGTCACTTCCATATGCTATCAACTCAGCATATACCAGTGTTATTTCCATCAAATTCCAATCAGTTCATATCCTCAAAACCAAATCGAATTTCATTCGAACCCGAATATCAAATTTCAAATTCTTAACTCATCAACCCAATTCCATAACAGATTATTCTCTAATCCAATTCAATTCTATTTAACTCAGTTCAAGTTAAATTTCAATTTATTTTTCTCAATTTTACCATCTCAATCTCTTTAACTTCATTAGCTAAATTTTAATTCCAGACTTAAATTCCTGGGTCTATTTCAAATCAATTTGAGATCATAATTCCAATTCAAAACATTTGAATTTCTAAACCACTTGTTTTCTCAAAACAATTCACAAAAAAAAAACCTTTGGTAGTAGTCCGTCACTTAGAACTCGAAAATGAACACTGATGATGTCGCGATTCATCATCAGAATCTATTTTCCAGCTATCAAAGTGAGTTCAATACTATATCACTTTCAGTTTGAAAAATATTTTCAACATCTCCCAGGAACTTAAAATTTCCTTATTTTAATTCCAATCTGATTTAAATTCAGATTTTTCTTCATTTTATTTCATATACTTATATGAATTCTGATTAGTCATTTATAATCATTTTACCTTTATAATCTTACTCGATTATAATAACAACCAACACAACCAATGTATTATATCAAAATATATTCGGGTAAAATTATTCCATTTGCCCTCTTTCAAAGCATACCATGACGGTTCATCGTATTCGAGTGTTTAGTAACCCCTATCGATACAGTGGATCAAACTGATCGACCAGAATTTACAAACAACTCAACCAATAAATCTCCACAATATAAAATCATTTTAATATTGAATAACAAATACGTTCACTCGTATATGTACACTCAAATTCAATCTAGGATATTACTAATCCCATCTCTACTGAATTATGCCACAGAGCCAAGGTAATTACTTAACCTTATGCTCTGATACCAACTGTAGTAACCCGGATTTTTGAGCGACTTTGGTTATCGACGTAAGCTCGACGTCGATAACCAAAACATCGAAAAATCCCGGTAATTAATGAAAGAAATTAGAAGGTGAGAATAGATAAGATAGAAACTTAGAATAGAAGAAGAAGAAGAACACAACATCAGAGTAACACGAACCTCACAGCGGAACGAATAACATATAATAGATAACATAACTTTGAAATATAACAGTTATGTATACAATAGCACTTATCAGAGTACAACACTTACAACACAGCGGAAATAACTATAGCTATATGATCTTGAAGCCTCCTGCTCCAAGCTCTCCAAGTATATCTGCAAATTCCTGACTACTTGACTGCCCGTACAAATTAGGCACCCAAGAGTTTAAGGAAAACAAAACAAATAAACTCCGGGTCAGTCATGGGACTGGTATGAGTAAAACAGTTTAAACAGGTATATGAACAAGTAAACGATATCTCATAAGACCACGCCGCAGAACGAAACGGGTTTTTCCCTTATGAGAATCCAAAATATCTTTATATCAAAAACCTTTTGATATTATAATAATGTCTATGTACAAATAGATATCAACTAGCAGAAACGCTTTCATCTCACGTTCTACATATATAACATACAATCAAAATCGCAAGCACGTATTGGATGATTGGATTTCCAACTATGACAAGGTATGGAACCACCTTTCGGTCAGTGTACTCTAGGAACGATACACTGGAGTTCAACAAGAACATCTTGCAACTCAGCCACACATGACCGACCACTCATTTCGCTTGAGTGTATCGAATGTACATCACCAACGGTTGGGATCAGCAACCGTTCCCGTATATATATGGGACATCATTGATAGATTTAAGAAACAAATGAATATTCACTAGATAGGTGATTATACACCCTACTTCGGTGCGACCGACTTAGCCATGCTGCCTGCCCGATTTCTGTCATTTACCGGTTGGTGAGGCTAGAAGCTACGCTTTATCATCACAATAGATTCACTTCGAATGCCACATTGTCAGATCCATCGAAAATCACTAATTGACATCTACAACAATACATTACGTGTCAGCTAAGAGAAGTTTCCTTCTCCGCTTCCACTCTTGGTAGAGTTGAAGAAATCAATGTACGTGACCTTTCTGGAAATACTCTGTCAGACATTCATCAACACAAGTCATCCTCATTCACTTAGAATGTCACATCGTCATACCCGCCAAATCACAAATTGACTTATCCAAAAATAACACGGGTATACAGCTAAGAGAAACGAATTCCTCCGCCACCAAACGTGAATACGTTTGAACAGATCAACTTACGCGATCCATTGGATATACTCTGTCAGACCTTCGTCCATACAAGTTGTCCTGGGACTGGACAAACCGAAGGCACTATTCTATAAATAGGATAGCCCTTGCGTTTTACTCCGTCTTCAATTATCTTTGGCATATATGATTCGCGATGCTTATGCCAATACAGAGTGGTTCTATGGATAATAATCCAACCGGTCTCTCCATATTAACAACGTTAAAATGGTCAAAACTTCGATAGTCGGTGAGTTAACTATCAAAGAAAAACTTGTGTGCAAACAACGATATTATTCCCAGATGGAAATTATATCGATCAATCATCAATCAACATTTATTCTTTAGTTCATTTTTCATCTCTTGTTTCCCTATATTCTAAATTCTTATTTTTTTTCTTTTATCAGAAAACATTTCTGATTCTCGTTTGGAAAACATTTCCAAAACTCATTTACGATCAACCCTTACCATTTCTTAGTTAAGAAGGAATTCACTCAAGTTGGGGTATAATTACCTCTCAGACCTTAACTGAACAACGTTATAACTTCGAAATGGTCAAAGTTTATCTTTTAATCTTTAACACTTCTTTACGCCTTTCTCGGATTCAATTTTACTAGTCCACTTCTATATTTAAAACATTGGTTATAACAATAACGTTATAATCCCTACTTTCGAATTATCTAACTTTAATTATAACTTCTATTCTTATTAGTGAATAATTAACCTAACCCTTATTTATTTATAAACAAATAAATTTCTATTTAGACACTGGAAAGTATAAGTACTTTCCCGAATTCGATATAATCGAATTCGCCAATTAATTCTCTTTGAGAAATCTCTATTTGATTAACTCTTCTTCGAATAACCTATATTCGATTAACTCCTTCTCGAATAAACGATATTCGATAATCTCTCTTCGAATAACTAGTATTCGATAACTCTTCCTTTTCAAATATCTCATATTTGAAAATCTCACTTTCGAATAAACTATAATCGATAACTCCTTTCGATGAAACTAACATCGATAACTCCTTTTGATGAAACTAACATCGATAACTCCTTTCGATGAAACTAACATCGATAACTCCCTTCGATGAAACTAACATCGATTTATTTAACTCGACGAACTTAACTCGACTAACTTAATTTGACTCGACTAACTTAACTAACTTAACTCGACTTACTTGGTTCGACCAATTTGATTCGATTAACTAGGCTCGACTAACTTGACTAACTTAACTCGACTTACTTAACTTAACTTATTTCTCAACTCGATTAACTCCTATCGAATAACTAATATTCGATTTAAACTCCATTCGCTTGACTCTAGATCGCAGCGATCACAATGGTTACGCCTGACTCCCTCAGGAAACATCCGACCGCCGTAGGCTATTTACAGCCCTGTGAATTACGCTAGCAGTCGTACAAGATGGCAACTTACCCTGAATACTATGTTTGACTAACTCTGTCTCAAATAACTATATTTGATTAACTCTAGCTCGTTTTAACTCTAATCGATTAACTCTAACTAATTAACTCCAACTGGTTAACTCTAACTGATTAACTCTAACTGGTTAACTCTAATTGGTTAACTCTAACTGGTTAACTCTAACTGGTTAACTCTATTTGACTAACTCGACTTGACTAACCCCTTTTGAATAGCATATTCGTTTTACTAACTTTCGAATACCATATTCGATTAACTAACTTCGAATACCATATGCGATTAACTAACTTCGAATACCATATTCGATTAACTAACTTCGAATACCATATTCGATTAACTAACTTCGAATACCATATTCGATTAACTAACTTCGAATACCATATGCGATTAACTAACTTCGAATACCATATTCGATTAACTAACTTCGAATACCATATTCGATTACTCCTTTCGATTGTCTATATTCGATTAACTCCTTTTCGAATAAACTATTCATTTATAAAGATTTACTTTTAGTAACGGTTCTTCACTTTACAAATGATTTCCCTTTTAGATCGTTTTTCTTTTTATAACGTTTTCCTTTTTATAACATCCTATTCAGTTATAAACAAATTTCCTTTTTATAACTCTATTTATTTTCCAAATAATTCCTTTTCAATTCTGTTCTTGAAATTATTCTAACTCCTCAAATTTCCGGGAAAATTCGCCATAACCTCCTTTGTATCGGAAGCATCGGGAAAATCCCCAAACCCGCCACACAGGCCTTTCTATTTAAAAAGAAAAATATTTTGAATTTATTTCCTTTTTAAAATATCTCCTATTTATAAATATTCCAATTTATAAATATTCCTTATTTATATATATTCAAATTTACAAATATCTCTTATTTATAAATATTCCATTTATAAATGTTTTATTTTCAAACATCACTTTGAAAATCCCCTTATCAACATCTCGTATGTTATGGTATTTAATCATATCAAATCACGATGTTCAATAACGTCCATACACACACAATCAACAACAGGTTATAATTCACCTCATGTATTAAAATATATGAAAAATAATAAAATAACTGTTGAGGAATCCAGTCGGATTCCTCCAACCTGTTTCCCTGCATCCACAGATGTTATACAACATGATTGTCATCACTTTCAGTTCAATATGAATTATTCTGATAAACAGAATCAATATATAACTATATAACTGTTTATATATATATATATACTATTTCATTAACTGACTAGCAGTTCAATCAAATAGTCAACACACAATCAAATAGACAATTTCTAACAGTTCTAAAAATACAACATGAAATTATAAACTGTTTAGGGTTGGTGAGTTTTACTCACCATTGCAGTTCATCGTTGAAGAACGATAAACTGTTATTTGATTTGAATCAAACAATTTATTTCGCCGTAAATTCATATGAGCCCCAATCCACTTCCAGTCAGCTTCATTGTGAAGCTCTCGTCCATACGGTCCCAACGCAACTTACGGTTCGTGATTCTGATTTCATATGATCAAGTTATTCAGTTTATAAGTTGGTACACTATTTAAATTAAATAAACTTATATAAAATATCCATTGGACTTCACCCTTACTTTGAAACCAGCCCACCAAGCCCAAATCCTACCATACAAACCCAGGCCCGCTAAATTCCTTCTCCCCAAATCATACGATTGCTCCAGTATTCCTCCATGTTATTCACAGCCATTTCTTGCTCCCACCGATCGTTCATTCCTCAACGAAAACAACCATCACCACCATCATTTACTTGCTCGTCCTCCCCTCTCCTTGCTCATCTACAAATCATCCAACTCGCGCCATGCCTCTGTACCGCGACTCCAGGATGTTTCCGCGCCAGTACAGTAACTCAAGCGACATCGGCCACCACAGGAGACCACAATACTTCGCATGCGGGTTCAGTTTCCCACCAAAAACCCAAAAGTGAACTCGGATTTTCCATTCATTGCTGCAACTCCTGAAAACCGCAGCCCTAGACTTCGCTGTATACTTTCAACGTGGAAAACAGAGCACCGAACTCAACCAAACCCAAACGAGAACGAAGAGCACTTGATTTGTAACTCGAATATGTATATATTAGGATTCATGGTATTTTACTTCCATTTCTTCTTGATTTTTCTTTGATCGAGTTTTCCTGAGAAGGAAAATAAGCAGCGGCGCTTAGTTTGACCAAGAGGGAATGAGATTAGGTTTTAACTGTTGAGCAGGGTTATTTATAGACTCTTTAGATATTTTAGATATTTTCTTTAGAATGGAATATTCTCGGAATATTCTCATTTCTATATTTGTTTTGCTTTCTAAAAATCCGTGTGACCATATACGATACCCAAAAATCATGGAAATTGACATGTAGCTACTGTTCGACATTACGGTCCCAACGAAACTGGTTTCGTCGAATTCCGACTCCGTATGCTCACACAACGTATTTTTAACTGTCAAAATACTGACTGTTTCTCACTCTAAAAACCCGTACGGCCACACACTGACTCTAAAAATCACGAAACTTGACATCTAGCAAAAATTTGACATTGCGGATCCAACAAAACTGGTTTCGTCGAATTCCGACTTCATATGCTCACACAATGTATTTTTAAAGCTCTGGATGACCCATTTAAATATATAAATATTATTGAATTAAATACAAATAAATTTATATTATCGTATATCTTCACATATGATATCGTACAGCTCCATAATATCATATCAGAATATACAGTTTGATATTTCAGATTCCCGATTACCTCGATATTCAATTTACATTGAAAAACCCTTTTATAACGTATATAAAGCGTCGCAAATTATAAAGGAATTCTACAGCGACTTTTCTGAAATTTGATTTGGACGTAAATCAAAATCTACACAACGAAATCCCGATTTTTCTCTTCCACTAGAAAGATATACTCCACCAGCTCCACACGTTTCTTGTTTCACAGAAATCCGGCTTAAAACGAATCCTGTACATTCAGTTGAAGTTCAAATCGCCAAATAGCGAACTGCCACGTCGTTACGCACTCTATTTTAATTATATTATAATTATACGTTCAAACTGTCGTCGATTGAATATATTCGTCAATATAATCCAACTCTAAGTTGAATTACATCTTAGGGATGACCCCGTTCACAGAATATTTGTATTTCCAATATTTTTTATTATTTCGACATTATAATATATTTTATTATATTATAATTATTAATTAAATATTCAATATTATTTAATTCACGTTCTCGATATCGATAAATCGATATTTAATAAATAAATTAATTGTTCAACAGCTAAAAATGCGGGTTACTACACACAAAGTTAATAAACTTTTTAACAATAATGGAATCCAGCGGTTCCATTCGGCCCATTTCATGAAGTAATCAACAACAATGATCACATATTTGATGCCAACTTTCACCATTGGTAATAATCCTACCAGTTAATTCCCAACGCTGCAAATGGTAATGGGCTGACCATTTGCGTCAAGTCAGTAAATGGGGATCTTAGAATCATCAAATAACTTTGACACTTATCGCATTTTGTGCTGTAGTCAATGGCATCCCTATTCAAGTCAGGCCAAAAGTACCCATATATAAGCACCTTTTTGCTAGAGTTTGTCCCCTAAAATGGTCTCCACATTGCCTTTTTGCACCTTAGCCAGGATTCTTTTGGCCTCATTTCAGGTGATGCATCTCAACTATGATATGAAAACCCTCAGTTGTATAGCCATTCATCCTGCATAATGAACCTCTGATCCTTCATGAGCAGATTCGTTCTCGCCATTGGATATGTGGGAAGTGTTCCATGAACCAAGTATTTTGTGATTGAAGTCATCCATTATTCTTTCTTCTCAATTTTTTCTATGGCTTACTCCACCTTTATATCTTCAATGCTTGGATTGGTGAGAACTTCAACTAGTACTAGGCCGAAGAGTTGTGCTTCTCTATTATTTGCATACATGGAGAGTGAAATGGCCTTAATTATTTCTTCTCGTGAAATGTGGGTAACGGTGTAGTATTATAAATCACTCAATAATTCACATTCCTTTGAGCCAAGTATCCTCCTTTCACTTGAAATTCCTTTTGAATTTGTCAGAATACAAGCTATGGATCACACTAGGTTTGTAGAGTTTGGAGATTTATTTCATTTGCTATTTTCATTTCTACAATGAGAGGCTTATTCTATGCTTAATTTTTGGTAGTTGTAAATTCCGACCCTAATGCATAACAAACTGATCGACCTTCAAGGTCTTTAAGAGCACTCCTTCACAAGGACAATACTCGTTCATCGCTCCATCTACGTACAACTTTCATTAAACGACTACTTCAATCATCTCCTCTTCTTGTCATCCCTAATCGTGAACACGACGATGAAGTCTTCAAAAGTTATGCTCATTGATCGCTCTTGAAGGATTATACATTATAGTATATTGGCTTAACTTGATGTTCCATTTGTCGGCTTAGAAAGCATTGAAGGAGCCTCAAATTGCCTAACTAGCTCATCTAAAACTCCCAACATTCCATCGCCACTCAAAATTCTTCATCTCTTTTTTTCAAAGCATTAAAGAATGTAGATGCATATGTCCATAGCTTTTGAGATGAATTGACTTAGCACTGCAATATTTCCATTTAGGCTCTGGAGCTCTCTATTGTGCCTAGGATCTTCTGCTTCCCTCAAATACGTGATATGTGTAGGATTAGCTTCTATGCCCTTAACACTTCCATAAATGCTAGAAAAATTACAAAAGAAACTCCAAACGAGCATTTCATAGGAATGAGCTTCATGGAATACTTCCGCAAAATCCCGAACATCTCTTCCAGATTGTCTATGTGATTTTCTGCTGCTTGCGATTTGACGAACATATTGTCAACATATACCTTCATGGTTTTTCCAATATGAGATTTGTACATCATGCTGACAATTCATTGATCGGGTGCCTAGATGTTCTTCAATCCAAATAGCATTACCCGATAGCAGTATAATCCAAAATCAACGATGGAACTTATATTTTTATGATCAGGCTCATGCATCAGTATTTGGCTATAGCTTGAGTAGGCATCTATAAACGATAATTTCTCATGTCCCACTGTCATGCTATAAGTTGATCAATTGAGGGTAATAGGAAATTATCCTTGCAGCATGCCTTGTTCAGATCAGATAAATCTATATAGACTTGCCACTTACAGTTTACTTTCTTTATTAACACAGGATTGGAAACCCATTCCGGGTACATTAATTCCTTGATAAATACGTTCTCCACCAATTTATCAACTTCTTTCTTCATAGCAGCTGATCTTGCTTGACCTTGGGTTCTCCTTTTTTGCTTAATTGGAGTGTAGCGGGGATCTATGTTCAATTCATGGCTTGCTGCTTTGGGTGAAATTCCACACATGTCTGCTTGACTCCACGCAAACACATCTAAATTAGTTATGAGTAGGACAATTGATTCCCTCGCATTCTTTAACTAAGATACGACCCAGCATTATGCAATCGAGTTGGTTTTTTCAAACCTACTAGGGCGGGGACTTTCTACTGGTGCAGTCAGATTTTCCCCTGTGCTCTTTTTCCTAGGATCCACATCCTTGCAACAACGATTATGTTCCTTGGTGCAAGGTCTTTCCTTTAGTTTCTATAAGATGGGATCTTGAATGCAGAGGGATCACCCATACCCTTTCGCTCCTCCTTTTTCTTCACTTCTCTTAGCGATAGTATAAAATTCCTAAGTAACCATTTGATCTCCTTTTGTCACGCTGAATCCATGACTTGTCTGATAAATACTTTAAGCTTGATAAAAGTACCTCCAACCTGATGACTATTAAAAATGATGAAGCAGGTCCTCGCTTAAGGAAGGCTTTCCTTCAGAATGATGACTATTAAAAATGATGAAGCAGGTCCTCACTTAAGGAAGGCTTTCCTTCAGAATTGTAATGGCGCGTTTTGTTAGCTGTCGAATAATTAATTTATTTAATGATTTATATATCGATTTGGCGATATCAATAACTTAAAGTACAACGTTCGAACTTATAATTTATAATTTTAATTAAAACGAACCTAAAACGTCGCGGCAGTTCGCAATTTGGCGATTTGAACATCAACTGAATGCACATGATTCATTTTAAGCCGGATTTCTGTGAAACAAGAAACGTGTGGAGCTGGTGGAGTATATCTTTCTAGTGGAAGAGAAAAATCGGGATTTCGTCGTGTAGATTTTGATGTACGTCCAAATCAAATTTCATAAAAAGTCGCTGTAGAATTCCTTTATAATTTGCGATGCTTTATATACGTTATAAAAGGATTTTCAACGTAAATTGAATATCGATTCAATCTGGACTCGGAATAGCGAGTATATAATTATACTGGAGCTGTATGATATTCCTCGGCGAATATATACGATAATATAAATTTATTTATATTTAATTTAATTTATTTAAATATATTTATATATTTAAATGGATTATTCAAGGGTCTAAAAATAGCCACTTTTGCAAACAAAGTCGGAATTCGACGAAACCGGTTTTGTTGGATCCGCAATATCAAATAGTTGTTAGATGTCCAGTTCCATGATTTTTGAAGTCAGTGTGTGACCGCACGGATTTTTAGAGTGGAAAATAGTCAGTATTTTGACAGTTAAAAATACGCTGTGTGAGCATACGGAGTCGGAATTCGACGAAACCAGTTTCGTTGGGACCGTAATGTCGAACTCTAGCTACACGTCCAGTTTGGTGATTTTTGGGCATCGTATATGGTCGCAGGGATTTTTAAGGACCAGAGACAAGTGGAAAATCATTAAATAAAAATATAAAAATCAAAATAAAAATATCCCTCTCCATTCTTTGATCACAAACAGGACACGCACACTCCAATTTCAGCCACAATTCTTACCAACCCATTCAAGCCTATATATATCGTAAATTCCAAACACAGCAAGAAATCCAAAATGAAAAATCAAGATAAATACAATAAATTCCTATAAATGTAAAAATAATTTTCCGTGGATCTCTTGTCGGATTCTCTTCGCGATGGTAGCAATTGGAGGCGACTCGATGCGTTTCTGCGATGTGATAAAATGCACAGTAGATCTAGGGTTTCGAATATTGAGAGATGGATGCATCGAAATTGGTTTTTGAAGTCGAATTCGGATTTATGGGTTCGTTTATCATTTTGTTGAGGTGCTAGGTGAAAATCGATGCAAACTTTGTTCGGTGGTTCCAGCAGTAACCGTGACAGAGGGCAGGCGATGGAACGACGATAAGGGGGTGCGAGTTGTCTACTTTGGGGTGGAGGAGATAGAGTTGGGGAAGAGAGGTAGTTTGGTGGTTACGGTGGTGGGTTTCGTCAAAGAAATGAGGATCGGTGGAGGGGTATAGGATCCGAAATGGCCACGTCTTCCATCGTGATATTTACTGGAAAAAGAAGAGAGGTAGGGGAAGAAGGGTATTAGGTAGTGGGCTGGTATTTACGTTGGTGGGCCGGAGATTTTTGAAGTTAAGCCCATTCCATTTATTTAGTTTTATTTTAATCTAAATAATTGTATAACTTGTTAATGGAATATCTTGGTCGTACGAAGTCAGATTGACGAACCGTAAGTTGCGTTGCGATCGTATGGACGAGAGCAACACAATGAGACTGACCAGGAGTGAATCTGAGCTCGTTACAATTTATGGTGAAATAAATTGTCCGTCTAAATCAAACGACAGTTATCGTTCTTTAACGATGAACTGCAAATGTGAGTAAAACTCACTAACTCTCCTCAGTTTATATTTTTATATAAACTGTATTAAATGATTTGATTGCTGTGTATTGATAGTTTGGACTGTTAAATAGATTTGATTGAAACATAGATATAGTTATATATATATATATAAACGACAATCAAATATTGATTCAGTTCATCAGTATATTTCATGTTGGAATGAAATTGATGTATATTTTATTGTGTAACATCTGTGGATGCAGGGAAACAGGTTGGAGGAATCCGACTGGATTCCTCAACATTTATTTTACCGTTTTTCATATATTGTGATATATGATGTGTTATGAAATCTGTTATTGATTTCATATGTTTGAATGATACTGATCATTGTTATACGACACGTTAAACACCGTAGGTGATACTAGAATGTAAAAAGGGAATTTTCAAAGTTTAAATTTAAAATGAAATTATTTATAAAATCAAAGGATTTTATAAAAGAAATATTTATTTAGAAAATAAATAGAATATTTTAAAAGGAAATAAGTCGGGAATAAATGAAATAAAGGAATATTTATTTAGAAAATAAATAGGAAATGAAAGGATTTATTTATTTAGGAAATAAATAAAGGAACATTTATTTAGATTATAAATAAATGAAATAAAGGAATATTTATTTAAGGAATAAATAAAGGAACACTTATTTGAAAAATAAATAAAATTATACATGGATAGGTTTAAACCCGTGCTTCGCACACGGTATAACACGATATGGATTTAAATGAGATATTAAATAGGAAATCTGTTTTAAACGGATAAATTGAAGTAGATTAATTTATAAATAATGTTTTATAAATTAAATAAATTATTTATCGTTGATAAATGGAATATATATAAGTCTGGACTTACATAGAGAAGTAGAAACGTTATTAAAAGGACATTTATAAAGTGAAGAACCGTTACTAAAAGTAAATCTTTATAAATGGATAAACGTTGTAAAAAGGAAATCTTTTGAAATGAATAAACGTTATAAAAGGGAGTTGATCAAATTTAGTTATTCGAAATGAGTTATTCGAATTAGATATTTGAATAGAGTTAAACACATTAGAGTTATTCGAATTAGTTATTCGAATAGAGTTAAACACGTAAGAGTTAATTGAATATTAGTTATTCAATTTGAGTCAATCGAATTTAGTTATTCAAGAAGAGTTAAATCGAATTTAGTTATTCGAAAGGAGTTAATCAATTTGAGTTAAGTTAATCGATTTGAATTAAGTTGAATTGAAATGGAGTAAAACGATTAGAATTAAGTTAATCGAGTTAGAGTAAATCGAATATTAGTTATTCGAAGGTAAGTTATTCGAATTAGTTATTCGAATAGAGTTAAACGCGTAAGAGTTAATTGAATATTAGTTATTCAATTTGAGTTAATCCAATTTAGTTATTCGAGAAGAGTTAAATCGAATTTAGTTATTCGAAAGGAGTTAATCAATTTGAGTTAAGTTAATCGATTTGAATTAAGTTAAATCGAAATGGAGTAAATCGATTAGAATTAAGTTAATCGAGTTAGAGTAAATCGAATATTGGTTATTCGAAGGTAAGTTATTCGAATTAGTTATTCGAAGGAGTTAATCAATTAAGTTATTCGAATGAGTTATTCGAAGGAGTAAATCAAATTAAGTTAATCGATTAGAGTTGAGTTAATCGATTTGGGTTAAGTTAAGTTATCGAGTTAAGTAATCGAGTTAAGATTTATCGAGTTAAGTAATCGAGTTAAGAAATCGAGTTGAGATAATCGAGTTAAGAAAATCAAGTTGAGTTAATCGAATAAGTTATTCGATAAGAATAAATCCATTTAAGTTAAATCGGATGTTAGTTACTCGATAAGAATTGACACATTTAAGAAAATCGAATATTTGTTATTCGATAAGAGTTAATGAAATAGAGCCAACTAAGAAGAGTTATTCGAATATTTGTTATTCGATAGGAGTTAATCGGAATAGAGTTTATCGAATATCAGTTATTAAAAAGGGAGAGTTAATCGAATAGAGATTACTCGAAAGAGAGTTATACGTCGAATTCGATTATAGCGAATTCGGGGAAAGTACTATTTACTTTCCAGGGTTTAAATCAAGATTTAGTTATTGATTTAGAAATTAGGTGTCTGTTAAATTATTCGAGTTAGGAAATAAATTTATAATTTAGGTTAGATATTTTAGGGGTAGGAATTATAACGTAATAGTTATAATCAAACGTTGTCATATAATAAGTGGATTCGTAACCTGAATCCGAGAATTTGCGTAAACAGATGATTGTAAAAAGTGAGTGATGAGCTTCATCTATTTCACAGTAAAGGACGTTGTTCAATTAAGGTCTGCGAGGTAAAAATACCCCAACTTGATTGACTTCAGAATTGACAAAGGAATAGTTGTGGTTCGATCTAAAAGGTTGATTAGGAATAAAGTTAAGGAATAAGTGATAAATGGATTAAGCCAAACGATGTTTTATACAACGTTCATTGGAAATCCGTAAATGAGTTTTGGAAACATTTTCCAAATATAGTCAGATATGTTTTCTAAACATAGAAAATGAAATGTTTTCATGATAAGAATTTAAGAAATAGTGTTAAGCAAATTCAGAAACTGACTGGAGAGGGTAAGTTGAACGGTTTTCTAAGTGACGATCTGATGTTGGTTTCGAACTTCCGGATTGATACTTAGAGAATTGTTCTCATACTAGTTACAGTTAGGGACTGATAGTTGCGAAATAATAGTGATGTGAAAATAAGCTATGGAAATGTTTTCCAATGATTAATAACAGATATTTTCTAAATATATGAAATAAGGAAATATGAACATATGATGATTGATCGATCGAATTTCCATTTGGAAATAAGATCGTTGTTTGTACACCGACATGTTTTCATTTGATAGTTGAATCACAGACTATCAAAGTTTTGACCATATTTACGTTGTAAATATGGAGAGACCGGTTGGATTATTATCCGAAGAACCACTCCGTATTAGCATAAGCGTTGCGAATCAAGTACGCTGAAGATAATTGAAGACGGAGTGAATTGCAAGGGCTATTGTGAAAAGCCTAGGTAGGATGGATTCACTGAATAGTGCCTTCGGTTTATTCAGTCCCAGGACAACGTATATGGACGAGTGTCTGACAAAGTATTCTTAACGAATCATATATGTTGATCTCTTTAAACGTATTACGTTGGTGGCGGAGAAATTCGTTTCTCTTAGCTTTTATACCCGTGATGCCTTGAGAAATCGATAATGATTTGGCGGGTATGACGATGTGGCATTCAAAGTAATTGAAGAAATAATCTGTCAAAGTGATAAACGTGACCTCAAAACCTCACAACCCGGAAATAACAGAAGTTGGGCTAGGCAGCATGGCTAGTTGGGCCATACCCAAGCAGGGTGTATTATCACCATCTAGAGAATATTCAATTGTACTTCTTTATAATCTATTTCAATGCTGTCCCTTATCGGGAAGGATGGTTGCTGATCCCAACCATCGGTGATAATATATTCGTTACACTCAAGCTAAATGAGTGGACGGTCATGTGTGGCCGGGTTGCAAGACGTTCTTGTTGAACCCTAGTGTATCTCCTCTAGAGTACACTGATCGGAAGGTGCTCCCATACCTTGTCTGTTGGAATCCAATCTCCAATAAGCGCTCACGGTTTATTTGTATACTATGTATGTGGAACGTGAGATGCAAGCGTTCTGCTAGATTGATATCTATTTGTATTTAGACATTATTATAATATCAGAAAGATATCCTTTATTTAACCAAGTGTTGGAGTTTTATTCACACCAGTCCCATGACTGACCCGGAGTTTATTTTGTTTTGTTTTCCCTAAACTCTTGGGTGCCTAAATTTGTACGGGCAGTCAAGTAGTCGGGATTTTACAGATACACTTGGAGAGCTTGGAGCAGGAGGCTTCAGGATTATAGCTATTATTATTCCGCTGTGTTGTTAAGTGTTGTACTTTGAAATGGTATGTATATACGAGTACTGATTTGTATTTCAAAGTTATGTTATATTTTATTCGTTCCGCTGTGAGATTCGTGTTTACTCTGATGATGTAAGTTCTTCTTCTTCTTCTATTCTATTAGTTCTATCTTTTCTTCCTCACCCTCTACTTTCTTTCACTAACGTCTCGGAATTTTCGACTCTCGAGGAGTCGAAAATTTCCAGCCGTTACAAGAATGAAAGTCTTTGTAAAGAAAATAAGGAGTTGATGGCACTCTTTTGGATGTTAATCGAAGAAAGAGAATTCATGTTTGGTTTTCTTTGGGAGTCTTACTGTCATTATACAGAGGACAACTTCTGTTCTTTAGAGGTCTTGGCGGAGGCTTGTTTAGGCGCTTCCATCGGAGGTACCTAAAGGAGTTGGACATGATCCACACCTGAGGGGAACATGGAACCTTCCCAAAATATTCTCGTTACCCATTGATTTTTCATCTAAAAACTAACACACTATCGAGAAAATTTCATTTTAGTAATGTTAAATAATTCAATTTGTATGAATCATCTTGAGATTATGTAAATACCAAAATTGAGTCAATGTGAAAAAAAATTCCTTTTTGATATGCATGCATTTTCAGTGTCATCTTACTATCAACAAACTATGTGCCACGAATCCTTCTTGTGAATATCGCTGCCATATAAGTTTTCTTAACTAGGCTTCCCAGTTGATCCCATCCAACCCTCCGGAGGACCCTACTACACAAATAATAACTAATACTGAAAAATAAAGGTCCCTTGGAGAATCTATTGTTACAAAATTTGTCGACAATCCCCTTGCTTTAGAGTGGTTTAAAATGTTTCAATAACAAAGGATTATCATGCAAAGTCTTCATTTACATAAGAGTGATTTGGAAGGAAAACTTGTTCAATAGGAAAAGAATCTTATTGTGATGAAGAACCTGGCTAAGGCCTACCCTTCGATAGTTTCGACAAAAACATAGACATGCTTCAGAAGCAAGTTTGCAACTTAGTATCTCAATTAGAGGACTATTAGGCTTCTTCTAAATCGTTTGGATTTATTTTAAATGGTGGTGTTCCTGATTTTCTGATTCCTCCCCTCTGATGTTTTACTTGGTCCAACGAGAGCGACAAGGCATAAGAAAGAATCCATTAAACATTTTCCTCGCTGTTAAATCCTCCGAAGGGCTTAGACGAAGAACTTGTGAAAGACTAGGTCAAAAAACAAAGCATGAAGTTTGAAAATGTTATGGGCAAAAATGGGAAGACGATGCTAGTCATTGTGTTTATGAATAATTCAATCAAGCCAAACTTTTAGAGGGAGAGATATATCATCTCAAAAAGTGAAATGCTGAATATGCAAGGGAAAAAACTCCTTACATAAATTAATAAAGCATTCAACCGAGCTCTTAAAACTTAGATTGACACAATTGGTGATGCTGGCAGTGCTAGGGATTAAGAGGTAAAGCTCAAAAACATCTCCAGGTTGTTCTTAAAAATCTTTCAAATCCTGCGATGTCCGGAAATTAGATGGAGAAACTTAATTATTTGTGATTTTTTTTACTTTCTCGTTACCTGTTTGTACATGGACATTTATGCATATGTAATTTAATATGCTACTTGATTAAATTTTAATTGTAGCCTTCTATTCCCTTCCATCTTATTTATTTGTGCATGTTATATATGTGTGATTAATCCGTTCACCTTTCTCTTAATAAACATAATACCAAAACCCATACTTGGGTATCGAAATAATAAAAATTTAGAAAGTTCCCTTTGGAAATGATTAATATAGGTGAAACTATCTCGGACTTATATGAGAACTAAAATCTAGATCTAGACACTAGAATAATTAAGATTCAGAAGCCTTCTTCTAGAAATATCTAATATAAATGAAGCCACTTTTGGCTTAGACTCGGGTAAATAATTGATTGAAACTAAGAATTCTTCATCTAGAAATAAATATGATGCCACCTTTAACATAACAGAAGCCCCAAAACCTAGATTAAAATATATGAATACTAGAAATCTAGAGGTCTTTTATTGGAATTAATCAATACGAATGAAGCCCTCTTTAGATTTTAGAGGGTTTTAAACCCGTATCTGAGTAATAGAATAGGAGTCCAGAAATCATCTTCTGGTAATAATTAATGAGAATGAAGCCTTTTACAGCTTATAAAAAACCAAATACTCAGATTCGGGTAATAAAATAACAAAATACAGAAACTTTCTTTTTAAAATGATAGATGTTAATCCCTTCATCTTAATAGAAGTTCTAAAATCTATACTCGGATAATAGAAATCCAGATATTTTTTTCCCGATATAATCGATATGAAGCCAAATTTAGCTTAATAGAAGATTTGAGACCGAAAGCCATGTTTAGCTTAATAGAAGATTCGAGACCCATACTCAGGTAAGAATAATATATGCCTAGAGACATTCTTATGGAAATAATAGATATGAAGTCACTTTCGGCTTAATAGGAAATCCAAAGCCCATATTAGGGTAATAACATAAACCCATAAACCTTTTTCTGGAAATAGTAGATTTGAAGCCTCCTTCAGCTTAATAGAAGACCTAAAACCCAGATTCGGGTAATAATAGAAATCCAAAAACCTTCTTCTAAAAATAAAATATATGAAAGCACTTTTGGCTTGGCCTACTTAGTTGCTCCTTTTAAGCTTTCGTTCCTTTCTATGGGATGAGAAATAAGGAGAGGCAGATCATGCTCAATTTTAGAGCAGAGGCAGGGTGCGCTTATGCCGAAGTAGAGGCATGATTTCTTCTAAAAAGAACAAAGGTAGAGTGTCCTTCATTTAGAGCCAGGCATGTGCATTGGAGATTACTCATCCGTTGCAACAACCTGCATTTTACGTATCAGAGGATCATAAAATATTTTTATTTAATTCCCTAATGGTTGGATCATTCTGCTATTTTGATATGTTGGTTATGGGTGTGAGGTACGTCCAAAAATTTTATCAATTTTATTTGTGACCATTTTGTCCCTATTAGTTTTTTATATGGCGTAACTTTTGGTGGGATCGAATTAGGTGCGAAGATCGATTTCATTGGAAAGAAATGGTGTTGCCAATTCCGTAGAGTGGTCACATTAAAGATTTGGTTTAGCGGTTTGGGAGGAAACGATGTTTTAGTATTTAACAATTTCTATTCAGGTATTTAGAGCCATTGATGGGCTGATTTGAGGAGTCCCATTAGTGTGCTGGCGGGAGGCTATAAATATGGTGTTAGAGGCATGGAGAGAGGGTTACTTTTCTTCATTCTCTCATTTGGTTGAGCTCGTTATCCTCCTTGCTCAATCAAATACACCATTCCACCATTAAAATTCTAGATCTGAATAAGAGAATCAAAGATCTACATCGTTTGAAGCTAGATCTACATCAGGTGAAGAGGGATCGCATCAAATCAAGAGGTTCGAAGCATATTCTTCGCTGTCCGGATTGAGAATTTAGCGATTTCGAGTTAATTCGAAGAATTGGTGGGTGATAAGCATCTCTCACATGGATTCAATCAAGTATATAGGTTGTTTGATATATTTTCATTTGAATCGTCATAGGATCTAATCTAGCAACTTAAATAGGTAATTCTTGTGTTAATTCGTATGTTTATGCAAGTTAGACCCATTATTTTAGTTTATTCATTCATTTATCATGATTTAGTGAATCTTATATGATTATATATGAATAATTGTCATTTTGATGATGTTGATGGTTTCATAAAGTGTTGATTGTGGATTTGGATGAGTTGTTTGCTTCGGTGTGGTCATTTGGTGATGATTTGGTCATGATTGGAGTTATTTTGGTCAGATCTGGATTCGGGTCGTTTTTCTTATGTCGTTGATGATGTGGCATCGAGTTTGGGTCGTGTGACTTATTGCTCAAGAAAGGGATGAAGGTCAGGTCGTTGGTTCGTTTTTAAGACCTATGGAGTTAGGTCTTAGGTCGTTAGGTCATTTGGACTTAGGTAGTTAGGTCTTAGGTCATTAGGTCTTAGGTCCTAGATCGTTAGGTCTTAGGTCCTAGATCGTTAGGTCGTTAGGTCTTAGGTTATTAGGTCTTAGGTTGTTAGGTTTCAGGTAGTTAGGTCTTAGGTCGTTTTAAGACCTAAGGAGCAAGATCTAAAGAGAAATACCTAAGGAGTTCAAGATCTAAAAAATGCGTCTCATGTAAGTTGTCTAACGTCGAGGGAGATGTTTCTTAGGTGCTTTATGATGTTGGTTTAGTCCTTCAAGGCTTGTGCTTGAGGGATGTTGATCTCGATTAGGATGGTTTATGTAAGATATAACTAGTTGTTATGATTGCTATTGCCCGATTGCCATGGATGCATCGTTGTTTTCAAATGCTTGTTGTAAAGGCTATCACTGTCAGATGAGGGAAAGACGGCTTGGGTTCTTCTCTGGAGTTTGGTAGATCAGTTGATTAATCTGCCTATTCTCATATACTTTATTGATGATGTTAGATAGCTGTTATATCGCTCATTAAGATTGTTGTTTGGCTCAAGGTTTTGTTTTTCCTCTTAATACCTTGGGCTGTTCATCCGGTTTGGATGGGCAGATTGAGTAGCAGGTTACCGGTAATAGACTTAATAAGGCAAGGATGTAGAGCGATGACGAGCATGAGGCTTACATATCAGTTTTTCTACAATCTAGTACTTGTTGTTTCCACAGTTATGATTGGTGTTTTCTCTTAGTGTTGTAGTAAGGCAAATTTGTACAGACACTTATTTTGTAATCTAAGGGTGTATGGATATTCTTTCTAATTGTTATAAAATTTTAAGTTTCTGCTCAGAAATGCTTCACTATTATAGCATGTTGTAAATATTCTATTATATTTTATCCTTGCGTTGTGAGTTGTACGAAAGGTGCCGCATTGTGTTAGTTTACCTAGATGATCGTCCATAGCTGCCTGGCACGTCTTTCAGCACATTATTCCTCTTGTTAAGTGCAGGAGTTATGGGCGGTCGTCACATCTCTCCTCCAAAGGGAGCCCTGACTATGTTTTGGGATTGTCAATGACGGGCGCATCCTCCGAGCTTACCCTCCTCCCTCCAAAAGGTTCCCAGGTATACCTCTGTCTTGCACCCAGGCACACTCCTCCTAGGCTTACCCCCTCCCTCTTTTAGGAAGGACCTTGGTATACCAAATAATTTAATAGGTGTAGGGCGCATCCCTTGGGCTTACCCCTCCTTCCTTTTGGGAAGCACCTTGACTACGTCAATGACTTTTTACGGTTATCCATAAATGGAGGGCATTTCACCCCCAACCACGTAGAACATGTTATTTTAGGTTTAGTTCCAGTCGTTATCCTTGTAGGAATTATTTCTTTAGAATGGATCTTAAATTCTCATAAAGCCTATTAACAATTCTTTATATATTCCTTTAATTTTCCTTGTCTACAGAAATGAAATACAATCTTTCTACGGGATTTTCACTAATTAATTTCATGGCAATTCATCAAGTGATTATGACAATAGAGTCCACTTTCATTCCTTATATATTTTAATGCCTTGTCCTATAAAGAAAAAGGCCACTAATCAAGATCTTTTTTTGTTAATAAGTGTTGATCCACTACAAGAAAAAAGAATTTTAACAATGATTAAAAAACGTTGTAAAAAGTTTTAACAAAGGAATTAAAAACGCTGTATAGCGACATATGGTAATAGGGCCTGAACTTTTAACTGCACTTTTAGAAATGTTGTTAACACATCAGTGTTTATACTGTTGAGACTGTGTTGTTATTTTAGACATTTATAATTCACCATTTCCTTTTCTCATCATTTATGAAACACTGTGTATAACTCTCCATTTCTTGTAGTCAACATTTCTTAAATGCTGTGTATACTTCACCATTTCCTTTTCCTTAGCATTTTTAAATGCAGTGCATATACTACACTATTTTCTCTGTGTTTACCCCCCGATATTCATTATTATCGATGTTATTAAACAGTTAAATCAAATTATACAATAATATCATAGAAATATAAATATATAAGAACATAATCAAACGATAATCATGTAAATAAAATATGATAATTCAGCACATTATAATAAATGTTCAAATCTGCAAAATATTCATACACCATGTTTGCACATATCTATCACATACCAAAGTTTATCAAATAAAAAAATCATTTGCTTACTACAAAAAAGACTTCAAATACTTGAAATTGCAAATATATACTTATCCTCTTCTCGGGAAGTCTTTAACTACCTGCAACAATTAAAAAAATTGCACAGGATAAAAAAATTAGAAATTTTAAAATTAACCACTAAATCGCACGTAAATGTATGAAAGAACAAAAAAATCAATCAATCCACAACATATTGATTTACCATGTATAAATTGGTAATACAATATTAGAAGTTTATAAGGACATATAACTTTTCAGCTTGAAGTTTAAAACAGAAGATATCCAGTCCACCCCCACCGATCAATCCAAAATCAGTGGTTCTTACATATGGTTTCCCTATTTAAGTTTTAAAATAGATAAAAAATAATGTCATGCAACCCTTATATAATATTTATATATAGGCACTGTAACTTATAATGCCATGAGAAGAACAATCTAAAGTGTTTGCATATAATATTTATATATAATATAACATAGTGTCATGCAACCCATACATTGAAATATTTCCAATGTAATATTCATATATAATATAACATAGTGTCATGCAGCTCTGATATAATTACTTCTACAACGTAATTATGGAAAACGTGAGAAATTGCATCATGATCGATTAGTACTGCTGCACAAACAAAGGCAATTGCTCTAATAAGACATCCGCAGTTTACGTGTTGGACATTCTATACTCGAACTAGGGACTTATGACATGAAGAGCCAACCCATTCAGTTTGTGTGCAATGACAGCATGTTGTGCACAAGCATCACGATGCCCGAGGTGGAGCTGTTGTCGTACGAAGGAGAGCTCATCGACGATCCCTTCTATTGGAATATGTATGGGTTGTAGGGACAGTTACCATTCCACCTATTTCTTGTTTGATGGATGAAACATTTCGATCATTTCACATGAGTTATGAAGAAATTTGCTAGTTTTGCATCATATTTTCACCATGCATAAATCTTATAATCAAGAACACATCGGAGTAACAAAAATAACCAATGGAGTAATAGGTCCTCATATTAACCGATGAAAAAAATATATTCAAAAATATTACTTAATGATATAATGTTGAATGTTGCACCTTAAGGCCTGGAACATGATAGAAAAAGGCTTCAAATGATTGTGAATGAAAATGAGCACCATGTCCACCAGCCCATAAGGATATCTCCACATTTGAATTCACTAATGCCCCATTACCTAAGCTTAGCTGCCACATTGACTATCTACATAATGACTCAAAGAAAAAAGCATTTTAAGTCATTACACGGCTTTAACTCTAAAGGATAATAAATCGAAGAATCATATGATATGCAAATTGGGATTTAGATTTACCTGCCTAATATAAAATAACAATTATTTAACTCCTATGTTGTTTTCAATTACTTAGCATTATAAATGGCTCCTTGTAGTTAACATATATTTAATATTCAACATAAAGACATGCCTGATTAAAAGCAAAAAAGACATGGTCTGCAAATTGAACCTCTGCAATGCCTCTGTTTCTTTGAAAGAACAAATGAGAAAAGGTTCATATTAGAAAATAAAATTACTATGATGGTAGTACCATACTAATGAAACTATTACATCCGATCAACATTGCATCCAAATCAACTGCAAATCCAACAATTTCGTATAATCACTGAATCAAGTCGATGGCCAACACATTGAAACTACAATTTATTTTTAGTTCCTAATCAGAATTTTTGAAAACATACCTTTATATTTGTATTTAGATGTAATATGTAACGACCCGAGGATTTTCGACCCCGAAAATCGACATAAAACCACCATGTCGACTATTCAAGCATCGAAAACATTGGATAGTTATTAGAAAGAATTAAGAGGGTGAGAAAAGAAAGAAAGAAATATTAGAATAGAAGAAAGAAGAAGAATACATCAGAATCTCACAACGGAACGAATAAAATATAATATCAAATACCTTTATACAAAAGAACTATATATACATACATATCATCAGAGTACAGCATATATCAGACACAACGGAATAATAACTGTAAATAACTAGTGGTGAAGCCTCCAACTTCTAGCTCCTAAAACTCCAAGTGAAACCTAACCTGGAACATACTCGGTCTGACCCGAGCACATTTGAAGCAAAGCAAAATACACCGGGTCAGTCTGGAATACTATCAGTGATAAATTCACAGCACACACAACTTGTTTAATTTTGGAAATCCTTTTATGAAATCAAAGGATAATAGTAAGACCATCCCACACATAAACACAGACGGTTTTTACCTTACTATAACCCAAACCATTTTTGAAATCCTAACTTATTCTGATATTATCATAATGTCTAAATACAAATAAATAACAATCTAGTGGAACGCTTGCATCTCACGCTCCACATATATAGTATACAAACCAAAACCGCGGGCGCTTATTGGATATTGGATTCCAACCTTGACAAGGTATGGGACCACCTGTCGATGGTGTATCTCTAGAGGCGAATACACTGGGTTCAACAAGAACGTCTTGCAACCCAGCCCTCACATGATCGATCACTCATTTCGCTTGAGTGTATCGAATGTATATCACGACAGTTGGGATCAGCAACCGCCTCCCGAAAAAGGACAGCATCGAATATAGATTAAAGAAGCAAATGGAATTTCTCTAGATAGGTGATCATACAACCTAATGGGAGCGAACCACATAACCATGCTGCCTGCCCGATTTTTTTCATTTCCCGGTTGATGAGGCTTGAGGCCAGAACTTAACTTTAAAACATCTGGTCATCATTCACTTTGAATGCCACGTCGTCAGATCCGCCAGATCACACTGATTGACGTCCACAAAAATACTCTAGTTTATTTGGCTAGAGAATAACCATTTCCGCCATCAACTATGGTACGTTTGGAGAAATCAACGCATGTAATTCCTTTGGAAATACTCTGTCAGACATCCGTCCATACAAGTCATCCAGGAACAGGATGAACCGAAGGTACTCTCCTACTGCATCTCATATAGGAATCACCCCATGGATCAGCAGCGAGTAGTCCTTGCAAACCGCAAAATCTCAACCACGACCGAATCACGTCAGAATACCTCTGCGTTGCAACACAGAGAATATTCGTCAAGTAATCCTTCCGCTTATGAAGATTCCCAGCCTCCACTTGCTCCGTCTTCAATCGACGACTTCACGTATCTGCTGGTCGGAATGGTTTTCGAATATAAATTCGATCCCGGTCTTTCCATACCAACAATCGTATTGGTCTGTTTTGATAGTCGGTGTTTTAACTATTAAATAACAATAGTGTGAATACAATGAGTTTGCTGATTCGGTACTTGGCATGACTTGGCCTTTTTGAAATATATTTAACAAAATGGTTACTCACTTTCTTATTCTTTAATATATTTAAACCTTACATTGATTCTTAATTATAACAAAAACTATTTTAAATACTTTCAAGCATATATAAGTATATACCCCGCTTTCCATTCCTATTGGAAATATCGATATATTTCTTTAAACCCTTTTCCCTTTTTCTTTCTTATTTAGCATCTCGATATATATATATATACATATATTTATATAATTAATGATATAAGCCAAATTTCCTCTGATTAACTCTGACTGATTTACTTTGATCGATTAACTCTAACTTGACTAACTCGACTTGATTACTCCTATCGACTAACTAATATTCGACTTACTCCATTCGCTTGACTCTAGATCGCAGCGATCACAATTGTTACGCTTGATTCCCTCAAGAAACATCTAACCGCCGTAGGCTATCTGCAGCCTTGCGAATTACGCTAGCAGTCGTATGCAATGGCGACTCTTCCTGAATAACTGTGTTTGACTAACTCTATTTCAAATACTATATTCGATCAACTCTAATTGAATAACAAATGTTCAATAAAATTTGAATCAATATTCTTGTTTCTTTTGAAACTAATATTACAATATTATTTAATTTCCCAAGACCCTGCATTAGAGTTCGATATTCCCCGTATAGGGTAAAACCAATTTCAACACCTTTACTCTCTCCAAACTAATATCATTCCTCGATAATAGTGAAGCCAATCAAGTTGGGGTATTTTAGTTACCTCTCAGACCTTGATCGACGATGTTCTTAACTCAGAATAATAATAGTTTGTCACTTAAACACCGATACTAAAATCTCGTTTACCACTTTGATATTTAAATCTGGTTTTATAAACCATTCCTTACTTTAAAACCTTTGTTCGAATATCTTATCACTTAATTTATTTAAAGTATCATTCCAATTCGAATTCGCCTTACTTAATTTGAAACATTAAGTAAAAATCTTATTTAAGTCTTTACACTCACTTACCAATTTCATTTACCATGTTTGTTGAACACTGGGTCATAAGTCACTTTAAAATCTCTTAATCGAACTTATCGCCACCTAATTATTTCTTACTTGGCTTCAAATTGAAATCATTACTTAAATCATGTTTAAATAAAAGATTAATTAGCTTTAACACTAACTATATTAAAATATAGTTAACTTTGACCTTAATCAAAAATAGGATTATTATCATTTTCTACAAGCTTATTCAATAATAATTAAGGTTATTAACAATAACCAATTCAACAATTTCTTTATATTATAGTTAATCGAAGATTAACTAATACTTAACACTATTCGCTAAACCTTAACAAATATTTAAATCAATATTTATTCCTTTGTCCATTTTGCTCGAAAACGGTGGATTTTACCAACCGTACATATTAGTTAACTATTAACTGATTTCGTTTGTCATTTCCCCTTCTTAATTTAATCAAATAACTTAATTTATTTAAAATTACTATTTAACTATATAAAGATACCGTTATTCTACTTTACCACCCCACAGGTGATTTTTTTGCCTTTCTAGCTCTTAAATCCTGTATAAACCACTTATATAATTTCTTATATAAACTTGATTTAAAACATATATTTGTAAGTTTCACAATCAAAATATTTACATAAATAATTTAAGAACTTTAATTCAGTTATAAAAGAATTTATACTTTCAACTGCGTCAATTCACCGAATGATTAACTGACGTCAGAAACAACACATTTTAGGCCATTCACTGCCAATTACCCAATCAACACTGACGGTTGATTTTAAACACAACACAGGTGAATATTTATTCAACCATCAACATACAGACAGGTTTTGGTGTCAGTCGGGGTGAACAATTCATATATATGCACAACAAACAAAAATACAGTTTATTTGAGGAATCCGGTCGGATCCCTCCAACCTGTCCTTCTCTGCATCACAGATATCAGTTGATAAAAATATACGAATTAAATAAATGACGGAATATGAATAACTGCAACCAATCAAACCATAACAACCAATTTGCATCCATCGCATCCAATCAACCAATTTATACTGTAAATTGTAGATTATATTTTTCTATGGATTTACCACATCACAGGACTCTAGAAGGTGTGAGAATCAACTCACCAGTGTTTATTCTGGTTGATGGTTGACGCGTTTGTTCTTTTTAATTTGAACCGAACGTTCAAAATTGTCCGAAATTTCAACTGTCTCCGATTAATTCCCGGTCAGTGCCATCGCGTAGGTCTCGTCCCTGCGATCCCAAAGGATCCAGTTTCGTTAAATTTCGTTAACGTGACAACATGATATAAGTGTTCAAAGTTTAAACCAATTTTAATTATATTTTAAATTAATAATTAACCAAAAATTTTACCTTAATTACCTACAGATCCACATCAGCATAGCATTAAGCTCTCACGCGTTTTTGTTCTCTTGACCGTGGAAATCCCGATCCCTTCCTCCACAACGAAACCCGTCAGCTCACCTTCTTTCTCCGACTGCCACGGCCACCACCGATGTCCTGACACCAACCCACCACCACAACTAGAACTGGGACTCCACCATCCCCCTTCGATACCAGCGCCGACCCCCAACACCGCTCCAGCTCGCCAAAAGACGATGCCAACCGAAACTGCTCCTGACTCTGATTTCACCGCCGCCTGACACCTATAGGCCACCGGACCTCCACCGTGGTCACCGCCGCCCAACCCCACGTCGAACCCCTAGGCCGTGACCCCCACCTGAACTCAGGCCGCCGGAATTCCACTAAATCCGTTCGCCACTTCTGAAAACCGACCCAAAAACAATGTCTCCGTTCATCTCGCTCCACCGGCCAGCACAGGCCATATCAGACCCTCCGACCAGCGCCAAATCAAAGCCCTGCCTCTCCTCTTTCAATCCCCCTGGGTCTGGCCGTCTGAAATCAACAACAGCTCCTCCATTTCTGAAAAGAACGAAAGTGGTTTTCTGCGGTTTTCGTGAATTTCCGGCCACCACACTTGACGAAACCACCCCAAATTTTTACTGGAGCTTCCCCCAATCCCGATCTACAACTTTGCCTTTGGTCGCCATAGCAAATTCTCCACGGATCGAGAGAAATAAATTGTTTTGTGATCGAGGACTTATGTGTAAAAAATTTGAATAGTGGCTAGGTTGTGAATTGGTTGGCTGATATTTTGGGGTTTATATAAGTGTAAAAATTATTATTTTAAGTCGACGCGACGAGCGATGTTGACTAACGATTTTTATTTCATACCTATCGCGATTTTAAACATCGTTTATTCGCTGATGTGCTCACATACGAACCCAGTTCGAGATGCGAATGGACGGCGTAGTATAATTTGACAATATGGTCCTAGTGATACTTGTTTCGTCGAATTCCGAGTTCGTTTGCTCGAATGGCCCTCGTTCACGTTCAAATGGTCGTTTATATTTGTATTTTATTTTTCCACGCTCACAAATTAACACCGATTGACGTGCAGTTTGAAAATCTAGCAATAATTTTCTATTATGGTCCCAACAAAATTTGTTTCGTCGAAAACAGAGGTCGTTTGAAGAAAGTCCCTTTTGTAACTGCCAATTTGGATTAAAATAAATTAATTTTAAAATACTTCAATATAAAATATATAAAATATTGCAGCTGGTTATATACTACCAGAATTTGATGCACTATCAATAGAAAATATCCCAGGTTGAATCTCAAGCCAAATCGATATTCAAAATATTTAAAAACCCATTATTTTATATAAACACAGCGCTATATATATAAAGGAAATTCCATAGCGTTTTTTCCAAAATTTGATTTGGACATAAAATAAATTCTACACGACGAAAATTGGATTTTTCTCTGCCATTAGAAAGATATCATCAAACCGGTCCCGACGTTTCTTGTTACGAGGAAATCCGACTTATTTTGAACCCGGTACGACCAGTTGAAGTTCAAAACGCCAAATCGCGAACTGTCACGCCGCTGCAGCTCGTTATTTAATTAAATTATAAACCATATCGCTCGACTGTCGTTAAATAAATGAAATCGTCGTTGTAAATTTAATATAACCACTATTTGACCAATTTAAACTGCCCGATCACAATATATAGCAAATTCTATATTTTCCCAAATATTCTGGAAATTAAAATATTATTTTATTATTTATTTAAATAAAATATTCCAAATAAAATCGTTAAATTCGATCATTTAAATTCAAACCAATATTTTAAATAATTAAAATAATTAAAATATTCCAAATAAATAGGCAGAAAACACGGGTCCTTACATTCCTTCCTCCTTAAAATAATTTCGTCCTCGAAATTGCTAAGGCAGAAAGAACGTTACATCCCTTTTATCTTTTCCAAAAAGAATTAATTTTAAAACTCGAATTTATTTTCAAACTGACCTAATTGGTTTTAAAACCAATTTATTTCAAATAAAATAATTTTCTAAAAATCTTCAAAAAAAATTCTAACTCCTTAAATTTTGAAAAATTTCGGCAAAGTCTCCCCTGTACGGAGGACATCTGCAATATGCTGGTTCAATAAATATATATATCTCGACTCTCATGGTCGGAAAAATCAAAACCCAAAGAAAAACCAAGAATTTCACATTTGCGTAGGCGTACCTTTTTGCGAGTGTTATTATGCGATAAGCGATAATTTATATTCGAGCTTGCTTAATTATTGTGCAGCTCTATTCAAACTGGATTCAATTAACTCCAGAATTTCCTCTTTCGAATGGATTTCTAAGCTGAATTGGTACTTCTGCACCTGTTCTTAACTCAAACCAATTCATTAGTTCCCAAAACCAATGTCAATTATGGTCAAAACATCCATGTCATTCATACCAACTAATTCGACACACAATTCAATCCATACGAGGTTATAATTATTTATAATCACTTCTTATTCATCCATTTATTTCTTTAATTATCCATTCAGATTTAATTATCTGAATTGATTTGTTCGAATATTGGTTTTAACCAAGTTGATTCATGTTCAGGCTTATATTCAAACAACCAACAACACAATCCAAGCATATCATACAGATCAGCATTAACAAATCCAAATAATTTGCCCATATTATAATAACCTTCACTTTTATTTTATTATAAAATAAATTAGGAAAAAATAATTTCAAAAATAATTTTAATATAAAATCACAAATACGTGCTCTCATATATATACACGAACTCAATCTAGGGTGTTACTAACCTCATCTCTATCGAGTCACGCAACAGAGCCAAGGTTACCACTAAACCAATAGCTCTGATACCACTGTAACGACCCGAGGATTTTTGACCCCGAAAATCGACATAAAACCACCATGTCGACTATTCAAGCATCGAAAACACTGGATTGTTATTATAAAGAATTTAGAGGGTGAGAAAAGAAAGAAAGAAATATTAGAATAGAAGAAAGAAGAAGAATACATCAGAATCTCACAGCGGAACAAATAAAATATAATATCAAATACCTTTATACGAAAGAACTATATATACATACCAATCATCAGAGTAAAGCATATATCAGACACAACGGAATAATAACTGTAAATAACTAGCGGTGAAGCCTCCTGCTTCTAGCTCCTAAAACTCCAAGCGAAACCTAACTTGGTACATACTCGGTCTGACCCGAGCACATTTGAAGCAAAGCAAAATACACCGGGTCAGTCTGGAATACTATCAGTGATAAATTCACAGCACACACAACTTGTTTAATTTTGGAAATCCTTTTATGAAATCAAAGGATAATAGTAAGACCATCACACACATAAACACAGACGGTTTTTACCTTACTATAACCCAAACCATTTTTGAAATCCTAACTTATTCTGATATTATCATAATGTCTAAATACAAATAAATAACAATCTAATGGAACGCTTGCATCTCACGCTCCACATATATAGTATACAAAGCAAAACCGCGGGCGCTTATTGGATATTGGATTCCAACCTTGACAAGGTATGGGACCACCTTCCGATGGCGTATCTCTAGAGGCGAATACATTGGGTTCAACAAGAATGTCTTGCAACCCGGCCCTCACACGAATGACCACTCATTTCGCTTGAGTGTATCGAATGTATATCACTGACGGTTGGGATCAGTAACCGCCTCCCGAAAAGGGACAGCATCGAATATAGATTAAAGAAGCAAATGGAATTTCTCTAGATAGGTGATCATACACCCTAATGGGAGCGACCCACATAGCCATGCTGCCTGCCCGATTTTTGTCATTTCCCGGTTGGTGAGGCTTGAGGCCAGAACTTAACTTTAAAACATCTGGTCATCATTCACTTTGAATGCCACATCGTCAGATCCGCCAGATCACACTGATTGACGTCCACAAAAATACTCTAGTTTATTTGGCTAGAGAATAACCATTTCTCCTCCATCAACTATGGTACGTTTGCAGAAATCAACGCATGTAATTCCTTTGGAAATACTTTGTCAGACATCCGTCCATACAAGTCATCCAGGAACAGGATGAACCGAAGGTACTCTCCTACTGCATCTCATATAGGAATCACCCCATGGATCAGTAGCGAGTAGTCCTTGCAAACCGCAAAATCTCAACCACGACCGAATCACGTCAGAATACCTCTGCGTTGCAACACAGAGAATATTCGTCAAGTAATCCTTCCGCTTATGAAGATTCTCGGCCTCTACTGGCTCCGTCTTTAACCGACGACTTCACGTATCTGCTGGTCGGAATGGTTTTCGAATATAAATTCGATCCCGGTCTTTCGATACCAACAATCGTATTGGTCTGGTTTGATAGTCGGTGTTTTAACTATCAAATAACAATAGTGTGAATACAATGAGTTCGTTGATTTGGTACTTGGCATGACTTGGCCTTTTTGAAATAAATTTAACAAAATGGTTACTCACTTTCTTATTCTTTAATATATTTAAACCTTACATTGATTCTTAATTATAACAAAAACTATTTTAAATACTTTCGAGCATATATAAGTATATACCCCGCTTTCCATTCCTATTGGAAATATCGATATATTTCTTTAAACCCTTTTCCCTTTTTTTTCTTATTTAGCATCTCGATATATATATATATATACATATATTTATATACTTAATGATATAAGCCAAATTTCCTCTGATTAACTCTGACTGATTTACATTGATCGATTAACTCTAACTTGACTAACTTGACTTGATTACTCCTATCGACTAACTAATATTCGACTTACTCCATTCGCTTGACTCTAGATCGCAACGATCACAATGGTTACGCCTGATTCCCTCAGGAAACATCCGACCGCCGTAAGCTATCTGCAGCCCTGCGAATTACGCTAGCAGTCGTACGCAATGGCGACTCTTCCTGAATAACTATGTTTGACAAACTCTATTTCAAATACTATATTCAATCAACTCTAATTGAATAACAATTGTTCAATAAAATTTGAATCAATATTCTTATTTCTTTTGAAACTAATATTACAATATTATTTAATTTCCCAAGACCTTGCATTAGAGTTCGATATTCCCCGTATAGGGTAAAACCAATTTCAACACCTTTACTCGCTCCAAACTAATACCATTCCTCAATAATAGTGAAGCCAATCAAGTTGGGGTATTTTAGTTACCTCTCAGACCTTGATCGACGACGTTCTTAACTCAGAATAATAATTGTTTATCACTTAAACACCGACACTAAAATCTCGTTTACCACTTTGATTTTTAAATCTGGTTTATAAACCATTCCTTACTTTAAAACCTTTGTTCGAATATCTTATCACTTAATTTCTTTAAAGTATCATTCCAATTCGAATTCGCCTTACTTAATTTGAAACATTAAGTAAAAATCTTATTTAAGTCTTTACACTTACTTACCAATTTCATTTACCATGTTTGTTGAACACTAGGTCATAAATCACTTTAAAATCTCTTAATCGAACTTATCGCCACCTAATTATTTCTTACTTGGCTTCAAATTGAAATCATGACTTAAATCATTTTTAAATAAAAGATTAATTAGCTTTAACACTAACTATATTAAAATATAGTTAACTTTGACCTTAATCAAAAATAGGATTATTATCATTTTCTACAAGCTTATCCAATAATAATTAAGGTTATTAACAATAACCAATTCAACAATTTCTTTATATTATAGTTAATTGAGGATTAACTAATATTTAACACTATTCGCTAAACCTTAACGAATATTTAAATCAATATTTATTCCTTTGTCCATTTTGCTCGAAAACGGTGGATTTTACCAACTGTACATATTAGTTAACTATTAACTAATTTCGTTTGTCATTTCCCCTTCTTAATTTAATCAAATAACTTAATTGATATAAAATTACTATTTAACTGTATAAAGATACCGTTATTCTACTTTACCACCCCACAGGTGATTTCTTTGCCTTTCTAGCTCTTAAATCCTGTATAAACCACTTATATAACTTCTTATATAAACTTGATTTAAAACATATATTTGTAAGTTTCACAATATAAATATTTACACAAAATAATTTAAGAACTTTAATTCAGTTATAAAAGAATTTATACTTTCAATTGCGTCAATTCACCGAATGATCAACTGACGTCAGAAACAACACATTTTAGGCCATTCACTGCCAATTACCCAATAAACACTGTAAGTTGATTTTAAACACAACACAGGTGAATATTTATCCAACCATCAACATACAGACATATTTTGGTGTCAGTCGGGGTGAATAATTCATATATATGCACAACAAACAAAAATACAGTTTATTTGAGGAATCCGGTCGGATCCCTCCAACCTGTCCTTCTCTGCATCACAGATATCGGTTGATAAAAATATATGAATTAAATAAATGACGGAATATAAATAACTGCAACCAATCAAACCATAACAACCAATTTGCATCCATCGCATCCAATCAACCAATTTATAATGTAAATTGTAGATTATATTTTTCTATGGATTTACCACATCACAGGACTCCAGAAGGTGTGAGAATTAACTCACCAGTGTTTATTCTAGTTGACGGTTGATGCGTTTGTTCTTTTTAATTTGAACCGAATGTTCAAAATTGTCCGAAATTTCAACTGTCTCCGATTAATACCCGGTCATCGCCATCGCGTAGGTCTCATCCCTACGATCGCAAAGGATCCAGTTTCGTTAAATTTCGTTAACGTGCCAACATGATATGAGTGTTCAAAGTTTAAACCAATTTTAGCTATATTTTAAATTAATAATTAACCAAAAAATTTACCTTAATTACCTACAGATCCACGTCAGCATAGCATTAAGCTCTCACGCGTTTTTGTTCTCCTGACCGTGAAAATCCTGATCCCTTCCTCCACAACGAAACCTATCAGCTCACCTTCTTTCTCCGACTGCCACGGCCACCACCGGCGTCCTGACACCAACCCGCCACCACCACTAGAACAGGGACTCCACCATCCCCCTTCGATACCAGCGCCGACCCCCAACACCGCTCCAGCTTGCTAGAGGACGATGCCAACCGAAACAGCTCCTGACTCCGATTTCACCGCCGCCTGACCCCTATAGGCCACCGGACCTCCACCGTGGTGACCGCCGCCCAACCCCGCGTCGACCCCCCTAGGCCGCGACCCCCACCTGAACTCAGGCCGCCGGAATTCCACTAAATCCGTTCGCCACTTCTGAAAACCGACCCAAAAACAATGTCTCCGTTCATCTCCCTCCACCGGCCAGCATAGGCCATATCAGACCCTCCGACCAGCGCCAAATCAAAGCCCTGCCTCTCCTCTTTCAATTCCCCCGGGTCTGGCCATCTGAAATCAACCACAGCTCCTCCATTTCTGAAAAGAACGAAAGTGGTTTTCTGCAATTTTCGTGAATTTCCGGCCACCACACTCGACGAAACCACCCCAAATTTTTACTGGAGCTTCCTCCAATCCCGATCTACAACTTTGCCTTTGGTCGCCATAGCAAATTCTCCACGGATCGAGATAAATAAATTTTTTTGTGATCGAGGACTTATGTGTAAAATTTCTGAATGGTGGCTAGGTTGTGAATGGGTTGGCTGATATTTTGGGGTTTATATAAGTGTAAAAATTATTATTTTAAGTCGACGCGATGAGCGATGTTGACTAACGATTTTTATATCGTACCTATCGCGATTTTAAACATCGTTTATTCGCTGTTGTGCTCACATACGAACCCAGTTCGAGATGTGAATGGACGGCGTAGTATAATTTGACAATACGGTCCTAATGGAACTTTTTTCGTAGAATTCCGAGTTCGTTTGCTCGAATGGCCCTCAGTCACGTTCAAATGGTCGTTTATATTTGTATTTTATTTTGCCACGCTCACAAATTAACACAGATTGACGTGCAGTTTGAAAATCTAGCAATTATTTTTTGTTACGGTCCCAACAAAATTTGTTTTGTTGAAAACAGAGGTCGTTTGAAGAAAGTCCCTTTTGTAACTGCCAATTTGGATTAAAATAAATTAATTTTAAAATACTTCAATATAAAATATATAAAATATTGCAGTTAGTCATATACGACCAGAATTTGATACAATATCAATAGAAAATATCCCGGGTTGAATTCCAAGCCAAATCGATATTCAAAATATTTAAAAACCCATTATTTTATATAAACACAGCGCTATATGTATATAAAGAAAATTCCATAGCGTTTTTTCCAAAATTTGATTTGGACATAAAATAAAATCTACACGACAAAAATTGGATTTTTCTCTCCCATTAGAATGATATCGTCAAACCGGTCTCGACGTATCTTGTTACGGGGAAATCTGACTTATTTTGAACCCGGTACGACCAGTTGAAGTTCAAAACGCCAAATCGCGAACTGCCGCGCCGCTGCAGCTCGTTATTTAATTAAATTATAAAGCATATCGCTCAACCGTCGTTAAATAAACGAAATCGTCGCTGTAAATTTAATATAACCAATATTTGACCAATTTAAATTGCCCGATCACAATATATGGCAAATTCTATATTTTCCCAAATATTCTGGAAATTAAAATATTATTTTATTATTTATTTAAATAATATATTCCAAATAAAATCGTTAAATTCGATCATTTAAATTCAAACCAATATTTTAAATAATTAAAATAATTAAAATATTCCAAATAAATAGGCAGAAAACATGGCTCGTTACATTATATTCAATCAAATTACATTACCTTAAAGGCTTCCTGAAAACCTTGTTGTATTCCATCTTATCTTCAATTTTCCATGTTGTCCAGCATAGAACCATTGCAGGTTTCATGTACGCAACCTGGTTATTATATAGAAGATAATTGTATTTTATTCTAGAATTTTGAATTTTTGACACTGTTATCTACTTGTTGCGTTGTATGGCCTTGACTTCGCACTAAGTATTATATATTAGCAAAAAAACAAATAAAATTGTTGTAAACATAAAACCTTGCAAATTTTATGGTATAAAAGGTTAGATGTCAAGCAATGATATATTGTACGCACTCTTTAATTAACTCCTAAACACTAACTGTAACCATGAATTATATACAACTATAGTGGTGTCAAAACACAAGCCACAATGATCCCAAATTCTTATTATATCCAATGTCATGATAAACCATTAAACAACCAAAATCTATTGAAAAAACCAAGTGTAGACAGTGGAGCTAGAAAATATTATATATTGAACATTTATTAAGTCTAACTACTACAAACCTCATGGCCTATGCAACGAATCAGACTAAATGTTGGTCCCATGTTATGCAATTTTAATTAGTCGTACTACATGATCAGTTTTACATCTTGGAATCTATCTATTGCCTTTTCCCCAGAACCTTAACATCCAACACAAGTCAATTTAAAAAGGGAATTTTCACTTAAAGGACTTATTTGTTCAGGATAATAAGTTTTAAGGACATCACTTATGAAATGTTAGTTTTAAGGACACTTTACATGAAAAAAGATTAAAAAAATATCGTTTCCAGTTATATATAAATAATGATAAAAGAATTTATCATTTTCCTGTATAACTTAAAAAGATAAATGAATTTATCTTTTTCCTGTAAATAGTCCTTAAAACTAATTATTCAGAAGTATCGTCCTTAAAACTTATTATACTGAAATAAAATGTACTTCAACCTTGAAAGAAAAAAAGAACAACGGAGGCAACATTAAAGAAAAGTTTTATTATTTCATAAGTGTAACGAAGATTGATATCAATTTTATAGAGTGGTATCCTCTATTCATAATAGTCTAAAGTAGAATAAATACTTCATCTCATATACAAAACAAAAGGAAAGATGTAAAAATAGGCAAGTGCAGGTGATCGTTGTACAGGCTATATGCGGTAATACTTGATATTGAAATATATTGTATACGCAAGCTTTCCTTTTATCACATCTTTCCTTTATTAGTGCAGTGATCGTTGCACAGGCTATATGCAGTAATACTTGATATTGAAATATATTGTACATGCAAGCTTTCCTTTTATCACGCCTTTCCTTTTGTCGTATCCATGCAAGCTTTTCTATTATCACATCTCTCCTTTATTATCACCCCTCAAATTAGGGTTAGGTTTACTGCCCTAATTTGTCGAGTAACATTCCATCTTTTACTTCATATTTGTTTGTAATTCTTCAATTCCAAGTGCTTCTCTGAATATATGAATTTTTTTAGCTGAGAGTGATTTTGCTAGCATGTCATTGCTCTGATAATAAGCTAGAATGTGATTCACTTGTAAATTCTTCTTTTAGACTTCCTATCGAACAAAATAAATGTCGATTTCTATATATTTAGTTCGATTATGCTGAATAGGATCTGCTGTCATATAAATTGTACTTAAATTGTCACACCAAATGATTGGATTCCTATTGGATGATAGTTTTAATTCCTTTAGTAGTGATTGTAACCATAAGATTTCAACTGTAGTGCTAGCCACACTCCTATATTATTCCCCTGTGCTTGAGATGGTTGTTTGCTTTTTAGAACACCAAGAAATAAGGCTTTCTCCTACATAAATGCAGTAACCTGAAATTGATTTTCTGTCATCTATATTTGTAGCCCAATCTGCATCTGAATAGGCTGTAATATTCAAACTTTTGCTGCCTTTTAATGATATGCCAAAGTTGATTGTAGCCTTTAAATATCTAAGTATTCATTTTACTGTTGTCCAATACTCACTTCTGGGTTCCTGCAAAAATTGAGAAACTTTGTAAACGTTGAAAGAGATGTAAGGTCGTGTTACAGTAGCATATTGTAACGCTCCTACAACACTCCTATATTGTTTAATGTTTAAAATAGCTCCCCCATGTTCTTTGATAAATGTTTATTTGATATCATAGGAGTGAGTTGTCCATTTATCTCATTCACGTTTGTTCTGTTCAGCAACTCTGTAATATACTTTCTTTGGCAAAGGTGAATTTCTTTGTCTGATTTTCTCTTAACTTCTATTCCAAGAAAATAGGATAATTCACTCAAGTCTTTTATTAAGAACTGAATGTTTTAGAAGTATGCTAATTTTCTAATTTTAGTTTCACTACTGCCGCTGATAATTAAATTATCCACATATACTAATATATAAGTAGTAGATGTTTCCCTGATTTTTGTGAATAATGATGTGCCTGATCTAGTATGAACATATCCTGGTGTTGTTAAGCTTGCCTTGAGTCTTTCAAACGATACTCTACAGGGCTTGCTTTAGTCTATAAATAGCTCTATTTAATCTGCATACAAGTGTTGGATCCTATATTTACCCTTATGGTTGTTGCATGAATATTTCTTCATGTAGATTCCAAATTAAAAATGCATTGTTAACATCTAACTGCTTGATTTCCAATTGTTGCTCAAGGCTATGGTCAATATAAGTCTGATAGTTGAGGGTTTCACAACTGGTGAAAAGGTTTCATTGTAGTCAAAACCAAATTCTTGTGTGAACCCCTTTGCAACCAGTCTTGCCTTGTATCTGTTAATGGATCCATCTGGATTCTTTTTCAGTTTGTATACCCACTGCACCCAATTATATTCTTATTTTTTGGTGGGTTTACAAGTTCCCATGCATTGTTATTCATCAGTGCTTGATATTCTTCATCCATTTCTTTTCTCCACTCTGTATATTCATCTGCTTGTTGATAATTGTTTGGTTCTTCTTCATTAACTACTGCAGTGTAAACTTTGTTTAAATATGCCTCTTTTGACCTGGTTATCATTGGATGTCTAGTTTGAGGTTGTGGTTGTTGAGGTGGTAAGTCATTTTATCTGCCACTGATAGATTGATTATTGTCATTGCTGGTCTTCTCTCTCATTGCTTCTAATTGTCTGTAATCTGATCTTGTAGGTAATTGAATGGTGTGGCTAGTTTTCTCTAGTAGATCATCACCAGTTTCATCATTACTGTGGTGGCCTTCAAAGTCACTACTAGCAACCTTTTCATCATTCTCTCGTTGCCACATGTCATTGATATTGTGCAGATCAGGTATATTAACCTTTGGATTATATATTTTGGTTGTGGTTTGTATATCTAATGTAACACCCCACATCCGTTAGTGTCACTCACAAAGGGAATGCACTAAGTTCTGTGGAGTATTTAGGGTAAAAGATGCAGATAAATTACAAGACAGACAGAAATTAAACAGCGGAAAATAAAACTTTGCTTTATTGATAAAATAGTTTGTACAATGGTTTCTTTACAATATCAGAGCATCATCTGTCTTACAAAATAAAGAAGCATAAAAACAGCATTTATATTCCTCAATTTTAGCAAGAGCCAGCCATAGCATCTGAAAAGAGAATCCAAGCAAACTTCGACAAATCTTCAAGCTGGGAAAGAGTGGCAGTCCAACTTAACCTGAGCTAAACTATTCCCTCCTTTACTACCTGGGGGGGAAACGGAAGAAAAGAAGACGAAAGAAAAACAGAGTCAGACATAAAGCCTGAGTAAGTTCAGTAACTTCTAGCATGTGAACATGGAAAAACAAAACGACATGAATTAACTGAATACAAGATTACACCATGACGATATGGTCAACAAGATTAGACAAGGTAGTCACAAGATATGCTAAGATAAGATAAACTGGATACGCTCTAATACTTTCGCCGCTTCGCTATTTCCTTGTTATACTAGTTTCTATATCTCTGCACCACCTAACTAGTGTCCCAACTAGTAACGATAACGTGATCCCAATCCCTGTATTTTCCCTTGCCTTCGAGCATCCATTTATTATTTATTACCTAGATCTAATCTAGGGTTTTCTATCCAGTGCTTTCTAGATTCAACTAGAGTTTTACGCTGTCTGCTGAACGCTTCTCGGATTCAGGATTTATGCCACCTAGTTCAACTAGGGATTATGCTACCTGTCGAACGATGCCCCCAAGTCTAGGACACACTACCTAGAGTGGTATATGTTCCTAGATTTCCCCACGCATGTATCGCGAATCGTTATCACTTGTCTAGATGCACATGTCCTGTAATGTGCGGTCCGAGTCCTGTGACAGGGCAAATCAAGGAATACAGAACTCGGTCGGGAACTTTCAGATATCTGCCGATGCAGATGCTAAGGTCTGTTTTTATTCCAGTGGCTATGGTCCCACTTGACCCCTCTCTCAACTAATGAAAGGCACACCTTGAAAAATGAGAACTATACGCCGGCCCCCTATGCCCCACTGTCCTATGGCCATCCGCAACCATAACTAGATAGCAAGTATATGGTCTTTTGGAGTTCTCCGCCTTTCCGCTTCACGTATCTCGATTGACTCAAGATGGATGGTAGACGACGAGTCGCTATCACAGGGCTACCGTTTGCTCGCCGAATCACGCCGGTCCATCCTAGTCTTTAGGTTGCCATGTATTGCAACCAAGGCATAATCCTGGTTCTTCTACGCAGACCTTAACCTCTGTGGGCCCAGGCGGATCATCTGCAGCCTCACAGAGGGATACCAAGAGTAGCCTCACGTCCGCTCGAAGCCTCGGGCTTCGTAACCCAATCCGTTGGAGCCTTTTTTTTAAATCAGACGGCCGTTGGAGCCTTGTTTTTAAATCAGACGGACGTTCGCTCCTCCTCGTGTTATAATAAGAATTATTACTTAGATTTGTCAACTAAGGTTTACCACTTAGTTTCCCGAATCGTTGTTTTCTTAACTAAGGTTTACTACTTAGTTCTCTTTCCCGTCAACTCGGATTGGTTAAGTGTCATTAGTCAATTCCAGCTAACTTAACCCCCTTCATTTATCCTGTTAAACTGGTTAAGTGTTATCAGTAATTCGTGTTGACTTAACCCTACCACAAACAAAGTTATATTGGTTAAGTATTCCTTATTACTTAACCCTACCCATTCATCCTGTATTGGTTAAGTGTTCCTTTTAACTTAACCTTGCCCATCTGTTTTAACTAACATGTTATTAATGGTTAAGTATTATCCTTTCGTGTTTTAGACTTAACCCTATTCCTTTATCTCAATCCGATGGTTAAGTGTTCAAGTTTACTTAACCCTATAGTCTAGCCCAGCTAACATATCAAATTGGCTAAGTGTATTAGATTTTACTTAACCCCAACCTCTAGTCTAGTTAACATGTTAATTTGGTTAAGTGTATTAACTTTACTTAACCCCAACTTCTAGTCTAGTTAACATGTTAATTTGGCTAAGTGTATTAACTTTACTTAACCCCAACCTCTAGTCTAGTTAACATGTTAATTTGGCTAAGTGTATTAACCTTACTTAACCCCTACAAATCTTGTCTTGCTACCTTGAGTTTGGTTAAGTGTCTCTATGGACTTATCCCTCCCATCCTAGCTTAACTGTGTTAAGTTGGTTAAGTGTTCCTATGGACTTAACCCTCCCATTCTAGCTTAATTGTATGAACCTAACCCCACCTACCAGACTTGTTATCATGTTGAATTGGTTAAGTGTCTTAGTTAACTTAACCCTAGTATTCTTGTTCTAGCTTTAACAAAATAGATCAAAGCCGCTGCCACTCACATTAGACAGATATCGTTGCGATTACTGGATGTGCTGGTTGGTTCCGGGCAGGTTTACATCGCAACTCAGTCTAACCTCGGGTTAGGCATATTCGTGTTTTCTAAGTTCAAAGGGTTTTGATTAATTTTCAAATCAGGTTTTGAAAGTAACCATCTCGTCCGTCGGATCAGTTAGGGATAGCCAGGGAGAGCAGGAAACTTGTATTTTCCAAACTCAAGCCTAGACACTATCCTCTCTGTCACCCTAGAACTTTCTGGTGTGTTATTAAAAGAGATGTCGTTAAGAAACCTTTAATTTGTCTAAATTTGCCTTTCCTCATTTAGGACAAATTCTATAAGTAAATCAATCCTAATTTACTTATTTCCCAATTACTCTTTTAATGTAAATTGTCTACATTTATTTCTATGGCCCATTTCCCCCTCTAAATCATATTTATGCTTTTTGGTATGTAAACTATACCAAATTAAGTGTCACTAACCATGATTTTGCTAAACTTGCCAATTACTCCCAATTATGGCCAATTTCAAAATTATGTTAATATACTTACCGTGCCAAATTAGCTAATCCAATTCCGATTCAACAATTCTAATTCATGTCAAACTAGACTTATTACTCTAGTTCACTATTCATGTAAATGCTAGATTTACACGTCGATACTAGATTTTGGTTACACAATCTATAATTCATATCAAATTTACCCAATTTGCATTTCTATGAACATGCCATAATACATGTTCCCAATTTATGTCAATTTCCTAGTTTATAACTATGTTTTTAGTAAATTTCATATTTTGCCCAAATCGTATTCCCACCGTTCGTATAATCGTAATTCAATCTAGATTATAGATAAATCTAGATTCGTAGAAAATAGGGAATGAACCAAAGATGCTAGGCAAAAGATAGAAATAACAACTGGCATAAAAAGGGTTGCATAACGATGTCGGTTCAAGAACATGGGTAGACCTAACTTAATAGGTAAATTCCCAAGGTCTAAAACCAAAAGAAAACCAAGAACAGACAGAATAGAGACGTAGGTTCAAGAACATGGGTAGACCTAAATTAATAGGTAAATTCCCAAGGTCTAAAACCATAGAAACCAAGAATAGACAGAATAGTAAATCAGGTTTAGACCCAATTTCACAGTCAAAAACTGAAGCAACACTTTCCTAGTCATGAATCATAGGTGTTTAGTCACAATTGTCCTTGTTATGTCATAGGCAATAGTTTATGTTTCCTAATCAAAGGCATAGGCTTAGTCAGGGAAATAATTCTCATAGTCACAGTCATAGTCATAGGCAATGTCCGTAGTCAGAGGCAATGTTCATAGTCATAGGCAAATGTTCATAGTCATAGGCATATGGTTTAAGGTCCATAGTTTCATAGTCACGGTCTTATTTGTCCTCGAATCATAACAGTTCTTAGTTAGGTTCAAGAGTATAGGCACTGATTCGAATAGAGAGAGAGAGAGAGAGATTTGACATATTCTTTTATTCCTTTAATTTCATGTCACGAACAGAGAAAAACGTTCAAATCTAGAAATAACTGACTTACAGAGATTTCGACTAGAAAAGAAAGATGGTGTTGCTATGATAGCCTTTGATTCTTCACTTGAAATCCTAGCCTGACTTGAACCTCTTCTTGAAAGTCTTTTAGCAGCATCTCCTCGTCTTGATTTATTTTATATATATTATTCTATCTATATTTTAATTAAGAAGAGGAGAAGAAGCCATGTTCACTAAGAATCTTTGCAGCATAAGGGTAGAGGAGAATTGTGAATAGAGAAGAAGACTAGGGCTGTTTATATAGTGTAGAAGTCAACGAATCTGGTCAGAATGGCGTCCGGATACAGAGGAATGAACCAGGTGCAGAAAACTGGAAATAAACGGGGGGGGTCGACCCCCAGGTCGACTACCCAGTCGACCTGGGTGCCTTGGGAGGGAATTTTCCCGCACAGCCAAATCTGGTTCTGATTTGAATTTCGAATTCGCTTTTCTGACCTGTTTTGAAATTTAAACTTCGCTGAAACTTCCGAAGGCCATATCTTCCTCATACGTACTCCGTTTTAAGCAAACTCGGACTCGTTTTCATGCAGAATTCTAAGACGAACGCAATGGCGCAGCCCGTTTCCCTTGATTTTGATTTTAACTTATAATTCTGCCTTTATTTGTGAATCTTAGTGTTACAGAATCACAGGGTGTTACATTCTTCCCCACTTAAAAAGGATTTCGTCCCCGAAATCTTCAAGTTAGGAAGAATGTGTCCTACCATCCAATAACCATCTACTCAACCATTCAATCATAGGCATTCATTGTCCTTAAAAGATTTCTAATGCTTTCATGTTCATATGCATAGTGTGTGTATATGTCTTTATCTAATGCAAAATCAGGCGGTCTACTGATTCAGTCGACCTCCTTAATGCGAATCATGTCAGTGCCATGCGTCTAACCATGTATGCAAGTATCCTTAGTTATGTAAACACTACATGCGTGCATAGCCATTCATCCATATGCAACATCCATATGATAACATATCAAGTTCATCTTACAAACAAATACATATCTGTATATGCAATATGAAAGCGTCCGAACTGATCTAGTGTCTAATACGTATGCATATGCATTCACGAGCAACCATTTGCAACCACTTGCAACCATCAACCATAACATGTTTCAAACACATGTTTACATTCATTGGCTTCTACCTAAGGATCGAAGATACGACCTAGAGGATATACTTTGGAAAGAGAGAAACAATTATGCGTAAAGCTCCTACAAAAAGAAAATCAAGGATGCACCCTTAAGGAAAAGGGTATGTTGCTAGTATCTAGCCTTCTTGAGCTTTCCTCCACTGTATCATAACTAAATTTTACTTCACGATTGTGAAGTTTCCGATCTCCATTTCCAAAATAAACAGATGTTAATCACGGTAGCAAGTGTACATACCAAGATGGCTTGAGGTCTCTCCTCTTAGCTTATCCATCACACCATAACTATGAGAGTCAAAAGATCACTCCGTACTTTTTAGAGTGCCTGCCACAACTATTCATCTCTCACGCAAACCATCCTAGTTGAACTCGACATTCCTCAAGTACAAGCCCCAAAGGCCTAAACCAATATCAGACAAGCACCCAAGGAATATCTCCTCCGAATTTAGACGATCCACGTGAGATGATATAAGCAAACTCGATAGCTATTCTCAAATCCCTACTAACCAAAAATAAACTGGTCGGACCACCAATTGGATTTGAGACTCTAGTGGGATCTTTCTACTATACAAGTACTATGGTGCAGAGACTCAACTATGGAAGTGGATATGAACAAATGTGAAGCGCTAAAACCAAAGGAAAGAGTGCGGACAGCAAAACTAGACGCTTCCATCAGAACTTTACTACCTTTCTCCTAGGTATGCTTGGTGGTGAAAGTATGTACTTGCCCTTCTGAAAATCTTGTTCCTCGTCCTTGCCCTTGTCCTTAATTATATACCCTATCATATCCTAGTAAAGACACTTCCTCTTGTCTTAGGTTTTATAATTCCTTCCTCCTTCGTGAGCTAAATCTACATCCATGAATTCCTCATCCTCTTCCGTGTGTAGTCATGTTGAAAAATCTCTCGAAAGCTGCTTCCATCGTATAGAAAACCCTACAAAGCTTGAAAGAAAACTGGCCGTAGGTGAAACAACTACGGCTATGGATGGAAGTCGGGCACTACTTCGCCCTTCGATGAGGTTACCTCCCAGAAAGCCAGGAGCCCCAGAGACTCAAGAAAGAAGGAGATAAGAATTCAAACAGAGGAAGTGTGTATGGCTTTGGGGAATATGCCTTTAAAACCAATCTTTTCTTTTTGAAAATGCTTCTTTTAAAACCGTTTTGAAAATAATTTTTCAAATCCTTTATCTGATCCGGTAACCTTCAGCTCTGATACCACGTGTAACACCCCACATCCGTTAGTGTCACTCACAAAGGGAATGCACTAAGTTCTGTGGAGTATTTAGGGTAAAAGATGCAGATAAATTACAAGACAGACAGAAATTAAACAGCGGAAAATAAAACTTTGCTTTATTGATAAAATAGTTTGTACAATGTTTTCTTTACAATATCAGAGCATCATCTGTCTTACAAAATAAAGAAGCATAAAAACAACATTTATATTCCCTGATTTTAGCAAGAGCCGGCCATAGCATCTGAAAAGAGAATCCAAGCAAACTTCGACAAATCTTCAAGCTGGGAAAGAGTGGCAGTCCAACTTAACCTGAGCTAAACTATTCCCTCCTTTACTACCTAGGGGGGAAACGGAAGAAAAGAAGACGAAAGAAAAACAGAGTCAGATATAAAGCCTGAGTAAGTTCAGTAACTTCTAGCATGTGAACATGGAAAAACAAAACGACATGAATTAACTGAATACAAGATTACACCATGACGATATGGTCAACAAGATTAGACAAGGTAGTCACAAGATATGCTAAGATAAGATAAACTGGATACGCTCTAATACTTTCGCCGCTTCGATATTTCCTTGTTATACTAGTTTCTATATCTCTGCACCACCTAACTAGTGTCCCAACTAGTAACGATAACGTGATCCCAATCCCTGTATTTTCCCTTGCCTTCGAGCATCCATTTATTATTTATTACCTAGATCTAATCTAGGGTTTTCTATCCAGTGCTTTCTAGATTCAACTAGAGTTTTACGCTGTCTGCTGAATGCTTCTCGGATTCAGGATTTATGCCACCTAGTTCAACTAGGGATTATGCTACCTGTCGAACGATGCCCCCCAAGTCTAGGACACACTACCTAGAGTGGTATATGTTCCTAGATTTCCCCACGCATGTATCGCGAATCGTTATCGCTTGTCTAGATGCACATGTCCTGTAATGTGCGGTCCGAGTCCTATGACAGGGCAAATCAAGGAATACAGAACTCGGTCGGGAGCTTTCAGATATCTGTCGATGCAGATGCTAAGGTCTGTTTTTATTCCAGTGGCTATGGTCCCACTTGACCCCTCCCTCAAATAATGAAAGGCACACCTTGAAAAATGAGAACTATACGCCGGCCCCCTATGCCCCACTGTCCTATGGCCATCCGCAACCATAACTAGATAGCAAGTATATGGTCTTTTGGAGTTCTCCGCCTTTCCGCTTCACATATCTCGATTGACTCAAGATGGATGGTAGACGACGAGTCGCTATCACAGGGCTACCGTTTGCTCGCCGAATCACGCCGGTTCATCCTAGTCTTTAGGTTGCCATGTATTGCAACCAAGGCATACCCCTGGTTCTTCTACGCTGACCTTAACCTCTGTGGGCCCAGGCGGATCATCTGCAGCCTCACAGAGGGATACCAAGAGTACCCTCACGTCCCCTCGAAGCCTCGGGCTTCGTAACCCAATCCGTTGGAGCCTTCTTTTTAAATCAGACGGACGTTCGCTCCTCCTCGTGTTATAATAAGAATTACTACTTAGTTTTGTCAACTAAGGTTTACCACTTAGTTTCCAGAATCGTTGTTTTCTTAACTAAGGTTTACTACTTAGTTCTCTTTCCCTTCAACTCGGATTGGTTAAGTGTCATTAGTCAATTCCAGCTAACTTAACCCCCTTCATTTATCCTGTTAAACTGGTTAAGTGTTATCAGTAATTCGTGTTGACTTAACCCTACCACAAACCAAGTTATATTGATTAAGTATTCCTTATTACTTAACCCTACCCATTCATCCTGTATTGGTTAAGTGTTCCTTTTAACTTAACCTTGCCCGTCTGTTTTAACTAACATGCTATTAATGGTTAAGTATTATCCCTTCGTGTTTTAGACTTAACCCTATTCCTTTATCTCAATCCGATGGTTAAGTGTTCAAGTTTACTTAACCCTACAGTCTAGCCCAGCTAACATATCAAATTGGCTAAGTGTATTAGATTTTACTTAACCCCAACCTCTAGTCTAGTTAACATGTTAATTTGGCTAAGTGTATTAACTTTACTTAACTCCAACTTCTAGTCTAGTTAACATGTTAATTTGGCTAAGTGTATTAACTTTACTTAACCCCAACCTCTAGTCTAGTTAACATGTTAATTTGGCTAAGTGTATTAACCTTACTTAACCCCTACAAATCTTGTCTTGCTACCTTGAGTTTGGTTAAGTGTCTCTATGGACTTAGCCCTCCCATCCTAGCTTAACTGTGTTAAGTTAGTTAAGTGTTCCTATGGACTTAACCCTCCCATTCTAGCTTAATTGTATGAACCTAACCCCACCTGCCAGTCTTGTTATCATGTTGAATTGGTTAAGTGTCTTAGTTAACTTAACCCTAGTATTCTTGTTCTAGCTTTAACAAAATAGATTAAAGCCGCTACCACTCACATTAGACAGATATCGTTGCGATTACTAGATGTGCTGGTTGGTTCCGGGCAGGTTTACATCGCAACTCAGTCTAACCTCGGGTTAGGCATATTCGTGTTTTCTAAGTTCAAAGGGTTTTGATTAATTTTCAAATCAGGTTTTGAAAGTAACCATCTCGTCTGTCGGATCAGTTAGGGATAGCCAGGGAGAGCAGGAAACTTGTATTTTCCAAACTCAAGCCTAAACACTATCCTCTCTGTCACCCTAGAACTTTCTGATGTGTTATTAAAAGAGATGTCGTTAAGAAACCTTTAATTTGTCTAAATTTTCCTTTCCTCATTTAGGACAAATTCTATAAGTAAATCAATCCTAATTTACTTATTTCCCAATTACTCTTTTAATGTAAATTGTCTACATTTATTTCTATGGCCCATTTCCCCCTCTAAATCATATTTATGCTTTTTGGTATGTAAACTATACCAAATTAAATGTCACTAACCATGATTTTGCTAAACCTGCCAATTACTCCCAATTATGGCCAATTTCAAATTTATGTTAATATACTTACCGTGCCAAATTAGCTAATCCAATTCCGATTCAACAATTCTAATTCATGTCAAACTAGACTTATTACTCTAGTTCACTATTCATGTAAATGCTAGATTTACACGTCGATACTAGATTCTGGTTACACAATCTATAATTCATATCAAATTTACCCAATTTGCATTTCTATGAACATGCCATAATACATGTTCCCAATTTATGCCAATTTCCTAGTTTATAACTATGTTTCGAGTAAATTTCATATTTTGCCCAAATCGTATTCCCACCGTTCGTATAATCGTAATTCAATCTAGATTATAGATAAATCTAGATTCATAGAAAATAGGGAATGAACCAAAGATGCTAGGCAAAAGATAGACATAATAACTGGCATAAAAAGGGTTGCATAACGATGTCGGTTCAAGAACATGGGTAGACCTAACTTAATAGGTAAATTCCCAAGGTCTAAAACCAAAAGAAAACCAAGAACAGACAAAATAGAGACGTAGGTTCAAGAACATGGGTAGACCTAACTTAATAGGTAAATTCCCAAGGTCTAAAACCATAGAAACCAAGAATAGACAGAATAGTAAATCAGGTTTAGACCCAATTTCACAGTCAAAAACTGAAGCAACACTTTCCTAGTCATGAATCATAGGTGTTTAGTCACAATTGTCCTTGTTATGTCATAGGCAATAGTTTATGTTTCCTAATCAAAGGCATAGGCTTAGTCAAGGAAATAATTCTCATAGTCACAGGCATAGTCATAGGCAATGTCCGTAGTCATAGGCAATGTTCATAGTCATAGGCAAATGTTCATAGTCATAGGCATATGGTTTAAGGTCCGTAGTTTCATAGTCACGGTCTTATTTGTCCTCGAATCATAACAGTTCTTAGTTAGGTTCAAGAGTATAGGCACTGATTCGAATAGAGAGAGAGAGAGATTTGGCATATTCTTTTATTCGTTTAATTTCATGTCATGAACAGAGAAAAACGTTCAAATCTAGAAATAACTGACTTACAGAGATTTAGATTAGAAAAGAAAGATGGCGTTGCTATGATAGCCTTTGATTCTTCACTTGAAATCCTAGCCTGACTTGAACCTCTTCTTGAAAGTCTTTTAGCAGCATCTCCTCGTCTTGATTTATTTTATATATATTATTCTATTTATATTTTAATTAAGAAGAGGAGAAGAATCCAAGTTCACTAAGAATCTTTACAGCATAAGGGTAGAGGAGAATTGTGAATAGAGAAGAAGACTAGGGTTGTTTATATAGTGTAGAAGTCAACGAATCTGGTCAGAATGGCGTCCGAATACAGAGGAATGAACCAGGTGCAGAAAACTGGAAAAAAACAGGGGGGGGTCGACCCCCAGATCGACTACCCAGTCGACCTGGGTGACTACCCAGTCGACCTGGGTGCCTTGGGCGGGAATTTTCCCGCCCAGCCAAATCTGGTTCTGATTTGAATTTCGAATTCGCTTTTCTGACCTGTTTTGAAATTTAAACTTCGCTGAAACTTCCGGAGGCCATATCTTCCTCATACGGACTCCATTTTATGCAAACTTGGACTCATTTTCATGCAGAATTCCGAGACGAACTCAATGGCGCAGCCTGTTTCCCTTGATTTTGATTTGAACTTATAATTCTGCCTTGATTTGTGAATCTTAGTGTTACAGAATCACGGTGTGAAAACCCGTAACTTCCCCGTAAAGGAAAGCGGCGGATAGTTCGAGAACAAGCCACAACAGAATGCATACAAAAGAACATTTCATTGTATATTACAACAATGCATCAGATTACAAGAATATACAGAGTATAAATGAATATTACACAGAAATATCAGAGATTTAAATTACATTTAAATACATAGCAGCGGAAAATAATACAATACACAACTAGAAGAGATATACGGATACAAAGCTTTCCGGATATCGTTCCAGCTGTAAACCAGGATCCTGTGAATATAAATCTGCAAAACCGAAACTACTAGCTACCCGTGTCAAAATAAGGGCACCCAGAGTTTAGGTTAAAACAATAAACTCTAGGTCAGTCATGTGACTGGTGTGAGAACTAAAACAGTTATTAATCTTTATTTTAAATCATTAGGTAAATCAAGGGACCACGCCGTATAACACGGAACGGGTTTCCTCCCAAGAATACCAGTGCATAAAACAAACAGCGCAATGCTAAATAAAGAAAAATGAAGCTGTTATAAGACCCAGGTCCCATCACACAATGCAACGCAGCCGAGGATAGGGTTTTCCCTTATAACAGCTAAAGAATGCTTGATACGGTTAAAACAAATCGTTTGATACTATTATAAGTGCATAGTGTATAAAACAACTTCAAATCATAAGTATCAATCATAGGCGACATGAGCGTCCCATGCCACTATGTCGCCATATATAGGTTTACAAATAAAACCGCAAAGTCACGTATTTGGAAATTGGGTTTCCATCTATGAACCGAGGCAAAAGATAGTCCTCAACCGATTCGAGACTGCCTAGCCCGAGTCTCAGGATCAGAGCTCGAGTGACCCTAGGAGCGACAGGGCCGGTCCACCCATGTGGATTAAAATGCCTGAACACTACGTTTCCCCGCCCTTTGGGGCGTAAATGAGCCAACTAAATGACTCCATCGGTTCGAGAACGACCGATCAATCCGAGGCGCCTCGCAACAGCAACAACCACATAAGTCAAACTCGTCAGGGCGTGTAAAACCACTGACGCCACTTTTTAGCTAGAAGGAAACGCATGCCCTCCCTGAGGTCCGTCTCCCTTTTTGGTTCATACCGGGTGTGAAACTCGCGAAGTAAACGTTACACAAAGCTACGCCACAAAAGCCGTGCTTTGATCATCACCACAAGACTTTGCTTTTCAACAGAAGCCTTGATCAATTGCCACTTAGGCATGCCACACAGGCAATTCACTCCATGCGTTTGATATCCATCAATATATAACCCCTGAGCTCATACGTCTCAGAGAAGGGCGTTAAGCAAAAGAATAAATTCTCCGCCGCCAAACAGATATATATTTAATAGAGATCAATCACACGGACTAAAATCCAATGTCAGACACACAGTCCATTTACAAGTCCGTTCTGGGTCTGAACGAAACCGGAGGCACCTAGTACCCCGCATATCCATCGATCTCCAAGTACGTCTGGACGATCACCAACTGTTTCCATCTTCTTGGGTGTACAGCCCAATCAAGATCGTCAGTAATCACCCAAACGACGTGAAGACTTCCGGTCTTCGACCATCGTCTTCATCTTCGACTTATCGTCGTATCAGTTATTCGGAATGGGATAAACCCGGTCTTCCCGAATAACTCGCGTATATTTTAAATAAGTGTTACACGAACACAACATACGCCTCATTCCAATTTATCAGTCACTAACCGTAAATTAATCAAGAGAATAATTCCCCAAATATTAACCCCGAAGGCCGAAACCAACATCAGATCAATATCCAGAAAACCATTCTGCTTGGCTAACCGACAGTTAGTTTCTAAATTTCACATTTATAGGGAAAGGTTCCCATTAATTTTATCCAAGATAAATTCCTTGAATTTATTCTCTAATCTTCCTTTGAATTTCGATTCAACTAGTCGGAATTAGCGAACCTTACCGTAGTAATCATTGGTTTTAATTTCCCAATCCCAACCTATTCATCCCATGAAGTAAAACTGGTAATACTTCATACCTAACACCACGGTGTTATCGGTAAATTCAATTACCATTTCACGTTCAAATCTAATTAAAGATTTAGCTATCGCCTGGAGCAAAACTGGTGGTACTCCATTTTCGATCTTTTCAATCTAATTAAAGATTCATTAAAACTCCACTTAGTTTTAATCTTTAACTGGGTTAAAGAATCAGTGTCATTTAAAAACACAGTTCACGATAAACCCAAAATCACATTCATTAATTATTGGGTTAAAGAACGAGTGTTGTTTAAAACACTGTTCACGATAAACCCAAAAATCAATATCAATTCAATTCCAATTAAATATTATTTAATTGGTACACTTCATTAAATCTAAATAAAAAGATTTAATCTTTTCTCAACTGGGTTCAAGGACAGTGTTAGTGAAGACACCATTCACGACAAACCCAAATCACATTTGATATTCAATACAAGGTTCTGAATAGAAAATATATCGGCTTATATTCAATATCAAATTCTACGATTAACAAATGTCGTATTGGAAATAACGATATAAATATATATCTTTCAAATTTCCATAACAACATCCGTATAATCACGAATTCCAACATCGAAATATTCCGAAGACAATTTCGATTCAAATCCACTCCAATGCAATCATTGGAAATTCTGGTTATTTTTAAAACCCTTTCGAATTCAATTTATTTATTTAAAAATAAATAGAATTATAATTCTAGTTCAAAACTAGTTTACTTCGATAAAAATCTATTTTTATCTTTTCAAATATGGAGTTTTTCATCCCAATTCTTCTCAAATCATTTCTTATGATTTTACACGAATTATTACTATTTTTAATAATTTTATCAAGGCCCGTACAGTCGATTTCCATCAACGGCCATCGAACTGCACTTACAGCGACCTTTTTCGAATTTGATTTGGACGTATCTCCAAATCCAACCGTTAGATTTCAAATTTCTAACATCCGTTAGAAAGCTCTTTTCGATACGAACCCAACGGTTCCGGTTTTAGGAGAATCCGACGGTCGGATCTCCCGTAATGTCCGTTTGAAATAAATGGTCGAAATTCACGAACTGCCGCGGCGCGGCGCGTTCTATTCAGGCCATTATATAATATATATAATATATATTTCGTCGATTCATATTTAAAACGAATTATATAAATAGTTTTAAAATTCGTTTCAAAAGCAATTTCAACTTCCATTTCAATTCAAATCAAAATTGAATTCTTCTTTATAAATTCGTTTTAAAATTCATTTCTATTCAATTCAAATTTCAATTTGAATTCATTTCAATTCGCTTTCAATTCAATTTGAATTCGTTTTCAATTCAATTCATTTCGAAATCGATTTTCATTTCGAAATCGTTTTCAATTCAATTCATTTCGAAATCGTTTTCAATTCAATTCATTTCGAAATCGTTTTCAATTCAATTCATTTCGAAATCGTTTTCAATTCAATTCATTTCGAAATCGTTTTCAATTCAATTCATTTCGAAATCGTTTTCAATTCAATTCATTTCGAAATCGTTTTCAATTCAATTCATTTCGAAATCGTTTTCAATTCAATTCATTTCGAAATCGTTTTCAATTCATTTCGAAATCGTTTTCAATTCAATTCATTTCGAAATCGTTTTCAATTCAATTCATTTCGAAATCGTTTTCAATTCAATTCATTTCGAAATCGTTTTCAATTCAATTCATTTCAAAATGAATAAAATCGATATAAATATCGTTCACGTCAAAATGGCGTCAATCTAATCAACATGGCTTCATAAATTTCTATTTTCAAATATTCTATTCAACAAATGAATATTTATTTTTGTCGACACACGACTAATCTCAACGAATGAGTACTGTCCACGTGTGACTATTTTTGTTAAATTATTTCGTTCAACACATGACTAATCTCAACGGATGAGTATAGTCAACACATGAACCTTTTTTTATATTGATAAAGATGTAAATTTTATTACTAAAATATTTCGTTCAACACATGACCAATCTCAATGGATGAGTACTGTCAACACATGAACCTTTATTTTATATTATTCTTTATTTTCTAAATTGGAATGAGGCCCAATCAATCACCATATAATGTTGATTATATGGATTTTCATACATTACACACATATAATAGCATTGCAAAATAATCAACCATCAACCAAAGTGCACTACACTGTATAAGCATCAAATATAGATATCTAACGCTTATAACAGCCTGTCAATCCATCGATCGACATATTTAATCAATCAGGATGAGTGAACTTCAAATTTCATCCCAACACCCGTGTGGGGTTTCAAACAATCAAACACAGATTTTATTTGTGCAGTTGGGCGATGTGTAAAATTTATCGACCCAATCAATGTCCTTCAAATAGGTGTACATAAACAAACCGTCTGGTTTGTAAACGAATATTTATTTATTCACATTCACGTTAAAAATTATATTTTTAACGATAAAACATTTTATTCCAACATATGAATTTCTATTCAGTTCATTCTTTAAATAAAATGATATTTTTATTTATCTAACTTATTTTAGAAAATTTCGGCGGCATAACGGCACGATACTAGAAACGGGACGAGGCCTAGCCTTATCCCCGGTCTAGTGAAGGCCCACGCCATTCACACATCAATCAAATCAATTTCATTTCACCAAACAATTCAATTTCAATCAAATAATCTAACTAATTTTATGCAACCAAACAAACAAGTCCATGGTCTGTGGACGGTTGTGTCGGGTGCTACTAAGCACCGTCTGCATCCTAGTGTATATATATAACTAGAAAAAGAAATTGAAAGGTGAGAAATTCTCACCAAAAGCTATCCAATACCACGACTCTTCTTTTGCAAAAACCTTCGTTGTTCTCGCCTTTTTGTCGCTTTCGTTGTCCGTATTCACTACATATGTAAAAATCGAATTTTTACTATGCTATTCAATATATAAAGATCGAATTTTTCTTCGCTATTTAATATATAAAAATCGAATTTTTTACTTCGATGTTCAATATAGAAAAATCACACTTTTACTTCGATGTTCAATATATAAAAATCAAAGGTTTATATATTTCAAAAACAATGTTCTTTATATTTTCTAATGTTATAAATCGTATCTTTTATAATTGAACATCGTATATTTTTATATATTATAAAAATCATTTCTAAAATTAATAATATATTTAAAAACCATATTTTTATTATAATCTTCAAGAAAAACTGATTTTTATAATTTAAAAACTAACTACTTTAAATAAATATCAGTAAATAACTGAATAAAATAAATAAATTACTTACAGTGTTTCTTTTCAGGGGGGGCGGGAGTTTACTGCGCTGAGGTGGCAGTTGGGGACTTGGGGCGTCGGCACAAGGCTGAGGAGGAAGGGCTAAGGGGGATCGGTGGTTCTGGTGGTGGCGGTAGGGTGTTGAAGGGTGCGGCGTCGGTTGTTTTCACGAGGGGGGGAAAGCAGGGAGGAAAGAGGAGTGGAGCGAGAGGGAAGCAGTCGGTGGGGGGGTCGTCGTTCGTTTGAAGGGGATAGAGGAGGAGCTGACGGGGTTTCAAATCGGAAGGGGGTAGGGAAGGGAGGCGATGGAGGATCGAGGGGGGGTCTGGCGACGGTGGGCGGCGTGCTTCCAGCGGCGGCTACGTCGTTTTTTTCTTTTTCTTTTTATTATCTGTCGATTTTAAAACGAGTAGGGGGGCCAGAAGGGTTAAAGGGGAGGAGGGAGAATATATTATTATTATATTTTATTTTATTTTAATTTGTAAAAAGTTGACTTTTACATACGACCCCTAAACGAGGCCCACCGCCTGTCGTCCATAGCGTTTTACCCCCATTCCGAACACAATGGGATATGTATCGCAAGCTGATGTGATCGTTTCGATTAGTTTCCGTTAAATTTACATTTAAATCACTATATTGAATTTTAAACGTTCATTTCAAATTACCGGGGTCGCATACTAACTCTAAAAATTCTCGAAAAATATTTTCTAGGTTCGTATTGACGATACGGTCCTAACAAAACTAGTTTCGACGAATTCTGAGACCGTTAGAAAAATGCCCATTTTCCAGTCGATTAAAATCAACTGAAACTGGTCAAACGCGTTTTCTTTTGCCACGCTCACATATTGATTCGAAAAATTATGAAAATTGAAATCTAGCAATAATTTAACATCACGGATCCAACAAAAGTGGTTTCGTCGAAATCCGAGGTCGTTTGCAAAATTCCCATTTTTAAGGGCCTGAATTCTATAGCGACTATTCAGAATTTTCAACTGGACATATCTTTTGATTCCCGCTATGAAATTTCGATTTTTCGGATTCGTTGGAAAGAGTTCCATTATTTTTTGTTTCACTAAAATCCGGATTGTTTTGCACCCGGTACATTCAATTGAAGTTTGAAATCGAATTATAGAACTACCGCGCCATTTTCAATTCTATTTATAATTATATATATAAATATTTATATTCTAACGACGACGCGTATAATATATACGTTCGAATTATATTCAAAACAAGTTTCTCGCCGATATTATTTAAAATAATTCATTTTAAATAATCAAAATTCGCTTAAATTGCCAAAATAAAAATTTTAAACTGGCCCAGATTTTCCGGGTTGTTACAATCTCCCCCACTTAAAACTTTTCGTCCCCGAAAAGGAACAAAGTCGAAAGTGGTTTGATCATTCAACTCTACATTCGATCTGGCTTCCCTTCTCTAACTTTTCAGTTTCTGAGAATTTTCCAATTCTTCAAAAATTTGGCTAACACCCTAAATTTTCGAAAAATTTCGCCATAACCTCCCCTGCACCGGGAGCATCGGGGAATTTCAAATAGCTTCCCCGGTCCTTCAGATCTCAAAAAGAAAAAGAAAAAGCCAAGCGGCTAGCCAATAGGCTCATAAAATCATCATCACCCAAACAAAACAGTAAATTATGTAGTAAACATGTACCTATTTGTCGGGCAAACAAATTTTATTCTCTGCTCTAGCCTCCTTGCTATGACCTGTTCAATATAAGTATATGTATATGCAAGCAAATGCGACCAATTTTCAATACAATTCAATATTTGATGCTATTAGGCATAATGGTTCAAAATTAGCAAACAAATAGGCAAACAACACAAACATCAATCCATTAGTGAATTAGAGTTTCAAATTCATAATTTTGATACATATACAAAAATCATGTTTTTGATGCCAAATCACAACAATAGGCCTTATCTAATTTTGGTTCTCACACCAGTCTAATGGAAATATATAAATATCACACCTTCGACACTCGAATATAAATTCTAATGATGGAGCTCCATCATCAAAATCATCTCCGGGCGATTAGAGTGTAATTCTATATCTATCCAGTATATTAAAACTTCAAATACACGTTTGCAAGGCGTATATGCAAAATCTTTATATACTGGACTGTCCAAATCAATTAAATAAATAATCAAATACGAATAGTTGATTTAAAATTTCAAAACAAAATTTGTTTTCATTTTCAAAATTTTTTTACTCTTCACACTCGTTCTAGGATACTACTGATCCTATCTCTAACGAGTCACTCTCATTGGATATTGCTAATCCAATATCTGATGAATTCTTTCGTACGGTTCTAATGTGCCTTGTTCTCTGCTTTGTAAACCAAAGCTCCGATACCAACTGTGAAAACCCGTAACTTCCCCGTAAAGGAAAGCGGCGGATAGTTCGAGAACAAGCCACAACAGAATGCATACAAAAGAACATTTCATTGTATATTACAACAATGCATCAGATTACAAGAATATACAGAGTATAAATGAATATTACACAGAAATATCAGAGATTTAAATTACATTTAAATACATAGCAGCGGAAAATAATACAATACACAACTAGAAGAGATATACGGATACAAAGCTTTCCGGATATCGTTCCAGCTGTAAACCAGGATCCTGTGAATATAAATCTGCAAAACCGAAACTACTAGCTGCCCGTGTCAAAATAAGGGCACCCAGAGTTTAGGTTAAAACAATAAACTCCAGGTCAGTCATGTGACTGGTGTGAGAACTAAAACAGTTATTAATCTTTATTTTAAATCATTAGGTAAATCAAGGGACCACGCCGTATAACACGGAACGGGTTTCCTCCCAAGAATACCAGTGCATAAAACAAACAGCGCAATGCTAAATAAAGAAAAATGAAGTTGTTATAAGACCCAGGTCCCATCACACAATGCAACGCAGCCGAGGATAGGGTTTTCCCTTATAACAGCTAAAGAATGCTTGATACGGTTAAAACAAATCGTTTGATACTATTATAAGTGCATAGTGTATAAAACAACTTCAAATCATAAGTATCAATCATAGGCGACATGAGCGTCCCATGCCACTATGTCGCCATATATAGGTTTACAAATAAAACCGCAAAGTCACGTATTTGGAAATTGGGTTTCCATCTATGAACCGAGGCAAAAGATAGTCCTCAACCGATTCGAGACTGCCTAGCCCGAGTCTCAGGATCAGAGCTCGAGTGACCCTAGGAGCGACAGGGCCGGTCCACCGATGTGGATTAAAATGCCTGAATACTACGTTTCCCCGCCCTTTGGGGCGTAAATGAGCCAACTAAATGACTCCATCGGTTCGAGAACGACCGATCAATCTGAGGTGCCTCGCAACAGCAACAACCACATAAGTCAAACTCGTCAGGGCGTGTAAAACCACTGACGCCACTTTTTAGCTAGAAGGAAACGCATGCCCTCCCTGAGGTCCGTCTCCCGTTTTTGGTTCATACCGGGTGTGAAACTCGCGAAGTAAACGTTACACAAAGCTATGCCACAAAGGCCGTGCTTTGATCATCACCACAAGACTTTTCTTTTCAACAGAAGCCTTGATCAATTGCCACTTAGGCATGCCACACAGGCAATTCACTCCATGCGTTTGATATCCATCAATATATAACCCCTGAGCTTGTACGTCTCAGAGAAGGGCATTAAGAAAAAGAATAAATTCTCCGCCGCCAAACAGATATATATTTAATAGAGATCAATCACACGGACTAAAATCCAATGTCAGACACACAGTCCATTTACAAGTCCGTTCTGGGTCTGAACGAAACCGGAGGCACCTAGTACCCCGCATATCCATCGATCTCCAAGTACGTCTGGACGATCACCAACTGTTTCCATCTTCTTGGGTGTACAGCCCAATCAAGATCGTCAGTAATCACCCAAACGACGTGAAGACTTCCGGTCTTCGACCATCGTCTTCATCTTCGACTTATCGTCGTATCAGTTATTCAGAATGGGATAAACCCGGTCTTCCCGAATAACTCGCGTATATTTTAAATAAGTGTTACACGAACACAACATACGCCTCATTCCAATTTATCAGTCACTAACCGTAAATTAATCAAGAGAATAATTCCCCAAATATTAACCCCGAAGGCCGAAACCAACATCAGATCAATATCCAGAAAACCATTCTGCTTAGCTAACCGACAGTTAGTTTCTAAATTTCACATTCATAGGGAAAGGTTCCCATTAATTTTATCCAAGATAAATTCCTTGAATTTATTCTCTAATCTTCCTTTGAATTTCGATTCAACTAGTCGGAATTAGCGAACCTTACCGTAGTAATCATTGGTTTTAATTTCCCAATCCCAACTTATTCATCCCATGAAGTAAAACTGGTAATACTTCATACCTAACACCACGGTGTTATCGGTAAATTCAATTACCATTTCACGTTCAAATCTAATTTAAGATTTAGCTATCGCCTGGAGCAAAACTGGTGGTACTCCATTTTCGATCTTTTCAATCTAATTAAAGATTCATTAAAACTCCACTTAGTTTTAATCTTTAACTGGGTTAAAGAATCAGTGTCATTTAAAAACACAGTTCACGATAAACCCAAAATCACATTCTTTAATTATCGGGTTAAAGAACGAGTGTTGTTTAAAACACTGTTCACGATAAACCCAAAAATCAATATCAATTCAATTCCAATTAAATATTATTTAATTGGTACACTTCATTAAATCTAAATAAAAAGATTTAATCTTTTCTCAACTGGGTTCAAGAACAGTGTTAGTGAAGACACCATTCACGACAAACCCAAATCACATTTGATATTCAATACAAGGTTCTGAATAGAAAATATATCGGCTTATATTCAATATCAAATTCTACGATTAACAAATGTCGTATTGGAAATAACGATATAAATATATATCTTTCAAATTTCCATAACAACATCCGTATAATCACGAATTCCAACATCGAAATATTCCGAAGACAATTTCGATTCAAATCCACTCCAATGCAATCATTGGAAATTCTGGTTATTTTTAAAACCCTTTCGAATTCAATTTATTTATTTAAAAATAAATAGAATTATAATTCTAGTTCAAAACTAGTTTACTTCGATAAAAATCTATTTTTATCTTTTCAAATATGGAGTTTTTCATCCCAATTCTTCTCAAATCATTTCTTATGATTTTACACGAATTATTACTATTTTTAATAATTTTATCAAGGCCCGTACAGTCGATTTCCATCAACGGCCATCGAACTGCACTTACAGCGACCTTTTTCGAATTTGATTTGGACGTATCTCCAAATCCAACCGTTAGATTTCAAATTTCTAACATCCGCTAGAAAGCTCTTTTCGATACGAACCCAACGGTTCCGGTTTTAGGAGAATCCGACGGTCGGATCTCCCGTAATGTCCGTTTGAAATAAATGGTCGAAATTCACGAACTGCCGCGGCGCGGCGCGTTCTATTCAGGCCATTATATTATATATATAATATATATAATATATATTTCGTTGATTCATATTTAAAACGAATTATATAAATAGTTTTAAAATTCGTTTCAAAAGCAATTTCAACTTCCATTTCAATTCAAATCAAAATTGAATTCTTCTTTATAAATTCGTTTTAAAATTCATTTCTATTCAATTCAAATTTCAATTCAATTTGAATTCATTTCAATTCGCTTCCAATTCAATTTGAATTCGTTTTCAATTCAATTCATTTCGAAATCGATTTTCATTTCGAAATCGTTTTCAATTCAATTCATTTCGAAATCGTTTTCAATTCAATTCATTTCGAAATCGTTTTCAATTCAATTCATTTCGAAATCATTTTCAATTCAATTCATTTCGAAATCGTTTTCAATTCAATTCATTTCGAAATCGTTTTCAATTCATTTCGAAATCGTTTTCAATTCAATTCATTTCGAAATCGTTTTCAATTCAATTCATTTCGAAATCGTTTTCAATTCAATTCATTTCGAAATCGTTTTCAATTCAATTCATTTCGAAATCGTTTTCAATTCATTTCGAAATCGTTTTCAATTCAATTCATTTCAAAATGAATAAAATCGATATAAATATCGTTCACGTCAAAATGGCGTCAATCTAATCAACACGGCTTCATAAATTTCTATTTTCAAATATTGTAACACCCCACTCCCGCTATGATCACTCACTAAGGGAATGCCATAGCATCGGTGGAGTATTTTAGTGAATATAGAACAGAAAAATTACAACAAGACAGATATAAATAGTACTTGAAATTTTAAAACATCATCTCATAACAGCGGAAGTAAAACATGTCTGGTTACATCATAAAACCACAATAAAGGTCAAGTACAATATCCATCAAAATAAAGAAGTACATAATCCCACTCTCATACAATAGCCAAACAAAAGAAAAGATAACTGGATAACTGGAGCTTTACATCTATCCAAGCTCCTAAAGACTGGAACAGCAATCCGATCAAGCTCCACTACTGCTAGGATCCACCGTAGGACCTGAGGGTTGGGAAAAAGATAAAAACAACAGGGTCAGACATAAGTCTGAGCGAGTCCTATAACTTTAACAATACAATCGTTAAAGTAACCAGAGAAGACATAAACTGATATACGGTAACATATAGGGATGAATGGCTACCCTAAGCAGTCAACTAAACGAAGATAAAGGATAAAGACGCATCTACCCTCCCTAAGGTAAATTACTAAACTGCACCACACCAGTCGTTCCTAACTTAAAGGTTGATCCCACCCAAGGACTTATAAAATTTACTAATTAGTACCTGCGTACCCCTAGGTGACCAAGTAGGCGCCACGGGGCCCTACAATCCACTAGGTGTACACACTACTTCCCATTCGATCGGCTCCCTAACGTAGATACCCGTGCTGGCCCCACCGTGGGATGTATCATTCCCCAATGTGGCAACCTGATGGAACTAAAGGTGCACGGCTTATATCTACTCGATGCAACAACGGCTTACCTACCAGCCCGGGCCCACTCACGCATATGAAGCCCGTTGGACTTGCGTTGCCACCGCTAACCCGTTTGCCTCTTACAGTCAAGCCCAGTATGCGTGTCCCGTCCTCGACATGGGTCGAGCCCACAAAGATACGTATGGGTTACTGGTTGAAATGGGCCTCCACAAGCTACCCACCTAAGCTTGTCCCTTTTTCTAGTATATCCCACTTAACCCTTTAATCATGTTTTAATTACATGTTCCATTTTGGTTAAGTATTCTAATCGTATTTTCTATTGCCACCCAAGGCAACCACTAGATTTTCTCATGCCACCCGAGGCACCCACTTAACCCCTCATGTCCCTCTACATGCTAATGTGGTTAAGTGTTTCTTAATTAATTAATTAAGAACGTAACCTTTGTAAAGACCTCTCACATTAGACTGTCTTTTATGACCGCTGGTTAAGCCGGTTGGGTCCGGGCAGCCTTATGTCATAACAGAGTCTAACCTCGTGTCTTTACATTAATTACGTATTTAGTTTGTGCCTAAGACCTCTCACATTGGGCTAACATTTGTAGCAACTGGTTAAGCCGGTTGGGTCCGGGCAGTTTTACGCTACAACTGAGTCCAACCTCGTGTCTTAGTCAATTAATTACACCTAATTAATCACCCTCATAATTTTATATTAATTATCCCTAATTAATCAAGTTTTCTTAACATGGGTAGACCTAACTTAATAGGTAAATTCCCATGGGGTAGACCTAACTCAATAGGTAAATTCCCAACACATAGTATGGGTACACCTAACCAAATAGGCAAATTCCCATACTATGTTTATTTATTTTGTGTTATGCATAATTATATTAATTTCACACAATCTTATTAACTTATGCATTTAATTACCCCATCGTTCCCACGTAATTTCGTTCATGATATAACACATATAAAAGGTGTCAACTTGCATATGAATGAACATGTTTCAAAGGTGCCATCTTGCATATTAACAAACACATAACTTGCATATGAACTTGCATAACATGTCACATAACTTGCATATAATATGTCACATAACTTACATATTCATTTTGCATAACAAACTTGCATATTAGCTTATAGACTTGCATAATGTGTCATCATGAACTTGCATATAAATAAACATGTAACTTGCATATTTACATACATGTAACTCGCATATTAACAAACATGTAACTTGCATATAAAGAAACATGTAACTTGCATATTTACATACATGTAACTTGCATATTAACAAACATGTAACTTGCATATTAACAAACATGTAACTTGCATATTTACATACATGTAACTTGCATATTAACAAACATGTAACTTGCATATTTACATACATGTAACTTGCATAGCATATTACCATGAACTTGCATAACATGCATATGATTACATAGCCCACAACTTGCATATTTAGCATCATGCAAACATAACATACATCATATTAAACTTGCATAAGCTTACATACTCAACATGCATAAACATAAGATTAATGCTAACATCATATCATATGATTCAAAGCTCATTAACCCACATACAAAACCATAAATCTCATCACATCTCATCTAATTAGTTTACCAAAAGATCATCAAAGTGATAGAAACTCACAACTAGCAACTTTGAACACCAAATGAAGAAGATTAAGATGCTAAGAAGGGATTAGAAGTTGATTAGAGAGTGATTAGTATGCAACCCTCTTCATAAAATTAGTGGAGGCCATGAGAGCTAGCATTTTGCCATAGTTTAGTCACTAGGTTTAATTATGAATGAATTAGGGTAGGTTAGGGTCTTATTTATAGATTAGGCAAGTGTTTTAGGCCATAGGATTAACCCTAGATTCAATCCAAGCCATCAAAGCATGTCTTGGGGAAGAAGTCAAGTGTAGGAACCATCTAGGGCCTTTAGATTAAAGATGGACCATGAGAACCATTCAAATGCAAAATCTGCACTTGAGCGAATCGGCCCACGGGTTGACAGCCAAACACCCTGGATTAACCCCTAGTCGACCCAGCGGGCTCGGGTCGACTTCAAAAATCGGCCGGTTCGGTTATTCCCCTCTCCCAATTCGCTGTTTTGAGCATTTTTGCATATTTATTTATTAAATTTTCAATTATATATATATATATATATATCAATATATATATATATATATATATATATCTACACAACCCATTTCACTTAATTAAGTATACTTTAATTTGGGAATTTTCGTGAAACTTCGCGAGGCCATATCTTGGTCATACGGACTCCGATTTTCGAAAACTCGGACTCTATTTCGCGTATTTTTCCGAGACGAACGCAATGGCATAGCCCGTTTCCCTTGATTCCCATTTTAGAATTAAATTCTGCCTCGATTTATGTTATTACAGGTTATTGAAAATACGGGTTGTTACATTCTCCCCTCCTTAAAGGATTTCGTCCCCGAAATCTTCAAGTTAGGAAGAACGTATCCTACCATCCAATCATCCATCTACTCAAAGCATCATCCACGAGCAATCATTGTCCTTACAAGATTCTAAATGCTGGATGGATATATGCAAAAGTGTGTGTATATGTACTTACCTAATGCGAAAATCAGGCGGTTACTGATACAGTAAACCTCCTTAATGCAAACCATGATAGTGCCATGCATCCAATATGTATGCGAAACCCTATTGACACATACAAATTTCTACATGCGTGCACAACCATACACAAAAATGCATCATCCATATGATAACACAGCCATGATACATCCATCAATCTAACTACCACATCCATTTATGCAATATGCAACATGAAGTGACTGAGCCGATCTAGTGCCTAATGTGTGTGTATATGCATCCACGAGCAACCACTAGCAAACAATTGCATCCATATGCATCCATCAACCATAACATGTTTCAAACACATGTTTCAACCATAGGTTTTACCCTATCTAAAGGTCATAGGTATTAGCGAGAGGATATACTAAAGATAAGATAAGTACTAGACAAGCAATAAAGGAGAAGTTAAAAGACATACTCTCAAAAAGAAATGGATACAAAGAACGCATCTTTGCTTCCGTCTCCCAAGTAGCATTGCTTTCGTCATCTCCCCATTGCACTTTAACTAGCTGAACTTCTCTGTTCCTCAACTTCCTAGTTTCTGACCCAAGGATGCGAGTAGGAGCTCGTCGAATCGTCGCATCACGCTCTACCTCTACATCTCTAAGCAAGCTCGGCTCTACCACCTCCGCGGTCTCATGTAAGCACTTCCTCAAATGTGATACATGGAATACATCATGAACACCACTAAGTCTGTCGGGCAACTCCACCCTATATGCCATCCGTCCAATCCTTTCCTTAATAGGAAACGGCCCAACAAATCTCGGTGCTAACTTCCCTACGGACCCAAAGCGAACAACATTTCTCAATGGAGATACTTTGACAAAAACCATGTCCCCAACCTCAAACTCAAGATCCGTCCTTCTCCGATCCGCTTAAGATTTCTGTCTATCTTGCGCTGCTTTCATCCTTTTTCGAATTAAATCAATCTTCTCTGAAGTCTCTCTAACCATATCTGGCCCAAGCAAGATCTTATCCGTAGATTCCCACCAACATGTAGGAGATCGACAAGGCCTTCCATAAAGAGCTTCGAAAGGAGCCATACCAATACTGGACTGAAAGCTGTTATTATATGCGAACTCCACCAAAGGAAGATGTTCTTCCCATGTACCTCCAAAATCCAAGATACAAAGCCTCAAAAGATCTTCTAAGATACGGTTCACCCTCTCAGTCTGACCGTCCGTCTGAGGATGATATGCGGTGCTCAAACACAACTGAGTCCCTACCGCCTCTTGCAAACTTCTCCAAAACTCACTAGTGAAAATAGGATCTCGATCACTCACAATGCTGGATGGTACGCCATGCAATCTAACAATCTCTCTAACATAGACTGAAGCAAGCCATGGAGCGGTCCTCTTACTCTTTACGGGTATAAAATGGGCACTCTTGGTAAGTCTGTCTACCACAACCCAAATTCCCGTATTGCCCTTCCTCGATCTCGGTAACCCGTCGATGAAATCCATCGAGACACTATCCCACTTCCACTGTGGAACTTCCAATGGGTGTAGCAACCCACCGGGTTTCCTTTGCTCCACTTTAACTTGTTGGCACACTAAGCATCTAGCCACATACTCGGCCACATCTTTCTTCATACCGGCCCAGAAGAAAACTCTCTTCATGTCTTGGTACATTTTGTCTCCACCGGGATGAATAGTCATTCTTGAACGATGTGCATCATCCAAAATAGCCTTCTTCAAACCCTCATCTTGCGGTACACAAAGTCTACCGTCTCTATGCAACCATCCCTTATCATCTATGGTGTATCTACCCAAATGGCTGGACGACTCCCCTCTTATAAGCTTCTCTACCAACACAACCAACTGTGGGTCGTCTCGCTGAGCCTCGCCAATCCGTCTCAAAAGAGTAGGTCTAACCTCCAAGGATGCCAACAAACCAGGTACAAAATCAACAGAAGGTCTGAAGTCAAACAAAGAAAGAAACTCCAAGCTTCGTCGTTCCACGAACAATGGACTCAAAGATAGCCTTTTTCTACTTAAGGCGTCTGCCACCACGTTACCCTTACCAGGGGTATACGCTATCTCGAAATCATAGGATGCTAAGAACTCCATCCACCTTTGCTGTCTTAAGTTTAAATCCTTCTGAGAGAATAAGTACTTCAATGATTTATGGTCGGTGAACAACTCGAATCTCTCACCAAGAAGATAATGGCGCCAAGACTTAAGTGCGAAAACAATCGCGGCCAACTCTAGATCATGGGTAGGGTAATTCTTCTCATGCACTCTCAATTGTCTCCCTCCATAGGCTATTACCCTTCCCTCCTGCATCAAGACTGCGCCTAATCCTGTTCCACAAGCATCGGTATAAACAACAAACGGCTTACTCCCATCCGGGAGCACTAAAACTGGAGCGGTGGTCAAAGCTCTCTTTAACCGTCGGAAAGCATCATCACAATCTACATCCCACGAGAAAACCAGATTCTTTTTCGTCAAGCGGGTTAATGGGGCTGATATCTTCGCGAAGTCTTTGATGAACTTCCTATAATATCCTGCCAACCCCAAGAAACTTCTTACCTCGGTAGCATTTCTAGGAACTTTCCAATCCTGGATAGATACTATCTTTGCGGGATCCACAGCTATCCCTTCCTTAGAGACCACATGCCCTAAGAATCGCACTTCTCTTCTCCAAAAATGGCATTTAGAGAATTTAGCTTTAAGACTATGCGCTCGAAGAGTCTCCAACACTTCCTTGAGATGTAAGGCATGCTCTTCTTCATTCTTGGAAAAGACCAAGATGTCATCCACAAAAACTACTACAAACTTATTCAGATACTCTCTGAACACTCTACTCATGAGATCAACAAAGTATGCGGGGGCGTTTGTCAACCCAAATGGCATCACTAGCCACTCATAAAAACCATCCGGAGTCCGGAAAGCAGTCTTCTCTATACTGTCCTCCGCCACTCTTAACTGATGAAACCCTGTAGCTAAGTCCATCTGCGAAAATACTGACGCGCCAACCAACTGATCAAAGAGATCATCTATCCTCGGTAATGGGTGTCTATTCTTCTTCGTGAGCTTATTAAGTTCTCTATAATCCACACAAAGTCTGAGGGACCCATCCGCCTTCGTGGCAAACACTACTGGAGCTCCCCACTCCGATATACTTCGCCTTATGAACCCCTTCTCAAGCAACTCCCCTACTTGCTTATGAAGTTCTCTTCTCTCACGAGGAGCCATGTGGCGTACTGGCAAAGACACTGGTTTGGCATTATCCACCAAATAAATTCGGAAATCTATCTCCCGCTTCGGAGGCAAACCCTTTACTTCTTCAAACACATCCGGATATTCCCGGACTACTCTGACAGAACACAAACTCTCGACCGAAGCATCGAGCGATTCAAGATAACTTAGCAAAACAGATTCCATGGGATTGCAAGAGATCTCGAGAGTGTTACCCAAGCGGGTCATGAGCCTGACAACTCTCCTTTCGCAATCAAGAACGGCACCATTACTGGATAACCAGTCCATGCCCAAGATCAACCCATAGCCCGTGAAGCCCAATACAAAAGCATCACATCTAAACTCAACGCTAAGTATAGAAATCTTCAAACCCAAACATATCATAGACAGATATATGGAGCCCCCAATTGGGTTTGAGACAACCAAGGGATCATCAACTAGACTGGTGTCTAAGTGCAGTGACTCAACTAACGATGATGAGATAAAAGAATGCGATGCGCCAGAGTCAAACAAAGTACGAACTGGATGATCAAACAGAAAAACCAGACTTTCAACGGAAATAGTTCTACCTCTCTGCTGAATCGGTGGAACTGAGAGAACCTGAACTTGCCCCCCTGACTGAGGTGGTGCTATAAGAGCTTGCACCTGGCCTCCTGAGGTAGACCCCGTCTTCTGCCCCTTCTTTGGGCAGTTTTTCACAAGATGCCCTGCTTCACCACAATGAAAGCAACCGGTCTTCTTCTTTTTGCGACAATCCTTACTAAGGTGTCCTGGTGTTCCACAATTGAAGCACTTCTTCTTCGTCTTCTTTTTGTCACCATTGCCTTTTCCGCCCTTGCCTTGTTGTTGCTGTTGCGGTTTCTTCTGATCCCCCTTTTTCTCTGGTGCCTTAGAATTCTTATCATCCTCATGCATAAGTGCCATGTAGACAAGCTTCTCAAAAGTGGCCCCCATAGGAATGTGAGTCATAGCTATTCCTTGCAATGGTTCGTTCAAGCCTCTAACGAACCTCAAAGCCTTCTTCTCCGGTGTATTCACCAACTCTATGCCAAACCTTGCTAATTGATTGAATTTGTTGACATATTCTTTTACCGTGAGATTCCCTTGCTTCAAATTCAAGAACTTCTCCATAAACAGATTCTCTTCCGCCCTTGAGAGAAACTTAGCCCCAAACCTTTGCTTAAAATCTGCCCAAGAGTCAACAGGGCGTTCTCCATTAGTGACCTCCCACCAGAATGAGGCCTCTCCCTTCATTAACCAAGCCGCCAACTTGACTTTCTTTCCCTCTTCCACTTCAAAGATATCTAGCAACTCTTCCACTTCCTTAAGCCAATCTCTAGCCTCTACGAAAGTCTCTGAACCAAGAAAAGGTTTTCCTCCTATAGCCTTGAACTCCTTGCAAACCTTAGCAAAATTATCCACTCTAGGCTGAGGAGGAGGAGCGGTTGTCTCTGGTGTAGTAGCATTGGCCGGACCCGCAGCCGCGGCCCTAGCCTCTTGCAACCTCCTATACCATAGTGGTATAACTAAACCCTCCGGGATGTTAAGATCTTCAGCCCTGCTGAAACGAAAGAGGAAAGATTCAAAAAGGAGATTCCGAAAGATAAAGATATGGCTATTGGGGATTATGCTTTTCTTTTTCAAAAACTTTTTCTCTTAGAAGACATGCTTTTTTAAAAATACTTTCTTCGAAAATACTCTTAGAAAGTAGTTTTTCTCAAAAATTTTATCTGTTCTGGTAACCTTAAGCTCTGATACCACGTGTAACACCCCACTCCCGCTATGATCACTCACTAAGGGAATGCCATAGCATCGGTGGAGTATTTTAGTGAATATAGAACAGAAAAATTACAACAAGACAGATATAAATAGTACTTGAAATTTTAAAACATCATCTCATAACAGCGGAAGTAAAACATGTCTGGTTACATCATAAAACCACAATAAAGGTCAAGTACAATATCCATCAAAATAAAGAAGTACATAATCCCACTCTCATACAATAGCCAAACAAAAGAAAAGATAACTGGATAACTGGAGCTTTACATCTATCCAAGCTCCTAAAGACTGGAACAGCAATCCGATCAAGCTCCACTACTGCTAGGATCCACCGTAGGACCTGAGGGTTGGGAAAAAGATAAAAACAACAGGGTCAGACATAAGTCTGAGCGAGTCCTATAACTTTAACAATACAATCGTTAAAGTAACCAGAGAAGACATAAACTGATATACGGTAACATATAGGGATGAATGGCTACCCTAAGCAGTCAACTAAACGAAGATAAAGGATAAAGACGCATCTACCCTCCCTAAGGTAAATTACTAAACTGCACCACACCAGTCGTTCCTAACTTAAAGGTTGATCCCACCCAAGGACTTATAAAATTTACTAATTAGTACCTGCGTACCCCTAGGTGACCAAGTAGGCGCCACGGGGCCCTACAATCCACTAGGTGTACACACTACTTCCCATTCGATCGGCTCCCTAACGTAGATACCCGTGCTGGCCCCACCGTGGGATGTATCATTCCCCAATGTGGCAACCTGATGGAACTAAAGGTGCACGGCTTATATCTACTCGATGCAACAACGGCTTACCTACCAGCCCGGGCCCACTCACGCATATGAAGCCCGTTGGACTTGCGTTGCCACCGCTAACCCGTTTGCCTCTTACAGTCAAGCCCAGTATGCGTGTCCCGTCCTCGACATGGGTCGAGCCCACAAAGATACGTATGGGTTACTGGTTGAAATGGGCCTCCACAAGCTACCCACCTAAGCTTGTCCCTTTTTCTAGTATATCCCACTTAACCCTTTAATCATGTTTTAATTACATGTTCCATTTTGGTTAAGTATTCTAATCGTATTTTCTATTGCCACCCAAGGCAACCACTAGATTTTCTCATGCCACCCGAGGCACCCACTTAACCCCTCATGTCCCTCTACATGCTAATGTGGTTAAGTGTTTCTTAATTAATTAATTAAGAACGTAACCTTTGTAAAGACCTCTCACATTAGACTGTCTTTTATGACCGCTGGTTAAGCCGGTTGGGTCCGGGCAGCCTTATGTCATAACAGAGTCTAACCTCGTGTCTTTACATTAATTACGTATTTAGTTTGTGCCTAAGACCTCTCACATTGGGCTAACATTTGTAGCAACTGGTTAAGCCGGTTGGGTCCGGGCAGTTTTACGCTACAACTGAGTCCAACCTCGTGTCTTAGTCAATTAATTACACCTAATTAATCACCCTCATAATTTTATATTAATTATCCCTAATTAATCAAGTTTTCTTAACATGGGTAGACCTAACTTAATAGGTAAATTCCCATGGGGTAGACCTAACTCAATAGGTAAATTCCCAACACATAGTATGGGTACACCTAACCAAATAGGCAAATTCCCATACTATGTTTATTTATTTTGTGTTATGCATAATTATATTAATTTCACACAATCTTATTAACTTATGCATTTAATTACCCCATCGTTCCCACGTAATTTCGTTCATGATATAACACATATAAAAGGTGTCAACTTGCATATGAATGAACATGTTTCAAAGGTGCCATCTTGCATATTAACAAACACATAACTTGCATATGAACTTGCATAACATGTCACATAACTTGCATATAATATGTCACATAACTTACATATTCATTTTGCATAACAAACTTGCATATTAGCTTATAGACTTGCATAATGTGTCATCATGAACTTGCATATAAATAAACATGTAACTTGCATATTTACATACATGTAACTCGCATATTAACAAACATGTAACTTGCATATAAAGAAACATGTAACTTGCATATTTACATACATGTAACTTGCATATTAACAAACATGTAACTTGCATATTAACAAACATGTAACTTGCATATTTACATACATGTAACTTGCATATTAACAAACATGTAACTTGCATATTTACATACATGTAACTTGCATAGCATATTACCATGAACTTGCATAACATGCATATGATTACATAGCCCACAACTTGCATATTTAGCATCATGCAAACATAACATACATCATATTAAACTTGCATAAGCTTACATACTCAACATGCATAAACATAAGATTAATGCTAACATCATATCATATGATTCAAAGCTCATTAACCCACATACAAAACCATAAATCTCATCACATCTCATCTAATTAGTTTACCAAAAGATCATCAAAGTGATAGAAACTCACAACTAGCAACTTTGAACACCAAATGAAGAAGATTAAGATGCTAAGAAGGGATTAGAAGTTGATTAGAGAGTGATTAGTATGCAACCCTCTTCATAAAATTAGTGGAGGCCATGAGAGCTAGCATTTTGCCATAGTTTAGTCACTAGGTTTAATTATGAATGAATTAGGGTAGGTTAGGGTCTTATTTATAGATTAGGCAAGTGTTTTAGGCCATAGGATTAACCCTAGATTCAATCCAAGCCATCAAAGCATGTCTTGGGGAAGAAGTCAAGTGTAGGAACCATCTAGGGCCTTTAGATTAAAGATGGACCATGAGAACCATTCAAATGCAAAATCTGCACTTGAGCGAATCGGCCCACGGGTTGACAGCCAAACACCCTGGATTAACCCATAGTCGACCCAGCGGGCTCGGGTCGACTTCAAAAATCGGCCGGTTCGGTTATTCCCCTCTCCCAATTCGCTGTTTTGAGCATTTTTGCATATTTATTTATTAAATTTTCAATTATATATATATATATATATATCAATATATATATATATATATATATCTACACAACCCATTTCACTTAATTAAGTATACTTTAATTTGGGAATTTTCGTGAAACTTCGCGAGGCCATATCTTGGTCATACGGACTCCGATTTTCGAAAACTCGGACTCTATTTCGCGTATTTTTCCGAGACGAACGCAATGGCATAGCCCGTTTCCCTTGATTCCCATTTTAGAATTAAATTCTGCCTCGATTTATGTTATTACAGGTTATTGAAAATACGGGTTGTTACAAATATTCTATTCAACAAATGAATATTTATTTTTGTCGACACACGACTAATCTCAACGAATGAGTACTGTCCACGTGTGACTATTTTTGTTAAATTATTTCGTTCAACACATGACTAATCTCAACGGATGAGTATAGTCAACACATGAACCTTTATTTTATATTGATAAAGATGTAAATTTTATTACTAAAATATTTCGTTCAACACATGACCAATCTCAATGGATGAGTATTGTCAACACATGAACCTTTATTTTATATTATTCTTTATTTTCTAAATTGGAATGAGGCCCAATCAATCACCATATAATGTTGATTATATGGATTTTCATACATTACACACATATAATAGCATTGCAAAATAATCAACCATCAACCAAAGTGCACTACACTGTATAAGCATCAAATATAGATATCTAACGCTTATAACAGCCTGTCAATCCATCGATCGACATATTTAATCAATCAGGATGAGTGAACTTCAAATTTCATCCCAACACCCGTGTGGGGTTTCAAACAATCAAACACAGATTTTATTTGTGCAGTTGGGCGATGTGTAAAATTTATCGACCCAATCAATGTCCTTCAAATAGGTGTACATAAACAAACTGTCTGGTTTGTAAATGAATATTTATTTATTCACATTCACGTTAAAAATTATATTTTTAACGATAAAACATTTTATTCCAACATATGAATTTCTATTCAGTTCATTCTTTAAATAAAATGATATTTTTATTTATCTAACTTATTTTAGAAAATTTCGGCGGCATAACGGCACGATACTAGAAACGGGACGAGGCCTAGCCTTATCCCCGGTCTAGTGAAGGCCCACGCCATTCACACATCAATCAAATCAATTTCATTTCACCAAACAATTCAATTTCAATCAAATAATCTAACTAATTTTATGCAACCAAACAAACAAGTCCATGGTCTGTGGACGGTTGTGTCGGGTGCTACTAAGCACCGTCTGCATCCTAGTGTATATATATAACTAGAAAAAGAAATTGAAAGGTGAGAAATTATCACCAAAAGCTATCCAATACCACGACTCTTCTTTTGCAGAAACCTTCGTTGTTCTCGCCTTTTTGTCGCTTTCGTTGTCCGTATTCACTACATATGTAAAAATCGAATTTTTACTATGCTATTCAATATATAAAGATCGAATTTTTCTTCGCTATTTAATATATAAAAATCGAATTTTATACTTCGATGTTCAATATAGAAAAATCACACTTTTACTTCGATGTTCAATATATAAAAATCAAAGGTTTATATATTTCAAAAACAATGTTCTTTATATTTTCTAATGTTATAAATCGTATCTTTTATAATTGAACATCGTATGTTTTTATATATTATAAAAATCATTTCTAAAATTAATAATATATTTAAAAACCATATTTTTATTATAACCTTCAAGAAAAACTAATTTTTATAATTTAAAAACTAACTACTTTAAATAAATATCAGTAAATAACTGAATAAAATAAATAAATTACTTACAGTGTTTCTTTTCAGGGGGCGCGGGAGTTTACTGCGCTGAGGTGGCAGTTGGGGACTTGGGGCGTCGGCACAAGGCTGAGGAGGAAGGGCTAAGGGGGATCGGTGGTTCTGGTGGTGGCGGTAGGGTGTTGAAGGGTGCGGCGTCAGTTGTTTTCACGAGGGGGGGAAAGCAGGGAGGAAAGAGGAGTGGAGCGAGAGGGAAGCAGTCGGTGGGGGGGTCGTCGTTCGTTTGAAGGGGATAGAGGAGGAGCTGACGGGGTTTCAAATCGGAAGGGGGTAGGGAAGGGAGGCGATGGAGGATCGAGGGGGGGGTCTGGCGACGGTGGGCGGCGTGCTTCCAGCGGCGGCTACGTCGTTTTTTTCTTTTCTTTTTTTATTATCTGTCGATTTGAAAACGAGTAGGGGGGGCCAGAAGGGTTAAAGGGGAGGAGGGAGAATATATTATTATTATATTTTATTATTTTTTAATTTGTAAAAAGTTGACTTTTACATACGACCCCTAAACGAGGCCCACCGCCTGTCGTCCATAGCGTTTTACCCCCATTCCGAACACAATGGGATATGTATCGCAAGCTGATGTGATCGTTTCGATTAGTTTCCGTTAAATTTACATTTAAATCACTATATTGAATTTTAAACGTTCATTTCAAATTACCGGGGTCGCATACTAACTCTAAAAATTCTCGAAAAATATTTTCTAGGTTCGTATTGATGATACGGTCCTAACAAAACTAGTTTCGACGAATTCTGAGACCGTTAGAAAAATGGCCATTTTACAGTCGATTAAAATCAACTGAAACTGGTCAAACGCGTTTTCTTTTGCCACGCTCACATATTGATTCGAAAAATTATGAAAATTGAAATCTAGCAATAATTTAACATCACGGATCCAACAAAAGTGGTTTCGTCGAAATCCGAGGTCGTTTGCAAAATTCCCATTTTTAAGGGCCTGAATTCTATAGCGACTATTCAGAATTTTCAACTGGACATATCTTTTGATTCCCGCTATGAAATTTTGATTTTTCGGATTCGTTGGAAAGATATTCTCAATTAGATTCCATTATTTTTTGTTTCACTAAAATCCGGATTGTTTTGCACCCGGTACATTCAATTGAAGTTTGAAATCGAATTATCGAACTACCGCGCCATTTTCAATTCTATTTATAATTTTATATATAAATATTTATATTCTAACGACGACGCGTATAATATATACGTTCGAATTATATTCAAAACAAATTTCTCGCCGATATTATTTAAAATAATTCATTTTAAATAATCAAAATTCGCTTAAATTGCCAAAATAAAAAATTTAAACTGGCCCAGATTTTCCGGGTTGTTACACACGGGGTGTTACATCTAATCTACTATAAGGAAAAGTGTTTTTTTTTTTTGAAAATAACATGCCTGCTTGTAAATATTCTACGAGACTTGTCTATACATCTAAACCTTTTTTTATTATTGCAATAGCCTATGAATTCACATATTTTAGATCTATAATCAAGCTTGTTAGTATTATAAGGTCTTAAATAAGGAAAACATAGACAACCAAAGGTTTTCAGACTATTATAATCAGGTTTTACATTAAATAACTTTTCTAGAGGAGTTGTATCTTTCTGCACTTTAGTCGGCATTCTGATTATTTGATATACAGCAATGATGAAAGCATCAGGCCAAAATTTAAGTGGTAAAGATGCTTGATCTAGTAATGTTAAACCTGATTCAACTATGTGTCTATGTTTTCTTTCCACTATACCATTCTGCACAGAAGTGTAAGGGCATGTCACTCTTTGTATAATGCCCTTATTTTTGAAATAATCAGCTAATGGTTTGTATTCTAATCCTCAATCTGATTGTATAATTTTAATCAGACTATTTACTTGATTTTCAAACATTTTGATAAAATTTGTGACAACATTTTTAGTTTCAGACTTAGCTTTTAAGAAATATATCCAAGTATACCTAGTATAAGCATCTACGAACGATATATAGTATTTATATCCATAATCAGAAAATATTGGAGATGGACCCCACATATCTGTAGTAATTAAGTGGCTAGGTTTGGAATATTCAGTTATAGAATCAAAGAATGGTAATTTGTGGCTTTTCCCCATTTGACAATAAGTGCATACATAAGGTAATTTCACAGAAATAAATTTTATTTTATTATCATTAAGAATCTTGGTAACAATACTAGCACTAGGGTGCCCTAATTTGTAATGCCATAAATCAAAGCTGCTCCTATTATGACTTTCATCGGTAATATCAGTCAAATTACAATGTGGGTGGTCATTGATGGTGGGTTTATAGTTGCTGAGATTGAATTCATAGAGTCCCTTCACAACATTATCATGTAGAAGAATTTCCCTAGTTAGTATGTCTCTAACTATACAATGTTTAGGGAAGAATTCAAAATATATGTTATTATCCCTAGCAAATTGAGACACACTAATTAGGTTTTTCTTAATAGTGGGAACTCTTGATAAGTTATGCAAAAATAGTTTCCTATTGCCAGTTATACTATAGTACAAATATGTCAAATTTTAACACACTAACCATTTCCCATGCTTATAGTTTGATTACCTTTATATTCTTTGTTTCCAAGGTTCAGATTGCCTAGGTTGTTGGTAATATGATTGTTGGCTCCTGAATCCGGGTACCATGAATCATCTTGAATATGCTTAGGTCTGGCTTGTTCATTCTGGTTTTCGGTAATGTCAGCATGATTAGTTGCTCCTCCATGTGCTTGAGCAACATTAGCAATATAGTTGGTGTTTCTTTGACTATTGTTGTTGCCTTGATTTGCTGCATAGTTTAAACTGTATCGAAAGTAGCACTTGATGGCAGTGTGGAAAATTTTCTCACAAATTTGGCACTTTGGTCGATTGTTGTTGTTGCTTCAGCATTCTCTTCCTTTGCCACCTCTGCCTCTGGTAGTGAAGTTACCCCTTTGAAAAGTTTGTTCACTTCTACTATTATTATTTGCCTGATTTTTGTTGTTATCATTATTTTTGTTGACTGCATAATTGATAGTGAGGTCACTTTCTTGCTATCAAGTCTAGCTTCATGAGATAAAAGAATTGAATATACTTCATCTAGAGAAGAAATTTCCTTTTGTGAAGAGATTATAGCTTCGATAGCCTCGCACTCTTCACTCAAGCCATTGAGTATTGTTAGAATTTGTTCAAATTCTTGCACTTTATGCCCAGCTGCCTTTAATGGTCACAAACAGATTTGATTTTTCTCAAGTATTCTCTCATGGTGGTATTATCTTTCCTTATCTTCTGTAACTGCCTTTTATAAAACATTACTTTAGCTACTGACTGATTGTTGAAAGCTTTTTCTATAATTGTCCATATCTTGTTAACACTTTTGCAGCAAATTACTTGTGGTAGTAGACTTTGATTAATAGATGATAATAACCATGAATTGATTAAACGATCATGCCTACGAAACTTCATATATTCTTCATTATTGACAATTTTGTTCTCATAATTAGTAATAAATTTTAGGGGAACAGATAAAGTGCCTATGATGAATCCTTTAAGGCTATACCCTTGAATTGCAGTTTCGATTTGCAGTTTCCACAGTAAGTAATTATTTTCATCCAGTTGTATAGTAATTAGTTGTGCTTGTGGACTAATTACTGTTTTGGTGAGTTTGTCTATAACTATTAGACTTTCGATAGTCCTAGTGGCATTATCAGAAGATGATGAAGCAGTATCATTGTCCATGATGACCAACCAATGAATCAACCGTAAAGATGACTAGAACTCTTTCAAGTTGAAGAAGAGATGGATCGATGATTGTTAAGCCTTAATAATGCTCTGATACCGTTAAAGAAATAAAGAACAACGGAAGCAACATTCAAGAAAAGTTTTATTATTTCATAATTGTAATGAAGATTGATACCAATTGTATGGAGAGGTATCCGATCCTCTATTCGTAATAATGTAAAGTAGAATAAATGGTTCAGTCCATATGTAAAACAAAAGGAAAGATGTAAAAATAGGCAAGTGCAGGTGACTGTTGTATAGGCAATATGCGGTAATACTTGATACTGAAATATATTGTACGCTCAAGCTTTCCTTTTATCACATCTTTCCTTTATTAGTGCAGGTGACCGTTGCACAGACTATAGGCAGTAATACTTGATATTGAAATATATTGTACACGCAAGCTTTCCTTCTATCACATCTTTCCTTTTTCATATCCACGCAAGCTTTCCTATTATCACATCTTTTCTTTATTAAACCTTATTTCCACATTTAAAAAATAATGAATATGGTAATGTGTTACAACGGTATTTTACAAGAATGATGAATATCATAACAGACATATAATGAATCTTACCTCGGATAAACCTAGTACAAGCCAATCTGCCAACTGAGTAGGACTTGAACCTTCTACTGAGGCATAAAGTCACACTCAATAGCATGCATCTGTTTTGTTTATTTTAAATAATATGTAAAGAAAATAAAAAAGGTAAAATGAAGGAAACTAATGAAACAAAAAAGAAGAAAAAGTAAGACAAAAAATCCGATTGTAGCAATTAATATTCAATATCAACCATCCAGTTTGGTTGTCCTGCTTGACTTCATTAGGACGCCTTGTTTCTTAGGCTATTCCAATAGAATGAGAATTAGTATCCTGCTCAGGTGGTAAAATAAAAATAAGGAATTTAATGCATGTATGAATGTGTGACGACCGCCCACAACCCCTGCACTAAACAAGAGGAATAATGCGTTGAAGGGTGTGCGAGACAACTATGGACAATCATCAAGGTATGATAACACAAACAGCGAAATTAGATTCCAGACGGCGAAGAACTTGATTCAAATCCTTCGATTCGACGAACTCTCACTTCAAATGATGTAAATCTAGCTTCAAATGGTGTAGATCTTGGATTCCCTTCCTTAGATCTGGATTTTAATGGTGGAAAGGTATTAGAGGAAGGAGGAACACCAGGCCACCAAATGAGAGAATAGGGAAAGTAAACTATTCTCCATATCTCTCACCCTCTATTTATAGCTTTACACCAGGCCACTAATGGGCCTCCCCAAATTAGCCCATTATGGCTCTCAAAACCTGGACAACCAACTGCAAAATCTTAAAACAGCGATTCCTCCCAAACCATTGAGCCAAATCTTTAATGTGACCACTCTACAGAAAGGGAATCATCATTTCCTTTCCAATGACACAATTCTCAACACCTGATTTGATCTCAGTCAAAAGTTATGCCCTATACAAAACTGATAGGGGCAAAATGGTCACAAACAAAATTGGTAAAATTATGGACATGTCTCACATCCCCATAAGCCACATATTAAAATATGAGAATGATCCAACCCTCATGGAATAAAATAAAATATTTTACGATCCTCCGATGCGTAAAATGTAGGTTGTTACTTCCCCCGCCTCCCTTTAGGAATTTTGCCCCCGAAATCCCAACAAATATAAGCAACCAAAACAATTCTGCATCCCTATCAGTCATGAGCAGCCAATTCTGTCATACGAATTAGCAGCCATCGAGCCATGCATCCATATCCTTATCATAGCACGTAGATTTCTAACACAAACACAATAGTACAAGCTACAATGATGTAAGGTGACACGATACTAATGGGTCGTACTGTAACACCCCACTCCCGCTATGATCACTCACTAAGGGAATGCCATAGCATCGGTGGAGTATTTTAGTGAATATAGAACAGAAAAATTACAACAAGACAGATATAAATAGTACTTGAAATTTTAAAACATCATCTCATAACAGCGGAAGTAAAACATGTCTGGTTACATCATAAAACCACAATAAAGGTCAAGTACAATATCCATCAAAATAAAGAAGTACATAATCCCACTCTCATACAATAGCCAAACAAAAGAAAAGATAACTGGATAACTGGAGCTTTACATCTATCCAAGCTCCTAAAGACTGGAACAGCAATCCGATCAAGCTCCACTACTGCTAGGATCCACCGTAGGACCTGAGGGTTGGGAAAAGATAAAAACAACGGGGTCAGACATAAGTCTGAGCGAGTCCTATAACTTTAACAATACAATCGTTAAAGTAACCAGAGAAGACATAAACTGATATACGGTAACATATAGGGATGAATGGCTACCCTAAGCAGTCAACTAAACGAAGATAAAGGATAAAGACGCATCTACCCTCCCTAAGGTAAATTACTAAACTGCACCACACCAGTCGTTCCTAACTTAAAGGTTGATCCCACCCAAGGACTTATAAAATTTACTAATTAGTACCTGCGTACCCCTAGGTGACCAAGTAGGCGCCACGGGGCCCTACAATCCACTAGGTGTACACACTACTTCCCATTCGATCGGCTCCCTAACGTAGATACCCGTGCTGGCCCCACCGTGGGATGTATCATTCCCCAATGTGGCAACCTGATGAAACTAAAGGTGCACGGCTTATATCTACTCGATGCAACAACGGCTTACCTACCAGCCCGGGCCCACTCACGCATATGAAGCCCGTTGGACTTGCGTTGCCACCGCTAACCCGTTTGCCTCTTACAGTCAAGCCCAGTATGCGTGTCCCGTCCTCGACATGGGTCGAGCCCACAAAGATACGTATGGGTTACTGGTTGAAATGGGCCTCCACAAGCTACCCACCTAAGCTTGTCCCTTTTTCTAGTATATCCCACTTAACCCTTTAATCATGTTTTAATTACATGTTCCATTTTGGTTAAGTATTCTAATCGTATTTTCTATTGCCACCCAAGGCAACCACTAGATTTTCTCATGCCACCCGAGGCACCCACTTAACCCCTCATGTCCCTCTACATGCTAATGTGGTTAAGTGTTTCTTAATTAATTAATTAAGAACGTAACCTTTGTAAAGACCTCTCACATTAGACTGTCTTTTATGACCGCTGGTTAAGCCGGTTGGGTCCGGGCAGCCTTATGTCATAACAGAGTCTAACCTCGTGTCTTTACATTAATTACGTATTTAGTTTGTGCCTAAGACCTCTCACATTGGGCTAACATTTGTAGCAACTGGTTAAGCCGGTTGGGTCCGGGCAGTTTTACGCTACAACTGAGTCCAACCTCGTGTCTTAGTCAATTAATTACACCTAATTAATCACCCTCATAATTTTATATTAATTATCCCTAATTAATCAAGTTTTCTTAACATGGGTAGACCTAACTTAATAGGTAAATTCCCATGGGGTAGACCTAACTCAATAGGTAAATTCCCAACACATAGTATGGGTACACCTAACCAAATAGGCAAATTCCCATACTATGTTTATTTATTTTGTGTTATGCATAATTATATTAATTTCACACAATCTTATTAACTTATGCATTTAATTACCCCATCGTTCCCACGTAATTTCGTTCATGATATAACACATATAAAAGGTGTCAACTTGCATATGAATGAACATGTTTCAAAGGTGCCATCTTGCATATTAACAAACACATAACTTGCATATGAACTTGCATAACATGTCACATAACTTGCATATAATATGTCACATAACTTACATATTCATTTTGCATAACAAACTTGCATATTAGCTTATAGACTTGCATAATGTGTCATCATGAACTTGCATATTAATAAACATGTAACTTGCATACTTACATACATGTAACTCGCATATTAACAAACATGTAACTTGCATATAAAGAAACATGTAACTTGCATATTTACATACATGTAACTTGCATATTAACAAACATGTAACTTGCATATTAACAAACATGTAACTTGCATATTTACATACATGTAACTTGCATATTAACAAACATGTAACTTGCATATTTACATACATGTAACTTGCATAGCATATTACCATGAACTTGCATAACATGCATATGATTACATAGCCCACAACTTGCATATTTAGCATCATGCAAACATAACATACATCATATTAAACTTGCATAAGCTTACATACTCAACATGCATAAACATAAGATTAATGCTAACATCATATCATATGATTCAAAGCTCATTAACCCACATACAAAACCATAAATCTCATCACATCTCATCTAATTAGTTTACCAAAAGATCATCAAAGTGATAGAAACTCACAACTAGCAACTTTGAACACCAAATGAAGAAGATTAAGATGCTAAGAAGGGATTAGAAGTTGATTAGAGAGTGATTAGTATGCAACCCTCTTCATAAAATTAGTGGAGGCCATGAGAGCTAGCATTTTGCCATAGTTTAGTCACTAGGTTTAATTATGAATGAATTAGGGTAGGTTAGGGTCTTATTTATAGATTAGGCAAGTGTTTTAGGCCATAGGATTAACCCTAGATTCAATCCAAGCCATCAAAGCATGTCTTGGGGAAGAAGTCAAGTGTAGGAACCATCTAGGGCCTTTAGATTAAAGATGGACCATGAGAACCATTCAAATGCAAAATCTGCACTTGAGCGAATCGGCCCACGGGTTGACAGCCAAACACCCTGGATTAACCCCTAGTCGACCCAGCGGGCTCGGGTCGACTTCAAAAATCGGCCGGTTCGGTTATTCCCCTCTCCCAATTCGCTGTTTTGAGCATTTTTGCATATTTATTTATTAAATTTTCAATTATATATATATATATATATATATCAATATATATATATATATATATCTACACAACCCATTTCACTTAATTAAGTATACTTTAATTTGGGAATTTTCGTGAAACTTCGCGAGGCCATATCTTGGTCATACGGACTCCGATTTTCGAAAACTCGGACTCTATTTCGCGTATTTTTCCGAGACGAACGCAATGGCATAGCCCGTTTCCCTTGATTCCCATTTTAGAATTAAATTCTGCCTCGATTTATGTTATTACAGGTTATTGAAAATACGGGTTGTTACATTCTCCCCTCCTTAAAGGATTTCGTCCCCGAAATCTTCAAGTTAGGAAGAACGTATCCTACCATCCAATCATCCATCTACTCAAAGCATCATCCACGAGCAATCATTGTCCTTACAAGATTCTAAATGCTGGATGGATATATGCAAAAGTGTGTGTATATGTACTTACCTAATGCGAAAATCAGGCGGTTACTGATACAGTAAACCTCCTTAATGCAAACCATGATAGTGCCATGCATCCAATATGTATGCGAAACCCTATTGACACATACAAATTTCTACATGCGTGCACAACCATACACAAAAATGCATCATCCATATGATAACACAGCCATGATACATCCATCAATCTAACTACCACATCCATTTATGCAATATGCAACATGAAGTGACTGAGCCGATCTAGTGCCTAATGTGTGTGTATATGCATCCACGAGCAACCACTAGCAAACAATTGCATCCATATGCATCCATCAACCATAACATGTTTCAAACACATGTTTCAACCATAGGTTTTACCCTATCTAAAGGTCATAGGTATTAGCGAGAGGATATACTAAAGATAAGATAAGTACTAGACAAGCAATAAAGGAGAAGTTAAAAGACATACTCTCAAAAAGAAATGGATACAAAGAACGCATCTTTGCTTCCGTCTCCCAAGTAGCATTGCTTTCGTCATCTCCCCATTGCACTTTAACTAGCTGAACTTCTCTGTTCCTCAACTTCCTAGTTTCTGACCCAAGGATGCGAGTAGGAGCTCGTCGAATCGTCGCATCATGCTCTACCTCTACATCTCTAAGCAAGCTCGGCTCTACCACCTCCGCGGTCTCATGTAAGCACTTCCTCAAATGTGATACATGGAATACATCATGAACACCACTAAGTCTGTCGGGCAACTCCACCCTATATGCCATCCGTCCAATCCTTTCCTTAATAGGAAACGGCCCAACAAATCTCGGTGCTAACTTCCCTACGGACCCAAAGCGAACAACATTTCTCAATGGAGATACTTTGACAAAAACCATGTCCCCAACCTCAAACTCAAGATCCGTCCTTCTCCGATCCGCATAAGATTTCTGTCTATCTTGCGCTGCTTTCATCCTTTTTCGAATTAAATCAATCTTCTCTGAAGTCTCTCTAACCATATCCGGCCCAAGCAAGATCTTATCCGTAGATTCCCACCAACATGTAGGAGATCGACAAGGCCTTCCATAAAGAGCTTCGAAAGGAGCCATACCAATACTGGACTGAAAGCTGTTATTATATGCGAACTCCACCAAAGGAAGATGTTCTTCCCATGTACCTCCAAAATCCAAGATACAAAGCCTCAAAAGATCTTCTAAGATACGGTTCACCCTCTCAGTCTGACCGTCCGTCTGAGGATGATATGCGGTGCTCAAACACAACTGAGTCCCTACCGCCTCTTGCAAACTTCTCCAAAACTCACTAGTGAAAATAGGATCTCGATCACTCACAATGCTGGATGGTACGCCATGCAATCTAACAATCTCTCTAACATAGACTGAAGCAAGCCATGGAGCGGTCCTCTTACTCTTTACGGGTATAAAATGGGCACTCTTGGTAAGTCTGTCTACCACAACCCAAATTCCCGTATTGCCCTTCCTCGATCTCGGTAACCCGTCGATGAAATCCATCGAGACACTATCCCACTTCCACTGTGGAACTTCCAATGGGTGTAGCAACCCACCGGGTTTCCTTTGCTCCACTTTAACTTGTTGGCACACTAAGCATCTAGCCACATACTCGGCCACATCTTTCTTCATACCGGCCCAGAAGAAAACTCTCTTCATGTCTTGGTACATTTTGTCTCCACCGGGATGAATAGTCATTCTTGAACGATGTGCATCATCCAAAATAGCCTTCTTCAAACCCTCATCTTGCGGTACACAAAGTCTACCGTCTCTATGCAACCATCCCTTATCATCTATGGTGTATCTACCCAAATGGCTGGACGACTCCCCTCTTATAAGCTTCTCTACCAACACAACCAACTGTGGGTCGTCTCGCTGAGCCTCGCCAATCCGTCTCAAAAGAGTAGGTCTAACCTCCAAGGATGCCAACAAACCAGGTACAAAATCAACAGAAGGTCTGAAGTCAAACAAAGAAAGAAACTCCAAGCTTCGTCGTTCCACGAACAATGGACTCAAAGATAGCCTTTTTCTACTTAAGGCGTCTGCCACCACGTTACCCTTACCAGGGGTATACGCTATCTCGAAATCATAGGATGCTAAGAACTCCATCCACCTTTGCTGTCTTAAGTTTAAATCCTTCTGAGAGAATAAGTACTTCAATGATTTATGGTCGGTGAACAACTCGAATCTCTCACCAAGAAGATAATGGCGCCAAGACTTAAGTGCGAAAACAATCGCGGCCAACTCTAGATCATGGGTAGGGTAATTCTTCTCATGCACTCTCAATTGTCTCCCTCCATAGGCTATTACCCTTCCCTCCTGCATCAAGACTGCGCCTAATCCTGTTCCACAAGCATCGGTATAAACAACAAACGGCTTACTCCCATCCGGGAGCACTAAAACTGGAGCGGTGGTCAAAGCTCTCTTTAACCGTCGGAAAGCATCATCACAATCTACATCCCACGAGAAAACCAGATTCTTTTTCGTCAAGCGGGTTAATGGGGCTGATATCTTCGCGAAGTCTTTGATGAACTTCCTATAATATCCTGCCAACCCCAAGAAACTTCTTACCTCGGTAGCATTTCTAGGAACTTTCCAATCCTGGATAGATACTATCTTTGCGGGATCCACAGCTATCCCTTCCTTAGAGACCACATGCCCTAAGAATCGCACTTCTCTTCTCCAAAAATGGCATTTAGAGAATTTAGCTTTAAGACTATGCGCTCGAAGAGTCTCCAACACTTCCTTGAGATGTAAGGCATGCTCTTCTTCATTCTTGGAAAAGACCAAGATGTCATCCACAAAAACTACTACAAACTTATTCAGATACTCTCTGAACACTCTACTCATGAGATCAACAAAGTATGCGGGGGCGTTTGTCAACCCAAATGGCATCACTAGCCACTCATAAAAACCATCCGGAGTCCGGAAAGCAGTCTTCTCTATACTGTCCTCCGCCACTCTTAACTGATGAAACCCTGTAGCTAAGTCCATCTGCGAAAATACTGACGCGCCAACCAACTGATCAAAGAGATCATCTATCCTCGGTAATGGGTGTCTATTCTTCTTCGTGAGCTTATTAAGTTCTCTATAATCCACACAAAGTCTGAGGGACCCATCCGCCTTCGTGGCAAACACTACTGGAGCTCCCCACTCCGATATACTTCGCCTTATGAACCCCTTCTCAAGCAACTCCCCTACTTGCTTATGAAGTTCTCTTCTCTCACGAGGAGCCATGTGGCGTACTGGCAAGGACACTGGTTTGGCATTATCCACCAAATAAATTCGGAAATCTATCTCCCGCTTCGGAGGCAAACCCTTTACTTCTTCAAACACATCCGGATATTCCCGGACTACTCTGACAGAACACAAACTCTCGACCGAAGCATCGAGCGATTCAAGATAACTTAGCAAAACAGATTCCATGGGATTGCAAGAGATCTCGAGAGTGTTACCCAAGCGGGTCATGAGCCTGACAACTCTCCTTTCGCAATCAAGAACGACACCATTACTGGATAACCAGTCCATGCCCAAGATCAACCCATAGCCCGTGAAGCCCAATACAAAAGCATCACATCTAAACTCAACGCTAAGTATAGAAATCTTCAAACCCAAACATATCATAGACAGATATATGGAGCCCCCAATTGGGTTTGAGACAACCAAGGGATCATCAACTAGACTGGTGTCTAAGTGCAGTGACTCAACTAACGATGATGAGATAAAAGAATGCGATGCGCCAGAGTCAAACAAAGTACGAACTGGATGATCAAACAGAAAAACCAGACTTTCAACGGAAATAGTTCTACCTCTCTGCTGAATCGGTGGAACTAAGAGAACCTGAACTTGCCCCCCTGACTGAGGTGGTGCTATAAGAGCTTGCACCTGGCCTCCTGAGGTAGACCCCGTCTTCTGCCCCTTCTTTGGGCAGTTTTTCACAAGATGCCCTGCTTCACCACAATGAAAGCAACCGGTCTTCTTCTTTTTGCGACAATCCTTACTAAGGTGTCCTGGTGTTCCACAATTGAAGCACTTCTTCTTCGTCTTCTTTTTGTCACCATTGCCTTTTCCGCCCTTGCCTTGTTGTTGTTGTTGCGGTTTCTTCTGATCCCCCTTTTTCTCTGGTGCCTTAGAATTCTTATCATCCTCATGCATAAGTGCCATGTAGACAAGCTTCTCAAAAGTGGCCCCCATAGGAATGTGAGTCATAGCTATTCCTTGCAATGGTTCGTTCAAGCCTCTAACGAACCTCAAAGCCTTCTTCTCCGGTGTATTCACCAACTCTATGCCAAACCTTGCTAATTGATTGAATTTGTTGACATATTCTTTCACCGTGAGATTCCCTTGCTTCAAATTCAAGAACTTCTCCATAAACAGATTCTCTTCCGCCCTTGAGAGAAACTTAGCCCCAAACCTTTGCTTAAAATCTGCCCAAGAGTCAACAGGGCGTTCTCCATTAGTGACCTCCCACCAGAATGAGGCCTCTCCCTTCATTAACCAAGCCGCCAACTTGACTTTCTTTCCCTCTTCCACTTCAAAGATATCTAGCAACTCTTCCACTTCCTTAAGCCAATCTCTAGCCTCTACGAAAGTCTCTGAACCAAGAAAAGGTTTTCCTCCTATAGCCTTGAACTCCTTGCAAACCTTAGCAAAATTATCCACTCTAGGCTGAGGAGGAGGAGCGGTTGTCTCTGGTGTAGTAGCATTGGCCGGACCCGCAGCCGCGGCCCTAGCCTCTTGCAACCTCCTATACCATAGTGGTATAACTAAACCCTCCGGGATGTTAAGATCTTCAGCCATGCTGAAACGAAAGAGGAAAGATTCAAAAAGGAGATTCCGAAAGATAAAGATATGGCTATTGGGGATTATGCTTTTCTTTTTCAAAAACTTTTTCTCTTAGAAGACATGCTTTTTAAAAATACTTTCTTCGAAAATACTCTTAGAAAGTAGTTTTTCTCAAAAATTTTATCTGTTCTGGTAACCTTAAGCTCTGATACCACGTGTAACACCCCACTCCCGCTATGATCACTCACTAAGGGAATGCCATAGCATCGGTGGAGTATTTTAGTGAATATAGAACAGAAAAATTACAACAAGACAGATATAAATAGTACTTGAAATTTTAAAACATCATCTCATAACAGCGGAAGTAAAACATGTCTGGTTACATCATAAAACCACAATAAAGGTCAAGTACAATATCCATCAAAATAAAGAAGTACATAATCCCACTCTCATACAATAGCCAAACAAAAGAAAAGATAACTGGATAACTGGAGCTTTACATCTATCCAAGCTCCTAAAGACTGGAACAGCAATCCGATCAAGCTCCACTACTGCTAGGATCCACCGTAGGACCTGAGGGTTGGGAAAAGATAAAAACAACGGGGTCAGACATAAGTCTGAGCGAGTCCTATAACTTTAACAATACAATCGTTAAAGTAACCAGAGAAGACATAAACTGATATACGGTAACATATAGGGATGAATGGCTACCCTAAGCAGTCAACTAAACGAAGATAAAGGATAAAGACGCATCTACCCTCCCTAAGGTAAATTACTAAACTGCACCACACCAGTCGTTCCTAACTTAAAGGTTGATCCCACCCAAGGACTTATAAAATTTACTAATTAGTACCTGCGTACCCCTAGGTGACCAAGTAGGCGCCACGGGGCCCTACAATCCACTAGGTGTACACACTACTTCCCATTCGATCGGCTCCCTAACGTAGATACCCGTGCTGGCCCCACCGTGGGATGTATCATTCCCCAATGTGGCAACCTGATGAAACTAAAGGTGCACGGCTTATATCTACTCGATGCAACAACGGCTTACCTACCAGCCCGGGCCCACTCACGCATATGAAGCCCGTTGGACTTGCGTTGCCACCGCTAACCCGTTTGCCTCTTACAGTCAAGCCCAGTATGCGTGTCCCGTCCTCGACATGGGTCGAGCCCACAAAGATACGTATGGGTTACTGGTTGAAATGGGCCTCCACAAGCTACCCACCTAAGCTTGTCCCTTTTTCTAGTATATCCCACTTAACCCTTTAATCATGTTTTAATTACATGTTCCATTTTGGTTAAGTATTCTAATCGTATTTTCTATTGCCACCCAAGGCAACCACTAGATTTTCTCATGCCACCCGAGGCACCCACTTAACCCCTCATGTCCCTCTACATGCTAATGTGGTTAAGTGTTTCTTAATTAATTAATTAAGAACGTAACCTTTGTAAAGACCTCTCACATTAGACTGTCTTTTATGACCGCTGGTTAAGCCGGTTGGGTCCGGGCAGCCTTATGTCATAACAGAGTCTAACCTCGTGTCTTTACATTAATTACGTATTTAGTTTGTGCCTAAGACCTCTCACATTGGGCTAACATTTGTAGCAACTGGTTAAGCCGGTTGGGTCCGGGCAGTTTTACGCTACAACTGAGTCCAACCTCGTGTCTTAGTCAATTAATTACACCTAATTAATCACCCTCATAATTTTATATTAATTATCCCTAATTAATCAAGTTTTCTTAACATGGGTAGACCTAACTTAATAGGTAAATTCCCATGGGGTAGACCTAACTCAATAGGTAAATTCCCAACACATAGTATGGGTACACCTAACCAAATAGGCAAATTCCCATACTATGTTTATTTATTTTGTGTTATGCATAATTATATTAATTTCACACAATCTTATTAACTTATGCATTTAATTACCCCATCGTTCCCACGTAATTTCGTTCATGATATAACACATATAAAAGGTGTCAACTTGCATATGAATGAACATGTTTCAAAGGTGCCATCTTGCATATTAACAAACACATAACTTGCATATGAACTTGCATAACATGTCACATAACTTGCATATAATATGTCACATAACTTACATATTCATTTTGCATAACAAACTTGCATATTAGCTTATAGACTTGCATAATGTGTCATCATGAACTTGCATATTAATAAACATGTAACTTGCATATTTACATACATGTAACTCGCATATTAACAAACATGTAACTTGCATATAAAGAAACATGTAACTTGCATATTTACATACATGTAACTTGCATATTAACAAACATGTAACTTGCATATTAACAAACATGTAACTTGCATATTTACATACATGTAACTTGCATATTAACAAACATGTAACTTGCATATTTACATACATGTAACTTGCATAGCATATTACCATGAACTTGCATAACATGCATATGATTACATAGCCCACAACTTGCATATTTAGCATCATGCAAACATAACATACATCATATTAAACTTGCATAAGCTTACATACTCAACATGCATAAACATAAGATTAATGCTAACATCATATCATATGATTCAAAGCTCATTAACCCACATACAAAACCATAAATCTCATCACATCTCATCTAATTAGTTTACCAAAAGATCATCAAAGTGATAGAAACTCACAACTAGCAACTTTGAACACCAAATGAAGAAGATTAAGATGCTAAGAAGGGATTAGAAGTTGATTAGAGAGTGATTAGTATGCAACCCTCTTCATAAAATTAGTGGAGGCCATGAGAGCTAGCATTTTGCCATAGTTTAGTCACTAGGTTTAATTATGAATGAATTAGGGTAGGTTAGGGTCTTATTTATAGATTAGGCAAGTGTTTTAGGCCATAGGATTAACCCTAGATTCAATCCAAGCCATCAAAGCATGTCTTGGGGAAGAAGTCAAGTGTAGGAACCATCTAGGGCCTTTAGATTAAAGATGGACCATGAGAACCATTCAAATGCAAAATCTGCACTTGAGCGAATCGGCCCACGGGTTGACAGCCAAACACCCTGGATTAACCCCTAGTCGACCCAGCGGGCTCGGGTCGACTTCAAAAATCGGCCGGTTCGGTTATTCCCCTCTCCCAATTCGCTGTTTTGAGCATTTTTGCATATTTATTTATTAAATTTTCAATTATATATATATATATATATATCAATATATATATATATATATATCTACACAACCCATTTCACTTAATTAAGTATACTTTAATTTGGGAATTTTCGTGAAACTTCGCGAGGCCATATCTTGGTCATACGGACTCCGATTTTCGAAAACTCGGACTCTATTTCGCGTATTTTTCCGAGACGAACGCAATGGCATAGCCCGTTTCCCTTGATTCCCATTTTAGAATTAAATTCTGCCTCGATTTATGTTATTACAGGTTATTGAAAATACGGGTTGTTACACGTACCAACAAAAAGTTCTGGATGGGTCGCCTTCATGCTCTCTTCCGTCTCCCATGTACAATCGTCGCCATCCTCACTCCATTGTGCATTGACTAGCTTAACCGTTTTCCTCCTAAGTTGTTTCATGTCATTCCCCACAACACGAAATGGCTTACGAGGTCTTGGAACTACGGTCTCGACTTCTAGATCTTCGTAGTGCTTTGGAGATACCACCACATTTGAATCATGCACGAACCTCCGTAGAAATGACACATGAAACAGATTATGCACACTCGGCATCTTCTCGGGTAACTCCAATCTATATGCGAGCTTTCTAATTCGCTCGACTATCGAAAATGGTCCAGTGAACCTTGGAGCTAACTTTCCTTTGCTTCCGAATCTAACCACATGCACTTCAACGGCGAAATCTTCACGAAAATCATATCGCCAATGTCGAATTCCAAATCTTTTCGATGTCTATCAACATAACTCTTCTGACGATCTTGGCTGCCTTCATTCATTGTCAAACAATCTCGATACAATCTGAGGTTTCTCTTATCATCTCTGGCCCAAGTACCAACTTATCACCAGTCCCTAACCAACAATCTGGATAATTGGACGGCCTCCCATACAAGGCCTCGTATGGTGCCATCCCAATGCTCGATTGGTAGTTATTATTATATGCAAAATCAACTAGATGTAGATGGTCTTCCCATGATCCTCCAAAGTCTAGCACACAAGCCCTCAAGAGATCTTCCAAAACTCGATTTACTCTCTCAGTTT